>CM072091.1:39988737-42466237 GCA_036850905.1 Luffa acutangula | reverse complement strand
ACTAAATTATTATTGAAGGAAGCTTAATGGTTAAATTAAACCTTAGTAATTAGGCAGGAGAGTTTTTTATGGTTGAGGGGTAGAAAAAGAGGAAGTTAGGTATTATTTTGGTTAAGTAATTAGGGTTCGAGAGAATTTTGTAAGTTGTTTGCCTTTTATATTGCAATGTATTAGAGTTCTTTTTTGGTTCCCATCACAAATGACTTCAATGAATACGATTCATCGATTGACTGCAGAGGAAGAACAAGAGTGACGTGCCTCTGTACCTTCATCGGCAATCATATTGCTTATTCGGGCTTCTCAAATTGAAGTTTTCCCGGTCACTGTAGCCTATTTTGACACTTTCGTCTTTAATTGTCAGCCTGTTCAGCTCGGTGTCTCTCATCTTGATCGATAAGCGATTTTATTATATTATATGGGTTTCCATCTCAAAACCAATTGGCAATGAGTGGAGTGACCCTTGAAGCTTATATATTGTGAGGTCTCCACCAATCTTTCCGATGTGGGATCCTCAACACATTTCCATTTCCATCTCTCCTCTGCTCTCTCACAAATTTTTCCACAACTATGCCTTCATTTTTGTAGGTTGTTTCTAGCTAGCTATGTGGGATGGAAAAATGAGATCAAAGTTGTGCACATTGTCTCTTTTGGGATGTACGTATTTCAGTTGGCCTTCTGTTAAATCCACTAAACATGTTGAGTTCAGAGCTCTTACCAGTGCTACAATGGCCTCTGGTTTTAGTTTGTGGCCTACTCGCATCCATACTGTCGGCCCTGCCATTGCAAAGAACTCCAATGTTTGGGCTCTTTTATCTTCTGACTTTTTCTCCTGTTCTTATATTTCTTCGAGCTCAAATTGTAATATTTTGAACACCCCTCCAAAAGAATCTAGTCAACATGTTGCCAATGACGATCATGTTAGCGGCGATGACAACGATGCTCGAGAAGTATATGATGAGGAGGACATGCACATTAAGGAATTGAACATCAATGACGAGGGTGTAGTACAAGATGTTGATGCCATTATGGATATATTACGTGGGTTTGGAGATGTGAATCGAATTGAAGTGAAAAATGAGCTTGAGCATTGTTGTATTAAGGTCTTGGGAGAGTTGGTGGTAGCAGTACTTTCTCGAATTCGTAACTATTGGGAAGCAACGTTTACTTTTTTTGTTTGGGCTTGTAAGCAGCCTAGCTATACTCCCACCGTCCGTGAATATCATTCAATGAATGAGAAAGTTTGATACGACATGGGCCCTGATCGATGAGATGAGAGGAGGGACGACGGGCTCTTCTCTAGTGACACCTCAAACCCTTCTTATCATGATTAAGAAATATTGTGATGTTCATGATGTTGGTAAAGCTATAAATACCTTCCATGCTCATAAAAGATTTGGATTTAACATTGGACTTGATGAATTTCAAAACCTTCTCTTTGCTCGTTACAAAAATGTGAAAGTTGCTGAATATTTACTGTTTGGCAATAAAGATGTGTTCCCATTTAGCACAAAGAACTTCAATATTATCCTCAATCGATGGTGTAATATAAACAGCTTTCGTGATGCTGAGAGAATTTGGGAGGAGATGACGAGAAGAGGAATCAGTCATGATGTTGTCTCATATGCAAGTATCATTTCTGGTTACTCAAAAGCTCGCAACCTTTATAAGGTACTCAGGCCTTTTGACAATATGAAGCAAATTAAAATTGACGCGACCCTGATAGGAATGTCTACAATGCGGTCATTCATGCTCTTGCCAAAAGTGGGCTTTTGAAATAAGCTAAAAATCTCATAAAAACGATGGAAGAGAAGGGGATTATTGCAAATGCTGTTACTAGAACTCAATTGTAAAGCCTTTATGCAAGGCCCGAAAATTTGATGAAGCTAGAGCAATTTTTTATGTGCTCTTACATCGATGCCTTTGCCCAACAATCTAGACTTATCATGCCTTCTTGAGATTCCTGAGAACGGAGGAAGAAACATTTGAGCTATTAGAGAAGATGAGAACAATGGGGTGCAATCCAACTACTGAAACCTATATAATGTTAATCAGAAAATTTTGTCGATGGCGCCAGCTTGATAATGTTTCCAAAATATGCCATGAAATGAGTGAAAATGGAATTAGTCCTGATCGCAGCTCTTATATTGTCTTAATACATGGTCTCTTCTTGAATGGAAACTTAGAAGATGCATACAAATACTATCTAGAAATGAAGGAAAAAGAGTTACTTCCTGAACCAAAGATAGATGAGGTACTTCGAACTTGGCTTGCTAGTAAGCCAATGATTCAAGGTCATATGCATGGTTTATCGGAGAACCAATCAAATTGTTTGGGAGAAACCAAGAACTCCAGATTGTTCCCCAAAAAAATTGATCTAAAAATTGATTTTCACCGACAACCTGAGATTAGAAAGGTTTTAAGAGATTATGGTTTTTCATTCGGGAAGCAGTAGGATTCTAAAGTATATCTTATCACATGAACCTTCAGTACCAAATGGCTTGTTGGGTCTTTCAGGTGCATGACATCAACCGTTCATCTGAGGTTTGGCAATTCAAAATCTTCTCTATTACATAATCAATGCTTTTATGCAATTCAAGTGTTGACTGCTGAGAACCGTTGATAGTAGAAGATGTAACTTTTGACTACTTTTTATCTTATTTGGTCTCAACTTTATCTTTGACATTGCCACAAGTTAAATAAAACCAGTCATTATGCTTGTAACAAGGAAGTCATAAACTGCATACTATTCTTTTGGTGCACATGTAACATGGAACAACAAGTCATAAAACGAGATCCTACTTCTACAACAACTAAGAAGAATTCCTAAAGACATGGTTCAAACTAGTCATTATTTGGTGTGCAGGGTGCACTAGGCTCAACTCTAGGTTTTGGAGATTCATCAGAAAACACTTCTGATAAAGTAATAACGTATATAGATTGACAAAGAATACAAATAAAAATGGCAATGCTCTTCACATGTCGAAGGCATCAAAGCAATTGCAACGAAATTACTTGATGTCATTCTACTTTTACTTGAGCTGGTTCTGTAATGTAACGCTGACAAATTAAGGTAAAACTCGTTTCTTGTTCTAATTTTGAGTATTTTGGGTTAAGTTTCGAGTTTTGGTGATTATATGTTTCTAATTAATGGGTTTCTTATTTGGATTAAGCTGAGGGACATTTCTGTAAAAATACTGAAGTGGTGTAACCCTAAATCCGTAGTTTTCTTCCTCCTTCACGTGGACTATCTCCCAGCCGCCATCTGCTTTTTTTTTTTTTTCTCTCTTCTTCTTCGTTGAACGCCAGCCGCCCGTCTACTCCTTTTTCTTCTTCTTCGTTGGACGCCAGTAGCCCCACTCCTCCAGCACCTCCACCCCTCGTTCTCCGCGCCGGCGTTGGTCACTCTCCGGCGAGTTCGGGACCACGACGGCGGCAGCAGTTGGGCAGTCTGTTTCCAGCGAGTTTTGGCGCGATTTAAAGGTTGTTTTCGTCTCTCTTGCCCGATCTCCCCCTTAAACGTTCGCTCCCTCACTTCCAGTCCCTCTTATCTCTGTTTTCGAACTTATTGCAGTGTGGTGGTGGTCGAACAACAACGTTTTCCGACGGCGTTTCCATTAGGCGCGATTTGCAGCTTGTGGGTCTGTTTTTGGGCATTTTTCCAGCGTGTTGTCTATTGGGTAAGCGTTTAGAAGCTTCTTCTTGGTTGATTTTTGAGTTTTATCGATTACCCATTCGTTATTCTTTCCGTTTAGCGAGCATTCTCTTCGTATATGGCATTTTGAGTGTTGGACCTCCAAGTTTCTGCAGTTTTGGAGCGTGTTCGCTTTGGGTAAGTGAATTTAGTCAAGCATTTGGTGGTTTATTTGTATTAAAAGGATAGCCATTGATATTGGCTTTTTGTTTCAAGGTGCCCATTGCGTTCGGTGGTTAAATTGCCTATCTTAGGTGGAGTTGTGAGCTTGGACAGCAAACTTTGTTGCTGTTTAGGTGAGTTTTCGAGGGTTAAATCATTTCCGTATTTAGTTGACTCCTTATGTCCTCCTGGTTTAATCTAGTTTATGAGTTAAAGATTATTTTTCCCCTTTATGTTTAATTGTTTAGGGGCTTGGAAGCTAAGGAGTTTATTTGTTTTTCCAAGCAAACTTAATAGCTAAGGTAAGTAGCTATTGGATTTCAGTTTCAAGCTTAGCCCCATAGCATGTTTGTTGGAATTGATAAATGACTAGTCTGATGCTTGAATTAGTTTCTTTTGAGAATTGGCATGCTAGCATGAGTTAGTTGTGTGCCTTTAAATTGTCCTTGGATTTTGATGAGCATGATACTTCATTTAAGCATGTTGTGGAAAGCTGTGTTCTTTTTAGTTATGGAATATATTTGGTTCTGCTTCTGGATGGATTAGAACTTTCTTTTAAAATTATCTTGGGAGCATGATTAGATCGTATGGTGCTTGAATTAGTTTCTTTTGAGAATTGGCATGCTAGCATGAGTTAGTTGTGTGCCTTTAAATTGTCCTTAGATTTTGATGAGCATGATAGTTCATTTAAGCATGTTGTGGAAAGCTGTGTTCTTTTTAGTTATGGAATATATTTGGTTCTGCTTCTGGATGGATTAGAACTTTTCTTTTAAAATTATCTTGGGAGCATGATTAGATCGTATGGTTGATTGCCCTGCATGTCTGATTGGTGATGGTGGCTCATGGTATTCTGGAGTTGTTGAGCCGTACCGATTATGGGAGTGTTTTGTTTGCTCTTTCAGGTGTCAGGAAATTTTTGGATTTGTCTTACGTATGTTGTTATGTTGCCGAATTTTTGATAGCACAACGACAAGAGTGAGACTAAGCTTAGTAGGATCCTTCGATACGTTACGCTTGATAGTCGTACGTACGAAAAGGGCAAGGCCTAGAATAGGAGCCTTAGATGTGATTCAGGGTCACATATAGACTTAGCAGATCGTTAAGCCTTATGTCTAGTTAGGTTCGTTTCCTTCCCCATTTTAGGATACTGATTTATACTACCTACAAGCACGAGATCGTGCACCCTATCAGTGATTGATAGAGCTTACTTCTTTGGCACGGGATCGTGCATTCCATCAGGACGGTGTCGAGCTAGGCACAGGATTGTGCGCCAGATGGCATTCGGGCATGCTTCATGCCTAGATTGCTCCACGGTAATTTATACTCATGTTGTAACACGAAAACCGTTTGTACTTTGGAAGGATAGTCAAGGAAGACACATTGCGAAGTTTTTGGTTGGAGTCTATGAGAGTTAGAGGGTGTTTTGGGCAACGAGGTGAAGTTTTGAAGTCTGGAGTTGTGAAGTTTGGGGAGTTATGAAATCTGTGTTTAGAGTGCAGAGTTGTTAAGTCTAGAGTTATGAAGTCTGTGTTTGGGGAGTAGACTTGTGAAGGTTTGAGTTTATGTTCGTTTTTTTAAAATTTTTTCTAATTGAATTAATAAAAATGTTTTTCGATCGAGAGCACATACCAAAACTGAAATCCTCTGGGGAGATAAAACTAGCTCTAGGAAATTGATAATGCATATTGAAGTTTGAATAACACGAAATACATTCTTTATTTTGGTGTTGGTTTAATTTCACTTGGGTTAGTGATTCACATTTTTAAATATAAAATATCTTTAAACTATTTAAAACTTATCTAGTTTGTGGAGTTATTTAAAAAGTTATTGTAAGTTTCCTTGCTTTTTAAATTGTTGGGTGCAAATTGACATGGTTTTGGTTAGACTTTGGTTAAAACTAGATTTTCTTTCCTCCTGTACGTTGCATTTTTCTTTCTAAAAAGTGGTTAGGGGCAATTTTGTTTATTTTAATTAGAAATTTATTAATTAAAATCACGTTTAGTAATTTATTTAATTTATGAACATGTTTAGCCATTTTTCAAATTCCTCCTATTAAATCTAGTCCTTTCCCATTTCCTAGTGCATTTGAATGTAGGTGGGCTATAAGGCCCAATAGAGCCAGAGGCCCATCTAATTTTCATGGGTCAACAAATAGCCCAAATACATAATTTATGTCGTTCAAATTCAACTACAGTAGCTTCTGGCAGACATTTGTTGGGGAGGTTTCTTCTAGCTTCTTGCTTTTTTCGTCTTAGTGTTTTCGATGTCGATCTTCGCAGCTCTCATCTCTCGGCGATGGCGAAGAACAGGAATACGAAGAAGCGAAGTGGGGCTATGTCTATGGACATAACCGAAAATACCGTTAACGAGCTCGTTCAAGGTACATTTGAGTTATCTGAAAAGGGATTAAACAGAATAGTATCAGATAGAATGAAAACTGTATCATCCAGATGTTTTTACTTGTCGTTCCTTTTTCATTGGTTCTCTTTAAGATGTTTTAGAACTCTTCTTTGTTTTAATATTTGTTTTCTTTTGAGAAGTTTTGAGGTTAAACTAACTTATTTTTCACTTGAATCTATAGCGATGGACGTGTCTGAGTCTGCAGTTCATAAACCAGATTCTGGCGCTCCCAATCTGTAAGCTTCCACCTGGGAATTATAGTTAATTTTTTAATTTTATGGTTTGGGACATAGTTCCAAGCCAGTTCATTGTGCGCTTTTGCTTTTGCTTTTGTTTTTTTTTTTTTTGTTTTTGTTACAATTCTTGTGTTATCAGTTACCGACTTTAGATTCATTGGCTTTGTTCAATTTCTTGTGTATAAAAAATAGTTAGATTGAGATATCATTATCTCACATGACTAAGCCTTTATCCCAAATTTGTTCATTTTGGTATGAGGCTGCGAAAATTAGGGCAAAAATTATAATGGACATAACTTTAGATTAGAGTAAATTGAGCATTGTATGTATTTATGATCTTACCACAAAAGGTGAACTAACTCCAAGGATATTTTTTTTCATATTTAGCCATATTACTGTTGATTTTATAAGTGTATTAGTGGGTCACATTTAAGTTTAACTGCTAGTTACATGGCTAAAAATTGGTGACAACAATGCGAGAAATATTTCTTGAAGGAGGTAAATGAGGAAAGACTATCAATGCTCTATCTTCATAATCTGTGTTCAACTTTTTTAATTGTGAGAAAAACATCTTCTAATCGAAAATTCATTGGAATTCATTGGAAATTCATAGCATCTTGATAAATTATGCCTTTCTTCTCACCAATTGTGTATGTTTTTTACCTGAGTGTAGATTGTTTCTCATTTATTATATTTTGAAATGGCACCATGATAAATATTATATACAATAGAGGAGAAAGTACTTAGCTCTTGTATTCCTTCAGGAACATTTCATTTATTACTGTAGTAAGAAGCATATTATGCACCCCTCTTATTCGTTTCTAGTCACTTGAACTTATCTATAAAGGCAAAAATAAAACCAGAAAAGAATATCAAGTGGCAACAGTAAATCATAAATGGAAGGAGTGACAAAACTTTCCTATTATCGTAGCCCAATCTTTATCTTTTCTGTATTGGTAACATGTCAAATGGTCCTATTGGTTTCGATTGTATTGAAGACAATGGTTTTTCAAGAGGTCTGATGTTCAACTTTTAATGCCTTAAAGATAAAGATTATGATTGGAACCTTACCCATGTTTTCAAAGAGCTTCACCTTTGAATGCCTGCTATATTGGAATTTGATCTAGAATTTACTGAATCCCAGGCATTGCCTCTGGAAATGGTTGAATAGTAATATTATTCTAATAAGAAATTTTCTGGGGTTTGGTTGTCTTTGTCTCTCAATCTCCCTTTCGAATGCTCGCGAATCCATTGTATAATGTTAGCTGCTTTACTAAATTTGGTTTTTACTTAATTCTAAGTTGCCTTCTTTCTGTTTCACCCACAACTTCTGATCATTACTCTTTGTTTGACAGAAAGTTGAAAAAGGGAAGACCAATGAAGCGATCAAAGAATGTTAGGAATACAAAAGCCATGGCGAAGGCCATATCCAAGGGCGAGCAGACAACCGAGAAAATATTGAAAAATCAGAGCAAAATTATCAGAATACAATCTGCAAAAACATTGTATGAATGATACGACTTTTACACTGCTTTATTTTTGTAGAAATATGCAGGGATAGGTTTGTGTTATTTTCTCCACTCATCATTTAGTCTGGCAGCCTTGCCACTTTCAAATCCCAAGTCATTTGAGAAATCCAACCAACTGGGATTTATTTGTTTTAGCGAAGAAATTCTCTCTTAAAGTATATTATTAAAAAAACGTTAATCTGAGTTGCACGTATGAAATTTATAGTCATTTTATTCTTATTTAAATATTTATTTATACAAACTTTTATTTTTTATAAATGGTGTGCTTTTATATTTAAATATATAAATTAACATTAATAAATTGAGTAATTTGAATCTTCGTTACACAAAAAAAAAATGTTAAAATTAATGGAAAATTGTCATTTCTATATTTTGCAAATTATAAAGTGTTTTTGAAAAACACTATAGTATGATAATAATGTTTTTTTTATAATAAAAACCAAGCTTTCATGGAAAAAGAAAAAAAAAAGAATACACGGGTGAATGAACAAAAAAAAAAATAGTCCACAAAAAAGAGAGAGACCTCATTAGATAAAGGAGCTCCGATTCAAAATAATGAAGTCTATGGAATAATTACAAAATAGGGATAACAACAAGAATAACAAAAGTAAAAAGGTGGTTTTGAAAAAAGGCAAAAAAAAAAAAATAAAAAGTTCCTGCAAAAATGGCAAAAGGATATAATGAGAATTTTACTAATTGTTATAAACGGACCATAATGAGAATTTTACTAATTGTTATAAACGGACCAAAATGCTCTTGAATGGAAAAAACAGTATGTTCCTAATTTTAAGGAGAAAATATATTTTTAATCTATAAATATTCTCAAATAATATTCTATTTCAAAATCAAAATCATCTAAATCTTGGATAGTACTGTTAAATTCAAAAAAATATAAACACAATTTCAAAATCAAAATCATCTAAATCTTGGATAGTACTGTTAAATTCAAAAAAATATAAACACATATTTTAAAATTAACTAAAAATAAATGAGATTTAGATCGTATAGCAAATCAACTGAAATCATTTTTTATTAACCAAAAAGAGAAAGGAAGGAAAAAAAAACAGGCTAATTCAATAGCTAAAATTACCCTAAAATTCATGTCTTGTAATCATGGTGCAATATAGAAGAATAAATACAGTGTAAATTTTTTTAAAAAAATCCACCTATATTGAAAATCTCCAACACAATGATTTGACCTGACAATTGTTTAGCAAACGTTGGCAGTGTGTGCCTACAAATGGAACATACAATGTAGTGTATGGAACATGTATGCGTATGGAATGTAGAAAAAACTCAGTGTTTAGGTTAGGAAAAAAGTGATTGTGCTTGAGTTCACCTCGATTTATATTATGAATTATGATCAGCCTCCAAAACAAAACTGATGATGAATTTCAATTCATACATCTTTTCAAATTAGAATAAACATTGTAAATAAATTACTTGTTTAGAATCTTCGAAAATATCAAGCATGACTCCATAGGCGTCTTCCAGTGTTTCTAGTGCAAAGATCATCACCACAACAATGAAATACCCACTCGTAAGCTATTTGTAAGCCCCAAAAGACAAGTAAGAATCATCACAGGAATTTCAGTTTCGAAGAATTCTGGACCGTGTAAATATCCCAAGAACACTGGATAAAATAACAACAATGAAAGGGACAATCTCTTAGTTGGATCATGTTCATAGATGCTGAAAACGAACCAACATCTAATCTATTAGAGGAGAGATCGAGTTGCAATTGCAACTCGTAATTTCGATCTTCATTAATGAAAAAAAACACCAAATTAAATTAATCATTAATATATCTAATTCCTTCAAATAACATGAGAACTAGAAGAAGCCCTTGGTTTTGTGTTATGGAATGGCGTGAGTGAGGGAGCAGAAAGATGACGTTGGATTTTGCAGGCTGTTCCCTAAAGACTCAATGAAAGCAGTAGGTTTTCAACTTTGAAGACGGTGAAGAAGAAATGCTCCGATGAAGGTTTTTTCTTTTGGATTATCATTCCGTTCCAAATAAACATGCTCACACATCCATAGAAAGCAACTTTTCGATTCTAGATAAATAAACGGACGACACGGGCTCGAACAGATCACTGGAATTATACCCAGTGATCAAAAGAGTCGAGTACCAATCCCTGAAAATCCCCGTTTTGCTTCCATTTTGTTGGTAAAGATTAGCTTTTTTTTTTTTTTTTGTAACATACAATAAAAAGAAATTAGTTAGATGTGAATTTGGTTTTTAGAATCTAATATTTGAATTTGAAACAAAATCTGAGGAGATTTTTTTGGATTGGAAGTTTAGATAATTTTAGGGACTCGTTAGTTTTCCGGTTGTGCAAGGGTAAAAATGGAACACTGGGAAAATTTTGGTCACGCATAAAACACCTGTGGCCATTTTTCAGTGTTTTTGTATTTTTGGACATGTTTCAAAACGGTGCCCCATATTTTGCCATCCATACAAATTTCTCATTTTTTATATGTTGTAAGGCGATTCAAGGTCCAATTCTATTGGATTGGGCTTGCTGGAGACTCAAAGAACTGAGTGCATGAAGGAGTGTTTAACACTCTAGCGGAAGCAATAATTTGGATCTTAGGTATCTTAATTTACATAAATTTCTTGAATAAAAACAGGTCAAGCATGCTCAAAAAATAGAGTGTTAGAGAAACAAACCTTTGAAGATTAATAATCGGCAAACTGTTAGCTTGATTGAATCACGAACACGTCGTGAACTACCGTTAGTGTCTTCCCCGCTATTCTCTGACCTTAGAACGGTTTGTGGGAACTGATTATGAGAGAAATTGAAGGGAAAAGAGAGAGTGTTCAAGCTTGATTTTGAGAAAGTTTTTCACAGCTTGGTATTCATGGAAAATTTGAGCAAATTTTCATGGGAAATTATGCTGGATAGCTACAAAAAAAAAAAAAAACAGTCTTGTTCTTTGGCTTCAGGAATATTATTGAGTCTGCTAAGAAAAACCATGGGATCACTATCAGTTACGACAACGCATGGAAGGGGAGAGAGAAGGCATTAACTAAGTTAAGAGGTTCCCCCGAAGAATCATATGCGTGTATCCCGGCGTTTGCAGCTAAGCTAATAAAAAAAAACTTAGGTACACTCCGTTCTGTGTGTGCATATAGTTTGGTAGTAATAGCAGTAGATACTCGTAGTTACCCAACTCTGTGTTTTTCAGGGACGTGCACTGCTCAGGAGGTTGATTCGAGCGACAGGTTCAAATTCTTCTTTATGAGTATTGCGGCGTTCATTGAGGGTTGGAAACATTGCCTGCCGGTCATTTCTGTAGACGGTACATCCCTAAAAAACAAATTTAATGGTACGCTTCTAACGGCCTGCACGTTCGATGGTAATTTACACATATTCCCGCTGGCGTTCGCTGTTGTAGATTCCGAGAATGACGCGTCGTGGAAGTGGTTTTTCCAGAACCTAAAAGCGGCCTTTGGAGAACCCAATGATTTAGTAATTGTGTCTAATAGGCATAAGAGTATTGGTAACGAGGTGAGGAAGGTATATACGGCAGCACAGCATGGTGTGTGTGTATCTATCACCTGCTAAGGAACATTAAATCAGACCACAAGGCGAAGACGATCAACGAACTGTTTTACAAGGTGTGCTAAATCGTACACCATCGGTGATTTTGAATATTATATGAGATAGATGGAGCAAATTATCCCCTCGATCAGGAGTGAGCTAGAGGAGGTAGGGTATGCACGTTGGTCTCGCGCTTTCTCCATGAGCAAACGATATGTACTGATGACCACTAACGTCTCAGAGAGCTTAAACGTTTTTTTGATTGAGGCTCGTGGACTACCTATAATTCCACTTCTGGAGTTTATAAGGGATTTTTTACAACGTTGGTTTTATGAGAGGATGGAGCATGCAAGTTTCCAAATGTCTACCATTACTGCCTATGTAGCGGGGGAAATACGGGATGCCCTGCAAGCAAGCCGCACAATGGATGTATGCGTTTTTCAACCTTGTATGTTAAACTAATTATCTATTTACACATACATACCCCAAAAAATGTGTTTATATATTGGTGTAAATCCACAGATATATCACGTTGACCGTGTGCAGTTCCAACTTCACGAACAGAACAAGTAGTTCGAGGTAAACATTACAAACTGGAGTTACACGTGTAGGAGGTGGGAAGCGGATCTTATCCCGTGCGCTCATGCATGCACAACTATTTGTCGCAAAGGTTTGAACATTGATACGTTTGTTCATGAGTTTTATCATAACTCAAACCCACAGAAGATGTATAGTGCGAACGTCCACCCCATTGGATCCATGAGGCAAGACGTTTCCACATTAACGGTTGAAGCGAACACAGTCCACCCGCCCATTTCAAAACGTGGTGCTGGGAGGCCAAAAAAGAAGAGGATTAGGCCTCGGAGCAAGAGAGTCCAGGCTCAAAGGTGTGGGCAGCTAGGTCACAATCGGAGACGTTGCAACAACCCCATCGTTCGATGAACTGAGTCATTTTATTTTTAAGCTTTCAGTCGTGGCAAGCTGCAACTAACTTATGATCAAATGTTTCACGTTTTTTGCTATTTTGTTCTTATGTACTAATAACAAATTTTACCAAGGAATAAAATTTTCAAGGCGTTGCCAAAGTATATCATTGTACATACTAAGAACGACAATATATAACAAACCAATTGCAATCCAACTACTAATAAAATATTCATTGCAAAACAAGTTATGTTTCTGTAAAATGGCAACAAAACAATCCAACAGATAGCAAATAAATTCAAGTAGCAAAATAAAAACATTCAGGAGTCAAGTAGAAAAATAAAAGAAGAATAGCAACATAAAGTCAAGGTTCCAACAGATACATATAACAAGAATGACAACTATTCCCTGGGTTGGCTGAGCTGCAGGTCGAAGGATGGCTGGTAAAATTGTGGGGGTAGGTCTTCCGCTGTATCCTTTTTCCATGTGCCCCGCAGTGTGTCTATGTATACACCTTTGGCCTGGACTGATCCCCCCACACCTCCACTTGTCTCCGGGGCGGAACTTCCTTGTTGTATATTTGCGCTGACCTGTGCACATTTACAGTATATATAGATAAATGCATTGCACGCACAGGTAATTTGCATTCTACGTCGAGGGATCAAGTACTATGTAACTATGTTTACCTTTGGAGTCCCCAGGGCGACACTTCCTCGTTGTATATTTGCGCTGACATGTGCACATTTACAGTATATACAGATAAATACATTGTACGCACATGTAATTTGTATATATATATAGTTTCATATACACACCTCGTGCAGTGGGGTCCTGTGTTGTACGGTTGGAGTGCCGGGTTCAACGGTCCTTATCCCCTTTGCCTATAGAAATCCAAAGGTTAGAGTATATAATGGGTAGTTGCATTGTACGTTGAGGGATCAAGTTGAAGGGAATAAAAGTCCCCACGCAGCGGAAGCGCATTGATTGGACCTTACGTCGTATATTAATTAACATTAAAATACCGTTACGAAAAACTCAAACAAACTTTAAACACACTTTAAAGCTGCTGGAAAATTTGTTTAAACATGCTGAAAAAGAAATCTAAATTTATTTTCATGTTTTTCTAAAGAAAAGGGGAAGAACCGTTACAAACCTTCGTTGTAGACTTGACCGTTCTTCGCCAACAACGCTCCAACGAACGAAATTGCAGCAGCCCACTTGTCTTGTGATCGCTGGAAATTTCTTCTTGGATGACACAATAACCACAGAGGTTACACCGATATGACTCTAAGTCTAGGAGGCAAAAGACTTGTGGGAGTCTTTCTCTAAGAGGGAGGCTAGAGAGAATTCTAGGTCTTGTCTTGAGAGTCTAAGAACAAGAGTAGAGTGTCATGGACCAATTAGGTCTAGTGTTCTATTTATAGAAGAGAGGCCATGAATAAAATATTCAATTAAATCCATCTTTTCCAAAATTGATTCAATCTTATTCCTTATTTAGTCAATCCATGATCAATCAATTCCATAATAGATTAATCTTTTCCACAAATGACTAATTACTTCCATAAGTGATTAGATCATTTCCATAAATGATTAATCACTTACTTAAGTGATTAATTATTTTCATAATTGATTAATTACCGGTTAATGAATTCTTTAATTAATTAACCACCAATTAAATATCACATATTTAATTTCCAGCCTTGAATTAATGAATTTGCCCAAATAGATTTTAGGCCTTTAATTAATTCATTATTTGAACTCTTTCAAACTTCCATAAATTTATATTAATATTTGAATTTCTTCAAATATTAATTTCTCTCATAATAATATATCAATATATATTATATTTGTTTCCCTTAGTAAATTGAACATTTTCAATTTACATTTATTACTTAGTTGCCTCAAATTACTTTATGAGCTACCAATGAGACCTAATGGATCTGCAGATCAGAAGCTCCAACGATGTGAGATTAATTGGTCAAACTCATTAACCACATTAATCAATATTCGTTAACTGTGTGTACATTCCACTATAGACTCACAGTTGCACTCTCCTCACTGCAGACATATTTTCTGTGTCCACGGATCTAGACCAATATCGACTAGTTAGTCCTTCACGAGTGTCCGTAACACCAGTTGGGTCAAATTACCGTTTTACCCCTGGGTTACTTCTATTTCCTTAAGTACCAGTTCTCCTCTAATGAACAACTTGTTTGCGGTCCAACCATTAAACAGAAAACCCTCTCGTGCCATTGAGAGGGTAGGGTCCTTTGTTCAAGACTCGGAGTAACCACTTAAGGGAACACTCATCTGCTTCCCTAAAGTCGGGAATGAGTGAATTTCATCTTGTACGATTATGTTCCTAGCTCCCCATTCGGTCTTGTCCCCAAAATGGTAGGCTTATTGAGTCGGCGTATTGGCCACTCTCACCCATACAAATCAAAGGACAGTCCCTCATGAGCAGGAGTTCATAATCAACTCAGGATTAAGACTAAGTTGTCTAGGTCGTCCTAGTGAAATAGAAAACTAACTAGTTAACGGTGTTATAACCAGTGGTTATTATTTCGCGGTCCGGTCTTATGCAAACTCATTGCATAGGATACCCCCACTCGCATGTCTCCTACACGAACGCGTTGGATCGCAACGTTTGTATCAAATACAAAGTGGGTCGTATCCATAGTGTCACCAGGATAAGGCACCCAGTTTTATCCCTATACTATAGACCCTTTAGGCTTTTTCTTGAACAATGATCCCATATGTCACTACATATAGTTCAAGACTTATATTACAGCCTTGGATGTCTAGTTTATTGGATTAGGGTTATTTTTAGGCAAAGACAAATATAAAATAACTAATAACAATTAATGGAAAAATATATCAATATTATTTCATTAATATCCGGTCAACAGTTACATTCACTATTTACGAGTTTCAGGGCATAAAACCCAACACAAGTAACTATGTAACTATGTTTACCTTTGGAGTCCATTTTTGTCCAACGTGAGGGGATAGGGTCTTCAGCGGGGTAGAATGCAGGCCCTGTTATGAAGTGAACGAGTTAGATAGTATATAAAATAGATATCTTGAAGATTCTATTAGTACTTACCACCAAAACAGCCTTCCCTTTTCTGTCTCTATTAAATTTTTTTAATAATTTTAGCCTCATCAATCGATAGAATTGCCTTGTTGACTAGGTCGTTCTCCTCATCACAGGCCTGTAAGAAGCATTGGTATGGACCATGAAAAATCATGTGGGATCTTACCTTGCTGCTGTCGTCAACGCCAGTTTTTTCCGTCCCCTCGCTTCCAGCAGTTCCATGTGCTGATGATGGAATTGTTGTTGTAATACTAGGGACCCCCCCCGTCTGCTGATGATGCCCCCCATTGGGGTCGTTGTCGTCGTCCTCTTTACGTGGATGAGGGTTTTTTTTTCTGAAAAATGGTCGTCTCCCTTCTTTTGCTCATCCTTCTTGTCACTCTCATCCTTCTTTTGTTCATCTCTTTTTTCCATGCTGCAGTGGGGGGCAAGAGATTAAATCAGTAAAGGGGGGATGTGGGGGTTAAGGGTGAGCATAGTGTAATTACGCGCACATACCTCTAGATTAGTATTGGGGGTCGAAGTCCTTGCACTTGGATCGGCGTCTCCATGAACCTACCTCAATACGTCAACCAACACTCCTAACACCGAATAAACCTTGTCGAGTTTCCCCAATATTTCCTTGTGTCGTTGTTCATGCACATCTGGCCTTTGGTCTGTTGGGGCTGTCACGATAGAAAAGTTGGGGGGGATTATATCATCGCCTCCATGTGTCGCCCCGCCACCGCCCAATCTACGTGATGCCATCTCATCGTCTACGAATGGTTGGAAGTACGACATCCGCATTTCCACATCTGTTGGCTCTAACAGCACGACCTCCAACTGCATAATATAGGTGACATTAAGTGTATATACAAGTAAATACATTTTTAATACATGAGGAATGGGTTACTGACCGATGGGGATTGGAAGATTTTGGCATGCAGTTCCCTCCATTCAGGTTGTGTGTCTGATTCCCAGTTAATCAAGTGTGGAACTGTATTCTGTACCTTCCGTGTATAGTTGGTTGGCGGGGCGCTGAGGGTGAGGATTACCTCGTATGCCCATGCTAGGATGGCATACACAAACCCCCTCATTCCTATTCCACAACTTCCGCGGCTAAGCCATGCTTTTTGCATGTAGTTTGTTAACAGTGTGAAGGCGATACGTCCCCATGGGTAGGTGTTAAACATCTCCTCATCTTCAGCCATTAGTAGGTGGTCATCTTCGATAAATACCTTCTCCTGTCGGGGGAGTAGGAAGCTCTCCAGACAATATAGTTGGGCCATCTTGACTAGGTCCAACTCAACATCGTGTTTTATTGCTTTGAATATGACGTTGAGAGTCTTCCGTTTTACTTCCTTGCCCTCATCAAAATACTGGGTCTTAAACCTGAAACACTCATGGAGCTTGTCTTTGTCGAGTTGTGGGAACGGACCACAATTCAGTCCGATAATCAACGCAAACTCTCGGAGTCCAAATTTGAGTATTTTCCCTTCAATCTTAAAGTAGAGCTCTGATGCTCACTTTGGCTTGCACTGATGTTGAATCAAGTGCAAGATGAGTTGTGATGACATTTTTCTGAATGAAAAGTCGAGGATGTGTCCAAAGCATGTGTTTCTGAATGTGTCTTGACATTTATCCCCCAATGTACGACGGATGTGGTCCATAATGTCGGTTTTGGTGCAGAGATTAATTTTCAGGGCTTTGCTGCGTTTAGAGAGCGACATGAAGTAGTCATCGTCATGTATCATTAATAAGAGTTGTAAGTAGCACTACACACAGACAGGTACTGGGATAAGTATGCATATACACAAGGGACACAGGCCGACACGTATATATGTAATACCATAGGCAGACATCAAGTACTACTGATAGCGAGCAGAAATGTCGCTATTTTAGTCTCAATTTATTAAGCTTTTTGGTGCTTTAATCGTATTTTTAATGAATATATTTAATGAATTTTGTTATTTGGTCCTTAGGAGCTAAGTTGGTGATTTTGGGAGAAAAAGAGCCAAAATTGAAGTAACTATAGCCAAAATCAAAGTTTGGAGCAATTGGAAGCCCAAAGAAGGCATCCATGAAGAAAAGACCAAGAGGAATGAAGAAGAAGGCCAAAAAATCAGCCCAAAAAGGAAGCTGAAAAATCTGGAAATCAGGTCAGCGTCGAGACGCTTAGCAAGGCAGCGTCGCGACGCTGCCCATTCTTGTTGCCCAAGCCGCGTGCGCAGCAGCGTCGCGACGCTTAGCAAGGCAGTGTCGCGACGCTACCCCTATTCCAGGCTTATAAAAGGCACCCCAAGGTGCCTCATTCATCATCAATCATCATTCCAACAAAGGAATTTCTTCCTTTCTCTCTTCCTTAGGCTCCTTTTGGAGCCCCTCTCAAGGCTTTTGAGCCTTTTTGAGAGGATTCTTCTAGTGGGAAAATTTTGGGAATGTTGGGGAGCAATCTTAGAAGCTCAAGGAGTAGTCAGCGGGGGCTCCTAGCGTCAGAGAGGGGTTTTTCGACGGTCAATTCCTTTCCTTTTATGCTCTTTAATATGCTTTCCCTTGTAATTATTGTGGATATTATGAGTAGCTAAACCCCAATTTGGGGTCTTGAAATGAAATGATAGTTCAAATATTGTTATAATTTCTTGTCTCTTGCCCATGTCCTAATTATTTGTATGGATGTGCTTAATGCTTTACTCAAACTGGCCAATTGTGTAATGATTCGTTTCTTAATGGAAACTCGACGGAGAGAAATTAGGATAGATCATAATCCATGCAACTAGTTTAATTGCCCGTTGTGACACCGGGATTAGTTGATTAAACTTAGATTCCTAAAATGAATCAGAGCGTAATAATTAATGATTTTTAATAGCGCTAAGGACACTTAGGTTGTTAAAATGAATTAATTACAATTAGGGGAAACCAACAGGAGAACCTATGTGATTAACGGAGATTCTAGGATTATAATTAGTTGGGCAATGAGATAGGATAATTATAGCAATTATTTAGCTAATCATTGATTTTCAAGACCCCTCTTCCCATTTAAAGAAAACTCTTTCTCCGCATTTTATTTTTGATTGATCAATTTGTTTTCATTAATCATCTTGAATTTAAATCTTTTTATTGCATGAGTGGTCCCTAAATATTATTTCGCCTAAGTATTTTCAGTGCTCAAGAAAATTTTAATTAATTGCTTAAGTTTCGCTTCGCCTCCCTGTGGATTCGATACTCGGAATACTTTCCGTTTTATATTACTTGCGGCCCGTGCACTTTGCGGTCCCATCAAGTTTTTGGCGCCGTTGCCGGGGAGGCTTGATTTTTAAGCAAAAATTAATTTTTCTTGACATAAAAAAGAAAAGGATAAATGGTAATTTAGGTGTAAATATTTTTCTCTTTCATCATTTTGTGAATATTATTTTATTTTCATTTTTGTTTGGTTCTTTTTGTCGTTTGGGAGCATTGTATGCGAAGAAACAAGGTGGTTGATTTGTTTCCGCTAGATCTTAAGAATAACAGGACTCTTAAATTCATTAGAAGAGAAAAAAGATTAGCAGAAGCGATGACCCACCAAGAAGAAGCTCCCAAGGCAATTAGAGATTTTCTGCAGTCAGTTCTTCCTACCGAGAATTTTGGAATTGTCTACGCCCCTATCCAAGCTACAAATTTTGAGCTAAAAACAAAGTTGATTCAGATGGCACGCGATAACTCGTTCAAGGGACATCCTTCCGAGGACCCCCACTCTCATCTGCGATCATTCCTAGAAATATGCGGGACGGTAAAGATGAACGGAGTTCCGAGGCTGTTCCCATTTTCTCTACAGGATAAAGCAAAAGATTGGCTCGAATCAATCGAGACGGGCAACATCAGTACTTGGGACGAGCTTGCCCAGGCTTTTCTGACAAAATTTTTTCCACCGGCTAAGACTACCAAGCTCCGGACTGAAATTGGAACATTCAGGCAGCTTGACGAGGAGCAGTTATACGAAGCGTGGGAAAGATATAAGGAAATGCTTAGGCGATGCCCCCAACACGGATATCCTGATTGGCTTCAGGTACAGTTATTTTATAATGGATTAAACCCCTCCACAAAGACAGTCCTAGACACATCAGCAGAAGGGAGTTTTCTTTCAAAAACAGTGACAGAAGCCAAAGACCTACTTGAGGAAATGGCGGCAACAAGTTATCAATGGCCGACGGAGAGAGGAACAGTTACAAAAAAGGCTGGATTATATGAATTGGATGAGTCAAGTTCACTGAAAGCGCAACTGGCATCTCTGACCAATGCACTAAACAAATTGACGTCATCTGAGGTGGTTAAGTCCATTTCCACCTTAGCTGAAGGTCATTCAAAGAAGGAAGTTCAAGATGTGGAAGAAGTTCAATACATAGGAAATAGATCATATACTCAAGGAGTACCAAACTTCTACCACCCCAGTCTGTGCAATCACGAGAACTTCACATATGTGAATACGAAGAATGTTTTGCAGCCACCCCCAGGTTTTGCATCAACGAGTACTCCTGAAAAGAAAAATAATCTGGAGGAGATGGTGGCTTTATTCATCAAGGAACAAAGAATATTGAATGTGAATCTCCAGACATCAGTAAACAACCACGACGCAGCTCTAAAGAATATGGAAGTACAGATAGGTCAGATTGCTTCAGCAGTAAATGCCCTTCAAAATGGAAAATTTCCAAGTGATACTGAGCCTAACCCGAAAGAGCAGTGTAAGATGGTGGTTCTGAGAAGTGGCAGAAGACTGGAGGACAGTTCAGAGAAGAAAAAGGAAGAAGAAAAGAGAAGGGATGAAGATGAAGGGATGAAGATGAAGGGACTGAGGCACAAAAAGCCTCCTCTGAAAGGTTCCAACATCCTCCCAACTCTATTGAATTAAAATGTGATTTTTCTAACAAACTTGCAGGTAGAAAAGAAGATGAGAGGCAGAATGACAATGAGAAGCTGATTGAGGAAGAAGTGGTTCCATGCAACCACCATGACAGAGGTTCGCATATTAGCCCGCCCAAGCGGAGGGGCGAATGTCCAACCTTTGATTTCAGGGAGTTACCTTTTCCTCAAAGATTTAAAAATGTCAAATTAGATGAACAATTTCAAAAATTCTTAGAAATGTTTAAAAAGTTATCTGTGAATATTCCATTGGTAGAAGCTTTGTATAATATGCCAAATTATGGGAAATTCATGAAGGAAATGCTTTCTAAGAAGAAAAGTATGAAAAAAGAAGTTTTTAATTTATCTGAGAGTAGCAGTACCATTATTTCTGGTAGGATACCCTCTAAGCAGAAGGATCCAGGGAGTTTTACTGTTTCCTGCACCATAGGAGAAGTATCCTTTGATAGGGCTTTATGTGATTTAGGAGCAAGTATAAATTTGATGCCCTACTCTGTGTACAGGAAGATTGGTTTATCAGGTATGACAGACACCGACGTCACTCTCCAGCTTGCTGACAGATCGATTACCCACCCGATGGGTGTTGTGGAGGACGTGTTGGTGAAAGTCAACAAATTCATCTTCCCTGTAGATTTCGTGGTACTGGACATGAAGGAGGACAAAGAAGTGCCAATTATCTTAGGCAGACCTTTCCTAGCCACTGGTAAGGCTGAGATTAGCGTGCATACAGGTAAACTTACCTTGAACATTGATGATGAAAAAGTCGTGTTTAGTATTTTTGGCCAAGATGAATCTGTTTGTAGTTTGCATACATGTTTTTCTGTTGGGCCTGAATACTTGACTGATGACGATGAAGAGGTAGACTATAATCTTGGCCTAGGTTTAGGAGAAATGCTTAGGGATAATGAGGATTTTGATCATGATGCATATATGGATAATCCTATGTTTGAAAATGATTTGGATCTGCTTGACTTTGAAAATGAATTAGACTTGCCTGCTTGTGATAATGAAAGATATGCAGTTGATGATTTACCTTCCTTTGAAAATGAATTAGATTTGCCTGAAATGGATAATTTTGATGATGATATTGAATTGCCTGACATTGAGCATGAACATAAAAGGCATAAAAAAGATTGCTCGATAGATGATTTTGAGTCTGACCATGATTACAGTGAATCTATTGAGTCTGATCTTGACATTCCTGAATGCATGAATCCTGACAATGTGAATACTTTTTTTTTCATGTCCTGATGATGTGTATAGCGTAGAATCTGACCCAGAAGAACTTGAATCTATGCATAGTATAGAATCTGATCCTGAAATTCTTGAATTCTTTAATTCTTCTGATGATGAGTCATGTGATAGCTTAGTTGAATCATTTTTTTAATTCTGAGTCTGAAGGATCTACTGAGCATGTAGATATTTTTTCTGATGAATGGACTGGCATGATTGATAGGCCATCTCTAGATCCTAGACCAGTAGATATTATAATGCTTGATGACTCTGTTAACAATTGTTTTGAAAATAGAGATTTAGAAAAGAGATTTGATGTAGCTGATTATTTTCTGAAATGTTATTATGAGAATCTCTTTAGTGAAGATGGGCCAGGGGAAAGTTTTTTTTCTCCCCTGTTTGTAGTATGCAATTCGGTGCGTGATTTCTTGCAGGGCCCGGAGGATGATGAAAATTTTTATTTTGAACCTCCGTAAGCGTGCCGAGCCTAGTCTAGCTAAAGACGTTAAAGAAAGCGTTGCTTGGGAGGCAACCCAAGGATTAAAGTAGTTAGCTGTTTTTGCGGTAAATAATTTTCTTTGCTCTGTGATCCAATTTTGTTTTGCAGGATCACCTTAGCAAATCCCAAAATTCCACATTTCCCATTTTTCATGGATCCAAAGGAAGAGAATGAAGCGCTCCTAGCTCAGGGAAGTCTCAGTATCTCTTTTTATGCTTTTCTGTTTTAAAACATTGGGGACAATGTTTAGTTTAAGTTTGGGGGGGAGGCTTCCGCTGTGTTGAGCATATTTAAATTCTGTTGGATGCATGAATAGCTAGCCATGATAGCCAAGGATGTGATTTTTGAAATTTTGGGAGAAAATGGTTTATATGTTGTGGAATCTGGGAGCACGACAGAAATTGTGAAATTTTAAAATTTTTTGATACTTAGTTTTGATGTCTAAAGCATGCAATAGTCTTATCTAATGACGTCTTTGAAAATCTAGATTCTTATTATGGTTTTCAAAGTTGTTGTCACCCGATAGGCTTAGTTTCTAATATTAGGAAGTTCATGCTTGATTGCTCTAAAGAACTAGGTAGGAAAAAATGCTATGCCTGCTGAGAGAATAGCAAAAGCAACAAAAGAAAATGTGAGAAAAAGAAAATCTGTTGAAAAAGAATTTTTGCTTGCTCAAAAGAAAAAAAAAACCTAGGGGTAAAAAGAGCTACCTGCGGTGTGATCAGTTAGGCCAACCAGAGAATAAAATTCGGGTTAAGGGTCCCTGCACCGTAGTGTGAAAGCTAGTATCATTAGATATCAAAATGCAAGTTTGGGGGAGAATCAAAAGAAAAAGAAAAGAAAAGAAAAGAAAAAGAAAAATCATGTGAGAAGTCTGCTCTCCCATGAAAAAAGAAAAAAAGATGACAGGCACCCTAGTTACTTTTTTTCTTTTTTTTGCATGATAGAAGGACTCCAAAGTATTAGTGGCTCTTAGCCAGTGTAGGGGGAAAACAAATGGAGAAAGCCATAAGACTAATCTAGGTTAGTAAAAGAATCAATAGATAAGTCTTGAACATGCTATTCATTAATCTTAAGTTCAACTTAGTTTAAGATTTCTTCAAGAGTATGCGGTGCTTGCTTATTCCACTTGCATGTTTTCCATTCGATCCTAAGAATTCCAAAATCATTGAGGGTTGAGCGATTCTATTTCATGCATCTTTAGAATTTATTTTGCTCGGGACTAGCAAAAGCTTAAGTTTGGGGGTGTGATAGCGAGCAGAAATGTCGCTATTTTAGTCTCAATTTATTAAGCTTTTTGGTGCTTTAATCGTATTTTTAATGAATATATTTAATGAATTTTGTTATTTGGTCCTTAGGAGCTAAGTTGGTGATTTTGGGAGAAAAAGAGCCAAAATTGAAGTAATTATAGCCCAAATCAAAGTTTGAAGCAATTGGAAGCCCAAAGAAGGCATCCATGAAGAAAAGACCAAGAGGAATGAAGAAGAAGGCCCAAAAATCAGCCCAAAAAGGAAGCTGAAAAATCTGGAAATCAGGTCAGCGTCGAGACGCTTAGCAAGGCAGCGTCGCGACGCTGCCTTTTCTTGTTGCCCAAGCCGCGTGCGCAGCAGCGTCACGACGCTTAGCAAGGCAGCGTCGCGACGCTACCCCTATTCCAGGCCTATAAAAGGCACCCCAAGGTGCCTCATTCATCATCAATCATCATTCCAACAAAGGAATTTCTTCCTTTCTCTCTTCCTTAGGCTCCTTTTGGAGCCCCTCTCAAGGCTTTTGAGCCTTTTTTAGAGGATTCTTCTAGTGGGAAAATTTTGGGAATGTTGGGGAGCAATCTTAGAAGCTCAAGGAGTAGTCAGCGGGGGCTCCTAGCGTCAGAGAGGGGTTTTTCGACGGTCAATTCCTTTCCTTTTATGCTCTTTAATATGCTTTCCCTTGTAATTATTGTGGATATTATGTGTAGCTAAACCCCAATTTGGGGTCTTGAAATGAAATGATAGTTCAAATATTGTTATAATTTCTTGTCTCTTGCCCATGTCCTAATTATTTGTATGGATGTGCTTAATGCTTTACTCAATCTGGCCAATTGTGTAATGATTCGTTTCTTAATGGAAACTCGACGGAGAGAAATTAGGATAGATCATAATCCATGCAACTAGTTTAATTGCCCGTTGTGACACCGGGATTAGTTGATTATGTTGGGTTTTATGCCCTAAAACTCGTAGATAGTGAATGTAACCGTTGACCGGATATTAATGAAATAATATTGATATATTTTCCATTAATTGTTATTAGTTATTTTATATATGTCTTTGCCTAATAATAACCCTAATCCAATAAACTAGACATCCAAGGCTGTAATATGAGTCTTGAACTATATGTAGCGACATATGGGATCATTGTTCAAGAAACAGCCTAAAGGGTCTATAGTATAGGGATAAGACTGGGTGCCTTATCCTGGTGACACTATGGATACGACCCACTTTGTATTTGATACAAACGCTGCGATCCAACGCGTTCGTGTAGGAGACATGCGAGTGGGGGTATCCTATGCAATGAGTTTGCATAAGACCGGACCGCGAAATAGTAACCATTAGTTATAACACAGTTAACTAGTTGGTTTTCTATTTCACTAGGACGACCGAGACAACTTAGTCTTAATCCTGAGTTGATTATGGACTCCTGCTCATGAGAGATTGTCCTTTGATTTGTATGGGTGAGAGTGGCCAATACGCCGACTCAATAAGCCTACCACTTTGGGGACAAGATCGAATGGGGAGCTGGGAACATAATCGTACAAGATGGAATTCACTCCTTCCCGACTTTAGGGAAGCAGATGAGTGTTCCCTTAAGTGGTTACTCCGAGTCTTGAACAAAGGGCCCTACCCTCTCAATGGCACGAGAGGGTTTTCTGTTTAATGGTTGGACCATAAACAGATTGTTCATTAGAGGAGAATTGGTACTTAAGGAAATAGAGGTGACCCAGGGGTAAAACGGTAATTTGACCCAGCTGGTGTTACGGACACTCGTGAAGGACTAACTAGTCGATATTGGTCTAAGTTCCGTGGACACAGAAAATATGTCTGCAGTGAGAAGAGTGCAACTGTGAGTCTATAGTGGAATGTACACACAGTTAACGAATATTGATTATTATGGTTAATGAGTTTAACCAATTAATCTCATATCGTTGGAGCTTCTGATCTGCAGGTCCATTAGGTCCCACTGGTAGCTCGTAAAGTAATTTGAGGCAACTAAGTAATTAAATTGAAAATGTTCAATTTACTGAGGGAAATAAAAATAATATATATTGATATATTATTATGAGAGAAATTATTATTTGAAGAAGTTCAAATATAAATTTATGGAAGAATTAATTAATTTAAGTCCTAAAAGTGTTTGGGCAAAATTAATTAATTCAAGGCCGGAAATTAAATATGTGATATTTAATTGGTGGTTAATTAATTAAAGAATTCATTAACCATGAATTAATCAATTATGTAAATAATTAATCACTTAAGGAAGTGATTAATCATTTATGGGAATGATCTAATTACTTATGGAAGAAATTAGTCATTTATGGAAAAGATTAATCAATTGGGGAATTGATTGATCATGATTGATTAATTAAGGAATAAAGATTGAATCAATTTTGGAAAAGATTGATTTAATTGAATATTTTATTCATGGTCTCTCTTCTATAAATAGAACACTAGACCTAATTGGTCATGACACTTGACACTCTTGAAAGACAAGACCTAGAATTCTCTCTAGCCTCCCTCTTAGAGAAAGACTCCCACAAGTCTTTGGCCTCCTAGACTTAGAGACATACCGGTGTAACCTCTGTGGTTATTGTGTCAATCAAAGAAGAATTTCCAGCGAAGAATACTTTGAAGCGGCTGCTGCGTTTTCGCTCGTGGAGCTTCGTTGGCGAAGAACGGTCAAATCTACAACGGAGGTTTGTAACGGTTCTTCCTCTTTTCTTTAGAAAAGTTTTAAAAATAAATTTAGATTTATTTTAGCATGTTTAAACCGATTTTACAGCGGCTTTAAAGTTAGTTTAAAGTTTTGTTTGAGTTTTCGTAACGGTTTTTAATGTTAATTAATATACGGCGTAAGGTCCAATCGATGCGCTTCCGCTGCGTTGGGACTTTTATTCCCTTCAATCGGCATCAGAGCCATCGCTGTCCCTATTAATTAATTTTAAAAAGTTGCGATAGGCTCTAATAGGTGGGATTTATGCATATTGTATGTTCGGTTTGCATTGAACTGTTTGGGTTAATTTTATGGCCATAGATTTTATTTTTTATGTGATTTTGATCATGTAAGGCCCGGTGTTTCGGGTATTTTATGTAAAATCGAGTCCTATGTAAGTCCGGGTCTAGAATAGGTTTTTATGAGATGAAAATCGAAGGAATCGCCGCTGAAATCGAAGCCAAAACCGAAGAAATCGTTGCTGTTTTGCCCAGATTCTGCCTCCAGACGCAACAGCGTCGGGACGCTCCTTCAACAGCGTCTCGACGCTGTCTCGATACCGAAGGCGCTCGGTAAGGAAAGCACACAGCGTCGGGACGCTACCTCAACAGCGTCTCGACGCTGTCTCGATTACGCAGGCGCCAGATATGGAAAACGCACAGCGTCGGGACGCTAATCAACACAGCGTCTCGACGCTGTCACGATGGAGGCGCGACCTAGGGTTTCAAAAGGCGCGGTTCAAGGTGTAACCGGTCCGGTTCGGACCGGTTCGGCTGGGCTGGGACCTATTTGGTCCGGTTCAGCCAATTTTTGGCATGGTTCGTGATTTTGGAGGCCGGTTCGAGGTGGTTCGGGGCGGTTCGTGCTGTCTAGGCCAATTCCGGAGCTGTACATGGATTTTTTAGGATAGAATTTAGCTAAATTAATGTAATTTAATGCTTTATTTTATCCTAGGGGCCAAAATTAACCGGTTCAATTGCTATTTATATGCTTTATGGATGTCATATAGATTATTTAATCCCACCTTAGGTTATAAACATGCTCATGCATTTTTTATATATTATAAATTGTTATAATGTATGTTTAAATGCATGGATTTGTTTTCATTTTTTTTAATATAAGTGTATATTAATTTATATGAAAAAATTGGAGAGCATGAAGCATGTCATTACTTAAATTAAATATAAATAGTTATGTTTAATGTGATGAATGAAGCATGTTTGATTGATTTTCTTGTTTGGCTTATAATTGTTATAATAAAAGAAAATCAAAATTGCATGAAGCATGAAACATCCATAGTTAATAATATAATTGTTATATTATTCATGCAATTAGTGTGGTTTAATTATTCAATTTGAATGAGATTGTTGAATGAATTAAACCCTAGATTCTTGATTATAGGATTAATCATTAAAATTTGAAATAGTTCTTTAATATTAATGATTAGAAACCGTCAATCTATAATCAAGATTTGCATGCAAACATAAGATCATAGGATAAATTGAATTAATTTTAAATTGTTTAAAATTAATTAGACCTAGATCGATTTCTAATAGGATTAGAATCTTTTCTTACTTAGAATTAAAAATAGTTTTAATTTACTAAGTAGGAAAAACATTGCTATGATTATAAGGGAACTCCACCGGTAATGTTCTGTCTAAGGCTGGGGGTATTTAAGTTGACGGTTTACGGAACACCTCCTACCTGGGAACTGACCTGGAATACCGGAGTTGAATTAATCATAGTTAAATGTTAGCATGCAATGTCACTAGGTTTATTAAAAGTGTTTAATGCACCTAGATCTTTAGAGTAAAGACCTTACATTACTGAGGTTATAAGGGAACTCTCTCGGTAAAGTTCTGTCTAAGGCTGGGGGTATTTAAGTTGACGGTTTACGAAACACCTCCTACCTGGGAACTAACCGGATTGAGTTGAATTAACCATAGTAATGTTGACTTGCAATGTTGGGTTTATTAAAAGAAGTTTAATTCACCCAAAAGTTTGCAGTTGAATCCTTTCCATAATTGTTATAATAGGATCAGACTTAGATAGATTGACTTAGCCGAATTCTATCTAAGTTAAACAACCCTATATTAACCTTAGGACATTTTCAGTGGGAGGAAAATTACAAAACGAGATTTAAATCAAGTTTTGCTCCTACGTCCCTATATTCACAACGTGAGATTCATGCTCGGCTTCGAGTCGCCCTAGGAGCGGCCTCCCTTCGGAAAGTGTTTGCATGGATCAATATCAAGGTGAATGGGAAAAATGTCTAGAGTAAGTGGGAGCGGGACACGTGTCAACGTATCCCTCGGTCTCCGTCCATAGTTCACACCGTGAGAGTCCTATGATCCGCCTGCAGGTTGCCCTGGCGCATCCATCCCTTCGGAGGGCCTGGTCATAGGATTCGGAACATCGTGAACTCCTGAAAAGGATAGGAGCTCTTAGGCTAATCACCAACAGTTGTCTTTCCCTTCGGTAGCCTGTTGGTGCGTGCCTCTGAGATCTGAAAGTGGGAGGGTTACACTTACGAGGATGAGTTAAAAGTGTTAACAAATCCTTGACCGAACAACGGTGGCTAATGTCTATAGGAATATGAGTTATTCTGGAATTAGAATTAGCTGAGAAGTGTCTCATTTCAAAGGAGGAGTACCTGATCACCCTTCGGTGGCTGATATTCTAAACCTCTGAAACGTCGTTGCAAAACTAAATCAATAGTTTTAGGGTTCTGTGATTGTCTGTTTTGCTAAATTGATTGGATTGTGTGCAATTGTTTGCTTGTATGATGGGTTAAGGCAAAGATAACTAATACGGTCATTGTTTGTTTAAATTTCAGCAATGTCTTCCTCAATTGTCTCTCTGCTTAAAAATGAGAAATTAACCGGCGAAAATTATGCTACGTGGAAATCGAACCTGAATACGATTCTTGTTGTCGATGATCTGCGGTTCGTCTTAACGGAGGATTGTCCTCCAGCCCCTGCTCGTAATGCATCCCAGGCAGTTAAGGATGCTTATGACCGCTGGACAAAGGCCAATGATAAGACTCGCGTCTATATCTTAGCCAGCTTATCTGAAGTTTTGGCTAAAAGGCATGAGAGCATGGTAACAGCAAGGGAGATTATGAACTCTCTCCAGGAGATGTTTGGACAACCGTCCTACCAACTCCACCATGACGCTCTCAAATACGTTTATAGCTGTCGCATGAAAGAGGGCACGTCTGTTCGGGAGCATGTCCTGGATATGATGGTCCAATTCAACGTGGCAGAGGCAAACGGGGCGGTCATAGATGAGCGTAGTCAGGTTGCATTCATCTTAGAATCTCTTCCGAAGAGTTTTCTACAGTTTCGAAGCAATGCAATGATGAATAAAATAACATTCAACCTGACTAGCCTCCTGAATGAGCTACAGCTCTATCAGTCTCTTCTTAAGAACAAGGGACAGATAGAAGGAGAGGCAAACGTTGTTCACTCTAAAAGAAAGTTCGAGAAGGGTTCATCCTCTGGAACTAAATCTGTAGCCACTTCTTCAAAGAAAACTCAGAAGAAGAAAGGAAACAAGGGGAAAGCTCCCAGTACTGCTGCTAAAAGCAAGGGAAAAGCCAAAGTTGTGGCAGATAAGGGCAAGTGTTTTCACTGCAATGTAGATGGACATTGGAAGAGAAACTGCCCAAAGTACCTTGCTGAGAAAAAGAAGGAAAAGGAAGGTAAATTTGATTTACTTGTTTTAGAAACATGCCTGGTAGAACATGATGAGTTTACCTGGATACTTGATTCAGGAGCAACTAATCATGTTTGCTCTTCTTTTCAGGAAAATAGTTCCTTTCGGCAGTTGAACGATGGAGAAATGACACTCAGGGTCGGAACTGGAGAAGTCATTTCAGCTAAAGCAGTGGGAGCTGCGAAGTTATTTTTTAGAAATAGATTCTTACTTTTAGAAAGTTTGTTAATCGTTCCCAAAATTAAGAGGAACTTAATTTCTATTTCATGTTTGATTGAACAATCGTATACAGTTACTTTTGATATGAATGAAGCGTTCATTTATAAAAATGGTATACTCATTTGTTCAGAAAAATTGGAAAATAACTTGTATGTTTTAAGACCAACCGAAAACAAAGCACTTTTAAATCACGAATTATTTAAAACTGCTGAAACTCAAAGTAAAAGGCAAAAGATTTCTCCATCAAGTAACAATACTCATCTTTGGCATCTTAGACTTGGTCATATAAACATCGATAGGATCGGTCGTTTGGTAAAGAATGGACTTCTAAGCAAGTTAGAAGATGATTCACTACCACCTTGTGAATCTTGTCTCGAGGGAAAAATGACCAAAAGACCCTTTACTGGAAAAGGTTACAAAGCCAAAGAACCCTTAGAGTTAATACATTCGGATCTATGTGGTCCAATGAATGTAAAAGCTCGAGGAGGGTACGAATATTTCATCTCATTTATAGATGATTATTCAAGATATGGTTACTTATACCTAATGGGACATAAGTCTGAAGCCCTTGAAAAGTTTAAGGAGTTTAAGGCTGAAGTTGAAAACCTATTAGGTAAATCTATCAAAGTACTTCGATCTGATCGAGGAGGGGAGTATATGGATCAAATATTCCAGGACTATATGATAGAACATGGAATCCAATCTCAACTCTCAGCCCCTGGTACACCTCAGCAGAATGGTGTGTCAGAAAGGAGAAATAGAACCTTGTTAGACATGGTTCGATCAATGATGAGCTATGCTCAATTGCCTAGCTCGTTTTGGGGGTATGCAGTGGAGACTGCAGTATACATCTTGAACAATGTTCCCTCGAAAAGTGTTTCTGAAACACCTTTCGAGTTATGGAAGGGGCGTAAACCTAGTTTGCATCACTTTCGCATCTGGGGTTGTCCAGCACACGTGCTTGTGACGAATCCTAAGAAACTGGAACCTCGTTCAAAACTGTGCCAATTTGTTGGTTACCCTAAAGAAACGAGAGGTGGTTATTTCTACGACCCACAAGAAAATAAGGTGATTGTATCGACAAACGCCACTTTCTTAGAGGAAGACCACATGAGAGATCATAAACCACGAAGCAAAATAATATTAGGAGAAGCTACTGAAGAATCATCAAGAGTTGTTGATGAAGTTGGACCTTCAACAAGGGTTGATGAAGGAACTAGTTCTTCAGATCCATCCCGTCCATCTCAAACGTTGGGAATGCCTCGACGCAGTGGGAGGGTTGTGTTACAACTTGATCGCTACTTGGGTTTAACAGAAACTCAGGTTGTCATACCTAATGATGGCATTGAGGATCCATTGTCCTATCGACAGGCAATGAATGACGAAGATAAGGATGAATGGGTCAAAGCCATGAACCTGGAAATGGAGTCAATGTACTCCAATTCAGTATGGGAACTTGCAGATCTACCATATGGGGTAAAACCCATAGGGTGCAAATGGATCTATAAGAGAAAAAGAGATGTAGCTGGAAAGGTACAGACCTTCAAAGCTAGACTAGTGGCAAAGGGTTATACCCAAAAAAAGGGGGTTGACTATGAGGAAACCTTTTCTCCTGTAGCCATGTTAAAGTCCATAAGAATTCTTTTATCCATTGCCACATATTATGACTATGAAATATGGCAAATGGACGTCAAGACTGCCTTTCTGAATGGTAATCTTGAGGAGAATATCTTTATGTCTCAACCCGAAGGGTTCATAGCCCAAGGTCAGGAACAAAAGGTTTGTAAGCTAAATCGATCCATTTATGGATTGAAACAAGCATCCAGATCATGGAACATTAGATTTGATACTGCAATCAAATCTTTTGGCTTTGACCAAAACGTTGATGAGCCTTGTGTATACAAGAAAGTCGACAAAAGGAAAGTAGCTTTTCTAATACTTTATGTAGACGATATCCTACTCATTGGGAATGATGTAGGATACCTAACTGACATTAAGAAATGGCTAGCAGCCCAATTCCAAATGAAAGATCTGGGAGAGGCTCAATATGTTCTGGGAATCCAAATCATTAGGGATCGTAAGAACAAAACGCTAGCTCTGTCTCAAGCAACGTATATTGACAAGATGTTGTCTTGATATTCGATGCAAAACTCCAAGAAGGGACTCCTACCCTTCAGACATGGGGTACACTTGTCTAAGGAACAATCTCCTAAGACACCTCAAGAAGTTGAGAACATGAGACACATTCCCTACGCCTCAGCTGTGGGCAGCTTAATGTATGCTATGCTCTGCACTAGGCCTGACATATGTTATGCAGTGGGAGTAGTCAGTAGGTATCAGTCTAATCCAGGGTTGGACCACTGGGGAGCGGTTAAGAATATCCTCAAGTATCTTCGGAGAACGAGGGACTACATGCTTGTGTACGGAGCTAAGGATTTGATTCTTACTGGATACACTGATTCTGACTTTCAAGCTGATAAGGATTCTAGGAAATCCACATCAGGGTCAGTATTCACCCTCAATGGAGGAGCAGTAGTGTGGAGAAGCATCAAACAAGGATGCATAGCAGACTCAACCATGGAGGCTGAGTATGTAGCAGCTTGCGAAGCAGCTAAGGAGGCAGTATGGCTCAGAAAGTTCTTGACTGATTTGGAAGTAGTTTCCGAATATGAACGTGCCCATAACACTATACTGTGACAACAGTGGGGCTGTAGCCAACTCAAAAGAACCTCGTAGCCACAAACGGGGTAAACACATCGAGAGGAAGTATCACCTGATACGGGAGATTGTGCAAAGAGGAGATGTGATCGTCACTAAGATCGCCTCGGAGCACAACATCGCTGATCCATTTACAAGGGCTCTCACGGCTAAAGTGTTTGAGGGTCATCTAGAAGGTCTAGGTCTACGAGATATGTATGCCATCTAATCTAGGGCAAGTGGGAGAAATGTATAATGGGTATAAGGATGCCCTAGTTCATTGTATTTCCAGCTTTAGATTATTGCATTTACATCCCACTAACTAAGTGTTTTAGTTCAAGTGGGAGTTTGTTGGGTTTTATGCCCTAAAACTCGTAGATAGTGAATGTAACCGTTGACCGGATATTAATGAAATAATATTGATATATTTTCCATTAATTGTTATTAGTTATTTTATATATGTCTTTGCCTAATAATAACCCTAATCCAATAAACTAGACATCCAAGGTTGTAATATGAGTCTTGAACTATATGTAGCGACATATGGGATCATTGTTCAAGAAACAGCCTAAAGGGTCTATAGTATAGGGATAAGACTGGGTGCCTTATCCTGGTGACACTATGGATACGGCCCACTTTGTATTTGATACAAACGCTGCGATCCAACGCGTTCGTGTAGGAGACATGCGAGTGGGGGTATCCTATGCAATGAGTTTGCATAAGACCGGACCGCGAAATAGTAACCATTAGTTATAACACCGTTAACTAGTTGGTTTTCTATTTCACTAGGACGACCGAGACAACTTAGTCTTAATCCTGAGTTGATTATGGACTCCTGCTCATGAGAGACTGTCCTTTGATTTGTATGGGTGAGAGTGGCCAATACGCCGACTCAATAAGCCTACCACTTTGGGGACAAGATCGAATGGGGAGCTGGGAACATAATCGTACAAGATGGAATTCACTCCTTCCCGACTTTAGGGAAGCAGATGAGTGTTCCCTTAAGTGGTTACTCCGAGTCTTGAACAAAGGGCCCTACCCTCTCAATGGCACGAGAGGGTTTTCTGTTTAATGGTTGGACCATAAACAGATTGTTCATTAGAGGAGAATTGGTACTTAAGGAAATAGAGGTGACCCAGGGGTAAAACGGTAATTTGACCCAGCTGGTGTTACGGACACTCGTGAAGGACTAACTAGTCGATATTGGTCTAAGTTCCGTGGACACAGAAAATATGTCTGCAGTGAGAAGAGTGCAACTGTGAGTCTATAGTGGAATGTACACACAGTTAACGAATATTGATTATTATGGTTAATGAGTTTAACCAATTAATCTCATATCGTTGGAGCTTCTGATCTGCAGGTCCATTAGGTCCCACTGGTAGCTCGTAAAGTAATTTGAGGCAACTAAGTAATTAAATTGAAAATGTTCAATTTACTGAGGGAAATAAAAATAATATATATTGATATATTATTATGAGAGAAATTATTATTTGAAGAAGTTCAAATATAAATTTATGGAAGAATTAATTAATTTAAGTCCTAAAAGTGTTTGGGCAAAATTAATTAATTCAAGGTCGGAAATTAAATATGTGATATTTAATTGGTGGTTAATTAATTAAAGAATTCATTAACCATGAATTAATCACTTAAGGAAGTGATTAATCATTTATGGGAATGATCTAATTACTTATGGAAGAAATTAGTCATTTATGGAAAAGATTAATCAATTGGGGAATTGATTGATCATGATTGATTAATTAAGGAATAAAGATTGAATCAATTTTGGAAAAGATTGATTTAATTGAATATTTTATTCATGGCCTCTCTTCTATAAATAGAACACTAGACCTAATTGGTCATGACACTTGACACTCTTGAAAGACAAGACCTAGAATTCTCTCTAGCCTCCCTCTTAGAGAAAGACTCCCACAAGTCTTTGGCCTCCTAGACTTAGAGACATACCGGTGTAACCTCTGTGGTTATTGTGTCAATCAAAGAAGAATTTCCAGCGAAGAATACTTTGAAGCGGCTGCTGCGTTTTCGCTCGTGGAGCTTCGTTGGCGAAGAACGGTCAAATCTACAACGGAGGTTTGTAACGGTTCTTCCTCTTTTCTTTAGAAAAGTTTTAAAAATAAATTTAGATTTATTTTAGCATGTTTAAACCGATTTTACAGCGGCTTTAAAGTTAGTTTAAAGTTTTGTTTGAGTTTTCGTAACGGTTTTTAATGTTAATTAATATACGGCGTAAGGTCCAATCGATGCGCTTCCGCTGCGTTGGGACTTTTATTCCCTTCAGATTAAACTTAGATTCCTAAAATGAATCAGAGCGTAATAATTAATGATTTGTAATAGCGCTAAGGACACTTAGGTTGTTAAAATGAATTAATTACAATTAGGGGAAACCGACAGGAGAACCTATGTGATTAACGGAGATTCTAGGATTATAATTAGTTGGGCAATGAGATAGGATAATTATAGCAATTATTTAGCTAATCATTGATTTTCAAGACCCCTCTTCCCATTTAAAGAAAACTCTTTCTCCGCATTTTATTTTTGATTGATCAATTTGTTTTCATTAATCATCTTGAATTTAAATATTTTTATTGCATGAGTGGTCCCTAAATATTATTTCGCCTAAGTATTTTCAGTGCTCAAGAAAATTTTAATTAATTGCTTAAGTTTCGCTTCGCCTCCCTATGGATTCGATACTCGGAATACTTTCCGTTTTATATTACTTGCGGCCCGTGCGCTTTGCGGTCCCATCAACTACCAGGGGGTATCATGGTTGCATACAGCAGCGTAAACACACAGTGCAGGGGGTGGATCACAAAAACACGCTAGCACGGTTCAATGCATACATACAAGAAGTGGAGAGAGGGATAATAGTAGATGTATATACTAATACACACACACATACTTGGTTTCTGGGATAAGTATGTGCATACACAAGGGATGCAGGCGACACGTATGTATGTAATGATATAGACAGATATCAGGTAATTGCACCAGGTGAACATATTACCCGGGGGGTATCATGGTTGCATATAGCAGCATAAACACACGTTACAGGGGGTGGTTCAATGCATACATACAAGGAGTGTAGAGAGAGCAAATAGTAGATGTATATACGAATACACACACACACTGGCAGAAGATGCATCGACCAAAACAAAAAAAAACGTTTATAATCTGAAGAGCATATACACTCAACATCATGGGGGGTGATTAAGTGTACACACACTCAAGCAGACACACTAGACCATTGAATAGATGTATATAGCAGTATAGTCAAATCAGAGCACACTGAAATCAGAGGGGGTGATTAAGTATACACACACTCAAGCAGACAAACCAGACCATTCAATAGATGTATATAGCAGTACAGTCAAATCAGAGCATACTCAAATCATGGGGGGTGATTAAGTGTGCATACCGTTCTGGTGGGCTCAACTTCCTCAATTTCATCTTTCTGTACCCTCGTGCCCTTTCGTTTGTCTATCTTCGAATCCTGGGTGTGATTGAGGAAGAAAGAACGGTCAAATTGTTTTTTTTTTTCACAAAGGGGGAGGGGGTGAGGTTGGTGAACTTGTTTACCTTCCTTTCGACTCTTCTATTTTTATTACTCGGTTCCTCGTCTCCACTATCGCTTGTGGAAAAATCATCGTCAAACGAATGGTCTTCGTTCGTGCCATCGCTTGTGTCGATTTCCTCCTGTGTTTTAGACGACCACGGGGGTAAATACAACATGTTTTACATAAAACATAAGTAAAAACATAAACTTACCTCAGTGGGCTTAGGTTTTTTTTTTTTTTTGTTTTCTCCCTTTTCTTTTTCGGCGTACTTTTTTTTTGTCGCTAGGTAGGGCTGAAGGGAATAAAAGTCCCCACGCAGCGGAAGCACATCGATTGGACCTTACGCCGTATATTAATTAACATTAAAATACCGTTACGATAACTCAAACAAAACTTTAAACAACCTTTAAAGTCGCTGTAAAATTGGTTTAAACATGCTAAAATAAATCTAAATTTATTTTTAATACTTTTCTAAAGAAAAGAGGAAGAATCGTTACAAACCTTCGTTGAAGACTTGACCGTTCTTCGCCAACGACGCTCCACGAACGAAAACGCAGCAGCCGCCTTTGTTTTTCTTCGCTGGAAATTTCTTCTTTGATTGACACAATCACCACAGAGGTTACACCGGTATGTCTCTAAGTCTAGGAGGCAAAAGACTTGTGGGAGTCTTTCTCTAAGAGGGAGGCTAGAGAGAATTCTAGGTCTTGTCTTTCAAGAGTGTCAAGTGTCATGACCAATTAGGTCTAGTGTTCTATTTATAGAAGAGAGGCCATGAATAAAATATTCAATTAAATCAATTTTTTCCATAATTGATTCAATCTTATTCCTTAATTAATCAATCATGATCAATCAATTCCATAATTGATTAATCTTTTCCACAAATGACTAATTACTTCCATAAGTGATTAGATCATTTCCATAAATTAAGTGATTAATTATTTCCATAATTGATTAATTCCCGGTTAATGAATTCTTTAATTAATTAACCACCAATTAAATATCACATATTTAATTCCCGGCCTAGAATTAATTAATTTTCCCAAACACATTTTAGGCCTTAAATTAATTAATTCATTATTTTGAACTCTTTCAAACTTCCATAAATTTATATTTGAACTTTTCAAATATTAATTTCTCTCATAATAATATATCAATATATATTATATTTGTTTCCCTTAATAAATTGAACATTTTCAATTTACTTTTATTACTTAGTTGCCTCAAATTACTTTACGAGCTACCAGTGGGACCTAATGGACCTGCAGATCAGAAGCTCCAACGATGTGAGATTAATTGGTCAAACTCATTAACCACATTAATCAATATTCGTTAATTGTGTGTACATTCCACTATAGACTCACAGTTGCACTCTTCTCACTGCAGACATATTTTCTGTGTCCACGGATCTAGACCAATATCGACTAGTTAGTCCTTCACGAGTGTCCGTAACACCAGCTGGGTCAAATTACCGTTTTACCCCTGGGTTACCTCTATTTCCTTAAGTACCAATTCTCCTCTAATGAACAACCTGTTTGTGGTCCAACCATCAAACAGAAAACCCTCTCGTGCCATTGAGAGGGTAGGACCCTTTGTTCAAGACTCGGAGTAACCACTTAAGGGAACACTCATCTGCTTCCCTAAAGTCGGGAAGGAGTGAATTTCATCTTGTACGATTATGTTCCCAGCTCCCCATTCGGTCTTGTCCCCAAAGTGGTAGGCTTATTGAGTCGGCGTATTGGCCACTCTCACCCATACAAATCAAAGGACAATCTCTCATGAGCAGGAGTCCATAATCAACTCAGGATTAAGACTAAGTTGTCTAGGTCGTCCTAGTGAAATAGAAAACCAACTAGTTAACGGTGTTATAACCAGTGGTTACTATTTCGCGGTCCGGTCTTATGCAAACTCATTGCATAGGATACCCCCACTCGTATGTCTCCTACACGAACGCGTTGGATCGCAGCGTTTGTATCAAATACAAAGTGGGTCGTATCCATAGTGTCACCAGGATAAGGCACCCAGTCTTATCCCTATACTATAGACCCTTTAGGCTGTTTCTTGAACAATGATCCCATATGTCACTACATGTAGTTCAAGACTCATATTACAGCCTTGGATGTCTAGTTTATTGGATTAAGGTTATTATTAGGGAAAGACAAATATAAAATAACTAATAACAATTAATGGAATATTATTTCATTAATATCCGGTCAACGGTTACATTCACTATCTACGAGTTTTAGGGCATAAAACCCAACAAGGGCAACCTTCTCCCTTGTCTTTTTCCAGCCATTGACAGAAGAACGTTAATCAGAAATGACATGTTTACGCTATCCGTAGTATGATGGGGGGGTAACAATCACTACCTACCTCGCTCGAGTTCGACTTGTCGTCGTTAGTCTTCTTGGCGATCTCCTTGGACTTTGGTTTTTTGGCTGAACTTTTATTCTTTCCTGATCCTTCGTTGGTTCTCTCTCTTTTGACCCCCTTTGGGTGAACGTCCTAAGGTACCGAATTTGCAGTGTTCATCTCGGCTTCTTCACCCTCGGACTCTGGGTCGCTCCCCAACGTGATGGGTGATGTCTGTGGTGGGTGTTTCTTTCCGGGCGTCACTCCGATCGCTTTTAACCTTTGGCTAGATTGCTTCAACGCCTGTTTATCGGATGTCATGACCTATGGGTTTGGGGAAAAAAATAAGGTTACAATCGAGCGTAACAATCGCGGATTGCAAGGAAAAAATGAAATCATCACTAGAATCGGGGGGGATTTATGGATATATTTGTTGTGAATATAAGGGGGGAATGAAGTCATTGTGTACATACCGTAGTTTAAATTTTTCGGCTACAGACATCATTGAGGAGAAGACGAAAAGGAGTTTGCGTTTTGCGTAGAATGCTCGTCAGCGCGGCGGAAGGAGCTCGTCGACACGGCGGAGGTACGTAGCGAGTTACAATGGGATGGGGGGAGGTTGCTAGAGGGATATGGAGCAGACAGATGTATGTTTTTTAGGGTGTTGGTCTCAAGATGGGAGGCGTGGAAGACGAAGAGGAACGGGGCAGAGGATGGGATGCATGGACGGCGGTTTGGTGGGGGGGGGGGGTGTGTGCTGATTTGATTACCCATAATTGCAGCATTTAAGTGGGTTTCTTCTTAGTTTTATCGATGTTTGGGCATTTTTTTAACGCACTGCATGTGTATATCTTCTGATTTAGATGGTTGTTTGCATCAATTAACGCTTTTGGAGTTTTTTATTTTTCCCCTTGAGAGATTCATTTTTTTGCATTTTTTATCCTGATAAAGGTACGAGTTTTTTTTCCAGAAACCAGGTTTTAAGTAGAAAGAAGATGGTAAATCCAGAGTTTCAATTTTTTGGTTGGTTTCTTGGATTTTTGAATTTCAAACCTCCTAGAATCTTGCTAACTTTGCCAGGGGGTATTTTCTCTCTCATAAACTCTGATTTTAGTTTTTAACGTTAGGAACATCTTAGACCGTTTGTTAGGGGCATTTATTTCTTCTACAAATAGGGATTTATTAATCATAAAATCTTTTAGCCATCCATTTAATTTATGAACTTGTGTAGCCATTTTTCAAGCCTTCTATTTATTTTTAGTCACGTTTCGTGTTGCCCCTTTTCATTCTATTCTTGAACATCCCTGCAAACAAACTTATATATTTCAAGACCAGAGAAGGTGGGTGGGATTTGTCATGTGTTTAGGTGTCTATGCCAAGGATTATGCACGAATTAACCACCCAAATTGAATCTCATTTGACATGAAATAATCCACTAAATTGATTTTCAAAACAAAACTAATTTTCATAATTTTAAACAAAATCAATTTAGAAAATTAATTAAATAATCTTTAATTAATTTTATTTATTTAATTTAATATCTCATATCAAATTAAATGATGTATCAATCCCAAGTTCTCTCAAAACCATTTGTTTGTATATGAATCCCCTATTCATATGTAAAATTCAAATCAAAATATATATCATATACATATTAGTAATATTTAAATCATATTTAAATATTTTCCAACTCTCTCTATAATATAGTTTAAGTCACAATTAAACTATATGTATAATAGGTCAATTATATCACATACAATTAACACTTACTCCTTAAACTGAATTTGAACAATTCAAATTCTCTCATCACACTGTTCTAAGTAGGGGTGTTCAACGAACCTGGTAACTCAAAAAACCCGACTAACCCAACCCAAATCAGGGTTTAGTTCGATATGAGCTAGCATGGAGACCTAATGTACCTACAGATCATGAGCTCCAACGATATGAGATTAACCGACTAAACTCTTTAACCAAATTAATCAACATTTGTTAACTGCCAGGTGACTCCACTATAGACTCGTAGCTGCACTCTTCTCACTGTGATGAGCTATACTCAATTGCCTAGCTCGTTCTGGGTTATGCAGTAGAGACTGTAGTACACATCTTGAACAACTGATAGCGTGCATAGCGAGTTATTTTTCCCAGTAAAATATAGTTAGTCTTTGAGTACTATTTGGTCGATTTATGCATTTTAATGTTTATTTTGTAGGAAATTGAGTTGTGGAATAAATTGGAGAAATTGGAATTGATCAGGTGTTTGGGACCTAAAGAAGAGCAAAGGAAGAGAAAAGAATCAAGTTGGAAGCTTAAAAAAAGAGGCAAACCCGAGAGGTAGCGTCGAGACGCTGCCTCCTTAGCCTTTCGACGCTACACAATTTCCTAATCTTAATGTGGTGGTAAACAGGACAGCGTCGCGACGCTACCGACAAATTTCCTATAAATACATCTTATTCTTGCACGACCAAGGGGAGTCCATTTGGTTAGATTTTAACCCTAATTTCGACTAGAGACCTTTGGTGGGAGCTGAAGCAAGGCCAAGGAGTGGGAACCAAGCTTGAAGACGTGGAGATCTTGACGAGGACGTGTCGGTTTCAATGAATTCAAGAGTTTTCCTTTTCTTTCCCTTACCTCTTGTTGTTGTTGTGGATTTTCTTTCAATTGGTGTTTGTAGTTTCAAAACTATGAGTTGTTAGTTGTTTGTCTTATGTATTGATGTAGTTGTTTAGTTTGTTGGATTGATTTTTGGTATGAATGGGCTTTTGTTTTACCTATGCAATTATGATTAAATGCTTTCAATTACTTGATCACTAGTTGAATGATTTAAGTGTTGAATCTAACTCGAGAGAGAGGATTTAGTCTAGACTCAATTTACTAATTGCATGACTAAAGTAGAAATTCTAAGATCGGGAGATTTAGAATCACTTTAGAAGTTGTTAGAAGAACTAAACCCAAAGCCTTGCATGTTAATAAACTTAGATAGGGATATCAAGTTGGTTGCATGCATGAGAATCAATTATGCTCTAGAGAGATAGACCAATCCTTTAGGAGGTAAGACCTTTTGTTTCCAACAATACCTTTTAAAAAGCCCCCTTCATATTTTATTTTTTTGTAACCCCATACTCCACCATAACGAACTAAAACACGAATTTGAATCATCTTTTATCACAAAATTTGTAATTCCTACAAAAAAAAAACGGACGAATAAGGAGAATAGTTAACCATGCAAGAAATTGGTTCATTAGCAGGGAGAAAGTAGTAAGAAAAATCTGACACGTTAAAATTAGTTGTAATTTTTTTTGCGACGAGTAGATGCGAGAAACATTTTAACACCTCAAAAATTAATGCTTCGTAATTTTTTCTCGCACCTTCCTGCTGCAAGAAGGTGCGAGAAAAATTCTAACCTTTTGAAAATTAAGGTGTTGTAACATTTGTCGCACTTTCTCTTAACGAGAAAATGCGAGAAAAAATTCTAACGCCTCCAAAGTTAATGCTTCATAATTTTCTCTAGCATCTTCTTGCAGCGAGGTGGGAGAAAAATTCTAACCCTTTGAAAATTAAGGTGTTTTAACTTTTCTCACAGTTTCTTGAAGTGAGAAGATGTGTGAAAAATTCTAACGTAACACCTCTAAAATTAATGATTCGTAATTTTTTCTCGCACCTTCTTGCAGCAAGAAGGTGCAAGAAAAGTTCTAACCCTTTGAAAATTAAGGTGTTGTAACTTTTCTCTTACTTTCTTGCAACGAGAAAATGTGTGAAAAATTCTAACACCTCCAAAATTATTGCTTTGTAATTTTTTCTCGCACCTTCTTGCAGCGAGAAGATACAAGAAAAATTCTAAAATTAACCCTTGATAATTTTATGCTCACACTCTCTCGCAGTAAGAAGAGTATGAGGAAATTAAACAAAGATGTAATGGAAAAAAATGTTGCAAAAATGTAAAAAGAAAAAAAAAATGTCCGACAAATGTAAAATTAGTTAAAAAAAATACATAATCTATTACAATAATGCCCAACATAATAAGAGAGAGATTGAAAAAACGACCTCAAGATAAAAATAAGCATGAGAACCAAAATGTAAAATCTTACCTATGAGAGAAAAAGAGAGAATGAGGTTGAGAGAAACTTGAAGATGCTATAAATCTTGAATAATGGAGATGAGATGCTTGAGCATGGACAGATTGAGATATTCTTGAGAGAGAGTGAGAGAAACTAGAGAGAGAAAATAGTGAAATAAAAGAAATGGGTATTGAATAGATGAATGATGTTCTTAGATTTGGAGCCTTAATGTTTTAGGGTTTTTTTTTAAGAAGGGATATATTAGTCATTTCACACCCCAAAATCCTATTTGTCTGTCAAAATAAAAAGTAGACTAAATGTTTCTGACTCCCTCCCTTTTTTTTGTCATATTTTTTTGCAATTTTCACGTTGATTTTCTTTACTTTTGTTTCTTCTCCTTCTAGTTTTTGCATTTGGGGTTCATTTTTTTTCTCTTTGATCTAGTTTGGGTTTCATTTTTCTCTTGAATATGTTTTGGGGTTTTGTTTTTCTCTTGGATTTTGTTTTCCTTGTTTTTTCTCTTGAATATGTAGTTTTGTTTTTAGTTTGCTTTTGGGGTTTTGGTTTGGGGTTGCATTTTTCATTTTTTTTTTCTTTGACTTTTGGCATTGCACTTCAAACCGATCCGACCTGATTCCAATCATGTCGGGGTCAATTTTCATGGGAACCCGACCCGTTTTCACCCCTAAACTCACTCTTTCAATATGAGTTTATACTATTACCCTTATACTAATAACTAAAAGGAAATAAGTTACATGGACTACAGTGGGAACTTTAAAATGTCCCACTCATGACAGAAAGGGAATAAATTTATAAAATGGAATTGTGCAATTTGTCTGAATCATAAAAATTAGTTTAAAGAATTTTAAGTTTGTATGATGTGCATTTTATTATCTGTAAAAATTAATATGTTGTATAAAAGTTAGGTAACAAAGTATTAGGCTCGATTTGTTTTTATGTTGATGCAATCAGTTAGTTAGAATCTCAAATAAAAAATAATAATAATAAAAATAAAAATATGCATCAACAAAAACGGTAAGAAAAAATTCCTTTGTGACTGGCACTTTATCCTTTTACACTATTCAAATTTCTAATATCACTGAACATCTAGTACAACAATGTTACAATAATTATGCCAAGTGAGAGTAAAACAGTGATTTCTACAACGATGATACAAAGAAATGTCTCACAGCAATTCTTCATTTTAACAAGGGATGTAATACAACACAGGTTACCGAATCATATCAGCAGCCTAATCTTTTTACAACTAAATGATTATATCCAAACCTCTTGCTTCTCCAGCAATCAGCAACAATTCAACTTTTCCATTATTTCAAAATGAACCTGCACGTTCGTAGGCCTATCAGCAAAAAATGAAATTTCTCACAAACCTGCAACTTTCCTCTACTTTTTCGAGCTTCAGGTTCAAGAAAACTCAACAATTTTTCCTTTTCAATTTTTCCTTTTCATCTCGTATCTGAACTCTTGTGTTGTCATACCATCGTCTAGGAGTACCATGAAGAACGAAATGGACTCCTCTTTTTGATGTGCTGCAACGCAGTGTGGATATGGTGGTTGTAGGCTGTGATCCTTGTTTTCCCCTTGAAATTATCTTCTTTACCTGCCAAATCCACAACTGAGGTCCATATCAAAATCAAAAGCAGCAAACTCATTTGGACTATATGATTATGTATGAATGGCTACTGATTGCATTTCTGTTTGATCATACCTCATTGTAGCAACTTCCCAAAAGTGAAACAGTTGACACTGAAGCAGGAGCCGCATTTGGACTACATGATTTTGGTTCACTCCATAAATTTAGTGAAGGCATAAAATCCTTGTATATATCAAAAGCTCCACTGAAATCAGAAGCCTTGATAACCCATGCATTAGTGGAGTCTCCAAATTTCAAAACTAAAATTTTGGCTATGTTCTGCAGATCAGACAATCTCTCAATCATAGCATTGCCTGTCCCTTTGACCCGATCCCCAATAAAAAAAAAAAAAGATGACTTTTGCAGAAGGCAGTTATTACCATGGAAAATATTTATAGGTTAAAGACCCCCATGGGCATCCTCGTTAGATTAATGGGAAAGATGACTTATTCCCTAATGAAAGATGAATAATTCAGATTTCAGAGCTTGCAGAGAATTTTTCAAGGAAAATAGAACGTAATATTTCCCTCATCAGAAACAAACGAGTTTTTGTTTCTTGTTTCAAAAAAAAAAAGAAGAAGAAAAGAAACAAACGAGTTTATGAGATCTACACAAGGGCAATATCTCAAAGATTTTCATCTATTTATAGTGATGTCATGGCACAAAATCACAATACAATTGTATTTCGAGCATTGAGAACTTACCGTCCATGTTTTGGAAGTTGGGGAAAGGTAGTGATGCTCCAACTCGATAAAACTTGTGGCTCTTGGGATGCAGTGGAACCTTCAAAATTCCACTCCAACGGTTCATCATCAAGAGGATGTCTTAATTGATTCTCCTAGAGAATTAAATGAAAATTAAAAATGGGAATTTAAAAAGTTCATCAGGATATCAACCTCAAGTTAGAGAAAATAAAGGCAGCAAACTAAATCAGACGCTCGAGAGCATACCAATGAGAGTGGGCGCAAACCATAAAATCTGAATGGTGATGAAAGCAGAAGAGTTAAATGGATTTAAGCAACCAGATGAATGCATAATATGCAATTGAACGAATATATTATAATACATATATTTTTCATCAAGTAATTATACTTTATAGCCAAATAAGTAAAAGGAGAGAGTATGATGCATCCTTTTCAAGACCAATTACATGGAGGCTCTCCACTTTATAATGAAATTATAAAAATAAAAATTAGGTGGGGGGAGGGGATTTTCATCTAGAAACTAAATGGGACAAAACCATATGAATAAGAAACTCTAAAATCAAGAAATGGCATCAGCTAAGAAAGAATATATTGTGGACAACGTTCTAGATCTTTACAGAGGAGCAACTAACAAAAAAAACGATTCATTCATTCATGTAAAGAGAATACTGAGGAAGATTTAGGGATATGAATGATTTTTTTTTTTTTTTTTTTGATGAAATGAAAAGAGATCTATTTAAGAGTTCTTTTGACCAACTACACTGAAGGCATATTCGATATCAAAAAATCGTGATAGTTATCGAAGTTGTTGCATTGTGAGTTAAGAGTTTCTGCTTAGTGGCACAGTAGTCAAGAAAGTGAAATGAAACCAACTAAAAGGTATAATCAAACGAATTGACCATATATCACTTCAATCTCAATGGGCAACATATCAGTGATTTTGTTTATTCAATAGATACTATGCTAGTTTCCCCCATTTTTGGATTAAGAACCTAGTAATATATTTATGTTAACATGAATATTGTGCCTAGAAAACAAATCAAATTAGATTATTGACACAGAGTAGAAGATAAGAGATATTAATCAGAACCAGCTCAAGTAAAAGTAGAATGACATCAAGTAATTTCGTTACAATTGCTTTGATGCCTTCAACATGTGAAGAGCATTGCCATTTCTATTTGTATTCTTTGTCAATCTATATACGTTATTACTTTATCAGAATTGTTTTCTGATGAATCTCCGAAACCTAGAGTTGAGCCTAGTGCAAACTGCACAGCAAATAATGACTATCTTGAACCATGTCCTTAGGACTTCTTCTTAATTGTTGTAGAAGTAGAAGCTCATTTTATGACTTGTTGTTCCATATTACCCCTGTGCACCAAAAGAATAGTATGCAGTTTATGACTTCCTTGTTACAAGCATAATGACTGGTTTTATTAACTTGTGGCAATGTCAAAGATAAAGTTGAGACCAAATAAGATAAAAAGTAGTCAAAGGTTACATCTTTTACTATCAACGGTCCTCAGCAGTCAGCACTTGAATTGCATAAAAGCATTGATTATGTAATAGAGCAAAGTATCATTTTCAAATAGAGAGAGGTCGAAAGCATGCCAAACCTCAGATGAACGGTTGATGTCATGCACCTGAAAGACCCAACAAGCCATTTGGTACTGAAGGTTGATGTGATAAGATATACTTCGGAATCCTACTGCTTCCAGAATGAAAAACCATAATCTCTTGAAACCTTTCTAATCTCAGGTTGTCGGTGAAAGTCAATTTTCAGATCAATTTTTTTGGGGAACAATCTGGAGTTCTTGGCTTCTCCCAAACAATTTGATTGGTTCTCTGATAAACCATGCATATGACCTTGAATCATTGGCTTACCAGCAAGCCAAGCTTGAATTACCTCATCTATCTTTGGTTCAGGAAGTAACTCTTTTTCCTTCATTTCTAGATAGTATTTGTATGCATCTTCTAATTTTCCATTCAAGAAGAGACCATGTATTAAGACAATATAAGAGCTGCGATCAGGACTAATTCCATTTTCACTCATTTCATGCCATATTTTGGAAACATTATCAAGCTGGCACCATCGACAAAATTTTCTGATTAACATTATATAGGTTTCAGTAGTTGGATTGCACCCCATTGTTCTCATCTTCTCCAATAGCTCAAATATTTCCTCCTCTGTTCTCAGGAATCTCAAGAAGGCATGATAAGTCTGGATTGTTGGGCAAAGGCCTCGCTGCAAGAGCTCATAAAAAATTGCTCGAGCTTCATCAAATTTTCGGGCCTTGCATAAGGGCTTGATAATTGAGTTATAAGTAACAACATTTGCAATAATCCCCTTCTCTTCCATCGTTTTTATGAGATTTTTAGCTTCTTTCAAAAGTCCACCTTTGGCAAGAGCATGAATGACTGCATTGTAGACTTTCCTATCAGGGTCAATTTTAATTTGCTTCATATTGTCAAAAAGCCTGAGTACCTTATAAAGGTTGCGAGCTTTGGAGTAACCAGAAATGATACTTGCATATGAGACAACATCATGACTGATACCTCTTCTCGTCATCTCCTCCCAAATTCTCTCAGCATCACGAAGACTACCAATTATATTACACCATCCATTGAGGATAATATTGAAGCTCTTTGTGCTAAATGGGAACACATCTTTATTGCAAAACAGTAAATATTCAGCATCTTTCACATTTTTGTAACGACAAAGGGCAGAGAGAAGGTTTTGAAATTCATCGAGCCCAATGTTAAATCCAAATCTTTTATGAGCATGGAAGGTATTTATAGCTTTACCAACATCATGAACAGCACAGTATTTCCTAATCATGATAAGAAGGGTTTGAGGTGTCACTAGAGAAGAGCCCGTCGTCCCTCCTCTCATCTCATCGATCAAGGCCCATGCCGTATCAAACTTTCTCATTTTCCCAAGAATTGAAATCATTGAATGATATTCACGGACGGTGTGAGCATAGCCAGGCTGCTTACCAGCCCAAACAAAAAAAGTAAACGCTGCTTCCCAATCGTTACGAATTCGAGAAAGTACTGCTACCACCAACTCTCCCGAGACCTTAATACAACAATGCTCAAGCTTATTTTTCACTTCAATTCGATTCACATCTCCAAACCCACGTAATATATCCATAATGGCATCCACATCTCGTACTACACCCTCGTCATTGATGTTCAATTCCTTAATGTGCATGTCCTCCTCATCATATACTTCTCGAGCATCGTTGTCATCGCCGCTAACATCATCATCATTGGCAACATATTGACTAGATTCTTTTGGAGGGGTGTTCAAAATATTGCAGTTTGAGCTCGAAGAAATATAAGAACAGGAACAAAAGTCAGAAGATAAAAGAGCCCAAACATTGGAGTTCTTTGCAATGGCAAGGCCGACAGTATGAATGCGAGTAGGCCACAAACTAAAACCAGAGACCATTGTAGCACCGGTAAAAGCTCTGAACTCAACATGTTTAGTGGATTTAACAGAAGGCCAACTGAAAAACGTACGACCCAAAAGCGACAATGTGCACAACTTTGATCTCATTTTTCCATCCCACATAGCTAGCTAGAAACAACCTACAAAAATCAAGGCATAGTTGTGGAAAATTTTGTGAGAAGAGCAGAGGAGAGATGGAAATGGAAATCGCTTACCGATCAAGATGAGAGACGGCGAGCTGTACTGGCTGACAATCAAAGACGAAAGTGTCAAAATAGGCTACAATGACTGGGAAAACTTCAAATTGAGAAGCCCGAATAAGCAATATGATTGCCGACGAAGGTACAGAGGCACGTCACTCTTGTTCTTCCTCTGCAGTCAATTGATGAATCGTATTCATTGAAGTAATTTGTGATAGGAACCAAAACAGAACTCTGATACATTGCAATATAAAAGGCAAACAACTTACAAAATTCTCCTGAACCCTAATTACTTAACCAAAATAATATAATACCTAACTTCCTCTTTTTCTACCCCTCTATTTATAACCAAAAACCATAAGAAACTCTCCTGGCTAATTACAAAGGTTTAATTTAACCATTAAGCCTGTTGGATAATAATTGTTTTTGAAAATTAAGCCTAAAAACACTACTTCCACCTTTTAAGTTTCTTGGTTTTTGTTATCTACCTTCTTCCATGTTTTAAAAAACAGGTCAAATTTTGAAAACTAAAAAAAATAGTTTTCAAAAAATTGTTTTTGTTTTTGAAATTTGGCTAGGAATTCAAATGTGTCATTGACAAAGATGCAAACCATGGTAAGAAAATTGGGAGAAATCAAAGCTTAATTTTCAAAAACCAAATGGTTATCAAACAGGACCTTAGTTTTTGTTTTTGAAAAATGATGTTTGTTTTCAACCAATTTTTTTACTATGGTTCTTATTTTTGTTAATGACACATTTGAATTCTTAACCAAATTCCAAAAACAAAAATAAGTTTTTGAAAACTTTTTCTTTTAGTTTTCATAACTTGACTTAGTTTTTTAAAACATAAGAAAAAGGTAGATAACAAAACAAAAATCAGTCTAAGATGCTCCAATATGTCAAGTAACTAAAATCTCAACTATTAAGATGGACCTCATAACCAAAACCATGTCAATTTGCACCCAACAATTTAAAAAGCAAGGGAACTTACAATAACTTTTTAAATAACTCCACAAACTAGATAAGTTTTAAATAGTCTAAAGATATTTTTATATTTAAAAATGTGAATCACTAACCCAAGTGAAACTAAACCAACACCAAAATAAAGAATGTATTTCGTGTTATTCAAACTTCAATATGCATTATCAATTTCCTAGAGCTAGCTCTATCTCCCCCGAGGATTTCAGTTTTGGTATGTGCTCTCCAAAACATTAGCTGAAGTGGCAGCCTGAAGTTTTGTTAGAGTGAAGGGAATTACTTTCTTACTGTAACGCCCCAGGTAGAAACTAAGTTTAAAAGCGCTCCTAAATACAACTAACGCTGGTTGGAAAATATTAGAATAGGCTCTAGCAATAGAGACCTTCTAAAGGTTAGAGAATATCCTAACAATCTTTCCAACACCTAATATATATTAAAAGGGACCTAAAGCAGCATGCTACAAGGTGCTGAAACTTACCGAAAAGGGACAGGAACCTTGCTGGAGTTTGCCAATCAGCACCAAAACTCCATGAATAAGTGTTGTTCAGGATCCATAATGAGCCCAAACTACACTTTAAAGAGCACCCAATGGTTATAGACTATACTAAAGCTACTCTAGATAAATTCTAAAGGTTTAAGGGGGCTGAAACTTACCCTTCGACACCTAAACGACCTCGATTGATTGCATTGCTAATCCCAACTCCCTAGCTTGTGGGTATTCAATCTCAATGCCTTTCGGGTTGTGGTATACACCGAATGACATTTTTTAGTCAAAACACACACTAAACAGAGATCAAACATATTTAGGGTCCGTTTGGTATACATTTGAATTTAAATGTTTTTCAATAATGCATTTTTTAAAAACATTTTGTATAAAAATTGTTTAGAATTTAAACACTCCTATGTTTGGAAGTTATTGTTTACTCAAAAGAGTCGTTGCCAAACAATAGAAATTTTTTCAAAATGATTTTTTTTCAAAATTAAACATTTGATAAGTTAAACCAAACACATCCTTAATCTTGCAATTTAGAAGCGGAATGGAATGGATTAACTCAGATTCGAAGTCGATTACGCATGAGTCATGTTTTAGACATAATTTAGAGTCTAAATCAAGTGGGTAAATACTGAAACTTGAAGAAAAACGAGTGGGTCGAAGCTAAACTTACCGAAAACGCTAAAGAGAAGAAGATACGAGCTGAAGCTCGCGAAACGAAGTCAATGGAGGAAGAAAACGCACTGAAACTACTGCTTGCCCACTGAAAATCATGAACGGCGTGGGTTTCACGTCGCTGTGCTCGCCATCGGAGGAGGAGGCCGAGAATGGAGAGCCCACACACTGCCCGACGGAATCAAGAGAGAGGGAGACGGAATCACGGGAGAGGGAGACGAGGGCGACGGTAGCGGCGGCACGAGACAAGACTGGCGGCTTCGCGGGCGGAACGTGGAGAGAGAGAGTGTGTCGTCGGTTCTTGCTCGCCAGAAGAAGAATCGAGAGAGGTAGGGAGAAAGACGTCGGCGACTGACTGACGGGAAGAAACAAATGCAGGGGGGTTGGCTACTTCACGCAAACAAGGAAAACGAAGAAGGAATAGTTTAGGGTTTTTTTTTTGGGTTAAATTATCAAAAATACCCCTCGACTTTAGGGTTTGTTTCAATTATACCCCTGGACTTTCAAAAGTTTCAATTATGCCCTTGAAGTTTCAAATTTGTTTCAAAACTACCCTTGGAGACATTTTTCGTTAAATTTATCGACAAAAATTGATACGTTTGCACGTGTTTTTATCGTTTTTTCCACGTATGTGTTCAAATCTATTCACATAAGCAACAATATATATGCAAACACGTCATTTTACATCCATGAATTTAACAAAAAAAGCCTTCAAGGGTAGTTTTGAAACAATTTTGAAACTTCAAGGGCATAATTGAAACTTTTGAAAGTCTAGGGGCATAATTGAAACAAACCCTAAAGTTTAGGGGTATTTTTGATAATTTAACCTTTTTTTTTCTACCTTTTCTTTCTTTTCTTTTTTTTTTAACTAAAAGACTCTACTTAACCACCCAATCACAAAGAGAAAAAGACGCTACTTTATTGTCCATTAACCTTTTTTTTTTTTTTTTTTTTGAGAAAGGTTTGTCCATTAACCTATAAAAACTTAGCCAACTAAAAAAAATCACTAAGCAACAACCCATAAAGAAGAATAAGGGAAAAAATAATATTTCAATTGACTTTAAAATATCAAAAGGCCAAATTTAAATTCCAATATTTGCAAACTATAATTTAAACTTATTTTATTCAAAAAAAAAAAAATTAAACTTATTAGTCCAAAGTGTCATAATTTTGAAACGCAGAGCGTTACACTCACCATAAACCCTGCTATGGTTATCATCCATTATGATAAATCTAGTATTTGTAACTATGAACTTGATCTCTAATTTAGAACACTTAAGTATGATAAATTTATACTCATGTTGTAACACGAAAAACTGTTTGTACTTTTGAAGGATAGTCAAGGAAGACACTGTTGAAGGAGAAATTTTGGTCAATCACAAATTGTCACGTCATTAATATAAATTAATGATAAAATAAATTTGGGACCAGTTACACATTTACACGTGTGCCTAAATTAAATTAATAGACATTAAAATTCGGCAAATCAAAGAATGCCACTTGTCTATTAGTGATCAATCAGATAACATCAGTCAAGTTCAATCAGATTATGCCACGTGGCAATTGGACCCAAGCCCAAGCCCATATGAGGTCCATCAAACTCTATAAATAGAGGAGGCCACCATTCATTCTGGAGGGGATTGAGCCAGAGGCAAAGAGGGCAGAGTCCAGAGTCCAGAGCATTCTCCTAAGATTGACCGATCAAGAAGATCAACAAGTCAGCATGCCGATCATCTAAAAAGAGATCAACAAGCTAACTGACCGATCAAGAAGATCAACAAGTCAGTAGGCCGATCATCCAAAAAGATCAACAAGCCAACCGATCGATCAAGAGGATCAACAAGTTAGCAGGCCGATCATCCAAGAGGATCAACAAGCTAACAAGGCGATCCAACAGATCATCAAGCCAACAGGCCGATCCAAGAGATCACCAAGTTAACAGACTGATCATCCAAGAGGATCAACAAGCTAACAAGCCGATCCAACAGATCATCAAGCCAACGGGCCGATCCAAGAGATCAACAAGCCAACCGACCGATCAAGAGGATCAACAAGCTAACAAGGCGATCCAAGAGATCATCAAGTTAACAGACTGATCATCCAAGAGGATCAACAAGCTAACAAGCCGATCCAACAGATCATCAAGCCAACAGGCCGATCCAAGAGATCAACAAGCCAACCGACCGATCAAGAAGATCAACAAGTCAGCAGGCCGATCATCCAAGAAGATCAACAAGCCAACCGACCGATCAAGAAGATCAACAAGTCAGCAGGCCGATCATCCAAGAGGATCAACAAGCTAACAAGCCGATCCAACAGATCATCAAGTCAGCAGGCCGATCATCCAAGAGGATCAACAAGCTAACAAGCCAATCCAAGAGATCATCAACCTAGCAGGTCGATCATCGAAGAAATTCAACAAACGAGCCCAAGAAGATCAACAAGCTAGAGACCAAAGTTTATATATTTAAGAGAGAGAATCAGAGGATTAAAGTTAGAGATTGTACACCCACACACATATTACATAAATACAAATATATTGTTTATTTCACGTGTCTCCATCCCCGAAGTTACGTGTGAACAGACACATTGCAAAGTTTTTGGTTGGAGTCTATGAGAGTTATAGAGGGTGTTTGGGGCAACAAGTCTAGGGAGTTGTGAAGTCTGTGTTTGGAGTGCAGAGTTGTTAGAGAACAAAGTTGTGAAGTCTGAGTTTATGTTAGGTGTTTTTTTTTTCCAAATTGAATTAATAAAAATGTTTTTCCATCAATTGTAAAATTGAGATTTTAAGTATGATTTATTATTTTCCTTTTAAGTCACAATTTTGATAAAATGAATAAAAAAAATAATTGATTAAGATCAGTGATGTTGAGGCGACCCTGGGTGCTTGTTTATGGCGAGAGGTGAGGCAACCACAGGTCTAGCGCCTTAGGTTGGCCAGGTGAGTGACTTCAAAGAGGCGCTTGCCCAGTTGCGCCTCCTTGCTCCTGGCGTCACCTGTCACCTTGATGGAGGCGAGCACCTCTTTGAATTACGCCTTTCTTTTTTTTTTTTTTTAATGTTTTAAGGGATATCCTTATAAATGGTCAAAAATTACAGGGTATTTCTGAAAAATGGCCAAACTGAATTTTTTAATGAAAAATGGCCAAACCGGTTTTCTAACCTATTTTCGTGGGATTGGAACTTCCATTTTTACCCTTTAGTCATTCCCCACGCCTCTCCTATATTTGTGCAGCCTTATCTGATGATATTTTTTTTAAAAAAAATGAAAAGCTGTAACCTCCAATTCCATGAATCAAGGAATGATAGTTACAGAATCAATCCTCTTTGTCTTCCCAAAATATACATTTTTTGGCTTTGGTTTTTCAGAATTTACAACATCAATTCTCTCTCTTCATTTTCTTATTAAAATGGTGGGTCCTAGCTTCGGTCAAATTGTCCTATTTGTAAGGAAAAAATAGTTTATATCTATATAAACCAAAAAGTTAGAAGAGAATCGAAGCATGCATACCCTGGAATGTCGACACAATCTCTTCGAGCTTCTGAGTGTTCCCTCGAATTTCTGCATACAGTGTAAATCTGTCGAGTGTTTGTGTAAATATAGTGTAAATCTGTCGAGTGTCTGTGTAAATACAGTGTAAATCTGTCAAGGGGTTTGAATGTTTGTGTAAATACTGTGTAAATTTGTCGAGGGGTTTGAGAATCAGGTTGAGGGTTTTGGTTTTGAGACGAAGATTGAAGGAGAATCAGTTGAAGAAGAAGGATCGAAGAAGAAGAATGATGGGGTTTGCTAGTAGGAACGAGGAATGTTGAAGAAGAATTAGTTTTGGTCTTTCCCGAAGGAACGAAGAATCGAGAAGTTGAAAAGAATTTACTAAAATTAGCTTTTGGTCATTTCTCAAAATGAAAACACGAATGACCCTTTTTCAAAACAGCTATTTTAAAATGGTCATTTATCTAGTTGCCCTTCAACTTATACTAACTTAAACAAAAACCAAAGCCCATGTAAGGCCCATGAGTACTAAAAAGTAAAAAGTCATGCAGACAATTGGTTTTCAGCCGCTTCAACTTTTTTTAATCGGCTACAACTTACTTTCTCATGCAAAATTGAAAAAAAATCTTCGGCTACTCTCAACTTCTCCTTATTCGGACGTTTTTGCTCCTTCTTTTAACTTCAATTATTGTTGCTTCTTCTCCAATCTTTAACTTCACCTTATTCGGCTTCTCCTTCCGTCCTTCAATTATTCATATTGTTCATACTTGTTCTTGAGCCATTCTTTTTCAATTTTCTCCTCGCTGGTCATCCCTTATCCGTGAGGTGTGAGGTGAGATTTTAGTTTTTTTTTTTTTCTTTTTTTTTTGTATTTTTTTTCTAAGTTTTAGATGGGGTGGAGGATGATTTTGACCATTGATGTTTCACTTTTAGACTTTTAGTTTTTGTTCACTCTTAACGTCTCCATGGTGTTTTGGAACTACTAGAAATTGATTCTTGTTTGATGTGTTTTGCCATTTTGGTGTCTTTACTATTTAGTATTAATCTATAAGGATTTGACATTTTGTGTAACTATAATTACTATATAGATTTATGTTCTATATATATTATTTATTTATTTATGCATATACTCATTGCGTCTCGCTTTACTAGGGCGCCGCCTTTTTGTCGCCTCTCACCTTGAGGAAATCAAGGGGCTTGTCGTCTTGAGGTGCGCCTTGCACTTTGAAAACATTGATAAAGATTTGTTTCCATCAATTCTAAAATTTAGATTTTAAGTTACATTTATATTCTTCTCATCCCAAATTGTCCATAATAATATCAATATTCTTATGAATGAATGAAGAAATAGATAAAGTATATATAAAAGACATAATAGAGGAGAAACTTTATGTGCCACGTTTACCCTCTCATTTTAAAATTTATGGCTATTTTACCATTTAATGTAGTAAAAAGAGATTTATAAAAAAAAAAAAAAATGTTGTAAAAAAAGATGGTGAAACATAGATGAAAATCTTGTGGATATGGAGAGATTCAAGGTAAAGTGACATTTCGTTGTCCAAGGAATAATTTAATAATGCATTTCTAATTTGTTGAAAATGAATTAATATGGAAGAGTAGAAGGTGTAATAATGCAACCGTTTTACTTGGAAATGAAAAGACCCAACTGACGTTGATATAAACTCAAATTGAAAATTGAGACCCCAACAAATTAAAGGCAAGAAATTTGGATGGAAAAGGACAACACCCAACCGAGAGAATATAGTGGCAGTGAAGAAATTTATGGAGCAGACAAGTGTCGTTGAGAATGAATTAGCATTGGGTCTGATGGGTGTTTATACATCAGATACCGAGTTTAGATAAGAAAGGATGAATATTTGTAATGATTTCGATGTCATTCAGGGAGGACAAAAATCACGCCTGAATTGTCTTTATTTCCTTTGCTTCTTCCTCTTCTTCTTCTTTATAGATGTTTAGACTAACCTTATTTTTCTCTCTCACTATAATGACACTAAATGGACAAAAACTTGAGTTGTGATGTGGAAGTGTGCAGGACAGGAAAGTTTTCAACTATAGGTGAAGATGATGAGGAATAATGATGAAGCCATTCGCGATTCATGTACCTACCCACGCTCAAAGATTTGGATGGAAAAACGCTCCCCTCAAATATTGATCTCTATTCATAAGAGCGTTAATTAATTTTTCTTTCCTTTTTGAGTTTTGTTGTTGTTTTTCTACTAATGTACTAGTTAAAAACAAAGACGTCTCAGATTCAATTGAAGTTTTAAAATTGTTACGGTAATAACGATACAACACATAGATTGTTTGGTTTCATTACTTATCCAATCTTTTACATTACTCCTATTATCTTCATTCAATTTTTTTTTTTGTGTGCCTACCAACGAATGAAATGTTAAAACTCATATTTCCCCCGTTTTATTAACTCAATATCCGTTATTATGTGAAGCATGATAGCGACATAATTAAGAGAGAGATTTTGAGTTTTACCATCCTTAGCTTCTTTTGTTACAAATGCTAGAATGTTCTCCAACTTCTTGGCAATTTCTTTTACTAAATGTGTCTAAGAAATTATCTAGGGGGTTTTCAATTGAGTTTGTTATTATGTATTAATTTACAATTTGATATGTTATGTTGTTAAGGTAATTGAATTTCCATTTGTGAAGATTTTAATCGATGTTTTTCTTACATTTGTTTGTAGTTTTTCTATTCTTCTAATATGCAATGTTTGTTAACAAATAAAAAAAAAAAACTTTAAAAAAATTAGATCATACTTAAAATTACTCTTCTAATATGCTAATCGGTATATAGAGATCTCCCTCCATATCACCAAAAGGTTGACAATTAGGAGAGAGAAAAAAAATTCTCATTTTCTCCTTTACTCTTACATAGTTGTCAAGATTTTAATGGGATATATATAGAAAGATCCAAGTATGCAGCCAAGTTTTGTTCATATTTTTCATCCTCCAATTAACTCTACTTGTTTTATGATGACATATCACATATACATACTTTTTTCTTTTTTGTCAAAAAAATAAAAAAAATAAAAAAAATAAAAAAGTTTAAAGTTTAAAAATTAAATCACATATTATGTTCTTACATGGTATGTTGCTACATTGACATGTTCACTTTTAATTTTTAATATTTGCTTAAATACTACTAAAATTTTACTGTTGATAATTATTGGGAAAAATACACTTTTGGTCCCTGAGGTTTGGGTTAAGTGACACTTGGGTCCCTGAGTTTTCAAACTCAACAAAAATACCCCTGAGGTTTGAGATAAGGAGCACTTTGGTCCCTGCCGTCAAATTTTCTGTTAACTTTTAACGGTTGCTGACGTGGCACTATTATTTTAATATAAAAAATTATTTTTGTTTTATTTTTTAAATAAAAAATATTAAAAAATTAAAAAATTAATATTTAATTATTTTTTTTATTCTTTCTCTCTTTCTCTCTCATCTTCTTCTTCTCCATCTTCCTTCTTCTCCATCTTCTCCCTCCTCCTTCTTCTTCTTCCTAAGTCCGGCGACCGGCGGCCACCACACGCCGCCGCCGCCGCCGGCCGTCGGCCGCCGGCGACTGATTTTTTTTTTCTTCTTCTTTCTTCTTTCTTCTTCTTCCCTTCTTTCTTCTTCTCTTCTTTTACTTCAATATTTAAAAAAAAAAAAATAGAAAAGGGAGGGAGGAGGGACCTCCCTCCTCTTCTGTTTCCGGCCGGAAATGGCTCCTCCTCCGTTTTCCGGCCGGAAATGGAGGAGGAGGGAGGTCCCTCCTCCCTCCCTTTTCTATTTTTTTTTTTTTAAAAAAACAATGAAGAAAAAGAAGAGAATAAGAAAAAAAGGAAGAAGAAGAAAGAAGAAGAAAGAAGAAAGAAGAAGAAAAAAAAAATTCAGTCGCCGGCGACGGCGGCGGCTTGTGGTGGTCGCCGGTCGCCGGACTTAGGAAGAAGAAGAAGGAGAAGGGAGAAGATGGAGAAGAAGGAAGATGGAGAAGAAGAAGATGAGAGAGAAAGAGAGAAAGAATAAAAAAAATAATTAAATATTAATTTTTTAATTTTTTAATATTTTTTATTTAAAAAATAAAACAAAAATAATTTTTTATATTAAAATAATAGTGCCACGTCAGCAACCGTTAAAAGTTAACAGAAAATCGGACCAAAGTGCTCCTTATCTCAAACCTCAGGGGTATTTTTGTTGAGTTTGAAAACTCAGGGACCCAAGTGTCACTTAACCCAAACCTCAGGGACCAAAAGTGTATTTTTCCCATAATTATTTTAAAACGTTGTGCGTTGTGTTACCTAGTAAAAAAATAAAAGTTTGTATAAATAAATATTTAAATAAGAATAAAATGACAATATAAATTTCATACGTGCAACCCAGGTTAACGCTCTCTAGTATCTAAAAAAGACCCCACGCATTTTAATTTTCCAGCTAGCTTATTGCTAGTAATAATATACTTAAATAGACAGAGACAATTTCTTCGCTAAAACAAACAAATGCCAGTAGGTTGGATTTCTCAAATGACTTGGAATTTGAAAGTGGCAGGGCTGCCACACTAAATGATGAGTGGAGAAAATAACACAAACCTATCAGAGGATCAGAAATAAATCGATTTTACAATTTAAGTGCATATTTCTACAAAAATGAAGCTGAGTAAAAGCTGTATCATTCATACAATGTTTTTGCAGATTGTATTCTGGTAATTTTGCTCTGATTTTTCAATATTTTCTCGGCTGTCTGCTCGCCCTTGGATATGGCCTTCGCCATGGCTTTTGTATTCCTAACATTCTTTGATCGTTTCATTGGTCTTTCCTTTTTCAACTTTCTGTCAAACAAAGAGTAATGATCAGAAGTTGTGGTTGAAACAGACAGAAGACAGCTTAGAATTAAAAAAAAACCAAATTTAGTAAAGCAGCTAACATTATACAATGGATCCGCGAGCATTCGAAATGGAGATTGCGAGACAGAGACAATCAAACCCCAGAAAATTTCTTATTTGAATAATATTACTATTCAACCATTTCTAGAGACAATGCCTGGGATTCAGCAAATTCTAGATCAAATTCCAATATAGTAGGCGTTCAGAGGTGAAGCTCTTTGAAAACATGGGTATGGTACCAATCATAATCTTTTATCTTTAAGGCATTAAAAGTTGAACATCAGACCACTTGAAAAACCATTGTCTTCAATACAATCGAAACCAATAGGACCATTTGACATGTTACCAATACAGGAAAGATAAAGATTGGGCAACGGTAATAGGAAAGTTTTGTCACTCCTTCCATTTATGATTTACTGTTGCCACTTGATATTCTTTTCTGGTTTTATTTTTGCCTTTATAGATAAGTTCAAGTGACTAGAAACGAATCGGAAGGGTGCATAATATGCTTCTTACTACAGTAATAAATGAAATGTTCCTGAAGGAATACAAGAGCGAAGTACTTCTCCTCTATTGTGTACAATATTTATCATGGTGCCATTTCAAAATATAATAAATGAGAAACAATCTACACTCAGGTAAAAAACATACACAATTGGTGAGAAGAAAGGCATAACATAATTTATCAAGATGCTATGATTTTCCGATTAGAAGATGCTTTTCTCACAATTAAAAAAGTTGAACACAGGTTATGAAGATGGAGCATTGATAGTCTTTCCTCATTTACCTCCTTCAAGAAATATTTCTCGCACTGTTGTCACCAATTTTTAGCCATGTAACTAGCACTTAAAGTTATATGTGACCCACTAAATACACACATAAAATCAACAGTAATATGGCTAAATATGAAAAAAAGTTTTCTTGGAGTTAGTTCACCTTCTGTGGCAAGATCATAAATACATACAATGCTCAATTTACTCTAATCAAAAGTTATGTCCATTATTATTTCTGCCCTAATTTTCTCAACCTCGTACCAAAATGAATAAATTTGGGATAAAGGCTTAGTCATGTGAGATAATGATATGCCAATCTAACTGTTTTCTATACACAACAGTTGAACAAAGCCAATGAATCTAAAGTAAGAATTGTAACAAACAAAACAAAACAAAACAAAACAAAAGCAAAAGCGGCACAATGAATTGGCTTGGAACTATGTCCCAGACCATAAAATTAAAAAATTAACTATAATTCTCAGGTGGAAGTTACAGATTGGGAGCGCCAGAAGCTAGTTTATGAACCGCAGACTCAGACACGTCCATCGCTATAGATTCAAGGGGAAAATAAGTTAGTTTAACTTCAAAACTTCTCAAAAGAAAACAAATATTAAAACATAGAACCGTTCTAAAACATCTTAAAGAGAACCAATGAAAAAGGAAGGACAAGTAAGAACATCTGGAGGATACAATTCTCATTCTATCTGATACTATTCTTGTTTAATCCCTTTTCAGATAACTCAAATGTACCTTGAGGGAGCTCGTTAAAGGTATTTTCGGTTATGTCCATAGACATAGCCCCACTTCGCTTCTTCTTATTCCTGTTCTTCGCCATCGCCGAAAGATGAGAGCTGCGGAGATCGACAACGAAAACCCTAAGACAAAAAAAGCAAGAAGCTAGAAGAAGCCTCCCCACCAAATGTCGGCCAAAGCAACTGTAGTCTAATTCGAACGACATGAATTATGTATTTGGGCTATTTGTTGACCCATGAAAATTAGATGGGCCTGTGGCTCTTTTGGGCCTTATTAGCCCGCCTACTACAAACGCATCGTCCTCCTAAATGACCAAATAGGGAAATCCTCAGAAATGGCCAGAAATTACAGCGTAGTTTCGAAAAATGGCCAAACTGTATTTTTTAATGAAAAATGGCCAAACTAGTTTTCCCAGCCTATTTTCGTGCTATATAAATTTACTTTTTTGCCCTTCAACCACCCCACGTCTATCCTATATTTGTGCAGCCGTATCTTTTATTTTTTTTTTCAAAAATAATCTCTCATTCCATGAATCAAGGGATTTTTAGTTACACGATCATCTCTCTGTCTTCATTTTATTATTCAACGGTGGGTCCTAATTGTAAGTAAAAAATGTTCCATATCTATATAAACAGAAAAAGGATCCATACTTTATCGTTTTTCATTTTATTTATTCAACGGTGGGTCCTAGTTGTGAGTAAAAAATGTTCCATATTGTAAGGGACGAAGACACGACATAGATCTCCACAATGGTATGATATTGTCCACTTTGGGCATAAGCCTTCATGGCTTTGTTTTTAGTTCACCCCAAAAGGCCTCATACCAATGGAGAACTTATCCTCCCTTAGATACCCATGATCTTCCCCTCATCTAGCCGATGTGGGACTTTGGTCGCATTCTCCCACAATCCTCCCCTCGAACAAAGTACCACCGAGCCTCCCCTCAAATCGTCATTTTTATCCGTCCAACACTCCTATACCAAGGAGTTTTTAGAGTCTAACGACGGATCTCCAACATGACTATGTTTTCAAGGCTCACAAACTCTTTGTTCGACACTCGAGGAGTTTTAAGAAACACGGCTACTCCCGGGGCATGGCTCTGATACCACTTGTAAGGGACTACCGGACACACACATATCTCCACAATGGTATGATATTGTCCACTTTGGGCATAAGCCCTCATGGCTTTGTTTTTGGATCACCCAAAAGGCCTCACACCAATAGAGATACTTGTCCTCCCTTATATACCCATGATCATCCCCTTATCTAGCCGATGTGGGACTTTGGACGCACTCCCAACAATCCTCCCCTCGAACAAAGTACCACCGAGCCTCCCCTCAAATAGTCATCTATCCATCCAACTCTCTACTCTCTAGGCTTCATCGCTTTACCGAGAGTTCTTGCTCTTATCTAGGACGACTCCTCTTCTCCAGAGTATACCCACCCACCCAGAGCTCAACCACGGACCTCCACCATGACTATTAAGGCTCACAACTTCTTTGTTCGGAACCCGAGGATTCCACCCGACATGGCTACTCCCAACTCTCTATACAATATTAAAGGTGGATATTGCAATTTCCAAAACCATCCCAAAGACTGTGACATAAACTAAACTTAAGGAAATGGACAAGATAGCTCATAGTTTGATTATTTTGCATCTTGCCGACAATGTCTTGCGCAAGGTTAGTGGAGAAGACACCGCCGGTAAGCTTTGGGCTAAACTACAATCTCTTTATTCAACAATGTCCTTGTCAAATAAAATCTATTTAAAGGAACGTCTCTTTAGTTTTAAAATGAATCCTAATAAGAATCTTAGTGCTAATTTAGATGAGTTCAATAAAATAACTTCTGATCTTTCTAATTGTGATGAGAAAATCTTAGATGAAAATCAATCCATTATTTTGTTGAATTCTTTGTCTGATTCTTATAAGGATGTTAAAGCTGCTATTAAATTTGGTAGAGATACTTTGACAACTGATATTGTTATTAATGCGCTTAAAATGAGAGATTTAGAGTTAAGAAATGAAAAGAAGGGAGAGTCTTTGTTTGTTAGAGGAAGAACTGAAAATAGAAATAAAGGAAAGAATAATCGAGGTAGAAGTAGGTCGAAGTCGAAGGGGAAACACATTAAGTGTTATCATTGTCAAAAAGAGGGCCACATTAGACGTTTTTGTCCTGAACTTAAAAATAATAAAAAAGGGGATAATAAAGAGAAGGGAGAGGGTGAGCGGAGTTAACCTAGGAGAGGGTTGTGACACCGCTGAAGTCCTTATGGTTAGTGAGAACCAAGAGGATGAAGCTTGGATATTAGATTCAGGTTGTTCCTTCCATATGACTCCCCGTAAAAATTGGTTAGAAGACTTCCAAGAAATGAGTGGTGGTAAAGTCTTGTTAGGTAATAACCAACATTGTGAGGTTGAAGGACAAGGTACCGTTAGGATTAAAACTAGTGATGGGGCCGTGAGACTCTTGACGGGGGTGAGGTATGTTCCAAAACTTAGGAGAAACTTGATTTCCCTAGGAGTTATGGATAAATTAGGTTATACCATTAAGTTTGAAAACGGAGTGATAAAAATAATGAAAGGTATAATGGTTAAATTAAAGGGAAATATAGTTAATGGCTTATATTCCTTAGAAGGTTCAACTATCGTAGGGTCAAATGCCTTAGTAAAAGAATTTGATAATTCTCTTGTAACTCTTTGGCATAAACGATTAGGTCACATGAGTGAACTAGGTCTACAAGAATTAGTTAAACAAAATTTGATAAATGATGTTAAAGATGTAGATCTAGACTTATGTGAACATTGCATTTATGGGAAAACCAAAAGGGTTAAGTTTAATAAGGGAATTCATAATTCTAAAAGAATACTAGAATATATACACTCTGATTTGTGGGGTCCTTCTAATGTTTCTACTAATGGTGGAGCTAGATATTTTTTATCCATTATTGACGATTTTTCTAGAAAAGTATGGGTTTATATTTTAAAAAATAAATCTGATGCTTTTAACAAATTTGTTGAATGGATAACACTTGTTGAAAATCAATCTAGCTCTAGAGTCAAGAAACTTAGAACTGATAATGGTCTTGAATTTTGCAATCATGAGTTTAATAATTTTTGTAAGAAAAAGGGTATTCAAAGGCATTTGACAGTTGTAGGTACCCCTCAACAAAATGGGGTTGCTGAAAGAATGAACCGTACTCTAATGGAGAAAGTTAGATGCATGTTGTCCAATGCACAGCTTCCCAAAAGTTTCTGGGGAGAAGCTGTAGTGACAACATGCTATATTGTTAATAGGAGTCCTTCTACAGCTATAGGATGTAAAACCCCTCAAGAAATTTGGCATGGAACCCCCCCTGATTTGTCAAACCTACGAGTTTTTGGGTGTCTAGCCTATGCTCATAGTAACATAGGAAAACTAGAACCTAGAGCTAAGAAGTGTATCTTCTTAGGGTATCCCGAGGGCATTAAGGGGTACAAACTTTGGTGCCTAGAACCAGATAGTGCTAAAACAATAATTAGCAGGGATGTTGTCTTTGATGAGTCTAAGATGGGCTATGTAGAAAATACCACTGAGTCTAACCCCATTGAAAATCCTAAGGTTGTTGAAACTGTTCTTCCACCTCTTGACACTTCTTCTGAGGTTGTCCCTCAATTCCATACTGAACAGATACCACTTGAAGAAGAAGTTGTTCAAGAGGATGAGGAAGAACAAGACACCCAAGATCTTACTGATTATCAACTGTCTAGGGATAGGATTAGGAGAACTACTAGGCCACCTACTAGGTTTGGTTATGCTGACTTAGTAGCCTATGCCCTAACAGTTGCTAGTGAGTTTGTTGACTTAGAACCTTCCACTTTCAATGCAACCATGAATGATAAGAACAGAGAAAATTGGTTAACTGTAATGAAAGAGGAAATGGATTCTTTAAATAAAAATAAAACTTGGACGTTAGTCAACAAACCTAGAGAAGTAAAAACAATAGGGTGTACATGGATTTTCAAGTTAAGAGAGAATGTCGAAGATGAGAGTAAACCTAGATTTAAGGCTAGATTAGTTGCGAAAGGTTTTACTCAAAAAGAGGGTATAAACTATGATGAGGTATTCTCTCCTGTAGTAAGACATACATCTATTAGAATTTTGCTTGCTTTTGTTGCTCATTTTGATCTTGAACTTGAACAAATGGATGTTAAAACAGCTTTCTTGCATGGTGAACTTGATGAGATGATCTATATGGATCAACCTCTTGGATTTGTAGTTCCTGGACAAGAAAATAAAGTTTGTTTACTAAAGAAATCCCTTTATGGCTTAAAGCAATCTTCTAGACAATGGTATAAAAGGTTTGATTCTTACATGCTATCTATTGAATTTTCTAGAAGTAAATATGATAGTTGTGTTTATTTTAAGAAAATTTCAGAATCTGACTTTGTGTACCTTTTATTATATGTTGATGATATGTTGATCGCTTGTAAGCATGTTCATGAGTTAAATAAGTTAAAGGGGCTTCTTAGTAAAGAATTTGAAATGAAAGATTTAGGGCAAGCAAAACGAATTCTAGGCATAGACATTAAGAGAGATAGAAAAGAAAGAATTTTTTTTTTGACTCAAAATGACTATATAAATAGGCTAGTTAAAAGATTAGAGATGCATGATAGTAAGAAGGTTAGTACACCTTTTGGCAAACACTTTAAATTATCTATTAATGATTCACCAAAGACACCCACTGAAATTGATGACATGTTGAATGTTCCTTATTCTAATACAGTTGGAAGTCTTATGTATGCTCTGGTTTGTACTTGACCTGACTTAGCCTATCCATTAAGTGTTGTTAGTAGGTTTTTAACTAACCCTGGTAAACAACATTGGAATGTTGTAAAATGGATCCTTAGATATCTTGCATCTCACACTTCTTTATGCCTTGTTTATGGTGGAACAAAAACTTTTTCTTGTGATAAAAAGAAAATAGAAATAGAGGGCTTTGTAGATGCTGACTATGCTGCTGATTTAGACAAACGTAGATCTTTGACTGGTTATGTATTTAAATTTCTTGATTGTACTATTAGTTGGAAAACCAATTTACAATCTGTGGTTGCTTTATCTACAACTGAATCAGAATACATTGCCTTAACTGAAGCAATTAAGGAATCAATATGGCTTAAAGGTATTATTTCTGAGTTAAGTTGTAATAAAGTATGTGTGACCATATTTTGTGATAGTCAAAGTGCATTACATTTGTCTAAGAATCATTCTCATCATGAAAGAACTAAACATATCGATGTTAGATACCATTTTGTTAGAGATATTATTAGTGATGAAATAGTATCGGTAAAAAAGGTATCTACTGATTTGAATGCTGCAGATATGTTTACCAAAACACTTATGATTGATAAGTTTGACTTATGTATGAGAATGTTGCATATTGATTAGGGGTAGAATGAAGCCTTGCATGTGGTAGGTTCACTATGGTTTCAAGAATATTGAAATCATGGTGGAATTTGTTATAATTATTTGATTTAAATATTCTTAATGAGTTTATTATTATTATTATCATATATAACTCATTTTTCAGGATCAAATTATTTGCTTTGGGCTTGGAAGCCCAAGATCATTGCCTACCACGTTTTAAAGTTTTTTTAATAAAATTGTTTGGGTTACTTGGTGACTTGTTAAATGGGTCACTAGATAAGCATAGCCCATTAGGGCAACCTTTTTTGTATCCCCTTATAAATACCTTCTTATCTCAAACCCTAGCCACCCAAAAAAAGAGAAAGAAACACAAGAGAGAAAGAGAGGTAAAACGCAATCTTGCGTGCTGTGATTTTTTGGCCACCGTTTCACTCACCGTGGGAGAGATACCGCTGAGATAAATCGCCACCGCCGTAGTGCTTGGCATCTTTGAAGACATATTGGCGTTCTTGGCTTGGAATCTAAAGAATCCGGCACTTTATAGGCATTTTGGTTAAGGTTGTGTTGTTCTTTTATCTCTATTTCTCCATTTAGATTGCTCTCCTTATATTTCTTTAGGATTGAAGCGATCTTTGCTATTCTTGTGTTGTTCCTTGTATTTCTTGAGTTCTTTATCTCTTAATAATATTGTCTAGTAAGAGATTTCATCTCTTACAAGTGGAGTAGGTCTTTTTTGACCGAACCACTATAAATCCGCTGTGCATAGACTGTTTTCTCTCTATTTTAAATTATGTTCAGCATTCCTTTTGTAATTTGAATCTATTTTTAGAAAGTTTAATTCAAGAAATTCGATCTAAAATATAACACATATCTATATAAACAAAAAAAAAATTAGCAGAAATTGAAGCATCCTGGATGTCGACAAAACTCAATCTTTGATGTCGACAAAACTCACTCGAGCTTCTCTGAATGTTTTTCGACTGTCCATGTAGATACAGTGTAATCTTGTCGAGAATCTTGGTTATGAGACGAAGCTTGAAGGCGTCTGTGAAGAAGTATGGAAGAATCGATGAATGTAGAAGAAGACTGATGGTAGAACGATGGAAGGGTTTGTCTCAGAGGTTCGAATGATGGAGGAAGGGGAAGGGGAAGGGGTTCTCTCGCGAGCGGTAAGTTGGAAGGGTTTGAAATGAAGAAGGGGAAAAGGTTTTTTTTTTGGAACGTGAGTGTGTTCCCAAGAGAGTAATTATGCCTTAGGGTTTTTTCCAAGAAGCTATCAATCCAAAGGTTTGTTTGAAATTGTGTATCAATTTTTTCATTTTTTTTTCTGATTATACTTTAATTATGATATTTTAGGTGTTCATCTCATATTTTAGGTGAATCTAGATTTTTTTCTAATTATACTTTAATTCTTCTTTGAATCTGGAATTTTTTTAAATTGAAGTTGTTCTTCATTGTTATTGAATTTGGTAAGCTCTTTCATTTTTTCTTTTGATATACACTTTTAAATTTAAGTCCTCCTATTTTTTCTCTCTTTTTTTGAATTCAAATCTCTTGTTTTAAATTTAGGTTGTCAGATTTATATTCCATTTCATTTGAATTTCGGTTAGTTTTGATTTGCTAGATGAATCAATGGGTAAGGAAGCTAGATTTGATTGTTTGAAATTGTGTATCAATTTTTTTATTTATTTTTTCTGATTATACTTTAATTATGATATTTTAGGTGTTCATCCCATATTTTAGGTGAATCTAGATTTTTTTTCTAATTATACTTTAATTCTTCTTTGAATCTGGAATTTTTTTTAATTGAAGTTGTTCTTTCATTTTTTCTTTTGATATACACTGATTAAATTTAAGTCCACCTGTTTTTTCTCTCCTTTTTTGAATTCAAATCTCTTGTTTTTAATTTAGGTTGCCAGATTTATATTCCATTTCATTTGAATTTCTGTTAGTTTTGATTTGCTAGAGGAATCAATGGGTAAGGAAGCTAGATTTTCTCCCTTATTTATAGTGTATTTGTTTTATTTTATTTTCAGATTTAAGATTTGTTAAAGGGTATTTTCGTCCAATTTCATGCCAAAATAGTTCACTAAAAATAGGATTTGGCCATTTATCAAATTGGAAATACGATTGGCCATTTTTCAAATCAGCTATTTTTTTTTTTGGCCATTTATTTGGTTGCCCCAAATGATAAACTGATTTTGAAAGATAGATAATAAAAGGGAAAAATAAATAAATAAAAGGAAAAATACACTTTTGGTCTCCAAGGTTTGGGTTAGATTTCATTTTAGTTCCTAAGTTTTCAAACTCGACAATTTAGTTCCTGAAGTTTTGATTTTGTTTCATTTTAGTCCTTCCATCCATTTTTCCGTTAACTCTTAATAGAAAGCTGAAGTGGATTTTGTTTTTTAATTAAAAAAGTGTATTTATTATTATTATTATTATTATTATTATTATTATCATTATTATCATTATCATTTATTTCAAAATTTTAATAAAAAAACATTTTATTAACAAATATATTTTCTTTTTTTTTGTTTCACTTTTTTTTTCTCATTCTTCTCCCCCATCTTCCATTTCTTCTTCCTAAAAACAAATCCCAAACAGAAATTATAGGAGATAGACCGTTTTGGAACCAATATTTCACAAATGTCCAATTATGAAAAAAAATTTCAGCTTTGTCTTGGCTCAAGATTTTCCAATTAAATCTTCCCTATTTTGCCCTCCAAAATTCTGCACATAAAAAATTGATTTGTATTAATTCTTTCCATAATAAAATCTACTATGAAGATTTACCAATATCCAACCCTAACCTTAAATATGTTTCACCAAAAATTTTCTCCAATTGCCGTCACCAAATTCTTCATCTAAGCGGCTCCATTAGCGGTTACCAAAAGTTTTTTTTCTCCAATTGTCGTCCCCATAAATTTTTTTTCAATTTATCTGCAACTCCTCCATTTGCCGTCAATTGAAGCATCATGGGTATTCCTTTATTCATCTTCTTCTTCTTCTTTTTATTTTTTATTTTTTATTTTTTTGTTTTGTTAAACAGTATGAATATCATGATATAATATTTGTTTATTCTCTCTCTTTTTTTTTTTAATTTTGTCAAACAATATGAATAGGAGGAATCCAATTACATACTTTTGATAGCGAGCATAGCTAGCTATTTTTCTCTGATTAATTAAGCTAGTCTTTTTCAATTATTTGCCCAAATTTATGCATTTTTATGTTTTATTTGTAGGAAGTATGTGCTTGAAGCTTAATTCAACAATTGGAGTCAAATGGAGCTTCCAATCTTAAAAAAAAAAAAAAAAAAAAATAGCGTCGCGACGCTAGGAACAGCGTCGCGATGCTATAGAAAAATTTCCAAATTTGCGGATCGCGACAGCGTCTCGACGCTACAACGAAATTTTGCTATTTAAGCATCTTTTCGGCTAGGTTTTTGGGGACTTCGAATGGGGGACTTTTGGAGCCGACTTTAGAGCAAAAAGAGGACAGAATTGAGCTGAAGCAAAGGGGATTAGTTGGAAATCAACCCATTGTTCGTGGGGATCGTGACGGGGACGTTCGGTCTCGGCCTACAACGAGTCTATTTCTCTTTTCCCTTACTTTAGACACTTTTTATGGCTTATTTAGACTTAGTTTATATTGTAACGAGGATTATGTGTAGCTAAGTTTAATTCTTAGGGATTGATGTAGCCATTGGGCAAGTTTTGGATTGATTTACGGTATTTATGCTATTGATGTCATTTATGCATATGTTATATGTTTAATGCTTTCGATTTACTGGCCATAAATTGATTGATGTTTATATTTGAATCTAACTCGGGAGAGAGGATTTAAATTAGTAATCAATATGCATAACTAGAATTTAGCTAAAAATCGGGAGATTAAGGTTAATTCTAGAAATTTTCATAAAGGTTAGCCTTATTGCCTTGTATGTTTATTGGATTTAGATAGGGATGTCGGGTTCAATTGCATATGGGAGAATTATGTATGCTCGGGAGAGATATGTGTGATTTTAGTTGCCAAGATTTATGAATCATAGCATGTGTTAATCCGTTTATTAATCCATAACTCCAATTGGTGAAATCAATTCCCTAAGACCAATTATTCCCATTTGATTGTCACTTTTTACTTTAGTTTTGTGTTGATTAATTCTAATTCTCATTCTATTTGATTCCCTAAATAAAATTGGCCAAGAGTATTTTCGATAATTAAAACTTGGCTAGACACCAATCCAGAGGACGACATTCGATTGCATAATCACTATATTATTACTTGACCCGTACACTTGCGGTTAGCAATTTGCACATCAAGTTTTTGGCGCCGTTGCCGGGGATTGGCATATTTAGTCAATTTTAATATCGTAGAAAAATTGTCTGGTCTTAGTTTAGGGTGTATTCTATTTTTTTTTGTGATTTTTGTTATTTTTGTTTTAGGTAAATTGCATTTTTCCTTTATTGTTTTTCTTTTCCATTCTTAAATTTTTCCTTATTTAGATTTTCCCATTTTTGTTTGATTTTTCCATTGTTAGATTTTTAGTTTTTCCTTTTTAGATTAGTTTTTCCTTATTTGTTAGTTTCCTTATTGGTTTTTTGTCTTATCTATTTTTGCATTCCATATTAGTTTATTTTCTTTCCTTTTCTAGATTATATTTTCCATATTTAAATTGAGTCTTTGTCATGTGTTCTTGTTAGGTTATTGTTTGATTGAAAGCCTAATTATCATTGTTGCTTTAATTGATTTGAATGGCTTTTTATTCAACACCATATTCCAATTTTTCATCTTCAAGTTATACCCCTTTAAATGAAAATTCTTCCTTGGAAAGCATAGTTCAAAATTATATTGAGGAATCTAGAGCGAGGAGTCTAAAAATTGATGAAATCATAAGAGGACTTCAAGCTCCACAGGAAGTTAGTGAGGTGGGATCCACTTCCATAAGTTGTCTAGTGAGTCAAGTAGTCGATGACTCATTGGCACTCATTCATGAGCGTAGTTCTTTCGATCTTGATGAGGATGAGCAGTTAGGGGTGAGTTGCATGAATAACGGGGACGAATTGGAGAGTTGGAGCACCTTTCAAGAACATGGTGGTGAGGAGAAAAAAGAAAATGAGCTTGTAGTGTTAGAGGAAGTTCAGGAGGTAGAGTTTGAGGTTGAAAAACCTTCGTCTGTTTTATCTTCTCCATCCTTTGTAGATTTTGATTGTTCTTTTTTCTATTGTCACGAGTCAATTTTAGAGTCAGAGTCTCTTTATTTTGATATTTCTCCTTTTATGCTTCTTTTATTCAAAAATACCAAAAATAATTCTGTTTCAGGGGCCCATGAGAAACTAGTAAGTTTACTAGCGATCGTTGGGTATATTGATTCAAGGAAGAAGGGCCCAAAGAAATACGAGAATTTTTATGTGCCTTGACAAACTGGACAAACACGTCGAGCTAATGACGTTAAACAAGCGCTTTTGGGAGGCAACCCAAGTAAGTTTAGTGTGTTTTCTTTTTTTTTTTTTTTATTTATTGTTTGTTTTTGTTTTGTAGGTCTTGTTTTCTTTCTCTCCTTTGCTTTCAAGCTTTCAAGAGTCCAAGCATTCAGTCAAGAAGTCATCATCATTCCAGGGCAGTATTGTTCACTCCTTTCATTCGTTTATTGTTCTCATGCTTGTTTATGCTTTATTTTTGTTATACATTGAGGACAATGCATATTTTAAGTTTGGGGGTGGATTAGCATGTTTGTGGAGCCCTTGAGCATCTGAGTTCGGGCTATAATTTTGAGCTTTCTTTGAATTATGCATATGGTTGTTTTCTGGATGCTATTTTTGCATGACTATGATGTCCTAGGATGGGCTTTCTTGTCAATTTTCAAGTTTTCGATGAGTTGTAAGCATGAGTGCCCAAAAAGGGAGACTTTTTAAAATTTTTCTAGGAGATGGCTTGCATGAGTAAAGTATTTGTCTTAGCTAGATTTGGATTTGAATGCTTAGGAGCGAATTATTGGGTTCATATGCTTATTGTCACCTCGATAGGTGTAGGGCAGAGCTAAAGAGTTATTTTTTTGCAAATTAGCATGTTTGATCTTGCTTAGGAGAAAAGAAAAGAATATCTGCTATTTATGCTCATAAAGAAAAATCATTCTTGTTGTTACTGTTGAAATAAGATAATAATGCCATGGCCTGTGCACAATATGCAATGGTTAATAAAGATTAAGGCAAAAAGAGCTACCCTTGTTGTGATCAGTTAGGCCAACCAGAGAAAACTCAGGTTAAGGGTCCCTGCAATGGGTGTGTGAAAGCTAGTGCCACATATACATGCTTAATTTAATTGTTAATTATAAGCACCTAAGTATGAAGATAAACAAACTAATTTGTTCCATTAACTTAGTGAAACCTTAGTGCCAGTGTAGAGGGAAGATGAGTTGAGAATTTAATAATCCAATCCTGGGCTAGTAGAGTCTGATCTTGTTGAGTTAGATCTCGCTTGTGCAAGTTAATTTTGGAAAAATTTTAATTTGTCTCCCTCATTGGTCCTTATGTGCATGTCTCTTGCTTGCTTGACTATTGACCTTTGAGCCTTGAGGATTGAGTTATGATTATTGCATCCATTCTTCTACTGTATGCTTGATTTTTAGTTTGCTCGAGGACTAGCAAAAGCTTAAGTTTGGGGGTATTTGATAGCGAGCATAGCTAGCTATTTTTCTCTGATTAATTAAGCTAGTCTTTTTCAATTATTTGCCCAAATTTATGCATTTTTATGTTTTATTTGTAGGAAGTATGTGCTTGAAGCTTAATTCAACAATTGGAGTCAAATGGAGCTTCCAATCTTAAAAAAAAAAAAAAAAAAAAAAAAAAAAATAATAGCATCGCGACGCTATAGAAAATTTTCCAAATTTGCGGATCGCGACAGCGTCTCGACGCTACAACGAAATTTTGCTATTTAAGCATCTTTTCGGCTAGGTTTTTGGGGACTTCAAATGAGGGACTTTTGGAGCCGACTTTAGAGCAAAAAGAGGACAGAATTGAGCTGAAGCAAAGGGGATTAGTTGGAAATCAACCCATTGTTCGTGGGGATCGTGACGGGGACGTTTGGTCTCGGCCTACAACGAGTCTATTTCTCTTTTCCCTTACTTTAGACACTTTTTATGGCTTATTTAGACTTAGTTTATATTGTAACGAGGATTATGTGTAGCTAAGTTTAATTCTTAGGGATTGATGTAGCCGTTGGGCAAGTTTTGGATTGATTTACGGTATTTATGCTATTGATGTCATTTATGCATATGTTGTATGTTTAATGCTTTCGATTTACTGGTCATAAATTGATTGATGTTTATATTTGAATCTAACTCGGGAGAGATGATTTAAATTAGTAATCAATATGCATAACTAGAATTTAGCTAAAAATCGGGAGATTAAGGTTAATTCTAGAAATTGTCATAAAGGTTAGCTTTATTGCCTTGTATGTTTATTGGATTTAGATAGGGATATCGGGTTCAATTGCATATGGGAGAATTATGTATGCTCGGGAGAGATATGTGTGATTTTAGTTGCCAAGATTTATGAATCATAACATGTGTTAATCCGTTTATTAATCCATAACTCCAATTGGTGAAATCAATTCCCTAAGACCAATTATTCCCATTTGATTGTCATTTTTTACTTTAGTTTTGTGTTGATTAATTCATATTCTCATTCTATTTGATTCCCTAAATAAAATTGGCCAAGAGTATTTTCGATAATTAAAACTTGGCTAGACACCAATCCAGAGGACGACATTCGATTGCATAATCACTATATTATTACTTGACCCGTACACTTGCGGTTAGCAATTTGCACATCAACTTTGCATATTTTTTTTTCAATTTTGTTATCAATAGATATTTTTTGTTATTAATATCTTATGTTATAAGATTTTTCTAATTTACACTATCCCTTATTTACATCTAATCACCCATTTGATTGTAGAGTGTAATGTTTATTCAAATAATAAATATATACTATGCATTATAATATATAATAATATTCTGAACCCATTATATATTATATATTCATCATTGTGTATTTAGTTCATAAATCAAACGTCAGAATAATAAATATATAGTAGGTTGTATATTGTATCATAAATATATACATGGAATTATATTATATAAACATTTGTATATAGTATATATATACGTCATGATTTGTAAAGTTCATAAGTGAATTTTCAGAATTATAAATAAATGTCATGCAACATAATCCTTATTAAATATTCTTCATTCCCATACGGATGGTGTTTGGTGGTCGTTGGAATGAGATTAATAACTATATTGATTACCAAGTTTCTCAAATTTGTATTCATGAAGGAATGTCGTTCACTAATTTGATTGAAGTTGTAACCCAAAAGTTCACTAATTTGTGATCAATAGATTAATAACTATAGTATATAAACCATTCGATCAACCATCAATTTGTTTGATATAAACCACCAGATATATTATATAAACCTACAACTAAATAATATATTATCCAGATTATATAATTTTTTATACCCACATATCAAACCCGAATATACCAAACTAACAGAATATTGTTTATACACCACAAAAACTCAATAATTGTGACCTGAATGATTTTTATAAACCCACAACTAAGTAAATTTGGCTGAATGATTTTTATATATCAAACTAGCAGTATATTTTATATACTACGTGGAATAATTTGTATAAACCCACGACTAAATAAACAAGCTAACAGTATATTTTATATAAACCACCTAACAAACCCAAACAACCTCCAACAACCGACCAAACAGTATATTTTATATAAACTCAAACAAACTCCAACAGACAATGTTGCCGACAGATTGAGGATGTTTTGTCTAAACAAGAAAAACATAAGAACCACACAAAAAAAAGAAAAAAAATCGAAAAAAATAAGCATCCATCGGCAGAAGCGTCACCGACGGCGGCGGGAACACTTACAACGTTTAAAGGATGAGACGACAACAAAACACACGACGTTTGAAAGATGTGACGACGGGAACAGAGGAAGTGACGGCGAAACACAAAAGAAGTGACGAGGGTCGAAGGATAGACGGGAGTGACGGCGGGAACAGACCGGCGCGCAGTCGGAGGATGGAATGCGAAACACAGAGGGAGTGAGCCACGATGGCCGGCAAATCGCGAGGGAGACCGACGTGAAGAAGAAAATCGCAAGGAGACCGGCATGAAGAAGAAAATCGCGAGGGAGGAGATCGCGTGAAGAAGAAACGACTATTTGGGATGTATATTTTGGGGTTTGAAAATAAAATAGTGAGGGAATCGAGGAGTTATTTGGGGGAGGATTTGAAAAGATTTTTGCAGCCATAACTAATTATTACGAAAAGATATTTTGGGTAAATATATGGATAATAACCATATTTATTTTCTTATATATAATATAATGGGCATTGATGTAAATTAACATCTATTTTGGCTTGGCTTAGGACAAAGTTGAAATTTTTTTCAAGATTAGACATTTATGAAATTTTGAATCTAATATGGTCTATCTATGTAGTTAACCCAATCCCAAAAGTTTCATCCTCCTTCTCCACCAAGGTCGCCGCTCAACTCTGATCGTCGTCGTGCCAGCTACCCCTCTCTCCCAGTCGCACGTGCCAGATACCCCTCCGTTTCATATCTCTCTCTCCCTTCCTTTTCTTTCTCCTCTCACTTCAAACTTTGTGTCGCCAACCTCTGAAACTAAAGTTCGTCGTGCATTCGCTGTCAGTTCGTCGCCTGTTCACAGTCTGTTCGCCGCCAATTTCTCTCATAATTGAAGGCAGTTCAATTTGAAACGAAGGGATTTCCCCTTCATTTTAGATTGAATCGAAGGGTCCCTTCTGATTCCGAGATAAAGATAGGGAGATGGTAGCGCGAGGACAGGTCGCAGCGTACTTGGCATTTGGCCTCAGGCGTACTCATCGTTCGACTTCAGCACGTGTCGCGATGTTTGGCTTCAGACGGGGTGTGAAGCAAACGGTGGTGCGTGGGTTGCCGCTCAGATCTGGCTGGGCTTCGTTCTGATTTTGAAATACGGTGGCGTGAGTTTTGTTTCTCCATCTGAGAAAATCCCTTTCGATTTTGAAAAAGAACAAAGAGAGAAAAAAATAAAGAAGCCAAGAAGAAGAAGAAGAAAAGAAGGAGAAAAAAAAAAGTCCAACCGCCGGAGTCGACGCCGGTCGGCGGCAGAAGTGTTGGTGGTGGTAGGGGTTGGAATTAGGTTGAAGAAGATGAAGGAGAAAGATGGTGAGGAAGAAGATGAAACAAAAGGAAAAAAGAAAAAGAAAAATAATTAAAAAATATTTAATATTTTATTTTATTATAAAAATTCAAAAAATATTTTTTTAATAAAAATGTGTATGCCACTGAAGGAGTGTACGAGACACTAGCGGAAGTGATTTGGATCGAAAGCACACAAATTTCTTTAATTTTAGTTAAAAAAACATGCATCCATAAAAACCGAAAAACATAGAGCTTGACAAACCAACCTTTGGTAGCCGAATTTAAGAACTCTATGGATGAATTCTTCTCACGATCAATGTGTGGATGACCACCGAAGTCTTTCCCTCTATTCTCCAGCCATAAAACGAGTTGTGGGACTTTAAACGGGACTCGAGTTTTTATCTTTCTTTCCCTTTTCTAGTGTTGTTTTGATGACTTTCTTTTCAAGCTTAGATCGTAACGTAGAGACTATGAGTAGCTAGGCTTGTATCTTAGGGATTGATGTAGCCTTTTGGGTTTTATGTGGATTAATTCTTGAATGTTTTAGTGCTTTGATTTTATTTATCATGTTATGCTCTTAATGCTTTTAATCTACTGGCCATAGATTAATAGTTCTTTATTTCAAATCGGGAGAGGGGGTTTAGATTAGATCTTAACTTGCATGACTAAAGTAGTTTTAAGATCGGGAGATTTAGGATCACTTTAGAAGTCGTAAAAGGATTAGACTTAAGGCCTTGCATGTGAATGAATTTAGATAGGAATATTGAATTCATTGTATGCATGAGAAGTAATTTTGCTCGGGAGAGATAATTGTGATTTTAGTTTATCCTTGACTTATGGAACGTTGCATGTAAATTATATATTCAAGCAACTAATCTATAATCTCAATAGGTGAAATCAATTCCCTAAGAGTCTTCTCATTTGAATTTCTACTTTTTTAGCTTTTATTATTTGATTAGTTTTTCTCATCAAGTTTGGATCTCTAAATAAAAGTGAACAATAGTATTCATGGTAATTAAATGGCTAGAAAACCAATCCAGAGGGCGACACTCGTATTTACGAAAACACCATATTAAAACTTGACTCATACACTTGCGGTGAGCAATTTACACAACAAGCAGACTCAAGGCAAAACTGGGGTATTCAAGATGACAAAATTAGATGAAAACAAATTTAATTGGAGAAAAAATGATCTATTAAAGGGCTAGGGTCTCGAATGTTGGATATAATTAATTACTTAATAAAGATTGCTAATTTGTGTCAGTTTCCCCTAATTCTAATTAGCATTGATTAACTACCTAAGTGTCCTTTTCAAAAAAAAAAAAAAAAAAACTTCCTAAGTGTCCTTAGTGTAATTAATTATACTAATTAATTATGCTTCACTCTTACAATCTCTAAGTCTAATTGATTAACCTCATTGTCATTACGAGTAATTAAACTCAGTCACATGGACACGTTCTTCCTCAACTTCTCTTGTCGAGTTTTCATTGAGTAACGAATAAATCATAAATTTGGCTAGAAGTTACAATGCATTAAGTTCATCAATGCAAATAACCACAAAAATAGCAATTTGAAAGCAATCAATATAGCAATTTAATTACATCCTCAATTCAAGATCCAATGCCCATAGTTTTAGCTACACATTATACTCAAATTAAGCATAAAACTCAGCATCCCAACCTAATTACAAATAAAACAAAGCAGAAAAAGGGAAAAAAAACTAGAACCAGTTCTGAAATCCTTGTTTGCTCCTTGATCCATCATGATCCCAAGCCTCGATTTGACCTCCAAACAAGCCCCAAATCAATCCCACTTCTTCTAGTAAGTTGAAATAGTATTATAAGTTTAATTTTTTAAAAACTAAGTGGTTATCTAATGGAACCTAATATATCTAAAGTAGCACTTTTCACGTCTCTGTTTGTAAATATCAAAAACTAATTAATGATAGTAACGAAAATAGTTTTCTATATCATAGCTCCATGAAGACTGAAAGAAAACATTTTGAAAACTACCAAATCAAAAGAAAACTAACCTATTAAAATTATATTTGGCTTGTTAGAATGTTTAGCACAATCAAGATGAAAATTGTTGGTATAAACTTTTTGAGAGAAGGGGATCAGACACCTTAACCAAAGAAATAACAGTGAAATAAGCAAATTATATTATTTGATCTCTGAACTAATAACTCAAGGTATATATTGTCATTAGATTTAGATCAAATCACGTCATTAAGATTAAGAACATTTCATTCGATCAAGTGGGAATTAATGTCCATTGATCCATTACTCAGCCTTCTAATAATCACATCCACACCAAAAAAACAGAGAAAGCTACAAACAATTTACACAACAAATTAAGATGTTCGATTTCCATGGATGAAGCCCACCACACATGTCTTCTAAATCCTCATCTATGAGCCGGGAGCAAACTTGGTGGCATAAACCCAAGCATTGTTGGCGACAGGGTTGTCGAGATGGTCGAGAAGGTTCTCGAGCGGGCCTTTCCCGGTGACGATGGCCTGAACGAAGAACCCGAACATGGAGAACATGGCGAGGCGGCCGTTCTTGATCTCCTTGACCTTGAGCTCGGCGAAGGTGACTGGGTCGTCGGCCAGTCCGAGTGGGTCGAAGTACTGGCCGCCCGGGTACAGGTCGTTGCCCTCGCCGACGCCGTCCAGGCCGTTGATGCGGAAGCCTTCGACCAAGCCCATAAGGACCACTTGGAAGCCCAACACGGCCAGGATGCTCTGGGCGTGGACCAGGTTCGGGTTCCCCAGGTAGTCGAGCCCTCCTTCTGAGAAGATTTGGGCGCCGGCCTTGAACCAGACCGGCTCCTTGAAGTCCACTCTCAACCATTTCGCCAGCACCTCTGGTGTTATGCACCCCAAGGCTCCCAACATGGCCCACCTCCCGTGGATCACCTGCAATTCCATCGAATTTGGAATTCATCGAATTTTATTTTAAAAGGGAAAATTGGGTTGGAAAATAGAAACTACCTCAAGGGCTCTGTTCTTGGCGAAGGCCTCGGGATCGGCGGACAAGCCGGCAGTGTCCCATCCATAATCGCCGGGGAACTCGCCGTTCAAGTAGGAGGGAGTCTGAGCTGAAAAGGGGCCCAAGTACTTCACTCGGTCTGGTCCATACCACAGATCATTTCCCTGTTCACAATTAAAAGCACCATCAGTCTTCACTTCAACATAGAGCGAAAAAACAAAAGCTGGCTACTGAGAAAGAAAGAGAGAGAGAGAGAGAGAGACCATGGTGTATTTTCCAGTTCCCATGGCGACGACATCTCTGAGGGGGTTCTGGGAAGAGGCGCCTTTGGTCTGGCCGAGAAAGGGGGTCGGCCGGAGGAGGGTGGTGGAGGTGGCGGCCATTGACATGGTAGTGGAGCTCTCTTCTGAGTTGTGGGAAAGCTGTGAGGAGCAGAGAGAAATGAAGGGGCGCTGCTGCAGCTGCAAGTGTGAGAGACAGGGGAAAGTGAGGGAATATTATGAGAAAATTGGGGAGATGGGTGGTGAAGAATGGAAGATTGAGAAATTTTGTGGGGTAATGAGAGGCTTTAGTCAGCCAATCACAGCTCTTCTAAAGATTTTTATGTATCTACTACTCATCTCTTTCTATCCACATTTTATCTATTCCTTCTCCTCCATTTCTTTTTTTTTCTTTTAACAATTTTATTTTTCCATCCAACACAATTATTTATTAGAAATATACATAACAAAATTAAGTCCACTATGGTTTCGGTGGACAATTTTTATTTTTTATTTTTAGTTTAATAATGACAATTTTTTTATTTACGGAACTATGCTTGAATTGACATGTGAAGAAATTTAAAATTCTATTAATTTTAGTTTTATCTTCAAATTTATTCAAAAAAAAAAAAATATCTTCAAATTAGTGTTAATTATTAGTTTTATTACCCAAAATGTCAATATTTTTTTTATAAAATTATCAAATAATAAATCATTTTAAAACAATAACATTCTCTACTTTTCAGCCCAAATTTTTACTTTTTATATACTTGCTGAGATTTAATTAATTTTTTATTAAACAAATATTGAGAATTTTTCTTACCGAAGTTATGGTGGATGGGCTCCTTTAACCCATTAATTTCAAATATATCTAAATCTTTTAATTATATCAATTGTAAGTTTTCATGCGTTAATTCATTGTGGGAAAAATACATTTTTAGTCTCTGAGGTTTGGATTATGTTTCATTTTGGTCTCTAAGTTTTCAAACTCAACAATTTAGTCCCTAAGGTTCGATTTTAGTTTCATTTTACTCCCTCCATCCATTTTCCGTTAATAATTAATGGTTTGATGACGTGACACTATATTTTTTTATTACAAAAATTATTTTGAAAATTTTTAAAATATAAATATATTAAAAAAATAAAAATATTATTATTTTAAGGAAAAATACACTTTTAGTCCCTGAGGTTTGAGTTAGGTTTCATTTTGGTCCCTAAGGTTTCAAATTCAACAATTTAGTCCCTAAGGTTTGAGATAAGTAGCAATTTGGTCCCTGCCATCCATTTTTCTGTTAAATCTAACGGATTGCTGACGTGACTGTTGGCATAGAAAATTTTCTTCAGATAACTGTCTAAGTTCGTGAAATTAAAATATGTTAATTTCATGAAATTAAATTGAATTGGGTTTAGTTTAAACCCAAATTCATTAAGGATATTGGATCGAAGCCCAAATGCATTTCAAGCCCAAGCTCATGGGATGAGCCCAGATGGATTTCAGGCCCAAGCCCACGAAGGCCTTTGGGAAACTCTATAAATAGGAGGCATGACCTCTCATTTGGAGGGGGCAAAAAGAAAAAGAAAAAAGAGAAAGCTCTCAGAAGAAACCGAAGATTGAAGCTCCTTCTGCAAAATCGAAGATCGAAGCTTAGATCTTCATCAAATCCAGCTGTAGAACTGAAGAACAAGACTCTGATCATATTCGAATCTCGACACAGAACTGAAGAACGAAGTTCAAATCCTCTTCAAAACCCACTGCAGGATCGAAGATCGAAGCTCAGATCCTCGTCGGATTCAACTACAGAACTGAAGAACAAGGCTCCGATCATCCTCAAATTCGCAGAACTGAAGAACGAAACTAAGATCCTCTTCAAATCCCACAGTAGAATTGAAGATCAAAGCTCAGATCCTCTCCAAATCTTGTTGCAGAATTGAAGAACGAGGCTCCGATCATCTTCTAATCTCACTGCAGAACTGAAGATCGAAGTTCAGATCCTCTTCAAGTCCTCATGCCAAATCGAAGACTGAAGCTCAGAACCTCTTACAGACCTGAACACTGAAGTCTACTTCAATCCATCTAGAAGAATCCAAATCCTTCTGAAGAACAAACCTCCAAGACTAAAGCTTCTTGAAGACTTCTGGAAGATCAATAAACTCCTTGAAGATCACGAAGCCCTTGGTACAACTTCAATCTCAAGAACAAGCTGCAAAGCCCTTGAGACAACTCCAACCTCAAGAACAAGCTACAAAGCCCTTGAGACAACTCCAACCTCAAGAACAAGCTGCAAAGCCTTTGAGACAATTGGGGACAACTTCAATCTCAAGAACAAGCTGCAAAGCCCTTGAGACAGCTCCAACCTCAAGAACAAGCTACAAAGCCCTTGAGACAACTCCAATTTCAAGAACAAGCTGCAAAGCCCTTGAGACGACTTCAAATTCGAGAACAAGCGCTCCAGCCCTCGAGTGAAACACATTCACACACAAGAGAGAGAATTAGAGGATTATGTATTAGAGATTGTACACTCACACGCATACAACATCAATACAAATCAAATTTTATTCCACGTGTCTCATTCATTTGAAATTACGTGTGAACAAATTGGCACGCCCACTGGAACCATCTCTACCTCTCATCTCTTTCTCTTATCTCAAAACTTAAGTGAAAACATGTCTTTCAAGACTTCTTCAATGATTGTTGCCATGAGTGACTTTTACACGGGTCCTACCACCGATAGTTGCTCTGATGAACTCAAGTTGCAAGATGATAAAGCTCTTATTATCACTAGTGAAGAAATAACACTGCAGGGGGCATGTACTGATGAAAAGTTTCTTGTTAAGTACAACCCTTTGTTCGAACCCGATGCTAACATAGTAACCGTTATGATGACTGAGACAAAAACTATGGAAGAAAGAATGGTTGAGATGCAGGAGCAGATCAACATCTTGACGAAGGCAATCGAAGAAAAAGATTCTCAAATCAAGCACCTAAAGAGCCAGATTGAGAACCAAAACATTGTTGAATCGAGTCATACTCATGTTGTCAAAAATCAAGACAAAGAGAAGACTGTAGTGCAAGACGACCAGCCACAATGTTCAGCTTCAATCGTTTCACTATCCATCCAACAACTCCAAGATATGATCACAAAATGTATCAGATCTCAATACGGTGGACCTACTCAAGACTCACTCTTGTATTCTAAACCATACACTAAGAGGATTGATAATTTGAGAATGCCTATCAGGTATCAACCACCAAAGTTTCAACAGTTTGACGGGAAAGGCAACCCTAAACAACATATTGGCCACTTCGTCGAGACATGCGAGAACATTGGTACTCGAGGAGATCTACTAGTCAAACAGTTTGTTCGAACACTTAAAGGAAATGCTTTCGACTGGTACACTGATCTAGAACCTGAGTTTATAGATAATTGGGAGCAACTCGAAAGAGAGTTCTTAAATCACTTCTACAGCACCAGACGAACAGTCAGCATGTTTGAGCTCACAAATACTAAGCAACGAAAAGGTGAGCTCGTTGTTAACTACATAAATCGCTGGAGAGCCATGAGTCTAGATTGTAAAGATCGCCTCACTGAACTCTCTGTTGTTGAAATGTGCGCTCAAGGCATGCAGTGGGAACTCCACTACATCTTTCAAGGTATAAAACCTCACACCTTTGAAGAACTAGCAACTCGCGCCCACGATATGGAGCTAAGTATTACCAGTCGAGAAAGCCAAGACCTTCTACTCCCTAACTTTAAGACAAAAAGAAAGAACATTGAAGCAACTATAAAAGAATCTATGGTTGTAAACACAATTCTTCTCAAGTCATCTTCAAAAGAAAAACGACATGAAAATGGAACACGTCGCTTAACCTTAAAGGAAAGACAGAAGAAAATCTATCCTTTCCCTGATTCTGACATCTCTGACATGTTGGAACAACTACTAGAAGCGCAACTGATGGAGCTTCCTAAGTGTAAACGACTGGAGGAGATGGATAAAGTCGATGATCCCAACTATTGCAAGTATCATCGAGTTATCAGCCATCCAGTGGAAAGATGCTTTGTCCTAAAGGACTTAATTCTAAAGCTAGCTACGGAAGGAAAAACTGAGCTCGACCTTGATGAAGTAGCTCAGTCAAATCATGCTTCAGTCAAAGGAAAGGACAAAAATCAAAGAAAGAGGAATCCTAAGAAACCTCAACCTAAGAGGAAGAAAAGTAAAGAGGTTTCTCAACCTCGACAGCCGATGACTTTGAATGAATTCTTCTTTAAAACTTTCCACAAAAAGGAAAAAGGAAACTTTGCAACTTCCTACTGCATCGACGTAGAAGAAGTTGACAATTCCGAGAATGGTGAACAAAGGACTCCCGTCTTCGATCACATCAAGCCTTCAACTACTCGTCCTTCGATATTCCAAAAAATGAGTATGGTCGCGAAAAAAGAAGAAAATCAGTGTTTGGTGTCCACCTCCACTCGAACTTCAGCTTTCCAAAGGCTAAGTGTTTCCACATCGAAGAAAAGTCGACCTTCAACATCTGTTTTTGATCGCCTCAGAGTAACAAGTGATCAACCTAAAAGAAAGATGGACAACTTGGAGGTGAAATTTTAAATGAAGTAAACAACGACAAGAAACTTCATAGTAGCATCCCGTCACGTATGAAGAGGAAATTCTCTGTTCTCATAAATACAGAAGGTTCCTTGAAAGTGAAGCCAAATCTTATTATCTTGACCAATCCTATAAATGAAGGATCTGATCAAGACCATGCTGAAGATAAGAGCTTTTAAATGTAAAAGCTCCTGATCGCAAGAGCCTAAACTGCATGATGCTCCTAGCCCACACGAGCTTAAAAGATGAGTGCAAAAAAAAAAAAATCCTGAACTACGTTATGACTTGATCCCTATTCTTACAGGGTACGTAGGAAACTTAAAGAAAGATTTAAGTTTAGTCTCTACAAAAAAAGGAGTTCGACAAATATCGAAGCACGCCAATGAAAACTGAAGAAATTTATCACTACCAGGGGCAACACAACAAATTGAAGTTGTACATCGTTATAAATGGGAAGCTACGAGTTGGATGGATAAAAGAAGACTTCATTCTTCCAAATTCAATGTCTCACTAGCCTCAAGTTCGGTGTTTCAGTCACCCTAAGTTCGTTGTTCCCTATTCTTCAAGTTTAAAGGTTCTCTCGCGTTTCGCTGTCCTTTCTCTCCAAGTTTGAAGAACGCAGTTCCTTCTCTCCAAGTTTGAAGATCACTTCTTCTCTCCAAGTTTGAAGGTTCCCGCTTCGTTGCAGTTCCTTCTCTCCAAGTTCGAAGGTTCCCGTGTTTCACTGCAGCTTCTTCTCTCCAAGTTCGAAGGTTCTCCCGCGCTTCGTTGCAGCTCCTTCTCTCCAAGTTCGAAGGTTATCCCGCGCTTCGCTGCAGTTCCTTCTCTTCAAGTTCGAAGGTTCTCCCGCGCTTCACTACAGTTCCTTCAAGTTCGAAGGTTCTTCTGCGCTTCGCTACAGTTCCTTCTCTCCAAGTTCGAAGGTTCTTCTATGCTTCGCTGCAGTTCCTTCTCTCCAAGTTCGAAGGTTCTCCTACGCTTCACTACAGTTCCTTCTCTCCAAGTTCGAAGGTTCTCGTACACTTCGCTGTTGTTCCTTCCTCAAAGTTCAAAGGTTCTCCACCACTGTCGTTTCTTCTTCAAGTTTGAAGGTCCCTCATCGTCGTCGTTTCTTCTTCAAGTTGAGAGTTTCTATCGTTCATTCATCAAGCTCGAAGGTTAGTTGGGAGGCTTTGCCATTATTTATTCTCTAAGAGTTGTCGCTCTGACTTTGTTTCATCTTCAAAGTTGGTGGTGATTGACGGCGTCGTTTCATCTTCAAAGTTGGTGACGATTGACGACATCTCTTCATCTTCATAGTTGACGGCGATTGACGGTGTCGTTTCATCTCCAAAGTCGACAATTGACGACGTTGCTTCATCTTCAAGTTGACGACGATTGACGATGTCACTTCATCTTCATTGTTGGCATCGCTTCATCTTCCAAGTTGGCGGCAGTTGACGACCTCGCTTCATCTTCAAAGGTTGGCGGTTGAAATCTTCTTCTCTTCATCTTCAAAGGTTTGCAGTGAGAACTTCAGCTTCGCTTCATATTCAAAGGTTGGCGGTGCAAGTGGGCAAGTGATCACCCTGAATTCCGCCTGAATCAGGGGTTGATCACTGCCTGAGGAAGGATGTGAAGTGCAAGTGATCATCCTGAATTCCGCCTGAATCAGGGGTTGATCACTGCTTGAGGCAAGATGTGAAGGGCGAGTGATCATCTTGAATTCTGCCTGAATCAGGGGTTGATCACTGCTTGAGGCAAGATGTGAAGGACAAGTGATCATCCTGAATTCCGCCTGAATCAGGGGTTGATCACTGCCTGAGGCAAGAGGTGAAGGACAAGTGATCATCCTGAATTCAACCTGAATCAGGGGATGATCACTTCCCAAGGTAAGATGCGGTTGACGACAATTTCATCTTCAAAGTCGGCGATTGACGACCTCGTTCCGCTTCATCTTCAAAGTCGGCGGTTGATGGCCTCGTTCCGCTTCATCTCCAAAGTCGGCGGTTGACAACTTCGACCTTGCTCCATCATCAAATGTTGGCGGTCGACGGCTTCGACCTTGCTCCATCTTCAAATGTTGGGGGTAGACGACTTCGGCCTCGCACCATCTTCAAATGTTGGCGATAGACGGCTTCAGCCTTGCTCCATCTTCAAAGTTGGTGGCGGCTGACGACCTCGTTTCGCTCCATCTTCAAATGTTGGCGGCTGACGGCTTTGACCTCGCTCCATCTTCAAAGTCGGTGGTGGCTGACGGCCTCGTTCCGCTCTATCTTCAAAGTCAGTGGCGGCTGACGGCCTCGTTCCGCTCCATCTTCAAAGTCGGTGGCGGCTGATGGCCTCGTTCCGCTCCACCTTCAAAGTTTGGCGGTTGAAAGAAATATCTTAGTTGTAAAAAAAAAGTAAAGAAAAAAAAGAAAGGAAGAAAAAAGAAATTTGAAAAGAAAAGTTGAAAATCAAGAGAAAAAAAAGTTGCAGCATACAAAAAAATTGTTAAGTTAAAAAAAAAAAAACAATATATATATATATATATATAAAGGGAGAAAATTGTTTGAAAAAAATATTGGGCTAAAAAAAAACGCATGTTGAGCATTAGACAAAACAAAATAATTGAAAAAAAATAGAGTTGCGTGAGAATTTAAGAAAGAAAAAAAAAAGTGTTTCTTTCTTTCTCTCTCCCTCCCACCATCATCTTCTCCTCTCTCCACCATCATCTTCAACCTTTTTTTTCTTCTCCTCTTAGTACCGACTGTTGGGTTTTATGCCCTAAAACTCGTAGATAGTGAATGTAAATAAATTGTATACTTGTTTCAATAAAGTGTAATTGAGTTTCTACAATAAAGTGTTATTGTTAAATATTGCACAATTTGACCCAAATCCAATAAACTAAGATCCAAGGTTGTTTATATGTGACTTGAACTAGTATGTGGGGACATACATGGATTGGTGTTCAAGTAACAACCTAAAAGGTCTATAGTACAAGGATAAGGCTGGGTACCTTATCCTGGTAACACTATGTGATACGACCCGCTTTGTATTCGATACAGACGTATTAATCCAAGGCGTCCATGTAGGAGACATGCGAGCGGGGGTATCCTATGCAATGAGTTTGCATAAGACCGGACCACGAAATAATAAACCACTAGATGTAACACCGTTAACTAGTTAAGTTACTGTTTCAATAGGATGAACTAGGTAACTCAGTCTTAATCCTGAGTGTGTCATGAACTCCTTCTCACGAGGGGTTGTCCTTTGATTAGTATGGGTGAGAGTGGCCTGCTCGCCGACTCAATAAGCCTACCTTCTTGGGGACAAGACCGAGTGTGGGGCTGGGGACATGACAACACAAGATGTAATTCACTCCTTCCCACTTCTAGGAGAAGTAGATGAGTGTTCCCATAAGTGGTGACTCCAGGACTTGAACAAAAGGGATCCTGCCCTCTCACTGGCCCGAGAGGGACTTTCTGTTTAATGGTTGGACCATAAACAGGTTGTTCATTAGAGGAGCGCTGGTACTTAAGGAGACAAATGTAACACAGGGGTAAAACGGTAATTTGACCCAGTCGTGGTTACGAACACTCGTGAAGGATTGACTTACCGGCATAGGTCTACATCCATGGACACAGAAATGTTCTACAGTGAGAAGAGTTCAACAGTGAGAAGAGTTCAGCTGTGGGTCTTTAGTGGAATGACCCACAGTTAATGAATTGGTTAACTTGATTAATGAGTTTAATCAGTTAACCTCATATCATTGGAGCTTCTGATCTGTAGGTCCATTAGGTCCCTCTACTAGCTCGTAAAGAGTATTTAGGAACAAATATATCTTGAGAGAATTTGAATAGTTCAAATTCATATTGGGAATTAAGTTAATTGTATGAAATACAAATTAATATAATGTATAGTGATGCATTAAAATATAAAGTCTAATTTGAGATTAAACTTTATTATATTGAGAGATTGAATATATTTGAAAGAGTTCAAATATATGTCTAATTAAATATATGGTATTTAATTAGAAGATGAATTAATTAATTATGAATTAATTAATTATTCAATTTAGTTTAAATTAAACGAGATTTAATTAAACTATAGTCTATGAGAGGAATAAATATTTGAAGAAATTCAAATATTAATATGAATTTGATTCATATTAAATTTATAGGATATAAGAGAATTTGAAGGAGTTCAAATTTTAATATGAATTTGATTCATATTATGGAGTTAATTAATTGAAGGCCTGAAATTAAATATATGTTATTTAATTGGGTAATTAATTAATTAACTAATAGAAGGTCTTAAATTAAATATATGATATTTAATTGGTGATTAATTAATTAAAGAATTAATTAATTGGTAATTAATCAATTAATCAATATATGATATTTAATTGGTGATTAATTCAAAATTACTTTCCAATACATAACGAAAATGGAAATTTTGAAAAGCATTCTTAATGGGATAAAATTATTTTTTATGATCCAAATGGTTATATAATTGTTTCATTTTTTTCCTTTTTGTTTTGTTTTTTTTTTTACAAAAAAATTGTTATATCAATTCACTTGTTACAAAAAAGAGTTATAAATAAAAAAATATATCTTTTTTCGAGAGTATTTTTTTAAAAAGTTTTCGAGAGTAATTAGAAGTTAGAACTTAAAGATCACTTCTAGCTAGTTAAAAAAAATCTATTTCATTTTGATCTTTTATAATTTAAAATTTTTTGTTTTGACCTCAAAACTTTAGATAGAAATTCATTTTGATTCTTGCCATTAATTTTTTGTCTTGCATTTAACAAAAAAATGTATTTAACATTGTATGTGGAGTTATGTTGCATTCTTAAGCTACATATTATTGTTATTATTTTTTATCACATCTATTAAATTGGGTATGAAAGGGAAAAACTTAAGAGTTTTGGTTACTAAATGTAATAAAAAGTTTAAGGAAAATTATCAAAACTAAAAATCTTGAATAAATGGAAAGTTGATTTTTTCCCCTTTGAACTTAACAATACGTGGGAGTGGAGATTCAAACAAGTGACTTTTAGATCGAAATTATAATGTCTTAACTAGGATTATTCTTAACTGAGGAATATCCTCATGCCCCATATGTTTAAATCATTAAGAATTGTTCTTGATGAATATGACATAGAACCCTACTTAGCAAAAAGAGAACTTGTTCAAGACCGTAATTTTCATTTACTTGTCTTGAAAACGTGATAAGTGAAGAATAATGATTCCCCCTGAATACTTGATTCAGGAGCCACAAATCACATGTGTTCTTATTTTAAAGGAATAAGCTCCTAGAAACAGCTTGTTGCTTGTGTAATAACTCTCAAAGTTAGAATTAGAGAGGTTATATTGGTTATAGCAGTGGGGAACATTAAGTTATTTTTCTCAGTGGGAGAAAATACATATTATTAGATAATGTGTATGTAATTCCTAAGATCAAAAGAAATTTGATTTTTGTGTCTTATTTGCTGGAACAATGTTACTCTTTACCTTTCTCTGCTAACGCAGTTTTATTTCAAGAAAGGGAGTTGACACTTGTTTAGCTTTACTGGAAAGTAACCTAAATGTTTTAAGACTAATCAAGAGTAAAGCAGTCATGAACACTGAGTTGTTTAAGACTGCTACTACTCAATGTGAAAAGAGGCAAAGGATTTCTCCAAAAGGAAAATACATTTCTTTGGTTTTAAGGTAGACCATATTAATCTCAATTTGATTGGGAGATTGGTCAAGAGTGAACTTCTAAGCAAGTTAGAAGATGACTCTCTACTACCTTGTAAGTCATGCCTTATGGGCAATATGACTGATAGGTTTTTTACTGGAAAAGATCTAAGAGCCAAAGAGCCCTTGGAGCTTGTACATTTGGATCCTTATGGTTCAATATATTAAAGCAGTGGGAGGGCATGAATAATTCATCTTTTTTGGATGATTATTCAAAGGTATGAGTATCTTTACCTAATGCAACTTAAGTCTGAAACTCTTGAGATATTCGAAGGGGCTTAGGACTGAAGTTGAAAACTTGTTAGGTGAGATGATAAAAACACTTTGATCCGATCAAAGTGTTGAGTCTAGGGATTTGAGATTCCAGGACTATTTGATAGTACATGGGATCACACCCTAAATCTCATTTAGGAGAAATAGAACCCTATTGGATATGGTTCATTCCATGTTGAGCTATGCTCAATTGTCTGGCTCGTTTTGGGGTCATGTAGTGTTGACTGCATTGCATACTACAGTAGGCAACCCCAAAAGGAAACGAGAAGTGGATACTTCTTCAATTCACAAGAGAATAAAGAATTTGTATCGACAAATGTTATATTCTCAGAAGAAGTCCGCAACAAAAATCATAAACCACAGAGTAAAGTCGATTTAAGTAAGTTAACTAATGAAGCTACAGTAACATCCACAAGAGTTGTTGATGAGGTTGGCTGTTCAACAAAAGTTGTTGATGGATCAGTGCATTTAGTCAGTCACATCCATCTCAATAGTTGAGATTGCCTCAATGTAGTGAGAGGGTTGTTTGATAACCTGAACGTTACATGGGCTTGTTTGAAGCCTAGGTCATCATACCTGATGATGGCATAGTGGGTTCATTATCTTTTAGAAAGAAAATGAATGATGTTGACAAGGACCAATGGATTAAAGTCATGGACCTGGAAATGAAGTCTTTTGTATTTCACTTCCATATGGGATCTTGTAAATCTGCTTGATGGGTAACACCTATTAGTTACAAGTGGATTTACAAGAGAAAACGAGACATTAAAGGTCTTGACCAGAAGGGTTCATACAGCAAGATCAAAAGCAAAAGGGTTTGCAAGCTTAAGTGATCCATTCATGGATTAACCTAAGCATTTCGATCTTGAAATATAAGATTTGATATAGTGACCAAATCTTTTGGCTTTAATCAGAACATTAATGAGTCTTGTGTTTACAAGTAATCATCAATAGTTCAGTAGCTTACTTAGTGTTGTATATGATTGATATCCTAATCATTGGGAATGATGTAGGTTATCTTACTGACATTAAAGGAGCTAGCAGCTCATTTCCAAATGGAAATTTGGGAGAAGACGAGTTTGTTCTTGGGATCCAAATCGTTAGGAATCGTTAGAACAAAAATCTAGCCTTGTCTCAAGTGACTTATATCTACAAGATGTCAGTTAGATATAAGATACAGAATTTCAAGAAGGGTTCACTACCTTTCAGGCGTGGAATTCTTTTTGTCTAAGAAACCGTTTCCTAAGACAACTCAAGAAGTTGAGGAGATGAGACGAATGCCCTATGCAATAGGGATTGTCAGTAAGTATCAATCTAATCCAAGATTTGATCACTGGAAAACCGTTAAGAATATCCTCAAGCATCTTAGGAGAACGAGGAACTATATGCTCGTGTATGGGACTAAGGATTTGATCCTTACAGGATACACTGACATGGATTTTAAGACTGATAAGGATTTAAGGAAATCTACATCAGCATCTATGGTCAATCTTTACAAATGAGCTATAGTATGACATAGTTACAGTCTTGATCATATAGGCCGAAAATATAGCTACTTGTGAAGCAGCGATAGAGACTGTATGGCTTAAGAAGTTCTTGACTGATTTGGAATGTGTTCCAAATGTGAACTTGCCCATCACACTTTATAGTGATACAATGGTGTTATGGCGAATTCAAAAGAACCTCGCAGCCCAAGACAAACAGACACATTGAATTGAATGAGATTTTGCTGATGATTTCACGAAGGCTCTCTCGGCTAAAGTGTTTGAGGGTCATCTAGAAGGTTTAGGTCTACGAGTTATGTACAAAGATGAAATCTAGGGCAAGTGGGAGAAATGTAATTGGTATAGTGAAACCATTATGTAATGGGTATAGTGATGCCCTAGTTTATCGTATTTGTACATTGTATATGTTTTATACATGTATTTATACACCCAGTGCTGTATAGATTATTGTACATCCCACTAAACTAGAGTTTTAGTTCAAGTGGGAGTTTGTTGGGTTTTATGCCCTAAAACTCGTAGATAGTAAATGTAAATAAATTGTATACTTGTTTCAATAAAGTGTAATTGAGTTTCTACAATAAAGTGTTATTGTTAAATATTGCACAATTTGACCCAAATCCAATAAACTAAGATCCAAGGTTGTTTACATGTGACTTGAACTAGTATGTGGGGACATACGGGGATTGGTGTTCAAGTAACAACCTAAAAGGTCTATAGTACAAGGATAAGGCTGGGTACCTTATCCTGGTAACACTATGTGATACGGCCCGCTTTGTATTCGATACAGACGTATTAATCTAAGGCGTCCATGTAAGAGACATGCGAGCGGGGGTATCCTATGCAATGAGTTTGCATAAGACCGGACCACGAAATAGTAAACCACTAGATGTAACATCGTTAACTAGTTAGGTTACTGTTTCAATAGGATGAACTAGGTAACTCAGTCTTAATCCTGAGTGTGTCATGAACTCCTTCTCACGAGGGGTTGTCCTTTGATTAGTATGAGTGAGAGTGGCCTGCTCGCCGACTCAATAAGCCTACCTTCTTGGGGACAAGACCGAGTGTGGGGCTGGGGACATGACAACACAAGATGTAATTCACTCCTTTCCACTTCTAGGAGAAGTAGATGAGTGTTCCCTTAAGTGGTGACTCCAGGACTTGAACAAAAGGGATCCCGCCCTCTCACTGGCCCGAGAGGGACTTTCTGTTTAATGGTTGGACCATAAACAGGTTGTTCATTAGGGGAGCGCTGGTACTTAAGGAGACAGATGTAACACAGGGGTAAAACGGTAATTTGACCCAGTCGTGGTTACGAACACTCGTGAAGGATTGACTTACCGGCATAGGTCTACATCCATGGACACATAAATGTTCTACAGTGAGAAGAGTTCAGCTGTGGGTCTTTAGTGGAATGACCCACAGTTAATGAATTGGTTAACTTGATTAATGAGTTTAATCAGTTAACCTCATATCATTGGAGCTTCTGATATGTAGGTCCATTAAGTCCCTCTGCTAGCTCGTAAAGAGTAATTAGGAACAAATATATCTTGAGAGAATTTGAATAGTTCAAATTCATATTGGGAATTAAGTTAATTGTATGAAATACAAATTAATATAATGTATAGTGATGCATTAAAATATAAAGTCTAATTTGAGATTAAACTTTATTATATTGAGAGATTGAATATATTTGAAAGAGTTCAAATATATGTCTAATTAAATATATGGTATTTAATTAGAAGATGAATTAATTAATTATGAATTAATTAATTATTCAATTTAGTTTAAATTAAACGAGATTTAATTAAACTATAGTCTATGAGAGGAATAAATATTTGAAGAAATTCAAATATTAATATGAATTTGATTCATATTAAATTTATAGGATATAAGAGAATTTGAAGGAGTTCAAATTTTAATATGGATTTGATTCATATTATGGAATTAATTAATTGAAGGCCTGAAATTAAATATATGATATTTAATTGGGTAATTAATTAATTAACTAATAGAAAGTCTTAAATTAAATATATGATATTTAATTGGTGATTAATTAATTAAAGAATTAATTAATTGGTAATTAATCAATTATGGAAGTGATCAATCATTTATGGAAAAGATTAATCAATTATGGAATTGATTGGTTATGAAATTGATTGATTATGGAAAAGATTAAACGGAAATAATTGATTTTAAATGAATATTTTATTCATGGCCTTTCTCCTATAAATAGAACACTAACCCTAGAGATTAGGTACCACAACATATGGCCACCATAAGGTCCTCTCATATTCTCTCAACTCAAGAACTCTAGGGAGAATTTTCTCTCTAGAGTTTTTCCCATTCAAGATTAAGTAGTCCCAGAACTACGTTCCTAATCTCAGAGTTATAGCGGGGAAGACCAAATGGTGGTGTTCTTCGTTGTTGCAGAGCAATCAAGAAAGACGTTCTTGAAGAATTCAGAGTCGTCAACGAAGGTATGTTTAGGGTGCATATGTATATATAGCAAAAATTTCTCTGAGATTTTCCCACATCTAACTAAATTTGCTAAGATTTCATTCCAAAATTAAAAATGAATTGATTTGGTTTTTAGCAAAGTATCACCGAGAATGGAGGAAAATTTAGTTGGACACAAGCCCACGTTCTGCTTCAAGCCAAGATTTGGGGAAATTCAAATTGAAATTTGGTTGATCTTCCACTCAAATTGAATTGAGTCTAATTTCAAATCTAAGTCCAAATTTTATATGTCTAAATTCAAGTCTACGTTGAGGCATAATCTGAATTTCATTCCAAATAAAAATTGGGCCTAAACTTTAAGCCCAACTTGAGTCTATTCTAAATTTAAGTCCAAAATTTAGAATTTTTACCTCAAAATTTGGGCATAATCCAAATTTTGTCTCAAATCAAAGCCGACTAAAGTCCAAACTCAAACTCTATCAAGCTGAGTAGAATTTTTACCAATTTGGGTATAATAATTTTTTTTTATCCCAAATCAAGGTTGGACTTAAATCCCAATTCAAATTATATTTTAAATTCAAGCTTAAAACTTGGAATCAAATCAAAATTTGGGCATACTCCAAATTAATTCCAAATCAAAATTTGACCAAAATTCAAAGTCCGAATTCTATTCCAAAATATATAAAAAAAAAAAAGTTTTGGTAGAATTCAAAATTCTTTTGAAACTCAATTTGTGGTAAATTTTTACCTCAAATCTAAATTTCTTCATGCTCCAAATTTTACCCAGAGCAAGATTGAACTAGGATTCAAATTTAATTCCAAGTTCAAATTATAAACCTGGAAATGGCCTCAAGATTCTACTCTCATTTCAAGTAAAAATTGGGGTAGTCAAAATTATGAAGAAAAAAAAATTATTGCCAAGTCATCTTTTTCGAGATTCACCCACACATATTTGTGCATAAATTTCGAAAAGGGGGATTTGTTGACATAGAAAATTTTCTTAAAATAACTGTCTAAGTTCATGAAATTAAAATATGCTAATTTCATGAAATTAAATTGAATTGGGTTTAGTTTAAACCCAAATTCATTAAGGATATTGGATCGAATCCCAAATGCATTTCAAGCCCAAGCTCATGGGATGAGCCCAGATGGATTTCAGGCCCAAGCCCATGGATGGTCCCAAAAGCAACCAAGTCCAAGCCCAAGCCCACGAAGGCCTTTGGGAAACTCTATAAATAGGAGGCATGACCTCTCATTTGGAGGGGGCAGAAAGAAAAGGAAGAAAAGAAAGCTCTCAGAAGAAACCAAAGATTGAAGCTGCTTCTGCAAAATCGAAGATCGAAGCTTAGATCCTCATCAAATCCAGTTGTAGAACTGAAGAACAAGGCTCTGATCATATTCGAATCTCGGCGCAGAACTGAAGAACAAAGTTCAGATCCTCTTCAAAACCCACTGCAGGATTGAAGATCGAAGCTCAGATCCTCATCGGATTCAACTACAGAACTGAAGAACAAGGCTCCGATCATCCTCAAATTCTGCTGCAGAACTGAAGAACGAAGCTAAGACCCTCTTCAAATCCCACAGTAGAATTGAAGATCAAAGCTAAGATCCTCTTCAAATCCTGTTGCAGAATTGAAGAACGAGGCTCCGATCATCTTCTAATCTCACTGCAGAATTGAAGATCGAAGTTCAGATCCTCTTCAACTCCTCATGCCAAATCGAAGACTGAAGCTCAGAACCTCTTACAGACCTGAAGACTCAAGTCTACTTCAATCCATCTAGAAGAATCCAAATCATTCTGAAGAACAAACCTCCAAGACTAAAGCTTCTTGAAGACTTCTAGAAGATCAATAAACTCCTTGAAGATCACGAAGCCTTTGGTACAACTTCAATCTCAAGAATAAGCTGCAAAGCCCTTGAGACAACTCCAACCTCAAGAACAAGCTACAAAGCCCTTGAGACAACTTCAACCTCAAGAACAAGCTGCAAAGCCCTTGAGACAACTCCAACCTTAAGAACAAGTTGCAAAGTCTTTGAGACAATTGGGGACAACTCCAACCTCAAGAACAAGATACAAAGCCCTTGAGATAACTCCAATTTCAAGAACAAGCTGCAAAGCCCTTGAGACGACTTCAAATTCCAGAAAAAACGTTCTTGCCCTCGAGTGAAACACATTCACACACAAGAGAGAGAATCAGAGGATTATGTATTAGAGATTGTACACTCACACGCATACAAGATCAATACAAATCAATTTTTATTCCACGTGTCTCATTCATTTGAAATTACATGTGAACAGTGACACTATTATTTTAATTAAAAAAATTAAATTTTTACTTTTTAAATTAAAAATATATTAAAATAATAAAAATATTATTTTTTTAATTATTTCTCTCCCTCCCTCTTCTTCTTCTTCCCCATTCTCTTCCTTCCTTCTTCTTCCTCTCCCACATTCTTCTCATCCATGGCCAACGACCCGCGGTGACAATTTTTTTTTTCTGTTTTTTCTTTCTTTCTCCTCTCCTCTTCTCATCATCTTCTTCTTTTTTTTGTTTTTTTTTTCTTTTCAAAAAAAAAAAAGAAAAAGAAAAAGAGGGAGGATGGGCTCCCTCCTCCCCGTTTCCGGCGCCAGAACGGAGCCTCCTAGCTCATTCCCAAACTCCAATTCTTCCTTTAGATCTCTCTAATCCTTATACTATTTCAATTCTTGCGATTTGTGGATCTCGAGTTTAATCAACCCAACGAGATAGAATGTCAAAACCTTGGGGCGGAAACGGAGCCTACGTTACTGATGCAGAGCGAGCCGAGGCTGAGGAACGAGAGGCGCAAGCTGCGACCACCGCCTCCCAAGCAGAATCCAAGAATTTCCCTAGCCTTAGGGAAGCTGTCAACACCAAGCCCAAGAAGAAGAAGTGACACTCTTGGAATTTACTATGGGGACCTTGACGGGTCCGGGCGCCGGCAGTAGGCAAACAGAGAGTCAGGGATTGACGCCGGAGGAGATGCTTCGGCTTCCGACTGGTACCAAAGACCATTCTGGTGAGGAAATGCGGTCTGGCCGGCTCGGTGGGGGTTTCCGGCGCCGGAACGAGGATGGAGCTCCTCCTCCCTCCTTTTCTTTTTTTTTTTTTTGAAAAGAAAAAAAAACAGAAAAAAGAAGAAGAAGATGGGAAGAGGAGAGGAGAAAGAAAGAACCTGCCCATGGATGAGAAGAAGGTGGGATAGGAAGAAAAAGGAAGAAGGTGGGATAGGAAGAAAAAGGAAGAAGGTGGATGGGAAGAAGAAGGAGAAGAGGGAGGGAGAGAAATAATTAAAAAAATTAATAAAAAAAATATATTTTTTATTATTTAATATATTTTTAATTTTAAAAATAAAAAATTAATTTTTAATTAAAATAATAGTGTCACGTTAGCATCCGGTTATATTTAACGACAAAATGGATGACAGAGACCAAATTGCTACTTATCTCAAACCTCAGGGACTAAATTGTTGAATTTGAAACCGCATGGACCAAAATGAAACCTAACTCAAACCTCAGGGACTAAAAGTATATTTTCTCATTATTTTATTATTTTTTTAAAATTCTTTCTCCCTCTCTTTCTACCTCTCTTTCTTCTTCTTCTTCATCAACAACCTTCTTCTTCAGCAACAAGTCACCGGTGGCCGGTGACCACCACTCGCCGGCGGTCGGCCGTCGCCGGCCCCCTTTTTTTTCCCTCACTCTCTCGTCATTTCAACAAAATTTGGCTATCTCTAAAACCCACTAGTGCCTTAGGGATTCAAAATCAAGTCACAACAACTTCATACGCTACACAACGATTTGTTTTCTCCCTTCATTATCCTTCATTTGTCTGTTTGCTTACTGTGCACTGAACTGATCCACCATTAAAATTTTACACAATTGCCAACCATGCCTTCAACACCATGACTTTTCTTCATCCATTGTTGTCATCCCTGTCTTTCCCCTCATTTTCCATATAATCCAACCCCACTACAATGTTGCACCCAAATCCTCCTCTCTTCCACCTCCGCCCATGGTCGTCGTTACCCACATCCTCTGCCTTCCCATTTCCAGATCCAACCCTTTCTCTTGCCCCGTCGTTTTCAACATCGAAGACTCCAACTCCGACATGGGTCGTTTCTCCTTCCTTTCTCGCGTTTTCCAGTGATCAATAGCTTTGGTGGCGAGATCCTTCAGCTATTCGGTCGTTTCGCGCCGGCGACGGGGGGGGGGGGGGCCCCCCCCCCCGTCGCCGGCGCCGGAGAGGGAGGAGGAGCCCTCCTCCCTTCTTTTTATTAAAAAAAAATTGAAGGAAAGAGAGAAAGAAATGAGAGAAGAAAAGGGGAGAAAGAAAGAAAAAAAAAAAAATTTCGGCCGCCGCCGCCGCCGCTCGCCGGCAGCCGGTGGCGGCCGGCCATCGGAGCTGAAGAAGAAGAAGGAGATAAGAAGGTTGAAAGAAGATGGGGGAGAAGAAAGGAAGAGAGAGAAAAAGAATTTAAATAAAATAATAATATTTTATTATTTTAATATGTTTTTATTTAAAAAAATATAAAAAATAATTTTTTTTATTAAAATAATAGTGCCACGTCAGCAACCGTTAGTATTTAACAGAAAAATAGACGGCAGGGACCAAAGTGCTACTTATCTCAAACCTCAGGGGTATTTTTGTTGAGTTTGAAAACTCAGGGACCAAACTGTCACTTAACCCAAACCTCAGGGACTAAAAGTGTATTTTTCCCTTCTTTTTTTAATAATTAACGTAGATAGATATTTTTCTAAAATTTCACAGACAACAATTTTCTAGAAAAAATTCGTCTTTTACAAAAGCTAGTAAGAAAAATAAGTAAAATCCTAAGTGCCACAGCGACGTGGTCTTCTCTGACGAGCTCCACGACGAGGTTATTTCGTCTTTCAGAACTCCTCTAAATTTGTTTTTTTTTTTATTAAAGTACATTATTAATAAAAAAAAATCCCCCCAATTGCCCTTATTTAATTTTGAAATTCTAATAAATTTTGATTTTTTTTTCCATTAAGCAGTTGGTTATTTGAATTTGGAAACTCTCTTTTCATTTTGACGGCTCCCTTCTCATTTTCCATATTTTTTTTCCATATTTAGTATCTAAACCATTTTTTTCCCATTTCTTTATTCATAATTTCCTTTTCATTTTAACGACTCCGTAGGTTTTTGCGTGCATGAATCTACTTTTTCCTTTTTCATGTTTTCATCTTGACGACTTACCTTATATTTTCATTTTTTAGGTTCCGACGTTATTCTTGTACACATACTATTTGTTGGCAATTGGAATGAGGGGAACAATTATGTTGACTACAATGTTTCTGAAATTATGATGCAACCGAGAATGTATATATAGTCCTGAGAAGTACATATTATATTTATGAATGAAATAAAAATCGAGGTATATAATATATACCTCTGAATCGAACATCAATACTTAAAAAATGGCTAAATAAAAATACCTCATATGAAATAACTATGCCAGTTAACTAAATAAAAATACCACATATGAAATAACTATGCCAGTGAGCTAAATAAAAATACCCCATATGAAATCACTATGTCAGTGAGCAGATGAACGGGGAAAATGAAAAAGCCAAAAAAAAAAAAAGTAGATGTAGACGAAACCAAACGAAGACCTAGATACAGATGGAAAAAAAAAAATCAGTCGCAAAAGAAAACAAAAAAAAAGTATTTTTTCAGGTTTGCGAAGCAAAAAAAAAAAAAACAGACGAAGACCCATAAAAATGTTGAAGATGATGGGGGAACACGAGAAAAAACGCAGACGAAAAAAAAAACATAGAAGCAAAAGGAAAAAAAAAGGAAGATGAACCAGTAGCAAATAAATGTAAAAGCAAAAAAACAAAAAAAAAAGGGTATTTTACCCGTAGCAAACGGAGAAGATGAAAAAAAAATCGCAAAAGCAAAAAAAAACTAACAATCATGTATTTGATCGGTAGGAAATAAACGAAAAAAGCAAATGGGTATTTTACCAGTAGCGTGAAAAAAAATAAAAACAAAAACGGGGAAGATGAAACCTTACCAATGCATCAATGGTGGAGGAATCGTGAAGAGAGAAATTGGAAAATGGAAAGAAAAAAAAATGGGAAGATGGAACGGGATGTGCAAAAGGGAAAGGTGGGGTTTAAGGAAAAATTTTCAAATATGTCAATTGAATGATTTTTTCCTTTTTTTTTAATTATTATTATTATTTTTTAATTTACACATGTCATACATAGGGTCAAATGCGTAATTTGGTTTCCCTTATTTTTTTTCATATTTGGCTAAACAAAATGGACAGTTTTGAAATAAATGGACTTCTTTTGACCCATTTATGTAGTTACCCCTTTTTCTTTAGGAAATGATGAAATATCCCAAATGAGGAATCTCCAAACTTATCTTGGTTTTCTAAAAAATGGTAAGAAATGTTTATTTAATATATATATGTATATATATCTATAGCACTTATATGGAGTCAATATTGCGATAATGACATTAAAATTAAGTAATACTCTTCTTTTTTATGTAATTTTTTTCAAAGACTTTTTAATTAACTAAAATGTTATAAGAGTTAAGAGCCAAAATGAGCCTAACTCAGTGTAAATTCGCATATACCATCGATCAAGAGGTTAGAGGTTCGAATCCCCCCACTCCACTCTGTTGATGTACTCAAAAAAAAAAAAACTAAAATGTTATAAGAATAATTAATTACATAATTTTTTATTTAAAAAAATTAATAACTTGCTTTATTTTCTTTTCGTTCATGCAGTTTATTTTAGCAACTACTTCTATTCTAGGTAGCTTAGAAATTATCCGATTTTTAAAAATCATTTCATATCTTTTGCTGATAATTTTTTAATGTTTTCAAGAATATATATAGATACATACATATAAACTTGAGTTCAAAATATATATTTGATTCAAAAAAAAAAAAAGAGTTCAAAAAATATATATATAGATATATACAAACTATCATTAAAAAAACCCAATAAATTTTTGTTTACTATAACTCATACAAAGTACATTAATGAATTATTAATAAGAATGATATAGTGGGGAAAGGAAGAAAATAAATAAATAAGGATTAATAACTTCTTAAATATTTGCCAAAGTGAGCATAGCTCAGTGATAATTGTCATGTACTCTCGATCAGGAGGTCAAAGGTTTGAATATCTCCATTTCCAATTTTGTTGAACTAAAAAAAATCTTAAATATTCATGAAAGTTCATTAATATTTTCCTTAATCATTGAGGTTTTTACCAGAAAAAACTCATCATCTTCTCATTCAAGCATTAGTGTCCTTACCATCCATATCTCTAAATTTTTTAAGAAAGCCAAGGGTTCGATGTGAAGATAGAGAGACCATTTTATAGCAATAATCATTAATTTTTTTTTGAATTATTTGTAAAATTTGAAAATTTGAAGAATGATTTACTTAAAAAAGTTATTAAAGACATTTGTTCACACGTAACTTCGGGGATGGAGACACGTGGAATAAAAATATATTTGTATTGATGTAATATGCGTGTGGGTGTACAATCTCTAATTTTAACCCTCTGATTCTCTCTCTTATGTGTGTGAGTGTGTTTCACTCGAGGGCTGGAACGCTTAATCTCGAGTTTGAAGCTTCAATCGATTGCTTGTTGCTTTTGAAGTCTTAGAGTCTTGAAGAGCCTTTAGTCTTCAAGGATTGTTGAAGTCCTCTAATCTTGAAGGGTCTTCAGCCTTCAAGAAGTCTTGGGGTCTTGAAGTCTTGAACAGTCTTTGGTCTTCAAGGATTGTCGAAGTCTTCTAGTCTTGAAGGGTCTTCAGTCTTCAAGAAGTCTTGGGGTCTTGAAGTCTTGAAGAGTTTTTGGTCTTCAAGGATTGTCGAAGTCTTCTAGTCTTGAAGGGTCTTCAGTCTTCAAGAAGTCTTAGGGTCTTAAAGTCTTTGGTCTTCAAGGACTGTTGAAGTCTTCTAGTCTTGAAGGGTCTTCGGTCTTCAAGAAGTCTTGGGGTCTTGAAATCTTGAAGAGTCTTTGGTCTTCAAGGATTGTCGAAGTCTTCTAGTCTTGAAGGATCTTCAGTCCTCAAGAAGTCTTGGGGTCTTGAAGTCTTGAAGAGTCTTTGGTCTTCAAGGATTGTCGAAGTCTTCTAGTCTTGAGGGGTCTTCAGTCTTCAAGAAGTTTTGGGATCTTGAAGTCTTGAAGTCTTGAAGAGCTTTTGGTCTTCAAGGATTGTTGAAGTCTTCTAGTCTTGAAGGGTCTTCAGTCTTCAAGAAGTCTTGGGGTCTTGATGTCTTGAAGAGTCTTTGGTCTTCAAGGATTGCTGAAGTCTTCTAGTCTTGAAGGGTTTTCAGTCTTCAAGAAGTCTTGGTGGAGTTTCTCTAAATTCTCTTACTCTAGCTGAGAGCTTCCAACTTCTTCCCCTCCAACAAATGGAAGAGAACCCCTCTATTTATAAAGTTCTCGCTGGATGGGTCCTGGTGACTTTTGGGCCAACAACTTAGGTTTGGGCTTTATTGGTCTTGGGCTCAACTATTTAGTCTTGGGTCTGGTTCATATTTGACCCAAAACCATATGACCCAAATATTTAAAAGACCCAAATTTGATCCAAATAATTATTTTTTTTAATTAATTGGTCAAATTAATTAATTTGATCAAACTAATTTAATTTTAATTAATTGATAAAATAGACATTTGGCTATAAACTTATAATTGACCAATTTTGTCTTCAAATTAAATTTGGGACACATGGCAATTTATAATTGGTCCCAAATTTAATTATTTGTAATTTCGTCATTAATTTTAAACAATGACGTGGCAATTTGTGATTGGTCAAAATTTCTCCTTCAACAACATTATTAGATGCTAATTACCGATGAGCTATGCTCGCTTTGGCTACATTATTAGTTATTATATATGTTATAGGTGATTTTGGACCACCCCGATGTACAAGGAGCTGACGAGGACAATCGGGCAGAAATCGGACTGAAGGGTGGACCCCGGGGGCAAAACGGGCCAGTGGGTCAGGCCAAGATCGAAGGGGTCGGGCCCCTGCTCGGCCCGCCTGCACGGGTCGAGCCTGTTTGGCTCCGAATGGTCCCTACTGCCTCTGGCTGTCCCGGTTCCGCCTGGTTTGTCCCAAAACGCCTTTGAATACCTAAAAACCCTAGGAGGATGAACAGGTATATATACCTCTCTTCGCCACTGAAGAGAGGATCTGAATTCTATCCCCAAACTCTACTCTCTATTCTCGAACTCTCCTCTTGCTCTTACTTTTTTGCTTCCCATCGTTCTGCTTGCTGACTTAAGCATCGGAGCCGGTGTGGCAAGCACCACACCAGTGTGCAGGTTTACCGTCTTGCAGGCCACGTCTTCCCCCCTCATCTACAAATTTACCGTTGGTGGCACGTGAAGGTCAAGTGAGTTCACCCTGACCAAATTTGACCATCAACAGTTGGCGTCGTTTGTGGGGAAGAAAGCTTGCTAAATCTGCACATCGGTCACCTAATGGGCAAGAGGATGAAAAAGGGAAACCAGAATCCAAACCTAGAAACTTCAGAAAATAACCATCATCCACGGAAATCGAAGGAAGAGTTATGCGCGAAGGCCTCTAAGACGAACAGCGACTGCCAGACAAATAGTGCGAAGGCTGAGGCCGAGGTTGACCATGCCGAGGCCGACCAGAGATATTCATCCATACAGATTAAGAGGAAACCCCACAAGGGATCAGAACCATCTTTGGAGGACAAATCAAAAGCAAATACAAGTCTTAACAAGATCAAAGGCACCGGGAAAAGAAGCTAGTCGAAGGGTTGGAAGTCATTCCATCAAACATCCAAAACTAAGGCAGTGTATACTGGAACAAGACTGGGGGCTAAGAGGAAGAAGCTATCAGGCTGAGGCCAACCCTAACCTATGGTCATTCTTAGGCCGAGGCCGAGGTCGACCCTAAGCTATGGTCATCCTTAAGTCGAGGCCGAGGCCGACCCTAGGCCAAAGTCGAAGCCGACCATCCAAGACCTCAAAAGTGACACCAAGATCACATAATCAGGGCGAATTAGATTGCCAATGCAGTTGAGCACAAGACAAGATCCAGATTGAGCCGGACACGAAGGACGACAAACTGTTCAAAGCCAAGGCTGAAGCCGACCACAAATATGGTCGAGGCCGAGGCCTACCTCAGATATGATTGAGGTCGAGGCCGAGGCCGACCTGAGCCACGCTTGAGGCCGAGGCCGACCATAGCCATGGTTGTGACCAAGGCCAACCCTATTGATTCAAGTGAAGATCGACACCATGCGAGCCTGGACCAACAAGTCTACCTCACCTCATCTGGCCTAAACGTCTTCACAACAAGCGAACCTGGACTACCAAGTCTACCTCGCCTCATCTGGCGTGAGCCCATTATGCGAGCCTGGACTAACCAAGCCTACCTCGCCTCATCCAAATATGGGATTGCATGAGCCTGGACTGCCAAGTCTACCTCCCCCATCTGGCTCGAGCCAATGTACTTCATCTGAGACAGGCTCACCTGGCCAAGGCCGAGGCCGACCATGCCGAGGCCGACCCCAAACATTAAAGGTATTCTTCTTTTTTATTCAACTATGTTTTATGTTTCAGTGAAGCTTTACTTGAGATTGGAGGCTACACAGGGGATATGCACTCCCTATTAAACAAAAAGCACACTAGCTTGGCATGTCCAACCAATGATCACATGCTCTAGTCTATTGTCTCATTATTTTCCTATAAGGACTAACTAATGGATGCAGGGAGCTAAGTTTTAGGCTAACAGGGGCTTGAGGCCGAGGCCGACCCTAGGCTTTTCCCTCATTTGTCTTTTGCAGAGATTAACTTTTTGATGCAGGATCATGAAATCCTTTACTTTTCCTATTTTTACTTGCGGATAAAGCCCTAAGCCTTGGATCTGGAACTGCTGTGCTCGGCCTCTTCCCGAGGCCGGGGCTGACTAGACAAGCTAAAATGGGAGATTGCTGTGCTCGACCTCTTCCCGAGGCCGAGACCGACCAGATAAGCTAAAATGAGAAACTGCTGTGCTCGGCCTCAGGAGAGGGCCGACCAGATAAACTAAAATGGGAGATTGCAGTGCTCGGCCTCTTCCCGAGGCCGAGGCCGACCAGAGAGGCCCTCCAACCATTTTAGTAATTTCTCACTTTTCTCATTTCCATTTCACCTAACCCCTATTCAGGGAGTTTTCTGTTTTGTCTATTTCTGTCCCATCATACAGGATATCAATGAATCTGCACGAAAGCCAGCACATAGCAAGGATCATTACTCTTAAATCGGGCTTAAGGAGCTCAACCGATAGCACTAAGTCGCACCTGAATCCCAATTCAAGAGTGGGGGCTTAATGTTATAGGTGATTTTGGACCACCCCGATGTACAAGGAGCTGACGAGGACAACCGGGCAGAAATCGGACTGGAGGGTGGACCCCGAGGGCAAAACGGGCCAGTGGGTCAGGCCAAGACCCTCGGCCCGCCTGCGCAGGTCGATCCCGTTTGGCTCCAAATGGTCCCTACTGCCTCTGGCCGCCCCGATTCAGCCTGGTTTGTCCCAAAACGCCTCCGAATACCTAAAAACCCTAGGAGGATGAGCAGGTATTTATACCTCTCTTCGCCACTGAAGAGAGGATCCGAATGCTATCCCCAAACTCTACTCTCTTTTCTCGAACTCTCCTCTTGCTCTTACTTTTTTGCTTCCCATCGTTCTGCTTGCTGACTTAAGCATCGAAGCCGGTGTGGCAAGCACCACACCGGTGTGCAGGTTTACCGTGTTGCAGGCCACGTCTTCCCCCCTCATCTACAAATTTACCGTTGGTGGCACGTGAAGGTCAGGTGAGTTCACCTTGACCAAATTTGACCATCAACAATATATCCTAACGACATAAAGTTATTAAAGACATTATTAGTTCTTTTTTTTTTAGTTCAATGAAGGGATGACTTGTCGAGGGTCAAACTCAAATAAAATTTATAAACTCCGACTACTAAACTACTTGCAATAGTAGTGGCTAGATCGTCAACAGGGAGTGGCGGTTGGCAATTATTTTCTATTTATTTCGAGCTAGAAAGTAGTAAACGGGGGGTTTTCATAAAAAGGGAAATGCGAAGAAAGTAAATTGCAGGAAATTTAAAGGTGAAAATGTAAATTGCATGAAACATAGGGATGCAAGAAAACTAATCTAACTAAGCGACACCGATTAGGGAGATTATGGGGTTTGATTGGTTTGTTTGATCATCGAATTGCTTTCAATTAAAGGGCTAAGTTCATTATTAATTACCCAATCGATCTAACCTGAATCCAGGAAAGACCCTAAGTCCACCTAAGATAGCTAATCCGATCATACATCGTCCATCGAATTAACATCTAATTGATTGATTAATTAATTCAATTAACCCATCAAACTAATCAACTAACCTATTGCATTAAGTCTAGTGGATTGATTAGGACGTCAGAAGCAATTAGACCTAAATTATTTCTAATGCTATTTTGGATCCTAAACCTATCATGCAAACTACAAAGTCAGAGAACTGCTATTGGGACCTGTGCCCATGAATCGATCTATGCACTAGAATTGTTGCAAATTATAAACATGCAAGCTGCGAGTTAGGACGTCAATCTAACCTACTGTTCATGCTCATAATATGAACTGAATCCAAAATACAATTGCAAAGAAATTGAATAACATTCAGATCAGATCTCACAAAACCAAACCATTCAAACACCCAAAAATCACCTAATCGGCGTCAACAGGTTTAGTTGGCGATTAAACCAACTAAATCCCGCTACAATGTACAATTAAATATGAGAAATATAATCTAAATTAACTCAGAAACATACAAGAAGGGTTCTGGAAAATAAAATATAGAGAACAACCGAGAAAGAAACCATACACTAAACTCAAAACTGACCTGCGATGCTAATTAAAACGAAGGTTTTTATACATAATTAAGTCGTAACGTCGAGACTGAAGGATTGAAATTCCCAATTCCATTAAAGCGGAAGTGCAACTGGACCGAATCGTATTTAATTTCATTCATACAAAATATCGTACATTGGCAAAAAAAATCAGAATTCACAATTCGATAAATCTAGGCTAAGCATATAAATTCAATTAGATTTATATCTAAAAGAAGTGAGAAGCATACCTCCGTTGACGACTCTGAATTCTTCAACGGACACCATCACGAGGACTTCCCCACTATCCTCTGAGTTTAGGAACAGAGTGGTGGGACTCCCTTCAACATTCTTAAATGAGGGAAAAACAAGATCACAAAGAGAAAGAAAGAAAAAAAAAACTTCTCTGTTCTTTTTCCTTGAGAGAGAATGAGAGTGAGAGAGAGTTTGAAAAATAGAATTCTGCAGCAAAATGAGAGTCTCATCAAAGACCCCAAATCTCGACCATCCATCTCATCAGATGGTTATTAGGTTATCTAATAACCTAATTAATTAATTAAAATTAATTCAATTAATTAAATGTCAATCAATTAATCACATCAATTAATTAAACATTTGTGCATTTAAATCATATTTAATGCACAACTCTCACATAATATATAGTTTTAATTAAAATTAATTAAATCGCATTTAATTAAAATTAGTTAAACTACACAATTAATTAATTCATAACCAATTAATTCTTTGACCAATTAAATATCACATATTCAATTAATCAAACATTTGAATCATATTCAAATGTGCATCTCTCTTATAACCTAAAGTTTTAATATAAATCATATTCACATTAAAATTAATCTATAGATATTAATTTAATTAAATCATATTCAATTAAATTAAATTGAACAATTAACTAATTAAAAAAATTTAATTAATTAAATATCAACCATATTTAATTAATTACATATTAGAATCATATTCTAATATATCTCTCATATATTATAGTTCAATTAAATCATATTCAATTAAACTAAATTGAATAATTAACTAATTCATAATTAATTAATTTATTCATTAATTAAATATCACATATTTAATTAATTATATATTTGAACTCTTTCAAATATATTATTCTCTCATATAATAAAGTTTAATCTCACATTAAACTTTATATTATAATGTATCACCATACATTATATTAATTGTATCTCATACAGTTAACTTGTCCCAAGATGAATTTGAACTATTCAAATTCTTTCAAGATAAATGGTTCCCAATTACTCTTTACGAGCTAGCATAGGGACCTAATAGACCTACATATCAAAAGCTCCAATGATATGAGGTTAACTGACTAAACTCATTAATCGAGTTAACCAATATTCATTAACTGTGGGTCACTCCACTAAAGACCCACAACTGCACTCTTCTCACTGTATGTTTCTGTGTCCACGGAATTGACCAATATCGGTAAGTCAATCCTTCACGAGTGTTCGTAACTACAGTTGGGTCATATTACCATTTTACCCCTGAGTTACCTTTGGCTCCTTCAGCACTAGTGCTCCTCTAATGAATAACGTGTTTATGGTCCAACCATTAAACAAAAAGTCCCTCTCGGGCCAATGAGAGGGCGGGATCCCTTTGTTCAAGACTTGGAGTCACCACTTAAGGGAACACTCATTTACTTTTCCTAGAAGTGGGAAGGAGTGAATTCCATCTTGTGTTGTCATGTCCCCAGCCCCCCACTCAGTCTCGTCCCCAAGAAGGTAGGCTTATTGAGTTGACGTGCAAACCACTCTCACCCGTACTAATCAAAGGACAATCCCTCGTGAGAAAGAGTTCATGACACACTCAGGATTAAGACTGAGTTACTTAGGTCATCCTATTGAAATAGTAACCTAACTAGTTAACGGTGTTACATCTAGTGGTTTACTATTTCGTGGCTCGGTCTTATGCAAACTCATTGCATAGGATACCCCCGCTCGCATGTCTCCTACATGGACGCCTTGGATCACTACATTTGTATCAAATACAAAGCGGGTCGTATCACATAGTGTTACCAGGATAAGGTACTTGGTACCCAACCTTATCCTTGTACTATAAACCTTTTAGGTTGTTACTTGAACACTAATCCCTGTATGTACCTACATACTAGTTCACTATCTACGAGTTTTAGGACATAAAACCCAACAGAGACACTGGGTGTAGCGTCGAGACGCTAGGGCCTTTATCATGCCTTTATCTATTTCTTTGGTTTTTCCTTTGCCTGCTCGAGTTGGTACTTGAATCTTTGACTCTTTGGCACCATTCCTCGGGCTCGCCATGATCCATTCAGATCTTCTCACCTCCTCGTTAAATATTTAGCACCAATTTAGGTGCTATCAATTAAAACATTTTGAGGTGGGAGATTCGAACCTCTGACCTTTTGGTCAAGGGTACATGCCAATTACCGATGAGCTATGCTCGCTTAGACTACATTATTAGTTATTATATATCCTAACAACACATATATTGTATATACAATGGATTTTTAAGAAAGTATTATGACTGTCATTATTTAGATATTCATACGTTTTTTTTTCTCCATTTGACTCGGTCATTTCCTATTATACCCATTCTCCTTATGACTTTCCATTTTCCTTAAGAATAGCCATTAAACTCTCCCAAATAACCTAATATTGGAAAATTTGAGCTTATAACATGTAATACTATAAATAAGAGTTGTGAAGCGTTTGTAACACACATTTCAATTGAGAATAGACAATTACTCTCCCCATGTCTTCTTTTAGCATTCTTGTTATTCTTGTTTCATAATACAAAAAAAAAAAAAAAAAAATACACTTTTGGTCTACTGAAGTTTGGGTTAAGTTTCATTTTGGTCTCTGAGTTTTCAAACTCAATAATTTAGCCTCTAAGGTTTGAATTTTGTTTCATTTTGGTCCCTCCATCCATTTTTCCGTTAAATACTAACGTTTGTTGATACGACACCATTTTTTTATTAAAAAAATCATTTTCTTAAATTTAAAAATTAAATTAATAATAAAATAATTTAAAATATAATTTCTTTTATTATTAATTCTTTCTTCTTCTTTTTGCTTCTTCTCTTTCCTTCTTCTCTTTCATAACCCTTCTCTTTTTCTTCTCCATGACCATTCTCCACAACCCTACCGTCGATAGTCGTCGACCGTCACTTGCCGACGACTATTTTTTTTCTCTTTTTCTTCTTCTTCTCTGACATTTTTGTTTTTTTCTTTTAAAAAAACAAAAGAGGAAGGGAGTAGAGTCCTCCCTCCTCCATTTCTGGCCCCGACAACGGGAGGAGGGAAGACCTTTTTCCCTCATCTTTCCTTTTTTTAAAAGAAAAAAACAAAAATGTTGGAGAAGGAAGAAAGGAGAAGAAGAAGAAAAGGAAAACAAAAAATTGGTTGTCGCTGGTGGTAGGGTTGTGGAGAATGGTTATGGAGATGAAGAAGAGAAGGGTTAAGAGGAAGAGAAGGGTTATGGAAGAGAAGAAGGAAGAAGAAGAAAAAAAGAATTAATAATAAAATAAAATATAATTTAATTAATTTATAATATTTTATTGTATAAAATTAAGAAAATAAATTTTTTAAAAATAAAAAATGGTGTCACATCAGCAAACCGTTAGTATTTAACGGAAAAAATGGATGGAGGGGCAAAAATGAAACAAAATTCAAACCTCAGGGCTAAATTATTGAGTTTGAAACTTCAGGGACCAAAATGAAACCTAACCCAAACCTCATGGACCAAAAGTGTATTTTCCCTTATAAAATCGTGTAGTTATTAACATTTAAATATATTTAAGAATTATACTAAAAGTCAAAGTGAGCATAGCTCAGCGATAATTGGCATTTACTCTCGATCAAGAAGTGTTGTTGAACTAAAAAAAAAAAAGAATTATACTAAAAAAATACTTAAGGACCAGTCATAAAAAGTAAATAATAAGGCCAAACGAGCATAACTCAATATTAAATTGACCCTCGATCAAATAATAATAGTAAGTTTTTTTCTTATGCAATAATAATAAGATATTTATGAACTCCTTCCATCTTTCAAAATTAGTGCCGTCATATTGTTGCAAAATTATGCGAACACGTGACCTTCAGATCTTCAATCTGACGCTCTCCCAACAACTGAGCTATCCCCGCAAGTTGTAAATTTAAATGATATTTATGAACTCCTTCCATATTTCAAAATTAGTGCTATTTCAAAATTAGTGTCGTCATATTGTTGCAAAATTATGCGGTGAACGTGGATCGAACACGTGACCTTCAGATCTTCAGTCTGACGCTCTCCCAACTGAGCTATCCCCACAAGTTGTAAATTTAGATGATATTTATGAACTCCTTCCATATTTCAAAATTAGTGCCGTCATATTGTTGCAAAATTATGCGGTGAACGTGGATCGAACACGTGACCTTCAGATCTTCAGTCTAACGCTCTCCCAACTGAGCTATCCCCGCAAGTTGTAAATTTAGATGATATTTATGAACTCCTTCCATATTTCAAAATTAGTGCTATCAAAATTAGTGCCGTCATATTGTTGCAAAATTATGCGATGAACGTGGATCGAACACGTGACCTTCAGATCTTCAGTCTGACGCTCTCCCGACTGAGCTATCCCCGCAAGTTGTAAATTTAAATGATATTTATGAACTCCTTCCATATTTCAAAATTAGTGCTATTTCAAAATTAGTGTCGTCATATTGTTGCAAAATTATGCGGTGAACATGGATCGAACACGTGACCTTCAGATCTTCAGTCTGACACTCTTCCAACTGAGCTATCCCCGCAAATTGTAAATTTAGATGATATTTATGAACTCCTTCCATATTTCAAAATTAGTGCCGTCATATTGTTGCAAAATTATGCGGTGAACGTGGATCGAACACGTGACCTTCAGATCTTCAGTCTGACGCTTTCCCAACTAAGCTATCCCCGCAAGTTGTAAATTTAGATAATATCACTTTATTTTGTAACATTCTTGAAGTTTTAAACTTTGATTACATCCCCTCCATATTAGGAAAATATCGACTGATTTTTCCAATAAATATCGTACAGGAAAAAAGCAGGGTCACATTGGGTAAAGTTTGTCGATTTTACTATCCAATGAGGTAGAATTGGGCAATATACTTGAAATATCACTGGCTAGATAGGTCTCAAATATCACACTTATTCTTTGTTGATGATAGTTTGATTTTCCTAAAAGCTACAACACATGAACTGGGAGTTCTAAAAGGTATTCATCTCTTGATGAAAAAGCCTCGGGACAAAGTGTGAATTTTGAAAAGTTAGCTATGAATTTCTCTCCAAATATCCCTAGTGAATCTCAAAATTATCTTTAGAGCATTTTACATGTGAAAATTGTTCAAAACTTTTGGGTCATAAAAGATAGAGTCTAGAAAACACTAGTTTTTTTTTTTTTTCCTCTGACAGCTATGTTTTTAGAAAAATAACTAAATTGGTATTTAGGAAATTTTAGCTTTAAACCCAAACCAAGTAAGTAAGTTAATGTGTTTGGTAAATGAATATTAAATTGTTGTGATTTAGCTATAATGACTAAAACAGAGACATACTATTGCATAATTTTTGTGGTTGATAATTTATATTTTTTAAAATAGGGAAAAATACACTTTTAGTCCCTGAGGTTTGGTTTAGGTTTCGTTTTGGTCCTTGAGGTTTCAAACCCAACATTTTAGTCCCTAAGGTTTGCATTTAGTAGCATTTTGGTCCCTCCATCCATTTTTCCGTTAAAAACTAACGGTTTGCTGACGTGGCACCTATTTTTTTTTATTAAACATTTATTTCTAATTTTTTAAATATAAATATATTAAAAATAATAATATATTAATAATTTTTATTTATATTTATTTTATTTCTTTCTCTCTCCCCCCACCTTCTTCTTCTTCCACCAGCCACTTCTCTTCTTCTTCCAGCCACCGGCGCCGCCGCCGATTGCCGACCGCCGGCGAGCCATTTTTCTTTTCTTTTTTTTTTTCCTTTTCTCCTTCTTTTCTTCCCCCTCCTCTGTGTGTTTTCTGACCGCCGGCAAACCCACTTCTCCCCCTCGTATGTGTGTTTTCCGGCGAGCATACCCACGTCGCAACGCCTCCCTCCCTCTCGTTCTTCGTTCTTCCCTCCGATCATGAAACCCACCGCCCCTTTCGTTCTTCCAACCGATCACGCCCATTGTTGCAAAGTTAAAAGAAAAAAATGAAGGGAATCCACCTCCCCTTCCGTCGAAGCTGCAGGTTCGTTCGCCGAGGAGCTGATGGTCCACCGCTCGAGGTTCGATTTCAAACTCACGATGCCGCCGCAGGTCCGTTCGATTTCAAACCCTTGATGCCGCTGCTCGGATTTCGTTCAAGATTTGGCTTTGTTTCGGTATAAAAACGCCGCAACTCGTGGGTTTTAGGCGAGGGTTTCGTTCCGGTATAAAAACGTCGCAGCTCGTTTCAGGCAAAGGTTTCGTTCGATAGTCGGTGGCAAACTGGGTTTCGTTCGACAACAAGCTGATGTTCAGGTCGTGGGTTTCGTTCGGCAAGCTGGGTTTCAGATCTGGAGGAGTTTTCAAGCGTGGGTTTCGTTAAGCTGAGAGATAGAGAGGGAACAGAGAGTTAGAGAGAGACGGAACAAAGAGTTAGAGTAAGAAAGGGAGAGAGAGAGAGAAAAAGAAACTTGCCGGACGGTGGCCGGAAGTAGAAAAGAAGAAAACGATGATGATGATGGGGGAGAGAGAAAGTAATATAAAAAAGAATAATAATATATTATTGTTTTTAATATATCTATATTTAAAAAAATTAAAAATAATTTTTTAATAAAAAAATAGGTGCCACGTCAGCAAACCGTTAGTTTTTAACGGAAAAATGGATGGAGGGACCAAAATGCTACTAAATGCAAACCTCAGGGACTAAAATGTTGAGTTTGAAACCTCAGAGACCAAAACGAAACCTAAACCAAACCTCAGGGACCAAAAGTGTATTTTTCCCTTTAAAATATTATATGCTTTCCATTGAAATTCATCTATTGGTTGTTTTACATTGTCCAAAATGAATTGAAATAGTTGTAATTTTTTTAAAACAAAAACACAATATGGTATTATTTAAAAAAAAAAAATAGTTGCATTCCCCTAGACAATTTGAAAGGTTTGAAGATAAAATTTGATGGTGTGAGAAATATACTAGATATATAAAATATTCTTACTTTCTTGAAGGATAAATTGAAAATTTAAAATCTAGTAAGAAGTGACATTGTAAATCTACTCTAAAAAGCTCCTAGGTGTGGAACAAATTTTAAAAAGTGTGTGAATCAACATGTATTTCAAAAAGCATATTAAATTAACAGTCAATACCCAACACAAAAATAGGTTAAGATTAATTTGTAATCACACTCTAAAAAATAATTCCAAATGCAACATAAGTGAATTTTAACCTTGCACTTTGGATTTGATTTAACTTAAATCTTAAGAAGTGGTTCAATTGATATACAATCGAAGAACTACAATTGAAACAAGACCAAGATTTGAAAGACTCTCTAAGACGATATTTGGAAATTATAAACCAACTAATAAATCATATTAAAATGAAACTATAATCACATCAAATTCAACTAGCAAAATATTCAAAAGCATGTCAAAGAATTGTTGAACACTTATTTTTAATTTTTAATTTTATTAAAAAGTAGGGTTTAAAGGGGATGAAACGCTGGCCTAGATTTCGGGGTAAAAATCGAATTATGTTCCAGAATTAGGCTCCATTTAGGATTACGGTAGCTTTTAAAATAATTGCTGGTAGCTGGGCTTTTAAGAAAATCAGCTGTTGTACGAAGCAAATTAGCGTTTGGTAAATTCTAATTTTAAACACGAGAAAGCTGTTCATAGTGTTTGGTAAATTCAAATGAAATTGTTGTGATTTAGTTATAATGACCAAAGTAGACATATTATTTTAGTTATTTATATTTTGATTTTCAGTATAAGAATTTTAATGAGTTGATTATTTCTAATTTTTTTTAATTAAAAATTATATTTTCTTATTACTTTTTTTAAATAATTTTCTTATTACTTTAAATTATACGATAAAATGCTAAAGAGAATAGTTTTTCTATACTATTATAATGAACAAATGTTAATCCAATTTAATTAAGTCCCAACAAAATGTAAGACAAAAATAAAAATGATATTATTTATTTTGTTCTCATAAAACTTGTAGTTGTATTGCACCTTAGAGCATACAATTTTTTAATATGAAAATAATTATTTATATGATCAGAGTAGACATATTATTTTAATTATTGATATGTTCATATTCAATCTGAATTATAATAAGTTAATTATTTAGAATTTTTTATAGTTCAAATTATAAATTACATTTTCTAATTTTTAATATTTTTGCCATTATTTTCTTCAAGTTCAATGAGGATTAAATCGTATAGAAATTTTGATATGTGACCAGACTAGAGATTGAAAAAACAAACTATCGAATAAGCTTCAAATATGTTAAAGAGGAATTGGAAAAAAAAAATTATGGAAGGATCTAATGGACATTTAAAAATTATGGAAGGATCTAATGGACATTTTGAAAAAATTGTTAAAAACAACGCTAGATTATTTGGGAAGTTAAAACAAAAAGCTACAATTGAGGAGATTTTAGAAATCAAAAGATTTAAAAAGTGATTTTCTAAAAAGGAAATAGAAATGCGGTGAGCGTGGATCGAACACGCGACCTTCAGATCTTCAGTCTGACGCTCTCCCAACTGAGCTATCCCCGCTGATTAACTCAAATTTGAAATTTTCTATATATCATTCCGTTTCTTTTTTATTCAATAATTTCTTGTTAAAAACAATTTTTGTTCCCAAATTTTTGTGGAAATAATGATTTAGTTCTCGAATTTTAATTTGTAACAATATCATTTTTGTATTTTTAATTTTGTAACAATTTAATCTACTTTAAAACACAATTTAGTCTTGGTTGTGAAAAATATTATCAAAATTTAATGAAATTTCTTACATATGTAGATCGATAGATTGATGAAGGACCAAATTTATTTATTGTAACCAAGGATGAAAATATCGATATCGATATTAATATCGATTACTCAGATTTACGGATATTCTGAGAGAAATCACGGATATCAAGAAAACTCATAAAAATATTATGAATTTTTTAATGAAACTTTAGACTAAGCTTATTTAAGTGATGATGTACTAAAAAAAAAAAAAAAGCTTATTTAAGTGATAAACTATTAGTTTAAGCATATATATCAATAATTATAAGCTAAATATAAATAGTAATACAACAATAGATAACATTAAAGACCAAAAAATGAAGAACTTGAATTTTTAATTGACAAAAAATTGTAGTCATATAAGTACATGTTTTAATCCTTGGAAATAGAGAGGAATAAATTTATTTTCAAGTCAAGCAAACAAAAAATTAACTTCAAATGTCGTGTTCGAAGTGAAAAAACAATAAAAAAGTTGAAATGAAGTGTGAGAAATAGAAAAAGATATATAGAAAATTGTAGAAGGTCACATGTAACAAAAGAATTTGAAGAGGAATGAAATAAAACTTTAAAAGAAAAGGAGAATAAAAAATTTACTAGACACAAAAATTAAAATTATCAAAGATATACAAAATTATTAGAAATATGCTATTGATTTTTTTTTTTTAAAAAATTAGTGTATTATATAAATTAAATTTATAATTATATTATAATATTAAAAAAGTAAATAATATATATGTTAAAATAAAAAAGTTGGCACCAGGTTTCCATCTCAAAATCAATTGGCAATGAGTGGAGTGACTCTTGTAGCTTATATATTGTGAGGTCTCTATCAATCTTTTCGATGTGGGATCCTCAACAATAGTGTTGTTTCCTTAAGACAATTTTGTTCCCTCTATGGTGCTCAAGGTATCACGAACAATTGTCTCCCAGGATAGGACAAATTACCCATCTATGAATGTAGCACTCCAATCACAGGACTCTCGAACACTGGTATTTAAGTAATCGTACAGAGAAAAGTAGGAGAAGAGTTTTTTTCAAAAAGAAGAGTTTGTGTCTTGTTCTTGTATTCAAAACTCAAAATGAATCACATATTTATAGACTATTTGTGGCCATTCAAATAGTCACTTCTTTTCGTGTAAGGGTTGTGTCTTTTGATAAATGGACACATCCATTCACACAGGGTTGTGTCCTTTGCCAAAAGACACACCCTTTCACATAGGGTTGTGTCCTTTACAAAAGACATACCCTTTCACGTAAAGTTGTGATTCTTTATTTTATTAAAATAATTTTATTCATAAATCCAACAATCCCCCACATGAATGAAATTTATTTTAAAAACGTGTACGATTACTCATGAAGGATAACTACGTCAGGATAAGTAGTCTAAGACTTTGAACTTTCCTTAGTAAAAACTATGGAGTTTACATGGTTGATCAGTAGTTAAAGAACTTTGAACTGTCAACTTTAGGAGTAAATCAAATCCATAATAATTACATAGATATTCTTAGAAATACGCTTGGTTCTCATGTTTGTATTCATTTTGGCCCTGAATACCGCCTGGTTTCATGAGTGTTTTTAGAGAATTCAACCTTAAAAATTCTCATGGAAGTGGCCCCTTCACACCCACATAGGTGACTTCTTTATAGAGTATCCTGGTAATACCCCACTCTTATAAAAGAACTAAAGAGTCATTAAAAGTATATCTTAACCTCATCCATTTCCAGGTTAGCACTATTATAATAGGAATGGTTAGGAATTCATGATTTCTTCTTAGTGCTCCACTGAGTTGTATACATAAATTTGTTTTCCCTTTTGAACATAGATCTTGGGATCTCCAGTCAGCTAGGTTGGGTTACCATTATGTCCACTCTTATTTTATAGGCTTCAAAGCCATTCCTATTGAAGACAATTTCACTTGCTCTCTTGCCAAAGCTTTCGTAAGCGGATCCGCAATATTATCTTTCGATTTCACGTAATCAATAGATATAATTCCATTCGAGAGCAAATGTCTTATGGTATTATGTCTTCGACGTATATGTCGAGACTCACCATTATACATCAAGTTTTGCGTTCTTCCAATAGCAGCTTGACTATCACAATGTATACATATTGGGGGTACATGTTTAGTCCAATTAGGAATATCTTCCAAAAAGTTACGTAACCATTCGGCTTCTTCCCCTGCCTTGTCCAAAGCTATGAATTCAGATTCCATAGTGGACCTTGCTATACAAGTTTGTTTAGAAGATTTCCAGGATATAGCTCCACTTCCAAGTGTAAAAATATATCCACTTGTTGACTTTGAATCTTTCATGCTAGTTATCCAACTTGCATCACTATACCCTTCAAGTACAGCTGGATATCTTGTATAATGTAAACCATAATTTTGAGTATATTTCAAATATCTCAAAACTCTTAAAAGCGCTTTCCAGTGATCTGAACTTGGATTATTTGTGTATCGACTCAAGATACTTATTGCATATGCTATATCAGGTCTTGTATAGTTCATAACATACATTAAACTTCCAATTATACGAGAGTACTCCAATTGAGACGTACCATCACTCGTATTTGAAGAAAATTGATGACTAGCATCCAAAGGTGTCTTTACTACTTTTATATCAAATTTCTTGAACTTTCCAAGAATATTTTCGATATAATGTGATTGGGAAAGTGCTAAACCATCCAATATTCATACATATCTTTCATTTCAAACTTTCTAGTTAATATTTGTTTTGTAGCTAATATAATTTCTTTATTGCTACCAATTATTAACATATCATCCACATACAAGCATACAATTACGAACTCCATTTGAGTTCCTTTAATGTAGACACATTTGTCACATTCATTGATTCTGAATCCATTGGTTATCATGACATGATCAAATTTTTCATGTCATTGCTTAGGCGCCTGTTTCAAACCATAAAGAGATTTGACCAATTTGCATACTTTCTTCTCTTGCCCAGGAGCAACAAAACCATCTGGTTGTTCCATATATATTTCTTCCTCTAATTCACCATTTAAGAAAGCTGTTTTTACATCCATTTGATGTATTTCAAGGTTGTATAAAGCTACTAAGGCTATTAACATACGAATAGATGTAATTTGAGTAACGGGTGAATATGTATCAAAATAATCCAACCCTTCTTTTTGTTTATAGCCTTATGCTACAAGACGAGCTTTATACTTATCAATTGTTCCATCTGCTTTCATTTTCCTCTTAAAAATCCATTTACAACCTAATAGTTCAGTACCAGGAGGAAGATCAACCAATTCCCATGTATGGTTTTGCATAATGGAATCAATTTCGCTTTTTATAGCTTCTTTCCAATATGGTGCTTCTGGAGAAGAAGTAGCTTCAGTAAACGTTTGAGGTTCATTTTCTAACAAATATGTTAGAAAAGCTGGTCCAAAAGTTTTTTCAACTCTTGTTCGTTTACTACGTCTTGGTTCTTGGATCTCATCCAAATTTTCTTGATTGGATGATGATTCATGTGTCATTTTCCTTATATTTGGCTCATTTTTCATATTATAAGGAAACACATTTTCAAAGAATGATGCACTCCTTGACTCAATAATTGTATTTGCTTGTATGTCATAATTTTCTGACTTAAGTACAAGAAACCAATATGCACTGCTATTAATTGCATATCCAAGAAATACACAGTCAACCATTTTTTGCCCTATTTTAACCATTTTTGGTTTAGGAATAGCCACTTTTGCCAAACACCCCCACACTTTCATAAATTTATAAGTCGGTTTTCGACCTTTCCATAATTCATATGGAATTTCCTGTGTTTTCTTATATGGAACTCTATTCAGGATATAATTTGCTGTAAGCAACGCTTCCCCCCACAAATTTTGTGGTAATCCTGAACTAATCAACATAACATTCATCATTTCTTTCAATGTTCGATTTTTTCGTTCTGCTATGCCATTTGATTGAAGAGAATAGGGGGCATTAGTTTGATGTATAATTCCATTTTCTGAACAGAAACCTTCAAAAGGTGATTCATATTCTCCCTCTCGATCACTTCGAAGCATTTTTATCTTTTTGCATAGTTTATTTTCCACTTCAGCTTTGTAGTGTTTAAACACTTCAATAGCTTCATCTTTACTTTTTAACAAATATATATAATAATACCGTGTACTATCATCAATAAATGTTATAAAGTACTTTTTACCTCCCCTTGTTGGCAAAAATTTCAAATCACATATATCACTGTGAATTAATTCAAGTGGTTCAGTTTCTCTTTCTACTGAATGAAATGAAGGTTTTGTCATCTTTGATTCAACACATAATTCACATTTTTTATTATGATCAAATGTGAAATTAGGTATTAAATCCATATTACACAACTTCTTCAAAGTTTTGTAATTAACATGGCCTAATCTTTCATGCCAAATATTAGAAGAGTCAATCAAGTAAGCAGAAGAAACATTCTTATTATTAATAGTAGAGGACTTGGGTACAATAGTCATTACATTCATCTTGAACAAGCCATCACTTAAATAACCCTTCCCTACATACACATCATGCTTACTAAGTACAAACTTATCCGATACAAAGACAAGTTTAAACCCATTTTTGCTAAGTAGAGAACCAGATACTAGGTTCTTGCGAATGTCACGAACATGAAGTACATCATTAAGTTTCAGTTCTTTGTCGGAAGCCATTTTCAGTACCACTTTTCCTCGTCCCTCAACTTTGGAACTTGAAGAATTACCCATGTAGAGTTGTTCTCCATTTCCTACTGGCGTATAAGTAGAGAACATCCACTTATTGGCACAGATATGACGAGTGGCTCCAGTGTCTACCCACCATTCCTTGGTATTTCCTACCAAATTGCATTCAGACACTACAACAGATAAATCAATGTCAGCAACTCCATCAGAAAGAGTATCCATTTCTGTTACATGTGCTTGAGTATTTGATTTCTTCTTTTGAGAAGACTTTAGCTTCCGACAATCCTTGGATCGATGTCCAGGCTTTCCACAATTATAACAATTGTCATTGAACTCCATGCCCTTGTTGTGTGGCTGACTTGGATCAGCCCCAGAAAACTTCCTCTTCTTATTATTGGCCTTGGAAGATCCTTCTACAATATTGGCTTTCGAGGTCAAGGATCATTGCCTCCATTTTCCATTTCTGGTTTACGGTTGTCCTCCTCAATTCTCAACCGAACAATTAGTTCTTCAAGTTTAATCTCTTTGCGCTTATGCTTGAGATAATTTTTGAAGTCCCTCCATGATGGCGGTAACTTCTCAATTATTGAAGCAACTTGGAAAGATTCACTGACACACATTTTTTCAGCATGAATCTCATGTAAGAGAACTTGAAGTTCTTGAACATGGCTTATGACGGTTCTGGAATCAACCATTTTATAGTCTAGAAATTTTCCAACTATAAATTTCTTTACTCCAGCATCCTCCGTCTTATATTTCTTTTTCAGTGATTCCCAAAGACCTTTTGCCGAATCAACCCCACTGTAAACATTATATAGTGTGTTGTCCAGTCCATTCAAGATATAGTTCCTACACAAATATTCTGCATGTTTCCATGCCTCAAGTGCCAGCAACTTTTCTTTGTCAGTCTCTCCTTCATCCAGAACAAGAGCATCTTCTTTGAGAAATCTTGCGAGACTCAATGTTGTGAGATAGAACAACATCTTTTGTTGCCAACGTTTGAAGTCACTGCCGTTGAACTTCTCAGGCTTTTCCCCATGATTTCCACCACCATGTGGTATGGGACTTGGTATTTTTAGTATCATTGAAGACATAAATAAACTTACAAAATAACACCACTAGACAAAAACAAAATAAACTTACAAGATTGTCTTAAGATTGTTGGCACCCTCTGCATAAACACTTAAGGAAACACGAAAGACAAAATCAATCCGAACCCAACGATAGTGTTGTTTCCTTAAGACAATTTTGTTCCCTCTATGGTGCTCAAGGTATCACGAACAATTGTCTCCCAAGATAGGACGGATTACCCACCTATGAATGTAGCACTCCAATCACAGGACTCTCGAACACTAGTATTTAAGTAATCGTACAGAGAAAAGTAGGAGAAGAGTTTTTTCAAAAAGAAGAGTTTGTGTCTTGTTTTTGTATTCAAAACTCAAAATGAATCACATATTTATAGACTATTTGTGGTCATTCAAATAGTCACATCTTTTCGTGTAAGGGTTGTGTCTTTTGATAAATGGACACATCCATTCACATTGGGTTGTGTCATTTTCCAAAAGACACACCCTTTCACATAGGGTTGTGTCCTTTACAAAAGACATAATCTTTCACGTAAAGTTGTGATTCTTTATTTTATTAAAATAATTTTATTCATAAATCCAACAAATGTTGTACAAAGATACAATATAATTGAACTAAAAATTGGTGAAATTAAACAAAAAAGAAGGGAGGAGTAGTTGGGTTGTGGTGGAATGAAGAAAGAGGGAGAGATGAGGAAAAGAAAAAAAAAAAATATATATATATATATAAAGATGAACAATTGAGGACTTGAGAACCCACACCATGAAAAGAAGAAACAAATTTAACTTAAGCCAATGGAACAACTTTGCATTATTGCATATTAAAAGCGTTATAAATAAATATATCCGATTTCCGTTTGATTTTTCTGCAATATTTCTACGATTTCTTCACGTTTTTCTGTCATTTTTCTATGTTTTTTTTTTTTTTGATTATCCGTTCGATATATAGTTAAAACGATATTTTGTCGATATTTTGCGATAAAATGGTAAAAAAGATGTTAACCTCCCATATCTCTATCAGACCCGCGAGAAATTCGATATTTCGGTGATATTTTGCGATTTTTTCATCCTTGATTGTAAGGTACTAGGCTATTTTAGAGTTAAAATATACCTTGAAATTCTTCTAGTTCGTTAATTCAAGATTAATTGGACTTTTCCTTATTAGTGAATTATAATTTGAAAGTTAGAATTCTCAAAATTAGTCCTTTAAGTTAGATAAATTGAATCTCTTTAAAATTTGAAAAAAAAGAAGATTTTCAATTAAATCATTAATCTCAAAGTTTGAAGAGTTAATTTAAGACCTTTATCTCCTATATAAAAAAGAATTAAAATCCTTTATCAATTAGATTTTCCAAATTCATTAGGAGTTTTATTTGGGCTTTAAAATTTGGAGAACTCTAATAGGGAAACTAAATATACCTTGATTTTCCAAATTCACGAGCAATGAATAGATTCTCCTCTTCTTGGCAAAATCACATCTTCTCCTCTAGTGTTCGAACGCACTATGTGATTCTTCTCCTCAACTGTTCGACATCCACAAGCATTGATGCGAGACCAACAAACCCACACAAATGCAGTAGGTCTCTGACGGTTTTTTCCCCAGTTTCAACGACCCACAAGTGGCAGCAATATGATTTCTCCCAAAGACTTTTACAAATTAAACTTCAAAGACTAAATTGTTACCTCCATGATAGTTTAGGTGTTGGGTTTTATGTGTCCTAAAACTCATAGTTTGTAAACATAAACATATTCTATTTGCAATAAAGTTGAGGTTTATTCAGTAAAGATGTTATTGAATAATAAGTGAATTGCATGTTATTTAACCTAAATCCAATAAACTAAGAACCCCTGGTTATAGCATGAATACTTGAACTATATGTGGAGACATAAAAGTGGATCATGTTTAAGGTAAATAGCCAAAACGATCTATAGTATAGGGATAGGGTTGGGTACCTTATCCTGGGGACACTATAGACGCGACCCACTTTGTATATAGTACAAACGATATGATCCTAAATCGTTCATGTGGAGGCTGCGAGGTCCCGATGCAACGGAAGCGGTTCAAGAACAATTCACAATTAATTTAGAATCATGAAATACCAATACACTAACAACATACATACATTCATAATCTATTGTATATCTAGATTAAGCATGTTGAAAAACTATAGAATCTAATTCTAATTTACATAAAGTAACAAGTTAATTACTCTCGTTGACCCTCAGATTAATTTCACCAACTGCTTGAGAAATAATCACGAATAACTTAGAACACTACCACAGGAAAACACTGATATTCTCTGGGGAATTTGAGATCGAGGCAGTGGGAACCTTCTTCTTGATTTTAGGGAAAATTCAATGAAGTGAGTGTTTCAACTGGGAGGCATTTTATGGTTTATATAAAATGTAGGGGTGTTCAAATCAAAACCGAAAACTGACTCAACCGACCGAAACCGACCGAACAGACTTCGGTCAGTTGGTTTTTAGTCACATTCGGTCGGAGTCGGTTTTTCCATTGGCAAAACCGATAGTCGGTCGGTCGGTTCATCCAAAAATAGGAAAAACCGACCAACCGACCGATGTGTACATAGTAACTAAAAAAAATAGAAAAATGCCATATGTATATAGTCTTACACGCCAACTTTTTTCAATAAAAAATTAGTCTTACACGCCAACAGTAATGGTCTTTTCAATTCTTTTTTATGCATTGTCTTTTCAAGTGCTTTTCAAGTTAACTTTCCAAGGTGTAATCATTACCTTTTTCAATTTTATTATTTTTTTATTCTCTTCCCACTCTTTCTTTCTTCTCTCTCTTCACCTTCCCTATTTTCTTTCTTCTTCATCCGATTTTTCATCTTTATTCATCTTACTTCTTTTCTTTCTCTTTCTTTCTTCTTCATCTCTCTTCTCCTCTTTCTCTCTCTCTCTTTTCTCCCTTCTTCCTCACCGGATTTCTTTCTCTCCCTATTTTCCCTTCTCTCTTTTCTTTTTCCTTTTCTCTTCCTCATGGTTCGGCAACGATCGACGTAGGCATCGACATCAACCTTTCCTTTTCTCTTTCCCTATCTAACTCTCCTTTCCTTCTTTTTTTTCCCTATATTCTCTTCCTCACTGTATGTGATACAAACCATGCTCACCAAACTTCCGAAGAGAAACTTTTGAAATCGCGAAAACCGATAAACTCAACCGACCGACCGTGTACTTGGTCGGTCGGTTTCAGAGACCATCCCAAAACTTTCGACCACCGACCGACCTAAACCGATAGGTCGGTTTTCGACGTCGATTTTCATCCAAAACCGACTCCGACCGACCGATGAACAGTCCTAATAAAATATCATATCTCTTTTCCTATTCATAATAGGTTAGAGATCATTCTCCTATTCATAATAGGTTAGAGATATGTTTAATTAATTAATAATAATTAATTACTTTTCATAGTTGTAATAGGATATAGATTTATTTAATTTAAATCATATTTATATTGGGTTTAATGCCCTAAAACTCGTAGATAGTGAATGTAAACAAATTGTATACTTATTACAATAAAATAAAGTGTTATTGTTAAATGTTGCACAATTTGACCCAAATCCAATAAACTAAGATCCAATGTTGCTTGTATGTAACTTGAACTAGTATGTGGGGACATACAGGGATCGGTGTTCAAGTAACAACCTAAAAGGTCTATAGTACAAGGATAAGGCTGGGTATCTTATCTTGGTAACACTATGTGATACTACCCGCTTTGTATATGATACAGACGTATTGATCCAAAGCGTCCATGTAGTAGACATGCGAGCGGGGGTATCCTATGCAATGAGTTTGCATAAGACCGGACCATGAAATAGTAAACCACTAGATATAACACCGTTAACTAGTAAGGTTACTATTTCAATAGGATGACCTAGGTAACTCAGTCTTAATCCTGAGTGTGTCATGAACTATTTCTCATGAGAGATTGTCCTTTGATTAGCATGGGTGAGAGTGACCACTACGCCGACTCAATATGCCTTCCTTTTTGGGGACAAGACCAAGTGAGAGGCTGGGGACATGACAACACAAGAAGGAATTCACTCATTCTCATTCTAGGAGAAGTAGATGAGTGTTCCCTTAAGTGGTGAATCCGGGACTTGAACAAAGGGATCCCGCCCTCTCACAAGCCCGAGAGGGACTTTCTGTTTAATGGTTGGACCATAAACAAGTTGTCCATTAGAGGATCGATGGTACTTAAGGAAACAAATGTAACACAGGGGTAAAACGGTAATTTGACTCATCTGTGATTACGGACACTCGTGAAGGATTGACTTACCGGTATAGGTCTATATCCGTGGACACAGAAATGTTCTACAATGAGAGGAGTTCAGTTGTGGGTTTTTAGTGGAATGACCCACAGTTAGTGAATATTGGTTAACCTGATTAATGAGTTTAATCAGTTAACCTCATATCATTGGAGCTTCTGATCTGTAGGTCCATTAGGTCCCCCTGCTAGCTCGTAAAGAGTAATTAGGAACAATTATATCTTGAGAGAATTTGAATATCTCAAATTCATATTGGGAATTAAGTTAATTGTATGAGATACAAATTAATGTATAGTGATACATTAAAATATAATGTCTAATTTGAGATTGAACTTTATTAAATGAGAGAAATACAATTAAGTATGATTTAATTGTAGGCTTAAATTAAATATGAGATATTTAATTTAGTAATTAATTAATTGGAGAATTAATTAATTATTTAATTTGATTGAATTTGATTTAATTAAAAACTATATGTTATGTTTCTAAAAAAAAAAAAAAAAACTATATGTTATGTGGGAGATATTCATTTAAATATGATTTAAATGAAATTAATTAAATTTGATTTAATTATTGATTTAATTAATTAATTAATATGAATTAATTAAAGGGAAAATACACTTTTAGTCCCTGAGGTTTGGGTTAAGTTACACTTTGGTTCCTGTGTTTTAAAACTCAACAAAACTACCGCTGAGGTTTGAGATAAGGAGCAATTTGGTCCCTCCATCCATTTTTTTGTTAAATGTTAACGGAATTTTGATGTGGCATTATTTTTTTATTAAAAAAATTGTTCTTATTTTTTTAAATAAAATAATATTAAAATAATAAAAATATATTATTATATATTTCTTTTTTCATTTCTATTTTTTTCCTTTTTTCTTTTATGTTTCTTCTCTTTCTTCTTCTTTTCTCCAGATCGACCACCGGCAGCTTCTTCTTCTTTAGACCACCGGCGACCACCTACGTCGGAGCTGTCGTTCGCCATCTCCGATCTTCTTCTTCGGCGGGTTCTCCATCTTCGATCGTCTTCTCCGGTTCTTCGTTTTAGTGGGTTTGAAACGAAGACCCACACAAGCTAATGAGAAGATGCCTCTAAAACGGACACCCACGCGAGATCTAACCTCTGAAACGAACACCCACGCGAGATCTGAAGTTGTTGAGCCTTAAAAGGTCGTCGACCTTGTCAAGAAGTGTTTGAAAACGTTCCAACCTCGTAAATCTTAAGTTTTCAAGTCGGGGATATCGCGGATCGAGCGTCGAATGTCGTCTGAAACACTTTGTTCAAGCTATTGCGCGGGTTGGAGAAGAACCGCTGCTGGAGAAGGGACGTTGAGGATGCTATCGTGCACGAAGGAGGCATCGAGTTCGATCAGCGTTCGTGCCCCCGCGCCCTTTGTCTCTGTTGCGTGGGTCATCGCTGGAGAAGAAACGCTTCCCTTCGTCTCTGTCACGTGGGTCGTTGCTGGAGAAGACCGCTTCCCTTCGTCTCTGTCGCGAGGGTCGTCGCTGGAGAAGAATCGCTTCCCTTCGTCTCTGTCGCGTGGGTCGTAGCCGGCTACGCTCGTCGAACGTGGTGGAGACGTTGCCCGACCTGAAAACTTTAGATCTGCGAGTTCGTGCCCCGAAGAATCTCTTTTCTTAAAGAAAAAACAGAAGAAAGAAAAGAAAGAAGAAAAAGAAGAAAAAAAATTATCGGTGGTCGGCGGCGGCGGCCGACCACTGGAGTTGAAGAAAAAGGAGATGGGGAAGAAGGAAGAAGGAGATGGAGAAGAGAAAGAAGAATGGAGAAGAAAGAGGGAGAGAGAATTAAAATATATATATAATAAAATAATAATATTTTTATTCTTTTAATATATTTTTATTTTAAAAGTTAAAAATTAATTTTAAAATTAAAATAATAGTGCCACGTTAGTATTCCGTTAGGATTTAACGACAAAATGGTTGGCAGAGACCAAATTGCTCCTTATTACAAACCTCAGGGGTAATTTTGTTGAGTTTGAAAACTTAGGGACCAAAGTGTAACTTAACCCAAACTTTAGAGACCAAAAGTGTATTTTTCCCTTAATTAAATGAATACTCATCCTATTAGAATTGGGAAGAGTAATTAATTATTAATTAATTATATATATCCTTAACCTATTATGAATAAGAAAGGGATATGACACTCTATATAAAGGACATATTGTCTTCCTAATTGACATCTCTCTCTTAACCCAAGAACTCTAGAGAGAATTTTCTCTCTATAATTTTTCCCATTCAAGATTAGGTAGTCCCACAACTACGTTCCTAATCTCAGAGTCGTAGCGGGGAAAATCAATTGGCGGTGTCCCAATTGTTGACGCTTGGTCCCTATGAAATCAAGAAATGTGTTCTTGATATTTCAGAGACGACAACGACGGTATGTTCGCTTCTCCCTATTAGAGTTAGATCTAATATTTTTGTATGCTTAACATTAATATAAATCTAGAATAGTTCTAAGTTTTTTGCCAATATTGTTGGGTTTTATGCCCTAAAACTCGTGGATAGTAAATGTAAACATTTGACCGAACATTAATAAAATAATATTTAATGTATTATTTATTATTGTTTGTATTGTATCTTGCCTAAATAACCCTAATCCAATAAACTGAACATCCTAGGCTGTTAGTATGAGACTTGAACTAGTATGTGGGGACATACGGGGATCGCCGTTCAAGTAACAGCCTAAAGGGTCTATAGTATAGGGATAAGACTGGGTACCTTATCCTGCTGACACTATGGATACAACCCGCTTTGTATTATGATACAAACGCAATGGATCCTACGCGTTCGTGTAGAGGACATGCGAGTGAGAGTATCCTGTGCAATGAGTTTACATAAGACCGGACCGCGAAATAGTTAACCACTAGCTCTAACACGGTTGACTAGATAGGTTTCTATTTCGCTAGGATGACCTAGGCAACTGATGCACAATTTACTTACCGCAAGTGTACGGGTCAAGTAATAATATAGTGTTTTCGTATAAAACGAGTGTCGTCTTCTAGATTGGGTTTTTAGCAAACTAAGTACCGTGAATAATCTTGTCCAATTTTATTTCGGGAGCAAAACTCAATGATAAAAGATAAATCTAAAGACAAAAAGCATAAAATAAAGGTGGAGACTCAAATGGAAAGACTCTTAGAGAATTGATTTCATTGTTGAGATTGAGGATAAATTAATGGGATGAATTTAGCCATGCAATTTTTCTACCAAGTCTAGGAACCTTTTATCACAACTATCTCTCCCGAGCATAATTGATTCTCATGCATGCAACCAACTTGATATCCCTATCTAAGTTCATTAGCATGCAAGCTTTGAGTTTAGTTCTTCAAGCAACTTCTAAAGTTATTCCAAATCTCGTCACAAACTTAGAATTTCTACTTTAGTCATGCAATTAAATAAAGTAAGTCTTAGGCCAAATCTCCTCTCCCAAGCAAGATTCAATACTCAAATCATTCAACTAGTGATCAAGTAATTGAAAGCATTTAACCATAATTGCATAGGTAAAATAAATGCATATTCATACCACAAATCAATCCAACAAACTAAAACAACTACATCAATCCCTAAGACAAACAATTAGCAATTCATAGTCTTTAAACCACAAACACTAATTGCAAGAAAATCCAAAAAAAAACTACAAGAGTTAAGGGAAAGAGAAAGGAAAACTCGAATCCGTCGACACCGCACGTTCCCGTCACGATCTCCACGTCTTCTCGCTTGATTCCCGCTCCTTGGCCTTGACTTTAGCTCCCACAAAAGGTCTCTAGTCGAAATTAGGGCTAAAATCTAACCAATTGGACTCCCCCTGGTTGTGCAAGAAAAGGATGAATTTAGAAAATCTGCCGACAGCGTCAAGACGCTATGGACAGAGTCGAGACGCTATCCCAGTTTGCCGCCATTCTGTTTAGGAAAATATCGATAGCGTTGAGACGCTCTTGTCACAGCGTCGCGACGCTACAGGCAGCGTCGAGACGCTCTAGGGTTTCGTCGAGACGCTACGCCGAATTCCAGCATACTGCTTCTCGGATTGGACAACTTCTAATTCCTTTCTAATTAATTTCCTTTGCCTCCTTTTAGCATTCCAAGCACCCGATTGACTCCAAATTCTCGTTTTAGCTCAACATAACAATTTCCTACAAAATAAACATTAAAGAGCAATAAAATGGTTACAAATTACTCAAAGACTAACCAAATTGTACCGGGAAACATAGCTCGCTATGCGCGCTATCAGCAACTTAGTCTCAATCCTGAGTGGATTGTGGACTCCTGTTCACGAGGGATTGTCCTTTGATTTGTATGGGTGAGAGTGGCTTGCAAGCCGACCCAATATGCCTACCATTTTGGGGACAAGACCGAGTGAAGAGCTGGGAACATAATCACACAAGATGGAATTCACTCCTTCCCTACTTTAGGGTAAGTAGAGATGTGTTCCCTTAAGTGGTGTCTCCGGGACTTGAACAAAGGGCACTGCCCTCTCTATGACACGAGAGGGATTTCTGTTTGTAGGTTGGACCTCAAACAGGTTGTTCATTAGAGGAGCACTAGGACTTAAAGATGTAGAGGTAACCTAGGGGTAAAACGGTAATTTGATCTAGCTGGGGTACGAACACATGTGAAGGACTGACTTGCTGTTGATGGTCAATATTCGTGAACACAAAAATATATCTGTAGTGAGAATAGTGTAACTGTGGTTCTATAGTGGAGTGAACCACAGTTAACGAATATTGATTAATTTGGTTAATGAGTCTAGCCAATTAATCTCATATCGTTGGAGCTTCTGATTTGTAAGTCCATTAGGTCCCATTGGTAGCTCATTTAGGGCGTTGAGGTAAATTTCTAAGGGAGAATTGAATATTCGAAAGGGTTCGAATATTAAGTTTAAAATGTGAATTGGATTCATATTAAAACTATAGGTTATAATTAATGTGCATTAGATGTACATTAATACTATAGTTGGTTTGAGAAAAATATAATTAAATATTTGATATTTAATTATAGTATTAATTAATTGGTGAATTAATTAAGTATTTGTTTTAATTTAATTTAATTAAATTTGATTTAATTGAATTACATTAAAACTATAGGTTATGTGGGAAAATTTATATAAATATGATTTATATAAACTATATTAAATTAATTAGTTAATTTAACTATTTAATTAATTAATTATTAATTTTGGAATTATTAATTAATTAATTGTTAATCAGTTTGTTTAATTGATTAAACGTGGTATTCCCACTAACCACCTATCACACGATTGGAGGAGTTATTTTGGGAAGGGGGTTTAATCATTTGATTAGCTCTCATTCTCCCTCATTCGTACGTTGGTGAAAAATCTGGAAAAACCTAATTCTCTCTCAATCCTCTCTTTCTCTCGTGCTTTACAGAGAAGAAAAACTCCCTTAGTGTTTTTTGCTCCCACAAGTAACCAACGCTAAACCTTGAGTGAGAATACCGGTGTATTCTTTTGGTGGTGTTCGTGGTGTTTTTCAAGCAAGAAAGGTGTTCTTGGGCTGCTATAAATTTGGTTTCTTGGCAAGGAAAAGACATTTTCGGTCAAGATCTACAACGATAGTAAGTGTTTTTTTTTATCCTTTGATCTATAGGATCAATCTCTAGATTAGATCTAGGTTTTCTTATTAAAATTAGCATGTTTTATAGCCATGTACAACACGTTTTAATTAGATTATGGTTGCTGAATTTTTGCCTTAGTATTAGTATTCGAATCATGAATTTAATTGGGTTTGGATCTCTGAATGTTTCCGCTGCGTAAGAGATTTTAACCCTTCAATATCGGTATTTTAGATTAAACAAAATTAACTACGAATTGATCCCAATTACGCTTTCGCTTTATGGAATTACGAAATTTCAATCCCTTCAATTTAAATGAATATCTCCCACATAACCTATAGTTTTAACATGAATCCAATTCATATTAAAATTAATATTTGAACTTCTTCAAATATTTAATTAATTTTGAATCATATCCAAAATTAAATGTATCACTATACATTATATTATTTTCCTTATTAAATTTGAACACTTCAATTTACAATCAAGATTTAATTTCCTCAATTACCCTTTACGAGCTACTAGTGGGACCTAATGGACCTAAAAATCAGAAGCTCCAACGATATGAGATTAATTGAGGCTAAAGTCATTAACCAAATTAATCAATATTTGTTAATTGTGGGTGCACTCCACTATAGACCCACGACTGCACTCTTTTCGCTGTAGAATATTTTTGCGTCCACGGATATAGACCAATAACAACAAGTTAGTTCTTCACGAGTGTTCGTAATACCAGCTAAGTCAAATTACCGTTTTCCCCTAGGTTACCTCTATATCCTTAAGTACCAGTGCTTCTCTAATGAACAACATATTTATAGTCCAAACAATAAACAGAAACCCCTCTTGTGCCAATGAGAGAGTAAGACCCTTTGTTCAAGACCTAGAGACACCACTTAAGGGAACACTCATCTACTTACCCTGAAGTCGGGAAAGAGTGAATTCCATCTTGTGTGATTATGTTCCCAACCACCCACTCGGTCTTGTCCCCAAACGGACAATCCCTCGTGAATAGGAGTTCATAATACACTCAGGATTGAGATTAAGTTGCCTAGGTCATTCTAGTGAAATAGAAACCTAACTAGTCAACGGAGTTACATCTAGCAGTTACTATTTTTCGGTCCGATCATATGCAAACTCATTGCATAGGATATCCCCACTCGCATGTCAACTACACGAACATGTTGGATAATTGTGTTTGTATCAAATACAAAGTGGGTCGTATCCATAGTGTTACCAGGATAAGGTACTCAACCTTATCCCTATAGTATAAACTCTTTAGGCTGTATCTTGAACACTGATCCCCGTATGTCTCTACATATAGTTCAAGACTCATACAACAACCTACGATGTTAGTTTATTAAATTTGGGTTTATTTAAGACAAAAAAAACTAATAATTCCATAACTCTTTATAGAATAACAATCAATGACGTTTTTATTGAGAATAGTTAATAGTTTACATTTACTATCTACGAGTTTTAGGGCATAAAACCCAACAAACTCCCACTTGAACTAAAACTCTAGTTAGTGGGATGTACATCAGGATAAATAACCCAAATCAATAGAGATATTAGATGTATAAGTACCTTACATACAAATACAATAAACTAGGGCATCCTCATACCCATTACACATCTCCCACTTCCCATAGATTATACTTGAAGGGAATAAAAGTCCCCACGCAGCGGGAGCGCATCGATTGGACCTTACGTCGTGTATTAATTAACATTAAAATACCGTTACGAAAAACTCAAACAAACTTTAAACACACTTTAAAGTTGCTGGAAAATTGGTTTAAACATGCTAGAAATAAATCTAAATTTATTTTCATGCTTTTCTAAAGAAAAGGGGAAGAACCGTTACAAACCTTCGTTGTAGACTTGACCGTTATTCGCTAACGACGCTCCAACGAACAAAAACACAGCAGTCTCCTTTGTGTTTCTTCGCTGGAAAATTCTTCTTTAAAGACACAATAACCACAGAGGTTACACCGGTATGTCTCTAAGTCTAGGAGGCAAAAGACTTGTGGGAGTCTTTCTCTAAGAGGGAGGCTAGAGAGAATTCTAGGTCTTGTCTTGAAAGTCTAAGAGCAAGAGTAGAGTGTCATGGACCAATTAGGTCTAGTGTCCTATTTATAGAAGAGAGGCCATGAATAAAATATTCAATTAAATCAATCTTTTCCAAAATTGATTCAATCTTATTCCTTATTTAATCAATCCATGATCAATCAATTCCACAATTGATTAATCTTTTCCACAAATGACTAATTACTTCCATAAGTGATTAGATCATTTCCATAAATGATTAATCACTTTCTTAAGTGATTAATTATTTCCATAATTGATTAATTCCCGGTTAATGAATTCTTTAATTAATTAACCACCAATTAAATATCACATATTTAATTTCCAACCTTGAATTAATTAATTTTTCCCAAATAGATTTTAGGCCTTAAATTAATTAATTCATTATTTGAACTCTTTCAAACTTCCATAAATTCATATTTGAATTTCTTCAAATATTAATTTCTCTCATAATAATATATCAATATATACTATATTTGTTTCTCTTAGTAAATTGAACATTTTCAATTTACTTTTATTACTTAGTTGTCTCAAATTACTTTATGAGCTACCAGTGGGACCTAATGGACCTGCAGATCAGAAGCTCCAACGATGTGAGATTAATTGGTCAAACTCATTAACCACATTAATCAATATTCGTTAACTGTGTGTACATTCCACTATAGACTCACAGTTGCACTCTTCTCACTGCAGACATATTTTCTGTGTCCACGGTTGATGACAGGCAAAAATGTCATCATTTTCTTATTAATTTTAGCTAGTATTATGCTTGAATTGTGTTCTTTAATGCTATTTTCTGTTTAAATTTCAGAAAACCGAGTCAAGGAAGAAAAATCGGATTTTTTAGAGATTTTAGATGATTTTGGAGGCTTTTGGAGCAATTTGGAGAATTACATTGAAGATCCAAAAGCCAAGAAGAATGAGTTAGAAGCCCAAATTCATGAAGTCCCAGCCTTAAAATTATCAATTTGGGTCAAGAAAAGTGCCCAAAATCCATTACAATAAGTATTTGGGCCAAAAGAAAGTTGGAGGCCCAAAAATGGAGTCAAAATCGGGCCATTATTGAAGATTCAGGGCCTAGCGTCGAGACGCTAAGCCTGGAGCGTCCCGACGCTAGGCAGCTATGCGAAAAAATCTGGAATCGCGAGAGCGTCTCGACGCTGCGACGTCTTGGAGCCCAAGAAAAGATGACGTCAGAGCGTCTCGACGCTGTCCTTGTAGCGTCTCGACACTACGCCTGCTGGGAGCCTATAAAAGGAGCCTTTTGCATCCATATATTTGTGTGCCAATTTGTGGGTTTTCACTCCATTCTAGAATCCACACTAAAATTGGGGATTTTTGGAAGAGTTTTGGAGCTTTGTTGAAGATCTTTGGAGCTCGGGATCGAAGGAGGTCGGCACGGGATCGAGGAGATCGACACTTTTATGAGCATTTCTCTTCCCTTTTCCTTTATGTTTTAGTTTCTAGAATTTTTGTGATTAGGAATTATTGAATTTTAGTGATTATGAGTAGTAAATTCCTAGATTCTATGAGACTGATTTAAATGTTGAACCTCTGCTGAATTAATGAATTGATGTGGTTTAATTGTCATTATCGTTCATTTGTGCATTTTGTCCTTAATGCTTTTAATCAACTGATCACTGATTAAATGAATCATTACTTTAGACTAGAACTGAATGCATGACTAACGGTTATTTACCCGGGTGACACGGGACAAAATAAATAACGTTAGAGGTTGTATTGAAGGGTCGTAATGCCATACTAAGTAAATAAAGATGAGACTCAAAGGAGATTCTTTATTGAACGATATGAGATAGGAGGAGACCGACAGGAGAATCCTTGAAATTAGGCTTCTAGACTTATGAATCAAATGATTAGTTAATCCATATTAGTTAGTTGATTAAGCATTAGAGGTCCAATTGATAAAATCAACAACTCTAGAATTATCCATCCAAATTGTGTCACCATTTATCTTTTGCTTTCTAGATGAGCTTTTTGTTATTCTTTCCGGCATTAGATTTTGTTCTCTAAATAAAGCTAAGCAAGATTATTCGTGGTACTTAATTGAATAAATCCAATCCCTGAGGATTCGATACTCGGAATACTTTCCGTTTTATATTACTTGCGGCCCGTGCACTTTGCGGCCATCAACGGTTCTAGACCAATATCGACTAGTTAGTCCTTCACGAGTGTCTGTAACACCAGCTGGGTCAAATTACCGTTTTACCCCTGGGTTACTTCTATTTCCTTAAGTACCAGTTCTTCTCTAATGAACAACTTGTTTGTGGTCCAACCATCAAACAGAAAACCCTCTCGTGCCATTGAGAGGGTAGGGTCCTTTGTTCAAGACTCGGAGTAACCACTTGAGGGAACACTCATCTGCTTCCCTAAAGTCGGGATGGAGTGAATTCCATCTTGTATGATTATGTTCCTAGCTCCCCATTCTGTCTTGTCCCCAAAATGGTAGGCTTATTGAGTCGGCGTATTGGCCACTCTCACCCATACAAATCAAAGGACAATCTCTCATGAGCAGTAGTCCACAATCAACTCATGATTAAGACTAAGTTGTCTAGGTCGTCCTAGTGAAATAGAAAACCAACTAGTTAACGGTGTTATAACTAGTAGTTACTATTTCGCGGTCTGGTCTTATGCAAACTCATTGCATAGAATACCCCACTCGCATGTCTCCTACACGAACGTGTTGGATCGCAGCGTTTGTATCAAATACAAAGTGGGCCGTATCCATATTGTCACCAGGATAAGGCTAGTCTTATCCCTATACTATAGACCCTTTTGGCCGTTTCTTGAACAATGATCCCATATGTCACTACATATAGTTCAAGACTCATATTACAACCTTGGATGTCTAGTTTATTGGATTAGGGTTTTTTTAGGCAAAGACAAATATAAAATAACTAATAACAATTAATGGAAAAATATATCAATATTATTTCATTAATATCCGGTCAACAGTTACATTCACTATCTACGAGTTTTAGGGCATAAAACCCAACAATACTATCTACGAATCTTGTAGACCTAGACTTTCTAGTGTTGGGTTTTATGCCCTAAAACTCGTAGATAGTGAATGTAACCGTTGACCGGATATTAATGAAATAATATTGATATATTTTTCCATTAATTGTTATTAGTTATTTTATATTTGTCTTTGCCTAATAATAACCCTAATCCAATAAACTAGACATCCAAGGCTGTAATATGAGTCTTGAACTATATGTAGCGACATATGGGATCATTGTTCAAGAAACAGCCTAAAGGGTCTATAGTATAGGGATAAGACTGGGTGCCTTATCCTGGTGACACTATGGATACGGCCCACTTTGTATTTGATACAAACGCTGCGACCCAACGCGTTCGTGTAGGAGACATGCGAGTGGGGGTATCCTATGCAATGAGTTTGCATTAGACCGGACCGCGAAATAGTAACCACTAGTTATAACACCGTTAACTAGTTGGTTTTCTATTTCACTAGGACGACCGAGACAACTTAGTCTTAATCCTGAGTTGATTATGGACTCCTGCTCATGAGAGACTGTCCTTTGATTTGTATGGGTGAGAGTGGCCAATACGCCGACTCAATAAGCCTACCACTTTGGGGACAAGATCGAATGGGGAGCTGGGAACATAATCGTACAAGATGGAATTCACTCCTTCCCGACTTTAGGGAAGCAGATGAGTGTTCCCTTAAGTGGTTACTCTGAGTCTTGAACAAAGGGCCCTACCCTCTCAACGGCACGAGAGGGTTTTCTGTTTAATGGTTGGACCATAAACAGATTGTTCATTAGAGGAGAATTGGTACTTAAGGAAATAGAGGTGACCCAGGGGTAAAACGGTAATTTGACCCAGCTGGTGTTACGGACACTCGTGAAGGACTAACTAGTCAATATTGGTCTAAGTTCCGTGGACACAGAAAATATGTCTGCAGTGAGAAGAGTGCAACTGTGAGTCTATAGTGGAATGTACACACAGTTAACGAATATTGATTATTGTGGTTAATGAGTTTAACCAATTAATCTCACATCGTTGGAGCTTCTGATCTGCAGGTCCATAAGGTCCCACTGGTAGCTCGTAAAGTAATTTGAGGCAACTAAGTAATTAAATTGAAAATGTTCAATTTACTGAGGGAAATAAATATAATATATATTGATATATTATTATGAGAGAAATTAATATTTGAAGAAGTTCAAATATAAATTTATGGAAGATGAAAGAATTAATTAATTTAAGTCCTAAAAGTGTTTGGGCAAAATTAATTAATTCAAGGCCGGAAATTAAATATGTGATATTTAATTGGTGGTTAATTAATTAAAGAATTCATTAACCATGAATTAATCAATTATGTAAATAATTAATCACTTAAGGAAGTGATTAATCATTTATGGGAATGATCTAATTACTTATGGAAGAAATTAGTCATTTATGGAAAAGATTAATCAATTGGGGAATTGATTGATCATGATTGATTAATTAAGGAATAAAGATTGAATCAATTTTGGAAAAGATTGATTTTATTGAATATTTTATTCATGGCCTCTCTTCTATAAATAGAACACTAGACCTAATTGGTCATGACACTTGACACTCTTGAAAGACAAGACCTAGAATTCTCTCTAGCCTCCCTCTTAGAGAAAGACTCCCACAAGTCTTTGGCCTCCTAGACTTAGAGACATACCGGTGTAACCTCTGTGGTTATTGTGTCAATCAAAGAAGAATTTCCAGCGAAGAATACCTTGAAGCGGCTGCTGCGTTTTCGTTCGTGGAGCTTCGTTGGCGAAGAACGGTCAAGTCTACAACGGAGGTTTGTAACGGTTCTTCCTCTTTTCTTTAGAAAAGTTTTAAAATAAATTTAGATTTATTTTAGCATGTTTAAACCGATTTTACAGCGGCTTTAAAGTTAGTTTAAAGTTTTTGTTTGAGTTTTCGTAACGGTTTTTAATGTTAATTAATATACGGCGTAAGGTCCAATCGATGCGCTTCCGCTGCGTTGGGACTTTTATTCCCTTCAATTGGTATCAGATCCATCGCTGTCCCTATTAATTAATTTTAAAAGTTGCGATAGGCTCTAATAGGTGGGATTTATGCATAATGTATGTTCGGTTTGCATTGAACTGTTTGGGTTAATTTTATGGCCATAGATTTTATTTTTATGTGATTTTGATCATGTAAGGCCCGGTGTTTCGGGTATTTTATGTAAAATCGAGTCCTATGTAAGTCCGGGTCTAGAATAGGTTTTTATGAGATAAAAATCGGAGCAATCGTCGCTGAAATCGAGGCCGAAATCGGAAAAATCGTTGCTGTTTTGCCCAGAATCTGCCTCCAGACGCAACAGCGTCGGGACGCTCCTTCAACAGCGTCTCGACGCTGTCTCGATACCGAAGGCGCTCGGTAAGGAAAGCACACAGCGTCGGGACGCTACCTCAACAGCGTCTCGACGCTGTCTCGATTACGCAGGCGCCAGATATGGAAAACGCACAGCGTCGGGACGCTAATCTACACAGCGTCTCGACGCTGTCATGATGGAGGCGCGACCTAGGGTTTCAACAGGCGCGGTTCAAGCGAGGCCGGTCCGGTTCGGACCGGTTCGGCTGGGCTGGGACCTATTTGGTCCGGTTCAGCCAATTTTTGGCATGGTTCGTGATTTTGGAGGCCGGTTCGAGGTGGTTCGGGGCGGTTCGTGCTGTCTAGGCCAATTCCGGAGCTGTACATGGATTTTTTAGGATAGAATTTAGCTAAATTAATGTAATTTAATGCTTTATTTTATCCTAGGGGCCAAAATTAACCGGTTCAATTGCTATTTATATGCTTTATGGATGTCATATAGATTATTTAATCCCACCTTAGGTTACAAACATGCTCATGCATTTTTTTATATATTATAAATTGTTATAATGTATGTTTAAATGCATGGAATTGTTTTCATATTTTTAATATAAGTGTATATTAATTATATGAAAAATTGGAAAGCATGAAGCATGTCATTACTTAAATTAAATATAAATAGTTATGTTTAATGTGATGAATGAAGCATGCTTGGTTGATTTTCTTGATTGGCTTATAATTGTTATAATAAAAGAAAATCAAAATTGCATGAAGCATGAAACATCCATAGTTAATAATATAATTGTTATATTATTCATGCAATTAGTGTGGTTTAATTATTTAATTTGAATGAGATTGTTGAATGAATTAAACCCTAGATTCTTGATTATAGGATTAATCATTAAAATTTTGAAATAGCTCTTTATTATTAATGATTAGAAACCGTCAATCTATAATCAAGATTTGCATGCAAACATAAGATCATAGGATAAATTGAATTAATTTTAAATTGTTTAAAATTAATTAGACCTAGATCGATTTCTAATAGGATTAGAATCTTTTCTTACTTAGAATTAAAAATAGTTTTAATTTACTAAGTAGGAAGAACATTGCTATGATTATAAGGGAACTCCACCGGTAATGTTCTGTCTAAGGCTGGGGGTATTTAAGTTGACGGTTTACGGAACACCTCCTACCTGGGAACTGATCTGGAATACCGGAGTTGAATTAATCATAGTTAAATGTTAGCATGCAATGTCACTAGGTTTATTAAAAGTGTTTAATGCACCTAGATCTTTAGAGTAAAGACCTTACATTACTGAGGTTATAAGGGAACTCTCTCGGTAAAGTTCTGTCTAAGGCTGGGGGTATTTAAGTTGACGGTTTACGGAACACCTCCTACCTGGGAACTAACCGGATTGAGTTGAATTAACCATAGTAATGTTGACTTGCAATGTTGGGTTTATTAAAAGAAGTTTAATTCACCCAAAAGATTGCAGTTGAATCCTTTCCATAATTGTTATAATAGGATCAGACTTAGATAGATTGACTTAGCCGAATACTATCTAAGTTAAACAACCCTATATTAACCTTAGGACATTTTCAGTGGGAGGAAAATTACAAAACGAGATTTAAATCAAGTTTTGCTCCTACGTCCCTATATTCACAACGTGAGATTCATGCTCGGCTTCGAGTCGCCCTAGGAGCGGCCTCCCTTCGGAAAGTGTTTGCATGGATCAATATCAAGGTGAATGGGAAAAATGTCTAGAGTAAGTGGGAGCGGGACACGTGTCAACGTATCCCTCGGTCTCCGCCCATAGTTCACACCGTGAGAGTCCTATGATCCGCCTGCAGGTTGCCCTGGCGCATCCATCCCTTCGGAGGGCCTGGTCATAGGATTCGGAACATCGTGAACTCCTGAAAAGGATAGGAGCTCTTAGGCTAATCACCAACAGTTGTCTTTCCCTTCGGTAGCCTGTTGGTGCGTGCCTCTGAGATCTGAAAGTGGGAGGGTTACACTTACGAGGATGAGTTAAAAGTGTTAACAAATCCTTGACCGAACAACGGTGGCTAATGTCTATAGGAATATGAGTTATTCTGGAATTAGAATTAGCTGAGAGGTGTCTCATTTCAAAGGAGGAGTACCTGATCACCCTTCGGTGGCTGATATTCTAAACCTCTGAAACGTCGTTGCAAAACTAAATCAATAGTTTTAGGGTTCTGTGATTGTCTGTTTTGCTAAATTGATTGGATTGTGTGCAATTGTTTGCTTGTATGATGGGTTAAGGCAAAGATAACTAATACGGTCATTGTTTGTTTAAATTTCAGCAATGTCTTCCTCAATTGTCTCTCTGCTTAAAAATGAGAAATTAACCGGCGAAAATTATGCTACGTGGAAGTCGAACTTGAATACGATTCTTGTTGTCGATGATCTGCGGTTCGTCTTAACGGAGGATTGTCCTCCAGCCCCTGCTCGTAATGCATCCCAGGCAGTTAAGGATGCTTATGACCGCTGGACAAAGGCCAATGATAAGACTCGCGTCTATATCTTAGCCAGCTTATCTGAAGTTTTGGCTAAAAGGCATGAGGGCATGGTAACAGCGAGGGAGATTATGAACTCTCTCCAGGAGATATTTGGACAACCGTCCTACCAACTCCACCATGACGCTCTCAAATACGTTTATAGCTGTCGCATGAAAGAGGGCACGTCTGTTCGGGAGCATGTCCTGGATATGATGGTCCAATTCAACGTGGCAGAGGCAAACGGGGCGGTCATAGATGAGCATAGTCAGGTTGCATTCATCTTAGAATCTCTTCCGAAGAGTTTTCTGCAGTTTAGAAGCAATGCAATGATGAATAAAATAACATTCAACCTGACTAGCCTCCTTAATGAGCTACAGCTCTATCAGTCTCTTCTTAAGAACAAGGGACAGATAGAAGGAGAGGCAAACGTTGTTCACTCCAAAAGAAAGTTCGAGAAGGGTTCATCCTCTGGAACTAAATCTGTAGCCACTTCTTCAAAGAAAACTCAGAAGAAGAAAGGAAACAAGGGGAAAGCTCCCAGTACTGCTGCTAAAAGCAAGGGAAAAGCCAAAGCTGTGGCAGACAAGGGCAAGTGTTTTCACTGCAATGTAGATGGACATTGGAAGAGAAACTGCCCAAAGTACCTTGCTGAGAAAAAGAAGGAAAAGGAAGGTAAATTTGATTTACTGGTTTTAGAAACATGCCTGGTAGAACATGATGAGTTTACCTGGATACTTGATTCAGGAGCAACTAATCATGTTTGCTCTTCTTTTCAGGAAAATAGTTCCTTTCGGCAATTGAACGATGGAGAAATGACACTCAGGGTCGGAACTGGAGAAGTCATTTCAGCTAAAGCAGTGGGAGCTGCGAAGTTATTTTTTAGAAATAGATTCTTGCTTTTAGAAAGTTTGTTAATCGTTCCCAAGATTAAGAGGAACTTGATTTCTATTTCATGTTTGATTGAACAATCGTATACAGTTACTTTTGATATGAATGAAGCGTTCATTTATAAAAATGGTATACTTATTTGTTCAGCCAAATTGGAAAATAACTTGTATGTTTTAAGACCAACCGAAAACAAAGCACTTTTAAATCACGAATTATTTAAAACTGCTGAAACTCAAAGTAAAAGGCAAAAGATTTCTCCATCAAGTAACAATACTCATCTTTGGCATCTTAGACTTGGTCATATAAACATCGATAGGATCGGTCGTTTGGTAAAGAATGGACTTCTAAGCAAGTTAGAAGATGATTCACTACCACCTTGTGAATCTTGTCTCGAGGGAAAAATGACCAAAAGACCCTTTACTGGAAAAGGTTACAGAGCCAAAGAACCCTTAGAGTTAATACATTCGGATCTATGTGGTCCAATGAATGTAAAAGCTCGAGGAGGGTACGAATATTTCATCTCATTTATAGATGATTATTCAAGATATGGTTACTTATACCTAATGGGACATAAGTCTGAAGCCCTTGAAAAGTTTAAGGAGTTTAAGGCTGAAGTTGAAAAACTATTAGGTAAATCTATTAAAATACTTCGATCTGATCGAGGAGGGGAGTATATGGATCAAAGATTCCAGGATTATATGATAGAACATGGAATCCAATCTCAACTCTCAGCCCCTGGTACACCTCAGCAGAATGGTGTATCAGAAAGGAGAAATAGAACCTTGTTAGACATGGTTCGATCAATGATGAGCTATGCTCAATTGCCTAACTCGTTTTGGGGATATGCAGTGGAGACTGCAGTATACATCTTGAACAATGTTCCTTCGAAAAGTGTTTCTGAAACACCTTTCGAGTTATGGAAGGGGCGTAAACCTAGTTTGCATCACTTTCGCATCTGGGGTTGTCCAGCACACGTGCTTGTGACGAATCCTAAGAAACTGGAACCTCGTTCAAAACTGTGCCAATTTGTTGGTTACCCTAAAGAAACGAGAGGTGGTTATTTCTACGACCCACAAGAAAATAAGGTGATTGTATCGACAAACGCCACTTTCTTAGAGGAAGACCACATGAGAGATCATAAACCACGAAGCAAAATAATATTAGGAGAAGCTACTGAAGAATCATCAAGAGTTGTTGATGAAGTTGGACCTTCAACAAGGGTTGATGAAGGAACTAGTTCTTCAGATCCATCCCGTCCATCTCAAACGTTGGGAATGCCTCGACGCAGTGGGAGGGTTGTGTTACAACCTGATCGCTACTTGGGTTTAACTGAAACTCAGGTTGTCATACCTAATGATGGCATTGAGGATCCATTGTCCTATCGACAGGCAATGAATGACGAAGATAAGGATGAATGGGTCAAAGCCATGAACCTGGAAATGGAGTCAATGTACTCCAATTCTGTATGGGAACTTGCAGATCTACCAAATGGGGTAAAACCCATAGGGTGCAAATGGATCTATAAGAGAAAAGGAGATGCAGCTGGAAAGGTACAGACCTTCAAAGCTAGACTAGTGGCAAAGGGTTATACCCAAAAGGAGGGGGTTGACTATGAGGAAACCTTTTCTCCTGTAGCCATGTTAAAGTCCATAAGAATTCTTTTATCCATTGCCACATATTATGACTATGAAATATGGCAAATGGACGTCAAGACTGCCTTTCTGAATGGTAATCTTGAAGAGAATATCTTTATGTCTCAACCCGAAGGGTTCATAGCCCAAGGTCAGGAACAAAAGGTTTGTAAGCTAAATCGATCCATTTATGGATTGAAACAAGCATCCAGATCATGGAACATTAGATTTGATACTGCAATCAAATCTTTTGGCTTTGACCAAAACGTTGATGAGCCTTGTGTATACAAGAAAGTCAACAAAAGGAAAGTAGCTTTTCTAATACTTTATGTAGACGATATCCTACTCATTGGGAATGATGTAGGATACCTCACTGACATTAAGAAATGGCTAGCTGCCCAATTCCAAATGAAAGATCTGGGAGAGGCTCAATATGTTCTGGGAATCCAAATCATTAGGGATCGTAAGAACAAAACGCTAGCTCTGTCTCAAGCAACGTATATTGACAAAATGTTGTCTCGATATTCGATGCAAAACTCCAAGAAGGGACTCCTACCCTTCAGACATGGGGTACACCTGTCTAAGGAACAATCTCCTAAGACACCTCAAGAAGTTGAGAACATGAGACACATTCCCTACGCCTCAGCTGTGGGCAGCTTAATGTATGCCATGCTCTGCACTAGGCCTGACATATGTTATGCAGTGGGAGTAGTCAGTAGGTATCAGTCTAATCCAGGGTTGGACCACTGGGGAGCGGTTAAGAATATCCTCAAGTATCTTCGGAGAACGAGGGACTACATGCTTGTGTATGGAGCTAAGGATTTGATTCTTACTGGATACACTGATTCTGACTTTCAAGCTGATAAGGATTCTAGGAAATCCACATCAGGGTCAGTATTCACCCTCAATGGAGGAGCAGTAGTGTGGAGAAGCATCAAACAAGGATGCATAGCAGACTCAACCATGGAGGCTGAGTATGTAGCAGCTTGCGAAGCAGCTAAGGAGGCAGTATGGCTCAGAAAGTTCTTGACTGATTTGGAAGCAGTTCCGAATATGAACGTGCCCATAACACTATACTGTGACAACAGTGGGGCTGTAGTCAACTCAAAAGAACCTCGTAGCCACAAACGGGGTAAACACATCGAGAGGAAGTATCACCTGATACGGGAGATTGTGCAAAGAGGAGATGTGATCGTCACTAAGATCGCCTCGGAGCACAACATCGCTGATCCATTTACAAAGGCTCTCACGGCTAAAGTGTTTGAGGGTCATCTAGAAGGTCTAGGTCTACGAGATATGTATGCCATCTAATCTAGGGCAAGTGGGAGAAATGTATAATGGGTATAAGGATGCCCTAGTTCATTGTATTTCCAGCTTTAGATTATTGCATTTACATCCCACTAACTAGTGTTTTAGTTCAAGTGGGAGTTTGTTGGGTTTTATGCCCTAAAACTCGTAGATAGTGAATGTAACCGTTGACCGGATATTAATGAAATAATATTGATATATTTTTCCATTAATTGTTATTAGTTATTTTATATTTGTCTTTGCCTAATAATAACCCTAATCCAATAAACTAGACATCCAAGGCTGTAATATGAGTCTTGAACTATATGTAGCGACATATGGGATCATTGTTCAAGAAACAGCCTAAAGGGTCTATAGTATAGGGATAAGACTGGATGCCTTATCCTGGTGACACTATGGATACGGCCCACTTTGTATTTGATACAAACGCTGCGACCCAACGCGTTCGTGTAGGAGACATGCGAGTGGGGGTATCCTATGCAATGAGTTTGCATAAGACCGGACCGCGAAATAGTAACCACTAGTTATAACACCGTTAACTAGTTGGTTTTCTATTTCACTAGGACGACCGAGACAACTTAGTCTTAATCCTGAGTTGATTATGGACTCCTGCTCATGAGAGACTGTCCTTTGATTTGTATGGGTGAGAGTGGCCAATACGCCGACTCAATAAGCCTACCACTTTGGGGACAAGATCGAATGGGGAGCTGGGAACATAATCGTACAAGATGGAATTCACTCCTTCCCGACTTTAGGGAAGCAGATGAGTGTTCCCTTAAGTGGTTACTCCGAGTCTTGAACAAAGGGCCCTACCCTCTCAATGGCACGAGAGGGTTTTCTGTTTAATGGTTGGACCATAAACAGATTGTTCATTAGAGGAGAATTGGTACTTAAGGAAATAGAGGTGACCCAGGGGTAAAACGGTAATTTGACCCAGCTGGTGTTACGGACACTCGTGAAGGACTAACTAGTCGATATTGGTCTAAGTTCCGTGGACACAGAAAATATGTCTGCAGTGAGAAGAGTGCAACTGTGAGTCTATAGTGGAATGTACACACAGTTAACGAATATTGATTATTGTGGTTAATGAGTTTAACCAATTAATCTCACATCGTTGGAGCTTCTGATCTGCAGGTCCATAAGGTCCCACTGGTAGCTCGTAAAGTAATTTGAGGCAACTAAGTAATTAAATTGAAAATGTTCAATTTACTGAGGGAAATAAATATAATATATATTGATATATTATTATGAGAGAAATTAATATTTGAAGAAGTTCAAATATAAATTTATGGAAGATGAAAGAATTAATTAATTTAAGTCCTAAAAGTGTTTGGGCAAAATTAATTAATTCAAGGCCGGAAATTAAATATGTGATATTTAATTGGTGGTTAATTAATTAAAGAATTCATTAACCATGAATTAATCAATTATGTAAATAATTAATCACTTAAGGAAGTGATTAATCATTTATGGGAATGATCTAATTACTTATGGAAGAAATTAGTCATTTATGGAAAAGATTAATCAATTGGGGAATTGATTGATCATGATTGATTAATTAAGGAATAAAGATTGAATCAATTTTGGAAAAGATTGATTTTATTGAATATTTTATTCATGGCCTCTCTTCTATAAATAGAACACTAGACCTAATTGGTCATGACACTTGACACTCTTGAAAGACAAGACCTAGAATTCTCTCTAGCCTCCCTCTTAGAGAAAGACTCCCACAAGTCTTTGGCCTCCTAGACTTAGAGACATACCGGTGTAACCTCTGTGGTTATTGTGTCAATCAAAGAAGAATTTCCAGCGAAGAATACCTTGAAGCGGCTGCTGCGTTTTCGTTCGTGGAGCTTCGTTGGCGAAGAACGGTCAAGTCTACAACGGAGGTTTGTAACGGTTCTTCCTCTTTTCTTTAGAAAAGTTTTAAAAATAAATTTAGATTTATTTTAGCATGTTTAAACCGATTTTACAGCGGCTTTAAAGTTAGTTTAAAGTTTTTGTTTCAGTTTTCGTAACGGTTTTTAATGTTAATTAATATACGGCGTAAGGTCCAATCGATGCGCTTCCGCTGCGTTGGGACTTTTATTCCCTTCATCTAGATGACCCCCAAACACTTTAGCCGAGCCTTCGTAAATGGAACAACGATGTCGGGTAAGTTCATATTTGGAACGACTTCCAAATCACTTAGGAACTTCCTAAGCCAAACTACTTCCTTTGCTGCTTCCCAAGCAGCTACAAATTTAACCTCCATAGTGGAGTCTGTAATGCATCCTTGCTTGATGCTTCGCCACACTACAGCTCCTTGTTAAGGGTGAACACTAACCCTGATGTAGATTTCCTAGAATCCTTGTCAGATTGAAAGTTAGATTCGGTGTATCCTGTAAGGATCAAATCCTTAGCCTTATACACCAGCCTGTAGTCCCTCGTTCTCTTAAGATACTTGAGAATGTTCTTAACCGTACTCTAGTGGTTTAACCCTGGATTGGACTATTACCTACCGACTATTCTCACAGTAGAACATACATTAAGTTGCCTACAACTGAGGCATAGGGAATAACGTCTCATATCCTCAACTTCTTGAGGTGTCTTAGGACACTGTTCTTTAGACAAATGAACTTTGTGTCTGAAATGTAATAAACCTTTCTTAAAGTTTTGCATCGAATATCGAGACTGCAACGACCCAACTTCTTAAATAATCTTTTCGGGATCGTTACGACAATGCATGCTTTGGAGACCTTTTTAAATAAAAATATTTTAAAACATAAACACTTAATTTAAGTAAAAACTTTAAAACAAAACTTTTATTTGGGATCCCTAATTTTAAAAGTTTTAAATATTCTTAAATAATTTCTAAATATTGTAAATGTACATGGCCTCTAGAAAATTTCTCAAACAAATTTACAAATATAAGTAAAACAGAGTTCTTAAAGCGGAAGAAAAATAAAATATGAAATTTAGGTCCTCTCATGGCTGTCTATCGGATTCTCATCAATCGCCTTTCATCTGCCCTTGCCTTTACCTGAAAAAAAATTATTTTTGAAAAGAATGAGTATTTTAAATACTCAGTAAGTGGCACTACTATTGAAGTTGGGTCATGCTTTAAAAACAATTTAAAAATCAACAACAAATATATTTTTGGTGGCTCTAAACTTTATTTTAACTTACTAATGAATGATGATATACATCAATTTCATGCATATCCTATACACATCCATTTCATGTGTCTCCTACGGAGACCGTCAATTTCACGAAACCTTGAGGTCGTCAATTTCACGAACCTCGACTTAGGTACATCAATTTCATGTCTCTAAGAGGTTGTTTGGTGTGCTAGAATTGAATAGGTTTGGAATGGAATGTAATGGAATCTGATTCCCATGGGAATATTTTTCTGGAATCTGGATTCCTGGGAATGCAGATGCCTGTGTTTGGTTTGTTGGATTTGGGTTGGAATTAACCTGATGCCTGTGTTTGGTGCACTGGATTTGGGCTGGAATCATGCTGATGCCTGTGTGTGTTTGGAGTGCAGAGTTGAGATTGTGCTGGAATTGAATATGTTGCTCAATTGGGAGCTGTTTTTTATGCTATTTTTTTATTTTTTTATTTTCATTTCAACTGTTTTTTCAAATTATTTTTCCAATTATAAACATGAAGTAATAATTTTTGTAATAAGAAAAAAAAACATGGATTTCATAGTTTAGAAGCAATTTTTAAAACTTGTTTAATGTTGTAGAATAAAAAATAATGCCCTAGCATTTGCGCTTATAGAACATAAAGACACCAAACTTTCCATTTTAGAACACATTATTTTGTAATAAGACCATAGCAATTGTGTTGTAGAAAGTATGGAGTATTTGTGTTGTAGAAAGTTTCATAATAATACAATAACGTCCAATTTCGAACAGATTTTTAAAACTCCATTGAGGTTGTAGAAAAAACCAACTCAGAGCATTTGTGTATTGACAACATATTTTTTTAAAATACACCAAAATCTGAATTTCACAACAGATTTTTTAAAACACACCAACATTTGCATTTTCAAGAGAGTGGTTTAACTGCACCAAAATTTGAATTTCACTAGATATTTTTCGGAAAAAAAAACTAAGTCACCACTTCAAATTCATTAGTCACTTTGGAAGTCTATTTTTTAGAAAAATAGTTTACAACATTGTGAAAAGTTAAATTTGCATCATGTATTATGAGTATGTTGACTGAATTTGTTAATTTTATAACCCGCTATTAATCGAAATTGTGAATAATTATAATTCTTTCAATTAATTATGAAGTGGAGGTTTCATGTGTTACGAAAATAAGTAGACTTATTTTTTGGTTCCATGTGTTAAGAAAATAAGTAGACTTATTTTTTCATGAGATAAATTGTAAATAATTATAAATTTTCATTCAATTTTATGAAACCTATTACTTGGCCTAACACTTTTGCTCAAATTTAGTTCAAGGTATTGTAGTCATATTGGAAAATCCAGTATATAAAATGTGGTCATTTGTCACAGTAAAAAAAATGTGTAAATATGATTTTTATTTTTTAAAAAAATCCAAATAATTTACAAATTTGATTTTTATTATTAAGTTGGTTATTTTTCCTTTTTTTTTTATAATTTTTATTATTTAGTTGGTTAAATGAAAAAGAATGGGACAAATCAATTGGAAATATTAAAGTGAAAATTCATTAGTAATGTGAGTACGAAATTAAACCAAACAATCCAATTAAAAGAAATGACAAATTCTAAATAAAGGAAATCTTATAAAAAATGATCAACCAAACAATGAAATGGAAAAAAAAAACAGTGTTAATCAAATAAGCCTTTTGAAAATTTAACAAATTCAAATGAACAATAACAAAGGACTAATAATGCATAATATAAACGTAACATCCTATTACAGTTTTCTTCGAAGAAACGCATAATATAATGAACATAAATATATTACAAACAAAGAGGTTGGCAAGAGAGGTATTTACGTGAATCGGTGAGACGTATATTTTTCGAGTGGAGGAAGATCGAGAGCCTATAAAACATGTATTAAACAGGGGGCAAAAATGAACTTAGTTAGAACAATGCACACATGAAGTGCATATTACATACTTTATTTAGTAACTAACGACACTCATACTTGTAACGTAATCCGTCCTTGTTGACTGTTCGAAGCATACAGTAAAGACACCATTGTTCGGTTATGTCATTCACGAAGTACATGAAAAAAAAGGAATAAACAAGCTTAGCAAGTCTGTGAGAATAGAGATGATAATAAAGAAAAGAAGCACTCTACATAGGAAGGAATGCTTACCCGAACAGTGAAGAGGGAATAGAATGCAGTGGATGGTTGCACAGAAAGGGCAAAATGTGATTGATGAATGAGGGTGAGATGTGTATTTAAGGAAGAAAATGAGAGCTCAGATGAGTTAAGTCCCCCACCAACTCACTTAATCAGGCAAAGTACATAAGAATAAATGGAACTGGCTACTTTCATAAATATTGAAAGGACTAAAATTCACCCAACCACCAAACAGTGCCACATTAAATACGAGACTGATGAAACTAAAAACAAAAAACAAAATTAATTGCACTGATCTGCCATTTCTGAACACAACCATATATGGATGGATTAAGCAAAAGAATTCTTCCAGCAATCCCAAACTCACTGAACACAACCAATGCACAACAAGGATTTTCGTACAAGGACTATGAATCTCAAAAAATCAGAGAAAATGGCCTCAGATTTGAACATCAATTTTGGAAAGTAGCAACATTCAAGAACAAAAACAACAAGACAGTGTGCAGTGGAAAGATAATCCCAGAAATAGAAGAATGTGAACAGTAGCGTATGTTCATGCTTTAGGACTGTAATCAACATTAATTGAACTGAAGATAAAACGAATATAATTGATAATCAGGGGCCTTAGGCATGAACAAAGATCATACGAAAATCACAGAACAAGTTTCTCATCATAGGCCTTAAGAAAACGTTTAATCGAACCTGTTTTTTCACTCGTTCCAGCCTCCCTACCAAGCTTCTCATCCCCAAACCAGTCTCCTACCTGACCTCGTCAAAGGGTGGACAGATTGTGTAGAATCTGAAAATGAAAACGCGAGCCCCAGGCACCGTGGAAAACAATCCTCCATCTTCGAGGCGGCAAAGAAACGAAAGGAGATTCGAAGCGGCAAGGGGGACAATCCTCCATCTTCGAGGTGGCAAAAGAGAGGAAGGGGGATAACGAAGCAGCAAACGGCAAGATCGTCGAAGCCAAACGATGAGGATGTCTCTCCGACAGAATCTGGGACAGAAAAAGAAACAAAAAAACACCCTCAGACGAAGCCAAGATCGCAGATCTGCCGTGAAACGATGACTACCCAGACGGAAGGGTCTAGGGGAGAAGAAGACGACAAGAAAGCTCACGGAAAACAGCGAACATACCTCAGATCCAAGCGAAGGAGAGGGAATACACTGCCACCGACAAATATCTGAGCAAAGAAGTCGAAAACGACGAAAATACCTCAGATCCGAGAGGTGGAGGGCGAAACCCTAACTCAGAGAAGCATGCATCAACTCAGAGAAGGGATGGAACGAGGGATACAACAACAGCCACCATTACTCAGGCCGTTGAAGGTCGTAATGAGGGAGAGAGAAAATGGATGCTCGAAGATGGAGGATGTGAAGGGACAGAGAGAAGATGCAGAGACGCATAAATGAGGAAGAAAGAGAGTGGGACAAATTTCAGACGTGAGTTATGAGGGAGACAAAGAGTGTGAGAGTGGTGAGTGAACGTGAGAGAGGGAATGGATTGGCATCCATCTTGGCAAGTGAAGGGAATGGGCTGGAATCCCCATTCCAATCCCATTAGAATGCAACCCATTCATAACCCACAGCATTCCAGGGCCACCAAACAAGGGCATCTCTTTCTAATCCAAGCCAATCCATGCCAACCCCTTAGGCCAAACAACCCCTAAGTTCTATGTAGGCATCTCTGAATGTACATCAATTTCATGTACACTTATAAAACTCATACATAATTTAAACTTATTCCTTTAATGGAATTTTGAGAAACGACCAACTCAATATTACAACTATTAACGATTGCAAACAATAATAATAAATTTCATGCTTTCAATAATTTTCATAAACAAAAACATAATCAAACAATTCATAAAGCACATGAATTTTGGAAAATCAAACACGCACACCCAATTTAAAAGTTCAACAATAAAGCCACTTACCTCGGCCTAATTGTCTTTATTCTAAGCCGCCTAATCAACTCAACAAAGGGTCAAACTCAACCTTAATTAAATGATCGGTCCTACAAGAGTTTCCAAAATCAGGAGAAATTATTCTACTAATTTCTCTTACCAACACAATTGCTAACGAAACACATTCGGGGAAAAGAAAACTCACCAAAACAGAATTTGAACTTGCTGGTTGGGTTCTAATTTTGCTCCAATTTCGATAGTTTCAATTCCAATAACTTGGGAGACATTGAATCAAAGGCTAGACTTCAATGGGTACTCAATTAAATGCTAAAACTAGACAATTAAACACTCAAACCAACATACCCAAGGTTGAAGAAGCTGGAAAATTTCTCCAAACACCCAAAACCGCTACTGTTCGTGTTGCTCAGACCGCTGCTCGCCGGAAATCGGCCTAAACTCACCGAAAACCGCAAACAACAAAGAGAGATTGGGAGTGTGAGAGATCGGGCGTAGATGACTTAAAGCCGAGAGGTACAAAGGAAAGATACCCACACTGTCGCCCACAAAATTGCCTAAACCGCGAGTTTCTTGCTGCCCGTTGACGATGCTTGCTCGAAATCGTTGTTGTCGCGCCACCTGAAACCACAAGAAGAAGAAATGAAGCTGCCCCGTCGTTTCGTCGTTGTACTGTCGAAAGAGACGACCGGAGCGCCACCCACTGGAGACGTGCTGAAACTGCTGTTGCCGGCCGAAACCTGCTTGACGAATAAGAAGAAGTTGAAGAACCCCCCTGTGCGACTGTGCTCGTGGAGAAGAGAAGGGAGTTGAGGAAAAAAAATACTTTGGGCTGCGCACCGGCTGAATTAAAAGGGGAAAACTAGGGCTTGGTTGGCTTGACTTAACATTCTCAATAATTACAAAAGTGTCATTCCAACCCTAATTTTTAAAATTTCACCAATTTTAAAAATTTCAAATTTCCCTCTTAACTCAAATTAACACCCAAACTAAATAAATTTGAATTCTCCTTAAATTACAAGTGTTACAGAGACAACTTTTTATTGATATACATTGCTTGAGACAATGCTAGCGTTTTGTTCTTACGATCCTAATGATTTGGATCCTAGGAATGTTGGGTTTTATGCTCTAAAACTCGTAGATAGTAAATGGTGACAAATTGTTTACTTGTCTCAATACGTTGTTATTGAGGTTTGTACAATAAAGAGTTATTGTTACTAAAATTGCACAATTTGACCCAAATCCAATAAACTAAGATCCTAGGTTGTTTAGATGAAACTTGGACTAGTATGTGGGGAAATATGGGGATCAGTGTTCAAGTAACAACCTAAATGGTCTATAGTATAGGGATAAGGCTGGGTACCATATCCTAGCGACACTATGAGATACGACCCATTTTGTATTTGATACAGATGCAATGATCCAAAGCATCCATGTAGGAGACATGCGAGTAGGGGTATCTTGTGCAATGAGTTTGCATAAGACCGGACCACGAAATAGTAATCACTAGATGTAACACCGTTAACTAGTTTAGGTTTTTATTTCAATAGGATGACCTAGGTAACTTAATCTAAATCCTGAGTATGTTATGAACCCCTTTCAGGAGGGATTGTCCTTAGATTTGTATGAGTGAGAGTGACCAGTTCGCCAACTCAAAAAGCCTACCATTTCAAGGGCAAGATCGAGTGGGGGCTAGGAACATAACATTACAAGACGGAATTCACTCCTTCCCTTATTGGGGTAAGTAGATGTGTGTTACCTTAAGGGCAGATTTTGGGTCTTGAACAAGGGCTCTCATCCTCTCCTAGCTCGAGAAGAACTGTTGTGTATTGATTGGATCATAAACAAATTGTTCATTAAAGGAATCAGTGGTACTTAAGGATCTAGAGGTAACCCAGGGGTAAAACGGTAATTTGACCCAACTGGCATTACGAACACTCGCGAATGATTGACTTACCGTTATTGATCAATATTCATGGACACAAAAATATTCTACAGTGAGAAGAGTGCAACTGTGGGTCTTTAGTGGAGTGACCCACAGTTAATGAATGTTGACTAACTTGGTTAATGAGTTTAGTCAATTAGTCTCGTATCATTGGAGCTTCTAATCTGTAGGTCCATTAGGTCCACATGCTAGCTCGTAATAGTCTTGAATAGAATTTGAAGTGTGTTAAATTCGTTAAGAGAATTAAATTGTATTTGATACAATTAAGATAATTGGTGTGTGGCTAGCTGAATGGATGGAATGTGAGATAAGATGAATAATAATAAGAAAGAAATATTTAGCCAACACTTAAGTGCAAGTATACACTGTCGCACGTAGTAATAAAAAACTTTAGAAAGTATTCCAAGGGTATTGATCCCACGAGGACTAAATTGGAAATTCAGATTTGAGGAAGAAACTGCTCAAATGATTGCTTTTGAAAAAGTAACCAAAGAAAATAATAAGTTGATTGATTGAGTTTTTGAAAAGATAAATAAAACATGCAAATAACTAATAAAGAATAACAATAATAAACAAACGAGGTATTCAACATGGATTCATCCCTAGGGTAACAACCATACTTATGCCATATCTAACTTAAGAGTGTTTTAATGCATTGGGTCAGATTTAACTTCCTTTTGGCCCTTGTTTCCAAAATTCGTAAGAAGGCTAAGGGAGTACCGTTATGCCCATTTCTGGGACTCGACTCCGACATAGATAATTCACGAATGCAACCTATAACCCTATAGTCGATATAGGGTGCCTTAGGCAACTTGCCCTATAACGCCGAACAATCTCTTTCGAGTTTTTTCTCCTATATTACCTTTATGAGAACCGATATCGTTTGTCCCTTTCAAGATCAAACTCACATAGCATGCAAAGTCTAAGTGATCAAATTAAACTTAGCAAGATCAAAATGATATTCAATAAAGAATGACATGCATTAAACCCTACTTAAGCAAATAAAACACTTTGAAGCCATTAAACCTTAAGGGGCTGTTTGGTGCGTCAGAATTGAATGGGTTTGGAATGGAATGGAATGAAATCTGATGCCCATGGGAATATTTTGTTGGAATCATGATTCCCATGCCTGTGTTTGGTGCATTGGATTTGAGTTGGAATTAATGGGGAGAGAAATAGTGGGACCCACCAAAATCATGAAGAAAAATGGAGAGAGAAATAGTAGGACCCACCAAAATGTGGTTAAAATAGAAAAAGAAATTGTGGGTCCCATCAAAATTAGGAAGAAAAATGGAGAGAAAAATAGTGGGACCCACCAAAATGTGGGAATGGATTGGAATTCACATGCCCACCCTTTCATTCCAACCCCGCCCAACCAAACAAGGGCATCCATTTCCATTCCAATCCAATTCAATCCAAACCCATGAAACAAACAGCCCCTAAGGGAATTCACCACATTGAACCCCTCAACGAGATTTAGCTACTCGTGATGGGATAAAAAGAAAATGAACACATTTTCATTGAAATAATGATGCAAAGAATACAAGATAATGAAAAGATTCAAGAGCTGGGATTAAAAGAGATAGCTAAATATTATAGGTTTTTTGTTTACACAATCCTTCTAGAGTTCGCTAAGAGACTCCACTCTCTCACTTTTACAAGATGGGAATGGGTGAAACTCTCTACAAACCACAAGGTTTGATGTCTAGCTCTCTCTCTGGTTAGAATTTGGTCATCTAAGAAGGACCCCGGGCATCCCTACTCATTGGCGTCGAGCTAGGGTTCTGTCACCATCCTTTTCTTCCAAGTGAGTTCTGCTTGAATTTGACTTCGAATCCCGAGCTTATATAGTGTAGAATTGGTTGAGGAGCTGCGAAATAGGTGCTGGAAGGTTGCCAGTCAGTTTCGGGGTCAAAACAACCGGTTAGGTGCGAAGAAGACTCGTCAACAATGACCCGCGTGCAACTCGGAACGGCCTCTGTTTTTCCAGAAATGCGGTCGCATTTCAATTTTGCCTTCCTAGAAATGCAATCGCATTTCTGGGAAATTCTAGCTTCTCTTCTGTTTTTCTGCACAACAGCAAACTAAGTCAATTTTGCTTCAAATCAAGTCTTTTTAGGCACCATTAAGCATAATTCAACAAAAGTGACTCTCAACACCCTAACTTATCAAATTAACATGTTTTGAGCTCGGAAATAGTAAAATTAACCTAAATACTCAATATTTGACCAAGAAATGAGCTAAATATAAGGGTACAATAAGTATATTTTTTACCCTTATCAATAATGTATGAAGATACATTATAATATAAGTTTAATTGGTGAATTAAACTTTATAATATAAAATTAATTTTGGATGTGATTCAAAATTAATTAATGAGAGAATTAAATATTTGAAGGAGTTCAAATATTAAATATGAATTAGATTCATATTAAATTATAGGTTAAAATAATATGAATAAAGATTCATTTTAAAACTATAGTATATGAGAGAATTATTTGAATTTGATTCAAATAGAAAATTGATTAAATATTTGGTATTTAATTAAAGAAATAATTAATGTTCATTAAGTGCACATTAAAAACTATAGGTTAAAAGAGAGAAACATATTTGGATTTGATTCAAATATAAAATTAATTAAATATATGATATTTAATTAGTTGGTTGAATTAATTCAATTAAATGTGGTTTAATTGAATTTGAAACTATAGGTTAAAATTGATTAATTTGATGCATAATATATAGTTTATGTAATTATTAATTTAATGTGTTAAATTAATAATTTGAGGAATGAAGTTTTGACATGGGAGTTACACGATTGTAATTCTCCACCCTCCTTCAACCAATGTGAATGGTCTCTTAATTGCAATCTCTCTCAAGATTCACCCTCAAGAAAAAAGGTACAATAACATTCTTGCTGTAATCATTCCCACACACAAGATTGAGTTCCCACAAACTCAAATCTCATGAATTCAGAGTATAGCGAGTGATCCAATTGATAGTGTTCGTTGAGGAACATTGTGCAGAGAAGAAATTCGTTCTTCAACAAGTAAGTACCAAATTCTCTAAATAGTTTAGAGTAGAATTACATGCTTAATCTAGATTATAGACAAGGGATGAAAAGAAAAGAAATATAAATTACATATTTAAACCTAAAATGAGAAAGTTAATTAATAAAAACCATGAATAATGGCAATAACGTAATTTTCCGTCCTACAGTTCGAAATTTCCAACGGTCAAAAATGATTTGTTAATGTATGTTTATGCACACACCGCGCACTTCTGAAACATCTCCAAACCGTGCTACGGGAATTCAGATGAAATCTACACCGTCCATTTCATGGACTGAATCAGAAATTTCTGCAAATCAGACGGCCAGAAAACGTCCTTCATATAATTATATATTTTCATTCACGGCGCCATTCATTTTATTCCTGTGAGGGGGTTCAACGATGGCCTGAAAATGGAGGTATTTTGAAGCTTTCAAAAACCTCCAACACACAGAAATCGCTTATTTGGCTTGCGAGTTTCTTCAATCCCAGAAAAGTTTCAGCGTCGAAGAATGATGCCCATCAAGTCCAATGATCATTGGGCTTTTCTGGTATCTTCTCTCGTTCTTGAATTCATTTCTTATTCTGGGATTCTCTGGTTTTTTTCAGGGGAAATGGGATAATTTATTGGTTATCTTCATTCTCTCTTTTACATTTTCGTTTAATTAGTTAATATTATTTCTCGTTCTTTGTTTGAATTCTTCCTCTTTTATTGGGTTTCTTGCGGAGAATTGACTGATTTTTCAATGTTTGATTTCCTAGGTTTTCCATTTTGTCATCAAGTTTCTCGAGTAATTGGTTAATATTACGTTGGTTTCTGTTCATCAAATATTCTATGTATCCATGTCATGTTTCTGTTCGTTTTACTTGTGCTTGAGAATCAATGGGGGAAAACAATGCCCAATTTTCCTGGAAATTGCTTCAGAAAAAGATTGAGAATCAAAATGTTTAAAGAGAGAGACGATGCTCATGACTGATAATTTTTCAACATTTTACGCGTCCATGTGATGTTTAATCTTTATTCTTCGTTTTTGTTTTTGGGATTGATATCGATTTTGTTTTAGGCTTTTGATTTAAAAAATTTAGCTTATAAAACTACGGATACTTACTCTTTTTTTTCTTTTTGGTTTAGTTTTTCACTTCTTTTTTTATTAAAAAAAAACTTTTGAAATCTTAGCTAGTTTTAAAAACAAAAAACAGGCTTCGGAAAACTACTTGTTTTAGATTTAAAATTTTTCCTATAATTTTAAAAATTATTCTGAAATCAGATTAGAAAACTAAGAATGAGGTTGGTAATAAGCATAATTTTCCAAAATGGACAACAATAAACAAAAACTTTATAGAATGAGGCCTTATTTTTTAGCCTTTTTTCTTTGGGTGTGTAATTTCTGATTGAAACAGGAAGATATTGAAGCACCCATGTGGGTTGATCTCACCTTAGAAGGGAAGACCAACAACCAGAACATGTGAGTGTCTGATATAATTGGTGATATATGTCAGATTAATATGCATTTAATACTATGATTTTCTTCTTAATTATTCATCATACTAATTGATCATATGCTTTTACTTTTGTTTTCAGTGATGATAAATGGTTCTATACACACCACCCGTAAGCACCCTCGATAGTTTTTCCATTCGCAGGATAGTTGTGAAATATATCTTTTTCATGATTTAGTTCTTTGTGTTTTCCTTAAAAAACCAAATACAAATATCAGGATCCACCAGAGTTCCTCTCATGACCTGAAAATAGCATTTTCTCAGCTTTTTGAGGAGGGAAAGGCTTTAGATTTTGAATTATTGGTGTCTTCTTCTCCGATCCTTCCCGACTCTGTCTCAAGATCAAGAGGGAGAGACTTTGACAACAATAAGTGGAAAGGCAGTTGTCAGGGTTTTGCAATGGACAAGCATATTGTAGGTGAGAAGATAAGTTCAGAATTAGCCACTAAGTTGAAGACTAAATCGAGCTTTACAGACTCAAAAGGTCCAAGTTCGGGTTCTTATGCTGGCCGTTTAACTGAAAACGCCATGCCAAATGTTTTAGCTTCAGGTTCGAGTTCAGGGGGAAAGGAGCCAGTTGACACCAGAAGTAGCAGCACAACCATAACTGGTATCGATCATCGACCACAACAGAAGCAAATGGAGGGAACAAGTCAACCATTGGGCAATTCTAGTAGACTTTTGTCAGATATGAGGAGAAGTCTCAGAAAAAGCTGTGTCACTAGACAAGCATCAAGATTGGAGGTTAATAACCGTCAAAGACAATCAAGCGGCCATAACTCTTCTTCAAGTAATTCAAGCATGTGCTCCTCTTTGAAACCTGGTTTTGGTGTTAAAAGCATCACTTATACATCAGAACAATACCTGAAAAGTACTCAAGGTGTTGGAAGCTTTTCCAGGATGACTCATGCAGCAATGAACAAATCGAAAGTTTCAAGTGTTTTCTCAAGCACCTTAAAGATTCAAGTGGAGGACGTAAGTTCCAACTCAAGGAGGGTTGGTAAATTGTATAATTCTAAGTCAGCCCACTTCGAGGCTTCAAAAACAAAGGTGAGAAGCTGTTAAAATTTGAGACTGAGACATCTGTATGGCAAAACTAATTTTCCGCTCAACTTGATAACCCCTGTATCAAACATAGGGTTTTCTTGCAATCAATTTTCTGTTTTGAGAAATGGTATTGAAAACTTTAGGTTAAATTATAAGTTTAGTCCTTGAACTTTTAGATTTATGTTTATTTGGTCTCTAAATTTTAAAATTGTCTAGTAGGATCTGAACTTTTAATTTTGTGTCTAGTAGATTTCTAAACTTTAAAAGTGTCTAATAGATTCTTAAACTTTCAATTTTGTGTGCAATAGGCCCTTGATTTATTCAACATTTCTTAAAAATTCACGAACTTACTAGAGACAAAACTGAAAATTTATGGGGTCTTATTAGACACAAAATTCAAGTTTATAGTTGATAGATCAGTTATTTTTTAAAGTTTTGCATATGTTAGGGATCTATTAGACATAAAATTAAATGTCTAGAGACCTATTAGATGTTTTTAAAGTTCATGGACTTGTTAAGCACAATATTGAAAGCTCAAGGATCTATTAGACACTTAAAGTTCAAAGATTTTTTAGACAATCTTAAAAGTTCATAGACTAAACTTGCAATTTAACCAAAATTTTAATTTCTCAGTGTACTTAATCTTGTTTGTTCTTCACCAGATACTTCGTCCTAAAGCTTCTCTACCACAGAAAAGAGACGAACGAAACACCATAAAGCCAAAGAAAAAGGAAGGTTTAGATGGAACAGGAAGATGCAAAATAGTTGTAGCTGGAAAGGAGAATGCAATTGGAATAATTGCTGTGAGTCAGAAATGCACTGCTAGAGATCCTTCTACTGTTGGTATGGTCAAGGATCAGAAAAGGATACAACATAAGGTTCCACAAAGACTTGGCAGACAAAGTATATTTGGCTCGAAGGTAAAAAGTTGTAGATTGCTACTAGTAATCGTCCATGCTCGTTTTATTGATGTTAAAATATTGTACCCTATACTTGCATCATTCTCTGGAATTAGTAATAGGGCATTTATCTGTTATCTTCAGTCGTGTCCCAAATGAAGAGTTTGCACTTGTTCATGGGATGGATTGTACTATCCCAATCACAAGATCTCTTTCATTGAAATAACTCAAGGAAATGGAAAATGTGTGACCAAACCAGTAAAGGCTTCCCTTGATATATTCTCTGCTGTCACATAAACTGATATTGATATGATAGTGAATTTCAGGGTACTTGATGGAAGGTGGGAGATGATAATGAAACAATTGAAGGTTTCAACAGTCTAGGACTTGAGTTGAATATGAATTGAAAGATCAAAATAACTTTGATCAATTAGTGAGATTTACATGGATATATTTTGTGTAATAAATTGGGGCATATATCATTTTCCTGGTTATGGACATTTGACAAATTTTTTATGCATATATCATTTCTTGATCATGGTCCGACAGTCCTCCATGCATCAATTCTCATTTAATTCCAACTCTTGGACAAACTATCTCTTGATTACGTGAGCTAAACACTGGTGCTGAGAATTCTTAGTCAGATCATTAAGGGAAAATGAAAATTCTAACATATGGGATTAACTCAGTGAGATGTACTGTTCTGAAAACTGTTTGTTTTTCAGTGTCTTTTGCAGAATGGTCGCTATATCTTTGAAGCTATGTTATTATCATCTTCATTCGATGACCCTTTTTATACTTTTACTTCTATAGCAGCAGGCTAAAAATCTGGAAAATGGAAGCAAATTGGTGTACTTCCGTTGAGTGGTCTGATGGAGTCCGTACATATGTAACATCTCTACCCATAAGAAAGGAGGCAATGGGGCGGGTGACATCTCTTTCCTTTGCTTTTTCAGACTGCAGTTGTAAGTTCTATTCTTATGGGTTCAGATCAATTTTCATCTGACCCAATGAGTTTGGAAATGCTGTTATAACAGTCTTTTTGAATTGCCAACTTGGAGAAATAGGTTGTAAAGTGATGCTGACTGACAACTATCTCTGGTCATTCATTTTTTCATGTCCATTTATTAAGAATGTTTTTGGTGTTTCCAAGTTTACCTAAACATAGTTAAATCCCGGTTTTTGAACACAAATTCACAAATCGTTCTTAGCTGAGATAGTCACCAAATCCCTATAGGAGCTTCGATTTAAGAAGTCATTTGTCAAGTTAAGGTCATGTATGTGTTTCGTGCAAGTGTTTTACTTTTCGATACTTACCAGACACCGAAGGAAGAATAATAACAGCATGTGAGCAAAGTGGCCAGATGGTGTTTGTGTGTGTGTGTGTGTGTTTTATCTAGTAACCTTAAAAGGTGCTGTAGGAGATTAACATATAGGACCAGCAAAAACCAGAATCCACATGGAGTGGATGAGGTTGATCAGATAAAGACCATACCAAACTATGAATCAAACAAGATGCTGCTATCCTTCTCTGTGGACCACATTGAACCACATTGTTCTAGAAACTATGGTCCCTTTTTCTAATTTTTTTGCTATCAAGTAGGTGATATCAAGTCACATTGAAAATCTAAATGCTCAAGCTAATCTCATTTTGTGCTTACTATGGCCATAAGTTCATTTTTGTGAAAGGATAAATGCTCAATATAGCTGGGAGGTTGTCACTTTTTTCGGCTCTTAGATAGATGTAGGAGGTAGAAATTGAAAAGTGTACTCTCTTTCGTATTTACTATGGCTATTTGTTAGTATATCTGTGAAGGCACAAATTACGATATCGTAGTTTCATTTAGTTCAACAATTGTGGGGGTAGGGAACTGAATCATCGAACCTTTGAGATGATAATTAGTGTCTTATCCAATGAGTTATGTTTGGATTGACAAATTACCGATTGTAGTTGTAATGTGATTGTCACTTTCATGACTGTTAGATGTGTGAGGGAGAAAAATTACTTTTCTAAGATAGTTGTTGCTTTTACGACCGTGAGATGTATGGAAGAGATGGAAAATGTTTTATGATCAATGCATCAAACGGTCGTAGAAGTGACAAGTATGCATCACGGTGACCACATATAGTATCATTTTGGAGAGAGAGAGAAGAGGGGAAGGGAGTATTATGGTTGTGGAATATTTTGGGATGGAGTATGAAATTAGTAAATGGGATTTTGATGCATATCTTGTTGTGAGGGAAAACAAACAAAGGGAAGGAAACTGCAGAGAACCTGAGTTGTTTAACTTGTATGCAAAATAGAGCCAAAGCACTCAGGTCTGTCCCTTTCCCTTACCTTATTAGCCCCTTCCCCTCTCTCCCACACATCTGAATCATATTGTCCTTTCTTCCCTTTATTTATTTCATATTATTATACCTTCCCCTCTCTCCTCCAACTCATTTCAATCATATTTTCCTTCAATTTCTCTAATGTATTTAATACGGGTAATATGGATTCAATTATCAAACTAGGTTAAAAAGGCTTCAATTTGCCCTTTCACATGTGGTTCAACTCAATAAATAAATATATGTATGTATATGTGTGTATGTGTATAACTTTATTTGTTCAATTTCAATTTCTTAGGCTCCGTTTGATAACCATTTGGTTTTTTAAAATTATGCTTGTTTTCTCTCAATTTTCCTATTATGGTTTTCATCTTTGTTAATGGCACATTTGAATTCCTAACCAAATTCCAAAAACAAAAACAAGTTTTTGAAAACTACTTTTTTTAGTTTTCAAAATTTGAATTGGTTTTTGAAAACATGAAAAGAGTGTATTAGAAAAACAAAGAAGTTTGTAGGTGGGAGTAGTGTTTATAGGCTTAATTTTCAAAAACCAAAAACCAAATTGTTATCAAACGGGGTCTTAATTTTCAAACTTTTCCTTTCCGTCTTTGAACTTTACATTAAAAAAAAAGTCTCTATTGTTATCATCTTTCTATAAAAATATCTAATGTAAACCTAACCTATCTAATATAATAACCTAACGTACTACACTTGTTTAAAGTCAAATCTTTTTTTTTAAGAGTTTAAAGTATATATATATATATATATTTCTTTCTAATCTAAAGTTTAGAAATTAAAAACATGATTATCTCAAAAAAAAAAAAAAAAAAAAAAAAAAAAATTAAAACATGATATTTGAAAGTGAGAATATGAAATAAATTGTTTAAATGTTCAAGGACTAACACGACATGAACCAGAAACTTGGAGATCAAGATAGAATTTAATCCTAAAATTAAAATCAACTCATACAATTATATACTACATTTCTCTCTCTTTTGTGATGAAAGGAGAATATCCAAAAGCATCCTTTATATAAATATATATATTTGCTTTCTTACTTTGTTTTTTTTTTTTTAATTGAGAAAATATGGAGTCCTTTTCCATGCATTGATTGTATTATTTTTTTTTTTTCTGCAAATAGTGTGGTGCTGCTGAAAAACAGATAAAGCATATTATTAGTATCAGATTCACTGAAGATTTGAAGGGAGGAATTAAAATAAAATTAATATAATATTTTGTTGAGGAGAAAAATAATGTGGTTCTGTTGTTGTTTAGTTTCAATTATTGGAATGAAAGGACAAATAAAAAAAAGCATAATCTTGAATTATGAAAAAGGGGAGAAAATCCTTAACTAAGTTTGTTCCCAACCCCATCCTCCATGACAATTGTCACTTGCATCACAAAGGGTATCATTTGGATCTTTAACTGGTTTTACTTCAATTTATTGTAGAATTATTTTTTTATATATATTTATTTTAAATAAATGAAGACTTTGATTTTTGTGTACTAAATTTTCTTGTGAAGTAAATATATTAGTGATTTACACTTTTTGATAAATGGAATACAAAGTCAAATAATAACAATTTTATGCGAAGTTGATGGATAAAAAATGGAACATTAAAAGAAAAGGTAAAAATAGAATATTGACAAAAAAAAAAAAAAAAAAACAAAACAGACACAAAGAAAGTTTATAAACAAATGAAATGAAAGAAAAGGTACGAGATTATACAGTGTTAACAAATATAGGTAAGACTTAATCAAAAAGAAAAAACCAAACAAATAAAGGTAATTACCACTCGCCAAAACAAGCTTAGCTCAACCGTAATTGGCATATATCTTTGATTATGAGGTCAGATGTTCCAATCTCCCCACTCCCAAATGTTGATGTATTAAAAAAAAAAGAAAAAAAGGTACTTACCACTCATGCGTGATAACGTTTCTGTTATATTCGCCATTAATTGCCTCTTTTTCTGAATTTAGTGTCAGGATCATTAACTAATGAGAAATACATGCAATTTTATTATTCTATTCAAGAACGGTAGGTATATACGCCGACGCAAAAAATTGTATATTAATAGTATGTTGTGCAATAAACTAATATCGTTGAAAATTTACAAAATTTGTAAATAATAAATTAGTCTAATTGAACTAATTTATGTAAACCAACCTCGTTAAAGATAAATTTGGTTGGAGTGAGAGACGACATTGCAAATCAAATTTAAACAACATTTGAAGAATAAAAGTTGTTATTTTTTATTTTTAGGTGCTCCCGGTGCAATAATGAAGTCAGTAATTTTATACCGTTGGATGTAAGAGAGAGAAATAGTAAAAGTATGTCGATTTTGTATGGAACGATTATTAGGAACAAACAAATTTAAAGATTTAGATATGAGGGGTCTCATTAGAAGGTGGTAAATTGAGAGGGAAATTATGGGTATTGATGAAATGTGTGTTGGGTTTGGCTCTATACTACATCCCCCAATACTGTAATAATTCAGCCTTTAATTTGTTGTCAACTATACCTTAAAGACACTCCAAACTGACACTCTCACACACAACACAACACAACAAACAAATCACAATACGTCTCTTCCTAAACCATCTCTCCATTGCCCCCAATGGCCACCACCCCTTCCCCTTCCCCTTCCCATTCCCACCACCACACCGCCACCACCTCCGACGAAGAAGAACAAGAACAAGAAGACCAATCCAACGGCGCTGGCTTCTGCCGGAACCTTCACGGAGTCGGCTCGGTTCTCGACCCGAGAACCAAATGGGTCCGCGAATGGAACCGGGTCTTCCTCCTGGTCTGCGCGGCCGGCCTGTTCGTGGACCCTCTCTTCCTCTACACGCTCTCCATAAGCGAGGCCTGGATGTGCGTCTTCGTCGACGGCTGGCTCGCCATCACCGTCACCGTCCTCCGCTGCATGGCCGACGCCTTGCACCTCTGGAACATCTGGCTCCAGCTCAAGACTGCCACCAGATCTTCCTTCGCCGCCGCCGACAACACACGCCTCACAGATACAACCCCTCGCGCCGTCGCTCTCCGCTACTTCAAGTCCAAGAAAGGCTTCTTCTTCGATCTCTTTGTCATTCTTCCTCTTCCTCAGGTATTGCTTTATTCTTTTCCACATGCATATTTATTCTTTATGTTCATTAATTAACAAATAAATAATATCCTAACGAATCATCTTTAGGAATGTTTTGACCTTTTGAATTTAATAAAATATTACGCCTCATGATTTTATCCAAATTTCATAACATAGCCTCAACTTCTTAATTAATAATCTTTAAATCAAGAATTTTATCAATTGGCATGTTTTTTTTTTTTAAGTATTGAGATGAATTTAATTCACAAGAAAATAGAAGAATATAAGACTAATGTTCAATTATTGTGGCATTTTTTTTCCCCTTACTCTGTTTCATTACCAATAATCGATTTGTAGAGCGTTGAAAATTAGAGTGATATCTATCTATGTTCTCGTCAGAAAATGTTTTTTTAGTGTGTCAACATTTAGGGGTGGGGATTTAAACTTCTAACCTCATGGTTGAGGACATGTGCTAATTACCGCAAAACTAAGCTCATTTTGTCTACTCGTCCAGAAAGTTGAAAATTAATAAAAAATTTCATTTAAAAAATAATAAATTAATAGTTTATGACACATGTTTGGCGGTAGTTTATTTTATTTATTTTCGTTTTATTTAAAATATTAAGCTCCTTTAATTAATCCTTTCAAAAAAAAAAAAAAAAACTCCTTTAATTAAAATCTCTGTGTCGTTGTGATGTATATTTGATCTGCCCTTCAAAAGTAATTTCAAATTCACAATTGTAATAGCGATGAAAAAAGATTTAAAAAAAAAAAGGTTAAAATCATGAATTAAATCATTTGTAAGTCAAATTTTTTTTGTTCTCTCAATTTAATAGCGATGTAAAATATAAAGTGCATCACTATATAATTGGAACAAAAATGTCCTTTTTTTAACTTTGCTTTTTTTTTTTTTTTTTTTTTTTTGGTGGGAGTACATGAATAATACAATGTGGTCTTTTCCGAAACTGTGATTTTGGACAGTTGAACATGTGAAATTTGGATGTCTTTTTGTGTAGGACATGAATTTTTAATTTCCCTTTTTTATGTGTTCTGGTCTTTTTCTATCCACTTGTTTTTTATATATATTTTTTTTACTCACTTATTTTGATTTTGATTTTGATTTTGATTTTGATACGGGAATCTATTGGGATTCGATCAATTCTTGTTTCGAATACGTTTCAATAATTTAATTTTAAAATACGTCAAGAAATCCAAAACCGTTGGATAATCACAATTATTCTGTTTTTCGGTCTTGTCTATTAAAAAATGTTTGTATACCTCATCTTAATCTTGATTTTTTCAAGTTAGAGATGAGTATATTGACAAATAGATATTAGATTGAAAAATAGTATAGCAAAAACCAAAATATTTATGTTTAAATTTTAAAATTTTAAAGATTATATAGATATTTTGAAATTTTATATAGATCAAAATGTAACAAACTTAGGGAAGTATCCAAATAAAAATAGATCAAGAATTTTGAATTAACTTTTCAAATACTTGAAAAAAATAAGCACCTGAAAAATCATTCTAGACATACCCTAAAACCGAACAAAAACATGTGATTTAAACTAAAAAGAAAAAAAAAAAAAAAGTATAACTTAGTCCCGTTTGATAACCATTTGGTTTTTGGTTTTTGGTTTTTGAAAATTAAGCCTATAATCCACCTACAAGTTTCTTTGTTTTCCTAATACATTCTTTTCATGTTTTCAAAAACCAAGCCAAATTTTGAAAACTAAAAAAAATAGTTTTCAAAAACTTGTTTTTGTTTTTGGAATTTGGCTAGAAATTCAAGTGTGCCCTTGACAAAGATGAAAAACATGGTAGGAAAATCGAGAGAAAACAAGCATAATTTTCAAAAACTAAAAAACCAAAAACCAAATGGTTATCAAACGGGACCTTAGTTGTTGGTTGCTGCTATGGTAGTAGGAATGACTGAAGTCCTGTCCTAGCACATGATTCAGTAAATACATCCACTTTTCTCCTAGAAAAGTTGTTATTTTCAAATCTAGCGATGGTTTTCGAGATTTGTGAATATTGAATTAAATCTTATTTTCTTTTTTATTATTCCAGTTTTACCTTTGGTGTATTTGCTGGTATATCAGTAGTATATGATATACTTTATATTTTGTAAATTAGTTAATTGATATACTTGAAACTATCCCAACCCATAAAAAAAACCAAAAACTAATGATTCAGGTTTGATATACTGTTGATATTTTCAAAATACTACTAAAATGATACATCCATATTTACCTCAAATGAATATTGATCGATGTATGATATGCTGCTAATATATTCAAAATACTACTAAAATGATACACTCATGTTTTACCTCAAAATGAGTATAATGATATACCTAATATACTAATAATATAACTGAAACATATACTTGATTTGAGAAACCTTTGATATACCTTATTATGAGTATTGATATATACTTGATATGAATGTTGATATACCAAAATGATATACCTGACATGTTGCTTCTATTTACTTCTTTCTACATTTTTTTGTCGTGTTTCATTTTCTTTTACTGAATAATTGTGTTGTGTTATTTACATGTTTGAAATGAAATTGTCTATCTTTTAATAATCTAAACACTTATCTTCTATATTTGTTATGAATGTTGATATATATACCATCGATATACTTGATTATGAGTAGCGGTATATCAATGATAGACTTGCAATGTTTTTTTTTTTTTTTTTTAAAGTTCATTGATATATTTTTAATTGTTGGTGTGTATTATGAAAGTCATGGATTGTAAATTTTGTTATAAGTAAATCATTGGTGTATCAATAGTATATCAATCATTTCATTCAAAATTCATTTCAAGTATAACATGTTGATACACCAACAATGTTTATCATTAGTGTGTATCAATAGTATATCAGTAGTATAACAATATTATAATTGTTGGTGTATAATGAAGGTCATGACATGCAAAATTATTTATAAGTATATCAATAAAATGCATTTTCAAGTGTATTAGTACTTACTAAAAATTCAAATATATCATTAGTGTCTTAGTAGTATATCAATACTCACTAAAAATTCAATTTCAAATATATCATTAGTGTATCAGTATTATATCATTAAGATGATATATAGTATATAACAATGATATTTTTGTCAATATGAGCATATAGTTCAATTAGCTAGCATAGGACATGTATATTCCACCAAGAGAGGTTATATGTTTGAATCTTCAACATACATATTGTCCAAAACAAAAATCTAATATACCTAATTTTTTATTAATGAAGTGTATCAAAGATAAACTAATAAACTATTTTTTTAATAAACTAATAAAAGCTTGTGTGTATCCTTTATTAGTGAAGTATATTGTATTCACGAAATATACATTTGATATGCTATTTTTTAGTATATTCTATTGACTAATATATTAAATTTAAAGTAAATTAGTTGATTGATATACCAAATATTGAGTATATCAAAATCACACTAAATGATGTACATGATATATGATATATATCGATAAACCAAATCATCTAGTTTTAATAGGTTCAACTAAAATAGGATAATAAAAGTACATTGTAACATAATTATAAAAAAAACATATATTCTTATTAATTTTGAAATGTATTTTGTAACTAGAGATAATTATATCTATCTAAAAATATTACCCTAAAAACTAATAATAATAAAGTCAAAACAATATGGTGTAAAGTTTTCCATCTCGTGAATTATTGTTGGTTGGATTTTTTTGTTGTGAGATTGGTAATGTTTGAATTGAGGTTTATTGTATTTGGTAATGAAATTGTATTAATGTAGGTTCTATTATGGGTTGTAATTCCTTGGATAATGAAAGAAGGATCAGTGACATTGGTGATGACAGTGTTGTTGATAGTATTTCTGTTTCAATATTTGCCCAAACTCTACCACTCGGTTTGCCTCTTGCGCCGCCTCCAAAACCTCTCTGGCTACATCTTCGGCACTGTTTGGTGGGGCATTGCTCTCAATCTCATTGCCTACTTTGTTGCTGCTCACGTAAGTTCTTCCCATTCCCACCACTTTATCTATTTGTTCATTTGATTTGAGAAAGAAAAGAACACAAAATATATGAAACTAAGAAAATGTCACCAAACAACTATATAAGAAGAATATTTTATTTAAAAAATGTTATATTTCGAACTATATTAAAAAGTTTTATGTCTAATTTAGCATGAGAATTGACAAAAAGAATGATTTGGAGGAGTTTTTCTTGATTAGGAGAGAGAAATGAAGAGGTGAGAAATTTAAATTTTTTGTTACCTTCTTTAATTGATTTTTTTTTTTTGTTAAGCAACTTTTCAATTTGGGACTCATGAATTTTGAGGTTGTGTGATGAGTCACAACCCACACATGTTAAAGAACGGTTTGACTTAAATGTAATGTGTGGTAGCTGTACAGGCTGCAGGAGCATGCTGGTACCTGCTGGGGATACAAAGGGCAGCCAAGTGCCTGAAAGAGCAATGCAGGGCAACGAGCAGCTGTGGACTGAGATCGTTGTCCTGCAAAGACCCAATATTCTATGGGGCAACGGACATGAACATGGGCAGAGACAGAGCAAGATTTGAATGGGCGAACAACAGGCTACCAAAATTCATGTGTTTGGACACTGCAGACAACTTCGATTATGGAGCTTACAAATGGACTGTTCAGCTTGTTGTCAATCAAAGTCGCTTGGAAAAGATCCTTTTCCCCATCTTTTGGGGCCTTATGACTCTTAGGTACTTCGATTATTGTTTCTTTCATTCATTTCCTCATTCAAATTGACTTATGTGTTTTTATGTCAAATGAGGACAGTACATTTGGCAACTTGGAGAGCACCACGGAATGGCTCGAAGTAGTCTTCAATATCATTGTTCTCACCAGTGGACTTCTCTTGGTCACCATGTTGATTGGAAATATCAAGGTAACCTAATTTCCTTTTATACATCTTTTACACTCCTCGATGTTTGACTACTTTTTCAACTTGGTCCCTCTAATCTTTTAAAACTTTCACTTTAGTCCTTTAGCTAGCATCTTATGTAGTTAAAAACTCTTATTTGTTCCTCCAAACTTTTGGTTTTTTAACCTTTTAAAAAAGTTAAACATTTTAATCTTGTTGTTAATCAACTTTCAATTCATTTTAATCTTGTTGTTAATCAACTTTCAATTGTTTGATAGATGAATAATATGACTTTGGACTACGTGCTTTAATATATGTTGAAATTGACATATATTGAAGCTATGTAAATAGGTGTAGATGGATTAAATCAAGTCAAATATCAAGAGACCTAAGATTAAAATAAGTATGTTCTAAAAAAAAAAATTAAAATTTGATATTTCAAAACTTGAGATAGAATTAAAAGTTTAAGGTCTAATTGAAATTAATATTTAAAAAAAAAAAAAAAAAGTGGTCTAATTGAAATTAATTTTTCTTTTAATTTTCACAACATTATCAAGTATCATCACAATTTAAAAAAATTAAAAAGTAGTTCTTAACATTGCGGAAAATTGCTAAAATAAATTTAAAAAAGTAAAAAAGCGAAGAGAAAATTGTCATCAATCAAGTTAAGATTGTCTGTTATTTCTTAAAAAAAAAAATGATTATTCGTTAAAGTATATGAAAAGTTCTGTTGTGTAGCCTTTTTATGAAACATCTTTTTCTCATCATCAATCTGGACTCACCCTGATCTCATTTCTTTCAATTATCTTAACATAAGGTATGAATAAACTTCACCACAGTTAATATTCAAGTGGAACAGGATGAAATTTTAACTTGAATTACGAATACGTGCAGGTGTTTCTGCATGCAACAACGTCAAAGAAACAAGGAATGCAGCTGAAGATGAGGAACCTCGAGTGGTGGATGAGGAAGCGACGCCTGCCACAAGGCTTCCGACAGCGCGTTCGCAACTATGAGCGGCAGCGGTGGGCAGCGATGCGCGGCGTCGACGAGTGCGAGATGATCAGAAACCTTCCGGAAGGGCTCCGGCGAGACATCAAGTACCACCTTTGCTTGGATCTGGTCAGACAGGTGGGTACGTACGTAAAATTATATTTGACAAACAAATGAAATCAAAGTTTTTGGAGATTGGTTGTTACGTTTGTGAGAAACGCATGTTGTTTTAATTTGTAGGTTCCTTTGTTTCAACATATGGATGAACTTGTTCTTGAGAACATATGCGACCGTGTCAAGTCCCTCATCTTCACCAAAGGAGAAACTGTGAGCTAGTTTGAATAAAACCCTTTTTCCCTTGATATCTAATTGAAGTTAAAAAAGATCAAAGGTTGGATTTTTGAAAATTGTGTTGTGTTTAGATAACGAGAGAAGGAGACCCAGTGCAGAGGATGCTATTCGTAGTGCGAGGGCACCTCCAAAGCAGCCAAGTCCTACGCGACGGTGTCAAGAGCTGCTGCATGTTGGGCCCAGGCAACTTCAGCGGCGACGAGCTTCTGTCCTGGTGCCTCCGCCGGCCATTCATAGAGCGCCTGCCGCCCTCCTCATGCACTCTCGTCACTCTCGAGACCACCGAGGCCTTCGGCTTGGAGGCCGACGACGTCAAGTACGTAACCCAGCACTTCCGCTACACATTCGTCAACGACAAGGTCAAGCGCAGCGCCCGTTACTACTCCCCCGGCTGGCGCACTTGGGCCGCCGTCGCCATCCAGCTCGCCTGGCGCCGATACCGCCACCGTCTCACCCTCACCTCCTTGTCCTTTATTCGCCCTCGCCGCCCGCTCTCGCGGTGCTCTTCGCTGGGCGAGGATCGCCTCCGCCTCTATACGGCGTTGCTCACTTCTCCAAAGCCCAATCAGGACCACTTTGATTTTTGAATCTTGTGTCTTTCTTTTTCGCTTCTACTTAAATCTTACCTTGAGAGTTCTTTCCATTGGGTTTCTTTTTGTCTTTTGTTTATTTTCTTGGGTTGGTTTGGTTGTACAGATTGGGATCATTGTGTGACACAATTCTTCAAATTACAACATTATATATATGCCAAGTTTTTTTTTTTTTTTTTTTTTTTTTAATAATATAATAATAATGACTACATGGGGGGTTAATTTTAATATGAAACTGTCTTCAGTTCATTTTCCCCAGGATTTTGAGGATTTTATATATGGGTAACCAAATAAATGGCAATTTTAAAATAGTTGTTTTGAAAAAGGGCCCTTGTGTTTTTATTCTAAGAAATGATCCAAAGCTAATTTTAGTAAATTCTTTTGTCAACAAAGTGAACGAAAATACACAACCTTCATAAATAAATTAAACAAAAAATACACGGTAAATCAACGAGAAAATCTAGGAATGGATTAATTCAACAACCAAATCAATAATAGAATTTCAAATTAAACAAATAAATCTGGTAACTTAAATTTAAAACAAAAAATTTAAGTTCAAATAAGAGAATAAATTTAAAACAAGAATTTTAAATTCAAATAAGAGAGAAAAAACGGGAGAACTCAAAATTTAACCACAGGATTCAATCAAAAATCAAGAACAACTAATAACTTAAATGTTCACAACTACAAATTTGATTTTTCATGACATTGAAAAAATGTCAAAAACATATTTCTTGACATTTTTTTGGAGTCATTGAATCGACCTTCAAGAAAGCTCAATTCATGACGATTCAGGAGAAACTGTCACATATATATTAATTATGACAGTTAAAAATTGTCAAACCACAATTTTTTCTTGACATAATTTTAACGTCACCATAATTTGTTTAATGACAACTTTCCAATATCATTAAAAACCTAATAAAAACTAATTTATTGTCAAGAAATATATATTAAGGACAGATCACTACCGTCAATAAAATAATTATAATGACATTTTAAAATTGTCACGCCAATTTTTTTTTCCTGACAATTCTACAATGTCAACAAAAAATATGACATGATAGTTTTCAATGTCACAAAAAAGCTTATAATGACGATGAATAGTTGTCACCCAAATTTTTTTTATGATTCTGATTAACCATCATAAATAGTAATATATCACTATTTATGTATTTCTCCCTTTATCAACCTATACACAATAAAATCCCAAAAGTATTTTTACACAACAACTAACTCAACAAACATAGATTTAATTAATAAAATATAATTGTGTATATACATGAAACTTTCTGTCCATCCACAAATCACATCAATGATCCAATTTACAAAGAAAAAGTAAAATTGCTAAACAAAATAAGTACACAACTCTAAAATATTTCAACTTTGAACTAAAGACCAACCAAATGAACTAGAGGGATGGTCAAAGGCGTGTTTGTTATAGCTACCTCCTTAAGCCTCGTGTCATATGTTGACTTTCTCAAATACATTGATGGGTCGATATTCAAATGTCCTCAAAGATGAGTCCTCTAAGCATAAAGCTGCCTACTCCTGATAGTTTAAATACAGATAAGTGTTAGTTATTGAAAATACTGGCGATATCATAGCTAATACTCAGGGTCCAACAGAATCATCTTGAATTTAGAATTATTTGGAAATCGAATATTTGAAGCATAGAAGGTCATTGCTAAATTGCAATGAATCAAAACAACAGAAGCATTCACAATATATTACTACATGTAGCTGCAACATCATTTAAGAAAAAAAAAACAAATCATGAGATAACTCACCAATTGAGATGCATAGCCAAAAACACGACAGTAGAAGGTAAAACAAATGGTTGATTCACCATAGCGTCCCTTCCTTGTTTCAATAAGCTGCATGCAAGAGCGATTGAAATTGAAACCTATTTAATTATATACAAACTTCTAGATTACATAAAGAAAATTGAAACCTATTTAACCTTTTGGCATGAATTACAGTTGCAAGTGTAAAAAGAACCAAGAAAAGAGAGAAAAACCAAAAAGGAAGAATATGAAATACACTGATTCTAACCTTCACCAACCCACCAAAAACCTCAAACATGATAATTTCGAGTGGGAGCAATTTTAGTCCTACCAAAATATTAGTGTGGTTGAACAACAAGGTGTGAATGTAAATAGTCTCTTGATGAGCCGAATTAGAAACATAACAAAAGAAGAGAACATAGCTACATGTTGGGCAATCAAAGTAAAAATAGGATTATACCTATTATATTGGCAATAAAACAAGACAAAATCAACCTAAAACCTTACCTGCACAGTAACATGGCCATCACTTACATCTCTATGGCGTGAAGAGCCCCATCAATTTCCATATGCTTAAATAGTAGAAAGCAAGAAAAAAAAACAAACTATCTGTACACTTTTTTCGAAAGAAAACCAGCCACCTCAGTTGCAGCTTCATAGGCACCCTCCACACATCGCCCAAGGCCACACCACATACATAGCTTCATAGGCACCCTCCAATGTAGTTCAATAGTAATACCCTTCCATCTGGTGCTCGATTGGGAAAAAGTGATGAGCTGTATATAGTTCCTGCAACAAAGTAAGCATGGATTTGGATGCACCTTAATTACCCAACAGGTACAACCGTAAGAATCGTATAGCAAGTTTACGTTAATAAAAGTTATGGACCTAATGCTAGATGAAATGTAAAGAATGCATATTTACCCAAAGTTGTCACCCCTTGGCTGCGAGGGTAAAATTGACCAAACCCCGTTAGTTCACCATCTACCAAGCGTTCTTTCCTGATTGCTCCTTTTGGATAAGATATGGTCATTGATGCAATTGGTAGATAGTAAAATTTTGAAAGAGCATCTGCAACTATCACCTGCAGGCAAGGGAATCAGCAAAGCAAAGAGAAACAAACTTGGAAACAGAGAACCAACCAACATATTCTGGACTTGAATTCTTGCACCAGTTGCACGAATTTTCACAGAAATAGAGAGAAACATGCATTCTGTACTAGTTAGTAAATTGGATTTCTTAAAAGTTGGAAGCATACCCTTTATTCAAATTTTGAAAAGCACTAGATAGGTGTGTATGCGGCAAACAGAAACCTCAGGAGATAATCAACTTTGTTTCCTTGGAAATTTATTTACTCAAATCAGACCAAAACTTGTGCAATCCAAAGGCATACTAATTACAAGGAGTCGAGGAAACAACAACAACAACTCATCATGACACAGTTTCTTCAGTCAACCTAGCCTTAGTCTCCCACAAACACATGCAAAGGTAATGGGAGATGACTTATAATTCTGTTTAAAGAACAACCATAACCACAATTGAATCAACAAAGAAAAAGCTCCTCATGCATGCAAAGGAAAAGTTGAAGGTTTATGTTATGGTTTCTCAGATGATCCTTTGCAAACAAGTTTTGGGCTACCCTCCTATCCCCCCTTCAACTGGCAGGTGGCTTTCCTGCAAGGTATTGGAGGCTTCATTGACTTGACCTATCAGATATATTCTGATTTGGGCTTCTCTTCTTTGATTCTACTTCAACATCTATTTTTGCAATCATCTTGGCATTCCACGAAATTAAGAAGTCATCCAATAATATACAAAAGCTAAGTAGTAGATCTCCTAATATCATTGACAAGATCTAACTACATTGTTACTTCTAATCCACAACCGAGCAACTAGGAAGATATAACTGTTGGGTTTTATGCCCTAAAACTCATAGATAGTGAATGTAAACAAATTTTATACTTGTATTTAATAAAGTGTTATTTAGTTTTTTTTTGCAATAAAATGTTATTGTTAAATATTGCACTATTTGACCCCAATCCAATAAACTAGACATCCTAAGTTGTAATATGAGTCTTGAACTATATGTAGCGACATATGGGATCATTGTTCAAGAAACAGCCTAAAGGGTCTATAGTATAGGGATAAGACTGGGTGCCTTATCCTGGTGACACTATGGATACGACCCACTTTGTATTTGATACAAACGCTGCGATCCAACGCGTTCGTGTAGGAGACATGCGAGTGGGGGTATCCTATGCAATGAGTTTGCATTGAAGGGAATAAAAGTCCCCACGCAGCGGAAGCGCATCGATTGGACCTTACGCCGTATATTAATTAACATTAAAAACCGTTACGAAAACTCAAACAAAACTTTAAACTAACTTTAAAGCCGCTGTAAAATCGGTTTAAACATGCTAAAATAAATCTAAATTTATTTTTAAAACTTTTCTAAAGAAAAGAGGAAGAACCGTTACAAACCTCCGTTGTAGACTTGACCGTTCTTCGCCAACGAAGCTCCACGAACGAAAACGCAGCAGCGGCTTCACGGTATTCTTCGCTGGAAATTCTTCTTTGATTGACACAATAACCACAGAGGTTACACCGGTATGTCTCTAAGTCTAGGAGGCCAAAGACTTGTGGGAGTCTTTCTCTAAGAGGGAGGCTAGAGAGAATTCTAGGTCTTGTCTTTCAAGAGTGTCAAGTGTCATGACCAATTAGGTCTAGTGTTCTATTTATAGAAGAGAGGCCATGAATAAAATATTCAATAAAATCAATCTTTTCCAAAATTGATTCAATCTTTATTCCTTAATTAATCAATCATGATCAATCAATTCCCCAATTGATTAATCTTTTCCATAAATGACTAATTTCTTCCATAAGTAATTAGATCATTCCCATAAATGATTAATCACTTCCTTAAGTGATTAATTATTTACATAATTGATTAATTCATGGTTAATGAATTCTTTAATTAATTAACCACCAAATTAAATATCACATATTTAATTTCCGGCCTTGAATTAATTAATTTTGCCCAAACACTTTTAGGACTTAAATTAATTAATTCTTTCAATCTTCCATAAATTTATATTTGAACTTCTTCAAATATTAATTTCTCTCATAATAATATATCAATATATATTATATTTATTTCCCTCAGTAAATTGAACATTTTCAATTTAATTACTTAGTTGCCTCAAATTACTTTACGAGCTACCAGTGGGACCTAATGGACCTGCAGATCAGAAGCTCCAACGATGTGAGATTAATTGGTTAAACTCATTAACCACAATAATCAATATTCGTTAACTGTGGGTACATTCCACTATAGACTCACAGTTGCACTCTTCTCACTGCAGACATATTTTCTGTGTCCACGGAACTTAGACCAATATTGACTAGTTAGTCCTTCACGAGTGTCCGTAACACCAGCTGGGTCAAATTACCGTTTTACCCCTGGGTCACCTCTATTTCCTTAAGTACCAATTCTCCTCTAATGAACAATCTGTTTATGGTCCAACCATTAAACAGAAAACCCTCTCGTGCCATTGAGAGGGTAGGGCCCTTTGTTCAAGACTCGGAGTAACCACTTAAGGGAACACTCATCTGCTTCCCTAAAGTCGGGAAGGAGTGAATTCCATCTTGTACGATTATGTTCCCAGCTCCCCATTTGATCTTGTCCCCAAAGTGGTAGGCTTATTGAGTCGGCGTATTGGCCACTCTCACCCATGCAAATCAAATGACAGTCTCTCATGAGCAGGAGTCCATAATCAACTCAGGATTAAGACTAAGTTGTCTCGGTCGTCCTAGTGAAATAGAAAACCAACTAGTTAACGGTGTTATAACTAGTGGTTACTATTTCGTGGTCCGGTCTTATGCAAACTCATTGCATAGGATACCCCCACTCGCATGTCTCCTACATGAACGCGTTGGATCGCAGCGTTTGTATCAAATACAAAGTGGGCCGTATCCATAGTGTCACCAGGATAAGGCACCCAGTCTTATCCCTATACTATAGACCTTTTAGGCTGTTTCTTGAACAATGATCCCCATATGTCGCTACATATAGTTCAAGACTCATATTACAGCCTAGGATGTCTAGTTTATTGGATTAGGGTCAAATAGTGCAATATTTAACAATAACATTTTATTGTAGAAACTAAATAACACTTTATTAAATACAAGTATATAATTTGTTTACATTCACTATCTACGAGTTTTAGGGCATAAAACCCAACAAACTCCCACTTGAACTAAAACTCTAGTTTAGTGGGATGTACAACAATCTATTCAATAGTGGGTGTACAAATACATGTATAAAACATGTACAATGTACAAATACAATAAACTAGGGCATCACTATACCCATTGGTATCACTATACCCATTGTATGATGGTATCACTATACCCATTGTATAATGGTATCACTATACCCATTAATGGTATCATTATACCCATTACATTTCTCCCACTTGCCCTAGATTTCATCTTTGTACATAACTCGTAGACCTAGACCTTCCAGATGACCCTCATACCCTTTAGCCGAGAGAGTCTTCGTGAATATTTCAATTTAATTCAATGTGTGTGTGCTTGTCTTGGGTTGGAAAGTTCTTATGAATTTGCCACAACACCACTGTATCACTATAAAGTCTGATGGGCAAGTTCACATTTGGAACACATTCCAAATCAGTCAAGAACTTTCTAAGTCTTACAATCTCTATCGCTGCTTCACAAGCAACTATATTTTTGGCTTATATGGTCAAGACTGTAATTATGCCACATTATAGCTCCTTTGTAAAGTTTGACCATGGACACTGATTGATATGTGCTGACTATCCCTACATCATCACAGATGTCAGGCCTTGTGCAGAGCATTGCATACATTATGCTGCCCACAGCGGAGGTCTAGGAAATCTGTCTCATATTTTTAATCTCTTGAGGTGTCTTAGGCCACTATTCCTTAGACAAGTGAACCCCATGCTTGAAATACAATAAGTCATTCTCGGAGTTCTGCATCAAATATTGGGACAACATGTTGTCAATATACGTTGCTTGAGACAGGGCTAGCGTTTTGTTCTTCCGATCCCAGACTATTAGGATTCCAAGAACATATTCGACCTTTCCAAAATCTTTCATTTGGAATTGGTCCGCTAGCCATCCTTTATGTCAGACATATATCCTTATCAGTCTTAAAATCCATGTCAGTGTATCCTGTAAGGACCAAATCCTTAGTCCTATACACGAGCATATAGTTCATCTTTCTCCTCAGATACTTGAGGATATTCATAACGGTTTTCCAATGATCAAATCTTGGATTAGATTGGTACTTACTGACAATCCCTATTGCATAGGTCATTCGTCTCATGTCCTCAACTTCTTGAGGTGTCTCAGGAAACCGTTTCTTAGACAAAATGAATTCCACGCCTGAAAGGTAGAGAACCCTTCTTGGAATTCTGCATCTAACATCTCGTAGATATAAGACACTTGAGATAATGCTAGCTTTTTGTTCTTACCGTTCCTAACGATTTTGATCCGAAGAACAAACTTAGCTTCTCCAAATTTTCATTTGGAATTGAGCTACTAGCTTATTTTACTAGTCAGTAATAAGATAACCTACATCATTCCCAATGACTAGGATATCAATTACATACAACACTAATAAAGTTACTGAACTATTGACGATCTTCTTGTAAAGACAAGATTCATCAATATTCTTGATTAAAGCCAAAAGATTTGATCACAGTATCAAATCTTATATTCCAAGATCGAATTGCTTAGGTCAACCCATGAATGGATCACTTAAGCTTGCAAACCCCTTTTTGCTTCTGATCTTGCTAAATGAATCATTCTGCTTGAGACATGTAGATACTCTTCTCAAGATTACCATTCAAAAGTGTAGTCTTGACATCCATTCTAAATGGACAAAAGTTCTAATAGACTTCAACATGACGACAGGAGATAAGACTTTCTTACAGTCCCCTGTCTCTGGGTATAACCCTTTTGCCATAAGTCTAACCATAAGATTATGTCTCGTTTATTCTTGTAGATTCATTTGTAATCCATTGGTGTTACCCCATTAGATAGATCTACAAGATTCTAGATGGAATTGAAATCACATATTTCAATTCCGGATCCATCGCTTTAATCCAATTGGTTCTTGTTAACATCATTTATTGCCTTGCTCTAAGACAATGAATCCTCTAAATCATCATCAGGTTTGACGATCTGGGCTTCAATTAAACCCATGTAATGGTCAGATTGTAGGACAATCCTCCCACTATATTGAGGCACTCTCAACTCTTTGAGATAGATGTAACTAACCAGTTGTATTGGCCTTATCAACAACTCTTGTTAAAGGTCCAACATCATCAACAACCCTTGTTCCCTTATCAACAACTCTTGTTGATATTTTGTAACTTCATCAGTTAATTTACTTAAAACGAACTTATTTTGTGGCTTATTATTTCTTATGTGGTCTTCTTCTGAGAATGTAGCATTTGTCGATACAAATTCTTTATTCTCTTGCGGATTGAAGAAGAATTCACATCTCTCGTTTTCATGGGGTAACCTACGAATAGGTATATTATTTGAACAGTGTTCCAATTTCTTTTGGGTTTGACACAATCACATGTGTTGGACTCCCAAAAAATAACGTAAACTACTTTTACGTCTTATCCACATTTCAAAAGATGTTTCACAAACACTTTTGATGGAACGTTGTTCGAAATATGTGCTGCAGTCAACACTGCATGACCCCAAAAACGAGTCAGGCAAATGGGCATAGCTCATTATGAATCGATTCGTATCCAATAGGATTCTATTTCTCCTATCTAATACACCGTTTCCTTAAGGTGTTTCGGGTTTAGTTGAGATGTAATTCCATGTTCTATTAAATAGTCTTGGAATCTCAAGTCTCATCTACTCTACACCTTGATCAGATCGAAGTGTTTTTAACAACTCACCTAACAAGTTTCCAACTTCTGTCTCAAACCATTTTGAATTTCTCAAGAGCTTTAGACTTAAGTTGCATTAGGTTGAGATACCCATACCTTGCATAATTATCTATAATATAGATAAATTATTCATGCCCTCCCACTGCTTTAACATATTAGACCTCAAAGATCCAAATGTACTAGCTCTAAGGGCTCTTTGGCTCTCTTATCTCTTTTCCAGTAAAAGATCTATTAGTCATATCGTCCATAAGACATGACTTTATTGGTATTAGAGAGTGTTCTTCTAACTATCTTAGAAGTATACTCAAGACTAAGCTCTCAATCATATTGAGATCATAACTAGCCTAACACCTTAAGAACCAAAGAAAGGTATTTCCTTTAGGAGAAATCTTTTGCCTTTCATTTCTTTGATTAGTAGCATCCACAAGCAACACAGTGTTCATGACTACCTTAATCTTGATTAGTCTTTAAAAACGTTTATGTTATTTTTCCAGTTCAGCTGAACAAAAGTTAACTCCCTTTCTTGAAATGAACTGCATTAGCAGAGAAAGGTAAAGAGTAACATTGTTCCAGCCAATACGATACAGAAATCAAATTTCTAGGAATTATATACACATTATCTAATAATATGTATTTGCTCCCACTGGAAAAAAAAATTAACTTGACGTTCCCCATTGCTACAGTCAAGACAACCTCTCTAATTCAAAATTTTGAGAGTTATCTTAATAGTATGAAGCTATTGCCAGGAATTCATTCCTTTTAATAAGAAGAACAACCGTAATTTGTGACTATGAATCAAGTATTCGGGTAGAATCATCATTCTTCACAAATTATGCTTCCAAGACTAGTAAATCGAATTCACTGTCTTTGGACAGGTCTTCCTTGACTGAGTAAGGCTCAATGTCACATTCATTAATAACACTTCTTAATGAATTAAACATTTTTGGGCATGAGAACATTTCTCTATCAAGACTAATCTTACAATATTGGCCACAAATTAGTCGTTTAAATTTGTTGTATAATCACCGTTATTAATAAAATGAGCGTAAGACTATGCACATATGAAAACATTGAATTGTTGAAATAACAAATCACTTGATTATTTATCGCACTAACCCATTACAAGAGCAATACAAACAATTGCATACAATCCAATCAATTTAGCAAAACAGACAATCACAGAACCCTAAAACTATCGATTTAGTTTTGCAACGACGTTTCAGAGGTTTAGAATACCAGCCACCGAAGGGTGATCAGGTACTCCTCCTTTGAAATGAGACACCTCTCAGCTAATTCTAATTCCAGAATAACTCATATTCCTATAGACATTAGCCACCGTTGTTCGGTCAAGGATTTGTTAACACTTTTAACTTATCCTCGTAAGTGTAACCCTCCCACTTTCAGATCTCAGAGGCACGCACCAACAGGCTACCGAAGGGAAAGACAACTGTTGGTGATTAGCCTAAGAGCTCCTATCCTTTTCAGGAGTTCACGATGTTCCGAATCCTATGATCAGGCCCTCCGAAGGGATGGATGCGCCAGGGCAACCTGCAGGCGGATCATAGGACTCTCACGGTGTGAACTATGGGCGGAGACCGAGGGATACGTTGACACGTGTCCCGCTCCCACTTACTCTAGACATTTTTCCCATTCACCTTGATATTGATCCATGCAAACACTTTCCGAAGGGAGGCCGCTCCTAGGGCGACTCGAAGCCGAGCATGAATCTCACGTTGTGAATATAGGGACGTAGGAGCAAAACTTGATTTAAATCTCGTTTTGTAATTTTCCTCCCACTGAAAATGTCCTAAGGTTAATATAGGGTTGTTTAACTTAGATAGTATTCGGCTAAGTCAATCTATCTAAGTCTGATCCTATTATAACAATTATGGAAAGGATTCAACTGCAATCTTTTGGGTGAATTAAACTTCTTTTAATAAACCCAACATTGCAAGTCAACATTACTATGGTTAATTCAACTCAATCCGGTTAGTTCCCAGGTAGGAGGTGTTCCGTAAACCGTCAACTTAAATACCCCCAGCCTTAGACAGAACTTTACTGAGAGAGTTCCCTTATAACCTCAGTAATGTAAGGTCTTTACTCTAAAGATCTAGGTGCATTAAACACTTTTAATAAACCTAGTGACATTGCATGCTAACATTTAACCATGATTAATTCAACTCCGGTATTCCAGGTCAGTTCCCAGGTAGGAGGTGTTCCGTAAACCGTCAACTTAAATACCTCCAGCCTTAGACAGAACATTACCGGTGGAGTTCCCTTATAATCATAGCAATGTTTTTCCTACTTAGTAAATTAAAACTATTTTTAATTCTAAGTAAGAAAAGATTCTAATCCTATTAGAAATCGATCTAGGTCTAATTAATTTTAAACAATTTAAAATTAATTCAATTTATCCTATGATCTTATGTTTGCATGCAAATCTTGATTATAGATTGACGGTTTCTAATCATTAATAATAAAGAACTATTTCAAATTTTAATGATTAGTCCTATAATCAAGAGTCTAGGGTTTAATTCATTCAACAATCTCATTTAAATTAAATAATTAAACCACACTAATTGCATGAATAATATAACAATTATATTATTAACTATGGATGTTTCATGCTTCATGCAATTTTTGATTTTCTTTTATTATAACAATTATAAGCCAATCAAGAAAATCAACCAAGCATGCTTCATTCATCACATTAAACATAACTATTTATATTTAATTTAAGTAATGACATGCTTCATGCTTTCCAATTTTTCATATAAATTAATATACACTTATATTAAAAAATATGAAAACCAATCCATGCATTTAAACATACATTATAACAATTTATAATATATAAAAAATGCATGAGCATGTTTATAACCTAAGGTGGGATTAAATAATCTATATGACATCCATAAAGCATATAAATAGCAATTGAACCGGTTAATTTTGGCCCCTAGGATAAAATAAAGCATTAAATTACATTAATTTAGCTAAATTCTATCCTAAAAAATCCATGAACAGCTCCGGAATTGGCCTAGACAGCACGAACCGCCCCGAACCACCTCGAACCGGCCTCCAAAATCACGAACCATGCCAAAAATTGGCTGAACCGGACCAAATAGGTCCCAGCCCAGCCGAACCGGTCCGAACCGGACCGTCCTTGCTTGAACCGCGCCTGTTGAAACCCTAGTGCGCGCCTCCATCGTGACAGCGTCGAGACGCTGTGTAGATTAGCGTCCCGACGCTGTGCGTTTTCCATATCTGGCGCCTGCGTAATCGAGACAGCGTCGAGACGCTGTTGAGGTAGCGTCCCGACGCTGTGTGCTTTCCTTACCGAGCGCCTTCGGTATCGAGACAGCGTCGAGACGCTGTTGAAGGAGCGTCCCGACGCTGTTGCGTCTGGAGGCAGATTCTGGGCAAAACAGCAACGATTTTTCCGATTTCGGCCTCGATTTCAGCGACGATTGCTTCGATTTTCATCTCATAAAAACCTATTCTAGACCCGGACTTACATAGGACTCGATTTTACATAAAATACCCGAAACACCGGGCCTTACATGATCAAAATCACATAAAAATAAAATCTATGGCCATAAAATTAACCCAAACAGTTCAATGCAAACCGAACATACAATATGCATAAATCCCACCTATTAGAGCCTATCGCAACTTTTTAAAATTAATTAATAGGGACAGCGATGGCTCTGATGCCGATTGAAGGGAATAAAAGTCCCCACGCAGCGGAAGCGCATCGATTGGACCTTACGCCGTATATTAATTAACATTAAAAACCGTTACGAAAACTCAAACAAAACTTTAAACTAACTTTAAAGCCGCTGTAAAATCGGTTTAAACATGCTAAAATAAATCTAAATTTATTTTTAAAACTTTTCTAAAGAAAAGAGGAAGAACCGTTACAAACCTCCGTTGTAGACTTGACCGTTCTTCGCCAACGAAGCTCCACGAACGAAAACGCAGCAGCGGCTTCACGGTATTCTTCGCTGGAAATTCTTCTTTGATTGACACAATAACCACAGAGGTTACACCGGTATGTCTCTAAGTCTAGGAGGCCAAAGACTTGTGGGAGTCTTTCTCTAAGAGGGAGGCTAGAGAGAATTCTAGGTCTTGTCTTTCAAGAGTGTCAAGTGTCATGACCAATTAGGTCTAGTGTTCTATTTATAGAAGAGAGGCCATGAATAAAATATTCAATAAAATCAATCTTTTCCAAAATTGATTCAATCTTTATTCCTTAATTAATCAATCATGATCAATCAATTCCCCAATTGATTAATCTTTTCCATAAATGACTAATTTCTTCCATAAGTAATTAGATCATTCCCATAAATGATTAATCACTTCCTTAAGTGATTAATTATTTACATAATTGATTAATTCATGGTTAATGAATTCTTTAATTAATTAACCACCAAATTAAATATCACATATTTAATTTCCGGCCTTGAATTAATTAATTTTGCCCAAACACTTTTAGGACTTAAATTAATTAATTCTTTCAATCTTCCATAAATTTATATTTGAACTTCTTCAAATATTAATTTCTCTCATAATAATATATCAATATATATTATATTTATTTCCCTCAGTAAATTGAACATTTTCAATTTAATTACTTAGTTGCCTCAAATTACTTTACGAGCTACCAGTGGGACCTAATGGACCTGCAGATCAGAAGCTCCAACGATGTGAGATTAATTGGTTAAACTCATTAACCACAATAATCAATATTCGTTAACTGTGTGTACATTCCACTATAGACTCACAGTTGCACTCTTCTCACTGCAGACATATTTTCTGTGTCCACGGAACTTAGACCAATATCGACTAGTTAGTCCTTCACGAGTGTCCGTAACACCAGCTGGGTCAAATTACCGTTTTACCCCTGGGTCACCTCTATTTCCTTAAGTACCAATTCTCCTCTAATGAACAATCTGTTTATGGTCCAACCATTAAACAGAAAACCCTCTCGTGCCATTGAGAGGGTAGGGCCCTTTGTTCAAGACTCGGAGTAACCACTTAAGGGAACACTCATCTGCTTCCCTAAAGTCGGGAAGGAGTGAATTCCATCTTGTACGATTATGTTCCCAGCTCCCCATTTGATCTTGTCCCCAAAGTGGTAGGCTTATTGAGTCGGCGTATTGGCCACTCTCACCCATGCAAATCAAAGGACAGTCTCTCATGAGCAGGAGTCCATAATCAACTCAGGATTAAGACTAAGTTGTCTCGGTCGTCCTAGTGAAATAGAAAACCAACTAGTTAACGGTGTTATAACTAGTGGTTACTATTTCGTGGTCCGGTCTTATGCAAACTCATTGCATAGGATACCCCCACTCGCATGTCTCCTACATGAACGCGTTGGATCGCAACGTTTGTATCAAATACAAAGTGGGCCGTATCCATAGTGTCACCAGGATAAGGCACCCAGTCTTATCCCTATACTATAGACCTTTTAGGCTGTTTCTTGAACAATGATCCCCATATGTCGCTACATATAGTTCAAGACTCATATTACAGCCTAGGATGTCTAGTTTATTGGATTAGGGTCAAATAGTGCAATATTTAACAATAACATTTTATTGTAGAAACTAAATAACACTTTATTAAATACAAGTATATAATTTGTTTACATTCACTATCTACGAGTTTTAGGGCATAAAACCCAACATGCATAAGACCGGACCGCGAAATAGTAACCACTAGTTATAACACCGTTAACTAGTTGGTTTTCTATTTCACTAGGACGACCTAGACAACTTAGTCTTAATCCTGAGTTGACTATGGACTCCTGCTCATGAGAGATTGTCCTTTGATTTGTGTGGGTGAGAGTGGTCAATTCGCCGACTCAATAAGCCTACCATTTTGGGGACAAGACTGAATGGGGAGCTGAGAACATAATCGTACAAGATGAAATTCACTCATTCCCGACTTTAGGGAAGCAGATGAGTGTTCCCTTAAGTGGTTACTCTGAGTCTTGAACAAAGGGCCCTACCCTCTCAATGGCACGAGAGGGTTTTCTGTTTGATGGTTGGACCACAAACAGGTTGTTCATAAGAGGAGAACTGGTACTTAAGGAAATAGAAGTAACCCAAGGGTAAAACGGTAATTTGACTCAGCTGGTGTTACGGACACTCGTGAAGGACTAACTAGTCGATATTGGTCTAGATCCGTGGACACAAAAAATATGTCTGCAGTGAGAAGAGTGCAACTGTGAGTCTATAGTGGAATGTACACACAGTTAACGAATATTGATTAATGTGGTTAATGAGCTTGACCAATTAATTTCACATCGTTGGAGCTTCTAATCTCCAGGTCCATTAGGTCCCACTGGTAGCTCATAAAGTAATTTGAGGCAACTAAGTAATAAAAGTGAATTGAAAATGTTCAATTTACTAAGGGAAACAAATATAATATATATTGATATATTATTATGAGAGAAATTAATATTTGAAGAAATTCAAATATAAATTTATGGAAGTTTGAAAGAGTTCAAATAATGAATTAATTAATTTAAGGCCTAAAATCTATTTGGGCAAAATTAATTAATTCAAGGTCGGAAATTAAATATGTGATATTTAATTGGTGGTTAATTAATTAAAGAATTCATTAACTGGGAATTAATCAATTATGGAAATAATTAATCACTTAAGGAAGTGATTAATCATTTATGGAAATGATCTAATCACTTATGGAAGTAATTAGTCATTTGAGGAAAAGATTAATCAATTATGGAATTGATTGATCATGATTAATTAAATTAGGAATAAGATTGAATCAATTTTGGAAAAGATTGATTTAATTGAATATTTTATTCATGGTCTCTCTTCTAGACCTAATTGGTCCATGACACTCTGCTCTTGCTCTTAGACTCTCAAGACAAGACCTAGAATTCTCTCTAGTCTCCCTCTTAGAGAAAGACTCCCACAAGTCTTTTGCCTCCTAGAGTCAGAGACATACCGGTGTAACCTCTGTGGTTATTGTGTCAATCAAGAAGGTTTTTCCAGCGAAGAAACTCAAAGGAGGTTGTTGCGTTTTGTTCGTTGGAGCGTCGTTGGCGAAGAACGGTCAAGTCTATAACGAACGTTTGTAACGGTTCTTCCCCTTTTCTTTAGAAAAGCATGAAAATAAATTTAGATTTATTTTTCCGCATGTTTAAACTGATTTTCCAGCAACTTTAAAGTGTGTTTAAAGTTTGTTTGAGTTTTCGTAACGGTATTTTAATGTTAATTAATATACGGCGTAAGGTCCAATCGATGCGCTTCCGCTGCGTGGGGACTTTTATTCCCTTCAATAACTACATTGTTACTTCTAATCTAGGTATTCAAAAGATCGCCATTTGGCAATAAAGTCCAAACTCTTCATGGATAATGCAATAGTCATAGAACAACTCAATGAAGTATAATTATCACGAGTTAATGGATTGGAGAGCAAAAAAAATTGGTATTATCATTGTGATGAAGAAAATAAGAGTTTAATTCGTCCTTTCCATGGAGACCTACCTTAAACAAAGCTAAGATAATTTTTTTCTATTTAGCTTGCTGTCTCTAAGGGTGCCATTTCTTCCATCACCCACCTTCCAAAAAGGTGATAAATTCGACTTTGTCAAGCCCAATAGTGAAGTCTACTTCTTTTGAGCCTAAAAACTTTTGTAGATTAGAGCACCCGACTGTTGGCAAGATTCTTCATGTAGGTTGCTTTTGGAGTGGGTGTTTGTTGAATGGGCTTAGGTTAAAGATTTTTGGGGCAACAAGAAAAATGGCTATAAATAAATAGGTGGCTTGAAAAATGGCTAAGAACGTTTATAAATTAAATAGATGGCTAAACAATTTACTGATTAATAAATCCCTATTTGCAAAAGACAAAAATGCCCTCTCAACAAACTTCCTAACGTGTTCTTAACGTTTAAAACCAAAATCAGGGATTAAGAAAGATAAAATACACCCCTAAAAAATAAGTTGGAGACATTTTAGGAGCTTTGAAATTAAAAAAATCCCTAAAAATAAGTTGGAGACATTTTAGGAGGTTTGAAATTAAAAAATCCAAGAACATAAAATTATTTTGAAAATCAGATGATGTATCATATTGTTACTACAGGAAAGAGTTGTTTCTCGTAAAAAGGAGTAAATACCTTTATTGGGGAAGGAGTACAAAGTTCAACCCCCTTCAGTAGAGAGAAACACCTTCGAACTCCATTAATCGGAAACAACAGTCCTGTCAATAGGAAGATTTACTACCTGCAACTAAGAATACCTGAAAATTTTTAAAAACAAATAAGAACACAATAATTATGATACCTTAGCTGCTGCAATTATGAGTTGTCATAACACCGCCCACCCTCCCACCAGAACCGCCTCCATGCACTAGCCCGTCCGTCCATTTTCATCTTCCACAACCCTCCCTTCCCACCATTTCCCCCCTTGAAAGACTTAATCCTCCATTTCCCACCATTTTCCACCCCCCAACACAGAGTGTATCCCAATCCCTACCTCTCGCATCGCGCCGACGACCCACATCCGCCGTGCCGACGACCTTCTTCCGCCGTGCCGTCGAGACTCTTGCTTGCCCCACATCCTCCATCGATTCTCCTTCTGTGTGAGGACTGTACAATTTCTCAGAAATTCAAACCAAGGTAACAACTTCATTCACATTCCCTTATATTAGCAACAAACTGATACATTCCTCCAAGATTTTAGGGATTTTGTTATTACATTCCCCCGAGTGGTATGTACTGATAAATATCATTTCTATTAGACATGAACAACTTCATTCTCATTCCCTTATATTAGCAACAAACTGATACATTCCCCCGAGATTTTAGGATTTCGTTATTACATTCCCCCGAGTGGTATGTACTGATAAATACCATTTCATCGTTATTACAACTTCTCTGGAAAAAGTGTGTTTGTGGTATACTCATATGTATGTGTGCGTACACATTGACATGTCTAATAGAAAAAATATTTTGATTTGTCTGTACTATTATATACATCCATGGAATGGTCTAATGTGTCTACTTGTGTGTGTATACACTTAATCCCCCTGTATTTGAGTTAATCACCCCCTGTATCGTGTATGTCTGGAATGCCCAATAAAAATACACTTTGTCTTTGTCTGTGTTGCTATATGCAACCATAATAACCCCCGTACCATGTTCACCTGAATGCAAATACCTGATGAAATGCCATAACTGATATCTGTCTATAGTATTACATACATACGTGTTCCGCATGCATCCTGTGTGTATGCATACTTACCCCAGTCCCACCCCCCATATGAGTTATATATACGCTGTAGTTTATATGTACTGTCATCTGTCTGTATGTACTGCTACTTACGACTTTTATTGTTGTTCTTTTGTAACATGGATAATGAGGGGCAAAATGTGAGGGATAAAATATTTTTTTACCGTTGGAAACGCTGAACCTAAGCCTAAAAAATAGGTAGATCTTTTTATACACTTGAACACAAACCGTCAACTGAACTCCTATAAATCGGGATTCATCCATCCCGAAAAAAGGGGGGAGAAACTGAATGAAAACAAAAAAATTTGTTAACGGCGTTTGTCTATAGTCATATATACTAGGGGTAAAAATGTCAAAAAAAAATCTAGAAAACAGTTCCTGAAAATGCGATAGCCACCCCTGCAAATTCTGAACATTTGTAGCCAAAAAATAAGAAGGCTTTTTTTTCTAGCTATTTAGCACAATTCCCCAAGATTTTTCTGGCTAGAGGCTAGAGCTTGGTTTTGTGTTGCCCCTTTGGAAGTGTTTACAAATCCTTGGATATTAACTCGCTTGGGGCTTTTAGACTTCCATAAAGCAGAGAAAACCTCCCATTTAGAAACTTTAAAAGGCTCAAATTGATACCTTTTTCGATTATTTAGTTTACTTTACACTACTTATTACTGTAAACCTGATAGGATCCCCAAATTGCAATGGAAATTGATAAAAAGATAGTATTGAAATGTGTTAGAGCCACCCTGAACCCAATAACTTAAGCTGAAATTATTTATTCACATCATTAACATTCCCCACATTTCCCCTGATTTGTGACCTTGGAAGTTAGCATAAAACGTGATTGCTTTGATACTATGCTAAATCACTACTAAACTTAAAATCTTAAGTTAATGAGTTAGGATAATTTTAATTATTTATTTATATTCTTATTAAAACGATAAAAGGTAAATACAATTCCCTGGCTTCAAGACTCTTGGACTCTTCCAAAATAACTACTTTCTGAAGTTCAACCTATCCCCATCCCCATCTCCATAACTCCCTCTAGTAACAACCATTCTACCCCAACAAACTTCCTAAATATTTACCATTATGTTACAAAGTATATCCTAATAAAGCCTTTAATATTTATTTTCAAACATTTGTCACCAAATCCTCCCTTTTTTGTAATTATTCCATCCAATCAATAAATAAATGGAAGAATCTTTTTAAAGTGCCATTTGTCTGGGAGTATCTTTTCCTCACCTTCATAATTTCATTCATCAATGAGATTTTTGTTTCTTCTAATAATCGGGTTGTCTTTCTTGTTTCAATATCCTCATTAATTTGTAGATCCTATAATTAGGAATTATAAAGTTGTTGGAGATTTATGATTGAAGGAACATGAGAATCACGAGAAGAAAAGGCTTAGAAGTAGGTTTAAGTTTATTCTTTGTAGGGAGGAGATAGGTCGGAGGCAAAAGTCCAAAGTGAAGTATGTTTAAGAAGGGGATGGAACATGACCTTTTGTCACATACAGACAAACTTAAGGAGACTCAAGAACATGATAGAGATTGTTTTCTGTGAATGGTTTTATTATATAAGGTGATGGGAAGATTGAGTAAGGTACGTACTTGGCCCTCATGGTTTTCTTTGTTGGGGTTCTTTCAGGAGAGCTTGGAGGCGTCATTAAGGGAGTCCTCAAGATTTCCACCTAATTTTATGAGAAGGAAATCATTATTGATGCTTCCATAAATGAGACATGTGTTGTCTTATCTTGAAGAATAGGTCAATAGACCCATAATTAGTCAGGAGTATGAAAGATTATTGCCAAAATTTTTGCTATTAGAATAGCAAGGTGGTGCATAGCGCAATCCCTAGCAACCAAGGAGGATTTGTGGAAGGAAGACAAATTTTTGCTATTGAGGCTTCTAAGAATTACAGATGAGGTTCTATTAACAAAAAAAGTCAAATACAACCTAAGGGCCAAGGGGAGGAGATCAACCCTGCCCAAGAACTATCTCAAAAGAGCTCTTGCCAATCGCTAATAATTATGAGCAAGCTATAATTACATAAGAAATTCTTGTGTAAAGAGATTCTCGTTATTGTTTCTTATAAAAAATAATAAAAAAAAGGAATTACAAATGAGGTTTGGTAAGACATGTTCTCTCAACTTATTTCTAGTTACTTGTTCCTTTTTAAAGCTTTGGTTTTGTGGTGGAGTTCCTTCTATTGGGAATAGTACACTAAATAAAAGATTGAGAATTTGATTCCAAAGAGAGATATTGAAGAACAAGTTTCTAAACCTCTCCTACCAAACACCTCCATCCTTAAAATTTCTCATATTCTTCTCATAGTCATGCTACACCCACCGCTAAATAAATTGAAATCCTCCCTGCCGAACAAGTTTCCTCCAGCCATCTAAAAGCAAGATTCAAAGTATCCTCATCCAGCATAACCTTCAGTCATGATTGAGAGCTAGGCAAATCTAATTTTCTTTTTTCAAGTATCTACTCAAATGCCTAAATGGAAAACTAATGCCACAATATACAATTTTGGTCCTTGGCTGATTTGTAAATATTGACTTTGGTTCCTGTTCTTTAACTCTGGCTTGCTTTATTGTCATTATTATTATTTTTGTTTGTAGCCTTGCTTATTACATCTAGTTTGACTCATACAGTTATCAAGTATTTTAATAAAATCAGCACGTAATATGTGATAATGTAAAATGCTTATAGTCTTCAAGAATTTTTTTGGTTGATTCTGTTGTTATTGCAAGAGTTGTGGTATAGTCAAGCTATCCCACTTCTATTGTTTTTTTTTTTCATAGAATTAGTTTGAAACCACTCTTTGTTAGTCTAATTGGTGGAATTATCAACTATATTGTTAGTCTGTGAAGACCAGAGAAAGGCCATCACAATTCCAAGGCCATCACAATTCAAACAAAATTGGTCATCTTTCTTACTGATTTTTTTTTCTCTTTGCTTTCAACGGAGATGCGCTACATTTTGCATCTTAGGTTGGAAAAACAATTCTCACCAAATAGAAAAACTTGATACGACTGAAATAAGTTTGTCATGGAAAATTGTCCCTGATCCAATTGGTTCCCAACCAAAGTCGTGATGCAGATTAGGGGAAACATGAATAAGTTTGGCCATTAATCAGAGCAGGTGAATAGGAACTACACTAAGTGAAAGGCACCAAAGGCCAAGCGGTGGAATTGACTTATAATTCAACTATTGAAATGGCTATGCTGTAGGGAGGTCAGGAACATAATTTTTTGTTTGCAACTTGTTCAAAAAGGGATTCCATCAAAACACATAATTTATGTACTAACACCAAATAATTTGCAAAAATTAACATGAGTGCTAACAAGAAGTGAAGATAATAAGAACCCACGAGCCAATTCTCAAAAACACAAGTGAAGAAAAAGCAAAAAAAATCTCCTCAGTGCTCAACAAAAAATAGAATCTGTAATCATCCACCATTAAAGCAAAGACTAAGAAACAATCCAGAAGCATCTCACACTTAATAGCAAACCAATGACTCTAAGACTCAAGTCAGTCAACACAATCACAGAAGCCAGAACGATAAAGACATTAAATTGGTTAGACTTATAAATTTCAAAGTACAAAAAAGTGAAACAATAAGCAAGATTTCTCATCTAAAGCACGAAGCTTTCAAAAAAAAATCAGAAATGGAAGAAGATAGTCATTTCAACGAATCAGAACAAAATTATACAAACAAGAAAGCAACCACCAAAATCAACGAAGTAACTTAGAAAACACTTACTTGAAAAATCAAAGAAGCAACCACGAATGAAGATGTTGCAGTTGTGCCTCGCCGTCGTTCGTGGGAGAAGCGGTCTGTGACTACTTAAGTGAAGAAAGAACAGAGAAGGAGAGGGAGAAAAGGACGTGAAAAAGAGAGGAGAGGGAGAAAGGACACACTAGGGTTTACTTTTAAGTTTTAACTTTTGTCTTTTCCTAACTTTTAATATTTTTTTAAGATTAAAAAAGTTCCTTAAAGATGAAAATAATTTTTTTTTTGAAAATAGATGAAAATAAATTATTTTTTATTTAATGACATTTAAAAAATATCATAATTTTATGACGTTGAAAAAACGTCATAAATTTCCGAAAAAATGAAAATTTCCGTTTTTTCCCGCCAAAAATGCGTGTTTTCCATTTTATGAAATTTTTTCCCTCCCTTAACTTTATTTCTTTTTCCCTTTGTGTCATGGAATCCCAATTTTGTTGTAGTGGTTGCAACTAGGATTAAATAAAAAATGAAGAACAACTTCATGCATCTAAAACATCAGCTCAAGAATAAAATGACAGTGATAACGTTTGGTAGACATCATTAAGTGTTGCACCTAAAACATCATATCAAAAATAAAGTATAATTTGGGAACAATTTCAAAAGAAATTCACGGATCCAATTTCAAAAAGAGAAAATAAAAAGGCTCACCAATCCCTTCAATATATCACTGTAAATGAGAAAATAAAAGCAATTGACCGAAAACTCTTCATATTCTCTCTTTGAACCCCTCATTTCAAAAAATCAAAAAAGAAAAGAGAAAACCGTATCGTTCTTCGAAAGAAACCCTTTCAGCTTCTCGATTCTTCGTTCCTTCGGAAAAGACCAAAACTGATTATTCTTCAACATTCCTCGTTCCTTCTAGCAAACCCCATCAGTGATTAATTATTTCCATAATTGATTAATTCCCGGTTAATGAATTCTTTAATTAATTAACCACCAATTAAATATAACATATTTAATTCCCGGCCTAGAAATAATTAATTTTGCCCAAACACATTTTAGGCCTTAAATTAATTAATTCATTATTTTGAACTCTTTCAAACTTCCAAAAATTTATATTTGAACTTGTCAAATATTAATTTCTCTCATAATAATATATCAATATATATTATATTTGTTTCCCTTAATAAATTGAACATTTTCAATTTACTTTTATTACTTAGTTGCCTCAAATTACTTTACGAGCTACCAGTGGGACCTAATGGACCTGCAGATCAGAAGCTCCAACGATGTGAGATTAATTGGTCAAACTCATTAACCACATTAATCAATATTCGTTAACTGTGTGTACATTCCACTATAGACTCACAGTTGCACTCTTTTCACTGCAGACGTATTTTCTGTGTCCACGGATCTAGACCAATATCGACTAGTTAGTCGTTCACGAGTGTCCGTAACACCAGCTGGGTCAAATTACCGTTTTACCCCTGGGTTACCTCTATTTCCTTAAGTACCAATTCTCCTCTAATGAACAACCTGTTTGTGGTCCAACCATCAAACAGAAAACCCTCTCGTGCCATTGAGAGGGTAGGCCCCTTTGTTCAAGACTCGGAGTAACCACTTAAGGGAACACTCATCTGCTTCCCTAAAGTCGGGAAGAAGTGAATTCCATCTTGTACGATTATGTTCCCAGCTCCCCATTCGGTCTTGTCCCCAAAGTGGTAGGCTTATTGAGTCGGCGTATTGGCCACTCTCACCCATACAAATCAAAGGACAATCTCTCATGAGCAGGAGTCCATAATCAACTCAGGATTAAGACTAAGTTGTCTAGGTCGTCCTAGTGAAATAGAAAACCAACTAGTTAACGGTGTTATAACCAGTGGTTACTATTTCGCGGTCCGGTCTTATGCAAACTCATTGCATAGGATACCCCCACTCGCATGTCTCCTACACGAACGCGTTGGATCGCAGCGTTTGTATCAAATACAAAGTGGGTCGTATCCATAGTGTCACCAGGATAAGGCACCCAGTCTTATCCCTATACTATAGACCCTTTAGGCTGTTTCTTGAACAATGATCCCATATGTCACTACATATAGTTCAAGACTCATATTACAGCCTTGGATGTCTAGTTTATTGGATTAGGGTTATTATTAGGCAAAGACAAATATAAAATAACTAATAACAATTAATGGAAAAATATATCAATATTATTTCATTAATATCCGGTCAACGGTTACATTCACTATCTACGAGTTTTAGGGCATAAAACCCAACATGTAGTTGGTGAATAGTGATAATTAATAGGGGCAAACAGAAATTTGGGGGGAGCCGGCCTGAGGCGTAGATATTTCAAGCATAGTGCAAAATAGACAAATAATTTTTTCGTCCAGATTTTGCAACTTGGATGCTCAAAGTGGATAAAGATCAGAAGCAATAAGCAACTAAGAAATAATAAATTGAATTGATATTAAAAAGAAGAACAAGAATATGTTACTATGAAAAACATACAAACAATGGGAAGTAGTAACATAGAGAATACAGAAAAATAAGGAAACTTTTTTCATAGAATAAAGAATATCATCAAATCCACCATGGAAAAAGAGGGGGAAATCAAGTTGAACATACTTGGATATAATAAAGAATATCATCAATTAGCATCAATTAGCACAGAATGGCCGGCCCAATCGGGGGGGGGGGGGGTATCGGAAAAAATACAATGAGCAACTCTGAAAAGAAAAAAACAGTACACACAACATATGAAGAAAGATGGCAAATGAGAAATTATAGATAAAATGAAGAATATGATGAAATCCACCGTGAAAAAAGAATAACTAAAATGAAGTTGAGCATGCTCATAAACCAACGTAGATATAAGAACCAGTAACAACTTTTAGCACAGACCCATAATAACCAAATTAGAAAAATGGCCAAAAAGATCGAAAAAAGGAAAATATAAAACGTTGCCTCTGTTTGGTTGGTATGAAAATAGCTTAGATAAAGTAAACACATTGAAACAAGAAAAATAGCCAAAAAGAGGGTCCAAATGATAGAAAAAAAAGATCAAATTAGAAAAATGGCCAAAAAGATCGAAAAAAGGCAGGAGACAGCCATAAAAGAGGGATGAAAAAAATCAAAAATTTTAAAAATTGGATACAATAGAACCAAGAGACAGAAATGAGAACGAAGAACAAAGAGAACTTGACAGAACAAAAAAACCAACACAGAGATGATAAGGAACCAGTAAAAAAAAATGCACAGAATCGAGACATATCAAAATATGTAAAAATTGGAACAAGGAGGGCAAAAATTTTGCTTGCTTTACATCGAACATCCAATCAGATGCAGAAAATTTTGGATGTAAATTTAACTAACTTGCAGTACTCATCATCAGCCGGCAAGGGACAGGAAACCTTACCTCTTCTTCCCACCCCTCACCATGCTCCAAGAACCTACCATGCATATCCAGCGAGCTCTCGGTAAGGGAAGGTCGACGGACGCGACAAGTTGAAGCGGCATGGGGTGGGGATCTGAAAAAAAAATCGATAAGCATTAGATCTGATAATAGATCTAGGGTTTCGAAGAAGATGAACAAAGGGAAGATAGATCTAGGGTTTCCAAGAGGATGAGGAGAGGGGAGGGTGTCGAGTTAGATGAACAACAAGAAAAAAAAAACAAAAAACGTTAGATCCATGAACCTATCGACGGAAACAAGGAGGATGAAGCGGCATGGGACCTTAGAGAAACGAAGAGTCCGAGAGAATCGAAGAGGCAGAGAGATGAGAAAACACACCTGAGAGAAATGAAGAGGAAGATAGATGAGAAGACGCACCTGAGAGAAACGAAGAGGCATAGAGAAACAACGAAGAAGACGAAGAGAAAGGAGGGAGCGATTTGGAAAGACGGAGAGAGAATCTAGGGATAGATTTGGAAAGACGGAGAGAGAATCGAGGGACTGATTTGGGAAGTCTGAACATCCAAACACGAGTTTTGGAAAATGGCCGCCCAAACGCAGACTTCGACGGGCTTACAAACACGGGCTTCCAACATTGGCGACCCAGACACGCCCTTAAACATCCAAAACACAGGCAGTGGTACACTCTCTACCTCCTCTCACACCTTTACTCTTTCCAAAATTCTTCATGCTCCTGACCTTGCTGCCAACCTTTTATCAGTTCATAAATTTTGCCTTGATAATAATTGCCTATTTATCTTTGATACTGACTGGTTTGTAATTCAGGATAAAATCTCTGGGAAAATTTTATACACTAGTGAAATAGTTAATGACCTCTATCCAATTCCAAGTCCATCGTCCTTATCCTCTGCTCTGCACCCCAAAAACTATAACTTTATGGCAAAACAGGAGTGTTCTCTATGGCATCATCGGTTTGGTCATCCTGCTCATAAAATTTTACGCTATAGCTTATCTCGTCTTGGTCTTTCGTTATCTAATACTATTTCTTGTTGTGATTGCATTAGTTGTCTGAAGGCAAAAATGTCTAAGCTTTCATTTCCTATGTCTCTTTCATTTTCCATGTCACCTCTAGAACTTATTCATAGCGATGTATGGGGACCTTCTCCTGTTACTTCTCTTAATGGATATCGTTATTATGTTAGCTTTATTGATGATTTTAGCAAATTCACTTGGCTTTTTCCTCTTTCTTCTAAATCTGATGTCCACACTATTATCCTCAAATTTGTTCCTTTTGTTGAAAATTTATTATCTACGAAATTAAAAAATTTTCGTTCTGATGGTGGTGGTGAATTTTGCAATTCTTCTACTCTTTCTTTCTTTAATTCTAAAGGAGTTTTGCATCAAAAATCTTGTCCATATACACCTGAACAAAATGGAGTAGCTGAGCGTAAACATCGTCATATAGTTGAAACTGCAATGTCTCTCCTTTTTCATTCTTCCGTACCGTTAGAATTTTGGCCCTATGCCTTCTAAACTACAGTTTTTCTAATAAATCGTATGCCTACTTCTTCTCTCAACATGTTGTCTCCTTTTGAGAAACTTTTTGGATACACTCCTGATTTACATCATTTAAAAGTTTTTGGATGTGCATGCTATCCTTCGTTAAACCTTACACCAAGCATAAACTTGATCCTAAAACCTCTCAACATATTTTCCTTGGTTATACTCTTGAATATAAAGGATATATATGTTACAACCCCATCACCAAAAAGTTCATTGTATCTCGCCATGTCCTTTTTCATGAAACAATATTTCCCTTTGCCCAACCTCTAAATCCTCATACCCCTCCACCTACCCCTCCATCATCCACTCCTCCTGACCTCACACCTTTACTCACCCTTTTGCATACATCTCCACCTTCACCTTCTCAACCTATCCAATTATCCCCTGTTGACACTAATTCTTCTCCTTGTGAGACTTTTCATGTTCCATCTTCTAGTATTGCAGATTTGCCAGTAGTTGTGCAACCTCATGAGAATTCAATTTCTCAAAATGATCAAGTTCCAGATTGCACTTACAATAATCATCCCATGCAAACACAAGCTAAGTCAGGCATTTTCAAGCCAAAGACATTTGTTTCGACCATGACCACGTCAGTTCCAACAGATCCTACCTCATATTCTGTTGCTTCGAAGTATCCAGAATGGAGATCTGCTATGTGTGAGGAATTTAATGCCCTTTAGAAACAAGGTACGTGGTCCTTAGTACCTCGCTTACCTTCCATGAATGTTGTGGGTTGCAAATGGGTCTTCAGGACCAAATATAATACTGATGGAACTATTGCTCGATATAAAGCCCGATTAGTTGCCAAAGGATATCATCAGGTGGAAGGATTTGATTTTATTGAAACCTTCAGTCCAGTTGTTAAAAAGCCCACAATTAGAGTTATACTCGCTCTTGATGCTCGGTATCAGTGGTCTTTAACTCAACTAGATGTTAAGAATGCTTTTCTACATGGTCACTTAAAGGAGAAAGTTTATATGTCTCAACCTCCTGGGTTCCTTGACAAATCCACTCCACATCATGTTTTCCGCCTTCATAAAAGTCTCTATGGTCTAAAACAAGCTCCTCGAGCATGGTTCAATCGCTTTACATCATACTTATCCACCTTAGGCTTTACTACTTCTTCTGTTGATTCATCTGTATTTGTTCGCTCTATTGGATCTTCTTTGACCTATTTGTTACTTTATGTTGATGATATAATTATCACTGGCCCTGATTCTTCATATCAATCTGTTTTAAAGAAACAGTTGGCAACAGAATTTCAGATATCACACCTTGGTGCATTGAAATACTTCCTTGGCTTGGAAGTCCACAACACATCTAATGGTATTTTTGTAAATCATGCTAAGTATCTCACTGACTTACTTCACACTACAGGAATGTCTTCTGTTAAGACATGTTTAACACCCATGTCTACTACAGTTGATCTCAATACATCTGCACCGTCGTTCCACGATGTCACACTTTATCGCCAACTAGTTGGATCTCTTCAGTATCTCACTTTTACTAGACCTGCCATTTCCTTTGCAGTAAATCGTGTAAGTCAGTTCATGCATCGACCTACGGTTGTTCATTTCTCTGCTGTTAAACGTATCTTGCGTTATCTTTCTGGATCTAAACAACTAGACATTCTGTTTCGACGTGCAAATATCTCTCTCATTGCCTTCTGTGACTCTGATTGGGCTGGTGACACTTCTGACCGACGATCCACATCTGGCTTTATTACTTTCCTTAGTTGCAAATGGAAACTCTGCTTCATTAAAAAGCACATGGCGTGAAATAACAACTTTTCCTGACGGGCTGAGACATCTATAGCCCTTATGAGTGGAACTGAATCCAAGATAAACACATTTGTTAGTATGAAACTGAAATTTTTTATTATGAAAAGGACGTAAATACGGATAGCAGGCACAACCAAAAATCCTTAAAGTTGAAAAATCCAAACTCTTGTTGAAGAGAATTTTTGTAGGTGATTTGCCATTAAGAACCATGGTTAGTTGGAAGCCCATTAATAAGAGATACTGAAGTCAGAAAAGCATCCCACCAAAATTGTAATGGCATTGAAGCTTGTGCTAGCAAAGTTAAGCCGGTTTCAACTATGTGTCGATGCTTGCGCTCTGCACGGCCATTCTGAGCAGAGGTATATGGACATGAGAGTTGAGAAATAATCCCCAACTGAGCACATTCTCGATGCACCTTAACAAATTCACCACCATTGTCCGAACGTAATATTTTAACGGTTTTCCCAAATTGGTTTTTCACAAGATTATAAAAGTGAAGAAAAGCAGACAAAGTTTCACTTTTTTGCTTCAATGGATAGATCCATACATATCGGCTAAAATCATCCAAGAAATGCACATAATATCGAAATCCATCAGAAGAGACAATTGGAGCAGGTCCCCAAAGATCTGTATGAACTAACGCAAAAGGTGTAGCTGCACGAGAAGTAGAGTTTGGAAAAGGAAGTGCATGATGCTTACCAAACTTACATGCTTCACAAAAAATAAACTTGTCATTAACATTTACTGGTAGCTTACATTTCTTAACGATTGTATCAAACACTTTAAATGAAGGATGTCCAAGCCTACAATGCCAAACTGTCTTAGACTCCACAACATTTACAACCCCAGAACTCACATGAGCAGAGCAAACAATATAATTAGCCGACTTCGAACTATTTAAAACATTCGAAGCACTACCAGTAATCGCTTCACCAGTTTCAAGCTTGTAAAGACCATCTTTAAGCACCCCCGTCAACAGCACCTTGCCCGTATGAGTGTCCTTTATAAGACAAGAATTAGCATGAAAATTCAAGATAAACATCATTGTCTTGAGCAAGTTTTGAAACACTCACCAAATTCTTAGCTATGGCAGGCACACACAATACATTTTGGAGATTAACCAGACCACTCTCAGATATTAAAACAAAATTGCCAATATGTGATATATTTAATTTTTGTCCATTGCCAACAACAACAGCTTTCTTACCTCCATATTCCACAGGGTGAGAAATATTATTCTGATTTGCCGTCACATGACTTGAAGCGCCACTATCTACATACCAATTAGGATCAACCACTGTTTCTGGACTTGCCAAGAACGGATTAGAGTTTTGCCCTGCTACAAAGGCCTGAGGTGTCGAGCTATTGCCTCCAACCATAGGAGAAACGATATTGTTGTTATCACTTCGAGTATTCTGATTTGAACTCCTATGAACTCCATTTCCATATTCCTTATCATAGCGATGGTAACAAACTAAGGCCGAGTGACCAGTTTTTCCACATACCTGACAAATAGGGCCATTGTTATATCCTTGCCATCTTCCTCTGCCACGATTACGTCCGCCATTGCCTCCTCTCTGATGAGGATAGTTTGAAAAACTGAGACGATTTCCATTGAACGGTTGATTCTGCCTTTGTGCTCCAGGACTCTGATTCTTAGTGCTGATCATATTTACTGCAACATTATGATTAAATGTCAAATTACTCTTTTGAGAGTTTTGGAGTTCTAACCTTTTCTAAAAAATTAGTAGATCAGCTTGTAATTCTGCCCATGTGACTCCCAAACGGCCTTGAATGGTAGCTACAATAGGATTGTATTCTTCATCCAACCCTAGCAAGACTTGTGACACTAGTGATCTTGTTGAAACAGGACTTCCAGCTTGTCCGAGATTGTCAGTATGCGTCTTCATGATTCTTAAATAGTCAGCCATTTTTTATGACCCTTTTCGGGTTTGTTGAAACACTTGTCGAAGATAGTCTTCCTCTGCTCGTGACTGGACTCCGAACAGTTCTTGAACGGCTGCCCATAAGTCTCTTGCATTATCATAACCCATTACCTGAGTTGCAACTTCCGGGGTCATTGAGTTGTACAACCAGCCAAGAAGGAGCTGATCGATAGCTACCCATGACTCATAGAGCGGGTTTATTGTAGTCGTCACGGCGGGTGTCGAACTCGACGCTTCAGAAGCATCGGATTGTGTTGTGGCTGCTTCGGAGCTGTTTGCTCCTGAGTTTTCATCTCCATTCGGTTGTGACAGTACCTTAGGAGGGCACGACTCTTCTCCAGAGAGATGGCCTTCTAGCCTATAGCTTTTTAGAATAGGCATCGCTAAGTTTTTCCACAGAAGGAAATTTCCCCTTTCTAACTTGACAGACGTGATTTGGTTTAGGAGTTGGTTAAGCGGCGGGCTGCTGAACGTTGGATTTGCTACAGTTGAAGAAATGGTGTTAAACGAGGCGTTGGCCATTTCACGCTCTGATACCTAGAAAGTTTACACAGACAACGACAATGGAGGCAAAGCTCTGTTTCTTTCAACTTTATTATTGAGCAAATGCTCAGGAGTTTTTAAACACAACGAATTGGACTGCTAGGGTTTACAAGAATAAAGAATTATATATTTGGAGTACACATGGCACTAGCCTACTGGAGAATGAAGAGAGAATAAAGTTGTTGTTACAACAAATTTTGTTTAGATATTGTTCTAGAATCCTGTGACGTGTCCCTTGCTTCGGCCCTTTTATTTTCTTCATAATCTTCACTAAAGTTGTGCGTTTCACTCATACTCCTAACAGGCTCCAGTCCGATATCCTGGTCAGCCAAAAAGCAACCTACAGTCTCACGTTCATCAACCGAAGCTGAGTACGGCTCTCTTGGAACTACAATAGCAGATCTTTATTGGCTACGACAGCTTCTTCGAGATCTTCATGTCTCGTTATCAGATCCTCCTACATTATTGTGTGACAACATTTCAGCTATTTCTCTTGCAAATAATCCAGTTTTCCATGCTCGCACGAAACACATTGAGATTAACTATCATTTTGTTTGTGAAAAAAGTTGCTCGTAAAGATATTTCAGTTCAGTTCATATCTTCAAAGGATCAATTGGCTGACTTATTCACAAAACCATTATCCTCTGCAATATTCTTGACATTTCGGGACAAACTCCTGACTTCTCTTCCGTCATCAGTTTGAGGGGGCATATTAGAGAATATTCAGAGAATATTTTCTCATTAATATTGCCTTGATTTTTGCCTATGATTGTAACCCTTTGCTGTAAATTTGGTGTATAGTTTCTTTCCTTTTGTGTCTCCTCTAAAGTGTATAAAGCATCCATATCTCAGTATTGCAATATACAAGGAATTATACATTCATTCTGAGTATTCTCCATATAATGTAATAAACATATTAAACGATTTATTATTGCAACTATTAAAAACTTTGATATGCATTCAATTCACCAAAACGTTAAATTGAAAAAAAAAATTATGTACAACTAAGATAGAATTTGATTACATGCTTCAATCATCAAATTCTCAAATAAGTTTGAAGTATTCATTTTATAGACAATTAGCGGACATCTCATCCCAAAATCTTTTTCATTTGCATCCTCTTCAACAATTGTGACAGGTAAATCATTTAAAAGATTCAACATCTATCTTCTTCATTATAAACATTACATTCTTTAATATACTTAATTAATCCATTATCTGAATGAGTTATATAGCTTTTAAAATTAAAAAATGTAACAATAATAAATAATGCCAGAAGAACATCTACCACCGCCAAAGCGAGCTTAGCTAGGTGGTAATTGGCATATATCCTCGACCATGAGGTCAGAGGTTCGAATTCTCTCACCCCAAATGTTGATGTACTAAAAAGAACATATACCACCATAGACAAAAATTCTAATGGTTGACATGTACTCTCAACTAAGAGGTCGGAGGTTCAAATCCTCCGACCACTTCCAAATGTTGATGTACTCAAAAGAAAAAGAAATCAGCTTCATGGAATTAGCATCCCAATAATTGATGATCCAGACATAGAAACGAATTTACCTTGATGATCAAGACTTAATTTTCAAAATTAAAGATTTGAGTAACTGATCCATAAATAGTTTGATCAACCTAAGCCATTACCCAAAGTAACTTAAAATTAAAGTAATGGAAAAGACTATAAAAAGGGAAAAGTTAAATAAGAGACCCTAAATTCGGGATCTGAAAATTTGGTCAACTTTTTAAGCATTTGTAACCTTCCATGAATAATAAAAGAAAAGATTCCCTTGAAACTATTTGATCATTAATACACCTTTATATCGATTAAGGTATCCTATTGTTGTCTTTCTACTAATTGATGTTTGTCTTGAGTAAATGGAGTTTTTGTTTTGTTTTGTTTTTTTTTTTTTTTTTTTTTTGAAACAAGAACTCAACTTTCATTAATGGTAACAACTCCCCTCCAAGAGGTGGTACAAAAAGTGACTTATCACAATGAATCATAGATAAAAGCCAGTTTGGAAAATCACCAATCTATAATCTTGGTTGGTTGCTTAAAGCCCTAAACAGGCTACATGCGCAATAATAAGATTTGAGTTACGGTTGGTATGAATGCGACCGAAAATATTTTTTAATGTCGTTGATATTCCAAAGAAGAGGATACGCTTTTGTGACTTGATCTCCATCCTCCCTTAGCATAGCATGACAATCACTCCAAGGAAATCCGAAACCAATACGTAGACTGATGTATACATGGAATTTAGAAAGTTAGGAGGGTAGAAGAGTTGAAATAGTGGAAGAAACAAAAGAGTTATAAAGGTGCCATTTTGGAGACACGAGTCACTCTCGCATGAGTACTTATTTTGTCCATTGTATTTAGAGCTGCCTGCGTGAGCTGTATCCGCCCCACTTTCTTTGTAACCACGCTTTCGTGATTTCATACATCACAGTTTGGAATAAAAAGAATAGCAAATTTTGATAATTAAACTTCCCTTTACAGTTGATTTTGAAGACGTAAAAAGTGATTGTACATATTTGTGTTTCGTTAAACTGATTCTTTAATAATCTAGAGAAAATTAATTTTTGAACCACGTTAGTTTGCAAAAGCTGTTAGAGTAGCTCTAGGATTTAGGAAAATCTGTGTAACTAACCAATATTTAAAATTCTTTTTTTTTTTTTTTTATCCTTCCATATTTTAGGTTTTCAAATATTATTATTCACAATTTATCTCGTCATTCATTTTATTTTTAAATTTAATTTGTTGCTTCTAATTTATTTTTTATTTTTTATTTTTTTTTGTATTTAAACTAAAATTAGATTTTGTTTGAAACAATTTTTTTTTATAATTGATATTTTTTTTTTCAATTTACTTAAAGTAAACAAAATATAATTTATAATATAAATGATTTAAATTTACCTTTTTTTTTATAAGTAATTTACCTAATTATCTTAGGAAAGTTTTGAATGTAAATATTTTTTTTTTTGAAGAGTCTTGAATGTAAATATTAATGCAATCTAGTGCTAAATTGAAATATGTCTATTTTGGTCATTATACCTATTTCACAACAATTTAATATTAACTTACCAAACATGTAATTTGACTTTCCATGTTTAAACCTGAAATTTACCAAACACTAATTTATTTCTTATGGTAGTTGATTTTTATAAAAGTACACACCCGACAACAATTATTTTAAAAGCTACATTAACCCAAACTAAGCCTAAGAAAGAGAGACATAGAAAATGAAAATTTTATCTTATCTTCTTTAATTGTCAATGTTTTAATGGTGGGTATTTTTTCAAAAAATCTTAAATATGAAAAAAGAAAAACAAACTGACAAAACAAGAAAAGCATCTTTTCAAAAAAAAAAAAAAAAAAAAAAAAGCATTCTTCTTATCATGCATCTTGGGCTTTTGCTGTACCTCTGTGTGGAATCTTTTGACACACAAGTATAAATTGGTGACTTGTGCAAAATGGCAAAAAAGAAAAATGGAAAAACGAAATTTAGGCACGAATTTTGCTGCATGTCATTTAAAATAGAAAACCTAGTTGTATTATTTTAATTATATTATATCAATTCTAATTTAACCTCCCTTATGCAATTCTCTTATTTAATAACGTCCAAAATTTTTCTTTGCAAAGTAATGATAATAAAAATCATCCTAACAAATCATACAAGACTGCGAGACCAGATTTGAAAACACTGAATACAAAATTGAGACACTTTTACAATTCTTCTCTTATATATCCAACAACGTAAAACTATTAGCCTTATTGTGGTAGTTTCTCCGAACAATTTCTCCTAAAATTAATACAGTAATGTTAATTTAAGCATAGCTCACATTAATGTTAACGTGAACATAGCCAAAGCGAGCTTAGCTGGCGGTAATTGGCATGTATCCTCAACCATGAGGTCAGAGGTTCGAATCTCCGCACCCCCAAATGTTGATCTACTCAAAAAAAAAAATGCTAACGTGAACATAGTTCAATTGGTCAAGGTCTACATACTTCGATTATAAAAAAGTTAGAAGTTTGAATTCTTACCTCACATATGTTAAATAAAATATAGGGATTGACACACTAATATTGAAGTATCGAGTACCTTCAACGTCAAGATACCCCCTTAATTCCATCTCATCCATGTTAACTATATTCAACCTTTGAAATGATAATGAAGGTCTTATCACTGAACTGCTTGAATTTGCAACAACAGTTATTTATTTATTTATTTATTGATCAACAGCATAACCTTCATTCATTCACAACCAAGAAGATCACATTTGCGACTTTACATAAGAATTGAAAAGCAAAACCCAAAGCCACCACACATTAAGAGGACATCCTCGATTCAATCCATCCTTCCTCAATAATCGGAGCCGAACACTCACCAAAACCAGGCGCCCAACACTAATCCTCCATTCGAAACACAATATCCTTGATCATCTCAAAACTAGGCTAGCTACCAAAATTGCCCCAGCCTCACTCATTCCCTGCTCGTCTTTGCCCCTGCTCATACTTTAAGCTTGCAACAAAATACCATCATGATAAAACATCTTACCTATAGAAATCACCACTAGTAAGCAAAGGAGAAGATAGAACAAAAAAAAAAACAAATTGAACCATCAAAATCCTCTGTCTAAACTTACTACCCCATGTAAACACTCCTAAACCTCTGCAATATAGATGCCTGAGATTCAGATGTTGGAAATTTTCATGATCAAGTCCTTGCGCGAATATATGCTAAGCCTTGTGTCTAAGAGAAGCTACAACAAGCTAGCAGATTATGAGACCGCTAAAAAATTTTCAAGAAAACGAAACTCACGTGTGTGTGTGTGATTGGGCTCTCCTAAAAAGCAATCCTTAAAAGCCCAGAGAAGGTTTATAAAATCCTCCACCTATCTTCCCCTTACACTGGCACTAAGGTCTTGCAAGAAAAGGCTAAAAACTCTCAATTAGGAAGCCAACTCATAACCTAGGAGCCTGGATAGGTACTTCTTTTCTTTTTTTTCCCTTTTTATTTTCCTCTAAACATAATTATAATTAAGGCAGAACACTAGCTTTCACACCAAAATGAAGGGACCCATAACCCGGGTTTAACCCTTGGTTGGCCTAATTGATCTCACTGTGGATAACTCTTTTTACCCCATATCAATCATGACTATTGCATGCAAAAAGCCTTATAAAGATCAAGAGAAGAGCAAAGCTTCAACAACCAAGCTCAAACTCCTACACTCATTGTACCACCCATTTTCTTTTGCAGGCAAATTTTCTTTTTTCTTTTTTTTCCTAGGCAATGTCACTCACTAATTTGCAAGGAATTAAACTATCCAGCTAAGGACCTTACACCTATCGAGGTGACAACAGATTTATAGGACTCATAAAACCGCTCTAAACCTTCATGACTACCTCCAGGACTGGTCACATGAATAGGAAAGCAAGAAAAGCCTCATGAAAATTGTAACAAATTTCTAAATTTAAGGTTAAGATAAGATTGCAACATTAGTCTAAGTTTAGGTGCAATTGGACCAAATTAAATTTTAGAGTAAAAATTGATATAACAGGTGAAAATTAAAAAAGCAGTGATTTAGTCTATAAGTTTAGGTTCAATTACAAGTTTAGCTCTTGAACTTTGGTTTAACTTAAAAAGTGTCTATGTCGATAAACTTTCAATTTTGTGTCTAATAAATCATGTACCTGTTAGATACAAAATTGAAAATTTGTGGTTCCAAAATTGAAATTTTATAGTTTCAATAGGCATAAAATTCAATTTATTAGAATTTTATATCTAAAAGATTGATTAATTTTTAAAATTCTCAAATATGTCATAGACCTATTCCACACAATTTTCAAAATTTGAGACTTGTTAGACACTTTTTTAAATTCGGAGATCAAATTGAAGAAACAACCGTGAAGATTCATGAACTATGGTAATCTAACCAAATTGAAAAAACATTAGTATATTTGCAAATTTAGGGTTTTTTTGGAAAAGTATGAAAGAAATTAAAAAAAAAATAGAGAAAATCAGGCATTCTGAAAGTATTTGGGGATTTAAGGTGTCGCGTAAGTTCTACCTACACGACATGTAAGGTCGCATTTGTCAAAGAGACACGACCTCGCAGGAGACGGCGACCAGACAAACTAGATGGCAACGAGGAGAACGGTTGAGTTGCGTCTCTACAAGAGACGCGACACCATTGGGAAGATAAATCCAGAGATGCTGTCAAATGAGTCGCGTCAGGAACGAAAAAAATGGAAAGTGACGAAGAAATCTTGAGGTGGATGGATTCTGCTCTTCCAGACAAACCTCGCCACCACGTTCCTCCTCGTCGCCGCCCTCTACTGGCTGAAATCCATCGGCATCGTTGCCGCCCATCGGAACACAATCTCAAGCTCTAAAAATTGCAGTCAAAGAAAATTTGAGGTAGAAGAAAGAGCAAAATCTCATTTCTCGTAGGGAGGAACTCCAAGCTTTAGAGCAGAGCAACAATGGCGAACATATGAAAAATTGGGTAAAGAAGGAGAAGAAGAGATAATTTTTTGTTTGTGATGTCAAATGGAGAGTGGAAAGTTGAGGAGGAGGTGGGACTGATTCTGGAATTTTGGTTTTGGTTTTTTTTTTATTCTGGAATTTTGGTTTTGATTTTTTTTTTCTTTTCCTCGGGAATCTGAAGGGAAAGTGATGGGAAATTTGGGGGAAATGAAAATGGAAATGATTTTGGATGTTATTAATTAATTTTTATATTAAAGAGATTTTTTTTTTAGTTTTTTCAACTAGCATTTAAAAAAAAAAAAAAAAAAAAAAAAAAAAAAACCTTCTGGTCGCATCTTTGTAGAGACTCGACCTACACCGCACAAAAGTGTCGCGGAGAGACGCGACACCTTATATCTCTAAATATTTTCAAAACACCTCATTTTCTCTAATTTGTTTTTAAATTTTTTTTCCTACTTTTTCAAAAAACCTCAAATATAGCTTTGTTGTTTTTTAGATTTGCAAATATAGCAAAATTTTTAACGATTTTTTTATTATTCTAGTCTTACCCTTGTTGGTATATCAAATGGTATATTAGTAGTATATCTGATATACTTTATATTTGTTGATATACGAAATATAAAGTATATTTTGTTTTTCTTTTTGAGTACGAAATATAAAGTATATCAATTAACTGATATACCAAATTCGATATACCTAATATATTGGATATATATTGGATTTGATAAACATAACCTTTGATATGCCTAATTATGAGTATTGATATATGAATGTTGATATACCAATGATATACTTGATATATTACTTTTCTTTACTTATATTTGTTATGTAAAAAAAACCATTGATATATAATTTTAATAGTTGTTGTATTATGAAAGTCATGGAATGCAAGATTTGTTATAAGTATATCGAAAAAATGCAATTTTAAATATATCATTGGTGTAATAGTAATATATCAATACTCACTAAAAATGTAATTTCAAGTATACCATTAGTATATCAGTAATATAACAATTAAAATGATATATAGTATATCGATGATATATTTGACAACATGAGCACAATTCAACTAGTAGAAGACATACACATCTAACCAAGAGGTTAGAGATTTAAATCTCTTACCATACATATTGTCCAAAATAAAGTTAATATATCTAATTCTTTATTAATGAAGTATATCAAAGACATATAAACTAATGAAGGCTCATGTGTACTCGTGAATGAATGATATTATGTTCAAGAAATTTACATTTATTTTAAAAGCTTTTTTGGTGCCTAAGAGGTATTGTGTTCATGAAATATACCTCTAATTTACTATATATTTAGTATATCGATTGATTGATATACCAAATATCTAGTATATCAGTAACACTAAATAATTAAATGATGTAGCTGGTATACGGTATATCAATAAGACCATTGATATACTTTTTAAACTTTCCACTTCCAACGTTTTTTTTTTTTTTTTTTAAACTGATCACATAAAGGTAAATTTCATTTTTATTTTTTCTATTCTTGCAACTGCCCATATTTTATTCCAAGAGTCTACTTTATTCTAAAACCTTTGGAAAAAACGTGCAACTAAAAGGTACATAGATTATATTAAAAGTTAAAACCAACCTCAAACCCAGGACTGAAAATAATAATTTAACCCAATAAAAAAAAGTTAAAAACCACCACCTAAAAAGCTTGAGATTGAAGAATCAGAAAAACCATTCCAAAATGGACATTGAATCAAACCCAAAGCATTGCTGGTCTCAGACCAAGGGGAAGAAAGAAACTAATTAAAAGGAGCAGATATTTTTCCATATCTCCCTTCTGGGTTCTGGCAGAGAGGAAAAGGAAGGGCAACGTGAATATCCATTGATGATTCATAAGCAAGCCAAAGCTATTTACAAAAACAAAAACGGCTAATTCAATTGAAGTTTCTCATTTGCAAACTCCAAAAGAGAAAGAAACAACCTCTTCTTATACATCATTTCTCTAGATGCTAATCAAAGCTAAGGGATGTATATATATGGATTTTTTTGTTCTTCTCATTTGTAATAACATTTCAACTTCCATGTCCAATTAGCAAATTAGCAAAAGCCCTAGAATCTGATGGTACTGGGTCCCAAGCAGCTCAAGTCCATGACTTTCCTCATCTTTTCCTCGCGAGAGGTGTTGATCTGGTTGGCAATGGCGGAGGAGGAGGAGGCAGAGAGCTTCTTGGCTTGGTAGTAAGATCTGAGTTTGGTCTTGCCGTGCTGTTGAACAGATTTGATGACGTTGTTCCACCGACAAACCCCTTGGTCCTTCAGGGCCTCCACGGCGCCGATGCTCGCCGCCACGAACCACGCTCTGCAAGCCGCGCTCTTCGACATCTTGCTCTGTTTTTTTTACTCTGTTTCTGTTGGTGAATCGAATGGGAATTTGAAATTTGGAATTGGGTTTCTTTCTTTTTCTTGGTGGGAGGGCGCTTGGAATTGTGGGTATAAATAGAGGAGAGAGAGAGAGAGAGAGAGAGAGAAAACCTGAGGCAGAGGAGAGAGAGAGAGAGCCATGGTTTTGAGGAGAAAACTAGGTGCTTTGGTGGGGGATTCCTGGATTTTGTGAAAAAGGCGACCGTGTTTACGCTGGCTTTCATTACTTGCCTGACGCTTCCTTTCCTTTAATTAAATACTAATTAGTTACCTGTGATTTCAATGACTTTAATTACATTATATTTGTTATTAATATTAACTTACTTTCTTTCTTTTCCTTTTTTCCTTTCTAATTTTAAATTCTACCGACAGCTAACAAAATTTTAAATATCAATCTCGACAAAAATACTAATCCAAAAATGTCGATGTAATTTAAAAAGTGTAAATATAAATAATTCAAAAATTCATTTAAATTAACAAATAAATAGGTTCTTTTTTAATAAGTTTAAAGTTTTATTAAAGTTCACATCATTAATATTTATTTATATTTTTATTATATTTCTATTGATTTTTTTATGATATAATGGACAAGTCAATTCCTTACATATGTAAACGTGAACTCATAGGATATATGATTTTTCAAAAAAAAAAAAAAAAAAAAAAAAAAAAAAAAAAAAAAAAAAAAAAAAAAACTTATGAAAAATTTAAAACCATTGTCATAGATGTGCCTTATTCTATTATGAATGTATTTTAGGATTGACAACTTGGGTCTTCGTTTTTTTTTTTTTTTTGAGAAGCTTGGGTCTCCGTTTAATTTCGTTAAGTTTCACTTACTTTCAAATTAGTTTTTAAAAATTTCAAATCCATTTTTTTGGTTAAATTGATCTACTCTTTTCTATCTTTTTGAGTTCACCAATGGTAGAATTAGGCCATTAATGTTAAAAATCATATTTCTACCTAATTTTTTATCTTTTTTTTTTTAGAAAAATCCTAATTTTTATCTACCTAGGTTTGGATTGACAACGGATTTGTTCGTGAGATATCTTCTATATCCATGTTAAAAATAATATTTTCCCCTAATTTTTACTTAATCCTAAATCTTAGGGTTTGCTTTTTAGGAGAGGCCAATCACACATACGTGAGTTTTTAACTATGAGGCTAAATCCGTGAATATGTGAAAATATTGATAAAAATATTGGTACATCAACAAAGATTTAATACATTGGTATTACACATGCATCCTATATGGAAATTGTAGGACAGCTATTTATTGATTTGTCTAAATTTAGAGTAAATTGAAAATTTTGAAATGACAAGAATCAACGTGAAATTAGGTTTGTTCAAAAAAAAAAAAAAAAACCGTGAAATTAGGTTTGAATCATGGGGACTAAAATCAAAATTGAAATTGGAACTATATCCCAGTAAAGAAAAAGAAACAGATTCATGATTTATTTATTTATAATTTTTTAAAAATGAACTGATTCATGATTTAACTTTTAGATTAAAATAATATTATGAGTTAAATATTATTTATTTATAATTATTTTTTTAAACGAACAGCTTCATGATTTAACTTTTAGATTAAAATAATATTATGAGTTGTGTAATTGAAGTTGATTTTCTTTCTGGAACCTTCGTCGCAAATGGGATCGAGAATTATTCTTCTATAAAACGGCTGTATTTTTATTAAAAAAAAAAAAAAAAAAAAAAAAAAAAAAAAAAAAATCCTTGATTCAATTTTAACATTAAATATCGAGAAAAAATACTTTTGTGTTTGAGATTTGAGTTAAATTTCATTTTGGTACTTGAGTTTTTAAATCAACAATTTAGCCTCTGAGATTTGATTTTAGTTTCATTTTAATCTCTTCGTACATTTTTCGTTAAAAACTAACGGTTTACTGTATTTTTTTTATTAAAAATTTATTTTAAATAATAAAATATTGAGAAAAATACACTTTTAGTTCATGAGGTTTGGCTTAGGTTTCATTTTGATCCCTGAGTTTTCAAACTCAACAATTTAGCCCCTGAGGTTTGGTTTTAGTTTCATTTTAGTCCCTCCATCCATTTTTCCGTTAAAAAATAACAGTTTGCTGATGTGACACTATTTTTTATTAAAAAAATAATTTTTGAATTTTTTTAAATATAAATATATTAAAATAATAAAATATTATTATTTTTAAAATTTTATTTCTTTTTCTCTCATTCTTTTCTTCTTTCTTCTTCTTCAACCTTTCTCTTGTTCTTTAACCCACCACCAACACACCTACTAACGACCGGTCACCGTCGGTGACTTTTTTTATTTTTTATTTTTATTCTTCTTTCTTCTCCCGCTTCCATTCAGCCTTCCCTCTCGACGCAATTTTCCTCCCTCCGAACCGCAAGCTGGTGGTCGAAGCTCCTCATTCTCAAACCACGAAACCTCTGGTGACCGCCGCTCCCCTTCGATTCCCCCCTTCATTTCAGACCATGATTCGAGCTTGAAACAGGAGTGGCGTGCAGCGATTCAGACCCACGACTCGAGGACGATCCTAGATCTGTTTGTGCTCGCGGGGGAGCGGCAGGGAAGGTTTCGAAGGGGACGATCCCAACACTGAAGCGATTCGTTTCATGTTGTGCTCGCGGTTCCGGTCTGAAACAAATCGCTTCAGCTCCTCCTTCTCAGACCACGAAACCTCCGGTAACCATGTTGTGCTCGAGAGGGAGGGCTTCGCGGTTGTGCTCGCGACTGTGCTTGAGAGGGAGGACTTCGGCGAGAGGGAAATGCAGAAAGGGGGAAAGAAAATATGAAGGAAAGGAGACGAAAAAAACCGACGGCGCTAGCGGCCATTTGCCGGCAAGCGGCGGTTGGTCGCCAGCGGGAGGTTGGTGGTGGGAGTATTGAAGAAGAAGAGTGGTGGTGATTAGTGAAGGGGTTGAAGAAGAAGAAAAAGAAAAAAGATTTTAAAAATATATTAAAAATTATTATTTTTATTAATTTTTATTTTAAAAAATGTAAAATATATATTTTTTAATAAAAAACAGGTCACGTCAGCAATCTGTTAGCATTTGACAGAAAAATTGACGGAGAGACTAAAAGCGTAACGAAATCCAAACCTCAGGGGCTAAATTGTTGAGTTTGAAAACTCAGGGACCAAAATGAAAACCTAACCCAAACCTTAGGGACCAAAAGTGTATTTTTCCCTAAAATATTATTAAAATATTTTTTTTCATCTTTCACCTTCCTCCTCCTTTTACTTCTCTACCAAAACCCAAAGCCTCCTACTGTCGATCGCTGATAATGCTCATTTATGTGCGTTATTTAGCCTTAAAAAACTAGGTTATTGTTTAGAAAGCAAGGACTTTGTGCTTAACATCCTATCTTTTTTAGTCAATTTAGCAAAAGACTTAGAATCATGTGGAAAATCTTAGAAGTATAGAATTTATGCTTAAAATGTAAAAAAAGAGATAGCTTTTGCAAGAATTTATCCAAAGTTAATGTTTTTGTGCAGAGGACTTAGCAAGGGAATTGCGCCCACAATTGGAGATTAAGAGTTAGTGGAGCAAAAAAGTTGAAGTTGAAGATTTGCGCCCACGTTTGGTCCTGAAGATGTGGAAGATGCGTTCGAACTTGCGCCCGCAAACCAATAAGGAAAGTAGCCCCAGCTGAAGACAGAAGTGTCAAGATAGTGCACAGAAGATTTTGCGCCCGACTTTGCGGCCGCAACTGGGCTTTCCGAAAGAATTTCGAGATTCGCAGAATCTTCACAGAATCATCCGAAATTCCCAAATTCCGTATCAAATCTCCAAGAATCGTGGATTTTTACCTTCTAAGGCTCTCTCACACTAATCTCGGAAGTCAACCTTACCTTCCAAGGTCTATAAAAGGCGATCTAGATGCAAGAAGCAAAAGGGAGCTCGAAAATTCGTCCTTAGGATAGTTTTTTCAGTTTTTCTCTCTTCTCATCTTGTTACAACTCCGAGTTTTGGATCTTGTATCCTCTATCGGCTCTTCCATTCGAAAGAAGAAGAAGAGAAAGGCTTGTCCCCCCTTGAAAAAGGTCAAGAGCAAGCTAGATAGAGAGGAGAAGATCCTTAGTCGAGTAGAGGTGATCATCAGTCGGTCGGCATCGATTTTGGGCTCAATCGATGCCGACCACCGACAAGTCGGTTTAAATTGGTCGGCGGTTGTCGGTTTTGAGGGTTATTAGGGAAACGACCGATCGAATATATCGGTCGGTTTCGGTCAGTTTCGAGATTCTTGAGAAAAGTATTATTGGTTTGGTGATTTGCACTTCAGAGGTGAAAAAAAATGAAGGAGAAAGAGAGAAGACGAGAAAGAGAAACAAAAAAGAGAGGAGGATGAAGGAGGAAACAAAAAAGAGGCGGCGATTCTGATTCAAAGAAGAAAAAAAATAGAAAAGAGAAGAACTTACATGAAAGAGGTGGCGATTAAGATAAAAAGAAGAAAAGAAGGGAGAAAAGGGAAGAGCTCCGACGAAGCAGGCGGGCCGACGACAATTCTGTGTAAAAAGAAGAAAAAGATGGAGAAAAGAAAAGATGGGAAGGAGAGAACTCAGAGAAGAGAAAGAAGAAGATAAGTGAAAATGGGAAAACGAAAAAAAATGAGGAACGAAAAAAACTAGAAAGATAAAAAAATAAAAAAAATAAAAAAATAGGTAATGATTACCTATTTTTAGGTAATCATTACCTAAATATCAGCTGCTAGTTTTCAAATTTTTGAGATGGACAAGGACACTTTTTTTTATTACCTATTACGTCGTTCTTATAATTTGCGGAACGCTACTTATATTGATACTTCAATTTTTGATACTTTTGTTCTAAGTGACATCCCAGGTTATTTTTATCTTTTTTTCAAGGCTACTCTTGATCTTCAAAATAATGTATCTAAGAGTTCCCACTATGATCGTTACATGGATAAATATAGTTGGAATCAGCAACTTCATAGTTGCATTGAAAATTATTTTAAGGCTCAAATGAGTATGGATAGTGACAGTTTAAGTAGTAGTCACGATTATGGTGACAGTTACATTTATAGTTACATTTATGGTGAAGGTGGAAATAGTAGTGAAAGTGAGAGTTCCAGTATAAGAACTAGCACGGATGGAAGTGATTTAACAAGAATAGAAAGTTCTAATAATCTATATGTAACTGAAAAATACAGGCATTTGTGGTTTCAATGCGAAAATTGTTATGGATTAAATTATAAGAAATTGTTGAAATCAACAATGAATATTTGTGACCAATGTGGATACTATTTGAAAATGAGTAGTTCAGATAGAATCGAACTTTCGATTGATCCAAAACCAGCAGCTGATTTCGTTTTTTGAAACTGCTGTGAGGGTTGTAACGGGTAAGTTTTCCACTTTTTTTTTAAATATATGCTTTCGGTCGGTTCGGTGGCTATAGCCTTCTTGGGCTCGTCGACAGACCAAACGGTCAGTTTTTCAATATGCAAAACCGACACCGACCGAAGCTGCTCTAAAACCGACCGACCAACGTCGGTTCGGCCGGTTTCGGTCGGTCGGATCGGTTTTTCGATATTTTTTGCTTACCCCTATAGTCAAGTGATAACTCTTAGAAATAAGAGTTATTAGCCATGATTTTGGGGCTTTAAGGCTTAGTTTTGCTTGAGAATTTATTATTTGAGTTGGAATTAGATGAATTTAATGTTAATTAGTGAGAGTGTTGATTAGAGGTTTTGGTCTTTAATTTCACGTTAATTTCGTATTTAAGCTGACTTGGAGCTCCAGTTTTTGCAGATTATGCTGTAGCATGACATGGCAGAGGCAGATTGGTGGCTGGAGCTGTTTTCAACGTGGAAAGCTTCATTTAATGAGGTGTCAAGTCCAACTGGTGTAAAAGGGTATTCTTACCTTTTTATGGGTATTCCATGTGGGCTTGGAGTGTCTAATCAACCCTCACTCCCACGTTTGAAGCTAGGTATTTAAAGAAAGTGGCCCTAATTTGGAAAAAAGCTGAAAAGGAAGGAGACTCACGATTGGGAGCTGTTTGGAGCACAAGAACAGAGGAAAAACAGAGGGGAGTTGCCGTGAAGTCCATATTCATCTTGGGAAAGCTGGATTTGAGCTTGGGAGCTTCTTCTTTGGCCTTTTTTTCTTATCTTTTTATCTTTCCATTGGTATTGGTTGTGTAATAAGCTTAAAAGTATGTTGAATATGAGTGGTTTTTGCTGTATTGAACTTATTTTCTCTTTGAACATGAACTAATCCTCTTTAGGTGAGGATTAGGGATCCTATATTGTAAAGAGGGGTTGTTTGTAGTTGAACCATGCTAATTTCATCTTAAAGTAAAGTGTCCTTTATTGTCTAGCTGGATTTTTGATTGGCCATCCATTTTCTAGCATTGTTATTGGGTGTTTGGGAAAACATTTAGTAACCGATTACTTTACTTTACCTTAGTCTTTTATGATCATGAAAATGAGTGGGTATTTAGGGATAAATCACCACCTAGGGCACTAATCAGATTGAGCTAAAAATAAGGGGTTAAATGGGAGTTTAATCGCTTTAATCTTTGGAGAATTGGAAAATTCCCGTTGAAAATCTGGGTGAGATGAATTAGCACAGTTTTTGCTATAGCAATCCCTGGAAGCAATACAGAACATCCCTAATCCGAGCCTTAATTCTCCTCTGCATTCAACCGTTTTTCTTGCTTTATTTACTTCAAGTTCTCTTTAATTTCACTCAATTTTATTTACATTAGTGCATCTTAGTTATTAATTAATATTTGGTCCTTAGTTACATTGAATTTCATTGAAAATAGGCTTAAGAATAGTGATTTTCGTTGCATCAATCCCTGTGGAGAACGATATAAAAATACTTATCACTTGTTGCTGATCGCGTGCACTTGCACGTGTGTTTGTGAGTTTTTCTTGCATATTTAGAATCACTTTGCACAAGGCAACAACGAGTCTTGTACTTACTTTTTGTTTTAGTCCTTTACTTTCAGCTGTTGTATCTTTTATGTTTTCCTTAATTTTTAGTTGTAAGTTTATTATTCTTGTACTCATTCCATTTAATTAATATGAATTCAGTTTATTCTTCTACTTCGTGCACTCTTTACTTTCTGTCTTGCATTTTTCTTTCATCAATGAGCTAAGCTTCTTCACGGGGATTCAAATATGTGGATACCTTGAGTAGAAGAAAGCCCTACCTAATGCAAAGGCAACATTGCTTCCTCTTAGCATTGTTTGTTTTTGCTGAAGTTTAAGTTTCATTGTTAGCTTAAATTGATCACCTAAGTTAGCATAGTTTGTGTTTAGCTGATGGCCGAAAAGTTGGAGTTAAATGCGCGGGGTTCGCAAAAACAATAGTGGAAAAGATCCTATAAATAGAACTTTGTTTACTTGCATTCTAGAAATAGGACTGGAACCAATAGAGTTTTAAGAGTCATGAACATTACTTATCTAAGTTTCAGCTAGCCTAGAAATAGATGTCTAGTTGTCTTAGTCTTCTAAAGGCACCTACAGCAAAGCCGAATAGAAGTAGGACTTAACTCATAATCTAGTTGTCAGGGCAATTGCGGGAGCAACTGGAGGATTCTATATGCACCATGTCTATGTGGACAATATAGATAGTGTTCTCTAGTCGTTTGCAATGCCTGAGTAAGTTGCTAGCGCAAAGGTGGGTGCAATCCAAAGCTTTTGGTTGATGCTATTTGAATTTCCTCGCTTATCTCATAAATCTTTACCGCTTTCATTTACTTGCTTATTTCTATTTCTGTCTTAAAATAAACCCACATTCAAACTATTTCTTTGGTTACCATCTTCGGTTGCAAATTTAGAGGAGGTTCTTGTTTTTCAGAATCCAGTGTTTTTCGACTAGTCACCATCTCCAATGGTTACGATATCTTGAATACTCTCCACTATATTATTTGATAGTGTATACTTGCACTTCATCAATCTCCAACAACATTTTTTTTGCCTCTTTCTTTCTTTTTTCTTCTTTCTTTCTTTCTCCCTCACCATCCCCTTCTCTCTTTCTCTTCTTCACCTTCCCTCTCACGCACGCACGCCCAGATCTCGTCGAAATTTCGAGACCGAGCTGAAGTTGAACCGCACCGATGGCGGAGAAAATGAGGACTCTAAAAAGCGACCAAATCCCAAACCTTTCGAATGAAGCTTTGTTTTCTTTTTCTTGTCGGCGCGAGGAGCACAAATGGACTAGAACGAGCCTAGATCTAGAACTAGTCGAATTCGAAGCTCCTTCTCATGGATCTGAGGCTCAATGACGACGTCTTCTCTGAAGCTCGAAAAGGGACCAAAACAGAGGATGGAAGATCCTCCTCCCTCTTCGGCGTCGGATTCGAAGGGGGTTTCTCCCTTCGATTTTTTTTTTAAAAAACCCAGTAAATGAAGAAAGGGAAGGAAGGAAGAGGGAAGAAGAAGAAGAAAAAGGGGAGGAGGGAAGAGGAAAGAAGAAGAAAAGAGGAGAAAAAAAAGAGGAAAAATGGAGATGGCGGTGACCGACGATGGGCGCTAAAGGTGAGTTGAGATTAGAGTTTGAGAGTGGTGGAGGAGAAGATTAAGGAAGAAGATTGAAGAAGAAAAAAGAAAAGAAAAAAGAAAAAGAATAAAAAATAAAAAATATTTAATATATTATTTTATTTTAAAAATTAAAAAATATATTTTTAATTAAAAAAAACTAATGCCACGTCAACAATCTGTTAGTGTTTAACGAAAAAATTGACTAAGGGACCAGAATGTAACAAAGTCCAAACTTCAGGGGCTAAAATGACGAGTTTGAAAACTCAGAGACCAAAATGAAACCTAACCCAAACCTCAGGGACCAAAAGTGTATTTTTCCCTTAAATATTCATTAAACTAAATCTTAAGTAATTACACGGACTTTATTTTCAAAAGAAAAAAAAAAGTAATTACACGGACTTTTTTTCATTAGTACAGACTTGATATCAGTTGATTTATGCTCATGTTGACAATCATAAGTTATTAAATGAACCTTTAAATTTTGTGTAAGTGATGATCAATATACTTAACCTAACATAATTTTTTTTTGAAAAATCAATCTAAACATAATTTTGGATCCGTTTGGATTATCTTTTAGATTAAATGTTTTTCAAGAATGCATTTTTTTAAACCTTCCGTAGAAAAATTGTTTAGAATTTAAACATTTTTATGTTTGGTTACATTTTCTCATAAGTGTTTTTATACGTAAGTTATTATATACTTAAAAACTCTTTTTAAAAAATTTTCTTTGAAGTGTGTTCTCTCATAATGGTTTATTTCTCAATCTCATTTTTTAACAAGTCATTTTTAGTGGTTGCCAAACACTATAATTTTTTTAAAATTAAACACTTGAAAAGTTACACTAAACATACCTTTAGGGCCCGTTTGGTAACGTTCTCGTATCTTGTTTTTTGTTTCTAATTTTATTAAGAAATCTAAGCATTTAATAACTATTGATGTTTCTTGTTTCTCATTTTTTAGAAACACTCCCAAAATTTGTATAGAACTTTTGGGAACAACTAAAACTAGTTTCTCTTTTTTTGTTCTTGTTTCCAATTTTTTCCAAACATAAATAAAAATATAGGTTTATTATTATTGAATGTATAGGTGTTAGGGTCATGAAATTCTATTTTTCTTTATTAAAAATGAAGAAACGGAAACAAGAAACGAGAATGTTACCAAACGGACCCTAATCTTCAAGAAATTTCTTTTTATCGAAGAAGTCAATCTCCCATAATACTTTTTTAAAAGTATATACAAATATAAATTCAAATTTAAAAATATTGAAAAGTTCAAATTTCATTTCTGTTCACCAACTTCCAGGTTTTTTTTCCCTTCATTTCTAAACTTTTAAAATGGGTACTCGAAATCCTCAAACTTTTAAGGAATAAAATCATTTTGGATTTTACTGCTACTTTGTTGACAATTATTTAACTTAATGATTGTATGAACCACATGAAATATGTATATTAAAGTGTTAAGTACTCAGTTATGTGAAGAAAAAATGCAGTTATGTACCGAAGATACATAATAATGATATGGACTAAAGTAATTCTTTTTTTTTAGAAAAATACTTATTAACTATATCTCATTTCATAACTATTTAATTTTTAATTTTTGGTTTTTAAAAATTGTGATCGTTTTCTCACAATTTCTTCATTATGATTTTTCATCTTTCTTATAAGGAAGTATAAAAAACAAAAACAAGTTTTTAGAAATTATTTTTTTAATTAGTAGATAACAAAACAAAGAAACTAAGTGAAAGAAGTTCAATTTTAGAGAAAAAAATTTATCCAATGGGTCTAAAATATAAGTTTTGAAATTTTAGGAATCAAAAGAAAATTCAAGATTTTAAAAAGAAATAATAAACAAATAAAAGCCAAAATTTTAAATATATAACGGTTGATGTCAAAATACAGACATAAGACTCACCTGACCTTCACGTGATATAGACAGTGAATTTGTAGAAATTGGAGAAGACGTGACCTGCAAAACCAGTAGAAACTGCACATCGGTGTGGTGCTTTGCCACACCTACTCTGATGCTTAAGTCAGCAAATAGGAAGTAAAGAGTGTCAAGAGTCAAGGTTTCGAATCCTTCTCCAGACATGAAAAAGGGTATTTATACCTGAGTCAGCTTAGTAGGGTTTTTCCTTCGTTCTGGGACGATTCGGAATCCGATCCGATCCGATCCAACTGGATTCTCCTGCAACCTTAGAGGCTCGACTTAGGAGCACCGGGCGTGCCCCAGCCCCAGGCATAAGCCTAGGGTCGACCTCGGCCTCGACCTTGGGCCGAGGCCGAGGCTCGATTCCTTACTCCTTGGTGACCCGGCTCTTGCTCCGAGTGAACGTTGTGCTGGCCCCGTCTGCTCGACATTCGGAGTGGTCCATTTTTACCTATAACAATAACAATTTTTTTTTTTGAAAATAAATATATAACAAATTATAGTTATGAATATTTTAAATAAATTGTTCTAAAGAAATATTTTCAATGAATAAATAAACAGATGAATTCTTCAAATTGGTCTTCTTCGTAAAACAAGGAATTAAGAAATGAAGCAGAAACCCTCGGAAAATACATCTTTGACCCACAGATATCGGCAATACTTTTTCTTAGAGGTTAAATTACATTTTTAGTATTTGTAATTTAAATTCAACTTTCCTTATTAATTAATTAATTATTAAAAAAAACAAAAAAAAAACTCAACTTTCCTTAGAAATCGGTAATATGAGCTTATTATTATTATTATTATTTATTATTATTTTTTTAATTTTTTTGGAAACCAGCCACACGTGAGCTAGTTTCAAACCTACCTCTCCACATATTCTAAATAGAAAAGAAAAGGAAAAAAAAATCTCTTGAAAAGTTTGATTATGTAATCGAAGCTAATTGAACATTAATTTCTATCATTAATAAGAGCAACAATGAAAAAAAAAATGCAAATTTTTTTTAATCAACATGACTTGAGATATCATATTTTAATTGATTAAAATAAAATCTCACATTAAAATGTTCTCTTTTTATTTATTTATTTATTTTATTAAAATGTTCTCTTTCAATGGTAATAAATTGGTTAAAATATCTTTTTAGTCCATGTATTATACCCAAATTTAGATTATGTATTTTCAATCAATCTTTAAATCATTCATCTGAAGTTATTTTTTTTTATCCAAATTGGTTAATAATAATAATAATTTCTATGCACAAAAAGACATAATGTAAATAAATTTCTAAAATTTATAGAGAGAAGGTTCATAAAGATTAATTTTTTTTTGAAAAAGTTATTATTTTTAAGATTTATTGAAAGTATAAAGATTAAATTTAGACATTTAAAAGTACATGAATTAAAATAAACAAGTTTTAAGTATAGGGACCAAATGATATTTTAACCTATTAAAATTTTTCTAAAAAGAAAAATAGAATTACTACTAAAATAACCTTCATTATCATGGATTTTAGTAAGGATGTATGATAAACTTAAATTACAACCGACATAGAATCTCAATTAAGAGTTGAGTAGCCAACATGAACATAGCTCAACTGACATAATGCTTATATTAATGATCGATTCATAAACCGAAAGGTCTGTGGTTCGAATCCCCCACCTCATGTTGTCAAAAAAAAAAAAAAAAAAAAAAAAATTAAGAGGTGAGTAGAGATTCCAATCTTTTCACACTCTTGCACGTGGTGTCATAGAAAGTCATTTTTGTAGTAGTGTACATTGGAAAAAAAAGTTAATGATAAACTTAAATCATATAATTTTTATGATATTTTGGAAAAATAAATGCTGAAAATAAGTTCAAATTATAGGGGTAAAAATGTAATTTATGCTTTTTTTTAATTAAAAAAGAATTTAAAACCCACTTTATTTAAAATTAGATCTTGCAAAAATATTGGTTTTTGTTCCCATGGATTTAGTATTTGACCCACAGATATTTTTTAATTGTGGAATAGCACTTTATTGAATCGTATATAGTATAATAATCCGCAAGTTTATGGACGCCATGACCATGGGTTTCTTCCAAAAAATGAAAAATAAAAAACCACGAGTCAAAGAATTGTTGGCAGTTGGAACTTGCTGTGATGGTTTCAGGTTTTGACTTCCGAAGGACTTTGAAATTTAATAATTTTTATACGACAGAAAAGTTGAGGTTTCTCTTTTATGGGATAATTGCATGTGCCCACGTTCAATAATTTAAATTTAAATGTACTATGCTTGTTAATTTATTCATATATTATACCATGTTGGAGAATTAACTTCAGATTATTTGGTATATTTTTTGTTAAAAATTTAAGATATGTGTTATAGGTAATTTTGGACCACCTCGATGTACAAGGAGCTGACAAGGATATTCGGGCGGAAATAGGACTAGGAGACCGACCTAGAGGAAGAACTGACCAAAGGGCTGGGCCAACTTGCCCCGACCCATATGGTCGGCCCGCTTGCGCGGGCCGAGCTCGGTCGCCTCCTTTCAGTCCCTGATGCCTCTAGTCGTCCCGGTTTCGCCTGATTCGTCTCGAAGCGCCTCCGAATTCCTAAAAACCCTAGGAGCGTGAGCAGGTATTTATACCCCTCTTCGCCACTGAAGAAGGGGACCCGAATTCTATCCCCAAACTCTACTCTCTATTCTCTAACTCTCCTCTTTCTCTTGCTTTCTTGCTTCCCATTGTTCTGCTTGCTGACTTAAGCATCGGCGTCGGTGTGGCAAACACCACACCGGTGTGCAGGTTTACTGCCTTGCAGGTCACGTCTTCCCCCTCACAAACAAATTTACCATTGGTGGCACGTGAAGGTCAGGTGAGTTCCTCCCGACCAAATTTGACCATCAACAATATGTTTATGAAATACATAATTCGGTTTGCATATCATTATTTCAATAAAGCAAATATCCTTTATTGTCAAAATAATAATAATAATAATATTAATAATAACAATAATAAATAAATAAAGCAAATATCCTCTACCAAGAGGTTAGAAGTTCAAATCTCTCAATCCCATGTGTTGTAAAAAAAAAAAAAAAAAGCAAATATCCTCTACCAAGAGGTTAGAAGTTCAAATCTCTCAATCCCATGTGTTGTAAAAAAAATGTTAAATGCATTTGTTCACACAAAATTTCAGCAAAGAAATTTAATTCGTGGAAATGAATTTAATTTTATTAAATTTGTATATAAGTGTTACAATCTCTAATATTTATCATCTGATTCTTTCTCACAAATATGTAAGGCTTGTTGATCTTCTTGGACTGGTTTGTTGGTTTTATGATCACTTTGATTGACTTGTCGACTTGATGATCTCTTGGATCGGCCTATTGACTTGTTGATCTTCTTAGATGATCAACTTCCTGGCTTGATGATCTTTTGGATTGGTCTGTTGGCTTGTTGATCTTCTTGAATGATTGGTCTGCTGGCCTGCTAATCTCTTTGGATCAGCCTATTAGCTTGTTGATCTTCTTGATTGGTCGACTAGCTTGATGATCTTCTTTGATGATCAGCACGCGGGCTTGATGATCTTTTGGATCGGTCTGTTGGCTTGTTCATCTCATTGGATGATAGACCTGTTGGCTTATTAATCTTCATGAAGTCTTCTGATTTTCGAATTTTCTGAGTCTTAAATCTTTTGAATTCTGAATTTCAGATCCTTCTAAATTCTCTAGGCTCTCTAGCTTTTGACTTTTCTAGATTCTCTGACTCAGGTCGAGACTTTTGAATTCTCTCTAAATTCTAACTTCTTTGAATGCTTGAATGTTTATGAGTTTGCCCCAATATGAGTGTCCTAAAATGAAGGGTGACCTCCTCTATTTATAGAGCTTGATGGATCTTATATGGACTTGAACTTGGTTGACTTTGGGTCCAATTTCTAGGCTTGGGCTCATTTGGGCTTTAACCCAATCTTTTTTATTAAGCAGTTTGGCTCAATATCTTTTAATGATCTCGGGTTATATTAGCCAATTGTCACGTGACATAATTTGATTGAACTTGGCTTATATCATCCGATGGTTTAATAATAGACATGTGACATTATATGATTTGCCAATTTTTCATGTATTTTAATTTAATTTAAAGGCACGTGTAAATTCGTAATTGGTCCCAAATTTATTTTATCATTAATTTAAAATAATGATGTGGAATAAATTTGTGATTGACCGAAATTTCTCATTCAACAACATTTAATTCGTTGGATTTGATAATTTTTTGCTAACTTTGAAGTTAAAATTGACTCATCCAACTAAGTCCATGGGTAAAAGATGAACTTTTCTGCAAAATCTCGCTCACTCTAAATATATTGATGTGATATCACTACAAGAAAAAAATGTTTTTGCCGACGGACTTTCTTCCAACACTAAGAAATGTGTCAACATAAGTCATTTATCCCAATGTTAAAAAAATGTTGCCGGAAGATTTTTTTTTTGTGAAAACACTCTGCCAACATCGTCATTAATAATGTTAGCAGAGATGTCGACAGTGTCTTTTGAAGGAATTGAATCCTCAGCGGAAGCGGTTTCCACCGAGCATGATTTAATTTCAACTTAATAGAATACCAATACGTTATGAAAAAAAATAAAACAGAAACAATTTTCTATCCTATTTCAGATTAAACATGTTATTATTCCAGATCTAAACGACTTTAGATTAAGAATACTTACTTGATCAGAGGCGAAATACTGCACAAAGCTCCTTTTTCAATCAAGACACGACCACCACGGATCACCTGCTATTCTCTAGGCTGTGAGATTTCAATTGTGGGATCGCCGTAGTTTGGGTAAGGGTAAAAAAGCAGCAAAGGAGGATTCTGAATTTTTGGGTTGAGTGGGAGAGAATTGAGAGAGAGTTCTCTATTAGTTCTAGCGTGAGTTATCGAATGAGAGGAAAGCAACCCTAACTCATACGTGGGAATGAGAGGTTAACTCCCTACACGATTTCCACCGTTGATCATCATCAACATGATCCTGACTGTCAATTAATTAAATAATAATTATTTAATAAATCAATTAATTATAATTAATTTAATTAAATCAATTATAATATAAAGTATTTAATTCATTTTAAATCATATTCAATTGAATTAAATTGACAATTCAATTAATTCTCAAATAATTGATTCCCACACTAATTAAATATCAAATATTTAGTTAATTTTACAATGGATTCATATTCAATTTTATCTCTCTCATTTAATCTATAGTTTTAATGTGCATCAAATGTACATTAATTATTAACTATAATTTTAATTTGATTAAATCACATTTAACCAAACTAAATTAAATTAATTAATTCTTCGATTAGTTAAGTTATGAATTAATTAAATATCACATATTTAACTAAATTCATAATTCTCTCAATAATTAATTTTGAATCATATCCAAAATTAATTTTATTAGAAAGTTTAATTCATTAATTAAACTTATAATATAATGTATCTCCATACATTATATTAATTGTATCAAATACAATTAACTAAAATTCCCTTAATATTCAAGACTATATTATCTTAGTACCCATTACGAGCTAGCAAGTGGACCTAATGGATCTACAAATTAGAAGCTCCAACGATACGAGATTAACTGGCTAAACTCATTAACCAAGTTAATCAACATTCGTTAACTGTGGGTCACTCCACTAAAGACCCACAGCTGCACTCTTCTCACGATAGAATATTTATGTGTCCATGGATATCGACCAATACAGTAAGTCAATCCTTCACGAGTGTTCGTAATGCCAGCTGGGTAAAATTATCGTTTTACCCCTAGGTTACCTCTGAATCCTTAAGTACCACCGTTCCCTCTAATGAACAAGTTGTTTAGGGTCCAACCACTAAATAGGAGTTCCTCTCGGGCCAGGAGAGGACGACACGCCTTTGTTCAAGCCCCGGAATCAGCCCTTAAGGGAACACACATCTACTTGCCCTAATAGGGGAAGAAGTGAATTCCATCTTGTACTGTTATGTTCCTGGTCATCATTCGGTCTTGCCCCTAAAATGGTAGGATTATTGAGTCGACGAACAGACCACTATCACCCATACAAATCTAAGGACAATCCCTCCTGAAAAGGGGTTCATAACAAACTTAGGATTGAGATTGAGTTACCTAGGTCATCCTATTGAAATAGAAACCTAAACTAGTCAACGACGTTACATTTAGTGGTTACTATTTCGCGGTCCGGTCTTATGCAAACTCATTGCATAGGATACCCCCACTCTATGTCTTCTACATGGATGCTTTGAATCAATGTATCTGTATCGAATACAAAGTGGGCCGTATCACATAGTGTCACCAGGATAAGGTACCCAGTCTTATCCCTATACTATAGACCATTTAGGTTGTTACTTGAACACCGATCACCATATGTCCCCACATATTAGTTCAAGTTTCATTTAAACAACCTTGAATCTTAGTTTATTGGATTTAGGGTTTATTAATGCAAACTCGATTATTCAATAACCAAATTACTGAATCACTCAAATAACGCTTTATTGAGATCGATTAATTTGTTTCATTTACTATCTATGAGTTTTAGGTCATAAAACCCAACATCTTTAACAGCGCCGAGAGAAATATGCTCTCAACTGACGTTGTCAATGTGTTGGCAGAGAGCTTTTAAAGTGGCAAATTAGTTTTGCCCTTCTTAAAAAAATCAGAAGTCCTCCCTTAAAAAAATTAGAAGCCGTCTGCCGCTTGCCGCTCTCCTTACCGTCGCTTCTCCCTGCCGCTCGTCGTTGTTGCTTGTCTACTGTCACCACTTGGGGTAAATCAAAGTATAGATCTAGTTTTTTTTTGTTTGGTTGATGGATTTTTTAATTCCATAGTATGCTTAGAATGTGCTTTGCTAGAGTTTGTGTTATTTTATTGAGCCTTTGAACAGATAGAAAGAGTGGGATTTAGGGAGATTTAAAAATCATGGGAAGGAGGTTTGGTCTCTTGTGAGATTTCATGTTTCCTTTTGGACATTAGTGCATAAGAATTTTGCTAATCATCCTTTAATTCTATGTTGTTAGATTGAAGTTTTCTTTCTTTTTTTCTTTCTGTCTTTGGTTCCTTTAGTTGAACATGCCCTTTCTATTTTTCCCTCACTTCTCCATGAAAGTATGATTTCAATTGAAAAAGTGTTAGTTTGTTAGAGTTTGGTTATTAATAGATTAAGTAAGAAAGATTGAGAATTGAGCAAATTTTGAAGTTAGACCCCTCAAAGAGCATGAAAGCTTGTGTTTCATTTTTCTATTTTAATATGAATTAGATTGTCTTATTCTAATTCTAATATGAATTAGGGTGTCTTATTCTTGTATCTCTTCGGAGCTTGAGGACTTTTGTATCTTCTCAACCTTATTCATGGTCAAGTTATTAATCCTTAAGTTTGTGACTTGTGGGCTTGAGATTGGAGTCTTCTAGATTCTGTTTTACGTGCAGCTTATTCAAATACTTGAGTTTTGGAGTATATAAATCAAATCAAAACCAAAAAGAAAAAAAGAGAAGGAGAAGAAAATAACGATTTTGAATAGAGGTTATGTGACCATAGGGAGATTGGATGACTTTTTTGGATGCCCTTTTATTCTTTCATTTTTTTTTCAATCAAGCTGGTTTTTTTGATATCTTCTTTTATGGAGTTTGGACTTCTTGTTGTGTAATGTTGAAATTCAGATTGACTCCATGTTATTTCTTCTGTATCATAGTCTTACAACTACAAACAAAGCTTGAATAAAAATCCATAAAAACAACACAAGAATAAAAAGGAAGAAGAATAAAACTCAAATCCTATGTTGGCCACACGTCTCTGTCATGATCTCCACGAGTTCTTGCTTGGAATCCCGTTTCCGACTCTTTCTCTAGCTCTCCCAAGAAGTCTTGAATCGAATTTAGGGCTAAAAACTCTCAAATTGAACTCCCCATTATAATTCCAAATCACATTCCTTTTATAGAAAAACAGGACAACGTCAACACTGTCCCCTTGGTGCCAAAATTAAAAAAGGAAATCTGTGTAGCGTCGCGTCTCGACGCTCTGTATTCGGGAAGCTTGGCTCGAGATGCCAAAGGGTAGCGTCTCGACGCTCTCCTCTTGGAAAACTTAGCTATTGCAGCTTGTTTTTCATCCATTCTTCAATTCCTTTGCTTCTTCAACTCCCAAAGCATTAGATCAACTTCCATTTGCTCTATTTCATTCCAAAACTCGATTCCTACAAAATAAGCACTAAAAAGTATGAAATTGGCCAAATTAACCTCTAAGACTAAGAATAAATTACCGAAAAAATAGTTCATAATATGAGCTATTAGAGTGGCAACTCACTTTTTTTAATAAAAATTTCCCCCATGTAGTGCCTAAGTTTCTAACGAGCCTACTGTGGTCAAGAACCAAATTGGGGGCTGAACAAAAAGAGAGGTTGATCAAGTTCCTGAGGGCTAATGTAGATTTGTTTGCATGGTCACACGAGGATATACCGGGAAGCGATCCGGGAGTAATGGTTCACCGACTGAATGTGGATAGGGATTTGAAGCCGGTAAAGCAGAAACGAAGAGCTTTCAATTTGGAAAGGAATGAGGTTATAGCTTGTCAAGTGGATGAATTGCTCATGAAGGTGTTCATATAACACATGCGGAAGAAATTTTAGGATCGGAGGTACTTAACTACATCAATTTTAGAAAATGAAAACATGCTGTCTAAATACCGTAAACAGAGAACAGAATTTGTACCAACCTTTTTGGAGACCGATTCAACAACTCCTTTTGATTCCCTTGATCACGAACAGTGTGTAGACCACCTCTAGTGTCTTCCCTACTATTCTCCGGGCCAAGAACGACTTGTGGGAGTCTATAGAGATAGGGAATGGGAAGGGAATGCTTAAAGGTTCAAGCACTAGAGAGATATATGGAGATGAGTGAGTTTGAGACCAAAATCCAGCAGAATAACAATATGGAAATGGCTCTCTTGACTCTTAATCTGATTTTGCATCTACTTATAGAGATATTCCATGCAAGGAAAGGCCTCAAGATGCAAGACATATAGTGGTAATGCAAGCAAAAATGGATTCTAGGTGTTGAAGTCACAACACATGCAACAAGTGCATGAATGTGTTGTATTCCACTTTGTATCAACATGCAAGAGTGGAAATCCATATAAATCCACTAAGTTTGATCCTCAATCAGATTTTTCTTGCATTCTAATTCAAATTCCAATTCCAAATTGAAATTAATTTCATAGCAATTAATTAGAAACATTTCCAATTAATTTGTTATGATTAATCCAATTAATCATTGACACCTTCTGCAATCTAATTATATATGATTCCTAATTCATATATAGTATTTAGAACACTTTTAAATACATAATCTATCATTTTCCAATTTAATTCATAATTAAATATTGTGTCAAACACAATTTACGAAAATGCCATTTTTCTCGATTTTGAACAATTCAAAGAATCCTATCTTATTGTTCTAGGCTTTATTCCGATATGAGCTAGTAGGGGGACCTAATGGACCTATAGATCATGGGCTCCAACGATTCTAGGCTAACCGACTAATCTCATTAACCAAGCTTAACCAACATTCGTTAACTACCGGGACACTCCACTATAGCCTGGTAGTTGCACTCCCCTCACTATAGATATATTTACGTCCCTTGATTTAACCATGTTCAGTAAGTCGATCCTTCACAGGTTGTTCGTAGTTATAGGGTTTAGGGTTTAGGGTTTAGGGTGTTTTACCCCTATAGTACTTCTAGTTCCTTAAGTCCCGTTGATCCTCTAATGAACAATTGGTTTATGGTCCAACCAATAAACCGAGTCCCTCCTGGGCCAATGAGAGAGCGAGATCCCTTTGTTCAAGCCCCGGAGTCAGCACTTAAGGGAACAACATCTCTACTATCCCTAATTTGGGTAGGAGTGAATTCCTTCTCGCACGACTATGTCCCCAGCTATCTACCCGTTCCTATCCCTGAAATGGGAGGCTTATTGAGTCAGCGATACTGAGCCACTCTCACCTATGTGGATCTAAGGATAAGCCCGAATAAACAGGAGTTCATAGTTAGCTCAGGATTAAGATCGAGTTACCTAGGTCATCACATGAAATAGTCAGTCTCGTCAGTAAACGGTGTTATAAAGCGAGAGCGACTTATTTCTCGGTTCTGGTCTTATGCAAACTCATTGCATAGGACACCCCCACTCGCATGTCTCTACATGGACGATTTAGGATCACATTGTCTATACTATCTATAAAGTGAGTCGCGTCTCAAAGTGTCCCTAGAATAAGGTACCCAACCCTATCCCTATACTATAGACCGTTTTGGCTATTACTTGAGCTTGATCCACTTTTATGTGTCTACATAAAGCTCAAGTATTCATCCTATAGCCATGGATCTTAGTTTATTGGATTTAGGTTATCTAATGTGCAATTTACTTATTCAGTAATGACTTTACTGAATTAATCTCGATAACAACTTTATCGAACAAGTATATAATTTTGTTTAACATTCACTATCTACGAGTTTTAGGGCACCAATCCCAACAGCTCAAAGCTGGATTCACCAGGGAAGTCCACTACTCCTAGTGGCTGTCCAATGTAGTGTTGGTAAATAAAGCCAACAGGAAGTGGCGAATGTGCATCGATTTCACAAACCTGAAATAAGGCATGCCCTAAAGACAATTACCCCTTACCCATGATCGATCAGTTGGTCGATGCAACGATGAGACATGAGATGCTGAGTTTTATGGATGCGTACTCAGGATACAACCAGATCAAGATGCATGAGCTCGATCAAGAGAAGAGCTCCTTCATCACCAGTCAAGGATTGTACTGCTATAAAGTCATGCCATTTGGTCTGAAAAACATCGGGGCTACGTATCAACGCATGGTAAACCACATGTTTGCTCCTTTATTAGGAAAGAACATGGAGGTATACGTGGATGATATGCTGGTGAAAAGTGTGAAGTCTCAATGCCACGAGTATGATCTCAACGAGGCTTTTTAGATACTCCGGAAGTACCAAATGAAGCTGAATCCAAGTAAATGTGCTTTTGGAGCAACGTCAGGAAAGTTCTTAGGATTCATGGTGCATCAGAGAGGGATAGAGGCGAATCCAGACAAGATAAGAGCAATCATGCAAATGTCCTCTCTATCCAATTTGAAGCAACTCCAAAGTTTGAATGGAAGGATCACAGCTTTGAACAGGTTTGTTAGTAGATCAACTGATAGGTGCTTACCTTTCTTTAAAATCTTAAGACAGGGATCACATTTTGAATGGACTGAAGAGTACGAGAGAGCTTTCCGAGAACTGAAAGCGTATCTGAGTTCTGCCCCACTTTTGGTTAAGACACTCCCTAGTGATGAACTATTGCTTTATGTGGCAGCCTCAGATACGATTGTAAGTTCAACATTGATCAAAGAAGAAGGTAAACTCCAGCGACTCGTATATTACACCAATAAGTCTATGGTCGGAGAAGAAACAAGATACCTTCAAGTGGAGAAGCTCGCCCTAGCCTTGGTTACATCAGCCATGAGATTGCAACCATACTTTCAAGCCCACAAAGTAACGTAGTATTGCATCTTGTCTGTTTAACTTGTATGTCAATTGTCGTGTTCAACTCCAAAACGAGTTGTTGAAAAGAAGAAATCCAACTTTTCCAAGCTGACAATTTGTGCATTCTTCTCTTTTCGAACCTTATGCAAGTCATCGTTTCTTTCTTTTAATTATCTAATTGTTTTTCTGGATGCATATTCTCATAGCCTAACTCTTGATTCTGTTTATTTTCGAGCTTTATTTGATTATTTAACAGCTTTCTTATCTTAATCACCTCTTTTTCTGCTTCTACCATTTGTCGCTTCAACTGACTCATTTCTTGAAGTAACTTTCATTTCTCTTGGTGGAGTAATAGATTTTTTGCCTCCTTGCCAGTGCGTCCATCAACGAGCTCCTTCTGAAGTGGTGACATTTTTTCTTTTTTTATTCTTGCATGATGTTCGAATAGCTTCGTACCATAATTTATATTCTGGGGTAGAGACCTCAGTATGTTTTCAATGTTTCTTTTTTTTTTCTTTCCAGGATTCTATCACCTGCAAAAGTTTTTGACCTGAATCCTCCTGCTCGTAATCAAAATCAAGATTCCCTACCTCATGTGTCACAGGGATGAAATGTTCTATCCACCTTTGGCGTAGAACTAAAAGAGGTGCATAACTAGTACATCCCCACGGGCCCAATAGTGGAACATCCTGAAATTTACCGCGCTTATAAATTACTGGTTGCAAAGGCATCCACACAACTTTCATTATTATGTCTTCATTTTTCAAGTTTGTCAAGAAGGATATCCACGACTCTCTACTTGGCGCGTCTGCTTTGTGTTCGACTATTCCCAATTCAACGATAGGGTTGCTTGTAGTGTCCTGTGAATAGGAGAATTTTACTTGTCGATTGCCAAACTCAAATGGGCACCTCAAATGACTCATCAACTAGATATATAATGGAGGAGTGCAACCGATATATCTACCTTTCCCGCCCATTTTACAAAAATCTAATTACCGTATCGTTTCTGCGATGGGTAAAATTGGGTTAATGTCATATTCGATTTGAAGGAATAACTTGGCAACCTTCACGTCTACATATCCTTGGAGATTTGGGAACACGATTGATCCAAACATACATAGTGCAAAGAGCTTCAAGCTTAACTCATCATCCTTATGATGTTGAACAAGGCTTATGGGGTAATTTAAGGATACTCCTTCGCTTCCTCTCTTACTTTTGAGTTGATGTTCCATTTCAGCAGCAGTTATGTTACCGATAATCCTTGCAAAATCTCTCCTTCCAATTAGCCTTTTGTCGAAAAAATAGCTTTTGCTTCGAACGTTATTGACATTCGAAACAACTCGGGTATTCTTCAATGGTGGACGTCATGTCAAGGGAATTGAACATAAATCATTTGTAAGTTGGACCCCAAAAATATAATGGAGCTGCCCACGTTGTTTTCATCAAATTGAACATATAAAAGACTTGTCATGTGTCCATATCTTTTCACGAAGGATATCCTTTGCTCTGGTTTGAATCCCTCCCAAATCTCTTTTAGCTTCCTCGTGCTTAGAATAGTATGACTAAAGATGTTGGTTGCTTGGGGTTGATTTAAAACATCCTTCAACGGAGCATTCCCACATTTTTCTTGGCATTTTTTCGAACCATTGACGCATAAATTTCTGACTTTCAACTGTGATTATTGGCTTTCTCTTTCCATTGCAACCTCAGTATTTGGTTTGTCTAAAATCGTTCAAAATCTCAAGTAATAAAGTTTGAATGTTTGTTTTTTTTTTTTTGCTTTTTTTTTGCACAACAAATGATTAGCATGTAACTAATATGAGAATAAAGCAAAAAAATAAAAGATTTTTTTTATTAAAAAAAGAATTAAATATGAGAGAATATGAAAGGAAAGCATGAAGAATGTATGTTTATGAATGCAATGCCTATAAAATATGCTAAAATCAAGAATATAAATACACATGTTGGGATAAGCAAGGATAAAATAAATGAATAAATAAACGAATAATATACACATGTAACTAAACTAAATCAATAAATGCATAAGTAAAATAAACTAAATCACACGTATAAAATGCATAACTAAATCATTATATGTGTGGTAAGGCTCTAATGTCTAACGGAAAAAGGTCCCAAGCTGTCCTCGATTCTTTTCTTTTTTCAAGAAAATAGATCAGAGGCACCCTTATCAGCATCCTGAATAAGGTCAACTTGAGTGGGGGTTTTCATGTGTCTACACGGGAGTTAAAACTCCACGAAGGTCGCCACTACTCATCCTCGATCCTAATCCTAATGGTAAAGCCTGGGTAGGAGGCTTGCGTACGTGTGTGCTTAAAAATAAAAGGAGAATAAATACAAAAAGCCAATACATATAAAATAAAAACACAAGAAAAATAAAAATGACCCACTTACAAGAAGTCATCAGTGGAGTCGCCAAGCTGTCGCTACGGGTTTGCGACGCGGAGCGGCCGACTTTGTTCCCAAGAGGAGGAAAATGGAGTCGCCACCAGTCTTGATTTAGAGGGTGTGACTGGGCACCCAAAATATGCTAAAATGGTCTACAAATAAAAGATTTAAGGTTCGGGGGTCTTTTGTGTATGGGGAAGGTATTAGCACCCCACAACACTTGTTCAAAGAACAAAATTTTATTTTTCTTGTGTTATTTAAGGAAATTGGCTATTATAAATACTAAAGAAGATTTTTTTGTTGATTTTTAAATGTCCCACATTTTAATTCTCATTATTCCATAAATAAATAATGAGCAATAATTGTGGGCGGCATAAAGCCATTCAATATTTGTTTGAATTTAATTTGGCATCCCAAATTTAAATTCATTGTATCTCAAGAATATTAGGAAAGTCAATATCTTGATTTTCTAATTTCCGTCATAGGAACGTTTATTTTTTTTTTAAAACGTTTGGTTTATTAATTTTGAAAATTGTGTTAGTAAAGAATATTTTTTTTAAAGAAAACTCTTAATTAATTTCAATTTTAAAGAAGTGACATTTTTATGGAAAATAGTTTTGGATTGATTTATTATTTTGAAAATAAGACCAATAGAATAATTTTAGCCAATCTCTCAAAACATTCCTTTTAAAAGAAAATGTCTTTTTTTTTTTTTTTTTTTTTTTTATGAAATATGCTTCATTAAAAAAAGTTTTAAAAGGAAAATATGAATAGTTTTTATTTACGCTTTATAAGGAAAGAAATATTAAAATCAAATCCCGGCATCCCAAGATTTTGATTTTTTTTCATCAAGAAACTCAAATATCGGCATCCCGAAAATTCAAGATTCCATCGTTAGAAGATTTTTGTTTTGAAATTATTTAATTAAGGGAAAGAAATTTACAAGGGAATTATGGATTAAATATCATAACTTAGAGAAATAAAAAAAACATATAATTGAGAGAAAATATCTAAAAATGGACAAAAACTATAATATACAAGAAATAAAATTTAATTGCTTTAAAGCAAACGTATTAAAATCAAATCTTGGCATTCCAAGACATTGATTTATTACCTCAAGAAACTCAACATTGGCCTCCCAAAAATTTGAGATTCCGTCATTGGAGATTTTTTTTTTTATTTTTTGAATGCAAATAACAAAGTAATCATGGTTGTAGAAAAGTAATGATACAAGAATCAATAGGATCACATGACCGAATTCAAAACAATAATAATGTAAAATTGCATGGTAAATAAAATTAGCAATCTATGATGAATAAGCTATATTTTACAATTAATTTTAAAATTTGCAGTTAAACTAACATGCAACAAGGAGAAATAATAATAAAAATATTCACAATTATTAAAGATTGCTAATTAGAAAATGTAGACTCGAGAACACTTTTTTTACACAACATTTTAAATAATAAAAGGATGACAAAATATGATATTATGACAATAAAATAAAACATACCCAAGAGACATGTGATATATAAAAAGTTTATGTATAACAACCAGTCAATATTCTAAGATAACATGCTAGATGCAAATTTAAAGAGGAAATAAAATATCGAAAATAAATTTTGATTGAGGAAGAAAAAAATGAAAATAAATAAATAAATAAATACCTAGGATGGAGAATGAGAGGAATGCATGACTAAAAGAGAGAGGAGACCTCTTGGTTGAGAGAGAAGGCTACAATGACGATGTTTGTTTTCTTGTAGCAAAATAGAGAAAAATATGGGAGAGTGAGAGAGAATAAGATACAAAAATGTGGTTAGGATTTTTTTTTCTTTGTAGAAGGACGTGAAAGGGGAGGGGAGGAGAGAAAATTGTATCTAGGGTTTTCAAAGAGTGAGATTTGAGGAGCCTATTTTTAGACCTAAGAAAAACGTGTGGAGAGGTCTTCCTCGGACTCCAAAAAACGTGAAATGCAAGAATGGGAGGGCTCCCTATTTATAGCCAATTCCAACCCCCCACAAATTAGGAAGGTGATCAAATAAAATAAATTTAAAAATTAATAAATAAAATCTAATAAAAATGAAAAAGGAATCAAATTTTCACCTCCCATATTTACAAAATTTTAATTGCCAATCAAATAAACATAATATTTTGTTTAATTAACCTTGCCAAATAAACATAATATTTGATTTGGCAAATCAATTAATTAAAATAAAATATTTGACCTACTTATTTCTACCATATTTAATAATATTTGAATTGGCAAATTAAATGTTCTAGAATATTCTTTTTTTTTTTTGTTTTATTTAAAAAAAACAAAATCAATTAAAAGAATAAAATATCGGACAAATTTAGGGGTCTACATGAAGCTTTAATTCTTGGTTGGGGTTCAATTAAGCAAGTAGGTAAATATTAATTGAACCGAGAAGGTCAATTTTGTTTTTCCAGTAGGTGAATCATACAAGTGAGTTTAATGCAGCTGGAATTTCTAAGCTTCCAAGTAGGTGAAGTTTCCAAGATCAAGTTCTAAAAAAAACAAAGAAACAAAAAAACCATTCAAGTTATTGTCAATTTTAGAGTTTTTGGGAGAATTTGTGTTTCTATTCTTGAATCTTATTTCAATGTTTCCTTACTTTGTTTTTGGTTATTGTCTAGTTGTTTGCTTTTCTTTGTTCATCTTGCATAACTCCTTGATTCTTGAATATTTGATACTTGACTCTAATTATCTTATTTTGTTCTTTTCTTATCATAGTTTGTTGAAATCTTGAACATTAGGTTCTTGGTTTTTTTTTTAGTTTTCTGTTTATTGGTACTCTACTTTTTCTTTGCTTGAGTTTGACACTTTACAATTATTCTTGCTTGGTTTGTTTCTTGCTTGCTTCTTTGATCTTGGTTGCAAAGTATTGGCTCATCACCCTATATTTGAGAGAGATTCCATCAATATGAGGGAGAGGCTACATGAAAGAGGGTAAACACGAGTGATCTTCATCCATCGAGTGAAACATGTAAGGGAGTGGATTGTGGGGTCTAATTTATCTTTATGCTAACATCTTTTTGCAGTCATGTCTACACAAAAAAGAACTTTAAGAACTGACCACCATGTTGATCGAAGCATGCCTCCATTGTTCTTTGGGAGTATTTCAAATCCAGGGGAGTACCTTGTTTGGGAGGAGGAAATTGATGCCATATTTGGTCACCACCACTATAGTGAAAAGGGAAAGGTAAAACTTTGAAGGAATTGAATCCTCTAGTGGAAGCGGTTTTCACCGTTTGTGATTTAATTTCTAATTAGAATACCGATACATTGGGCAAATTAAAATTAGAAACAATTTCATTACAGATTAAGCATGCTGAATAATTAGAAAATCTAAAACCATTTTAGATCTAAGAAGAACTTACATGGAATTGAAGAACACTGCAAAATGCTCCAATGTACGTTCTTCTTCCTCTCAACGAACACCACCACGTCGGATCACCCACTATGACTCTTGGAATTCGAGATTGGCTTGTGGGAACCAATTTTGGTCTTGGATGGGAATTTTACAGCAAGGAAGTGCTGGAACTTTTGAGAGAATTTTTGAGAGTTCTCTTCTCTGTTTTTTCGTGAAAATGAGAGAGTGAGAGATTGTTTTTGGAAACTCCCTCCCAACTTTACGATAAGTGGGGAGGGAGTTATCCCTACTTGATCTCTACCGTTGATCATAATCAACGCGATCCAGGCCGTCAATTAATTAAATAATAGTTATCATTTAATTAATTAAATAATTATAATTAATTTAATTAAATCAATATTAATTAAGCCAATTATAACCTAAGGTATTTAATTCAATTTGAATCATATTCAATTGAATTAAATTGGCCATTCAATTAATCTCATCAATTGAATCCACATTAATTAAATATCAAATATTTAATTAATTTTATAATTGAATCACATTCAATTTTATCTCTCATTTAACCTATAGTTTTAATGTGCATCAAAATGTACATTAATATAAACTATAGTATTAATTTTGATTAAATCACATTAAACCAAATTAATTAATTCCCCAATTAATTAATTCATGAATTAATCAAATATCACATATTTAATTAAATTCATTATTCTCTCAATAATTAATTTCGAATCATATTCAAAATTAGTTATAAAGTTTAATTCTTTAATTAAACTTTATACTATAATGTATCTCCATACATTATATTAATTCCCTTTAATACCAAGATTAAATTATCTCAGAACCCGTTATGAGCTAGCAGGTGGACCTAATGGACCTACAGATCAGAAGCTCCAACGATACGAGATTGATCAGCTAAACTCATTAACCGAGTCAATCAACATTCGTTAACCGTAGGTCACTCCACTAAAGACCCACAGCTGCACTCTTCTCACTGTAGAATATTTCTGTGTCCACGGATATTGACCAATAGCAGTAAGTCAATCCTTCACGTGTGTTCGTAACACCAGCTGGGTCAAATTACCGTTTTACCCCTGGGTTACCTCTGGATCCTTAAGTACCACTGATCCCTCTAATGAACAACCTGTTTAGGGTCCAACCACTAAACAGAAATTCCTCTCGGGCCAAGAGAGGACAGCGCGCTTTTGTTCAAGCCCCGGAATCAGCCCTTAAGGGAACACACATCTACTTGCCCCAATAGGGGAAGGAGTGAATTCCATCTTGTACTGTTATGTTCCCAGCCCCCATTCGGTCTTGCCCCTGAAATGGTAGGAATATTGAGTCGGCGAGCAGGCCACTCTCACCCATACAAATCTAAGGACAATCCCTCCTGAAAAGGAGTTCATAACAGACTCAGGATTGAGATTGAGTTACCTAGGTCATCCTATTGAAATAGAAACCTAGACTAGTTAACGGCGTTACATCTAGTGGTTACTATTTCGTGGTCCGGTCTTATGCAAACTCATTGCATAGGATACCCCCACCCGCATGTCTCCTACATGGATGCTTTGGATCAATTGCATCTGTATCGGATACAAGGTGGGCCGTATCACATAGTGTCACCAGGATAAGGTACCCAGCCTTATCCCTATACTATAGACCATTTAGGTTGTTACTTGGACACTGATCCCCGTATGTCCCTACATACTAGTCCAAGTTTCATTTAAACAGCCTTGGATCTTAGTTTATTGGATTTAGGGTTTATTATTGCAAACTCGATTATTCAATAACCCAATTACTGAATCACTCGAATAACGCTTTATTGAGATCGATTAATTTGTTTCATTTACTATCTACGAGTTTTAGGGCATAAAACCCAACAAACTTATCATCTCTTCATTTGAGGATTATGCCCTAACATGGTGGAATATTTTAGTGTCGAAAAGGAGAAAGAATGGAAATCATGCAATACCCTCGTGGGAAGAAATCAAACTTCTAATGAGGAAGCGTTTTGTTCACAAGACATTCCACAAATTGCAAACTTTGAAACAAGGGAGAAAAAGTGTAGAAAAATACTATGAAGAGATGCTCCTATTACTTGAGGAGATCAATTTGGATGAGGATGAAGAAGCTACTATGGACCGATTCTACCAAGGACTTAATGAGGAGATTGCTGAGATGACTGTTGAACGAGAAGAAATTCGACCTTGTGAGGACAAAAAAGATCTCTAAGGTACATTAAATCTAAGCTTAGCTACAATTCCAACACATTCATGGAAAAAGTTAGTTTACCTACTATATATGAGCATGTTGATAAGGTAGAAAGTAGAAGAGAAAAGCTTGATGTTGTTGTAGCTATGCATGATAATGATATTTTGCCTAGTAGGTCATTAGATAGCAAGGAATCACATGATTGTAATCTTACTACTATTGTTGTACTACTTACTGCGGAAGCATATATTGATAGTAGTGGAGTAAGAAAGAAGACGGTAGTAAGCTTGAAACTAGGATACTTTGTGATGACATTGTTAATATATTAGATCACAAAGCAACATGTGATCCTACTCTTGTATCATTTCTTCCAAGAGAAGTAAAACTTGATGTGTGTGAGTTGGAAAACAAAAGGCATAAGATCGAGGAAAAAGAAATAGAAATATATGAAGAAAAAAAGTGTGAAAACGCGAATGAGAGAGAAAAACAAGTGAGTAGTACTCAGTCTAGAAATCAAAATGAGAGAAAAGCCAAAAATATGCCCTTGAAAACTTGCGAGGACAAATCTTTCTTGATTTCAAAACAAAACATTCTTGAACTTTGATGGAAGAGATTGTCGAGGTCTCTTATCAAATAAATTTATAATCCTCAACCTCTAAAGCTAACTTGTAGTAGTAGTAGTCGGGGTCTATGCAAACAAATCTTTAATTCCTTAATTGTTTTAGGTAACCAAAAAGGGAGGTTTTTACATATGGAAAGAAAGTTAACAAGGAAAGAAAACCAAATATGGAAAATAGTAAAAGAGAAAAGTAAGAGAATTAAATTTAGGAAAGAAATCAATACCTTATAGATCATGCAACCGGGTTAGTCATGGTAAGTTCAATTCAATTAAATCATCAATTTCACTAATAAGTCAAAACAAGTTTAAGCCCGGCGTATTCCGACAACAAACCGAGAATCATGATCCACTATCTCAAACATGCAAATGCTAAGTTTGATTCTAGTTTAAACTAATTAATTGGCCGATTAATTAACCTAAACTGTAATGGGATCTAGCCGAGTTAATTCACATGCAACGGGCAACAAACCACAATTACAATTAATTAAATCATTTAGTTCTAGGGACGCATGCGTATAAACATAACGTTAACCTATATGCTACTAAGATTTAGCAAGTAAATTTAGAGAGGGTGCGGTCAAGGTTGTCAATCTTTCCTACCACAAACTAAATTTATAGAAAAAGAACTAAAATCACATAAACATGCTTTGATAATTCAAACAAGAAACTTCATTAAAAGAATATGAACTTACTCTTGACACCCCGATTACATGAATGAAGAACTTAGCCTCTCATGGAGCAAGAACAAGCTTTATTCTTCATGGAATACATCAAGAAAACAAGAAAAGACTAAAACTAAGAAGAATGGTGGAAAAGGGGGAGAGAGATGGACTACAAAGTTGTAGTGAATTGTGTGTTGAGGGATGATTCTAAACCTACACCAAGACCCTCTATTTATAGTGTTTCTTGGCCTTCAATTCATGGTAGAATGGTGCTGAATTGAGTTTTCAAACAAGGAAAAATTCCAGCCAAAATTGGAAAAAATCGATTCTGGAAAACTGCCTAGCGTCGCGACGCTGTCCCTTCAATTTTGGAAAATATCTCTCGGATTGCCCTAGCGTCGCGACGCTGTGGGGCTAGTGACTCGACTCTGATGACGAATGTCACGATGCTGATGAGGCTCCAAGGGCAGAATGGTCATTTTACGCTCCAGTTTCGCTCGTTTAAGCCCCGAATTGCTTCCAAAGCTCCGGTGAGAACCTATAGACATATTATACTCATTTTACAGCATTTTTCGCAAGGAATTCAACTAAGATAAGCAAATTGGAAGATTCTAAGTGTATAAAAAATTGGAATTATCAAACTTCTTTATAAAAGAGATTGTTTTCTAACAGGTGAGCTTCAACCAAGTTTGCCTAGTTTTTCTTTTGAGTTTTTACATGTTGTTAAAGCACTGATTATGAAGAAAAACTCAAAGATTGGTTCTTTCAATGGTTGCAAGCTATATGTGAATTGGAAGCACCATCATTCTTTCCCAAAGAGATGGAATCCAGAAAGAATCAAGCCTTTGACATCTCATGACTACAAGGTTGCTTTACAAGGGAGACCATCCAAGAGAAATCCAAAAGTCACCTTGTTTACTTCTCATGACTTTAAAACTGCTTTACAAGGCAATGATTTGGATTCGAAGACGAATCCTTTAAAATGAGGAGAGGATGATATGAACCGCCAAAGACACATTGAATTATTATTTATATGTAATTTAATAATTTGATGTAATTTTATTATTTTTCAATGTTGTCCCTTTTTATGACTTATTAGTAGGGGTACTTTTGTCATTTTGTTATGATCAATAATGTGGTATGTAGTTAGGGTTTTGGGAAGCTATTTAAAGCTTGACCATTAGGTTTGTACTGGGAGTTTTATGATGAATTGAATTTTTAGCCTCTTGCGCTTTTCTTGATGATTGAGCCTCATCACCCACTTTGCAATTCTTGAGTTCAGAGTTGCAAGCATGAACATTCAGGTAGGTATGATCAACTTGCTTGTAGAGTGTTCAAACCTTGAGTGAGGAATTAGTTCTCCTTACCTCTTGGTCTTTGATCATCAAGGTAATCTTTATCTAATCCTTCCCTTGGGATTGAAATCAAATAGATTTGAGGGTTTTAGCTTTGGTGAATTAAGGGTTCAAATACCCAAAGGGTTCTTAATTCCAATTCGCTAGGATTTTCATATCACGCCAAGGGCGGCGTCTCGACGTCGTCCCTAATCTGAGCTTGCTGCTTTTCTTCTCAGCTTTGTCTCGCTTTATCTCGGCACGGGGCTCCAATCTTCGTCTCTTGATCAGTAGAGCTTCATTGGAGTTGAAACACATTCTAAAAAATCTGGAGTTCTGGGAGGAATCTGCTAATAAGACTGCGAGAGATTGCATGATCAATAATATTGCTAGAGCATCTTTTAAAACAATTATTAAATCCTGACCAACGCCTGTTTCTAATTTGTCTACCTATTCGTTTACTTTATGTTCTGTCATTTCTTTGGCTTCAGCATTTTGATAAAAACCAATCATTTTAACCACTTTTGAAACCATTGAAGAACTAAACAAAATAGATAAAGTGAAAGCTAGTTCAGACCTTGGATTCGATAAATACTTATTACTTGTTGCAGACTATGTATACTTGCACAGAGTTCTAGAGTCTCTTTATATCTTATTTCTTATTACATTTTTACTCACTCAGGAAACCCAACACACATCCAGGGAGAGAATAGGAAAATAAGAGGTGGAATTGAGCTAAAAGTTGATCCACAGCTTCGGTCCAGGTTAGAGGCCGAGGAGAGGCTAAGGATTGTCCAACTATTCTTAAGTCCCTCTTTCATCTTTTTTCTTTTGACTAATCATGCTCTTAGCCTCTGTCAAGGCGATATACTATTTTCCTTTATTGCTTTGTGACTCTTTGCAGGCAGATATGCTCGCCATAACTAGAACACTGAAGCACTCCTAATGACCAGAGATAGATCTCCCCTCCAAGCCAGAGGGAAATGAGTGTATAAATTAACACAGAGCAAGGACTGTACTCTCGAATTAGCCTTGAGAAACCTACACAATGGCAACAGGCTACACTTTAATCCCAATTCAAGAGTGGGGGCTTAATGTTGTAGGAGATTTTGATCCACTCCGAAAGGCACTGATAGCAAGCATAGCTAGCTATGTTTCCCTAATTAATTAAGCTAGTCTTTTATATTTAATGGGCCAAAATTATGCATTTTTATGTTCTTTTTGTAGGAACCATGTCTCAGAGTTAAATCAAGAAATTGGAGCTAAATACGTGTTCGGGACATGAAAATTGGCTAAAGAACGGAAAAGATTCAACCAAGAAGAAGTCAAAAGAGAGCCATCCGTAGGCCAGCGTCGGGACGCTGCTCTTGGAGCGTCTCGACGCTGCCTTTCCTTTTCTGAATTGGGCGGCAACAGAGACAGCGTCTCGACGCCGTCTCCTTAGCGTCTCGACGCTGTCGCCAGATTTTCTATAAATTCCTCTTTTCAGCTACGGATTTGGGGAGCCCAATTGGTTATATTTTAGCCCTAATTTCGACTAGAGACCTTTGGTGGGAGCTAAAGCAAGGGCATGGAGCGGGAATCAAGCGAGAAGACGTGGAGATCGTGACGGGGACGTGCCAGTTTCGACGGATTCGAGTTTTCCCTTTTCTTTCCCTTAACTCTTGTAGTTTTTATGGCTTTTCTTTCAATTAGTGTTTATGGTTTAAAGACTATGAATTGCTAGTTGTTTGTCTTAGGGATTGATGTAATTGTTTAAGTTTGTTGGATTAATTTTTGGTATGAATGTGCTTTTATTTTATGCATGCAATTTTGTGTTTAATGCTTTCAATTACTTGATCACTAATTGAATGATTTAAGTGTTGAATCTAACTCGGGAGAGAGGATTTGGCCTAAGACTTACCTTGTTTAATTGCATGACTAGAGTAGAAATTCTAAGTTTGTGACGGGATTTGGAATATCTTTAGAAGCATAACAAGGACCGAACCTAATAATGCCTTGCATGTTAATGAACTTAGATAGGGATATCAAGTTAGTTTATATGCATGAGAATCAATTATACTCGGGAGAGGTAATCGTGATAAAAGCTTCCTTGGCTTGTAGAATAATTGCACGGTCAATTCATTCCTATTAATAAATCCTCATTCTTAATCAATGAAATCAATTCCCTAAGAATCTTTCCATTTGAGTCTCCACTTTTATTTTATGCTTTTTGTCTTTAGATTTATCTTTTATCATTGAGTTTTGCTCCCTAAATAAAATTGAACAAAAGTATTCACGATACTTAATTTGCTAGAAAACCAATCCAGAGGACGACACTCGTTTTACACGAAAACACTATATTATTACTTGACCCGTACACTTGCGGTAAGCAATTTGCACATCAAGTTTTTGGCGCCGTTGCCGGGGATTGGCATATTTAGTTAAATTAATATCGTGGAAAAATTGTTCGGTCTTAATTTAGGGTGTATTTTATTTTTTTTAATTTTTACTTTGTAGATAGATTGCATTTTTTTCCTTATTTGTTGCATTCATATCTTAGAGTTTTCTTTATTTGTTTGATTTTTTTCCTTATTTGTTGTATTTCCTTATTTGTTTTTGTTTTCCTTTTCCTTTTCTATTTAGTTTTCTTTGTTTTTTTTTTCTTTTTTCTTTTTTTGTTTGAGTCTTTGTCATTTGTTCTTGTTGGGTTATTGTTTGATTGGAAGCCTAATTATCATTGTTGCTTTAATTGAATGGCTTTTTACTCAACACCATATTCCAATTTTTCATCTTCAAGTTATACCCCTTTAAATGAAAATTCTTCCTTGGAAAGCATAGTTAAAAATTATATTGAGGAGTCTAGAGCGAGGAGTCTAAAAATTGATGAAATCATAAGAGGACTTCAAGCTCCACAGGAAGTTAGTGAGGTGGGATCCACTTCCATAAGTTGTCTAGTGAGTCATGTGGCCGATGATTCATTGGCACCCATTCATGAGCGTAGTTCTTTCGATCTTGATGAGGATGAGCAGTTAGGGGTGAGTTGCATGAATAATGGGGATGAATTGGAGAGTTGGAGCACCTATCAAGAACATGGTTGTGAGGAAGAAAAAGAAAATGAGCTTGTAGTGTCAGAGGAAGTTCAGGAGGTAGAGTTTGAGGTTGAAAAGCCTTCGTCTGTTTTATCCTCTCCATCCTTTGTATATTTTGATTATTCCTTTTTCTATTCTCACGAGTCAGTTTTAGAGTCAGAGTCTCTTTATTTTGATCTTTCTCCTTTTATGTTTATTTTAGTAAAAAATACAAAAAATAATTCTATTTCAGGGGCCCATGAGAAGCTGGTAAGCTTGCTAGCAATAGTGAGTTTTATTGATTCAAGAAAGAAGGGTCCAAAGAAATACAAGAATTTTTATGTGCCTTGACAGACTGCACGAGCACGTCGAGCTAAAGACGATAAACAAGCGCTTATGGGAGGCAACCCAAGTTACTTTGTTATTGTTTTTTTTGTTTGTCTTGTTGTTTTTTTTTTTTGTAGGAGTTTCCGTGCTCTTGTCTTTGCCAAGCAATCATGAAAAGGTCATCATTACAGGGCAGTATCGTTCACTCCTCCTACTCTTTTATTGTGCTCATGATTGATTATGCTTTATTTTCTTTATACATTGAGGACAATGCATGTTTTAAGTTTGGGGGTGGATTATCATGTTTGTGGAGCCCTTGAGCATCTGAGTTCGGGCTATAGTTTTGAGCTTTCTTTGAATTGAGCATATGGTTGTTTTCTGGATGCTATTTTTGCATGGCTATGATGTCCTAGGATAGGCTTTCTTGTCAATTTTCAAGCTTTCGATGAGTTGTAAGCATGAGTGCCCAAAAAGGGAGACTTTTTAAACTTTTTCTAGGAGATGGCTTGCATGAGTAGAGTATTTGTCTTGGCTAGATTTGGATTTGAATGCTTAGGAGTGAATTATTAGGTTCATATGCTTGTTGTCACCTCGATAGGTGTAGGGAAGAGCTAAAGAGTTAATTTTTTGCAAATTAGCATGTTTGATCTTGCTTAGGAGGAAAGAAAAGAATATATGCTTATCATGCTCATAAAGAAAAATCATTCTTGTTGTTACAATTTGAAAGAGAGAAAAAAAAATCATGACTTATGCGCGCAATGCAATGATTAATAAAGATTAAGGCAAAAAGAGCTACCCCTGTTGTGATCAGTTAGGCCAACCAGAGAAAACTCAGGTTAAGGGTCCCTGCAATGGGTGTGTGAAAGCTAGTGCCACATATAAATGCTAAAGTTAATTGTATTTTATAAGCACCTAAGTATGGAGAAAAACAAACTAATTTGTTCCATTAACTCATTAGTGAAACCTTAGTGCCAGTGTAGAGGGAAGATGAGCTGAGAGTTTAATAATCCAATCCCGGGCTAGTAGAGTCTGATCTTGTTGAGTTAGATCTCGCTTGTACAAGTTAATTTTGGAAAAATTTTAATTTGTCTCCCTCATTGGTCCTTGTGTGCATGTCTCTTGCTTGCTTGACTATTGACTTTTGAGCTTTGAGGATTGAGTTATGATTATTGCATCCATTCTTCCACTGTATGCTTGATTTTTAGTTTGCTCGAGGACTAGCAAAAGCTTAAGTTTGGGGGTATTTGATAGCAAGCATAGCTAGCTATGTTTCCCTAATTAATTAAGCTAGTCTTTTATATTTAATTGGCCAAAATTATGCATTTTTATGTTCTTTTTGTAGGAATCATGTCTCAGAGTTAAATCAAGAAATTGAAGCTAAATACGTGTTCGGGACATGAAAATTGGCTAAAGAACGGAAAAGATTCAACCAAGAAGAAGTCAAAAGAGAGCCATCCGTAGGCCAGCGTCGGGACGCTGCTCTTGGAGCGTCTCGACGCTGCCTTTCCTTTTCTGAATTGGGCGGCAACAGAGACAGCGTCTCGACGCCGTCTCCTTAGCGTCTCGACGCTGTCGCCAGATTTTCTATAAATTCCTCTTTTCAGCTACGGATTTGGGGAGCCCAATTGGTTAGATTTTAGCCCTAATTTCGACTAGAGAGCTAAAGCAAGGCCATGGAGCGGGAATCAAGCGAGAAGACGTGGAGATCGTGACGGGGACGTGCCAGTTTCGACGGATTCGAGTTTTCCCTTTTCTTTCCCTTAACTCTTGTAGTTTTTATGGCTTTTCTTTCAATTAGTGTTTATGGTTTAAAGACTATGAATTGCTAGTTGTTTGTCTTAGGGATTGATGTAATTGTTTAAGTTTGTTGGATTAATTTTTGGTATGAATGTGCTTTTATTCTATGCATGCAATTTTGTGTTTAATGCTTTCAATTACTTGATCACTAATTGAATGATTTAAGTGTTGAATATAACTCGGGAGAGAGGATTTGGCCTAAGACTTACCTTGTTTAATTGCATGACTAGAGTAGAAATTCTAAGTTTGTGACGGGATTTGGAATATCTTTAGAAGCATAACAAGGACCGAACCTAATAATGCCTTGCATGTTAATGAACTTAGATAGGGATATCAAGTTAGTTTATATGCATGAGAATCAATTATACTCGGGAGAGGTAATCGTGATAAAAGCTTCCTTGGCTTGTAGAATAATTGCACGGTCAATTCATTCCTATTAATAAATCCTCATTCTTAATCAATGAAATCAATTCCCTAAGAATCTTTCCATTTGAGTCTCCACTTTTATTTTATGCTTTTTGTCTTTAGATTTATCTTTTATCATTGAGTTTTGCTCCCTAAATAAAATTGAACAAAAGTATTCACGATACTTAATTTGCTAGAAAACCAATCCAGAGGACGACACTCGTTTTACACGAAAACACTATATTATTACTTGACCCGTGAAGGTCAGAGGACGACACTCGGTTCTCCTTCTACCAGATCTTTGTGCCCCTATTTGATCCGCATTCAGCCCTGGACGACTTTGAAAAATGAGAGGAAACCCTAGCGGAGGATGCAAGTATAAATTCGGTCCTTCACACTTGAAAAAGGGTTCGACAACTAGATTCAGAATTACTTTTGACTACTTTATCTGACTTAGGCATTAGAGTGAAAGTGGCCTACACTACACCGGCGTGCAGTGGTTTTACTGGTTTTACAGGTCACGTCTTCCCCGTCTTCAACAAATTCACTGTAAGTGTCACGTGAAGGTCAGGTGAGTTGTTTGGCTAGATTTTGCCATCAACATTTTAATTAATTTATTATTATTTTATTTTTTAAAATTAAGAAAATAATTTTTTAAAATAAAAAATAGTGCAATGTCAGCAACCCGTTAGTATTTAACAGAAAAAATGGATGAAGGGACCAAAATGAAACAAAATTCAAACCTCAAGGACTAAATTGTTGAGTTTGAAAACTCAGGGACCAAAATGAAACTTAACCCAAACCTCAAGGATCAAAAGTGTATTTTTCCCTTCATGTCGGCTCATCAAATCCTAGTTTGGGTTGGGAATTAAGGAGTGGAATGTGTCAAATTTGGACCCTAAGTTTATTTTGAATTTTGTCTCAATAGCTTTTAAGTTTCAATTTGGTCACTATTTTCTTTTTTTTTTTAAAAGGTCACTATTGTTTTGTTTTAGTTTCATATTGATACTATAGTTTTAAAACTTTCAATTTGAAAATTTTAATATTATCAAACTTTACAAACAGTTCCTATTATAATTAGATTGAATACACTAGCTGATTTTCTGTTTGTATGGCAATGAGTAGGATTTTTTTTGACTTATTATACTTGGGTTTGGGGCAGAGTAAACACTAAGAGGAAAATTGTGGGTTTTTGCCTTTTTGATTTAGACCTTATATCTTAGCCTTAATTTTATTTTCGTCTTTATAGTTTTTTTTAGCAAAACAAAAGCTTTACAGAGGAACTAAAGACCAACACCCCCCGACAGAATCGAATGGATGCCCAAAACCTCCCTCTCATACACGCTTCCAATCTCCGGCGACACTTCCTCTAGCCAAATCCCTTCATGCTGTTTCTCTATAGCCAGTCTGCGATCTCATGGGCCACTCTATTCTCAGATCTTTGACACCATTGAAACGAACAGGAAAGAAACCCCCTCGAGATCTGTTGAATCTCCTCCGCCAAAACACCTACCTCGAAAATATCAGCCAACTCCGATCGAAGCAGAGCCACCACCCGAGCCGAGTCCAATTCCACCACCAATCTCAAGAAGCCAGCCTCCTTGGCCAGCCGCATACTGTTCTGGACAGCCATAGCCTCCAGTACATCCACATTTCGTACGCACCGAATCCTCTCCATCACTGTAAGCATCACTTCCCCTTTTCCATTTCTCAGAATTGCACCAATACTGCTCGAATTAGACTCTCTATATGTTGCGCAATCTGTATTCACCTCCGCTTCCAAGATCACCACAACCTCCTCCCTCCCCTTCTTCCTCACTCGCTCCTCCACCCCTTCATCAGTCCCACCCTCCGCTATCATGGGGCCCTGCTTACCCAACTGGATTGAGCTCCCACAATCCATTCCCACTACCTCATCCCTCTCACGTCTCTTCCACTTTTTTCCCCGCCCCTCCAAGCTTTCTACCCCCTCCCCCCGTGAGAAACTTCATTCCTCTTCGTCCCCACATTACCCGAAATCCCCGTGCCCTCTCCCTCATCTACCTCCTCCCCACACTCCCACCCTCATCCCTTCTTTCCACTGGACACTCCTTCCCCATACTCTCCTTTTGCACCTTATCTCCTTCCATTTCCCTAATTAGGCTCAAACCCCGATCCACCTCCTTCTCCACACTTCCCTCCTCAACATTATCCCTACTCCTTTCCCCAACCTCGCCTTCGTTCCCTCTTCCCTCCCTTCTCCACCCACCCCCTAATTTGTTCACAGATCCTCCCAATCCCATCGGTCTTCTAAGAGGCATTGCACGCAACCAATCCCCAAACGAGCGCCGCTCAGAAGCCTTATCCCCTATTAGATCCTTCTGACATTCCCTAAATGAATGTCCTATTATACCACAATCAAAGCAAAAATCTGGAGTTTCTCATATTGAATCGAACAGCACGCCATCCTCCCATCTTTCGCCTTAATTTTCACACATCTTTGTAACAGAATTGAGATGTCAAAGGCCACTCTAACCCTCATCACCGGCCCTGTCCAGCAGTTCTCCCCATCCCAATCCACATCCTCGATTGAACCTACAACCTCCCCTAACAGTTTAGCCATTTCCACTGTCATGTAATTCATCGGGACATTATGTAGCTGAATCCAGAAAGCCTCATCCTTAAAGGTTAGGTCACCTATTTGATCATTTTCTTTAGGGGAGACCATCACAATCAAGGATTTATCAAAAGACCAAGGCCCAGATTTCATCACTCGCACTTTCTCCACCTTGGACTTAAATTGGATGTAGAACACATTGTCCCCAGCCACCTCAATTCTTGTGTTTTGATGCGCTCTCCACACCGACTTCATCACCGATCTAAAGGCGTCCCCATTAACCTTTTTACTCGCCAGTACCTTGACAGCCAAGCATCTATCAATCTCCTCAGCTGAAAAAAGAACCTTGGCATCCACCGCTTCCACCACCCTCTCCTCTCTCTCAGACAGTTCCCAATTCTTCTACCTCTCAACAAGATCCTCCATAATTCTCCACTAACAACCACCCACACTCGCAACACAGAGTCTTAACGTCACTGCCGTCACACTACAGTCAACCCCAATCCGCCTCCATCAACACTCTCAAGTAGAGAGAAAAGCCTCACCTAAGAGGGGAAATAAAAGTGATTTGAAATCATAGGGACTAAATTAAAATTAGAATCATAGAGACAAATTTGAAATTGAGCTTAAACATAGGAACTAAATTCAAACTTTTAGAACTTTAATAATTAAATTAAAAGTGCACAACACAATTTTGGTCCTTAAAGTTTAAGCTTGATGTCTATTTGGCTCCTGAGATTTCAAGTGACATTTTAGTGCCTAAGGTTTGGAAAATGATTTAAATAGTCCAAGCCTCAAGACTAATTTGCTACTTTTAAAATCTCAAATACCAAAAAAATATTTTTCTCAATTTAAAACTATGGTCAAACAAGAGGAAACAAATTTGTAAGCGAATTTGTAGTACAATTTTTGAAAGAATGGATCATCATATAGCTACTCTCAGTAACTTTCAAGACCGCATCATGTTCCTTGCTAAACATTTAAGACACGATGATTTTGAAAAGGCATGTTTAGCCTTTTGGACAAATTGGAATGACAAAATAGCATACAGAACGGGAAGATAATCCCAAATTGGTAGGTATGATGTGACTGGATCATAAATGTTTGGCAAGAATTTCGAACGCGAGGGGGGCATGTATTAATTCATGGAGGTTCTGGGATTGGGAATTATTCCATACCAGACCGACGAGGCTTAGATCATCAAAGATTACAGAGTGAGAGAGGAAAATCAATTCTGTTATCGATGTAATGAATTGAGTGACAATACATAATAAAAGCCATATGAAAGGACACCACCAATACACGTGGAGCCATCTAATAGGAGAGCAAAATAACAAACTTTCTATAATGAAATATAGAAAATAGCCTTAGAAAATATACTGAGGAATAACATTCTTTCATCCCCGCAAGCAAAACTAGACGTGCATGTATTGTGAGCTTGTAATGCAAACTAGGAAACCAAGTGGAAGGGAATGGTTTTGTTAGGATATCTGCCAGTTGATCTTCAGAAGGAACAAAGCGAATACAAAGTTGTTTACGCATGACCTTTTCCCTAATGAAGTGGTGATCTATCTTGATATGCTTGCAACGACTATGAAGAACTGGATTTGCAACTAAATAGGTTGCACTAACATTATCACACAGCAACATAGGGGCCGAGACTGGAAGAAAAACAAGTTCATTCAAAACTGATTGAATTCACACAATTTCAGCAATTGCATAGGATTATCCTCTATATTCAGACTATGCACTGGATCGAGACGCTACTTTCTGTTTAGCCGATGACCAAGAGATGAGATTACCACCTAGAAACACACAATAACCACTCGTGTTTCGCCTGTTGTTGGGTTCCTAGAGTGAGTAAAAATAAGAAGTAAATAGACTCTAGACTCTGTGCAAGTATACACAGTCTGCAGCAAGTAATAAGTATTTATCGAATCCAAGGTCTGAATTAGCTTTCACTTTATCTATTTTGCTTAATTTTTCAATGGTTTCAAAAATGGTAAAAATGATTGGTTTTTGATAGAATGCGGAAGCAAAAGAAATGACAGAACAGAAAGTAAACAAATAGGAAGACAGATTAGAAACAGGCGCTGGTCAGAATTTAGTAATTGTTTTAAGAGATGCTCTAGCAATATTATTGATCATGCAATCTCTCGCAGTCTTATTAGCAGATTCATCCCGGAACTCCGGATCTTTTGGAATGTGTTTCAACTCCAATGAAGCTCTACCGATCAAGCACTAGGCAATTGGCTATCCCTAGCTCAGTCACTGGCGTTCACCAATACACAATGATCTAGCGTGATTAACCGCCACACACTCCCTAAATCATCCCTGAAACTAGAGAGAGGTATTCATACCGGCTGGCCAGGCGGGCACAAAATATAAATGAGCACAACAATTAACCAAGATGCATCAAATCAATATTTATTACTAGAAATTAAGCACGACAATCACATGTTCCCTAACCAACGCCTAAAGCTACTTAGTTCATAAAATGCATGGAAACACACATTACAAACTGAGTAAGCATGTCCATAACTACAAAGTAATACAAGAAAAGATTAATTCCCTTGAACAACTTGTAATTGATGGTCTTCTTGATGGTCTCCAATCTCTCCTCTATTCGGCTCCCAAAGGTGGAAGTAACTCTCCAAGAACGGAATGTTTCTCCCAAGGATGGAATGACTTTGACTTGGTCGGCTATCTCCTTTTATAGAATGATAGGAGGCTTGAATTAGGTTGACCTAGACACGTGGATGGCTCTCCTTGCTCTTTTATCCCGAGAATAACTTAACAGAATTCAGTTTGTTAAATTGGCTAACGAGCTGTGACGTGGTAGTTTTGCTCCTCGCTTTGCTCCAGCACAGAATTTGCTCCCTGAAGTCGCCCAGCAACATATTCTGCACAAAATAATTTCCAAAGCTTACATTCTTCCAAATGGGTTAAAACATATAATATATATCTAAAAGAAACCCTATTAAGCACAAAAGACATACAAATCCCTATAGAATTAAGGCCTAAATAACTCCCTTTTGGAGAGTTATCACACCCCCAAACTTGAACTATTGCGCGTCCCGAGCAATACTAACCAACCTTCCCTTAAGAATTCAAAACGTTAGACAGAGACTAGCTTAATAAAACCAGACAATCCAACACTACCTTCAACCTTTACCTGAGCATTTTGCAAAACTAAGCTCTACTGCAGCAAAATAATTCTTCCGGCATGGACAAATAATCACCACTTTTAACCCATTTCTAAGAACTTACCACAGCCTAGCTCTATTGTCAGACATTCAAAACACATTTTCAAGGGATTTATATTTTTGTTTTTCAGACTTAAAGCAACCCTACAGTCATAAGCTCTTAAGCATGGGATGACCCACTTTATGGTGCAATATACCCTTGCCTCAAACTCATCACCAACTAGGCTAAACACTCATTGAAAAGCAAAAAAATCCTTAGTTATTCCATCTCTTGCCCCTCAGAATGGCGACATATTATGATGAAGCTCACTTAAGTTATGGGAGACAGAAAAAACTGCTAGATTATCATTCATCCTTCAAAACTTTTGCTCCATGAATTTTCTCAGCAAAATTTTCAACAATCAATTTTTTCAGCAAATAATTCTTTCATTTTTTTTCATATTTCCTAGGTTATCTTTTGACGCAAAGACAAACTGTGGGTGTCACAAATGTCCCTGGTTTACTCAACAACCTAGCAAATTATTTAACGAAGGAGAGGAATGCTCGAGCAAAAACAATTGGAGTAGCAAAAAGTCCCCCAAACTTGAATTATTCATTGCCCCCAATGAATCATTAATTTTTAAAGTATACCCCCAAACTTAAATATTTCTATCTGAATTTTAAACCGAGCGTGGGACTAGAACTAAGCTTAAAGTGGATCATATAAGTCAACACTACCTCCAAAATCTTCTTGCCGCACCAACGACCAGGCTAGAAGAAATGCTCAAGCAAAAGGTTTTTGGAGATCAGAATACATTGATCTAATTAAGCTTAACCAGTCCAAGCTTCAAAAATTCAGAAGAAAATTAGTTAAATTAGAGTTACTCAGTGCCATAGAACAAAAACAACTTTGGAAATTTCATTAAAAACATAGAAAAGAAATTTACATAAGCAGATATATTTTTGGCCTAGAAACAACAGTAACATAAAAACAACAAAAGAAAAGAAAACAAACATTCATAGAAAAGGAGGTTAGAAAATTTAAAAACAAAAATCATGCTCGCTCAGGGTCACTTCATCCGTCAGTCCTCCTGACCCTGCTCATTCTCATCATCCTCTTCTCCTCTTTCAACAGGTGGGGGAGGTATCCAGGGGTTAAATAGATCATCGAAAAACATAGGGAAGGCCTGGTATGGCTTGGAGAAATTGGATTGCAAGGCCCTCCGAAGTGTGTCATCTCTCCTCTTAGCATAGGTCCAATAGGTTTGAGGTTGCCTTTCAGCGAACTCTTGTCTACTAGTCGACAGTGCCAGTTGCTCTAGGATCTGATGAATTCCACACACTAGCCCACCCTGGCGTGCTTCTTGCGTACGCTGAAGCCACGCCAGATTGGGTGTATCGATGATTCCCTTGTCAAGCAGAATCACATCCTCTAGAACCGTGGGCACTCTTGCCCTACTGCATAGCATCGTGATCGTGTTCGGGAAAAACAGCTTCCCCACCTTTTTGCGCCAGAAATTACAAATCTCATTCGAAATTATTTTACCAACATCAATGCTTAAGGCTCGAAGAATTGCGAATATCAGAATCACACGGTCGCGAGACACTGTTCAATCATGCGTAGTCGGAAGTACAAACGCAGCTTGATGAAGCCCAACCAAGTATTGGCTTCACTCTTTAGGTAAGCCGCTTGAAACGTGTGTTTCTCCGTTTTGGATAGCCTCCATTGAGCCCCTTCAATTCCAACCTCTCGGACCGCCGCATTTAACTAATCACTTGACGGTGCCACAACCATCTCATTAAAGCCCGCATGTGGGAAGTCCTGAAGGTTGAATAACGAGTTGATAGCCCCTGGGCTCCAGTCAACAGGTACTCCTCGAACTATGGCCTGAAATTCCTCTGCATTATCAATATTCGCATAAAATTCTCGAACAATATTCGAATTCACTGGGTCCGGTTTCGCATAGAACTGACTCCACCCAAGATTTGTGATTCATGCTCTCAAGAAATGTGGTAGATCGTCACCAAACCCTCTTTCGAATAAGAAATCTCTTCTTAGCATCTCTCGGTATTTTGCTCAAGCAAGCTCATTGATGAAGCGGATGAAAAGTCCTTCTCTTGCTTCCTCTACAGGTTCATCCGATGCTTCAACAATTCCTTTGCCTCTGTCTGCTCTAAGCTTTCTCAAAGTTTCTTCTGCTGCTTCTTCTCTCTCTCTGTCCTCAGCTTCCTTTTTCTCTCGTTCCTCTCGTTCTGCATTATCTTTCTCATAATCCGACGACTGTGGTGATGGGGTATCAATTCGAATTACCTGGATGCGCCCAGCCTTTCGCTTCACACAGCGTCGTTTTGGAACTTCTGGCATGATGACCTCAACACAAGCCTCTCGCTCTTGTTCATTACCTTTTTCAGGCACAACCTCTGCCTGTTCTCCATGCACCTCGTCATTCTGCTTTTCTTGAATCTCCTCAGTATTCTCTTCTTGAACTCCTTCCATACCTGTGACTATCGGTTTGACCTCCTCTGGGTTCTGCACCTCAGGTTCTTTCGGATTTCCTTCTTCCACTGTAGTAGTAACATCGTCTGTCGCCTTCTGGACAGCTTTTTGCTCCTCACCCCCTTGTTGCCTTCTCTTTCTTTTGGCTTCTTTTTCCTCCGGCGTCTTCTTCTTTTTTGCTTTCACTTTCTAAACCTCAAGGGTAACAGGTACCTCTTCTTCCTCATTGTCCCTTTCTTTTCTTGCTCTTGTTTTTTTCATTTAGAGACTCAAGTGGTCTACAGAAAATAGCAACAAAGAAAGAAGAATGCAAACGGCAAAGGTTTGAAACAAGAAGATGAAGTGAAAAATACTTATCGGAAGCTTTTAATAAATAGGGCTTCAACAAATTGAATCCTAACCGAAAGATTTTGCTCTCATTAATTAACATTACCGTTTTAAATCACATGCAGCTTAGTGGAATTAAAACCATCAAACGGTAAAATCAGAATTCCAATCAGCCCATGGTAAATAATTATGTGTTGTCTAATGATTAAGCCCTTGGATTGCCCCTACGCGACACGTGGCAGCATCCTAATTCCTCATGCAATTTTCTTGCACACGGAACTTCAAACTTCAAACGGTAAAAAAAACAATTGATTCACCATAAAAACCCTTCCTATTCGGACGGACAATTTGCTTCAGTCATAAAGTTGTCGTAACAAACTTCTGAGCAAAACGAATCTTGGATACGGACGAATTCAAATTAAAATCAAATCAAATCCAAAAATTTGAATTAACCGCTAAAATCAAATCTTTATCTTTTATTTTTATTATTCAAAACCGAATAAATCAGGAGAAATTTTATTCAAATCTAATCTAAACAGAAATTTAAATAACCGAAAATAATAACTGAATTAAAATCTAATTAAATCTAATCGGAAAATAAAGCTAAACTAACTTTAATCTAAACTAATCAAATTAAATAAAATAACTAGCGAAAATAAAATCTACAGAATTAAAAATAACAACAAATAAAAATAAATCTTGTAGAACTTAAATAAACAAAATCTAAAATAATTCAAACTAAAATCAACCAAATCATAACAAGAAAATAAAATAAAAACAACCACTGGGAGCTTAAAATTTTGCTCTGTGAAATGCTCCCGCAAAAATCTTGCTCTCTCATTCATCAACCAGCGTTAGGGAAGGATATTTCGACTAGAACTCCTTTCCCCAATAATGTTTCACATGCTGTCCATTCACTTTGAACACTCTCCCATCTTTTTCATTCTGCAAAGTAATTGCTCCATGGGGGAAAACCTCAACCACAATAAATGACCCTGACCATTTAGATTTTAGCTTCCCAGGAAATAATTTCAATCTAGAATTATAAAGCAAAACTTTCTGACCTTTGACAAACTCTTTAGGCTTAATTCTCTTGTCATGCCACAGCTTAGTCTTTTCTTTATACATTTTCGAATTTTCATAAGAAAATTGGCGAAATTCCTCCAATTCATTAAGTTGCAGCATTCTTATTGCTCCTACACGACTCAGATCAAAATTTAACTTTTTCAAAGCCCAAAATGTTTTATGCTCTAGCTCTAATGGTAAATGGAAAGTTTTCCCATATACTAACCTATAGGGAGACATACCTAGAGGAGTCTTATAAGCTTTCCTGTAGGCCCAAAGAGCCTCCTCCAACCTAAAAGACCAATCCTTCCTAGATGGATGGACCACTTTCTCTAGAATAGATTTTATTTCCCTATTTGCTAATCTCAGCTTGACCATTTGCTTGCGGGTGATAAGGGGTAGCTATCCTATGCTTAATTCCATATTTAGCTAACAGCTTAGTTAAGATATTATTAACAAAATGTGTACCCTCATCACTTACTAAAGCCCTAGGTGTCCCAATCCGCGCAAAGATGTGCGATTGAAGAAACCTTGATACTGTCTTGGCATCATTCTGATGACATGCGATGGCCTCCACCCACTTGGACACGTAATCAACTGCCAATAAGATATAAACATCGCCATTAGAAGGGGGAAATGGCCCCATGAAGTCAATACCCCATACATCAAATAACTCTACTTCCAAAATGTAAGTAAGAGGCATTTCATCTCTAGGCCCTAGGTTTCCTCTCCTTTGGCAAGCTTGCTGGTAGAACCAGTGGGCATCCTTAAATAAGGTAGGCCCGAAGAATCCACAATGCAAAATCCTCATAGTTGTCCTCTGACCGCTGAAATGGCCTCCATACGGCGAAGAGTGACATTGCTCTAGGATTTCTTTTGCTTCATCACCTGAAACACACCTACGAATAATACCATCAGAGCATTGTTTATACATAAATGGCTCATCCCAATAGAAAAATTTTGCATCATGCTCAAACTTCTTCTTTTGCCTCCAATCCATATCAATAGGAGTGACCCCCTTTACCAAAAAGTTGGCAATATCAGCATACCAAGGGACATCCTTGACTACCCTTACCTCAACAGCAAAGAGTTGTTCATCTGGAAAAGAATAGGAAATGACAGATTGCTTCAGCAAAGATGATGATGGATCAAGACGAGACAAATGATCTGCAATGACATTCTCTGATCCCTTCTTATCCTTTATCTCCAAGTCGAATTCCTGTAATAATAGAACCCAACGAATTAGTCTAGGCTTTGCATCTTTCTTAGTCATTAAGTACCTTATTGTTGCATGATCCGTGAACACTATGACTTTGGATCCAACCAAATATGGCCGAAATTTCTCAAAAGCAAACACAACAGCTAACAACTCCTTCTCTGTAGTTGTATAGTTGACTTGTGCCTCATTTAAAACCCTGCTTGCATAATATATAGGATGGATAAATTTGCCCTGCTTTTGCCCCAGCATAGCACCTACCGCAGCATCACTCGCATCACACATTACCTCAAATGGTAAACTCCAATTAGGTGCACAAAGAATGGGTGTTGAGATTAAAGCAGCCTTTAAAGTTTCAAAAGCCTTCCTACAATCTGCATTAAAGTAAAAAACATGATCAGTGCATAATAAGTTACAAAGAGGTTTACTGATTCTTGAAAAATCCTGTATGGACCTTCTATAAAATCCAACATGACCTAAAAAGCTCCGAATCCCTCTCACTGAATTCGGTGGTTCTAATCTTTCAATAACCTCAATTTTTGCTCTATCGACTTCTAGACCATTCTTAGAAATCCTATGACCTAACACAATGCCCTCCTTCACCATGAAGTGGCATTTCTCCCAATTGAGAACTAGATGGGTATCCTCACATCTTTTTAACACCTTACCTAAATTATCCAAAAAATTCTGAAAAGACCCTCCAAAAACTGAAAAATCGTCCATAAATACCTCAACAGTGGACTCAATCATATCTAAAAAAATTGCTAACATACACCGCTGAAATGTTGTTGGAGCATTGCATAGGCCAAAAGGCATTCGCCTAAAAGCAAACATCCCATAAGGGCAGGTGAAAGTGGTTTTTTCCTGATCCTCAGGAGCAATAGTAATCTGGTTATACCCAGAATAACCATCTAAGAAACAGTAGTAGGCCTAACCAGCCAATTTATCCAACATTTGGTCAATAAATGGTAGAGGGAAATGGTCCTTACGGGTAGCTTTATTAAGCTTCCTGTAATCCATGCAAACCCTCCAACCAGTTACTGTCCTGGTTGGGATCAACTCATTGTCTTTATTTCTCACCACAGTGACACCTTCTTTCATAGGAACACATTGGACAGGGCTTACCCAATTACTGTCTGCAATTGGATAAATAATGCCAGCATCCAACCATTTTATCACCTCCTTCTTAACAACCTCTTTCATTGCAGGGTTAAGCCTTCTCTGTTGCTCAATACTCCTAAAAGATCCCTCCTCTAGAGTGATTTTGTGCATACAAAAAGACGGGCTAATTCCCTGGATGTCAGCCAATGTCCAACCTATTGCCTTGTGATATTGCTGCAACAACTTAATTAAGGCCTCTTCATGCTCTGACATTAAATCTGATGCAACAATAATGGGCAACGTCTCACCTTCCCCAAGATACACATACTTTAGATGATCCGGCAAGGGCTTCAAATCTAAAGTAAGTGCCTCAATCAGGGATGGCTTAATAGGAGGAGCTTTTCTTTGATCCAAATCTAAATGCTCAAAAACATCCTCACACCTAAACACCTCTTTTTCGTTTTTTCTTTCTAAAGAACAAACTTCTAAATCTTTTATACTAACCTCTCCATGATCTTCCAAATGTTTGCTAGCCGACTGCTGCATTGCTGTCTCAACAATTGTGTTCTCCAGAATCCTGATGAAAGAGCAATCTTCCATCTCGTTTGGATACTTCATGGCCTTAAACACATTAAATTTTACTTCCTCATTACAGACTCTCATTGTTAATTCCCCTTTTTGAACATCTATCAACGCCCTACCAGTAGGCAAAAATGGACGACCTAGAATAATTGGGACATCTTTATCAGCCTCATAGTCTAAAATAATAAAATCAACAGGAAATATGAACTTATCTACTTTCAGTAAGACATCCTCAATTTTACCCTCTGGATATGTGATAAACCTATCAGCTAATTGGAGTGTGACTGTGGTAGGCCTAGCTTCACCAATACCTAGCTTTCGATAGACCGAAAGAGGCATAAGGTTAATACTTGCACCTAAATCACAGAGTGCTCTACCTAACTCTTTTCCACCTATAGACACAAGTATAGTAAATGATCCTGGATCTTTAGCCTTGGTTGGTAGCCCATTCTTAAGAATAGCACTACATTCCTCAGTAAGAGATACAGTTTCAAACTCACCTAACCTCTTCTTTTTAGATAAAATATCCTTAAGAAATTTAGCATAATTAGGCATTTGCTCAATGGCTTCTACTAAAGGGATATTTATGTCTAATTCCTTAAGAATCTCTAAAAACTTTTTAAATTGACCATCCTAATTCTTAGGCCTTTGCCTTTGTGGAAAAGGTAGAGGTGGTACATAAGGTGGGGGCGGCACATAAGGAGATGCTCCAGCATCATTATTGCTGCCTCCAGCACTCTGACCAGACTCCAACTCTTTCTCAACTACAACATTTTTATCACAATTATTTTCTACATCCTGGGGTTTACTAGGCTCTTTTCTTTCCTCTAATGGCTTACCACTCCTAAGAGTCACTGCCTTTACCTGCTCCCTACCTTCCCTTCTAGGGTGTTCAGTATCTGAAGAAAGCTTCCCTTGAGGCCTTGCCTTCAGCTCATTAGCTAGCTGACCCACTTGCAATTCCAGGGCTCTCATTGAAACTTGATTACTTTGAATCGCGACATCTGTATGAGCCATATATTCTTTCATCATTGCCTCAAGAGAACTCCCCGAATTTTGCTGGGGTAAAGCCTGCTTATTTTGCTGGGGCAATACCTGCGCTTTAGCAAATCTAGATTGGCTCACCTTTTGTTGTGCTTGCACATTGCTTCCTTGTCCTCCCCATGAGAAGTTGATGTGGTTGCGCCAACCTGGATTATAAAAGTTAGAGTAAGGGTTATTCCTCTGATTACCTACAAAAAACACAGAAGCTGGGTTGCTGGGGCAAAACTCGTAGTTGTGATCTTCACCACAATAGACACATGCTTCCTCTGCAACTTGGTTCACCAATGCAGCAGGCTCCACAGCTGGTGGCTGCTGATGACTAATCATTGTCACATTCTTAAGAGCGTTAGCTATCATTGCAAGATCAACCCTAATGGTGGACACACCATCAACCTCTAACACGCTCTTAACCTTTTTATTTGTGACTCTAACATTCGACCACTGACAACTATTGGTAGATATTCTTTCTAAAATTTCATGGGCTTCATTAAAAGTTTTTTCCAAAAGGGCCCCTCCAGCCGAAGCATCAACCATACCCTAGGTTGCTCCATTTAACCCATTGTAAAATGTTTCCATTTGAATACAATGTGGTAGACCATGTGGGGACACTTTCGCAAAAGCTTCTTAAACCTTTCCCAAGCCTCACTAAAAGTTTCATCTTCAAGTTGCCTAAACCCTACTATTTCACTCCTCAATTTAGCATTTCTATTTGGTGGGAAATATTTACTCAAAAAATTTTCTGCTAACTCATTCCATGTCCTAATCGATCCTGGAGCAAAAGAATTTAACCATGCCTTTGCTCCATCTCTAAGAGAATACGGGAACAAAGTTAATCTGAGGGCATCTTTAGACACTCCTTGAATTACAAAAGAATTACTAACTACTAGAAAAGACTTAACATGCAAATGAGGATCTTCAGACGACAAACCATGGAACTGACCCACGATTTGCAACATCTGAAACATTACCGGTTTCATTTCAAAATTTGCTACTTGAATTTGAGGACGTGCAATCCCTGGATTTAACTCATCAAACATTGGAAAAGCATACGCTCGAATGGCTCTGGTCCTATCATTCACTACCAAGAAATGATTCTCAGCCTGATTATTTTGCTGCTCATTTTGCTCCAGGGGCTGGTTTTGCTGCAGCAAACGATTCTGGGGGTTCGTTGGATCTTCAGGACCCTACGGGAGACGCGGCACGTTATCCATTTGATTTTGTTGTCTACGCTGCTCTCTCCTTCTTCACCTAAATGTCCTCTCAATTTCTGGATCAAGCTCGAACCTTACCCCAGGCGGATCGCTCATGCACCAAACTTACGCCGACAAAAACAAAAGAAACAATCAAAAAGTTCTAGCACCAAACCACTAAAACACATACACAAAACAGATCAGATAAAAACTTATTCAAGTCCTCGACAACAGCAACGGCGCCAAAAACTTGTTGGGTTCCTAGAGTGAGTAAAAGTAAGATGTAAATAGACTCTAGACTCTGTGCAAGTATACACAGTCCGCAGCAAGTAATAAGTATTTATCGAGTCCAAGGTCTGAATTAGCTTTCACTTTATCTATTTTGCTTAGTTTTTCAATGGTTTCAAAAATGGTAAAAATGATTGGTTTTTGATAGAATGCGGAAGTAAAAGAAATGACATAACAGAAAGTAAACAAATAGGCCGACAGATTAGAAACAGGCGCTGGTCAGAATTTAGTAATTGTTTTAAGAGATGCTCTAGCAATATTATTGATCATGCAATCTCTCACAGTCTTATTAGGAGATTCCTCCCGGAACTCCGGATCTTTTGGAATGTGTTTCAACTCCAATGAAGCTCTACCGATCTAGCACTAGGCAACTGGCTATCCCTAGCTCAGTCACTGGCGTTCACCAATACACAATGATCTAGCGTGATTAACCGCCACACACTCCCTAAATCATCCCTGAAACTAGAGAGAGGTATTCATACCGGCTGGCCATGAGGGCACAAAATATAAATGAGCACAACAATTAATCAAGATGCATCAAATCAATATTTATTACTAGAAATTAAGCACGACAATCACATGTTCCCTAACCAACGCCTAAAGCTACTTAGTTTATAAATTGCATGGAAACACACATTACAAACTGAGTAAGCATGTCCATAACTACAAAGTAATACAAGAAACGATTAATTCCCTTGAACAGCTTGTAATTGATGGTCTTCTTGATGGTCTCCAATCTCTCCTCCATTTGGCTCCCAAAGGTGGAAGTAACTCTCCAAGAACGGAATGTTTCTCCCAAGGATGGAATGACTTTGACTTGGGCGGCTATCTCCTTTTATAGAATGATCCTTTTATAGAATGATAGGAGGCTTGAATTAGGTTGACCTAGACACGTGGATGGCTCTCCTTGCTCCTTTATCCCGAGAATAACTTAACAGAATTCAGTTTGTTAAATTGGCTAACGAGCTGTGACGTGGCAGTTTTGCTCCTCGCTTTGCTCCAGCACAGAATTTGCTCCCTGAAGTCGCCCAGCAACATATTCTGCACAAAATAATTTCCAAAGCTTCCATTCTTCCAAATGGGTTAAAACATATAATATATATCTAAAAGCAACCCTATTAAACACAAAAGACACACAAATCCCTACAGAATTGAGGCCTAAATAACTCCCTTTTGGAGAGTTATCACCTGTCATCCGAATAGTTGGCCCAATCGACATTTGTATAACATGTTAAAGCATTCGGACCAGAATTGGAAAAGCAAAGACCAAGGGATATTGTAGTTTTGAGATACCGAAGAATTCTCTTGACTAAATTCCAATGTGTAATAGTTGGAGCATGTAAAAACTGACAAGCTTTGTTGACAGCGTTGACAGCAAAGCTCAAATCCGGCCGAGTGAGAGTACAATATTGAAGAGCTCAAATGATGCTTCGATATTCCTTGGGGTCCTTTAACAATTCACCATCAAGATCCGAAAAAATGGAACCATCAGCCGTAGGAGTAGGCATAGATTTGCATAATGACATATCAACATGTTTAAGAAGGTCTGAGAAATATTTTTGTTGACATAAATGTAAAGAAGATGCATCCCTCTGAACCTCTATGCCTAGAAAATAAGAGAGATTACTGAGGTCTTTAAGAGAAAAAAGTTTGATTGCATCAGATTTTGATCAAGAAATTTCTTTGGAGCAAGGACCGACTCGTCGAGAAATTCAGAGAGGTCGTTCGCAAGAACAACGTTGAGGAGTTGATTCTTCCACAAAAGAAAGTTAGTGTCATTGAGCTTCACAACAAGGGGTTGTGGTAAGGTAGGGTAAGGGTTGGAGAGAAATATTTTTGAGGAGCTGGAGCATTAAATTGGTTCGGCACCTGAAACAGAGGACGTGGATAAAAAGGTTGAGCAAATGGTTGATGTTGGGAGTAAGGTTGTGCATAAAACCCAGTTGAGGATACCCATTTGAATTGAAGGGAGGGATTGGTTGATTTTGGAGAGGTTGGGCATTTGGTCGAACTCTGGGTTGAGTGTTCTGAGGTAGAAGGGTGGATTGAGGATTTGGAGTATTATGAGTTTGATTTTGGATGGGGTGACGGCTGGAGTCGTATTGGGAGTAATCGGAGTGATCATTGGAGTTGTCAATGGAACATAAGAAGAGGAAGAGGTAGAACCTTCGTCTATCATCATTTAGCAGAAGAAGAAAGAACTTGTGGCTCTGATACGACAGAGTGAGAGAGGAAAATCAATTCTGATATTGATGTAATGAATTGAGGATGCTAAAATAATTGTCGCAATCCCTATAAGTACAGTCAACGATAAGGACAAATGGATTTGGCATTATTCCAAAAATGGGAGTTACATGGTCAAGAGTGCCATAAATTGGTCATGCTGTTATCCACCAACATAGCGTCATCATCAGTCAATATTCTAAAGCAATGGTGGGGAACTTTATGGAGTTCGAAGCTTCCGATCCATCCAAGATAAAACTATTTATTTGGAAGACATTTCATGAGTGCTTACCGACGAATTACTGCTTTTGGAAAAGGAAGATGGGATGTGTCTCCCAAATGCGGTATGTGTAGAAAGAAGCTTGAAACAATTGACCATGCGCTTTGTGGCTGAAAAAGAGCAAAGCCGATTTGTGATCACATATTTACACAAGTTGATAATCACATTAGAGTAGAAAACAACTTCGCAGACCGCGTTATTTACCTTGTGGTTAAGCTGAAAAAGGAAGACTTTGAAAAGGCATGCATAGCGTTTTGGTCCATATGGAATAACAGAAACTCTTGGTTCGTGGGTTCTTCAATAGCCAAATGGTCTCACCAATGTGAGTGGATTAGTAGCTATTAGGAGGAAACATCGCGTAATGGGTAGGTTAACGATATGGGCTACATGGCCACGGCTGCAAGAACAAAGGATAGTGATAAGGGCGTCAAACTCTTTACGAATGCGGTAGTTTTTCCAAACATGGATGGCGCTGGCTATGGTGCTATTGTGGTGAGTGAAGATGGTGACATACGAGGCGCTATGGAAATGGTGGATAGTTCGACATTGTAACCCCTTGCAGCGAAGGTCCGGGCTATTATGCATGGCCTTAGATTGATTCTTCGTATGGAAATCCAAGAGGTTCACATCACTTGCATGGTCTTCGATTACTGCAGCGTTTTGAGTTTGGAGACATCTCACTTACATCAGACTCCTTATTAGCTGTACAAATGATTACAGGAGAATAAGAACCATCATCTGATGTTTACCATTGGATACTGCAAATTCAGAACTTGAACAAGTCTTTCACATCTTTTAAGTGTAATTTTATTTTTAGGAATAGAAATACCCGTATTGACGCTTTGGCTAGAAGGGCATTAGCTTATAGAAGCTCAATATTGTGGTTATCACATTTTCCACAATGGTTATTATTAATGGGAAATTATTCCCAATGCAAATGTATCTTAATATGTAATTGGGTTTGATTAATGAAATGTTTCTTTCTAAAAAAAAAAATTGTAATTTGACATTAGAAATTTTTAATTTAAGTTCTTACCGTTACTAAACATTATAAAGAATCTATTCTTAACGAAATTGTTTATTCATTGTGTAGCTACGTTATAAATGAATTCATTTTTTATATCTAGCGATTTTTGGTTGAATATTGAGAAACACAAAAATGAGTGTATAATTCCTTGAATAATTCATTACTGTTGAAGAGATTCTTTATACACAATGGAAGAGATACAAAAGGAAAGAATATACACAATAAATTTACAGCAAAGAGAATATACAATTATGAGCATAAATTAAGGCAATATTAATTGGAAAATATTCCCTTGATATGCCCCCTCAAACTGATGACTGTAGTGAAGTCAGAAGTTTGTCCCGAAATGTCAAGAATATTGGAGATGACAATGGTTTTGTGAATAAGTCAGCCAACTGATCTTTTGAAGATATGAACTTAACAGAGATATCTTTACGAGCAACCTTTTCACGAAAGAAATGATAGTCAATCTCAATGTGTTTCGTGTGAGTGTGGAAAACTGGATTATTTGCAAGAGCAATAGTTGAAATGTTGTCGCATAATAATGTAGGAGGTTCTGATAAGGTGACATGAAGATCACGAAGAAGTTGACGTAGCCAATAAAGATCTGCTGCTGTAGTCGCAAGTGAGCGATATTCTACTTCGGTGGAAGAACGTGAGACCGTAGGTTGCTTTTTGGCTGACCAGGATATGGGACTGGAGCCAAGGAAAGCAATGAATCCAGAAATGGATCGTCGATCAGAAGTGTCACCAGCTCAATCAGAGTCACAAAAAGCAGTGAGAGACAAATGTGCATGTCGAAACAGAATGCCAAGGTGTTTAGACCCAGAGAGATAACGTAAAATACGTTTGACAGTAGAGAAATGAACAATTGTAGGTCGATGCATGAATTGACTGACACGATTCACAGCAAAGGAAATGTCTGGTCTAGTAAAAGTGAGATACTAAAGAGATCCAACCAGTTGACGATAGAGTGTGGCATCATGGAATAATGGTGCAGAGGTATGAAGGTCAACTGTAATAGACATAGGTGTTAAGCATGTCTTAGCAAACGATAGTCCTGCATTGTGAAGTAAGTCAGTGAGATACTTAGCTTGATTAACAAAAATACCATCAGAGGTGGTGTGGACTTCCACGCCAAGAAAGTATTTCAATGCACCAAGATCTGATATCTGAAATTCAATTGTCAATTGCATCTTTAAGAATGATAGATATGAAGAATCTAGTCCAGTGATAATTATATCATCAACATAAAGCACAGATAGGTCAAAGAAGATCCAACTGAGCGTACAAATAAGGACGAATCAGCAGCAGAAGCAGAAAATCCCAAGGTGAACAAATATGATGTAAAGCGGTCAAACCAAGCTCGAAGAGCTTGTTTTAGACCATAAAGTCTCTTATGAAGGCGGCAAACATGATGTGAATTGGACTTGTCAAGAAAGCCAAGTGGTTGAGACATATAAACTTCCTCATTTAAGTGACCACGCAGAAAAGCATTCTTAACATCCAGTTGAGTTAAAGACCACTGATACTGGGCAGTAAGAGCTAATATAACTCTGATTGTGGGCTTTTTAACAATTGGACTAAAGGTTTCAGTAAATTCAAAACCTACAACTTGGTGATATCCTTTGGCAACTAACCGAGCTTTATATCGAGCTATAGTACCATTAGTGTTATACTTGGTTCGAAAAACCCATTTGCAACCCACAACATTCATAGAAGGTAAACGAGGTACTAAGGACCATGTACCTTGTTCCTGAATGGCATTGAATTCCTCACACATAGCGGATCGCCATGCTGGATACTTTGAAGCAACAGAATATGAAGTAGGAGTTGGAACTAAAGTGGTCACGGTTGAAAGTACAAACGCCTTTGGCTTGAAAATTCTTGACTTAGCCCGTGTTTGCATGGGATGATTATTGACAGTGCCATTGGAAGGTTGACCATTCTGAGATATTGAATTTTCATTAGTGCGCTCATCTGCTGGCAAATCTACAATACTTGAAGGTAAATTATGCAAAGTCTTTCAATGAGAAGAGTTAGTATCAACAGTGGGTAAATGGGTTGGTTGGGAAGGTGAAGGTGAGGATGGAGACATGTGTAGAAGAGCGAGTAAAGGTGTTATGTCAGGAGAAGGAGATGATGTAGGGTGTGGAATATCTAAAGGGTTGGCAAATGGAAAAGTAGTTTCATGAAAAATGACATGACGAGAGACAATGGATTTTTTTGGTGATAGGGTTGTAACAAATATATCCTTTATATTCAAGAGTATAACCAAGGAAAATATGTTGAGATGTCTTTGGTTCAAGTTTATGCTTGGTGTAAGGTTTCAACAAAGAATAACATGCACACCCAAAAACTTTTAAATGATGTAAATCAGGAGTGTATCCAAAAAGTTTCTCAAAAGGAGATAACATATTAAGAGAGGAAGTAGGCATACGGTTTATTAGAAAAACTGTAGAGGAGAATGCATAGGGCCAAAATTCTAAAGGAACAGATGAATGAAAAAGAAGAGACGTTGCAGTTTCAACTATATGACGAGGTTTGCGCTCAGCTACCCCATTTTTTTCAGGTGTGTATGGACATGATTTTTTATACAAAACTCCTTTAGAATTAAAGAAAGAAAGAGTAGAAGAATTGCAAAACTCACCACCACCATCAGAGCGAAAAAGTTTTAATTTTGTAGATAACAAATTTTCTACAAAAGGAACAAATTTAATGATAATAGCATGAACATCATATTTAGAAGAAAGAGGGAAAAGCCAAGTGAATTTGCTAAAATCATCAATAAAACGGACATAATAACGATATCCATTAATAGAAGTAATAGGAGAGGGACCCCATACATCACTATGAATAAGTCCTAGAGGTGCAATGGAAAAAGAAAGAGACATAGGAAAGGATAGTTTAGACATTTTAGCTTTCAAACAACTGATACATTTGCAAGTAGAAATAGAAGTAGATAAAGAAAGACCAAGACGAGACAAACTAGATTGCAAAATTTTGGGAGCGGGATGACCAAACCGATGATGCCACAGAGAACACTCTTGTTTTGCCATAAAATTATAGTTTTTGGGGTGCAGATCAGAGTTTAACGTAGATGGATTGGGTATGGGATAGAGACCATTGACGCTTTCACCAGTGTATAAAATTTTGCCAGAGACTTTATCCTGAATTAAGAACCAGTCAGTATCAAATATAAAAATACAATTATTATCATGGCAAAATTTATGAACTGATAAAAGATTGGTTGCAAGATCAAAAGCATGAAGAATTTTGGAAAGATTAAAGGTGTGAGAAGGGGTAGAGAGTGTACCACTGCCTGTGTTTTGGATATTTAAAGGTTGGTCATTACCTATTGTGACAAATTCTTCTCCATTGTAATTGTTGGAGAAATTGAGATTTTCCAAGTCATTAGTCATGAACATTACAGCCGTTGTCAGATAACCAAAAAGTATTAGAACTATCATTCGGAGTTTGGGAATTTATAGAATTTACCGCCATAGCATCTAATTGAGCCGGTGGATGGCGACCCTGATAGGAAAAGTTCATCCTATTGTAGCAGTCAAGAGCTCCATAACCAGGTTTTGAGCATATTTGACAGAAAATACGTCCAGATCCAAATCCCGAGTCATAATTTGATGAATAATGGCCAAGAATACCGCTTCTAGACTCGGTATTATGCTCAGACCCGAAACCATTTTGAGTGTGACCCGAATATGGACCCGCGCGTGGTGTTTGACCAGATCCGAAAGAGGATTGCTGATCGGCTGCACGTGAGTTACCTGGGCCAATTGTGGGGAAGCTGTTGTATGAAAATGGGCCTCCATGTGGGAAATTAAAATTAGGGCCATCAACATTTTTGTGAAACCCACGAAAATCATGTCCTCCGCAGGATTGATTGTGTCGCCCTCTTCCATGAAAATTAGGGCTTGGCTGTCGGATTGCCGCCATTGTCGTAGGAGATACTTCAGTTTGATTAATCTGCAACGTTTTTTCTTCAGCATCTAACAAAACATGGAGTTCTTCCAAGGACAAAGAACCACTCCTTGTTTGGATTGACGTGCAAAAAGCATTATACTCAGCGAGTAGCCCATTCAAGGTATGTACGAGTATTTCTTCATCCTCAATGAACACCGAAATAGCAGCAAGTTTATCAACAATTTCTTTAATTCGACAAGTATATTTTTCAATGGATTCAGATGGAAGTTTCTTGATTTTATACAAGGCAGATCTTAAATCAAGAATACTAGATCTAGTATTTGAAGCATATCGTTTTTCTAAAGAAAGCCATAAATCTTTAGATGAAGTAGAACTAACCACATGTGCAAGAGCAGATGGAGATAACGTAGCATTGATGAGAGTGATGAGAGCTTGATCACGAGAGACCCATTGAATATAATCAGAACTGACCTCTCTTGGTGCTGTGTTTGTAGTTGTCGTGTCTGTAGTTGCCGATAGGACGTACATATTGATCGGGTTTGGATAGGGAGTCGTCGATATGCCCAAAAAGAGAATGAGCCTTCAAGATGGAAGCAACTTGGAATTTCCACAACACATAATTTGTTGAATCCAAGCGAAGTGCCACAAGATTGCAAATGTTTGATAAAAGAAACAGAGGTGAAGTGGTGGCATGGGAAGATAAAGCTGGTGTGTTAGCCATTGAATCTGAACAGAGAAGGGTATGTTGCTGGAAACGTGAGGATGGAAAAATATAATAATAAGCCTTTTGCTTCAAGTCTCTGATACCATGAGAAACACAAGAATGAGTGTATAATTCCTTGAATAATTCATTACTGTTGAAGAGATTCTTTATACACAATGGAAGAGATACAAAAAGAAAGAATATACACAATAAATTTACAGCAAAGAGAGTATACAATTATGAACATAAATTAAGGCAATATTAAATGGAAAATATTCCCTTGATAAATATGATACTGAGTCAAGTCATATAAAGAGAATATATTTTCAATTTCCGTTTTCAATTGTGAGATTTGCACCCAATTAGAATAACTAATATAAACTAAAGTGTAGCCTTTGTACAACATTGGATTGAAGCTAATATTGGGAATGTAAGGTTCTTGGTGTGAACTATGCCTTGATTGTTCTTACTGAGCATCTGAGAATGTAAACATCAACCCACTGGTTGAAGCTGATTTATCTTTACTTGAGCAGTTATCCATTGTAATGCCTTCACTTTCTACAAAAAATCCTGGTTGTTTCGGTTGCAACAAAGGAATTTTGCAGCCTAACATCATAACCACCAATGACATCGTGGGTCGATCGTTGGGATGTTGTTGAACGCACAACAAGCTGATATTGATACATCTTAGTACCTCAGAGAAATTGCATGTTTCTTGAATGGCATCGTCAATCAATTCTCCTGGATTTCCATCTTTCCACAATTGCCATGCCTATCATACAAGAAAGTATATATATTTTCCCCAATCGATATTTCAAATAGAAGAATGCTAATAGGCAATTTATTCTTGGGACTTACATATCCAATGAGATTTTGGTCATTTGAATGACGAAATCCTCGGCTCCTTTTTCCACTAATGATCTCCAACAACAAAATCCCGTAACTAAATGTGTCTGATTTTATCGAGAATTGTCCATCAAAAGCATATTCTGGAGCCATGTATCCACTGTGGAAAATAGAAGTTTGAAAAATTTTCAATCTGTCATGCACAAAAATAAGATGGTTGAGGAGAATATCGAGAATCCTTACTAGGTTCCAACCACTTTTGTCGTCTCTCCTTCAGTTTCATCCCCACCACAAGTTTTCGCAAGACCAAAATCAGAGATTTTTGGATTCATATCCATATCAAGTAAAACGTTACTTGCTTTTAGATCTCTATGTATAATCCTTAATCTGGAATCTTGATGAAGATACCCGAGCCCTCTTGCAATTCCACAGATAATGTGATATCGTTGAGACCAATCTAATAGCCGACGTCGTGCTTCATCTATTCATTTCAAACTTACTCAGTCCAACTAAATTGAATTTGAAAGTGTAAGACCAACGTCAAAATACAAAAAATATATTTCAATTAACCGGACAAACAAAAAGATTGTAATTTTAAGGAATCCTTACCAAATATAAAGAAGTCCAAACTTTTGTTCGGCATGTACTCATAAACTAGCATTTTCTCGTCTCCTTGAATGCAACAACCAAGAAGCTTTACGAGATTTCGATGTTGAAGCTTTGCAGATAGGATTACTTCATTCTTGAACTCATTTATTCCCTGTCCAGAACACTGTGAAAGTCTCTTCACAGCAATATCTTGTCCATTTGTGAGCTTACCCTGAAAACTCAAAGTTTCCTAAACATTTCATATTTGAAAAGAATAAGAAGTGTTGAATAGATTTGGATAAACAAAGAAAAGTTACCTTGTATACTGGTCCAAAGCCCCCTTCTCCAATTTTATTATCAAGTGAGAAGTTATTGGTGGCACTATTTATCAAGGATAGATCAAACAAAGGAAGCTCCAAGTCTTCAGCTTCTAATTTCTCATGGTGATCATCTGAAATTTGCAAGTTTAATTTTGTGAATGTTGACATTTACATTGAGTAACATTGACTGAACTATAAGATGGGTAAAATATATTGAAGCTGCCAAAAAAGGAACTTCATGGTTAAAAAGACAAAACACTCTTGTTAGCTCCTTGTTGAGAAATAGAATGAACATAATGCAAAAAGATTGTCATGGAAAATGTTCAGTCAGTTCATTTATGGATAATACATGATAGTAAAGAATATTTCTTTACTGATATGCATTTAAGGATCTTTATACATGATAGTAAAGAATGTTTTCTTTAGTGTTATATATAAAGATCATTATAAATGATGCAAAACAATTATCGTGAAAAATGTTTCAGGCAAAAAAAGGAATGGTGGAGCTTTTCTTTCAACCACGATTTTTCGGCTTTGAATTACCTTCTCAAAATTTGTTTCAATTTTGGCATATATGTTTTGCTGTTTCAGTTCACCAGTATCCATTTAAATAAGAGTATTCAAAGCAGATCATTTAGACAAAATGGAAGCATGTGTTTTGAGAAATAATTACCTTTGAAGGTTGACCTCTTTTTGAAAATGTATAAGCAAATGTAGAGGATAGCCAAAACTAAACCAGTGGCAATCACAAGTATAGCAATCTTCACCTTAGGATTCAACCTTTCGTGTGCCTCTCTATGCTTGACTTTTCCACGACAAGCAGAAGTTACACAATTAACACATTTATTAGGAACCCAAACCATTGTTAACCTATTGAACTATCATGAATGAAGTACTCAAAAAGTAAAACTTTCACCTAATTCTGATGCTAGCATCCTGACATGTAAATCCTGTCCAGCACCCGGAATTATTTTCAAGTCAATGATATCACCTATCCATAAGGCACAACCACTGCCACTCCCAATGATATTGTTATTTGCATAAGCCATACAAGAACAGTTCCTCAAGCATTTTTCCTTGCATTCTTCAAGATTCATGCTTTCGTTGACCCAAGTATGCTTTGTATCTGGCAATTTCAACTTGTTGAATTGTGCAAACCCAATTTCATCGCTACAATTCATCGGTTTGTTTCGTTCACAACCATCTGCAAATTCCCCTGCCTTCCAATTCTCAGGTAATCTTGGCTTAAACCCTTCTAGACACTTACAAGATGGACTGTCTCTAAGATCACAATATCCATAAGGGCCACACAGTGCATAAGTGTCACAGAAGTCATTTGGTAGTGAATTGTAGACCGTCCATTGTCCCTCAGTTACAGACCACAAGTACAGTGAGCGCACATAAGCGGATTGGTTCAACACCAGCATCGCTGTATAATACGCATTTACTTCAGAGTATTGGTAGTAAACCTCATCCTCATTGGAAACAAAGATGACGTTCAGCATTGGGACGAAGTCTATTGGCCAACCAGTGATTCCCACACCATTCCATGGGCCCAATCTGAAGTATTCCTTGGAACCGTTCCACATAACAGACTCAGGATATTCATGAAGCTCCACCCTCCAACTGAGGCTTCCAGGAGATGGATCATTGGAATTCTTCCAAGCAGACAATCTTCTATCGATGTTATTTCTCAAGTCCCAACCTAGCTTCATTCCAGGCAAGAGAGTGTCAGTTGGGTAATCAAAGCTTTGCCAAGAATATTTCTGGGGACTTGTATCTTCCCCATCTCGCAGCACAAGATTTCCAGTGTTCAATAGCTGCAATACCCCATTGGGGACTTTTCTCAGTAACCTGGCAGACCAAACAATCGCAGTGTTATTGTGGCTATAAAGTGTAAGGTCTCCTGTAGCAATGTTCATTACCAATACACCTGACAAGTCGTTAATGGGGTTTTCCCTGTTTGCAACCCAAACAGAGGTCGGACCGCGCCGATTCTTGAACCAGATTCCCAAGTAACGCTTACTGGGAAGGCCAGGACCAGGACTGAAGAAACCCAATTCGAAGTTTCCATTTCCGGAGACCAAACTGCTGCCGTTAAGCCCATCGCTGAGAAATGGGTTTCGAGCAGTTAAAGAATCAATGGCAGCTACAGACCTGAAGAGACAAAAGGCTAAGTTAAAAGCGATTAGTGTTTGAGAGAAAGAGTCCATCTCGATTACAACTATAGGCTTGGAAGTTCGAATCAAATACTCACCCTGTTAGAAGGTTGTGCTTAGTGGCGTTTCTGTAAACTGATTAGGACAACATTGTCCAAAGGAAGAAAAATATGTGATTAGTGTTCTTCCAAGTAAATGAAAACATTGTCCAAAGATGAAAAATAAGTGATTGGTTTTCTTCCAAGAAAATGAAATGTGGAAAGTGGAAGTTGAAAATTCTCCCAGGGACTCGTCCAACCCCAGTGCACGTAGCCACGTATGCACGATGATCGCATCCACTGACGTTTACAATTTTTAGTCTGGATCAAAATCTCTCATTCTTGGTAGATTTACAATTTTAATTTTGTTTAACTCATTCGATTTCATCATTTTAGCCCTCCTTTTTCATCACTCTCCATCTCCCTCAACAATAGTCATTAAACACTTTCATCCTTATAATTGAGGTCATTTGTGTTGGATTTTATGCCCTAAAATTGGTAAATAGTAAGGGTAAACTATTCATTGTTATCAATAAAGTGTCATTGATGCCAAAGTGAGCATAGCTCAGTGGTGTTATTCTATAAAGAGTTATCAATAAACTTAATCAGTGTGGCCTCAAATTTCCCAGAGAATATCACTGTTTCCTTGTGATAGTGTTCCAAGTTGTTCGTGATATTTCTCAAGCAGCTGGTGAAATTAATCTGAGTCGTCAATGAGAGTAAGTAAATTATTCCTTTGTGTAAATTAGAATTAGTGTTATACCTATTTCTAGGTGTAAAAAAAATGTATATATAATAATAATAATAATCAATTGGTTGGGTTACAATTGGTTTTAAAAAAAAAAATAAAAGAAACAAGAAGCTTTAGTTTAAAAAAAATACAAAAAAAAAAAAAAAAGAAAAGAGAGACCCAAAGCTAGATTTTAGATTAAAAAAAAAAAAAATACATGAAAACCAAAGCTTCCGTTTGAAGCTTTGGTTAAATCCAGAGTTTAAAAAAAATAAATAAAGGGAGAAGCAAGGTTCTGTGAAACCCACGAAAAAGAGAGAAAAGGAGAGAGAAAGAAGCTGATGGAGAGAACTTGGAGAAATGGCTATTTTGAGAGGAGATTGAGATATTTTTAAGCTATTCTTGGAAGGGAAAATCAAGGAAGGAAGCTCAAACTTTGGATTGGAACCTTGGGTAAGTTCTCTAACTCTTGATTTAAGTTTCTCATGGGTTGTAGAGGTTAGATTAGTAGATTCTTTTGTGGGTTTTTCTTCCTTTGGGTGGAAACCTCATGGGTTAGCTTGAAACTAAAGTGAAGGTAATTGTTGTGTTGAAAAAGGAGAAATTTGGTGGAACCCATGTAATTGTTGTAAGAATAATTGAAAGAGACTTATTTGCAAGTTGTTAAATTACAAGTTCTTTACAAAAAATTGGAATACTAGTGAGGTTTCATGGAAAGGAAGATGAAAAGGAATGAGCGGAATGAAGCTTTTTATAAAAGAGGTGTGCAATGGAGTTGGAAAACCATATTTTAGAAATATGGTAACATTTACATGGTAGTTGGAGGCTAAGCTCATGGAAATTATAGTTATTCCAAGTGTTAAAGGGGAACTAAAGCTTGGTATAATTTGGTGTTGTGTTCTAATTTAGGGATTTAAAAGTTTTTAATACTTGGGTAATTATTATTTCAGGTCAAACAGAGATCGGGACCGCCTACGACCCAAACTTCTCTCATCAATAGTATAGCGAGTGGTTATTCTTCAAAATACTTTTCTTATTTAGAAATTAATGAAATTTGAGTTTGAAGTCAATTATGATATATATGTATATATTTGTACAAATGAGTTGGTTGTTGAGGATTATGACAATTTCTAAGACTATCGTAGAAATGTGACTTATGGTTTTGAAGCTTTAAGATTTTAGCCTATCGGCAAAGGCCCAAATTCTTTTGAAATTTTACGATCGTATAACTATACATTTCAAATATTTGGAAGTTTTAAAGTGAATGAACTGTTTGAAATATGATTTGCTTGAGTTGAGAAACTTAATTAATTTCAATGTTTTATTGATGTCAAGCACTTAACTATGGCATGGAAATTTCTCAAATATGATCCTTGGTTTACAATGCATTCTTTTAAGACGATTATAACGCTAGTGTGGTTTCAGAGCTCATAACTATAATGTTGACATTATTTTCGAACCACTAGAGATTGTACCCATGGTGAGATCCCAATGCACTTGCGTGAATGTGTTTCCGTGGTGTATGTATGATATGTATGAGGTCTTTGGGACCCACTTCGGCACACACATAGGCTTTGGGTTGTGTGTCGAGGTGCTTGCCCTTTGGGGGTTGCTCTGCGCGCGTATGACCAGGATAGCTCTACCATACATCTTCAGATTACTCGATGTGTTGTATGACCAGATTTGCTCTACTACATATCTTGAGACTACTCGATATGTAGTATGACCAGTTGCTCTGCTTTATACGTCGAGTTTCTCCGTATATAGTATGACCAGTTTTGGGTACAACTATTAGTGATGAAAAACTTCTCATAGCCATGATGGTTTACCTTTTCTATATGCTTATGTTTACAGCGTTTCGATTTTAGACATTTCACGTTTTAACTTTGCGAGAGACTTTATTTGGTATCTCAAGATTTCATTCATTCATTAAAAAAAAAAAAAAAAAAAAAAAAAAAAAAAAAAAAAACCTATATTGCCTATTGAATTATGATTGCAACTATGTTTGTCATGGTTCCTAAAAAGTCCTATCTTATTTCTTTTTATATATAAATTTTCACCACTCGCTGGGCTTATTAGCTCACCCTTTTTCTTTTAAACTTTTTCCACCTGTAGTAGTTGAGTTCCTGACGAGCCTATCAGAGTTGTCATGTGCCACCAGACTCAATAGGTTGCATGTCATTTTGCATTACTTATAGATGTATTATTTTTGTAACTAAAATGGCTAGCATCTTCATGGTGATGTATGATCATGGTTGTTAGGGTGGTTTTTGTGATTGAAAACTATATGTTGTTTTGTGTAGTTGACTATGACATGGTTGTAAATTCTGAACCGACTTGGGTGCTGGTGTTGGATTTTATATTATGATTATTTGGGAGTGTTAAATCTTGTTTTCAGGTGGGTTAGATATCCAAATTTCCAGGGGAAACTCTGCCGAAATTTTTATGATTTCCTTTCATGTAATAAACCATTGCTAGCCACGTTTTGAAAATTCTTTTTCATAGTAAATCCAGTTCATGCATAGTTGACAATGAAGTTGTAGTTAGTTGGGATTTCATTGTCAACACGTCACGTCCAAGGTTGGTTAGGATAATCTGGGGTGGGGCGTGTCAATTACATTCTACAATTTTTCAGCATGCTCAATCTAGATATACAATAGGTTATGAATGTATATATGTTGCTAGTGTATTGGTTTTTCATGATTCTAAATTAATTGCGAATTGTTCCTAAACCGCTTCTGATGCACCAGGACCCCGTCCCTACAATTGGTATTAGAGCAAATCGTTTAATTAATTTAGAATTTTGAAATTTGCACTGGTTTGGTGGGATTGACTGCATAATGGATGTAATTTTTCGAATGAATGTTTACGATAATTTTGGCCTTAGAATTTACTGCTTTGATATGATCAAAATTGTAAGGGTCCTTGTGTTTTTGGGCAATTATTTGTATATTCGAGTCTTATGTAAGTCCAGGTCTAGATTAAGCTCAAAATTTGATGAAGATTGAGACCAAATTTGGCCAAAAACGGAAAAACAACCACAAATATGCCCATAAATTTATCTCAGACGCAACAGCTTCAAGACGCTGTTCATCAGCGTCTCGACACTGTTCATACATTTTAATATATTATAATAGTTATAATGTATGGTATAATGCATGATAGATGAATTTCATATATGAAATTGAATAAGCATATAACATGACATTAAATATTTTAAATATAAAATGTTATATTTAATTTAATGTCTTATAAATGCTTGGATGATTTTCATGTTTGGTTTAATGTAAATAAGTTATGTTAATTAAATATGAAAAATCAAATATGCATTTAGCATGAAACATCATAGATTTAATATAAGTGTTATATTATTCATGCAATGCATAATGTATGGTTTATTTATTTAATTTGAATATGATTGTTAATTAAATAAAGCCATATAAAACTGTTTCAAAAAAAAAAAAAGTCATATAAAACATGATTATAGGGCTAATCATTAAAATTTGAAACTAGTTTTAAAATTAATGATTAGAAGCCATAAACCTATAATAAAGATTTGCATGCAAACATATGATCATAGGAAAATGAATTAATTTTAAAATATTTAAAATCAATTTGGCCTAAGATCACATTAATTCTAATAAGATTAGGATTAAGTCTTACTTAGTTTTAATAAAACTGAGTAGGACAAACATAACTATTGGTTATAAGGGAACTCTACCGGTGAGGTTCTGTGTAAGGCTGGAGGTATTTAAGCTGACGGTTTACGGAACACCTCCTACATGGGAACTAACCCGAAACCTAGGTTGAATTAACCATAGTTATGTTAGCATGCAATGTCGTTAGGTAACGTAAAAGAGTTTAATACACCTAGATCTTTAGGGTGTAAAGATTTTAAATTACTATGGTTATAAGGGAACTCTTCTGGTGAAGTGACGTGACCCGCAGGAGGGTGTCGAATTCTCCCTAAGTCGTAAAATAAAATTTGTAATCCACGACACTACTACTATTTTGTAGCAATAGAGGTCGGGGTCGAACACAGGGAAGGGGGATCTAGCAAGTATAGAATTTCGTGCTTATGAAAATAGAGGGGGATTTTATAATGAAGGACAAACAAGAGAATAATAAAATACTGAATTTAAAAGACGGAAAACTTAAGCATGCAAGAGAGAAAATAGACAGAAACAATAACTTAAAAAGGGATAGTTGGATTGAGATTTATTCTGCTTGATTCCAATTCGTTGGCTTCCTAGTTTTCTCTAATGATTATTCTAAACTGATTTTATTAGTCCGATCGGCTTCTGGGTTACTCGGAGGACCCCTCTACACTAACCTGTGCTAATTAACTTACTAACCGTGAATTCTGCAATTAACAAGATTAATTAATATGGACTCTATCGCTCACCACCCCTTATACATAATTTAGCAACCATCCGAGACCTCTACAACGGTTACTAATTATATCTAACTAGTTTTAGATTAAGTAATTTCACAATCACCTATTTAAACTAGTCGCTTTGGGATCATGGGTCCGGAATCGCAAGAACTAAATTCAAATACAATTTAAATCTAATTCCTACAACCTTTAACATGCTTCCTAGGCCTATCAAGGGTTGTCTCGTGTAGAGAGTGGGCTTGCCTCAACCTAGTGGCTATCTAAAAATAACTGATAGAATACAAAAGCGATAATCGTATAGGGCGTCAATCCTAATAGACCAGCCTCATGTATTGGTTTAAAAGAGATTACATGCAAAACTTAATAAAAATACAGCAAGAACAATAAGTATAACTCAGAAAACTCAGCATATCATATTAAGAATGAAGACATAATCTCAATCCAACGATCTAAACGAGTTTAGCTACGCATAGATGAAGTAAATGCAACAAATAACATAAAAGAATCCATAGAATATGACCAAGAATGGTCTACAACAGTGTTGGAATATAAAAGAGGCAAAGAAATCATAAAAGGGACCAAAATTCTAACCTAACGGCAGACTAAACCGAGGCTACATATATATAGAAAATACGGCAACGTCGAGACGCTGCGAACAATTCACTCCTGAAAGAAATCGCTTTGGCGTTGAGACGCCAAGAGCAGCGTCTCAACGTCAGCCTCATATCTCGACTTCCTGCTTTATGTCTCGGCTTTGTCTTGCTTCTTCTCGGTTCGGGGCTTCAATCTTTGGCTTTTGGTGTCATAATTCAGGCCAGCTTCAGCACAATTGGGTCTTTTCACCTCCTCACCGTCCAAGACATCGAGATGGCTCCAAAACTCCGTAATTGGCCCGGATTAACACCAATTAGCGTGATCGGCTCCTGACATAGCCTAAGCTCAATTAACCTATAAATAAGACAAGTAAAGCATAAAATGACTCTAACAAGCTTAGGCGATAAAATAGGACTATTTAGGTCCTATCATTAAGTTCTATCTAAGGCTGGAGGTATTTAAGTTGATGGGTTTACGAAACACCTGCTACCTGGGAACTGACTCGGAACCTGAGTTGAATCAACCATAGTAATAGTTAAGACCTTGTTATAAGAGTTATAATAGGTATAGACTTAGATAGATTGACTTAGTCGGATTTATCTAAGTTAAATAAACCTTAAAACCAGTAGAACACTTCAGTGGGAGGAAAATTATAAAAACAAGATGTTAATATCAAGTTTTTACTCTCACTCTCCCTTGTGTTCACATCGTGAGATTCATGCTCGGCTTCTTGTCACCCTGGAAGTGGCATCCCATCGAAAAGTGTTTGCATGTCAATACCAAGGTGAGTGGGGAAAGTGTTCATAGTAAGTGGGAGAATGACGTGTGTCAACACGTCCTACCGTCTCCTCCATTGGTTTGTTCCTAAGATTTCATGCTCTGCCTGCGTGTTGTCGTAGTGTGATCATCCCTTTGAAGGGCCTAGGCATGGAGTAGCAAGACAAACTCCAGAAATGGATAGGTTTCTTAGGTTCAAGTCCCAACATTGTCTTTCTTAATAGTAGCTTGTTGGGGCTGACCTCTAGGATCTGAAAATGGAGGGTTACACTTACAGGGATGAGTTAAATATGTTAATGAATCCTTGACCGAACAACGGTGGCTAATGTCTATACGAATATGAGTTATTTTGGCATTAGAGTTAGCTGAGAATTATCTCAATTCAAAGGAGGAGTAGCTGATCATCATTTGGTGGTTGTTGCTCTAAACCTCTAAAGCATCGTTGCAAAAACTAAACCAATAGTTTATTAGGGTATCTATGATTGCTTGTCTTTTGCTAAATTGATTGGATGGTTTTCTATTTGTTTGCTCGTGTAATGGGTTAAGACTAAGATAACTAATACGATCAATATTTTTTTTATCCTAACATGTCTTCCTCTAATATCGCCATTCTTAAAAATGAAAAATTAACCGGACAAAACTACGTGACGTGAAAATCTAACCGAAATATGATTCCGGTTATAGATGATCTAAGATTAGTTTTAACTGAGGAATGTCTTCATGCCCCAATGTCTAATTCATTAAGAAATGTTCATAATGAATATGACAAAAAGCACTGCCTAGCAAAAAGAAATATTTCCAGAGACTGTAAATATGATTTACTTGTCTTGGAAACGTGCTTAATGATGATTCTGCATGGATACTAGATTTAGGGGCCACCAACCATGTTTTTCCTTCCTTTAAAGGAACGAGTTCCTGGCAACAGCTTGAAGCTGGTGAGATGACTCTCAAAGTTGGAACTTGAGAGGTCGTCTCAGCTATAGCAGTGGGGAACATCAAATTATTTTTCAATCAAAATAAATACATATTATTAGACAATATGTATGTTGTTCCAAAATCAAAAGAAATTTGATTTCTATATCTTGTATGCTTGAACAAGATTACTCCATATCTTTCTCAGTTAATGAATCGTTCATTTCAAGAAAGGGAGTTAATATTTGTTCAACTAAACTGAAAAATAATTTATGTCTTAAGACCAATCGAGAGTAAAGTAGTCATGAACACTGAGTTGTTTAAGACTGCTACTACTCAAAGAAATTAAAGGCAACGAATTTCTCCTTGTAGTAGCGATACTGATAGCGAGCATAACAAGTTATTTTACCCTATCTATTTTAGTTAGTCTTTGATATTAAATTGGCCAAATTTATGGATTTTAATGTTCTATTTTTAGGAATCATTTATTGAAGCTAAATTGAGAAAATGGGATTGATCGGGTGTTCGAGACGTGAAAAGTGGCCAAAGAAACGAAGATGAATCGAAGTTGGAAGCTTCTAGATGAGACCAATCCGAGAGCCAGCGTCTTGACGCTAGTTTCTGGACGTCTCGACGCTGGGAGTTTCCTTAAATAAATCAGGCGGCAAAAGAGCACAACGTCGAGACGCTGTGCAATAACGTCTCGACGCTCTCAGTTTTTCCTTAAACAGAATGCACGGTATTGGGACAGTTTCACGACGCTGGCGACAAAATCTCTATAAATAGAGTGTGATTAGGGCTGGCCAAGGGGACTTCTTTTGATGTAATTTTAGCCTAAACTCGACTAAAGACCTTCTGTGGGAGCTAAAGCAAGTTGGAGGAGCGAGATTCGAAGGTTTGGCTCGTGGAGATCGTAACGGGGACGTACGGTTTCAGAGACTTAGTGTTTAATCTCCTTTCCCTCTTAACTCTAGTTGTTTTCAATGGTTGTTTTAGACTTAGTTTATATTGTAACGTCGTGTATGAGTAGCTAAGTTTATTATCGTAGGGATTGATGTAGCCGTTTGGGCAATTATGGATTGATTTTGGATGAATGTTATGATTTCATTTATGCATAGACTTCCCTTAATGCTTTCAATTTATTGGCCATGAATTGAATGATGATTGTGTTTAAATCTTGCTCGAAAGAGGGGGTTTAGCTTAGATCTCGTTATGCATAACTAGGATAAGTCTCAAGATCGAGAGATTTAAGATAATCTTAGAAATCGTTAAAAAGGATTAGACTTAAGGTCTTGCATGTTAATGAGTTTAGATAGGGATATTGAATTCATTGCATGTAAGAGAATTGTTTATGCTCGGGAGAGATAAATATGATTTAAGTTATTCCTAGATTTATGAAACATAGCATGTTAATCATCCATTAATTAATTCATAATCCCAATTGGTGAAATCAACTCTCTAAGAGTTTTCCAATCATTTGATTTCCATATTTTTAGCTTTGTGTTTAATTTCCATTCATTCTCACTATAGTTTGTTCTCTAGATAAAATTGGACTTGAGTATTTGCAGTAATTTATAATTTGTAAAAATAGTATTTAATATATTATTTTATTTTAAGAAATTAATAATTTTTTTTAATAAAAACTAATGTCACGTGAGCAATTTGTTAGTGTTTAACAGAAAAATTGACGGAGGGACTATGAGTGTAGCAAAATCCAAACTTCATGGGCTAAAATGTCGAGTTTTAAAACTTAGGGACCAAAATGAAACCTAACCCAAACCTCAGGGACTAAAAATGGAATTTTCCTACTTTTTTTTTTATTTAAACTAGAATTAGATTTGATACAATTTCTTTTTATAACAACTATTTCTCGAGATATTTTTATCAAATTATTTAAAGTAAACAAAATATAATTTGTAATATAAATTAGATAAAATTTACTTAATTATCTTATGAAAAATTGAAGTTAAATATTAATACAAAGCTCATGCTTAAATTGAAATATATGTCTATTTTGGTCGTTATAGCTATTTCGCAACAATTTAATATTAATTTACCAAACTTTGTAACTTGACTTCTCATGTCTAACAATTTAATATTAGACATATGACAACTGATTTTATTAAAATCACAGTTGATGTCAGTTATTTCAAAAGCTACAAGAATCCCAACTAAGCCTAAGTCTTTAAACTTCAACTATATGTCTAATAGATAATTAATTTTAAAAGTATCTAATAAATCTCCAAACTTCCGATTTTGTGTTTAATAAGTCCATGATGTATTCGATATTTTTAAAAATTCATGGATTAATTAGAAATAATATTTATTTTTGTGTCTAATAGGATCTTAACTTTTTCAATTTTGTATTTAATAAGTCTATGATTTTTGTAATGTCTAATAAGCCAAACCTTTTTAGACACAAAATTGAAAGTTAAAAAATATTTGACATTTTTAAAGTTAAGAGTGATAATTCTCTCAGACTAAATAAAATCATCTCACTTTATTAATGAATGATAGAAAGGTATTTATACATGAGATGACAAGTAAGCTAAAGCTTACTAAATTAAATATAGAGAAATACTATTAAACAAATCTAAAACATAAAACTAATACAATATTCACATATATTCTAATATGCCGCCTCAAACGAATGACAGTGTAGATAGATCCTTGGTAAAGAGATCTGCAGGTTGATCAACAGTAGGAATAAACTGCAGAAGAAAAGCCTTACACGCCACACGTTCACGAACAAAATGAAGATAAACTTCAATATGCTTTGTTCGACCATGAAGAACTGGATTTCGAGCCAACTGTAAAGCAGACTGATTATCCCAGTAAAGCAAAGGAGTTTGAGATAGAGGAACAAAAAGATCACGAAGAATCTATTGTATCCATATAAGTTCAGTTGTAGTAGCGGTCAATGCTTGATATTCAGCCTCTGTTGAACTTCGTGAAACAGTAGATTGTTTCTTAGCAACCCAAGAAATAGGATTTGCACCAAGAAAAACAACATAGCCATTGAGCGACGATCAATAGGATTACCAGCCCAATCAGAATAAAAAAAAGGCACTGAGAGGCAGAGAACTAGCACGAAAATGTAAACCCAACAACAACATGCCATGCAAATAGCGTAAAATACGTTTGGCAGCAACCAAATGCTCATATGTGGGAGAATGCATATATTGAGAAACCTTACTCAAAACAAATGAAATATCCGAACGAGTAAAGGTTAAATAATGCAAGGCACCCACAATACTACGATAAGTAGTAGCATCAGCAGAAGAACACAACTGAGCATCAGTAGAAAAATGGCTAGTAGAACAAGGCGTGGAACAAACCTTGGCTTCAGCCATGCTAAATTTCATTAATAAATCCTTGACATACTTGGTTTGAGTAACATGAATCCCAGTAGAAAATCTTTTAATCTCAAGACCAAGAAAGTAAGACCAACTTCCTAAGTCAGTCATATCAAAAGTTCCCTTTAACTGAGATATTAGAGAATGTATATACGGGGCATCATTACCTGGTGTAGCCGATTGCAAGGTATTGACTAGAATGAATGATACTGCTTTATTGATGAAGTTCCATCCTTTAAATAGGCAAAGGAACTAACTAAAAATGGTTACAAGGCACATGTCGATCACATGGGGGAAAGCCTAGTATATCTAACAAACAGCTACATCAGATTTCCCCGCCCAACAAAAATAACTCGACCTCAAGTTAGGTAATAAACGGCCATATTGTTACATAATCTGCAAATAATTCAGACCAGTCCCATGAATCTTTCCATTGCATTCTCTTCTTAAATCTTGAAATTATGTCCCATTCCAAGAAAGTTTCAATCTCCATCTTCCCACTATATGTTGGAATATCAATCTTCATCTTGAAGTCATTTTCTAGTTGTTGATAGGGAAGTCTATGGTGCCTTTCTACTTGGATGTCCAATGGTCCATCTTCATCCTCACTGGATGTTTCTTCTAACCAATCTTGTTGCCTATTATATAATGGATTGGTGTTGAAGTCTTGATGCATTATTCATTGTTCTTGATACTTTCTTGGAGCTAAATGTGTTTCTTGAACTATTCTTTGCTCCATTGTTTGTCTTTCTTGCCGCTGTCCCATCCTTTCTTCCAATTCCCGAGATGTTTTATCTTGTTCTTGATAAGTTCTCTCCATGGTAGATTGCCCATTAGGTTACAGCTTGGTTCCTCCTTGTTTCCCATCTTTCCAAGGTCCTTGTTTCTCGAGGAGTCTGTCCCGTCTTGTTGTCTTCTATATAAGGGATTATGGTTGAATTCTTGTCTCCTACTTGAACTAAAACTCTAGTTTAGTGGGATGTACTATAATCTATAACAGCAGTGGGTGAATAAATACTTGTATTAATAACAAAGTAAAAATACAATAAACTAGGGCATCTAAATACCCAGTATACTGAGGCATCGACATACCGGTTACAATTCTCCCACTTGACCTAGATTATTTCTCGTACACATCTCGCAGACCTAGACCTTCTAGATGACTCTCGAACACTTTAGCCGTGAGAGCCTTCGTGAATGGATCAGCAATGTTGTGCTTCGACGCTATCTTCGTGACGATCACGTCTCCTCGGTGCACAATCTCCCTAATGAGATGGTATTTCCTTTCGATGTGCTTGCCTCTCTTATGGCTGCGAGGTTCCTTTGAGTTTGCAACTGCACCGCTATTATCACAATACAAGGTGATAGGCAGATGCATATTTGGAACGACTTCCAAGTCATTTAGGAACTTCCTGAGCCATACTGCCTCTTTTGTTGCTTCGCAAGCGGCTACATATTCGGCCTCCATGGTCGAGTCTGCAATGTATCCTTGCTTGATGTTGCACCATACTATTGCTCCTCCATTTAGAGTGAATACTGACCCCGATGTAGATTTCCTCGAATCTTTATCGGTTTGAAAGTCAGAATCAATGTATCCTGTAAGGATCAAATCCTTCGAACCATACACGAGCATATAGTCCCTCGTTCTCCTTAGATATTTGAGGATACTTTTAACGGTTGTCTAGTGATCGAATCCTGGATTTGATTGATATCTACTGACAATCCCTACTGCATAACAAATGTCAGGCCTTGTACACAACATGGCATACATTAGGCTACCTACTGCAGAGGCATAGGGAAAACGTCTCATGTCCTCAACTTCTTGAGGTGTCTAAGGACACTGTTCCTTAGACAAAATAATTCCGTGCCTGAAAGGTAATTGTCCTTTCTTGGAATTTTGCATTTTATATCTAACCAACAATTTATCGATATAAGACGCTTGAGACAGGGCTAGCATTTTGTTCTTCCAGTTTCGAACAATTTGGATCCCTAGAACAAATTGTGCCTCACCAAAATCTTTCATTTGGAATTGAGTTGCTAGCCATAGTTTAATGTCAGTTAGATAACCTACATCATTCCCGATGAGTAGGATATCATCTACATACAATACTAAGAAAGCTACGAAGTTGTTGATGATCCTTTTGTAAACACAAGGCTCATCAACGTTTTGTTCAAAGCCATAAGATTTGATCGTAGTATCAAATCTCATATTCTAGGATCTAGATGCTTGTTTTAATCCATAAATGGATCGTTTAAGCTTGCAAACTTTTTGCTCTTGATCCTGAGCTATGAACCCCTCTGGCTGAGACATGTAGATACTTTCTTCAAGATTACCGTTCAGAAAGGCAGTCTTGACATCCATTTGCCATATTTCATAATCGTAAAACGTGGCAATGGACAAAAGTATCCGGATCGACTTTAACATGGCAACAAGGGAGAAGGTTTCTTCATAGTCAATCCCCTCCCGCTGGGTAAAACCCTTTGCCACAAGTCGTGCCTTAAAGGTCTGTACCTTTCCAGCAGCGTCTCGTTTTTTCTTGTAGATCCATTTACACCCTATGGGTCTAAACCCTTTAGGTTGATCGACAAGATCCCATACTGAATTAAAATGCATGGACTCGATTTCCAAGTCCATGGCTTTAATCCACTCGTTCTTGTCAACATCATCCATTGCCTGTTTAAAGGTTAATGGATCCTCGATTCCGTCATCAGGTATGACGACTGGAGTTTCAGTTAAACCCAAATAGCGATCAGGTTGTCTAACAACCCTCCCACTACGTCCACGTTCTCTTATTTCTTGAGAAGGACGCGATTGACTCGAGGTGCCAGCATCATCAACAACTCTTGTTGATGTTTCTGTAGCTTCGTTTGATAGTTCACTTAAAACGACTTTACTTCGTGGCTTGTGATCTCTGAGGTGGTCTTCTTCTAGGAATGTAGCATTTGTCGATACAAGTACTTTATTTTCCTCTGGATCGAAGAAGTATCCACCTCTGTTTCTTTGGGATAGCCTACAAATAGGCAAAATTTAGAACGAGGCTCCAATTTCTTTGGGTTTGCATCTAGTACGTATGCAGGGCATCCCCAAATTCTGAAATGTCGTAAACTAGCTTTACGTCCTTTCCAGAGCTCAAACGGTGTTTCAGAAACACTCTTTGAGGGAACTACGTTCAAAATATAAACAACAGTCTCTACTGCATAACCCCAAAACGAGTTAGGCAACTGAGCATAACTCATCATCGAACGAACCACGTCCAACAAGGTTTTGTTTCTCCTTTCTGATACACCATTTTGCTGAGGTGTACTAGGGGCTGAGAGTTGGGACGTAATTCCATGCTCTATCAAATAGTCTTGAAAACTTAAGTCCATATACTCTCCACCTCGATCGGATCGAAGTGTTTTTATCGTCTTACCTAATAGGTTCTCAACCTCGGCCTTATACTCCTTGAACTTTTCAAAAGCTTCGGAATTATGATGCATCAGGTAGAGATAGCCATACCTCGAATAATCATCAATGAAACTGATGAAATATTCGTACCCTCCTCGAGCTCTAATGTTCATTGGTCCACAAAGGTCCGAATGAATGAGCTCTAGGGGCTCTTTGGCACGATAACCTTTTCTGGTAAAAGGTCATTTTGTCATCTTGCCCTCAAGGCATGACTCACAATGAGGCAACGAGTCGTCTTCTAACTTGTTTAGAAGTCCACTCTTGACCAATCTCCCAATCCTATTGAGGTTGATATGGCCTAACCTCAAGTGCTAGAGATAGGTATCTTGAGAAACTCTTCGCTTTTTAGGTTGAGTCTCAGCGGTTTTAAACATCTCGTGATTTAAAATAGCTTTGACTCAATTGGTCTCAAAACATACAATTTATTCTTCAAGTTTGCAGAGGAAACATCAATACCTCTTTTAGTTATGAACGCTTCATTAACAGAAAAAGAAATTGAGTAACCTTGTTCCAATAAACAAGATAAAGAAATCAAATTTCTTTTAATTTTCGGAACTATGTACACATTATCTAATATCATGTAACGTTCCTTGGTGAAGAATAATTTTATGTCTCCCACTGCAATAGCCGAGATGACTTCTCCTGTTCCAACTTTAAGAGTCATCTCTCCAGTTATTAGCTGTTGCCAGGAACTCATTCCTTGAAATGAAGAACATACGTGATTAGTGGCACCTAAATCGAGTATCGGCAGAATCGTCGTTTTCCACTAAACACGTTTCCAAGACTAATAAATCGCATTTAGAGTCGTGGATCATGTTTTCCTTGACTATGCAGTTAGTTTGAGGACATTCCTCAGTTGAGATCAAACCTAAATTCTTTGCCACGTGTTTAGCGTTTAAGCAAGTATTCTTAGTCGTATGTACTAAACCGTTTAATTTGGCATTTGACAAAGCACGTACGTTTTTCGACATATTGCTGAAACAAACAAATTAATCTCTACTAGAAACATGCACTAAAACCCATTAATCACATTTATCCAATCAGATTTAGCAAAAGCAATCATCGACTCATATATACAATTGATTTATTTTGCAACGATACTTCAGAGGTTTAGAATAACCGCTACCATAGGGCAGTCAGCTACTCCTCTGAATCGAGACAATCTCGGCCAAATACTATTCCCAGAATAACTCTTACTCCAATAGTTATTAGCTAACGTTAATTTGGTCCAGACCATCTTGTAAGTGTTACCCATCATTTTCAGATCTCGGAGGGCGGCCCCAATAATGCCATCGTAGGGAAGAGCTAATGTTGGGAATGACCCTAGGAAACCCTATCCATTTATGGAGTTTGCGTTGTTCTGAATCCCATGTGTAAGCTCTCCGTAGGGTGATCGCTCCCAGGGCAACTCGCAGGCAGCGCATAGGAATCTCACGGTGCAACCTAATGATGGAGACCGCAGGATACGTTTGACACGTTTCCTTCTCCCACTTACTATGAACACTTTCCCCATTCACCTTGATAGTAACCCATGCAAACACCATTCGTAGGGGGACGCTCCCAGGGCGCCTCGAGGCCAAGCATGGATCTCACGGTGTGAACTCAGGGGAACGTGAGAGTAGAAACTTAATATGAATATTCCGTTTCTATACTTTTCCTCCCACTAAAGTGTTGTAAAGTTTTAGGGTCTATTACTTAGGTAAATTTCGACTAAATGAATCTATCTAAGTCTATGCCTTATTAAACAAGGTCTTTACACTAAATCTCTAGGTGAATTAAACTCTTTTAATAACCTAGTGACATTGCATGCTAGTAAGACTTTGATTAATTCAACTCAGGTTCTGAACCATTTTCAGGAGAGTTCCCTTATAACCAAGGTCTTATGCCCTACTTACTCAAATTTTAAAACTATTTTAAAAACTAAGTAAGACATATTTCTAATTCTATTAGAGAAGGCGATCTTAGGTCTATTTCATTTTAAAGCATTTAAAGAATGACAAGATCCTAAGATCCCACTACTACAAATTTGGTCTTTGTTGACGGCTAAAAAGTATCAACTATCACTTTCATTGACGCTTTTTAGAAGTCAACTGAAGTGGTATCAATAAAACTAAAGCATCAATATTACTGTTTTCATTGACGCTTATAGGACGTCAACGAAGATGTCTTTGTTGACGTTTATAAGCCATCAACAAAGACATTATTGACACGTTTTATCCGTCAATGATATTCATATAGCATCAACGTAGACACCTTTGTTGACGTTTACTAGCCATCAACAAATCGTATTATTGACACATTTTTATTGTCAATTATAGGACCTAAAATGTCAATATATCTATCTTTATTGACACATTTACACTGTCAATATAGTCTTTTATTGACGTTTATTAGCCGTCAAGTTACCATTCTAAGTTGTCAAATATTATATTTTCATTGACAGTTAATATCCATCAATTATTGTGTTTTTAATGACATTTTTTTAACCGTCAATATACATATTTGGAAAAAATTAAAAAAAAAAAACCTTCCGGTTATTTTTACCCCTCTTTTACAACCTACATTTACACAAAAGCAGCAACTTTGATGATACCAAAAAACCAGCAACATAACAACATAATTATAACTAACCAAAATATTTAGGCACCTGAAAAAACAGGAATATGCACTTCTAAACACATAACACAACCTTCACTTCACTTGACAACAATACGACATGCTCAATACACTATGAAGCTAACACAAAAACTCAAGTATAAATAATACGAGTCAGATCTCGTAACAAGCACATTATTGTTCATCTAGAAATACAGAATCAAATGAATCATAATTTCAACCAAACATAAAATCATAATGAATTCAACCTAATCTAAAGGGCATTACTGCGCTTTACCCTATAACCAAGTTGGATGTTTCTTACAATGTCCTTCTAAGTCCTTTATCAATGTATACACAAAATAAAGTCCCAAAAGTATTTTTACACGACAACTAACTCAAAGAACATAGATTTAATTAATAAAATATAATAATGTAATATAATACATGAAACTTTCCGTTCATTCACAAACTACATCCATGGTCCAACTTACAAAGAAAAGGCAAAATTGTTAAACGAAATAAGTACAAAACTCTAAAATATTTCAACTTTGAACTAAAGACCAACCAAGTGAATTGGAGGGATGGTGAAAGGCATGTTTGCTTGAGCTACCTCCTTAAGCCTCTTGAGTCATATGTTGACTTTCTCAATGATGTTGTGTTAGAGTATATCCCTTGCACCTAACATGAGATGATAATAATTAACAATGCGATACAATCATACAAATTCATATATTATTCACTACATTGCAAGTTGCAATCCAAAATACCAACAAAGGCACGAAACAAAAATCATTTTCATAGTTCTCTCATGCTAAGAATTTGTGAAGTGAAACTTTAATATGTATTCGTCTATTGCAATCAAAACCTCTGAAAAAACAAAATCATTTGCTTGAAAAATATTCCACAAGGATTGAGTCATGCCAATTGAAACTACCATCATTAGAGATGCAAAAGATTGTAATGTAAAGATGGAAATACACTTTTTCCTATTTCAGATTATGGTCTAAATGATCTTTTTGCCCAAGTGGAACACTAAGACACTATTTTAATGACCAACGAATTCAAAATATGCAATGACAAAAAGCAATCAAATATTTGTGGAGTGTAAAAGGTACAAATGTTCATTTGTTATGCTCTTTAAATGTATATATTTGTTAGCAGAAGAAATACCACCACAAGTAATTCAACAGTAGTTTAAGTGCACAAAGTATCTTATTTTCATTTATTTTTTATTTTTTTTTCTTTTTCTTTCTTTTCTTGGGACAAAAAACTATTTACAAAAAGTAAAAAGAACTAGGATAGAGGAAGAAGATAACTAAGCCAGAGGTAGAAAGGTAATAGACAAGTGTCTTCCTCTCAAAGGCCAATTAGGCAAAAAGAGAGGCTGAAAGGCATTGAGGCATTTGAGCATCAGTTTGAGGACAAGACTAGGGAGCAACAAAATTAAAGCTGGAGAAATAGAGAAAGAAGCTACAAATTCAATAGCTTGAGAAAATTGTGAGGCTTAAACTTGCAGAAGATGAATGTTCCAACTTAAGGCCAATTAGACAAAAACGAGAGGCTGAAAGGCTCTAGATGATTGCTCTTGCCAAATTTGAAAAGTTTGAAAATGAACTACGAATGCAAAAACTCAATAAATACTCCAACCCCCTTCATCCATAAGAACCATAACACATACATGTTGGGATTCCACTATTAGGAATACATCACCCATCATATTTACATTAAAACTTGAAAATAGTTTAACATCTTTACAAATTTGATAGTAGCTTTAGACAAATTGTAGCCTTATCTTAACAAAAGATTAGCTTTGAAAGAGAGCACATGTTCAAAAGTGAAAGAAATACCATAGATTTTAACTCCAATGTGAGTGAGGATCAACATCTAGCAAGCAACAACATTAGCATCATCTTCCCTTCCCTTGTGTACGTTTGTAGGTTAACTCATAGTGCTACAAGTAATAAAGGGATTGCTTACTCAAATAATTAACAAGAGCTCAATCCAAAAACAGAAATTAATTGGTAAATAGTGCAGAGATTTAAACACACGTTAACGTTAATAAAAGTTTGTTCTTATCCAAATTATACACATACATGTAAAAATCATGTTTATAAAACAAAATAAAACAAAAACCCACGCGACGGATAATACTAACAAGCAAGTAAAGAAGGACAATACAAATCATCCACACATTCCCATATATCTCGAAAGAAAGAAAATTAGAAGTTAAATTTTAGATAACATTCTACAAGATTGACCAAATGGAATAGCAAACATATACCTCTTCATTCTGATTACACCTGGATTTTTATAACATAATCTAGACAATCCTAATTTTAGGGCTTAAAAACTATAATTTATAATTTATAGTTAAGAAAGCATAAACTTACCATTTTGAAATTGCTACTTCACTCAGTGGAACGTTAGTGCAAAACACCAGGCTACTTCACTCAACAAACACAAGGAGGGGTGCACCTGTTTTGAGATACTCCGGAGGACAAAATGCCAAATTCGTATAGTAGCTTTTACCATCTCTGCTGTTTTTTTCATCATACCAAAGCATGAAAGCCTGGGGTTTCCATCCTGAGAGGAGATATCAACATTTTACAAAGAACCAACAGGCCCATCACTAAAGAAAAATAAGGGGATGGCAAAAGTTTACACAATTTAAAGATGCTCACATCATAAAAACAACTCTATAGGCATTGGGATCGTGATATAGTGCCCGCCATTTACTTGTGCAATACTCTAAAGCTTGGGCAATATATAAGGCCACTCTTAACCGCATGGTCCACTTCAGAGGTTGTGAATCCCCTGAGTAAGTACCCTATTAAACTTCAAATTATAAAATGGTGCCCTGCTATATCATCATACAACAGGAGAGGATGGAGAAATATGGAAAGCATATAAGAATTAAAGACATGTCTTCGGGCATTATCAAACGTTAAGTAAGTCTTTCAGCACTTAAAAATGTAGAAATTCAATGAGAGCTCCTCATAATGTAAATAACAACCATGCAGGGGAAAACTCCGCAAGAATTTCACAAGTTTACTTCTACCAGTAACAATTATAGAAAAAACAACATGTTATACCAGCGATTTGCCTAATGCCCAACAAGCAGTACTAAAACTAAAAATCAAAATAATAAGAATGAAGGATGATAAAAGAAAAGGCAAAAAAGAATTCATTCACATCATAACCATTAACCATAAGAAACCTATAACTTGTGGTAAATTAACATGCAACTCAGATCTATGCTAGAAATTCAAATAAATACAAAGTATCATAAAAAGGTAACTCAAGGAGACCAAAACATTAATAATTCTACTAAACTTACAATGAAACAAGTGCTTTGCCAATGTCTCGTTTGACATATATTATGCAATTAGTAACATGTCCTCACCTTCACAACAATGGGTATGTTAGAAACTTAAAATTATTTTTAGGGTAACAAGGAAGACATTCCTGACAAAGCTCAAATCATCTCTAAAAGTAATGGGTATGTTGGAAACTTAAGATTAGGAGATTTTTCCAGTGTATGCATCCACCAAAAGGCCAATTGAGGTCCTATAAACTATAGTATGCTAGAATGATATATATGATAAGAAAGAAGGATGCAATTAATAAATCACAAAGATAGATAGAGGCAGCCACACAAAGACAATTTAAAGCTTTGTGGAGAAACAAGATTCCCATACCAACAATACACTGAAGCAATAAAATGATAAAAAAATGGATCAGGATACGCTATATTCCACACATTCCAGTATTTGAACCCAAAAAAGCAAAGATGAGCAACAATTCCCATCTGGGTTAACTTAATACAAACAAAAAAAAAAAACACTTTCCTTTTCTTATCTCATTTTTGCATCAAACTGAAGTAAGAGACTGCAGGATGATATAGCATGAGAAGAAGCAAGAATACATGCGAGCTTCAACCTACCCAATAAGGCACTTTGAACAAATCAAAGTTCACAAAATAAAAATTAAGAGAAAGACAACACCGAAGCCAGAAGCGCCCAGTCAAAAAGCAAGAATACTTAATATGTTGTGCAAGTATAGGTAAAAATGGTAACTTGATGTCATCTCTCACCTAGCCCAATCTTTTCTCAATGGCGAACGACGTGTGAAGACCAATCACGAAAATACGGCATGCGAAGACCAACAGGCACTGACAAACGGCGTACGAAGACGAAAAACAGTGGGGTACTGGGTGCGCGAAGACGAAAAACGACGGGGGAGGCGTGAAGATGAAAGCGGCGTTGGGGGAGAGGGAGAAAGAGAGAATTAAGATATGCTTAGGGTTTTTTTTTTCTTATTTTTTTCCTTTTTCTTTTATTTCTCTTAATCCATCCAAATAAACAAAATAAAAGAGAGTCTTGGGTTCATTTTTCTTCCAACTTTATCACTTTTCTAATTAAAAACCAAATTTAAACTCCTAAAATCACTTCAAATTTGGGAGCAATTTAAACTTAAATCCGAAATCTCAAAAAAGGATAAATTTTTTTGACATTTAATACCCGTCAAGAAACCTTCATTAATATTGACGTTTATTACGCGTCAATATAGTAATGTTTATTGACGCTTATTAGCCATCAATGAATGTGGTTTTTATTGACGGCTAATAAGCGTCAATAAAAATCGTCAACAAAACCCTTTTCATTGATGCCTTTTGTCCGTCAACTATGTGAAAAGGCGGAGTTCGGCGAAAATCTACGTAAAGTACGCTTTTAATCACATTTATTGACGCTTTTTGTCCATCAACAAAAACCATATCATTTCTTGATACCATAAAACCGTCAATATATCTATTTAATTATTAATAATTTATTTTAAAGTACAAAAATTACGTTTATTGACGCAGTTTTGACACAAGCGTCAATAAACGTAAAAAGGCAAGCGTCAATAAAGGTCAAATTTGTAGTAGTGCCCTAGGTTAGCATGCAACTCTTTGTTATAGGTTTTACGGTTTCTATTCATCAACTTTTATAACTCTTATAACTTTTAATGAATAAATCTTATAACATGCTTTCTTATGGTGTTTAAAAGCATATAACAATCAAACATTCAAGTTATAAGAAAAGCACCATTTAGAAACATCCTATGTCTAGGTTTGTATAACACTTATACTACGATGTCTAGGTGATAACACTTTAAAAACCTCACACCGCTCACGCATGCTCATAAAACTCGAGTTAACTTAACTCAAGAACCGACTCGATGCCCAGGTAGGAGGTGTTCTGTAAACCGTCAACTTAAATACCTCCAGCCTTAGACAGCATCTTGTCGGGTGAGTTCTCTCGTAATCGTTGTTTTACAAGATATCGACCTAAACTATGCAAGTTGATCGAATTGTTGAAGGTTCATTAACCTAAGTGAGCATGCTCTTTATCTTGTTATAGATTTTAGATTTCTATCTCTTTTATAACAATTATAAAATCAATCCATAACAAGTCTAATTTGAATATAACACTTATAAACAAACTAAAGAAATTTCATGCTACATGCTTGCTTAATTTTATCTTTTAATAATTATAACTATTATAAAAATTAATCAATTTTAATTAATCATTCAAGCATGAATCTCCTTAAATTAATACAACTCTTATATTAATAAAACATGAAATTTCCCTCATGCATTTGAATTAATAAATAACACTTATTCAAATTAAACAAATGCATGAACATGCTTTCCTATGGTGGGGTTTTAAATATAAATGACATACATTATGCACATAAAATACTGTTTAATTAAAACATACATTCAATAATGCATAATTAATTAAATTTACTAAAGTGAATTGGTTTTGGGATTTTTAATCAAGCAAAAATAAAAACTAAAATTATTACAATAATAATTTCAAATAGGGCTTGGACCGTTTCCGAACCATTCGAACCGCCCCGAACCACCTTTGGATTGCTTAAACCGGACCATTTTATCGTTAAGTGAAGAACGTACTTGAGCTGGAACTAAAAAACAGCATGCTGGAATTTTCGGCCAGCAGCGAGCAGTCTCCGAATTTCTTCAAATTGACGGCCTAAATGGACTCTATTGACTCTCAAATTTTACAGACTCCATATGAACACATTAAAGCCCATAAACATGTAGGCAATTACAATTAATTCCAACGAATTGACTGAAAATTAAAATCAATCCCAAAACCAATTTTCTTTAGTTTTTACACAGTTTCATCATATGAAAAGCTACCCACCAAGCTAAAATTAATGCATGTTAGGTGCCTTAATCATGCTCCGATACCAATTGAAGGTGTTCATATAACACATGCGGATGCAATTTTAGGATCGGAGGCACTTAACTACATCAATTTTAGAAAATGAAAACATGCTGTCCAAATACTGTAAGGAGAGAGCAGAATTTTACCAACCTTTTGGAGACCGATTCAACAACACCCTTTGATTCCTTTGATCATGAACAATGTGTGGATGATGTGCAATTTGCTTACCGCAAGTGTACGGGTCAAGTAATAATATAGTGTTTTCGTGTAAAACGAGTGTCGTCCTCTGGATTGGTTTTCTAGCAAATTAAGTATCGCGAATACTTTTGTCCAATTTTATTTAGGGAGCAAAACTCAATGATAAAGATAAAAGTAAAAACTAAAAGCATAAAAATAAAAGTGGAGACTCAAATGGAAAGACTCTTAGGGAATTGATTTCATTGATTAAGATTGAGGATTAATTAATGGGATGAATTTAGCATGCAATTATTCTACCAAGTCTAGGAACCTTTTATCACAACTATCTCTCCCGAGCATAATTGATTCTCATGCTTGCAACCAACTTGATATCTCTATCTAAGTTCATTAACATGCAAGGCTTTGAGTTTAGTTCTTCGAGCAACTTCTAAAGTTATTCCAAATCCCGTCACAAACTTAGAATTTCTACTTTAGTCATGCAATTAAATAAAGTAAGTCTTAGGCCAAATCCCCTCTCTCAAACAAGATTCAACACTCAAATCATTCAACTAGTGATCAAGTAATTGAAAGCATTTAACCATAATTGCATAGGTAAAATAAATGCATATTCATACCACAAATCAATCCAACAAACTAAAACAACTACATCAATCCCTAAGACAAACAACTAGCAACTCATAGTCTTTAAACTACAAACACTAATTGAAAGAAAAGTCATAAAAACTACAAAAGGTAAGGGAAAGAGAAAGGAAAACTCGAATCCGTCGAAACCGACACGTCCCCGTCACGATCTCCACGTCTTCTCGCTTGATTCCCGCTCCTTGGCCTTGCTTTAGCTCCCACTAAAGGTCGAAATTAGGGCTAAAATCTAACCAATTGGACTCCCCTTCGCCGTAGCATGAAAAGAAGATTATATAGAAAATCTGCCGATAGCGTCGAGACGCTAAATTTTGAAAATTTTGTGGATAGCGTCGCGACGCTATTTTTTTTTTTTTTTTTTTTTTTTTTTTTTTAAGATTGAAAACTCCATTTGACTCCAATTGCTGAATTAAACTTCAAACACATACTTCCTACAAATAAAACATAAAAATGCATAAATTTGGGCAAATAATTGTAAAAGACTAGCTTAATTAATCAGAGAAAAATAGCTAGCTATGCTCGCTATCAAATACCCCCAAACTTAAGCTTTTGCTAGTCCTCGAGCAAACTACAAATCAAACATACAGTAGAAGAATGGATGCAACAATCATGACTCAGTCCTCTAGGCTCAAAAGTCAATAGTCAAGCAAGCAAGAGACATGCACATAAGGACCAATGAGGGAGACAAATTAAAATTTTTCCAAAATTAACTTGCACAAGCGAGATCTAACTCAACGAGACCAGACTCTACTAGCCCGGGATTGGATTATTAAACTCTCAACTCATCTTCCCTCTACACTGGCACTAAGGATTCACTAACGAGTCAATGGAAATAAATTAGTTTGTTTTCCTCCATACTTAGGTGCTTATAAGTGAAAATGAAATCAAGCATTTATATGTGGCACTAGCTTTCACACACCTATTGCAGGGACCCTTAACCGGAGTTTTCTCTGGTTGGCCTAACTGATCACAACAGGGGTAGCTCTTTTTGCCTAAACTTTATTAATCATTGCATTGCGCGCATAAGTCATGACTTTTGTTTTCTCTTTCAAATTGTAACAATAAGAATGATTTTTCTTTATGAGCATGATAAGCATATATTCTTTTTTTTCCTCCTAAGCAAGATCAAACATGCTAATTTGCAAAAAAATAACTCTTTAACTCTTCCCTACACCTATCAAGGTGACAATAAGCATATGAACCTAATAATTCACTCCTAAGCATTCAAATCCAAATCTAGACAAGACAAATACTCTACTCATGCAAGTCATCTCCTAGAAAAAGTTAAAAAGTCTCCCTTTTTGCGCACTCATGCTTACAACTCATCGAAAGCTTGAAAATTGACAAGAAAGCCTATCCTAGGACATCATAGTCATGCAAAAATAGCATCCATAAAAAAAAACGTATGCTTAATTCAAAGAAAGCTCAAAACTATAGCTCGAACTCAGATGCTCAAGGGCTCCACAAACAACCATATTCCACCCCAAAACTTAAAACATGCATTGTCTTCAATGTATAAATCAATAAAGCATAGTCAAGAATGAGAACAAATAAAGAGTGGAAGGGGTGAACAATACTGCCCTGGAATGATGACCTTTTCATGAATGCTTGGCAAAGGCAAGAACACGGGAACACCTACAAAACAACAACAACAAAAGGATCAAAGACATAAAAAAGAAAAAACAAACTAACTTAGGTTGCCTCCCATAAGGGCTTGTTTAACGTCTTTAACTCGACGTGCTCGTGCAGTCTGTCAAGGCACATAAAAATTCTCGTATTTCTTTGGGCCCTTCTTTCTTGAATCAATATAACCAACGATTGCGAGCAAACTGACTAGCTTCTCATGGGCCCCTGAAACAAAATTATTTTTGGTATTTTTGAATAAAAGAAGCATAAAAGGAGAAATATCAAAATAAAGAGACTCTGACTCTAAAATTGACTCGTGAGAATAGAAAAAAGAACAATCAAAATCTACAAAGGATGGAGAAGATAAAACAGACGAAGGTTTTTCAACCTCAAACTCTACCTCCTGAACTTCCTCTAACACTACAAGCTCATTTTCTTTTTCTTCCTCACAAACATGTTCTTGATAGACTCTCCAATTCTTCTCTACTATTCATGCAACTCACCCCTAACTGCTCATCCTTAGCAAGATCGAAAGAACTAAGCTCATAAATGGGTGCCAATGAATCATCGGCCACATGACTCACTAGACATCCTATGGAAGTGGATCCCACCTCACTAACTTCCTGTGGAGTTTGAAGTCCTTTATAATTTCATCAAATTTTAAACTCCTCGCTCTAGACTCCTCAATATAATTTTGAACTATGCTTTCCAAGGAAGATTTTTCTTTTAAAGGGGTAAAACTTGAAGATGAAAAATTGGAGTATGGTGTTGAATAAAAAGTCATTCAAATCAATTAAAGCAACAATGATAATTAGGCTTCCAATCAAATAATCACCCAACAAGAACAAATGACTAATACTCAAACAAAAAAGGAAAGAAAAAGAACAAAGAAAACTAAATAGAAAAGGAAAACAAAAACAAAAAAATGAAATAAAACAAATAAGGAAAAAATCAAACAGACAAGGAAAACACTAAAATAGGAATGCAACAAATATGGAAAAAAAAATTGCAATCTACCTAAAAAAAAATAAATAAATCAAAAACAAAAACAAAAAAGGAAAGAACTAAAATAGGAAACTAACAAATTTGGAAAGAAAACAAATAAGGAAAAAAATGCAATCTATCTACAAAATAAAAATAAAATATAATATGGAAAAAACTAATCTGAAAAGGAAAAAAAAAACTAAAAAGAAAAAAATATATCTATGGAAAATTCAAACAAATATGACAAAATCTAAATATAGAAAAGAAAAACAATAAAGGAAAAAAATGCAATCTACCTACAAAAAACAAAAATAGAAATAAAATAAAATACACCCTAAACTAAGACCGAACAATTTTTTCACAATATTAATTTAACTAAATATACCAATCCCCGACAACGGCGCCAAAAACTTGATGTGCAATTTGCTTACCGCAAGTGTACGGGTCAAGTAATAATATAATGTTTTCGTGTAAAACGAGTGTCGTCCTCTGGATTGGTTTTCTAGCAAATTAAGTATCGCGAATACTTTTGTCCAATTTTATTTAGGGAGCAAAACTCAATGATAAAGATAAAAGTAAAAACTAAAAGCATAAAAATAAAAGTGGAGACTCAAATGGAAAGACTCTTAGGGAATTGATTTCATTGATTAAGATTGAGGATTAATTAATGGAATGAATTTAGCATGCAATTATTCTACCAAGTCTAGGAACCTTTTATCACAACTATCTCTCCCGAGCATAATTGATTCTCATGCATGCAACCAACTTGATATCCCTATCTAAGTTCATTAACATGCAAGGCTTTGAGTTTAGTTCTTCAAGCAACTTCTAAAGTTATTCCAAATCCCGTCACAAACTTAGAATTTCTACTTTAGTCATGCAATTAAATAAAGTAAGTCTTAGGCCAAATCCCCTCTCCCAAGCAAGATTCAACACTCAAATCATTCAACTAGTGATCAAGTAATTGAAAGCATTTAACCATAATTGCATAGGTAAAATAAATGCATATTCATACCAAAAATCAATCCAACAAACTAAAACAACTACATCAATCCCTAAGACAAACAACTAGCAACTCATAGTCTTTAAACTACAAACACTAATTGAAAGAAAAGCCATAAAAACTACAAAAGGTAAGGGAAAGAGAAAGGAAAACTCGAATCCGTTGAAACCGGCACGTCCCCGTCATGATCTCCACGTCTTCTCGCTTGATTCCCGCTCCTTGGCCTTGCTTTAGCTCCCACTAAAGGTCGAAATAAGGGCTAAAATCTAACCAATTGGACTCCCCTTGGCCGTAGCATGAAAAAAAGATTATATAGAAAATCTGTCGATAGCGTCGAGACGCTACAGACAGCGTCGCGACGCTGTCGTGATCCGCAATTTTGGAAAATTTGTCGATAGCGTCGCGAAGCTATTTTTTTTTTTCTTAGATTGAAAACTCCATTTGACTCCAATTGCTGAATTAAGCTTCAAACACATACTTCCTACAAATAAAACATAAAAATGCATAAATTTGGGCAAATAATTGTAAATGACTAGCTTAATTAATCAGAGAAAAATAACTAGCTATGCTCGCTATCAGTGGACCACCTCTATGTTGGGATTAGTGCCCTAAAACTCGTAGATAGTGAATGTTAAACGAATTATATACTTATTCGATAAAGGTGTTATCGAGATTGATTCAGTAAAAGTCATTACTGAATAAATTAAATTGCACATATAATAACCCAAATCCAATAAACTAAGATCCATGGCTATAGGATGAACACTTGAGCTTTATGTAGAGACATAAAAGTGGATCAAGCTTGAGTAATAGCCAAAACGGTCTATAGTATAGGAATAGGGTTGGGTACCTTATTCTGGAGACACTATGAGACGCGACCCACTTTATAGATGGTATAGACGATGTGATCCTAAATCGTCCATGTAGAGACATGCTAGTGGGGTCGTCCTATGCAATGAGTTTGCATAAGACCAGGACCGAGAAATAAGTCGCTCTCGCTTTATAACACCGTTTACTGACGAGACTGACTATTTCGTGTGATGACCTAGGTAACTCGATCTTAATCCTGAGCTAACTATGAACTCCTGTTTATTCGAGCTTATCTTTAGATCTGCATAGGTGAGAGTGGCTCAGTATCGCCGACTCAATAAGCCTCCCATTTCAGGGATAGGAACGGGTAGATAGCTGGGGACATAGTCGTGCAAGAAGGAATTCACTCCTACCCGAATAAGGGATAGTAGAGAGGTTGTTCCCTTAAGTGCTGACTCCGGGGCTTGAACAAAGGGATCCCGCCCTCTCATTGGCCCGAGAGGGACTCGGTTTATTGGTTGGACCATAAACCAATTGTTCATTAGAGGATCAGTGGGACTTAAGGAACTAGAAGTACTACAGGGGTAAAACGGCTTATTGACCTAGCTATAGCTACGAACAACCTGTGAAGGATCGACTTACTAATCATGGTTAAATCAATTGGATGGAAATATATCTATAGTGAGGGGAGTGCAACTATCGGGCTATAGTAGAGTGTCCCGATAGTTAACGAATGTTGGCTAGCTTGGACAATGAGATTAGTCGGTTAGCCTCGAATCGTTGGAGCCCATGATTTATAGGTCCATTAGGTCCCCCTACTAGCTCATATCGAAATTAAGCCTAGAACAAAAGATAGGAAACTTTGAATCGTTCAAAATCGGGAAAAAAGGGTATTATCGTAAATTGTGTTTGACACAATAATTTAATTATGAATTAAATTAGAAAATGAGAGATGAAGTATTTAAAAGTGTTTTGAATACTATATATATGTATTAGGAATCATATATATGGAATTGCACAAGATAACAAAGATTAATTAGATTAATCATATCAAAATTAATTTGAAAATTTTCAAATTAATTACCAAGCAATCAATTTCAATTTAGAATTGAAATTTGGGGTAATTTGCAAGCTTGAAATTTGATTTCAATTTGAATTTAGTGGATTTAGTTGGAAATCCACTTAATGCATGATCATTCAAAGTGGAAAGACAACTCACTCATGCATTGTTGCATGTCTTGTGTAATGTACACCTAGAATCCACTTGAGCTTGCAAATACACCATGTGTCTTGTGTCTTGAGGCTTGGCTTTGCATGGAGAATGTCTTTAAAAGGAGTTTGAATCATATTCAAACATAAGAGAGCCATTTCCTTAATGTTATGCTGCTGGAATTTGGACTCAAAGTTCTCTCATCTCTTATTCTTCTCCATTGTTTGATGCTTCAAGCATTCCCTTCCCATTCCCTATCTTATATAGACTCCCACAAGTCGTTCTTGGCCCGGAGTATAGTAGGGAAGACTCTAGAGGTTGTCCAAGGAGCATAGGAGAGGCAAACACCACAAGGAGTTCAACATAAGTGAGCTACAAAGGTTGGTTTTTTCTAAACTCTCTATTCTGTCTTTTCTAGAACATGCATGCTTTAGGAGTAAAATTGAATGTCTTAAGTGCTTCCGATCTTCAATTGCTTCCGCATGTGTAATATGTACACCTTCACTCTAGTGTCTTCCCTACTATTCTCCGGGCCAAGAACGACTTGTGGGAGTCTATAGAGATAGGGAATGGGAAGGGAATGCTTGAAAGTTCAAGCACTAGAGAGATATATGGAGATGAGAGAGTTTGAGACCAAAATCCAGCAGCATAACAATATGGAAAATGGCTTTACTACCTTTGAATCTGATTCATACTCCTTATATAGACATCTTCCATGCAAAGAGAAGCCTCATGACACTAGACACATGGTGAAATTGCAACTCAAAGTGGATTCTAGGTGTTTAATTCACAACACATGCAACTAGTGCATGGTTGTGTTGTTTTCCACTATGCATCAACATGCAAGAGTGTGAATGCCACTAAATCCACTTAAAATTGAATCTAAATTCTCAATTTTCAGCTTGCAATTCATTCGTATTTCAATTCAAAATTGAAATTAATTTCTAGGCAATTAATTGGTACAATTCCAAGTAATTTTTACATGATTAATCCAATTAATCTTTATCACCTAGTGCCATGAATTATATATGATTCCTAATACATATATATGGTATTCAAAACACTTTTAAATAATCCATCTCTCATTTTCTAATTTAATTCATAATTAAATTATTGTGTCAAACACAATTTACGATAATACCCGTTTTCCCGATTTTGAACGATTCAAAGCTTCCTATCTTTTTGTTCTGGGATTTTTTCTGATGTGAGCTAGTAGGGGGGCCTAATGGACCAATAGATCATGGGCTCCAACGATTCGAGGCTAACCGAATAATCTCATTATCCAAGCTAGCCAGCATTCGTTAACTACCGGGACACTCCACTATAGCCCGATAGTTGCACTCCCCTTACTATAGATATATTTCCCTCCACTTGATTTAACCATGATTAGTAAGTCGATCCTTCACAGGTTGTTCGTAGCTATAGCTAGGTCAAAATGCCGTTTCACCCCTATAGTACTTCTAGTTCCTTAAGTCCCACCGATCCTCTAATGAACAATTGGTTTATGGTCCAACCATAAAACCGAGTCCCTCTCAGGCCAATGAGAGGGCGGGATCCATTTGTTCAAGCCCCGGAGTCAGCACTTAAGGGAACAACCTCTCTACTATCCTTAATTCGGGTAGGAGTGAATTCCTTCTTGCACGACTATGTCCCCAGCTATCTACCCGTTCCTATCCCTGAAATGGGAGGCTTATTGAGTCGGCAATACTGAGCCACTCTCACCTATGCAGATCTAAGGATAAGCCCGAATAAACAAGAGTTCATAGTTAGCTTAGGATTAAGATCGAGTTACCTAGGTCATCACATGAAATAGTCAGTCTCGTCAGTAAACGGTGTTATAAAGCGAGAGTGACTTATTTCTCGGTCCTGGTCTTATGCAAACTCATTGCATAGGACGCCCCCACTCGCATGTCTATACATGGACGATTTAGGATCACATCGTCTATACTATCTATAAAGTGGGTCGCGTCTCATAGTGTCTCCAGAATAAGGTACCCAACCCTATCCCTATACTATAAACCGCTTTGGCTATTACTCAAGCTTGATCCATTTTTTTTTATGTCTCTACACAAAGCTCAAGTATATTCATCCTATAGTCATGGATCTTAGTTTATTGGGTTATTATAAGTGCAATTTACTTTATTCAGTAATAACTTTACTGAATTAATCTCGATAACGCCTTTATCGAATAAGTATGTATAATTCGTTTAACATTCACTATCTACGAGTTTTAGGACACAATCCCAACATCTTGGAGCATTGGTCGGCGTTCTTGATGGATTCTTGGAGGCAAATCTACTTCTTGGACTATTCTTTGTTCCATTCCTAGCTTTTCTTGCCACTGTCTGTTTTTGAATTCTTCTCCTTGAAAATCTTGCAGTGTTCTTCCCACATTAGTTTGCACCATCGGGTTTGTTGATTGTTGTTCCGGTTTAATTCCCATCTTCTTGCAAATCATTTCTAAGATTTTCTTGATCTCACGCACATCATTATTCAAGATTTTCACATCTTGTTCAACCTAAAGCAAGCGTACGGTTGTTGCTCGTGGTGAGAGGACAGTGGTTGACTCCGTCTCTTTTCCAACCGAGGAAGAGTCTCCCATTACGTTGGTTGAAACTCTCTTGGTTGCCATGAAAACAAAGCCCAAAATCTTGTGCTCTGATACTAAATATGGTGTAGTCGATTGCTAGGTATTGACTATAATGAATGATACTACTTTATTGATGAAGTTCCAACCTTTAAATTGGCAAAGGAACTAACTAAAAATGGTTACAAGGCACATGTCGATCACATGGGAAAAACCTAGTATAACTAACAAATTGCTACATCATTACCGGTAAGTACAATATCGTCAACATAGAGCAGAAGATAAGTGATAGAACCCCCAACATTCCAAACAAACAAAGAAGGATCAGATAATGAAGCCTTAAAACCACAATCAAGCAAAGAACTCGTAAAACACTCAAACCAAGCATAAGGTGTTTGTTTGAGGCCAAAAAAGGATTTATTAAGTCTGCAAACATAAGAAGGAAATTGTTTACTAATATATCCTTGAGGTTGTTGCATATAAACTTCTTCTTTTAAATCACCATGTAGAAACGCATTTTTAATGTCTAGTTGACAAAGATCCCAACATAATGAGCAGCTAAGGAAAGAACAATCTGAATTGTAGGTTTCTTGACAATGGGACTAAATGTTTCTTCATAATCAACACCCTCTATTTGATGGTAACCTTTAGCAACTAGACGGGCCTTGCAATGAGCCACACTACCATCGAGATTGAGTTTGATTCTATAGACCCACTTACAACCAATAACATTCTTATGTGGGGGAAGAGGAACCAAAGTCAAGTGTTCTGCTATAAAAGAGCATTAAACTCATCAGTCATAACACCCTGCCACTTAGATAATTTCGATGCTTGAGTAAAAGAGGTAGGCTCAACAGCAGTAGATGAATCAAAAGAATCGACTTTGGCCAAATAAACTTTCTTCTTGACAATTCCTGATTTGGAACAAGTTGTCATAGAATAGTGATTCAGTGGAGCAGGCACAACAGAATCAGCAGGTACTACTACACACTCAGTAGAACCAGCATTTTCATTATCAGTACACGCAACATATGCAATATTAACAAAGGCATCGACATTTACAGCAGCAATATCAGTAGAGGCATCAACATTCACAGCAATATTAGTATAGTCTTGAGAAGTGGAAGTAGAGGCAGTAGGCTCATAAGATATTGGCAACTCACCAACTAGTTCTGAAGGCTGAAAAAGACGAAGAAAAGTAGGAATGGTAGAAGAAACAGAAGATTTGGGAGAAGAGATAGGTGGTTGAGGATTAGACGAAGGAAGAGCAAAAAGAAAAACATGTTCGTCAAAGACAACATGCCGGGAGATATAAATGTGCTCAGTAAGAGAGTCAAGGCATAGATAACATTTATAACCAAGAGGATAACCAATGAAAACACATTGAGTGGTGCGAGGTTGTAGTTTGTGAGAGACATAAGGACGAAGAAGAGGATAACAAGCACAACCGAAAACACATAAATGTGTATAGTCGGGTGGTTTATGATTAAAACCTCGAAATGAGGTCTATTTCCAAGTGAACGAGATGGTAAATGATTAATGATAAAAACAGCACAAGAAAAGGCATGGTACCAATATCGAAGAGGAATGAAAGACTTAGATATCAAGGAAATAGCCATTTCAACAATATGTCGATGTTTACCTTCGGCAACCCCATTTTGTTTGGGTGTATGAGGGTAAGATTTTTTATGTGAAATACCATGAGTGTCAAAGAAAGTTTTAAGAGTATGATTAACATACTCAACCCCCCCCCCCCCCCCCCATCACTGCAGAAAATTTTAATGTTGGAAGATAAAAGTTTCTCAACAAATGGCTTAAATAGTGAAACATTAGCATCAACATTAGATTTATATGTAAGAGAATAAATCCAAGTATAGCGAGACAAATTATCAATAAAAGAAACATGGTAACGATATCTATTTATTGATAATTTGGGAGAGGGACCTCATGCATCACTATGAACAAGATCCAAGGGTTGAGAAGAGTAGGAATGAGACAATGGAAAAGATAATTTGCTCATTTTACCACTCAAACAGTGAGAACACAATGAAGAGTCAACAGAAGAGGTAACATTCATCAACTGTATAACAGACTTAAGAGAAGTAGAGTTAGGATGTCCTAACCGATCATGCTAAATTGAAGATTTTATTTTGGTACCTAGCTGAGTAGTAATGGTGCTAGGAATAGAGGATGAAGGAATAGAGGACTGAGTAGTCAATGGGTAGAGACCATTAATACTAGGCCCATGGAAGAGTATTCGACCCGTTCGTTTGTCCTAAATAGTAAAAGAGTGAGCCTCAAAGATAAAAAGACAATTATTATCCACACATAATTGATGAATGCATAAAAGATTGGAGGATATATGTGGTACACGAAGGAGATTAGAGAGAACAAAAGAAGTGGAACCAGTATGGAGAGAGCTACAACCTGTGTGAATAACTGGCAGAGCTTGACCATTCCCAACAGTGATGCTGGGATTCACCATTATATTCAGACGAAACATTCAAAATTGTAAGATTTGAGGTCAAGTGAGCATTACATCCTGAGTCAGACAACCACACTTGAGAGTTAGAGCCTAAAGAGACATTTCCAGAAGGCATAATATTTCCATTGGATGAATCAGCAAGAGCAGCCAGTTGTGTGGGGGCAAGTCGGCCACGAAAATTGTAACCATATCAATGATAACAATCCAAGGCATTATGGCCAAAACGTTGACATATTTGACAAACAACCTTAGGTGAATTCGAGAGGAAAAAGGTTGAGAAGAATTACCACTGCGACCACCAGAAGAAGGTTGTGAAGAATTCAAAAGCTGCTGAAAGATACCACTATGGCCACCAGATCTACCACCGCTGGGTTTCGAATTACCACGACCAATTCCGAAATTGCCCAAATTAGAGAAATTTGCAGCCATGGCCAGAGATAGAGAAGAAACTTCATATTCGACTTGTTGATCAAGGGCATGTTCTTTAGAAGTCATCAAAACATGTAGTTCTTCAAAAGAAATAGCTTGAGTGCGAGTGCGGACAGTGGTCTTGAAGACATTATAAGAAGAAGGAAGACCATTGAAAGCGTAAATCACTAAATCCTCTTGATCAACAACAATAGAAACAACAACTAATTTGTTAACAATATCCTTAATCCTTTGAACATAGGTATTGATCGATTTAGTAGAGTTTAGAAATACTCTGTAGATCTAATTTAAGGCCAATAATATGCGATCGAGAAGAAGACGAAAAATATTTTTCAAGTCTAAACCAAACCTCTTGAGAAGTAACACAACCAATAGCGTACGCAAGAGCGGGTGGTGACAAGGTTGCATTGATCAAGGTGATGAGAGCTTGATCCTTTTCAAATCACGCTTTATACGCAGGATTAGGTTTAGAAACATCATCGATTTTGATTGTTTTCCCAGGAGCCGTGATCGAGCCATCAAGATAACCAAAAAGTTTGTGAGCACGAAGAAGAGGAGAAATTTGAAAACTCCAAAGAACATAATTGGACGAATCAAAATGAACTGTAATCAAATTATTGATGTTCATCAAAAGAACAATTGGAGAACTAAGAGATTGTTCAGGCGAAATCTTCACTCTAGAACTTCTAGAGGAATCCATGAGCAAAGAAAAAAAATTTGCAGTATTTGGAAAAGACTGTCGTTTGTCAGAGAGGCTCTAATACCATGATAATTCTCTCAGACTAAATAAAATCATCTCACTTTATTAATGAATAATAGAAAGGTAATTTATACCTGAGATGACAAGTAAGCCAAAGCTTACTAAATTAAATATAGAGAAATACTATTAAACAAATCTAAAACACAAGAATAATACAATATTCACATATATCCTAATAAAGAGACTTATTAGATACCAAATCGAAATCAGTTCAAGAACTTGTTTAGATACTTTTAAAATGCAGAGGCCTATTAGATACAAAATCGTAAGACTAAAGACTTATTAAACACTTTTAAAGAACCTATTAGACACAATTTTAAAAGATGGTTAAAAATTAACAAATAAAGTTTAATAGGTTAAATTACATATCTAGTCTTTCAACTTTCAAGTTTATGTCTGTTGGAGGAGAAATTTTGGCCAATGACAAATTGCCAAAATTATAATTAATTAAATTTTGTCATTATTTAAAATTAATGACAAAATTATAATTAATGACAAAATTATAATTAATTATAATTTTAAATAATGGCCAATGAGAAATTTTGTCATTATTTAAAATTAATGACAAAATTATAATTAATTAAATTTGGGACCAATTATAAATTGACATGTGTCCCAAATTTAATTTAAAGACAAAGTTGGCCAATTATAAATTTTTAGGGCCAAATGTCCATTTGATCAATTAATTAAAAATAAATTATTTTGATCAGATTAATTGATTTGACCAATTAATTAAAGAAAATAATTAATTGGATCAAATTTGGGTCTTTTAAATATTTGGATCATATGGTTTTGGGTCAAATATAAACCAGACCCAAGCCCAAGTTGTTAGGCCCAAAAGTCACCAGGGCCCATCCAGCGAGAACTCTATAAATAGAGGGGTTCTCCTCCATTTCAGGGGTTCGGAAATTTGACACTCTCACAAAGACAAGAGTTCAGAGTTTCAAAGCTCTCAAGCAGAACCAAAGAATTCAGAGAGACTCCACCAAGTCTGAAGACCGAAGACTCTCTGCAATCAAGTTCAAGTGTTGAACACTTCTTGAAGACCAAACACTCTTCAAGACTTCAACACTCCTTGAAGACCAAACACTCTTCAAGACTTCAACACTCCTTGAAGACCAAACACTCTTCAAGACTTCAACACTCCTTGAAGATCAAAGACTCTTCAGGACATCAACATTTCTTGAAGACCCAACACTCTTCAAGACTTCAACACTCTTTGAAGATCAAAGACTCTTCAGGACATCAACACTTCTTGAAGATTGAAGACTCCTTCAAGACTGAAAAACTTCAAGCTCCAAGAATCCATTGAAGCTTCAAACTCGAGATCAAGCGTTCCAGCCCTCGAGTGAAACACAATCACACACACATAAGAGAGAGAATCAGAGGATAAAAGTTAGAGATTGTACACCCACACGCATATCACATAAATACAAATATATTTTTATTCCACGTGTCTCCATCCCCGAAGTTACGTGTGAACAATGTCTATTTGGTCATTGAACTTTAAAAAAATGTCTAATTAGGTCTCTCAACTTTCAATTTCACTTTTGCATCTAACCAGTCTTCAAACTGTAAAAAGGATCAAATATATCCTTAAACTTTCAATTTTGTGTTAAATCGACCAATATATTCACATGTCAAATTGAAAGTTTAGGGTTCATTTGGTTGGTGATCTGAAAACAGGAATTTGAAAACAAGGGATTCAATGAAAACAGAGTTGTATTTCATGTTTTCAGATATGTGTTTGGTAGCAGATTCAGAAATTGGATCTGAATTTAAATAATGGTTCAGAATGTGTTTGACAATATATTTATAAACGATAAATTATTTGTAGTTATCAACTAAATACTAAGTTGAATATAAAATATTATTAATTAATTTATAAAAATGTTATGTATTATAAATTTATTATTATTATTATTTTACAATATCATATAATTTATAATACATTATATTATACAAATTTTAATTTTACAAAAATAAATTGAGTTTATAATATGAAATACTATATTTATTAAAGTTTTTATCTTTTTTAAATTAATTCTGCATTTAAAATTTTGAAATTCAAAATTTGGATACAATGAAAACATAAAAAAGTTGTTTTCAGAATTTTCACTATTTGGATCACAGAATCCGAAAACAGTTTTCAGAAACACGTCTACCAAACGCATATTCACTGAATTCAGTGAATCTGAAAACATAAAACAGGATCTGGATTGCCTACCAAACAGGCCCTTAAGGTCTTATTAGGCAACCATCATAAGCATTGCTCAACTAGCATAAAATATGTATGTATCATCGACCAAGATCTCGAAAATTTGAATAATAGATTAGTTAATTTCAAAATTTTAAAATATGCCAATAACCTATTTAAGATTTTTAAAATTTAGAGATTTATGAATAACAAACAAAATAACGGGATGTTGAAGCATGGGATGGTGAAACCTAAGGTTGGATATTATCCTCAAAGACAAGGAAGAGGAAGATGAAAAGAGTAGTGTGAACAAGTGTGAAGGGAATTCAAAACATTTATGAAAAGATGACCATTTTGTTGGTGTCTATCCTCGACTTCTTTCAGTTTCTTGACTATTGAACGAAATCTTACCATTTCTCCAATTTTTATATGATTAATGTGTGAACTGTCGATATTGTCATCTCCACGAGGTGTAGTAATAACAAATGGATGGTAATCAAAACTCATTTCTTCCAAGATATTCCGAGCCCTTAAGGACGCCCATGAGGGCAAGTGTGGAATCCATTTTGTATTACAGTATTCGTTAAATTGCAGATTTGGCCCAAAAAAATTTTAATTTGGTCTCTATGGTTTTAAAAGTTCTCAAGTTTATTTTTATTTTCAATTTGATCTATATGATTTAGTCAAACTTTACAAATTTTGTGTCATCACCATATTAATAGATGTTTGGGAAAAATACACTTTTGGTCCCTGAGGTTTGGTTTAGGTTTCGTTTTGGTCCCTGAGATTTCAAACTCAACATTTTAGTCCTTGAAGTTTGCATTTAGTAGCATTTTGGTCCCTCCATCCATATTTTCGTTAAAAACTAACGGTTTGCTGACGTGTCACCTATTTTTTTTTTTTGTTAAAAATTTATTTTTAAAATTTTAAAAATAAAATATTTTAAAAAATATTATTTTTAAACTTTTCATTTTCCCTCTTCTTTTCCCCTCCTTTCTTTCCTCTCTTCTTCCTCCACCATCTTCTTCCTCCACCTTCTTCTTCTCCAACACCTTCAACCATGGCCGGCGGCCGGCGGCCATCGCTCGCCGACAGCGGCGGCTGTCGGCGACTTTTTTTTTTTTCCTTTCTCGTTCTCCTTCTCTTTTCCCTTCTCTCCAGATTTTTCTTTTTTTTTTTCGACGAAAACAGAGGAATTCCTCCCCGTTTCAGATCCCTCCCTCCTCTGTTTTCGCCGGAAAACGAAGAGGGAGGAAGCTCCCTCCCTCCTCGTTTCCCTTCCTCCTCTTTTTTTTAAAACAAAAAAATCTGGAGAGAAGGAGAACGAAAAAGAAAAAAAAAAAAAGTTGCCGGCCTTGGCTGAAGGTGTTGGAGAAGAAGAAAATGGTGGAGGAAGGATGGGGAAAAAGAAGAGGGAAAATGAAAAGTTTAAAAATAATATTTTTTCAAATATTTTATTATTATTTTATTTTTAAAATTTAAAAAATAATTTTTTAACAAAAAAAAAATAGGTGACACGTCAGCAAACCGTTAGTTTTTAACGGAAATATGGATGGAGGGACCAAAATGCTACTAAATGGAAACTTCAGGGACTAAAATGTTGAATTTGAAACCTTAGGGACCAAAACGAAACCTAAACCAAACCTCAGGGACGAAAAGTGTATTTTTTCCTAAATGTTTTTAGTCAATCATTTTCTTTGGTACCTCTGTTGATGAAATATATACTTTTTAGATACTAATGAAATATGGATGTATGTCAAAGTGAGCATAGCTTACCTTATTTTTTATTAGACTCAAGATACCTAGAAAATGGAAAATGATGTATAATGTGTGGACCATACAATAGACTTCTGATGAAGGGCATGCCTATTTAGGACAAAATTTACGATAGCAACCCTCTTGGTCTTGTAAATATCTAACATGAATGAATCAAATATTTACAGATCAGATGGGTGTTGAATCTAAATTGACAAATATCATACATCTACAATGACAAGAGGATTCCACACTAACACTAGCAGATGATAAGAAATCTCTTAGAGCTGAAGCAACTACTTCATTCATCAATCGTGTCAAATGATAACGATACATATATACCAAAGCAAGAAAAGGCAACATGTCAGTATCTATTGGTAATGAACTGTGTCAGTGGCGTCCTAAAACTTAAACGTTGAAGCTGCACCAAACTTCCTTACTACCTCTTCATATTCTTCTGCAGATTCGCCTTCCGTGTAAACATAATCTTTGTTGCCATAACTGTGAGTTGAAGAAGGATCATGCACACTTTTGGCTCGGCAAGGTAGGTTGGCGAGCATGTTGACTCGACCCGAGTGACTAATTTTTATGACCACTTCGTCATCTTCCACAGGAAGGGGTTGCTTCCATGGCTCCCCATCAATTCTCATGTAAGCATGGTTAATTGCACCTTTATGAAACTTGAACTCAACCCTTTTTGCCTGATTCAGTATTAGGAATTGAACAAAGAGTAGCGTTAATTTTGTTCGCATCAAAATGAGATGATTTACTATCGATGTTAACGTTGATAATGGGATATCCTGCAGATTCTGAGCCTTTTAAATTTTGCTAGAAGTTACCTGACCGAGACGAGTTCCATGTCCATTTGGAGCAAGTAGGACGAGCCCATGCCAAGCATTTCTAAAACCAACGATCTCAATAAGCCCATCATCCACATATGGAGGAGTTAGATCTCTCTGTAATACGTAAAATTGTGTAATATATTAATTACAACTAGCATATCTAAACAGCAGCTCACGGTTTAAGAGTGGAAAAAAGATTGGAACTAACATCACGTAATTTATTTTTGCTTGGATCTCCCCAAGGATCAAGTCCACCAGAAAAACTTGGCAAGTTAAGGCAAATAATGGATCTGATACTGCATTTGAGATTGAAAAAGAGTCGAAGTGTCAATGCCTACTATTCTAACTTTAACGGATCAATCATTTGCACCACAGCCATGAGCAGAAAGTAAAGATTCATATTAGCAAAATGGACAAGCAATTGGAAAAAGTTACTTGGAATCACCTTGAGGGAATCACGAGGTCCTCCCAGAACCCTTCCCTACTCATAATCTTCACCGTGGCAAGATTTGCTATGTTCCTGCATTTCATCAACTCATTCTTACTCACAATAGAAAGCAAAATAAGGTTAACAAGAACTAGCAACTTCAAAGTTGATGTCATCGTAAATGATATGTTTATCAAACAAAAAGCAAACGGAAATATGATATTTTATATTGAATTTATTTTCCGTTCAAACTAAGGCAGATAACATGACTTAAGGTCCATAAATATAGGTAAAGCTATGCTTTTCTTATAATTATGAAATGTTATTTGGGCTAGTTTATGAACACATAACACTTATCAATGTTATTATAGGATGGAACATTCATTAATTACAAACAATCTAGGCTGGTGGACACTGTTTAAAATAAATAAACATATACAGATAAATCTAAGACATACCTGGAAGTAGGATGACATAAAGGAGAAGCAAACCATCCTTGTTTACAAGCAATCTTCAAATATGCTTTCTGTCTCAACCAAAATAGACATTGATTGTTATAATATTGCAACAAAAATTTTGATAACTATACGCAATTAGAACAATTGAAACACACACTAACCTAGAGAAATTATAAGATAAGTAAAACATACAGGTACCCATCATTTAATTTAGGAGGAAAACCATCAGACATAACATGCTAAATGTCTAGCAAAACTACTACCATTACTTTTTTTTTTCTTTTTGACAACATGAGAGCGGGGGAATTTGAACTAGAGACCTTTTGGTCATTGATACAAATTTTATGCCAATTGAGCTATGCTCATGTTGGCACTATTGTTACTTGTCTATAGATAATTTAAATATAAAATATATTTCTTTTTTGACAATATTCCAGTACTACAGAAATCAGGAAGGGTCTTGGATCCTCGACAGTTGACAACTGCAAGGCTCCCTCCCCAGTCCCCAGTAATAAAGATCAAATTTACTTGCAAGTGAAAAAGATTTAACAATGAATAATAATTGGTTATTTTTTGTGCAAATCTTAATAGTAAATTTAAGTCATGTCAAGCTTGAAAGGAAAATATATCAGTACCTGATTAGTTAACTGATTCTTAAAATTTTCTGGATGCAACTTTCTCTCGGAGTGAAAAGCATATGATACTTGAGCATCCATTCCTGTATAGACCATTCATCAAATCTCTCAGGAACTAAATTGGTATATTTTTAGGTATAGTTGTACTAGCCAGAAAATTAAAATAATGCTTCATCATTGTACAAGGATTGTGCAACCATTATCTGTTAAAAAAGAATTATACTGTCATACGAAGCCAGAAGGCAGGATCCAATTGTACTCCATATCAAGGTCAAGTTTCACAAAAGTATTATACTAGTAACCAACCCCATATCATTATTGAACAATGTACATCACGGTTCTGATAAGGTAGGAGGAGGGTTATGCTATAGGGCTATTCTTGGACTGAGCTTAATCAAATAAAGCTAAACAACAAAAGTAACTTTCGGTTCTTAGCTCAATCAGTAGTTGATCGAATTTTGAAATGATCAAAGGAGGCATGTAAAAACATCATGGCTACAGAATTTGAATGAACTAAATCTGTCGTTGGAATCAGAAAAGTATACATGATCAAGAAATAATTGATAGTGTTGGAGGCTTGCTTATCTAAACTCAAAGCTCAATCAAATGAAGCCACATGATTCAATCATTTTTATTCAACTCAATCAGGAACAAAGCAACTATCTCGACCTGAACATTAACCTTTTTAACAATGCATCTTTAATGCCATTGCATATTGATACAGTGAATTGGTAGAATGTGTCAAAGCAAAAATTTTCTTACCAATACTGAAGTAGTTCCAAAATCCACCACGAAATACGTGACAATTGTCCTGAAAAATGGCCATAACAAGGTAAAAAGCATAAAAGGCAATGCCAACAAAAAAATCACATAGTTTCAACAATTATAACCATATTTGATAATAATTATTTTTCTGGACAGCCACAGATCCTGTAACTTTGCTCGATCACAAAGGGTTGCAAATTTTCAACCCAAGTATTTGAAATAATTTTTTTTTTTTTTTTTGAAAAGGTCTAATCATTAAGGAATTAATACATAAGGTCTTATAGAATAATTCTCTCAGTTGCAGAAACATCAAAAAAGTGATTTCAGTTAATCTAGCACTAAGACAAGGCTTTTCTAACAGTTAATTGGGCTTAGAAATAATTTAAATACAATCTTCAAACAATGAATTTAATTGCCTTAACAGGACAAAACCACCCCACTAAAAAGCCAGCAAACTCAACCACAACCCTGCGCAATTGGAAATCTCTAGTGTTGCAAAAGAACAACAGAAGGACAAATAAATGGTAAATTTTTGCAGCAATCAAGAAATCCTGATATGGGCTTGTTATATTTCCTAGTCTAATTAAGATATTATTCTAAAATTCAGACTCCAATAGTACTTAATGTTGCTTTTAAAAAAAAATAAGTATTTGATGTCTTGAATCCTAATTCTAAACAGCTTTTTAAATCTTAATTCAAACAAATAGTTGAATTAAATTTATTTCCTATATGATGAAAAACAATTGTAAAAACCTGTAGGTGCATTTTTGAGGTGTCCCAGTGCAATTTGCTCTTCTCTTTTTTATTCTATAACTATATCTCTCGAATAAATCCAGGAGTTGAATTTCAGAATTCAACAGGATCGATGAGAGTGTTTTTTTCCCTCGGGTGATACTTGTATCCATCTTTTAGGTACACCTTCATTTTTTTTCGTGAAAAAATTACATTTCCTACCAATGGATTATGAGCATTAGTGCTTGAGTCAGAATAGTTTTAACATACCAAACATATAAGCAGTGGAAAAAAAATGAAAAGATGAATTTTCTTTTAAAATAAAAACCAAGACAAGTTTACTATATTTTGTTTGTCAGGCTGGGGTACCTGATGGAATGCATGCAAACAGTGGGGCAGCTCAAGAGGTACAATGGAATCAGAAGAACCTTCCTTTGGACCTCGCATTTCCATGAGAATATGCCAGCTGGAATGCAAAAAATGAAGTTTATAAAGAAAACAATAACAATTTCATTCTTATTAAACAACCATTTGGTAAAAGACATTAAATACGTACAATGATAGAAATTGCACTATTCTATTCTGAATATCAAAGTTTTTGATCCACAGTTACTTATGCCAAAGCAGGATTCCACAACTTTTTGATAGAAAGTTCTTTAATAAGATAATGACTGGTTGATCTAAAACGGTATAGCTTGGTAAGACCAACTAGGCAACTATTATATCTCCCCACCACCACCTCACATTAACTTTGCGCCTCTCCTAACAGAATCATGCAACAACTATCTAAGCTTCGATCCACTAAATAACTCCCTTAGTCTGCCAGTGCCATGCATTGGTGATGTGAGTTGAGAACTTATCATATTATTTCAGATACTTTAATTGATAAAAATGTGTAATGACAACCTTTCAGTACATGTACAACCTACACTCTTACACTACATAATTGGTTGATCATGCTGGAACAAAAGAAATTTTTTACAAACAGGATTTTGATCTTAAGGATGACTTTGGTGTTTATAGATGTATACCTATCAATCTTCATTTCTCTTGCACTCCTTACTTGACTCAAGAATGATTCAACGGATTGAGAATCTGTGCCGGGATTTTTCTTTCCCTGTGAATTAACAACAGTCAACCTTTTCAAATTCAGATTTTCATCAGTGTTCCAAGCACCAAGAATAATGTACACACAAAGCACAACTGCATGGTGCCTGGGAAAGTGATAGCTCATAAGTGATTACATAGAAGAAACATCTGAACAGGCTTGAAAAATTACAAGATGCTAAATGCCTTGCTTTGAAATAAAGAAGATTGTTTTTGTCAAACCATCAGAACATTTTCCAGCAAAATGATTAAAATTTCAAAGCAACTGAACAGAATATTCAAGTGGAAAATCTTTTTGATTCATTAACATTCTTAATAAAGCAGGTGAATACAAAGAAGATCAGAGCCTTTAGATAATATGAGTAGAAACACAATTATACATATAGATACCAGAAAATATGAAAAGCACAGTGTGACAAATAAAAAGTTACCCAGCCAAAGGAAAAGTGAAGGTTGTTTCCAGTTCCCAATGGCACAGTAGCAATTGCAGGTGGCTGAGGTAGTTTCATATCAGAAACTACTCCTAGAAGCCAGCTTGCAGTACCATCCCCACCTGCAACCTAATAATTAGGAATACATCTACATGTTAAGAGCAAAGAGTGGAAATTTGTGATAATTGACAATATATGGTGTTGACTTTTGAAACTGTAACATGTGAGCCCGCAGATGCTCAATCATGTGTTCTCACTGGTAGAAAATATACGTGAAATCACTTCCTAACAAGTAACTCACAATTAATTTAAGATTCTTTTCAATATGAGCAGCCAAAAGGTCTCCACTGTCCTTGAGCATGCCAAGGTTATGATAAAGTTGATGTAACACCTTGTCAGGGCGGTTCTCACCAAGATCAAAAACCTGAAGAAAGTTACCGCAAACTTAAACATCCATAACCATGAAGAACTTAATATAGCAATAATATTCAGATTTAACATTAGTCGAATTACCTGGTTTTTATTGAGAAGAGTACGGTATCTGACAAGGAGTTCACCTCCAAGCTGACCGCCACTTTTGGAGTTGATGAAAACAATAACTGGACAAACAGGGAGATGGCTAACTCTTTCCACCTCTGATCCAATTGATAGAATATAGTTTGGAATAAAAAAGTCCTTCATGTTAATCTCAGACATGATACTGCCCATAGCTAAAAGCCTGTTGCAGAACAATTTTTTTACAAGGCATTAATATAGTACTCGACTAACTTATGATTGCAACACCACATGCCTTACAACTCAATTTTGAAACGTATTCAACTTAGAAATTTTCAAGCAGAACTGTGCAACACTGCGTACCACCTAGTGCACTCATAAAAAGACCGTTGACTTTCCCAACGAAAAAAGGGTCTACGTTTTGACCTTTCCGATGGACACAAATGGAATCATACAACCACCTTTACTGGTCAAGAATGAGTAGCTGGAAACCCTTTGTCTATCTTCGTCAAATGAAGACAGAAAGGGCTCAGAAAATACAACATTTTCACCTTCTAGAAATTTACTCTGGAATTTGTAACAAGGTGAATATCTTGCTACGAATCTAGAGCCAAGGTAAATAATTGCAGGATCTTTTAGATGGCGGACATACTTCCCTTTAACTTTGTTCGCTGAACGAGACACAAAATCGAAAAGGAATTCCTCCATCGCTCAGAGAAAGAGAAGCAGAAACTTCAATTTGCAGCCATTATAAACGTCAAAAAAACAGAATTCCCAAAATCAATAACCCCAAATGGCTGTGACGTAGCAAGCAAAAGAAGTCGAGCAAAACAAAAATGTCACAATCAAGATAGCGGAATCAGATGCGTACAAAGGGTACACGATTAAGGAGTCGAAAGCAAGAGACAGCTTCCATACCTGGAAAGGAATTTCTGGAAGAGATTCAAGATATTCAGCGAAAGATCCAATGAAGCTTAAAACGCAAGCAATTACGGATGGATGGTTTGTGGGTCGTTTTCGAGGGCGAAAGAGGAAGCAATAAGAAGGAGGAAAGAGAAGAGAAATGGAAATTTCTTGGCGTTTTCGTCTTACCATTTCAACGAAAGTAGGGGAAATTTTCGGAAGGAGAGGTGAGAAATCTCCTCTATCTGCCTTGCCTTTTCCTCTCTCTTCAACTCTTAAATTACTTGCTCGTCTTCGCGCCAACGCCATCATCAACAGCCATTTAAGATGCGCGTGTGGACCCTTCTATAAATTATTTTGCCTGCCTGACGTTATTAAATATACTTTGTTAGGTTACATTTTAATATTTAAGTGTATTTTAAATAAAAGTTTCTTTTTAAAAAATATTAATTTGGAGCGTTGTCTCTGTCACATATTTGGAGCCAAAGCGAGCTTAGGTCAGCCGTCTGACATGTACCCCGACCAAGAGGTCAGAGGTTGGAATCTCCCACCCCTAAATGTTGATGTACAAAAAAAAAAGAGACTATTTGGAGTTTCAAGAGAGGGAGACATGTTTGGAGAGATTTTATATATTTAAATTTTTTTTTTTTGTTCATTTTGTTTTACCATAAATTTCTAAATCTATAATTCTCCTATAAATACATCTGTCACAAAGTCTCTCAACACAACATTTTCAATCTTCTTTTCGTTCTACTTTCTCATATTTCTTCTCTCATTTGTTCTAAGAGTAATTGACCAAAAGAGATGAGTTCTTTACTTGTAGAGCTTTGAGCTAATCTTGTTAGTGCATAGTAGTTTAAGCTACACTACGTTTTAGTTGAGTTGCTACACAATGTTTTAGTTGAGTTGTTTTATCCTAGAACGGACAAGCTAGTGAGTATTGCATTGTGGTTGATAAGTAAGTATACAATACAGAGGACTTGAATCTCTTTAAGGAAAGTGAGATATCTGCATCTAAACATAATTGTTTACATGTTTGTTTTTCAATATTTACTCCATTTTTCTCTATTATTTGTAATTTTTCCCAACACTTTGTAAACATATCAACATGTAATATATCTATATGTATATATAGAGCGATATAGTTATAGATATAAAGGGTTAAATTATCCCTTTGATTCCATAATTCGAAAGTTTTCGTAGGATTTTCTTGAAACAAACCATTCACGGATTCTATTACAACTGGAATATTTTACTTAAAAAAAGAAAAAAAAAAAACCAATTTTTTTTCTCATTTTTTACTTGATGTCGTAATTTTTTTTATAAGGTCAACTAAATTGATTAGCCATATAAATAGATAACATCACCTCATGGTTATGAAAGTATACTAAGCGAACAAGAGCATGACTCAATTAGCTTAAAGTTTGTATCTTCGATTAAAAGATTAATAAAAAAAAATCTATATGTATTCGATATTTTTATTATTTATTTACAATTCAACTTTTTGTTTAATGTTGAGTATATTGTACTTTTTAAAAAAATTTATAAAACATCAAGATGAGCTCAATTATGACCATACTTAAGGCCCCGTTTGATAACCATTTGGTTTTTGGTTTTTGGTTTTTGGTTTTTGAAAATTATGTTTGTTCCCCTAAATTCCCTACCATGGATTTCATCCTAGTTAAGGTTGCATTTGAATTCCTAACCAAATTTTAAAAACAAAAACAAGTTTTTGAAAACTACTTTTTTTTTTTCCAAAATTGGACTTGGTTTTTGAAAACAAGGTAGAAGATTGATACTAAAACCAATAAACTTGTAGGTGGAAGTATGTGTGTATAAGCTTAATTTTCAAAAACCAAAAACCAAAAACCAAATGGTTATCAAACGAGGCCTAAGTTATTCAATTTTAGTGGGAATGTTTGATATACCAACTTATTCTTATCACCAATAACTTAAATTGCGATTAAATTATTTTATGGAAAAAATACACATTTTGTCCTAATGTTTGGGTTAGGTTTCATTTTGGTCTCCGAGTTTTCAAACTCAACAATTTAGCCCCTAGGGTTTGGATTTTGTTTCATTTCGGTCATTCCATTCACTTTTCCGTTAAATCTTAACAGTTTGCTGACGTAACACCATTTTTTTTAATTAAAAACTTATTTTAAAAAAAATAAAATAATTAAGATATATATATTTTAAATTTAATTTCCCTCCCATTTCCCCTCCCTCCCTCCTCCTCCTTCTCAATCACCGTCACCACCACCCCATTGTTGTTGCTGGTCGTCGGCAATTGTCGCTCGCCGTTTTTTTTTTCCTATTATTCTTCCTCCTTTCTTCTTTTCTTCTTATTCCTTTCTTTTTCTTTCTCTCTGTTTTGTTTTTTTTTTTTAAGAAAAGAGGGAGGGAGGAAAGTTCCTCCTCCCTGTTCTCGACGTCGTAACGAAGAGGAGGAACCTCTCCGTTTCCCTCCTCTCAGTTTCTTTCTCTCTCTTTTCATCTCTCTCCCTCCCTATCTCTCTCCCCTGCACTTGACCAACAACCCCTCTCCCCTATTTGTTGTTTCTTCTTGCTGCAGCCCCCTGCTCCGTTCCTTTCGTCGTCGCCGACCTCTCGCCACTATTGCCTCCCGTCGGTAGCAAGCTCTCAAGGAACCCACACCGTCGTCACCTCTCCATCTCTCTCCTCGATTTTCCTTGCTCGGCCATGAAACCCACGCCGAAACAGGGAGGAGGGAGTTCCCTCCTTTCTGTTAAAAAAAAAAAGAAAATGAAGATAAATGAGAAGAAAAGAAGAAAAGAGAAGAAAGAAAGAAAAAGAAGAAAAAATTTGTTGTCGATCGGTGTTGAAGAAGAAGCAACCGACCAGTGTTGAAGAAGAAGAAGAGAGGGAAAGAAATAAAAATATTATAAAATAATATATTTTATTATTTTAATATATTTATATTTTAAAATTTAAAAAATATATTTTTTAATAAAAAAATTAGTGCCACGTCAGCAATCTATTAATTATTAACAGAAAATTTGATGGAAAGACCAAAATGAAACTAAAACCAAATCTCAGGGACTAAATTGTGTTGAGTTTTAAAATTCAGGGACCAAAATGAAATATAACCAAAATCTTAGAGACTAAAAGTGTATTTTCCCCTTATTTTATTATATTCGTATAATATAATTTGTTGGTTCCAAAACGTGCTATTTGGATCCACCTGGTCCACCTTGGTAATGTTATAGACGATTTGTGAGATTTAACCAAACCATTTTACACTTTTTAAAAAACAATATAAAAATTGTTTTAATTAAAATTTTACACTTTTAAAAAACAAAAAGTGATTCATGTAAGTGTCAAACTACTATAAAGTAATTCTAAAAATCAACATAATCGCTTTAATTAGAATCACTTTTTAGAGAATCAACTTTAAAGTGACTTAAAAAAAAAAAAAGAAAGAAGAAGAAAAGAGAATTGAACCAATCTAATTTTTGCAAAAAAAGAAAATACTTTTTTTGTTGCCAATATTTTGGATTTAAAGGAAAAAGATTTCGACCCTCAAAATCAGGGGTGTAAATTTTTCGGGTCAGGTCGGTTGTACGGACAACTCGACCCGACCCGATTGTACGACAACCCGACCCGACCTGAATCGGGTCGGGTCGGTTTATTCTTCCTCTCCTTTCTGCGGTTCGATGAAGATGAGAAGAAGACAAGGCAAAGAAGAAGATGAAGACGAGGCGGCGATGATTTAAACCAGACGGCACTGCTTCAACTTCGACGGCGGCGACGAGAGGGCGAGGCAAGGCGGTGGCGACATAAACCAGAAAGACGATGGCGGCGGCTTAAACCAGAGAGGCGATGGCGGCGGCAACTCAGGAAGCAAGAGCTCCTAAACGGAAAACTGGACTGAGAAATGGCGGCGGCGATGACTCAAGACCTGAACTTCGGCGAAAACCCCTTCGATTTTCTCATTTCTCGAACGAAAGTGAAACCCTAAATGAAACCCTAAGGGGCTGTTTGGGGCACTGAATAGGTTATAATAACCCCCTTTATTATAACTTATTCAGTGTTTGGGGCACCAACAAAAATAAATGGTGAGGTGGGTTATTTTAACCCCCGATTATTTTATCTATTCTCTACAGTAACCATCATTCAACCCACTCGATTATTCTATCCATTTTCTACAGTAACTCTCTCCTCTCTTCTTCCATGCGACTCCTTGACTTTTTCAACGACCATCGGTGTCGTCGGCCGGCGAAGTTTCCGGCGACTTTTTCGACGACCGTCGACCACTTTTCCGACGACTTTTCCGGCGATCGTCGATGACTTTCCGGCAACCGGTTTTTTTTCTCTTTTTTTCATATTTCTTCTCATTTTCATTTTGAAAAATATAAAAAATGAAAATAAAGAAAAAAAAAAGAAGAAAAGAAAGAAAACGAGGAAAAAAATTGGTCGTCGAAAAATTTGTCGGCAACCGCCGGAAAAGTCGTTGATAACGTTGCCGACATTAGGGTTAGAGGAAGAAAAAAATGACGCAGATGGAGTTTGAGGTTGAGGAAGAAGATGATGAAGATGATGAAGGAAATGGAGGAAGAAGATGATGAAGATGAGATGAAAATGGAGGAATAAGATGAAGATGATGGAGATGGAGGAAGAAAATGAAAAAGAAGGAAAAAAGAAAAAGAAAAAAAAAAGCGATTTTTGGTCATTCCATGTTAGAAATACTTAACAGTTTCTCAGTTGTCTTTCTACATATATAAATATGGAGTTTTATTATATAATTTATTTGTACATAAGCATTTACCATTTTTACGTTGAAAATATATAAATGAAACAAATATGGTTTTCCAATATGAAATCATAAAATAACTTCTTTTGTGAAAAAATCATGACCCTAAAACAAAAAAAATCAACTCTTACCTTAAGTTATTTTTGTTTCCTTTTAAGTTAAACACAACATTTAACCCCTATACTAAATACTTTATTTTTCTATATAATATTTAACCTACAAAGTTGTATGAGGAAAATAAACAAATAAAAAATCAGGAAAAAAATAGTCAATTTGAACATTTGATTAAGAATCTCATGTTAAACATATCAGCAATCCAAACACAGACTATTTTAATCCATACTAAAATAATTTGCATCCCAAACACAGATTATTTTATCCTAGACTAAAATAATCTGCACCCCAAACACATATTATTTTATCCTAGATTATAATAATCTGCACCCCAAACACAGATTATTATAACCCCCAGACTATTATAATCCCCAGATTATTATAACCACCAGATATTATAACCAATTCAGCACCCCAACACAGCCCCTAAATAATTAAAGAGTGCAGTTTAAAAAAAAAAAGAAACAAATGCATGCGATTTTGGGCAAAGAAGGACACCGAACCGAACCGAACCGAACCCCTTCGGTTCGGTTCGGGCAGCACTAACTTAGAAACCGAATCGATCCGGTTCGGTTTGGTTCGGTTCGGTTCGGTTTCTTACACCCTACTCAAAATCACTTGAAGTTAATCCAAACACTCTTAAAGAAATAGATATTTCCATTTATATTGGTATTTATTTTCTTGAGTGAAGAAGGGTGCACACATTCTCAATGTTGGAAAACCCACATGAATATTTGCACGTTAAGTAAATTTCAACACTTGAGAAATGCAAACGTAGTGTAGATGTTAATTGGAAAAATATTATTATCTTTGTTATTCCCATCTACATAAATGTTTGGTGATTTTATTGCAATACTTATTCGTAAAGGAACATTTTTCTCACCACATAATTCACTAAAGTTTTCCTTACCATATAACTATTTGTGGTTTTTATATTAAAAGTATACATGGTCCTAACATCTAACAAGATTCTATTCTCCTCTCAAACACCGACCAAAATTAATGAATGTGTTTATATCTCTATCTTTCAATCTGTGTAAGATACCATAGGAGAATAAAGGTAATGCTTAAAGTGTTGTAAGACTTGTATGGAATGAGCATTGTGTTTGACTATGACCCGTTGGCAGCGTACAAAATTTCTCTCCATCCTTCTTTTGTGTTATCGTTTCTTGTTTGGTGTACCATATTCTTCTTTGACAACTTTTTTTTTAATGAGACATTCTATTTGTCTTTTAAAATGTCACAATTTCTATCCTCTCACGACTGGATTATGTATTCTTGAAAGAACTTATAATAAAAGTTTATATCATTCCTAACTTCCAAGTCTAGTTTACTTATTTTTTATCGTGGAGTTTGTAAAGGAACTCAATTAAAAACATGATTGAATCAATTGCTTGGATGGTTTAATTTTACCACATGTCAAAAATGAGAAATAGATGATCAATTTTGGCTTCTCTTCCCATTATTCTCCTCTTGTTATTTTTTCTTGAATTTGGAAGGTTCTATGTATGGGCAACTTTTGCCATATAATAATCTTTCAATTGGGATCACATGTAGATCCTTTTCCCTTCTCTTGAACTAAATACTTCTTGCCCACCACATTAGAACATCTTCTAAAATTAATTGAATATTATTTTTCAAGCCACTATAAGATGTTTGATATACAGCTTTGGTAAGGCTCACCACATTTCTACATCACTTTAGAGAAGTTTGAGCCTCTCTCAAATGAGTTTCTTGCTCAAGGTAAAACCTTCATGTAAATATTATTTCCATTGCTTGGCAAAATTTGGAAATAGAGTAATCTTTGTGTTTGTTGTACTTGACAAGAGAATATATGACATTTCTATTGCCATAAAAAACGTACTTATTAGTAGCAGTGTGAGTAGTTTGATTCGAGTTAGGCTTTGGTCAAAATCGATGTTAAACCGACATATCAGTTTGAGGAAAAGAAAAATCAATTTCTAAAATACATAAATTTATATATTTATAAGAATACAAATATGAAAAGTAACTTTCTCAAACCATTTTTATCTATGAATTTTTAGACTTAATTTTTAATGAAGAAAAAAATATTTCTTTAGTCCTAACTTTTGACAAAATTGTTCCCTTTAGTTCTTAGAATTCAACCAATGATATTTTAACCGTTGAAATTTGGGAAATAATTTAATATAGTCTCGAAAGTCAATATTTCATTAGTGACATTGACAAAAAAAAAAAAAAAAAAAAAAGTTAACATTTTATATAGGAGACTTCTTTAAAAAAGGAAAAAAAGCAAGCATCCTAGTTGAATTTGTTGGATATATTGTTACCTTACGTATCAAATTAGTTGGAGTTGTTCAATCAAGCATTAGTTACCCCAAGGTAAGTAACTAGCTGTCTTGGACTGTATATAAGAAATTTCTAGGGGCAACAAGAAATATGGCTAAAAATAAATAGGTGGCTTGAAAAATGGCTACAAACGTTTATAAATTAAATAGATGGCTAAACGATTTACTGATTAATAAATCCCTATTTGTAAAAGACAACAATGCCCCCCAACAAACTGTCTAACCTAATCTTAACGTTTAAAACCAAAATCAGAGTTTAAGAGAGATAAAATATACCCCTAACAATAAGTTGGAGACATTTTAGGAAGTTTGAAATTCAAAAATCCAAATTCTATTTTGAAAATCTATATCTACTGGAAAAAATTGTTTCCCGGGAAAAGAAGTCAATACCTTATTGGGGAAGGAGTACAAAGTTCAACCTCCCTCCATAGAGAGAAACACCTTCAAAATGCATTAATTGGAAAAACAGTCCTGTCAATAGGAAGATATACTACCTGCAACTAAGAAAACCTGAAAATTAAAAAACAAATAAGAACACAGTAATTATGATACCTTAAGTGCTGCAATTATGACATGTCATAACACCGCTCAACCTCCCACTAGAACTGCACTCATGCATTTGCTCCATCCCGTCGATCCATCTTCGTCTTCCACACCTCGAAACCCTTGAGAGCCAAAAACCTCCATTCCCCACCATTTCCCACCGCCAAACAGAGTGTATATCGCTACCTACCTCTCACATCACGCCGACAACCCACCTCCGCCCGTGCCGACGACCTTCCCACGCCGCATCGACGACCATCTCTTGCATGGTCAATCGATTCTTCTTCTACGCGAGGATTGTACCAAAAAATTTGAACTAAGATAACGACTTCATTTCCCTTCCCTTATATTTGCAACAACCTCCCCCTACTTTATAGACAATCCCTTGATTTTAGGGATTTGTTTTTTTTTTTTTGGCAATATTTCGTGATTTATGTGAAAAAGGTCAACTACATCCAACCCTTGTGACATGTTATTATAATTTGATTGTTTTTTATTGTAAAAATCCTCTAGGATGCTGTTAAGAAGGACCTTGCAAGGAAAAAAAAGAACAAACAGATTAAGAAAGATGTAGTTGAAGAAGTTAACCCCGTCAGAGCGGTATGTACTGATATATACATATATTATTTACACCGTTTATGACCTGCTTGTGTGTACTGGAGCCTAAAATTGAGATGTATGTATTTGGATATAACTTTGTCTTGTATATTGAAGGGTGAAAGTGTGTTGGAATGCTTATTGAATGACACTCTGGCATCTGTCTGTACTCTTATATCCATGCATATTAGTCATGCCAGTATATAAGTTGTGTGCCTTCCCATACTTTATAAATAATCCATTGATATTAGTAGGGGTGTTAAAAAAACCCGACAACTCGAACAACCCGGACTACCCAACCCAAACCGTAAGGGTTGGGTTGGGTTGAATTTTTATAAAACCGAAAATTCGGTTCGGTTCACGGGTTTAAGGAATTTTGGCTCGGTTCAACCGGAACCGAATCGAAATATATATAATATATGCCATTTAATTTTCATAACATCTATTTGGTGTAGTGGTTAAGCTTCCTTTTGTGTTTGTGGCTGTCTTGTGTTCAAGCCTCACAATATGCATTTTTATTTTTTTATATATTATTTAGTGATGTTTGTTTTAATATTATTTTTTTATATAATTATTATTGTTTTCTCTTTTCCATTTTAACATTTTCCTTTTCAATGAAACTTGTTCTTAGCTAAAAAAAAAATCGTCTTTTTTATTTTATTTATTTATTCAAACTTCAAATAATTATATAAACTTTTTTTCCTTCAAACTTCATAAAGTCAAATATTATTTTTTCCTTTTTTGTTTTGTTTTTTTTTTAACTTCTTTTTTATTTAATCTAAATAATTTAGATTTTTAATAATAAAAAAATAACCCGATAACCCAACCCAACCCAACCCAAAAATAGAAGGGTTGGGTTGAGTTGGGTTGCCATTTATATTCGGTTCAATCGGGTTGACAACCCGACCAACCCGAATTTTCGGGTTGGTCCAAAAAATCCCCCCAACCCAACCCAACCCAACCCATGTACACCCCTAGATATTAGGGATTTGTTTTTTTTCTTTTTGGCAATGTTTCGTGATTTATGTGAAAAATGCCAACTACATCCACCCATTGTGACATGTTATAATTTGATTGTTTTTTATTGTGAAAATACCTCGGATGTTGTTAATTAAGGACCCTGCAAGGGAAAAAAAACAAACAAGCAGATTAAGAAAGATGTAGTTGAAGAAGTTGGTCTCGTCAGAGTGGTATGTACTGATATATACATATATTTTTACCGCTCTATTGTAAGACGAAAAGCACGGGCATGGGGAGGAAATGCATGGAGGCGGTTTTGGTGGAGGATTTGTGTTGATTTGACTTAAATGTTGAACCCGCCAGAGCGGTATGTACTGATAAATACCATTTCATGGTTAATGCAACTTCTCTGGAAAAAAGTGTGTTTGTGGTATACTCATATGTATGTGTGTGTCCCCCCTACATTATACACATTGGCATGTCTAATAAAAACAAATGCTTTGATTTGTCTGTACTATTATATACATCCATGGAATGGTCTGATGTGTCTACTTGTGTGTGTACACTTAATCTCCCCTTGTATTTGAGTTAATCACCCCTTGTATCGTGTATGTCTGGAATGCCCAATAAAAATACATTTTATCTTTGTCTGTGTTGCTATATGTAACCATAATAATCTCGTACCATGTTCACCTGGATGCAAATACCTGATGAATGCCATAATTGATATTTGTCTATAGTATTACATACATACGTGTTCCGCATGCATTCTGTGTGTATGCATACTTACCCCAGTCCCATCCCCCATATGAGTTATATATACGTTGCAGTTTATATGCACTGTCATCTGTCTGTGTGTACTGCTACTTACAACTCTTATGGTTGTCCTTTTGTAACATGGATAATGAGGGGCAAAATATGAGGGATAAAATATTTTTTTATCGTTGGAAACGCTGAAACCTAAGCCTAAAAAATAGGTAGATCTTTTTATATAGTTGAACACAAACCGCCAACTGAACTCCCTATAAATCGGGATTCTTCCAGCGCGCAAAAAGGGGGCGGGCAAACGACGTGGAACAAAAACAAACGTTAACGTCGTCTGTATATAGCCGTAAATACCAGGGGTAAAAACGTCCAAAAAAAAAAAGAAAAACGGTTCCTAAAGTTCTGGTAGCCACACCTGCAAAATCCGAACTTCCGTAGCCAAAAATCAAGGATGCCTTTTTTTTGTAGCCATTTAGCACAATTCCCCAAATAATTTCTATTGGGTTGACTATTCTGAATTGATTGGAAAAACATGGATGCCTCTGTTTGGAATTTGGTGCATGTTGTAAGAAATAATTGTTTTGTGATATGGTTAGGCCAAACGTTGTTGTTAATGCATAATTGTTGTATATTTTGGATGGTTGGTATTGAATGTTGAGTTTTAGAAATTTGTGGTTTATCTATAGAATTTTGGATGTCAATCGTGATTTCTGTACTTGAATGAGATAAGATGTGATGTAGTGAGAGCATGTTAGATTAGCCTGTCAGAAACCTTTAGGGGAGAAACTGGTTGGTTAGTGTGCAAGTTATGCTATGTACATGGGTCCTAAAAGGGAAAAAGAACAAAACCACTTATCTTAGTAGGAGTCGTGACAATTACTCACCTAGGATTGAGATGTTTATAGACTGAGATGAGGAGCTAAATGGGTGGGACTTAGCTTGGTAGACTAGGTGTCATCTACTATTTGTGGAAGTAAGGTTCCAACTAAAAATCCATAGACGCCCCACCAGTGAGTTGGTAGTTAGAATGTTCTGCAAACGTAGGTGCCTTGATGGGTGAGACTTGGCTCCACTGACTAGGTGCCTTCTACCATCAGTAGGAGTAGAGATCTCTCATGATTCCCACATGTGCACCTCCAGTGAGTTGGTAAGCGTATGATAGGATGACTAATTGTCCACGTGACCCATACGACATGATGAATTAAACGAAATGACATTAAATGACCATTAGGCCCTTAGTTGAACTAACCACAAGTTACCTCTGTTGATGAATGTTTAGCAATATTGTTGTTTATTGAGTAGTTTTTTTAAATACTCATTCTTTTCCCTAATATATAATTGCAGGTAAAGGCAAAGGTGTACAAAACGCGTGACGAGATGTTACTAGATGAGCCATGGAATTGCCATGGAATTCGTAGAATGGACTTCTGCTTTATAATGGTTCTGAACTCCTTTTCTTTGCATTTTTTAAATTTTTTTATTTTAGAACTGGTTTGCACTTGAGATCTTTACTTGAATTGATTAAACTTTATCCGCTCTTATTTTAACTCGGATCCCAGGCTGGAAAGTCCTTTTTTAATAACTAAGCTTGTTTGCGTTAAATGTCGTTTTCTTCATCATTCTTCAAAGGTAGGAAGGTAATACAAGTGGTAATGACCTTAGGAATTAATCATGAGATGTAGGGTCGTTACAGATCCAATACTTCCGTTGTGAGGTGAAGAGTTCATTCCTATGGTGCAAAAGTTCTTTATGGGTTGTTTGATGTAGGGGTTTTGGAGATGAGAATGGGTAAGAGTTTTTTGATATCTTTTATTGGTACAAGATTTCTTAGGCCATGGGAATAAAGCATTCCTAGACATCACTTTTTTTTTTGTTTTTTTTTTTTTTTGTTTTTTGTTTTTTTTTTTTTTTACAATCCTAAGCGTCAGTTATGTCCATAGATAAGAGTTTTCTATACCCTCGCAGAAGTATGAGTTTTCTCTTTGCCCATATCTTCTTATGTTTTTTTATTTTTTATTTTTATATGCAATCTTATTTTGAATATAACTAATTAATTAACTAATTGATATTAAATTAAAAAAATTAATATAATAAATTATTTAATTAGATTAAAAAAATAATAATTTATTAAGATATATACTTAGTTCAAGTTTATTTTTTTCTGACAAATACTTAGTCAAGTTTATTAATGTGACGCCTAAGGTTAAGAGGGGTACATGAATGAACCAAGATCACATCCGAATGAAAGGGATCTTAAGGACATGAAAGCATGGTCAAGATAAACTTAAAAGAATTGATAGATACTACTTATACCAACAAGGTGCATGATGTAGAATTTTCCTACTGCAAGCGAACGAGTCAAGTAATAAAAAAGTGATTTTGCAATCGAGTGTCGTCCTCTGGATTGGATTTTTAAGTTAGATTAACTACCATGAATATTCTTGTTCAATTTTATTTAGGGACCAAAAAGTAGTGAATTTTAGAAACCAAGGTAATGCAAATTAAAAATGTGAAATTCAATTGAGAGAATACTTAGGGAATTGATTTCGTCAATTTAATCTAGGATTGATTTTAGGGAATGAATTATAACGCACAATGGTTTTATGAGTCTAAGAACCTTTAATCACAACTACCTCTCCCGAGTATAATTGATTCTCATGCAAATTAACTAACTTGATATCCCTATCTAAGTTCTTTAATAAACAAGACATTTAGTTCTTTTTGACCAATTCTAAAGTTACTCTAAATTCCGTCACGATTTTAGAAATTCTACTTTAGTCATGCAATCTTAATTAAGTCTACGCTAAATCCTCTCTCCCGAGCAAGACTCAACACTTATATCATTCAACTAATGGTCAATTAATTGAAAGCATTAAATTAAGAATGCAAACATAAAACAATTGTACAAATTCAACCCATAAATCAATCCATAAACTAAAAAGACTACATCAATCCCTAAGTAACAAACTTAGCTACTCATACATGGCATTACAAGATCAACTAAGCATGAAAAAGTCATTAAAACTAACTAAAGTAAGAGGGAAAGAAGATTAAACATTAGGTGGTCGAGACCGCACATCCCCGTCAAGATCTCCACGAACAAAGTCTTCAATCCCGCTCTCCACCACTTGCTTCAGCTTCCAAAGAGGGGTTTTCTCTCTATTTTCGGCTCAAAATCTCCCCAAAAGAAGTCCCCCAAAAAGCCCTAATCGCAAAATATAAATAGGGAAAATTTTGATCGTAGTGTCGCGATACTGTGGGGGTAACGTCGCGACGCTGTCGCGATACCGCGAATCTGGAAATTTGCAATCGAGAGCGTCGAAACGCCCAAAGAGCAGCGTCTCTGCTAAGGGTAAAAAAATACCTATTTTACCCTTATATTTAGCTCATTTCTTGGTCAAGTATTGAGTGTTTAGGTCAATTTTACTACTTCCAAGCTCAAAACATGTTAATTTGATAAGTTAGGGTGTTGAGAGTCACTTTTGTTGAATTATGCTTAATTATGCCTAAAAAGACTTGATTTGAAGCAAATTTGACTTAGTTTGCTGTTGTGCAGAAAAACAGAGTTGAAGTTGGAATTCCCTAGAAATGCAACCGCATTTCTGGAAAAACAGAGGTCGTTCCGAGTCGCACGCGGGTTGTTGTTGATGAGTCTTCTTCTCACCTAACCGGTTGTTTTGACCTCAAAATTGACTGGGCAACCTTCCAGCACCTATTTCACAGCTCCTCAACCAATTTCTACACTATATAAGCTCGGGATTCGAAGTCAAATTCAAGCAGAACTCACTTGGAAGAAAAGGGTGGTGACAGAACCCTAGCTCGACGCCAATGAGTAGGGATGCCCGAGGTCCTTCTTAGATGACCAAATTCTAACCCGAGAGAGAGTTAGACATCAAACCTTGTGGTTTGTAGAGAGTTTCACCCATTCCCATCTTGTAAGAGTGAGAGAGTGGAGTGTCTTAGCGAACTCTAGAAGGATTGTGTAAACAAAAAAGCCCATAATATTTAGCTATCTCCTTTATTTCCAGCTCTTGAATCTTTTCATTACTTTGTATTCTTTTCATCATTATTTCAATGAAAATGTGTTCATTTGCTTTTTATCCCATCATGAGTAGCTACATCCCATTGAGGGGTTCAATGTGGTGAATTTCCTTAGGGTTTAATGGCTTGAAAGTGTTTTATTTGCTTAAGTAGGGTTTAATGCATGTCATTCTTTATTGATTATCACTCTAATCTTGTTAAGTTTAATTTGATCACTTAGACTTTGTATGCTATGTGAGTTTGATCTCGAAAGGGACAAACGATATCGGTTCTCATAAAGGTGATATAGGAGAAAAAGCTCGAAAGAGATTGTTCGGTGGTATAGGGCAAGCTGCCTAAGGCACCCTATATTGACTATAAGGTTATAGGTTGCATTTGTAAATTATCTATGTCGGAGTCGAGTCCCAAAAATGGTCATAACGGTACTCGCTTAGCCGTCTTACGGTTTTTGGAAACAAGGGCCGAAAGGGAGTTAAATCTGACCCAATGCATTAAACACTCTTAAGTTAGATATTGCACAAAGTATGGTTGTTACCCTAGGGATGAATCCATGTTGAATGCCTCGTTTTATCTTATTGTTATTCTTTATTAGTTATTTGAATGTTTTATCTATCTTTTCAAAAATCCAATCAATCAACTTATTTTCTTTGGTGACCTTTTTCAAAAGCAATCATTTGAGCAGTTTCTTCATCAAATCTGAATTTCCAGTTTAGTCCTCGTGGGATCGATACCCTTGGAATACTTTCTAAGGTTTTTTTATTACTACGTGTGACAGTGTATACTTGCACTTAAGTGTTGGCTGAATATTTCTTTCTTATTATTATCCATCTTATCTCACATTTCATCCTTTCAGCTAGCCACGCACCAGTCTCGACGCTGGTCTGCGGATGGGCCTATCTTTAATCTTCCAACTTTGATTCTTTTTTCATTCTTCGGCTTCTTTTCGCATCCCAAACATCCAATTGGCTCAAAACTATATTTCCTACAAATATAACACTTAAATGCATAATTTTGACCAATAAATTATAAAAGACTAGCTAAATTAATTAGGGAAAACTAGCTAGCTATGCTCGCTATCAAACACCCCCAAACTTAAGCTTTTGCTAGTCCTCGAACAAACTAAAAATCAAGCATACAATGGAAGAATGGATGCAACAAACATGACTCAATCTTCAAGGCTCAAAAGTCAATAATCAAGCAATCAAGAGACATGCACATAAGGACCAATGAGGGAGACAAATCAAAAGTTTTCCAAAATTAACTTGCACGAACAAGATCTAACTTAACGAGATCAGACTCTACTAGCCCGGGATTGGATTACTAAACTCTTAACTCATCTTCCCTTTACACTGGCACTAAGGATTCACTAACGAGTCAATGGAACAAATTAGTTTGTTTTCCTCCATACTTAGGTGCTTATAATTGAAAATTACAACATGCATTTTTATGTGGCACTAGCTTTCACACACCTGTTGCAGGGACCCTTAACCCGAGTTTTACCCTTTGGTTGGCCTAATTGATCACAACAGGGGTAGCTCTTTTTGCCAAAACTTTATTAAGCATTGCATTGCGCGCATAAGTCATGACTTTTTTTTTTCAAATTGTAACAACAAGAATGATTTTTCTTTATGAGCATGATAAGCATATATTCTTTTCTTTCCTCCTAAGCAAGATCAAACATGCTAATTTGCAAAAAAAATTAACTCTTTAGCTCTTCCCTACACCTATCGAGGTGACAACAAACATATGAACCTAATAATTCGCTCCTAAGCATTCAAATCCAAATCTAGTCAAGACAAATACTCTACTCATGCAAGACATCTCCTAGAAAAAAGTTTAAAAATTCTCCCTTTTTAGGCACTCATGCTTACAACTCATCGAAAGCTTGAAAATTGACAAGAAAGCCTATCCTAGGAAATCATAGTCATGCAAAAATATCATCCAGAAAACAACCATATGCTCAATTCAAAGAAAGCTCAAAACTATTTCCCGAACTCAGATGCTCAAGGGCTCCACAAACATGTTATTCCACCCCCCAAACTTAAAACATGCATTGTCCTTAATGTATAAAGAAAATAAAGCATAATCAAGCATGAGAACAATAAAAGATTAGGAGGAGTGAACAATACTGTCCTGGAATGACGATGTCCTCTTTTATGGAAGCTTGTAAGCAAAGGAGAAACTAGAACCAAGACCTACAAAACAAAAACAAACAATAAATCAAAAGCAAAAAGGAAAACACAACTGAACTTACTTGGGTTGCCTCCCATAAGCGCTTGTTTAATGTCATTAGCTCGACGTGTTGAACGTGATGCATCAAGGAGACTTCTTTTCTTTGAATCCACCAGAGGTGCTTTTTGCTTGCACATTTCCTGCAGCCCATCAAGAGCGCTTCAAAACAATCTTTAGAGTCTTCCACTGCTTTAAATATCTCCTTTCCATTATGGACTCTAACAGTGAGCTCCCTGCGCTCAATATCAATAATAACTCGCCCAGTAGCGAGGAATGGTCTTCCTAGTATGACAGACATTGAAGGATTTTCCATCATATCCATGACATATAAATCAATAGGGAGGAAAAATTTACCTACTCTGATTAAAACATTCTCTATTATGCCAACTGGTCTAACTACAGACTGATTAGCCAATTGGAGCCTAACAGGAGTAGATTTAATCTCACCTATATCTAACTTTTTGCACAAGGATAAAGGAATAATATTGATGTTAGCGCCTAAATCACACAACGCTCTAAAAGAATAAGTACCAAAGCTACAAGGAACAGAAAAACTCCCTGGATCTGCTACTTTTTCAAGTACCTTTTGCTGAACTCTGGCGCTGTGTCACAGTCGCGGTCTTTAGGGTCTCGTAAAGCGACTGTGCGGCACTTACTTTCGCTCACAAGTAAGTCAGCCAACTTGAAAACGGATCGCCGGTGGCACAACGGGCGAATATCGCAACCTCTACCCCCGTTCTTGGAAAATGGTTTTAGAAAACGGGGTTAGAGATAAAGGTTTTGGAAAACGTTCGAAGACATTTTGAAAGAATATTTGTTGCACAGACTATCAAGTAAGCAAAGGCTCAAGAACAGCTTGATAGCATACAACTCTCGAGTAGGAAGGTTTGACAACTAGTCGTACCCCCCTATAGTATATTATTAAGCATTTTAGCCTTGGCAGGCTTAAACATGAAAATCACGAGGAGTCATACACTTGAGAAATACAAAGGAAAGTAAACAAGCGATACAAAGGAAATACATATAATGAAAGCATGAGGGGAAATGGTTGACATGGGCATGCGGCCATGGGCAACACGCCTTGGACAAGCATGACCGTGACATCCTCCCCCACTTAAATGGTTGACGTCTTTGTCAACCGACGCTGCTCGAACTCTGCGATCTGGAAGGCAACAGTCTTCAGGTCTTCAGCACGCTCCCAACTGATTTCGGCCTCTGGGAGCCCCTTCCACTTCACTAAGAACTCTTGTAGATCCCGTCGTGGGTTGCCGACGCGACGGGTCCTTTCTGCTAACACTTCCTCGACTTCTTTATCGGCGACGTTCTTCATGGTGACGGGTGGTCGAGTTACTTCATTGCGGGCGGTATCCTCGAGGTCGGGATGGTAGGGTTTCAAATTACTGACATGAATGACAGGATAGATTTTCATCCATGCAGGAAGTTGAACCCTATATGAGGCTTTCCCGACCTTTTGGATAACGTTGACTGGACCTTCATATCTCCGGATGAGGCGCTGGTCTCGACTTCCCCAGAAACGGAGTTGTTCAGGTTTCAGCTTGATCAGCACCTTGTCCCCTTCTTGGAACTCTAGGGGACGCCGCTTCTGATCTGCCCATTTCTTCATGCGTTTTGACGCCTTCTCTAGGTAAGCCCGGGCGACTTCTGAGGTTTGTCTCCACTCTTTGGTGAAGTTATACGCTTGGGGGCTTTTGCCTGCGTACCGGTGATCGATGACATGGGGCATCATGGGTTGCCGCCCGCAAACAACTTCGAACGGAGTCTTGCCTGTCGAGGTGCTCTTCTGGCAATTGAAACTAAATTGTGCTACATCGAGCATCTCGACCCAATTTTTCTGTCTTGCATCGATGAAGTGGCGCAGATATTCTTTAAGCATGCTATTGAATCTCTCTGTTTGGCCATCTGTCTGGGGGTGATAGTTGGAAGAAATATTCAGGTTAGAGCCTAATAGCCTGAATAATTCCGTCCAGAAAGTACCAGTGAATTGCGCATCTCTGTCGCTAATGATGCTGGCAGGGACACCTCATAGTTTGACTACATGTTTAAAGAATAACTGCGTCGTCATCTCAGCTGAACACAACTTCTTGACTGGTATGAACGTCGCATATTTTGAGAACCTGTCGATGACCACTAATATGGCCTCAAATTCCCCAACCTTGGGCAGGTGGGTGATGAAGTCGAGGGAGACGCTTTCCCATGGCCTTGCGGGAATGGGCAAGGGTTTCAGCAGTCCTGCTATCTTGGCCCTTTCGACCTTGTCTTGTTGGCAGATAAGACAAGTCTTTGTGAATTGCATGACGTCGTCGCGGAGGTTTGGCCAGTAATAACCCTATTTCAGGAGGGCATAAGTTCTTTGCCACCCTGTGTGACCTGCCCACAGAGTGTCGTGACATTCTTCTAGCAGGAGTCTTCGTAAGTTCCCTGAACGAGGTACATATAGGCGGTTGCCTCTAGTGAAGAGTAGGTCATTCTCTACCCAATACTGGCGTGTCTTCCCTTATTTCGCCAGATCAATAATGGCCTGCGCGGCCGTACCGTTCGACAAATGTGCCTTGATGGTCTCGCGGATGGTTCCGTTCAACCTGTTTGCTTTCAAATGAGCTAGCATGCACAGGGTCGCATGCTCGCTCTTCCGACTTAGCGCGTCTGCCGCTTGGTTGGCCTTACCCGCCTTATGTTCAAACTGAAAATCATACTCTGCGAGACATTCTTGCCATCTCGCTTGCTTGGAGGACAGTTTTGGTTGATTGAAGAAGTGACAGATAGAGCTGTTATCGGTATTGACGACGAATTTGGCTCCGAGGAGGTACTGTCTCCAAGCTCTCAAGCAGTGAACTACTGCTAACATCTCCTTCTCTGAGGCGACGTATCTCTTTTCTGCATCATTCAACTTTCGACTTTCATATGCGATGGGGTGTCCATCCTGGGTTAGAACACCACCCAACGCGTAGTCTGACGCATCAGTCTCTACTACGAAAGGTTTGGTAACATCGGCAATTCCGAGTACCGGGCCTTCCATCATTGCTCTTTTCAACTCATCGAACGCAGTTTGGTAGTCTAGAGTCCAGCTCCACGTCTTGTCTTTCTTCAACAATTCGGTTAAGGGACTGGCGCGATTCGAGAATCCCTCTACGAATCGTCGATAGTAATTGGCTAGTCCTATGAAGGAACGTAGCTTTGTTACTGTCGTCGGAACTTCCCAATCCCTGATGGCTGCCACCTTTCCCTCTTCCATACCGATACGGCCGACTTCGATCACGTGTCCGAGGAAATTAATGCGCTGTTGCGCGAAGGATCATTTCTCTCTTTTCACGTACAGTTGATTTTTCTTCAATTTCTCAAAAACCAACTGCAAGTGAAGTTCATGTTCTTCCATGGTCGGGCTGTAGACTACTATGTCGTCGAGGTAAACCTCCACAAATTTGTCGAGATATTCATGGAACACTTGGTTTATTAGGGTGCAAAAGGTAGCCGGAGCATTCGTCAGGCCGAATGGCATGACCAAGAACTCGAAGGCCCCGTACCTTGTGACACACGTTGTCTTGGGTTCATCTCCTTCGGCGATGCGTACTTGGTAGTATCCCGATCTGAGATCTAATTTCGAGAAATACTTTGCCCCGTGGAGCCGATCAAACAAGTCGGTGATAATGGGAAGTGGATATTTATTACGCACCGTGAGCTTGTTGAGGGCTCGATAGTCAATGCATAACCGCAAACTTCCGTCTTTCTTTTTCTGGAACAACACGGGGCCCCATATGGAGCCTTCGCGGGTCTAATGAACCCAACATTCAGTAACTCATCCAGCTGTTTTCGCAGCTCTGCTAATTCAGGCAGCGCCATGCGGTAGGCATTTTTAGCGAGCGGTCTCGCCCCTGGTAACAGTTCGATTTCGTGATCTATCCCCCAGCGTGGAGGTAGGTTCCTGGGCAAACTTTCTGGCATTACATCACGATATTTGTCCAACACACGTTGGATCTCACTAGGGACTGGTGCTTCCAAATTTTTGTCTTCTGTCATTGGGATGGCCATGAATGTGGGTTCATCGTGTGCAAGGCCTTTCTTTAACTGGAGGGCTGATATCATTTTCACTCCATTCGGTTGTCTGATACTGGTCGTCACGACCGTGGGGTTGGTTCCTGTGATCACCAAGCATTTCGCTAGGGGCATTGGAATGACTTTGTGTTCGAGAAGGAATTCCATTCCCATCACCACGTCGAAATCATCCATCTTTACAATCACAAAATCTGCATGGCCATTCCAATCCCCCAGCTTGACAGTCACTCTCTTAGCAATTCCCATGATCGGTAGGGCGGCTGAGTTTACCGCTTTCATCTTTCCTAGATCCCTGTCCCACTTTAGGTTCAATCGTCGTGCTTCAGTTTCGGTCATGAAGTTGTGGGTGGCACCAGAGTCGACCATTGTACTCCTGGCCTGCCTCTGATTAACCCACGCCTCAACATACATGAGACCCCGTTCGAGCGACTCTTTGGCCCCTTCGGATTTCCTTTGGAGGGCGGATAGAAACTTCAAGGCCCCCATGCGAGGTTGTCCTCATTCGCCTCATTCGTCGTGTTAGTTTCAACAATCTCAGTCTTAGGACTCGCGCTGCCCGTCAATGAAGCTTGGAAGGCATTGAATGTTGTTCGACTAGGGCACTGGTACGATCGATGTGCCCCTTTACAGATGTAACAATAAGGCTTGTTATTGAATTGTTGGTTCGGGCCTCGATACGAACTTCTGCCTCTTGGTTGGAAGTAATTGCGGTTGCTTCCCCCACTTTTGTCTTCTCCCCCACTTTTGGGAGAGCTAGATCGCACGGGTCTATTTCCCCCACTCGAGGAGGCTTGATTCCGTTTCTGTTCTTGTGGTTGGTCGTTGCTAAGATCGAACAGACGTTCTGCGGCTGCATAAGCATCTGATAATGACTGTACTCTCTGTTCATACAGCTTTGACTTCGCCCACGATTTCAATCCCTCTATAAAACAGAAGACCTTGTCTTTCTCTGACATGTCTCGTATGTCCAACATTAATCCAGAAAACTGTTTGACATAGTCTCGGATCGTTCTTGTGTGTTTCAACTCGCGTAACTTACGACGCGCCAAGATCTCAACATTCTCTGGGAAGAACTGCGAACGTAACTCTTGTTTCAGTCTTTCCCATGTGTCAATGACACATCGACCTTCTTGAGCGTCCCTATAACGGGACCTCCACCACAACTTGGCGTCATCTGCCAGGTGCATAGTCGCCAAGGTGATTTTTGACTCCTCTGTTGTTGTATTCGTGGCCCTAAAGTACTGTTCCAGATCGAAGATAAAGTTCTCCAGGGCTTTGGCATCTCGAACCCCACAGAAGGGTTTCGGCTCAGGGACTTTTACTTTGTTTAATTGGACCGCACCCCCTGTCGGGGTTTGGTTTCCCACCGCTCTCATGGTGAGGTTTAGTCTGGCGCTTAAATCCTCCACTTCAGCTCTGACGACGTCGAGGGTCGCTTTCACATCTTCAGACAGTTCTGTGACCATCTGAATTATTGCTTTCTGGGAGCTGTCTAGACCATCGACACGCTCCTCCATTTGGGCAACAGAGCCCGTCGAGCTGTCCCCACGCTCGAAGCTACTAGGTTTCACAGCTCTGTTCTCGAGGTTTTCAACCCTCATAATCAATTCTTAGATGGGCATTCCATCCACGCGGCCAGCTACCGCATCGATCTTATCTGTCCTCGTTGCAATCTCTTCAAGACAAGATTCTAGGAAGCGAACCGAATCAGGGACTTCCCTCAGGTAGAGCATCTGCTCTTCGATCTCTACCAATCGTTCCACATGGGTCTTGCCCAGCTGTTTTACTGCTGACATGATTTCGGACTTCTATCTCAGGAGCCAACTGGGCTCTGATACCAACTGTCACAGTCGCGATCTTTAGGGTCTCGTAAAGCGACTGTGCGGCACTTACTTTCGCTCACAAGTAAGTCAGCCAACTTGAAAACGGATCGCCGGTGGCACAACGGGCGAATATCGCAACCTCTACCCCCGTTCTTGGAAAACGGTTTTAGAAAATGGGGTTAGAGAAAAAGGTTTTGGAAAACGTTCGAAGACATTTTGAAAGAATATTTGTTGCATAGACTATCAAGTAAGCAAAGGCTCAACAACAGCTTGATAGCATACAACTCTCGGGTAGGAAGGTTTGACAACTAGTCGTACCCCCTATAGTATATTATTAAGCATTTTAGCCTTGGCAGGCTTAAACATGAAAATCACGAGGAGTCATACACTTGAGAAATGCAAAGGAAAGTAAACAAGCGATACAAAGGAAATACATATAATGAAAGCATGAGGGGAAATGGTTGACATGGGCATGCGGCCATGGGCAACACGCCTTGGACAAGCATGACCGTGACACGCTGCATGTTGAGGCGAGATAGACTGTTTCAACCTTCTTTTCTTTTCTCTTCTTTGCCAGCCATTCCTTCATGAACCTGATATACTGGGGCATCTCTAACGCCTCTGCAAAGGGAATATTAATGTTCAGATTCATAAAAGCATTCATAAATTTTTCAAACTGAACCTGATTATTCTTTTTTTCTCTTTTTTCTCTTCTTTTCTTTGAGGACCATCGTTGTGGGAGAAGGAATAGGAGGCTCAGGTTTAGGCTTTTCAGCTTCATCTGATGATGTTCATCCTCGGCTTCCCCAGTATGCGTGTCATACTCCTCAGACTCGGCTCCTCTTCACCCTCCTCATGGTGCACAGTAATAGCCTAACAGTACTCCATCTGGGTTTTCTCCTGCTCAGCTGGGGCCTTACCTTTGTTCATGGTGTTTACAACACTTACCAACTGTCCCAACTGAGTCTCAATGTTTTTTATGGCTGCACTGTGGTCGTTTACTGTGGTGTTAATGGCAATGATTGCCTCCTCCAACTTGTTTGTTCTGTTACTAGACTCTGCAATGAAAGCTCCAACAAGATCCTCTAAAGATTTTTTATTTTCTCGAGTTTGAGCGGCAAAACCAGGAGGATTAAGAACATTCTTATTATTAGCATAAGAAAAAATTTCATGGTTCCTATTGTTAGGGTGATAATGTGTAGGTGTAGAATTATTATTATATCCCCTACAATTAAAATTTGATACGTACTGAATCTGTTCCATGGTCTCCTCCTGAGACTGAGATGTTAAAGCAGCTGCTGATTCAATTGACTGTGCACTCCCTGTACCTAAAAATTTCAGAAAAGCATTAGCGAGGGAAGTCATCTGGGCCTGAAGTGCACTTACGTTATTGATTTCAAAAACTCCAGCAGCAATCTTTTGCGGTGTAGACCGCTCAGATGACCACTGATAGATATTGGTGGCCATATCTTCCAGCAAGTTTCTAGCATTCTCAACTGTTTTAGACAACAGAGTCCCACCTGCAGCTGCATCAACAATAGTCTTAGTACTGGGATTTAAACCATTATAAAATAATTGAATCTGTAACCAATCAGGATATCCATGTTGGGGGTACTTCCTCAACAGCTCTTTGTAACGCTCCCATGTCTCGAACAACTGCTCTTCAAATTGTTGTTGGAACGTCCCAATGTCGGTCCTCAACTTGACCGTCTTAGCATGAGGAAAATATTTCTCCAGAAAGGCCTGGACCAAAGCATCCCAGGTGGTGATGCTTCCAGTGGGAATAGACTGCAATCAATCTCGTGCTTTATCCTACAAAGAAAAAGGAAACAAGCGTAAGCGGATGGCATCTTCAGAAACTCCATTTATTTTTACCGTCCCACAAATGTCTAAAAAGGATTTTAGATGAGAATTTGGGTCCTCGGTGGGCGATCCTCTATAAGCACAATCTTGAGCCATCTGAATGAGACCGATCTTTAGCTCAAAGTTGTTGGCATTGATCAGAGCATAGACAATCCCCGATTGTTGCCCTTCAAACACGGGCTGAAAGTAGTCTCTAATAGGCTTAGGCTCCTCAGGTGGATTTGGGTCGGCCATTTGAATATTTTTTCTATTCTCCCTTCGAAGCCTACGAATTGTTCTCTCGATCTCGAGATCTAAAGGTACTAAAGTCAATTCCCTATTCCTTCGCATGCACAACCTAAACTACCCTAAAAAGGAAAGAAAACAATTAAGGAAAGAAACTAGAAAAGAAAACAACTAACCTAAATATGGAAAAATAAAATCTAGCAAAGGAAAATACTAACTAATTAAGGGAAGCAAAAATACATATGACAAAACAATTTAGGAAACTAACAAATAAGGAAAAAGTAATCTAAAAAGGGGAAAAAACTGAAAAGCAAAAATCTATCAAAGGAAAATTTAAACAAATAAAGAAAAACTAAATATGGCAAGAAAGCAAATAAGGAAAAAAAATGCAATCTGCCTAAAAATAAGAAAAATAAAATAAAATAAAATACACCCTAAATCAAGACCGTACAATTTTTTTTCACAATATTAATCTAACTAAATGTGTCAATCCCCAGAAACGACGCCAAAAACTTGATGTGGAATTTTCCTACCGCAAGCGCACGGGTCAAGTAATAATAAAGTGATTTTGCAATTGAGTGTCGTCCTCTGGATTTGATTTTTAAGTTAGATTAACTACCATGAATATTCTTGTTCAATTTTATTTAGGGACCAAAAAGTAGTGAATTTTAGAAACCAAGGTAATGCAAATTAAAGATGTGAAATTCAATTGAGAGAATACTTAGGGAGTTGATTTTGTCAATTTAATCAAGGATTGATTTTAGGGAATGAATTATAACGCACAATGGTTTTATGAGTCTAAGAACCTTTAATCACAACTACCTCTCCCGAGTATAATTGATTCTCATGAAAATTAACTAACTTGATATCCCCATCTAGGTTCTTTAATAAGGAAGACATTTAGTTCTTTTTGACCAATTCTAAAGTTACTCTAAATTCCGTCACGATTTTAGAAATTCTACTTTAGTCATGCAATCTTAATTAAGTCTACACTAAATCCCCTCTCCCGAGCAAGGCTCAACACTTAGATCATTCAACTAATGGCCAATTAATTGAAAGCATTAAATTAAGAATGCAAACATAAAACAATTGTACAAATTCAACCCATAAATCAATCCATAAACTAAAAAGACTACATCAATCCCTAAGTAACAAACTTAGCTACTCATACATGGCATTACAAGACCAACTAAGCATAAAAAAGTCATTAAAACTAACTAAAGTAAGAGGGAAAGAAGATTAAACACTAGGTGGCCGAGACCGCACGTCCCCGTCACGATCTCCACGAACAAAGTCTTCAATCCCGCTCTCCACCATTTGCTTCAGCTTCCAAAGAGAGTTTTTCTCTCTGTTTTCGGCTCAAAATCTCTCCAAAAGAAGTCCCCCAAAAAGCCCTAATTGAAAAATATAAATAGGGAAAATTTTGGTCGTAGAGTCGCGACGCTGTCGTGATACCGCGAATCTGGAAATTTGCAACCGAGAGCGTTGAAAAGCCCAAAGAGCAGCGTCTCGACGCTGGTCTGCGGATGGGCCTATCTTCAATCTTCCAACTTTGATTCTTTTTTCATTCTTCGGCTTCTTTTCGCATCCCGAACATCCAATTGGCTCAAAACTATATTTCCTACAAATACAACACATAAATTCATAATTTTGACCAATAAATTATAAAAGACTAGCTAAGTTAATTAGGGAAAACTAGCTAGCTATGCTCGCTATCAATGCACCTTCCTTTTCGGTGGCTCAATCATAGGAACTTTGAAGTTAAGCGTGCTTAGATTGGAGAAGTTCTATGCCAACCACAAGGTCCATAATTATCTTTGATTCCCAACAATCTTATTCTAAAACATATCATCCCCAAAGATTCTTTATTTCCAGGCATTTGTAAAACCTTAATCCAAACAACTCCTAATTAAGGGGTTTTTTGTTGCACTACATTCAAGATTTTTCTGTTAAATACAAATATTTTTCTTCCTTACTATATATTTTAAAATTTTTTGACTAATCACTTTAAAATCGTTTTTGGATGATCTATCGCTCAAGTGATTCTTGAATAACAACTTTTAAATTAATCCAACTTTTAAATTATTTCAAATAAACCCTTGTTGAAAAACAATTAGGGTCCGTTTGGTTAGTGATCTAAAAACAGGAATTTGAAACACAAGGGATTCAATGAAAACAAAGTTGTATTTCATGTTTTCAGATATGTGTTTGGTAGCAGATTCAGAAATTGGATATGAATTTAAATAATAGTTCAAAATGTGTTTGCTAATATAGTTATAAACGATAAATTATTTGTAGTTATCAACTAAATACTAAGTTGAATATAAAATATTACTATTTAATTTATAAACATGTTATGTTATAAATTTTTTATTATCATTATTTTACAATATCATATAATTTATAATACATTATAATATACAAATTTTAATTTTGCAAAAATAAATTGAGTTTATAACATGAAATACTATATTAATTAAAGTTTTTTTTTATCTTTTTTTAATTTAATTCTGCATTTAAAATTTTGAAATTCAAAATCTGGATACAATGAAAACATAAAAAAGTTGTTTTCAGAATCTTCACTATTTGGATCACAGAATCTGAAAACAGTTTTAAAAAACACATCTGCCAAACGCATATTCGCTAAATTCAGTGATTTTGAAAACATAAAACAGAATCCGGATTGTCTACCAAACAAGCCCTTATTATTTTTTCTTCCTCTATGAAAATTAGTGAGAAACTTTACTTATTTTCCATTCTATTCATAGACTAGGACTTTTTATTGTCTTTCTACACATTATCCCAAGAGCTTGACTAGATTCTCGTGTTGAAGCTTCAAGATGACTTTTGCTTCGTTCTTGAATTCTTCATGTCCATAACTTAATTTTGTTGATAATCGTTTCAATGTTATGTCCCCATGAGCCATTACCCATAGCTTTTTGATCTATATTCACTCTAGGAAAAATAAATGAAAATATTGTCATATTGTGGTTCTAACACTTCTTAAATACTAATTAAAAAAAATAATATATAAAACTTTAATTAATTAATCTTGTAAACTAAACAAAACCCACAGTCTTCTAACACTACTTCTATTTATCACTAACATACACAAACGGGAACAACAAAAAGAAAAAAAAAGGTTTTTTTTTTTCATTTATCTTCTTCACACTTTTAAAAAGAGAAAACTTGATTTCAAACTTTGTTTTCGTTCATTTTTTTTTTTGGGAAAAATACACTTTTAGTCTTGAGATTTGGGTTAGGTTTCATTTTGGTCCCTGAGTTTTCAAACTCAACAATTTAGTCCCTGAGGTTTGATTTTAGTTTCATTTTGGTCCCTCCATCCAATTTTCCGTTAATACTTAACGGATTGTTGACGTGGCAAATTTTTTTTATTAAAAAAAATATTTTTAAGTTTTTTAAAATATAAATATAACAAAATAATCAAAATATTATTATTTTTTAAATTTTTAATTTCTTTCCCCCTCACTCTCCTTCTTCTTCTTCTTTCTTCCACCCTGCAGGGATAAAAGCCCTTGCGCAGCGAAAACTTACAGAACCTTTACTCAAATTTAATTTGGAATAAAATACCAATACGTTTGGCAAAATAATAAAAATTACAGCAGTAAAATCAAAATAAAACTACTGAATTTTTAATAATAAAACATGCTTGACCTTATTTAGATCTAATCTAAATTGGATCCTAATGATCCTAGAATTCAAGAATAACTTACCCTTGAAGGTTTCTTGAATTGCTTCACCAAAATTCCTTGGTTCTCCGCTGGAAAGAATTGTCACGAACACCACCACGAGGTTTCACCAGTATACTCAAAAGGGATACCCGTCAAGAGCTTGTGGGAACTTGAAAATTCTAAGGATTTTTTTTTTCTTCTCTGGAGACACACACTGATTTCCCAGAAAAACCAAAAAAAAAACTGAGAGAGCGAGAGAGAGGGAGAGAGGCGTGAGATAGGGAGAGAGATCTGCAACTACCCACTGACCACGTCTCTTTATTTAAAAAAGGAAAAAGATAATTTCAGATAACTGAAATATCAGTTATCTGATAACTTAATTAATTATAATTTTTAAAATCATAATTTTAAATTATAATTAATTATATTTTAATTAATCTAAATTAATTAAAATAACATTAATTTAAATCCAATTTAAATTAATATCCCTCTTATCTTATAGTTTAATTAAATCAAATTTAATTAAACTAAATCAATTAATTAATTCGAAATTAATTAATAAAAAATAAAATTGAACATCACATATTCAATTACTATTTTCTCTCTCAAAACTATAGTATTAATATACATCCAATGCATATTAATTATAACCTATAGTTTTAATATAAATCAAATTCATATTTTAGTATAATATTCGAACACCTTCGAATATTCAATCCATCCTTAGAATTTTACCTCAACGCCCTAAATGAGCTACCGGTGGGACCTAATGGACCTACAGATCAGAAGCTCCAACGATATGAGATTAGTTGGTTAAACTCATTATCCAAGTTAATCAATGTTCGTTAACTGTGGTTCACTCCACTAAAGAACCACAGCTGCACTCTTCTCACTGCAGACATATTTCTGTGTCCACGGATGTTGACCGTCAACAGCAAGTTAGCCCTTCACGTGTGTTCGTACCCCAGCTAGGTCAAATTACCGTTTTACCCCTGGGCTACCTCTTGGTCCTTAAGTACCAGTGCTCCTCTAATGAACAACCTGTTTGTGGTCCAACCAACAAACAGAAATCCCTCTCGTGCCATGAAGAGGGTAGGGCCCATTGTTCAAGACCCGGAGACACCACTTAAGGGAACACACCTCTACTTACCCTAGTATCGGGAAGGAGTGAATTCCATCTTGTAAGACTACGTTCCCAGCTCCCCACTCGGTCTTGTCCCCAAAATGGTAGGCTTATTGAGTCGGCGAACTGGCCACTCTCACCCGTACAAATCAAAGGACAATCCCTCATGGACAGGAGTCCATAATCCACTCAGGATTAAGGCCAAGTTGCCTAGGTCATCCTAGTGAAATAGAAGCCGAGCTAACCAACGGTGTTATAGTTAGTGGTTAACTATTTCGCGGTCCGGTCTTTGTGCAAACTCATTGCACAGGATACCCCCACTCGCATGTCAACCACATGAACGTGTTGGATCACTACGTTTGTATCAATATACAAAGCGGGCCGTATCCATAGTGTCACCAGGATAAGGTACCCAGCCTTATCCCTATACTACAGACCCTTTAGGCTAAAACTTGAACATTGATCCCCGTATGTCCCTACATACTAGTTCAAGCCTCATTCTATTAGCCATGGATGTTTAGTTTATTGGATTAGGGTTAACAAGACAAGATATAATACAAACATTGAATAATACATCACTTTATTAATGTTCGGTCAAATATACATTTACTATCTACGAGTTTTAGGGCATAAAACCCAACAAACTCCCACTTGAACTAAAACTCAAGTTACAGGGAAAATATATATATAATATAATCCAAAGCTGGAAATGGTACATGTATATTGTACATTACATAAAAGGTAAATATACAAAATACAATAAACTAGGGCATCCTAACACCCATTACACATCTCCCACTTGCCCTAGATTTGGCTATATACATGTCTCGCAGACCTAGACTCTCTAGATGACCCTCGAACACTTTAGCCGAGAGGGCCTTCGTAAACGGATCAGCAATGTTGTGCTCGGAAGCGATCTTGGTCACGACCACATCTCCTCTTTGCACAATTTCTCGAATTAGATGGTACTTCCTCTCTATGTGTTTACCTCTTTTGTGGCTGCGAGGTTCCTTTGAATTGGCTACTGCCCCACTGTTGTCACAGTATAACGTAATGGGCAAGTTCATATTTGGAACAACTTCCAAATCTGTCAAGAACTTCCTTAGCCAAACAGCTTCCTTAGCTGCTTCACAAGCAGCTACATACTCAGCCTCCATCGTGGAGTCTGCTATACATCCCTGCTTTATGCTCCTCCAAACTACAGCTCCCCCGTTAAGGGTGAAAACTGACCCTGACGTAGATTTCCTAGAATCCTTGTCAGTTTGGAAATCAGAGTCGGTGTAACCTGTGAGAACTAACTCCTTAGCCCCAAACACCAACATGTAATCTCTCGTTCTCCTAAGATACTTGAGGATTCCTTTAACGGCGGTCCAATGGTCCAACCCTGGATTCGACTGGTATCTGCTGACAATCCCTACAGCATAACAAATGTCAGGCCTCGTGCATAGCATGGCATACATTAAGCTACCCACGGCTGAGGCGTAGGGAATCCGTCTCATATCCTCAACCTCTTGAGGTGTCTTAGGAGACTGTTCCTTAGACAAGTGAACCCCATGCCTGAAAGGCAACAAGCCCTTCTTGGAGTTCTGCATCGAATATCGAGCCAACATCTTGTCGATATACGTTGCCTGAGACAGAGCTAGTGATTTGTTCTTTCTATCCCGAATGATCTGGATCCCAAGAACATACTGAGCCTCACCCAAATCTTTCATTTGGAATTGAGCTGCTAGCCATTCTTTTACGTCAGACAGATACCCTACATCATTCCCAATGAGTAGGATGTCGTCTACATAAAGTACGAGGAAAGCTACTTTATTCTTGTTGATCTTCTTGTATACACAAGGCTCATCAACATTCTGGTCAAAACCATAAGATTTGATCGCAGTATCAAACCTAATATTCCAAGATCTAGAAGCCTGTTTCAACCCATAAATGGATCGATTCAGTTTGCAAACCTTTTGCTCATTACCTTAGGATATGAACCCTTCGGGTTGAGACATAAAAATACTCTCGTCAAGATTGCCATTCAGAAAAGCTGTCTTGACATCCATTTGCCAAATTTCATAATCATAAAATGTGGCAATGGATAAGAGGATTCTTATGGACTTTAGCATAGCAACTGGAGAAAAAGTTTCTTCATAGTCCACTCCTTCTCGTTGGGTATAACCCTTTGCTACAAGTCTTGCTTTGAAAGTCTGTACTTTCCCAGCAGCATCTCTTTTTCTCTTATAGATCCATTTACACCCAATGGGTTTGACCCCTTCAGGCAGATCTACAAGTTCCCAAACTTGATTGAAGTACATCGACTCCATCTCAAGGTCCATGGCTTTGGCCCACTCGTCCTTATCTACATCATTCATTGCCTGACGATAAGACAATGGATCTTCTACGCCGTCATCAGGTATGACTACTTGTGTTTCTGTTAAACCCAAGTAGCGGTTAGGTTGTATCACAACCCTCCCACTGCGTCGAAGCTCTCCCACTACGTGAGGAGGACTAGATTGACGAGAAGAACTGCATTCTCCAACAACTCTTGTTGAAGGACCAGGTTCATCAACAACCCTTGTTGATCCTTCTGTAGCTTCTCCTAATACTAACTTACTTCGTGGTTGATGATTTCGTATGTGATCTTCCTCCAAGAAAGTTGCATTTGTCGATACAAATACTTTATTATCTTGAGGGTCATAGAAAAGACCACCTCTCGTTTCTTTCGGGTACCCAACAAATTGGCATAATCTCGTACGTGGTTCCAATTTCTTAGGATTTGTCACTAGCACATGTGCAGGACAACCCCAGATACGGAAGTAACACAAACTAGGTTTACGTCCCTTCCATAACTCAAAAGGAGTTTCAGAAACACTTTTTGAGGGAACATTGTTAAGAATATGTACTGCAGTCGCTACTGCATACCCCCAAAACGAGCTAGGCAATTGAGCATAGCTCATCATAGATCGAACCATGTCTAACAAGGTTCTGTTTCTCCTTTCTGATACACCATTTTGCTGAGGTGTACCAGGTGCTGAGAGTTGTGATTGGATTCCATGTTCTATCATATAGTCCTGGAATCGCTGATCTAAATACTCTCCACCTCGATCTGATCGAAGTGTCTTAATTGTTTTACCTAACAGATTTTCTACCTCAGCCTTAAACTCTTTGAACTTTTCAAGAGCTTCAGACTTATGGTCCATCAGGTATAAGTAACCGTATCGAGAATAATCATCTATGAAAGAGATGAAATATTCATAACCACCTCGAGCCTTTACATTCATTGGACCACAAAGATCCGAATGTATTAGTTCAAGTGGTTCTTTGGCCCTATAACCTTTTCCAGTAAAAGGCCTCTTGGTCATTTTACCCTCGAGACACGATTCACAGGGTGGTAAAGATGTATCTTCTATGTCACTTAGAAGCCCATTTTTAACCAAACGATCGATCCGATCGATGTTAATATGACCAAGACGAAGATGCCAAAGATACGTGTTGTTACTTAAATGAGAAACTTTTTGCCTTTTGTTTTGCGTTTCAGCCGTTTTAAACATTTCATGACTTAAAATGGCCTTTGCATCATTTGGTCTTAACACAAATAAATTATTCTCACGCTTAGCTGAACAAATGTAAACTCCATTCTTTGAAATTAAAGCTTCATTAAGCAAGAAGGAAATTGAATAACATTGTTCTAACAAAGCTGAAACAGAAATAAGGTTCCTTTTAATTCTAGGAACCAAGTACAAGTCCTCTAAAATTAAAAACCTATTTCTAAAGAATAATTTTGCAGCTCCCACTGCACGAGCTGAAACGACGTCTCCCGTTCCGACCTTGAGCGTCATTTCACCCTCTGCCAGCTGCTGGAAATTATTTCCCTGAAAAGAAGAACAAACATGATTAGTGGCTCCCGAATCTAGTATCCAGGCAAACTCATCATGTTCAACGAGACAAGTCTCTAACACAAGTAAATCAAATTTACCTTCTTTTTCTCTTCTCTTCTCAGCAAGGTAGCGGGGACAGTTGCGCTTCCAGTGACCATCTGCATTGCAGTGGAAGCATCTACCTTTGTCGGCCACGACCTTGGCCTTCCCCTTCCCTTGCACAGCCTGTGCAGGAGCCTTCCCCTTGTCTCCCTTCCTCTTCTGGATCTGCTTCGATGAAGAAGCCTGGGGTACAGATTTAGTCCCTGAGGATGAACCCTTCAGGAACTTTTTCTTGGAATGGGCCACATTGGCCTCTCCTTTCACCACATTCTTTCCCTTGCTCTTTTGCAGGGATTCGTAAATCTGTAACTCCGAGAGGAGGGTAGTCAGGTTGAACTGAATCTTATTCATGCTCGCGTTCGTCCTGAAAGACAGATAGCTCGCCGGGAGCGAGTGAAGGATGAACGCAACCTGACTGCGCTCGCAGACTACCCCGCCATTTGCCTCAGCTATGTTGAACTGGTTAACCATGTCCAGGACATGTTCCCGAACAGATTGACCTTCCAACATCTTGGCATTGAAGACATTCTTCAAGGCGTCGTGGTGGAGCTGGTAGGACGGAAGTCCAAACGTCTCCTGCAGGGAATTCATAATTTCCCTGGCAGTTGCCACGTTCTCATAACGCTTGGCCAAAACTTCAGACAAGCTGACCAATATATAGACCTTGACCTTTTCATTGGCCTTGGTCCAGCGTTCATAGGCGTCTTTAACTGCCTGAGAGGCAGTGCGAGGGGGAACGGGAGGACATTCCTCCGTTAAGACGAATCTTAAATCCTCAACCACGAGTATTGTATTGAGGTTTGATTTCCATTGTGGAAAATTCTCGCCGGTTAGTTGTTCATTTTTAAGCAGAGATATGATAGAGGAAGACATTGCTGAAAAACAAACAAGTGACCGTATTAGTTATCTTTGCCTTAACCCATTACACAAGCAATACAAACAATTGCATATATCCAATCAATTTTGCAAACAGACAATCAAAGAACCCTAATAAAACTATGATTGTGTTTCGCAACGATGCTTTAGAGGTTTAGAAGAACAGCCACCGAAGGGTGATCAGTTGTTCCTCCTCTAAAATGAGACTCTTCTCAGTCAATTTCTAATACCAGAATAACTCATATTCCATTAGAGATTAACCACCGTTGTTCGGTCAAGGATTTGTTAACAAATTAACTCCTCCCCGTAAGTGTAACCCTCCCACTTTCAGATCCCAGAGGCACGCACCAACAGGCTACCGTTAGGAAAGACAACTGTTGGTAATTAGCCTAAGTGATCCTATCCTTTTCAGGAGTTCACGGTGTTCCGAATCCTATGATCAGGCCCTCCGAAGGGGTGGTTGCTCCAGGGCAACACGCAGGCGGATCATAGGAATCTCACGTTGTGACCTAGGGGTGGAGACCGAAGGATACGTTGACACGTGTCCCGCTCCCACTTACTATAGTCACTTTCCCCATTCACCTTGGTATTGACCCATGCAAACACTCTCCAAAGGGAGGCCACTCTACGACGACACGAAGCCGAGCATGGATCTCACGGTGTGAACGTCACGGGGACGTAGGAGCAAAACTCAATTTAAATTAAGTTTTGTAATTTTCCTCCCACTAAAGTAACTGAATATTAATTTTAGGGTTTGATTAAACCTAGATAAATCCGGCTAAGTCATTTATCTAAGTCTAGTCCTATTATAACTATTATAATAAGACCTAATGTCTAGGTGTATTAAACCAATTTAATTAACCTAGTGACATTATTCTAACATTAACCTAAGATTAATTCAACTCCGGTGTTCCAGATCCGTTCCCAGGTAGGAGGTGTTCCGTTTACCGTCAACTTAAATACCTCCAATCCTTAGACAGAACTTCACTGGTAGAGTTCCCTTATAATCTTAGGAATGTTCGTCCTACTTAGTTCATTAAAACTATTTTAAAACTAAGTAAGATATTCTAATCCTATTAGAGAATGATCTTAGGTCTAATTAATTTTAACCCATTAAAATTAATTCAATTTAACCTAAGATCCTATGTGAACATGCATATCTTGATTATAGATTGACGGTTTCTAATCATAAAATTTTAAACTATTTCAAAATTTTAATGATTAGCCCTATAATCATGCATACTATAGTTTTTAAAACAATTAACAATCATATTCAAGTTAATGAAATTCAAACTATAGTATTTTGCATTGCATGAAAATTAATATAACCTTTATATTAACCTATGGATGTATCATGCTCAATGCAACTTGATTTCCATTTTAAATAATAAACAATTTTATTATAGCCAAAAGATGGAAAATCAACTTAGCATGCTGCAAACAAATTATTTTTAATATAACTCTTATATTAAAACTATGTAATTGCATGCACCATACTTTTCCATTTTCATGAATTTAATATAACTCAATTATATATTAATAACTCATGAAAATCAAACCATGCATTTCAATCATATATTATAATCTAATTATAACATACATAAATGCATGAGCATGCTTTATAACCTAAGGTGGGATTTCTAATTTTATATGACATCCATAAAGCATATAAAATAGCATATGAACCGATTAATTGGCCTCTAGGACAAAATTAAAGCTAAATTACAATAATAAAGCAAAATTCTATCCTATTACAGCCTTCTGCAGCCCCGAACCGGACCAAAACCGCTCCAAAACGTGCCAAAACCGCCCAAAACAGGTCAAAACCACCGAAAATTGGTCAAAACCGCTTGAATCAGCTGAAAAACCACCGAACCAGGTCAAAAACCGGTCAAAAACCGCCCATAATTGACCAAACCGCGCCCCAGTCAGCAACCCAGGCGAGCCGGTCAACGAACCAAGAAGGAAAGTCAACGAACCGGCTGTAGACCTGCTGAACCGCGCCTCTTCACGAACCGGACCGCCGAACCGCGCCTATCCGAAGAACCGGTGTGACGCGAACTGGACCGCCCCTTCGAACCGCGTACGCTGACGTCATCAGCGAAGGCGATGACGTCAGCCCTACCCTGTAGTGCGCGCTTTTCCGTCCGTTTTTTTTTTTTTTTTTTTTTTTTTTTTTTTTTTTTTTTTTTTCGATTTTCTGGAATTCCAGCACTGTTCCAGCCGCAATTGTTCGTCGTTTTCCGCCGTTTTTTTTTTGGCCAAATTTGATCCCGATCTTCATCGTTCTTCAGCCTAAACTAGACTTGGACTTACAGAGACTCGATTTACAATTTAATTGCCCAAAAACGCAGGGGCCTTTACATTTGATCGCATCAAAAAAATTGTAAATCTAAGGCCAATTAATCTCCAGTTCACAGCAAATTAACATTCATAATGCAATTAAATCCCACCTAAAACCAACGCAAATTTTAATTCACAAATTAAAATACAGAGAAGGCTCTGATACCAATTGCAGGGATAAAAGCCCTTGCGCAGCGAAAACTTACAGAACCTTTACTCAAATTTAATTTGGAATAAAATACCAATACGTTTGGCAAAATAATAAAAATTACAGCAGTAAAATCAAAATAAAACTACTGAATTTTTAATAATAAAACATGCTTGACCTTATTTAGATCTAATCTAAATTGGATCCTAATGATCCTAGAATTCAAGAATAACTTACCCTTGAAGGTTTCTTGAATTGCTTCACCAAAATTCCTTGGTTCTCCGCTGGAAAGAATTGTCACGAACACCACCACGAGGTTTCACCAGTATACTCAAAAGGGATACCCGTCAAGAGCTTGTGGGAACTTGAAAATTCTAAGGATTTTTTTTTTCTTCTCTGGAGACACACACTGATTTCCCAGAAAAACCAAAAAAAAAACTGAGAGAGCGAGAGAGAGGGAGAGAGGCGTGAGATAGGGAGAGAGATCTGCAACTACCCACTGACCACGTCTCTTTATTTAAAAAAGGAAAAAGATAATTTCAGATAACTGAAATATCAGTTATCTGATAACTTAATTAATTATAATTTTTAAAATCATAATTTTAAATTATAATTAATTATATTTTAATTAATCTAAATTAATTAAAATAACATTAATTTAAATCCAATTTAAATTAATATCCCTCTTATCTTATAGTTTAATTAAATCAAATTTAATTAAACTAAATCAATTAATTAATTCGAAATTAATTAATAAAAAATAAAATTGAACATCACATATTCAATTACTATTTTCTCTCTCAAAACTATAGTATTAATATACATCCAATGCATATTAATTATAACCTATAGTTTTAATATAAATCAAATTCATATTTTAGTATAATATTCGAACACCTTCGAATATTCAATCCATCCTTAGAATTTTACCTCAACGCCCTAAATGAGCTACCGGTGGGACCTAATGGACCTACAGATCAGAAGCTCCAACGATATGAGATTAGTTGGTTAAACTCATTATCCAAGTTAATCAATGTTCGTTAACTGTGGTTCACTCCACTAAAGAACCACAGCTGCACTCTTCTCACTGCAGACATATTTCTGTGTCCACGGATGTTGACCGTCAACAGCAAGTTAGCCCTTCACGTGTGTTCGTACCCCAGCTAGGTCAAATTACCGTTTTACCCCTGGGCTACCTCTTGGTCCTTAAGTACCAGTGCTCCTCTAATGAACAACCTGTTTGTGGTCCAACCAACAAACAGAAATCCCTCTCGTGCCATGAAGAGGGTAGGGCCCATTGTTCAAGACCCGGAGACACCACTTAAGGGAACACACCTCTACTTACCCTAGTATCGGGAAGGAGTGAATTCCATCTTGTAAGACTACGTTCCCAGCTCCCCACTCGGTCTTGTCCCCAAAATGGTAGGCTTATTGAGTCGGCGAACTGGCCACTCTCACCCGTACAAATCAAAGGACAATCCCTCATGGACAGGAGTCCATAATCCACTCAGGATTAAGGCCAAGTTGCCTAGGTCATCCTAGTGAAATAGAAGCCGAGCTAACCAACGGTGTTATAGTTAGTGGTTAACTATTTCGCGGTCCGGTCTTTGTGCAAACTCATTGCACAGGATACCCCCACTCGCATGTCAACCACATGAACGTGTTGGATCACTACGTTTGTATCAATATACAAAGCGGGCCGTATCCATAGTGTCACCAGGATAAGGTACCCAGCCTTATCCCTATACTACAGACCCTTTAGGCTAAAACTTGAACATTGATCCCCGTATGTCCCTACATACTAGTTCAAGCCTCATTCTATTAGCCATGGATGTTTAGTTTATTGGATTAGGGTTAACAAGACAAGATATAATACAAACATTGAATAATACATCACTTTATTAATGTTCGGTCAAATATACATTTACTATCTACGAGTTTTAGGGCATAAAACCCAACACACCCAACCCCTTCTCCTTCTTCAAGCTTTCTCCGACGACTGTCAACACCGACCGACGGCGGCGGCTTCTGACGATGGCGATCGCCGGAGAGCTGCTGCTACCGACGATTTTTTTTCTTTCTTCTCTTCTCAACTCCATTCTCTTTTCTTTTTTATTTTTTTCACCACTTTTTCTCCTTTCTTTCTTCTCAATTCCTTTCATTTTCTTATTTTCTTTGATCGAAGCCATGAAACCCTTGGATTCCAGCTTGAACGAAACCCACATCCCGCCGCTGCTTCACTCCATGCGTTTCAAATCTCTCTCTCCCTTCTTTCCAGCTATAACGCGTTACAGATCTGGAACGAAACCCAGATCTGAAATGAAGAGGATTTTCCCTTCGTTTTAGACTGTTCCCTTTCGATTATAGAGAAAGAAGCGACGAGCGATTTCATGGAGGTCATTCCCTTTCGATTCCAGAGCTGGTAGCAGGTCGTGGCTGGAATCGTGCGACTGGTTTCATGGAGGTCGTCGACGACTGGTAAACGTGCACAGACTGGTGTGGGTTTTCGGGTTAATCTATCGTTGGTGTGGGTTTTCGAGTTCAGCTGCCGTGGGTCTCGGTATTTGAGGGGTTGAATCGTCGTTTTCTTTTGGGTCTCAGTTTAGAGACTGGTGTTCTCGCTGGAGAGTCGCCGTGGGTACATATTCGCGAGGTTGGTAGCAGCAGAGCATGCGTGGGTCTCGGTTTTGAGTGGGTGATTCGAGTGTGGCTGGTTTGTGTCTCGTTTCTTTCTCCCTTCTGGGTTCCCCTTCCTCCTCGATCTTTTGGCGAATGGAAACCAGGTTAAAAATATATATATATATGTCGTCGGCGGCCGACCATTTGCAGCAGAAGAGTAGGGGAAGGAGGAAGAATAAGAAAAAGAAGGAGGAATGAAAAAATAAAAATATTAATATTTCTATTATTTTAATATATTTTTATTTAGAAAAATTTAAAAATATTTTTTTAATAAAAAAATAGCACCACGTCAGTAAATTGTTAGTTTCTAATGGAAAAATTGATGGAAGGACCAAAATGAAACTAAAACTAAACCTCAGGGACTAAATTATTGAGTTTGAAAACTCATGGACCAAAATGAAACTTAATCTAAACCTCAAAGACTAAGGGGCTGTTTGGCCCACTGGGTTGGTTATAATAGTGGGGGTTACTATAACCAACCCAATGTTTGGGGCACCAACAAAAATAAGGGGTGGAGTTTGTAACGCCCCAAGCCCAGGATTCAGAATCTGGATTCAACCCTTAACGGCCCCGACATTCCCCTGTGACCTGGCCACGCCACCATACTTTTCTGAAACTGCTTCAAAGAATGAAGATTGTCCCCACAAACCAACACGGGGTCCTTTTAGCATGCTTTGTCCTCACTCACATGCTTCCTAGGAAAATTCCCAGGAGGTCACCCAACATAGAACTTCTCCAAGTCAAGCACGCTTAACTTCAAAGTTCCTATTATTGAGCCACCGAAAAGGAAGGTGCACATTGTTGGTATAGGTAGTATCTATCAATTCTTTTAAGCTTTTCTTGAACATACTCTCATGTCCTTAGGATCCCTCTCATTCGGATGTGATTTCGGTTCATTCATGTACCCCTCCTAACTCGGGTGTTACAGAGTTGGTTATTTTTCTCCTCCGTGTTGCTACAGTAACCACTATTCAATCCACCTCAATTATTCTATCCATTCTCTACAGTAACTCTTTTCTCTCTTCTTCCATGTGACTCATTGACTTTCCTACTGACAATCGGTCGACGAATTTTCCAACGACCACCGACAACTTTTCCGGCGACCGACGTCGACTTTCCGGTCACTTTTCCGACGACCGACGTCGACTTTCCGATCACTTTTCCGGCGATCACCGACGACTTTTTTTTTTTAATCTTCTCTTCTCGTTTTCATTTCGAAAAATATAAAAAAAACGAAAAATAAAAAAATAAAAAAATAAAAAAAAAAGTAGAAGAAATGAAAGGAAAAAAAAGGGAAAAAAAATTCAGTCGCCGAAAAATTTGTTGGTGGTCGTCGGAAAAATAAAAAAAATTATAGAGTTAGATACTAGGTTGTCTTTGTATAAATATGAAGTTTTATTACATAATTACTTTTGATAATGAAGTACATGAATGTTTACCTTCATCGTACAATATTTTTCATTCCAAATTATACTTATCGTATTTAAGTTTACCGTGATAATAATAATTTTTTTTAAAAAATACTACTCAAGTTTTTATTTCATGTGATTTCTATTTTATTTGATTCTTTTGATAATGAAGGTAAAATGAGTTTTGAATAAGCCTTTACCATTTTTATGTTGGAAATACATAAATGAAAAAAAAATATATATGGTTTTTCTATATGAAATCATAAAATTACTTATTTTGAGAAAAAACCATGACTCTGAAACAAAGAAAATCTAACATTTATCTTAAGTTATTCTTGTTTCCTTTTAAGTTAAGCACATAATTTAACCCTATACCTATAACTTTATTATTATTTTTTTTTACCGCTAAACTCAAACATTTTCTTATTAATATTTGCAAAATATGGTATTTGACGTATAAAGTTGCATGAGGAAAATAAACAAAAAATTCAAGAAAAAAAAAATAATTAGCTTGAACCTTTGATTCAGAACCTAATGTTAAACATATCAACATTGTTAACCCATACTAAAATAATCTGCATCCCAAACACAAACTATTTTATCCCAAATTATAATAATCTGCACCCCAAACACAAATTATTTTATCCCAGACTATAATAATCTCCTATTATTACCCCCAGCTATTATAACAAACTCAGTGTCCCAAACAGTCCCTAAAAGTATATTTTCCCCTATCTTTATTTTTACAATATGTGAGGGTAGGGGATTCAAACCACAAACCTCTTAGATGATTAGTACACTTTTAAAAAGAGAAAATGTCTTTTAGAAGCTAAGTTTTGCATTATAATTTTCATAGGGAAAGTAAAAAAAAAGAGAACATTTTCTAATAAAAGACATTTTCAATTTTATTTTAAAGTTCAAAGGTATTAATGAAACATAAAAGAGAAATTTTTATAGTTAATATTTACTAAGCTCCATTTTTAATGAGACTGGAAAATGGGTACACTTGAAAAATGGTTAAAATTTGAAATTTCCCTTTTCTTTTTATTAAATCAAATCAAGTCAAGAAAATCAGTAACTAATTACAAGAAAGAAGAAAAAAAAGTTCAACAAAAATCCTTAAACTGTTGGCCTAGAGCCTCCTCGAGCAAGAACCAGGACTCGTCCATCAATTCAGGGCTCAATCTGAACATCAGAACACAAAACTCCATCTGATTGAGAGCGCCATCGCCGTCGAAATCCCCCTCCCTCAACATCGCTCTGAGATCGTCATCGCTCAGATCCGCCAGCCCTAGCGCCGCGGCGTTCCTCTTCAGGCTCTCGAAATCGATGACCCCCTTCTCTCTGTCCATCAGAAGATTGAACCCATTGCAAAGCTCCCCAATCAGGCCCTCGCCGCCGAGCCTCTGCGCCATCGTCGGCAGCCAGTCCTCGAATCCCGATTGGTTTGCGACAAAAGCCATTGGAGTGAGAAAGTGAGATGGGATTGGGGATTAGGGATAAGGAATTGGGGCTTGCGTTTGAGGGTAAGAGGAAGGAGTGGAACGGGGGGATATATATGGGGGAAGAGTGAAGAAGAAGAAGGTCAATGGAGTTTTCGGAGAAGGAGCGGCCATGGGCGCCAACTAAGGTACAGATAATAATGTAGATTGGTTACGCTGATTCAGATTTGCAGGTTGGGTGATTTCGAAGAAGGCGCGTTGCAGGGGTATAATCGTCATTTTATCCAGAAAGATGCCATTGGGGTTCTGTTCTGCCGTTCTGGATATTTTTTGTATATATATTTTTGTGAGTACGAATACTACAAATATATAAATACACGGTCGATTATTGGGCTGGCATATGTTTATCAATTTATTGCATTATTTATATTTATTACTTTTTTTTTTTTTTTTACAGCTGACAGCTGAAAGTTTTGCTAAAAGTCAATAACTTTTATTTCTCAATTGAGTGTCTTACAAAAATAACAAGACTAATATATAGAACTTTCACACAAACTATTGTACAAGGAAAAGCAGAATGTACAAGGTATTTAAAGACAGATAAGACAAGTATATTTCAAAGGTAAAGTGAGAGGATGTGATTAGAAATTGGTGAAAGAATTAAGCCATGACAATCCTTTGACCATGGACTTTTAAATCCGAGGATATTACGGTTGAAGCTTGCCTTATTTGCTTTATTTCGTCTGCTGTTGTTGAGGATCCCACATCGAAAAGAATGGTGGAGACCTCACAATATATAAGCTACAAGGGTCACTCCACTCATTACCAATTGGTTTTGAGATGGAAGCCCATATAATCTAGGAAATTACGGCAGAAATGCTTAATCAAGAAGCATAAATTGAAGCTCTCTGGAAGAGAAAAGAAAAAAGTGAGAGAAATCATTCTAGAGCGTTGTAAACTCTTGTAATTTTCTCCCTGGAGTTTTAGTGGAACCTGCATCGGTAGCAGAGAACTGGACGTAGCCTACATTGGGTGAACCAGTATAAAACTCGGTGTCAATTTCTCCTTCCTTCTCTTTTATTTATTATTGTTCTTGTTACTTAGAATTTTAGATTGGTTTATCTATTTTTCTAAGCTCTTGGTTTCAAATTATTTATTTCACATTATATTTGAAACCAAAACCGGATCTGGGAATTGCGATAAATTATATATTGTTTGAATTAAGATTGATTATACTTTTATCGCCTAACAATTTGGTATCAGAGCATTCTGGTTGTAGAACAATGTCAGGAGGGGATGCGAAATTGGTTATATTTAATGGATCAGATTTTTCTTTTTGGAAGTGTCAGATATTAGATTATTTGCATTCCAAGGAATTGGATTTACCATTAGAAGGAAGACTTGATGACATGGGAGAAAAAGAATGGAAGAAGTTGGACAGAAAGGTGTTGGGGACTATTCGCCTGACTTTGACAAAGAACGTGCAAAGCAGTGTGGCGAAGGCAACGACCACAGCAGAGCTGATGACAGCTTTGTCCAACATGTATGAAAAACCCTCGGTAAATAACAAGGTGTATCTCGCAACCAAATTCTTTAATTTGAAAATGGCTGAAGGTACATCTGTTACTGTCCATTTAAATGAGTTTGATTTGTTGATAAACAAATTAACTGCTGAAGGTACATCTGTTACTGTCCATTTAAATGAGTTTGATTTGTTGAACTAGAATTTACTGATGAAGTAAATGCGATTTTGTTGTTGAGATCTTTGCCGGATAGTTGGGAAACCATGAAGGTTGCACTTTCTAATTCATGTGGTAAAGATAAATTGCAGTTTTCACAGGTTAGAGATTCTGCTCTAGCAGAAGAAATTCGTAGAAAGGACTCAAGTGTTGCTTCTACTTCTGGTTCGACATTAAATGCGGACAGAGGAAGGAGTAATAACAGAAGTCACGGAAATCGAGGTAAATCAAGAAACAACAGAAGCAAGTCTAGGAATGGCAGATTAGAATGTTGGAACTGTGGTAAAACTGGACATCTGAAAAGGAACTGCAAGACCCTGAAGCGAACTGAAGGGAATGAAACTGGTGCAAATGTTGTTGCTAATGAGATGCATGATGCTCTGGTTCTGGCAGTGGAAAGTACTCATGACACATGGGTAATTGATTCAGGTGCGTCATTTCATACTACAGGTCAACGCGCCATTCTTGAAAACTATGTTGCAGGAAATCATGGAAAGGTGTATCTAGCTGATGGAGAGCCTTTGAACATCATTGGGATCGGTGACGTCAAATTGAAAATGGAGAATGGTTCAACATGGGAAATTCGCAAGGTACGCCACGTTCAAAATATGATGAAGAACTTGATTTCTATAGGGCAGTTAGACAGCGAAGGATGTGAAGTATCCTTTGGTCAAGGAAACTGGAAGGTTACAAAAGGTGCCATGATAATTGCTCGAGGATACAAGTCAGGGACTTTATATGTCAACAGTGATGACAAAGATATGGTGGCTATTGTAGATCACTCGAGTCACACAGATTTGTAGCACAACAGGCTGGGACATATGAGTGAAAAAGGTATGAAGCTTCTTCACTCTGCAGGGAAGTTACAAGGACTGAAGGCAGTTGAACACAAGTTGTGTGAGGGCTGTGTATTTGGGAAGCAGAAGCGCGTTGGTTTCTCAAAAACAGGAGCAAAGCCAAAATCCACGAAGTTGGAGTTAATTCACACTGACGTGTGGGGACCTTCTGAAGTTTCTTCTCTTGGTGGTTCCAGATACTATGTGACCTTCATAGATGACTCAAGCAGGAAGGTATGGACCTATTTTCTCAAACATAAGTCTGATGTATTCTCTGTTTTCAAAACTTGGAAGGCTATGGTTGAGAATGAGACAGGTCTAAAAGTTAAATGCTTGAGGTCGGACAATGGTGGCGAATATGTTGATGGGGAATTCAAGAAATATTGTGCAGACAATGGGATTGTGATGGTGAAGACCATTCCAGGGACACCACAACAAAACGGTGTGGCTGAGAGAATGAACAGGACGCTGAATGAGCGTGCCAGGAGCATGAGATTGCATGCAGGATTGCTTAAGATGTTCTGGGCAGAGGCAATCAACACGGCAACCTATCTGATCAATAGGAGCCCGACCACATCTATAGACTTCAAGTTGCCTGAAGAAGTCTGGAGCGGTAAAAAGGTAAACCTTTTCCATCTAAAGGTTTTCGGTTGTGTGTCTTATCTCCACATTGATGCTGCAGACAGGAGTAAATTAGATGCTAAATCCAAGAAGTGTTATTTTCTCGGATATGGCGGTGCTGAAATTGGCTATAGATTTTGGGATGACCAAAACAGGAAGATAGTCAGAAGCAAGAATGTGATCTTTAATGAAGAAGTTCTGTACAAAAACAGAACAACAGTTGACTCAGAAAGATTAGAGTCAGATGAAAGCAAAAAGGAGAAGACTCAGTTTATAACTATTCCAGAGGTTGAGACTAGAAAAACAAGAATTGAAGATCAGAATACAACTACTCCTGAGGAACCAGTTGTGGACTCTGAGGAACCAGTTGTGGACTCCGAGGAACCAGTTGTGGAAACTACTGTAGAACCTGATGAAGTTCAGAGAACGCCACCTACAGTAGTCAGGAGATCCACTAGAACTATCAGACCACCACAGAGGTATTCCCCTACTTTGAATTATATATTACTAACTGACAGAGGTGAACCTGAATATTATGACGAAACGGTTCAATTGGAAGATTCTGTCAAGTGGGAGTTAGCCATGAAGGATGAGATGAATTCACTCTTGGAAAATCAGACATGGAAACTGACCGAGTTACCAAGAGGTAAGAAAGCTTTGCAGAACAAATGAGTTTACAGAATCAAGCAAGACCCTGATGGTAGCAAAAGATACAAAGCAAGGCTTGTAGTCAAAGGCTTTCAACAGAAGGAAGGTATTGACTTTAATGAGATATTTTCTCCTGTAGTTAAATTAACTACTATTAGAACTGTATTGTCAATAGTGGCAGAAGAGGATCTGTTTCTGGAACAGATGGATGTAAAGACCGCATTTCTTCACGGTGATTTAGAGGAAGAAATTTACATGGTACAGCCACAGGGTTTCACAATACAGGGACAGGAGAAAATGGTTTGCAAACTTCAGAAAAGCCTGTATGGTCTCAAACAGGCTCCCAGACAATGGTATAAGAAGTTTGACAGTTTTATGTGCAACAATGAATTTCAGAGGTGTCAGGCAGATCATTGTTGCTACATAAGATCTCAAGGTAACTTATATATTATTTTGCTACACTATGTTGATGATATGTTGATAGCAGAGACAAACGAACAAGAAATTCTTAAGATAAAGGCTATGTTATCTAAAGAATTTGATATGAAAGATTTGGGAGCTGCCAAACAAATCTTGGGAATGAGGATCGAGAGAAAAGATGGTACATTGACTTTGTCACAAGAAGAGTATGTGAAAAAGGTACTAAATAAGTTTCACATGCAAGATGAAAAACCCGTGAGTACTCCTTTAGCCTGCCACTTTAAATTATCAAAGGAGCACTCACCCACTACTGAGCAGGAAAAAGATCATATGGCTAGAGTGCCATATGCTTCAGCTATAGGAAGCCTGATGTATGCCATGGTTTGCACAAGACCAGACATTGCACATGCAGTGGGAGTTGTTAGCAGATATATGAATAATCCAGGAAAGGAGCACTGGGAAGCTGTAAAGTGGATTCTCAGATATCTGAAAGGTACAACTGACTATGCTTTGCATTTTAAGAAGTCGGAAGATTTTAAATTGCAGGGTTATGTAGATGCAGATATGGCAGGTGACACTGATGGCAGGAAAAGTACTACCGGGTATGTTTTTACTTTGGATAATACTGCTATTAGTTGGATTTCTAGACTGCAGAAGATAGTGGCTCTTTCTACTACAGAAGCTGAGTATGTTGCAGTTACTGAAGCAAGTAAAGAGATGATATGGCTTCAGTCTTTCTTAGAAGAACTTGGCTTGAATTTGGGAAAAGGGACTTTGCATTGTGACAGTCAGAGTGCTATTCATTTAGCAAAGAATCCAGTGTTTCATTCGAGAACGAAACACATACAGGTAAGATATCATTTTATCAGATCAGGTTTGGAAAATGGAGTACTGGTACTTGAAAAGATTCCAGGAAGTCAAAATCCAGCTGATATGTTCACCAAGGTTGTTCCTGCTGACAAACTGAAGTTGTGTACAACTTCAGTTGGGCTCTTCCATGAGTAGAGGGGAGTCGCTACCGTTGCAAGGGAAACGTGTTGTTTGTTTTGTCTCCAAAGTGGGAGATTGTTGAGAATTGGAGCCAAAAAACAAGGCCCATTATTCACTAAACTTTCTCAGCAAGAAATTCATGCTGCGAGAAAGTCATGCGGCGAGAAACTCATGCGGTGAGAAAGTCATGCGGCGAGAATTTCATGCGGCGAGAATTTCATGCGGCGAGAAAGTCATGCGGCGAAGTGTGAAAGAAGAAAAATTGCGGCAGTGTGAACATAAGGAAATTACGACAGAAATGCTTAATCAAGAAGCATAAATTGCGGCAAACTTGATTGGCTGAAAGAGAAAAGATAAGGCGGCTGCAATGCCTATAAATAGGGAGGTTGCCTTCACTATTTTCATTCATTCAATCCAAAAGAAGAAAGAAAAATTGGAGAAGCCATCTTCTCCAAATTTTTGAAGTCTTGAGAGATTTTTCTTCTTGAGTTATTTACTGTGAGTTTTTTCTTTCCATTTAAGAGTTTTGAGAGCTTGTTGTAGAGTGATTCGTGAGCCTTTTTCTTGAGAAAAAAGTGAGAGAAATCATTCTAGAGCGTTGTAAACTCTTGTAATTTTCTCCCTGGAGTTTTAGTGGAACCTGCATCGGTAGCAGAGAACTGGACGTAGCCTACATTGGGTGAACCAGTATAAAACTCGGTGTCAATTTCTCCTTCATTCTCTTTTATTTATTATTGTTTTTGTTACTTAGAATTTTAGATTGGTTTATCTATTTTTCTAAGCTCTTGGTTTCAAATTATTTATTTCACATTATATTTGAAACCAAAACCGGATCTGGGAATTGCGATAAATTATATATTGTATGAATTAAGATTGATTATACTTTTATCGCCTAACAGTTTGTTGTGATTGGTTTCCATTGTCGTTGGTACAATTATTGATTTGTTTTGATTTTGTTTGCTGAGTAAGTTGATCATGTTCATCTGTGTTTATAATCTTCCTCAAACTGGAGGTAGGCAGCGGACAAACTCTAAGTCTGTTTGTCATGTGTTACAGAAGGGAACCTTGGCTAGCGTCTGCTTTCGATAGGATTAGTTTGAATGCTGGTGTTAGCTTCAGCACCAGAGAAAATGGGATCCGTAATTGGTCTTGGTAAGACATGGTCAGCAAGAATATCTGTGATGTCAAAATCAGAAGTAACATTCTGATTGTGAAAAGGAACAGTCTGTCTCTTAACAATATCATAGAGTTTATATCCCTTAACACTTGGTGGGTATCCTAAAAAAACACAGGGATAGGCTCGCGGATCAAACTTTGATCGATGAGCAATGATGTGGACTTTTCCTACCGCAAGCGCACGGGTCAAGTAATAATATAGTGAATAGTAAATTCGAATGTCGTCCTCTGGATTGGATTTTTAAGCAAATCAAGTATTATGAATAATCTTGCCCAATTTTATTTAGGGATCAAAAAGTGATGAATATGTGATGAATTAAACAAATCAAAGCAAGTAAAAAGAATGGAAATTCAATTGGGAAAACTACTTAGGGAATTGATTTCGCCGATTTCGTTTAGGATTGATTTTAAAGAATAAGTTATTATGCACAATGAAATTATGAGCCAAAGACCCTTTAATCACAACTACCTCTCCCGAGTATAATTGATTCTCATGCAAATTAACCAACTTCATATCCCTATCTAAGTTTATTAATATGCAAGGCAATGAGATCTTTTAACCAATTCTAAAGTTAATCTAAAACCGTCAAGAATTAGAAATTAAACTTTATTCATGCAATCTTGAGCAAGTCTATATCAAATCCCCTCTCCCGAGCTAGATTCGAAACTTAAATCATCCAACTAATGGCCAATTAATTGAAAGCATTAAATCAAGATTACAAACACAATAACATTGCACAACTTAAACCATAAATCAATCCATAAACTTAATCAACTACATCAATCCCTAAGCTACAAGTTTAGCTACTCATGAATGGAAATACAATCTCAACTAAACATGTGAAAGCCATAAATCTAACTAAAGAAAAAGAAGGGAAAAGAAAACTCAATGTAGGCCGAGTCCGGACGTCCCCGTCACGATCCCCACGAACAATGGGTTGATTTCCAACTTCCTCCTTTGGTTGCAGCTCCAAAAGCCCTCTATTCTGTCCTCTTTACGGCTCCAAAAGGTCCCAAATTGATCTCCCCTAAAACCTAGCCGAAGTGAAGCTTTTATTCTGATTTTTTGTCCTAGCGTCGAGACGCTGTCAAGACAGCGTCGCGACGCTGCCTCTTATACGCGCGTTCTGAATAAGGAAAAACGGTAGCGTCGAGACGCTTCCTATCATAGCGTCTCGACGCTGTAAGCTTTACGCGCCTAATCTGATATGGAAAGTGAGCGTCGAGACGCTCAAGAGCTAGCGTCTCGACGCTAGCCTGCTGTTGACCGCGGTTTGACTTTTTTCCTCTTTTATTCTTTTCATTCCTCTGCATCTTTTCACGCCCCGAGCACCCGATTAACTCTGATTTTGCATTAAAGCTCCAATCGACCATTTCCTACAAAATAAACAATAAAGCACAATAAAATGGCCCAAATATCATAAAGGCTAGCTAAATTAAATCAGTAAAGATAGCTAGCTATGCTCGCTATCAAATACCCCCAAACTTAAGCTTTTGCTAGTCCTCGAGCAAACTCTAAATCAGACATACAATGGAAGAATGGATGCAACAATCATAACTCAATCCTCAAGGCTCAAAAGTCAATAACCAAGCAAGCAAGAGATATGCACATAAGGACCAATGAGGGAGACAAATTAAAATTTTTCCAAAATTAACTTGCACAAGCGAGATCTAACTCAACAAGATCAGACTCTACTAGCCCGAGATTGGATTATTAAACTCTCAGCTCATCTTCCCTCTACACTGGCACTAAGGTTTCACTAATGAGTTAATGCAACAAATTAGTTTGTTTATCTCCATACTTAGGTGCTTTTAATTAACAAATGAATTAAGCATGTAAATGTGGCACTAGCTTTCACACACCCATTGCAGGGACCCTTAACCTGAGTTTTCTCTGGTTGGCCTAACTGATCACAACAGGGGTAGCTCTTTTTGCCTTAATCTTTATTAAACATTGCAAACTGTGCACAGGCCATGGCATAATAATCTTATTTCAACAGTAACAACAAGAATGATTTTTCTTTATGAGCATAAATAGCAGATATTCTTTTCTTTTCTCCTAAGCAAGATCAAACATGCTAATTTGCAAAAAATTAACTCTTTAGCTCTACCCTACACCTATCGAGGTGACAACAAGCATATGAACCCGATAATTCGCTCCTAAGCATTCAAATCCAAATCTAGCCAAGACAGATACTCTACTCATGCAAGCCATCTCCTAGAAAAATTTTAAAAAGTCTCCCTTTTTGGTCACTTATGCTTACATCTCATCACAAGCTTGAAAATTGACAAGAAAGCCTATCCTAGGACATCATAATCATGCAAAAGTAGCATCCAGAAAACAACCATATGCATAATTCAAAGAAAGCTCAAAACTATAGCCCGAACTCAGATGCTCAAGGGCTCCACAAACATGCTAATCCACCCCCAAACTTAAAATATGCATTGTCCTCAATGTATAAAGAAAATAAGGCATAAACAAACATGAGAACAATAAAAGAATGACAGGAGTGAATAATACTGGCCTGGAATGATGATGACTTCTTGCTTGAGATCTTGGAATCTTGAAAGCTTGAAAGCAAAGGAGAGAAAGAAAACAAGACCTACAAAACAAAAACAAACAATAAATCAAAAACAAAAAGAAAACACACTAACTTACTTGGGTTGCCTCCCATAAGCGCTTGTTTAACGTCATTAGCTCGACGTGTTGACCGTGCTTCAAGGAGGCTTTTGCTCTGTGAATCCAACAGAGGTGCTCTTTCTTGCACCTTTCCTGTAGCCCATGAAAAGCACTTCATCTTTAGAGTCTTCAACTGCTTTAAAGATTTCTTTTTCGTTCTTGACTCTAATAGTGAGCTCCCTGCGCTCAATATCTATAATCGCTCGCCCAGTAGCGAGGAATGGTCGTCCTAATATGACAGGCATTGAAGGATTTTCTATCATGTCCATAACATACAAGTCAATAGGGAGAAAAAATCTACCTACTCTGATTAACACATTTTCTATAATACCAACTGGTCTCACCACAGATTGATCAGCCAATTGGAGCTTTACAGGAGTAGATTTAATCTCACCTATGTCTAACTTCTTACACAAGGACAATGGAATAATATTAATGCTAGCACCTAAATCACATAATGCTCTAAAAGAATAAGTACCAAAACTACAAGGAACAGAGAAACTCCCTGGATCTGCTACTTTTTCAGGTACTTTCTGTTGTACTCTGGTGCTGCATGTGGAAGCAAGATAAACCGTGTCAACTTTCTTTTCTTTTCGCTTCTTTGCTAACCACTCCTTCATGAACCTGTTGTATTGGGGCATCTCTAATGCCTCTGCAAAAGGAATATTAATGTTCAGATTCATAAAAGCATTCATAAATTTGTCAAACTGAACCTGATTGTTCTTTTTCTTCTTTTTCTTTTTCCTTTCCTTGGGAACCAATAGTGTGGGAGAAAGAATAGGAGGCTCCGGGTTAGGCTTTTCAGCCTCATCTACTGATGTGTCCTCCTCAGCTTCCCCTGTAGGCGTTTCATAGTCCTCAGATTCAGGTTCCTCTTCAGATTCCTCCTGATGCACAGTGATTGCCTTACAATACTCCATCTGGGGTTTCTCTTGTTCAGCTGGGGCCTTACCTTTATTCATGGTGCTTACAACATTCACCAACTGTCCCAGCTGAGTCTCAATGTTCTTTATGGCTGCACTGTGGCCATTCACCGTGGTGTTGATAGCAATGACTGCCTCCTCTAATTTGGTTGTCCTGTTACTAGACTCTGCAATGAAAGCTCCAACAAGATCTTCTAACTTTTTATTATCTTGAGTTTGAGGGGCAAAACCAGGAGGATTAAGAACATTCTTAGTGTTAGCATAAGAGAAATTTTCATGGTTCCGATTGTTAGGGTGATAATGTGTAGGTGTAGAACTATTATTATATCCCCTAGAATTAAAATTTGATACATACTGAACCTGCTCAATAGTCTCCTCCTGAGGTCTAGATGCTAAAGCAGCAACTGATTCAATTGACTGTGCACTCCCTGTGCCTGAAAATTTCATAAAAGCATTGGCAAGGGAAGTCATCTGGGCCTGGAGTGCACTTACTTTATCAACCTCAAACACTCCAGCAGCAATCTTTTTAGGTGTAGACCGCTCAGATGGCCACTGGTAGCTGTTGGTGGCCATATCCTCTAAAAGTGTGCGAGCGTTTTCCACGGTCTTGGACAACAGAGTCCCACCTGCAGCTGCATCAACAATCGTTTTTGTACTGGGAGTTAAACCATTATAAAACAACTGTACCTGAAGCCAGTCGGGGTAACCATGCTGAGGACACTTCCTCAGTAGCTCTTTGAATCGCTCCCAAGCTTCGAACAGCTGCTCATCATACTGTTGTTGGAATGTCCCAATCTCGGTCCTCAGCTTGACCGTCTTTGCAGGAGGGAAAAATTTCTTTAAAAAGGCCTGGACCAAAGCATCCCAGGTGGTGATGCTCCCAGGAGCAATAGACTGCAACCAATCACGTGCTTTATCCTGCAAAGAAAAGGGAAATAAACGTAAGCGAATAGCATCCTCAGAGACACCATTAATCTTTACCGTCCCACAAATATCCAAGAATGATTTAAGATGAGAATTTGGATCCTCAGTGGGCGATCCTCTGTATGCACAGTCTCGAGCCATCTGAATGAGACCGGTCTTCAGCTCAAAGTTGTTGGCATTAATCGGTGCATAGACAATTCCCGATTGTTGTCCCTGAAACACAGGCTGAAAATAATCTCTAATAGGCCTAGGCTCCTCAGGTGGATTTTGGTCAGCCATTTGAATAATTTCTCTATTTTCTCTTCGAAGCCTATGAATTGTTCTTTCAATCTCAGGATCCAACGGTATAAACTCTCTACTACTACGCATAAACAAACTAACCTAAAAAGGAAAGAAAATTAATTAAGGAAAGAAACAAAGAAAAGAAAACAACTAATCTAAATATGGAAAATATAATCTAGAAAAGGAAACAAAATAACCTAATATGGAATGCAAAAATAAATATGACAAAATGCCAATAAGGAAACTAACCTAGAAAAGGAAAAACAAGAACAAATAAAGAAAAGATTACTCAACTAAAAGAACACTAACCTAGAAAATCAAATATGGAAGGAAAAACAAATAAGGAAAAAAAATGCAATAAACTAAAAAGGTAAAAATACACCCTAAATTAAGATCAAGCAATTTTTTCACAATATCAATTTAACTAAATGTGCCAATCCCCGGCAACGGCGCCAAAAACTTGATGTGGACTTTTCCTACCGCAAGCGCACGGGTCAAGTAATAATATAGTGAATAGTAAATTCGAATGTCGTCCTCTGGATTGGATTTTTAAGCAAATCAAGTATTATGAATAATCTTGCCCAATTTTATTTAGGGATCAAAAAGTGATGAATATGTGATGAATTAAACAAATCAAAGCAAGTAAAAAGAATGGAAATTCAATTGGGAAAACTACTTAGGGAATTGATTTCGCCGATTTCGTTTAGGATTGATTTTAAAGAATAAGTTATTATGCACAATGAAATTATGAGCCAAAGACCCTTTAATCACAACTACCTCTCCCGAGTATAATTGATTCTCATGCAAATTAACCAACTTCATATCCCTATCTAAGTTTATTAATATGCAAGGCAATGAGATCTTTTAACCAATTCTAAAGTTAATCTAAAACCGTCAAGAATTAGAAATTAAACTTTATTCATGCAATCTTGAGCAAGTCTATATCAAATCCCCTCTCCCGAGCTAGATTCGAAACTTAAATCATCCAACTAATGGCCAATTAATTGAAAGCATTAAATCAAGATTACAAACACAATAACATTGCACAACTTAAACCATAAATCAATCCATAAACTTAATCAACTACATCAATCCCTAAGCTACAAGTTTAGCTACTCATGAATGGAAATACAATCTCAACTAAACATGTGAAAGCCATAAATCTAACTAAAGAAAAAGAAGGGAAAAGAAAACTCAATGTAGGCCGAGTCCGGACGTCCCCGTCACGATCCCCACGAACAATGGGTTGATTTCCAACTTCCTCCTTTGGTTGCAGCTCCAAAAGCCCTCTATTCTGTCCTCTTTACGGCTCCAAAAGGTCCCAAATTGATCTCCCCTAAAACCTAGCCGAAGTGAAGCTTTTATTCTGATTTTTTGTCCTAGCGTCGAGACGCTGTCAAGACAGCGTCGCGACGCTGCCTCTTATACGCGCGTTCTGAATAAGGAAAAACGGTAGCGTCGAGACGCTTCCTATCATAGCGTCTCGACGCTGTAAGCTTTACGCGCCTAATCTGATATGGAAAGTGAGCGTCGAGACGCTCAAGAGCTAGCGTCTCGACGCTAGCCTGCTGTTGACCGCGGTTTGACTTTTTTCCTCTTTTATTCTTTTCATTCCTCTGCATCTTTTCACGCCCCGAGCACCCGATTAACTCTGATTTTGCATTAAAGCTCCAATCGACCATTTCCTACAAAATAAACAATAAAGCACAATAAAATGGCCCAAATATCATAAAGGCTAGCTAAATTAAATCAGTAAAGATAGCTAGCTATGCTCGCTATCAAGCAAATAGTGTGGAGACAAAAGCTAAACATCCAAAGACACGTAGAGAGGACTAATCCACCTCTTTGTTATATAGAATTTGATAAGGGGTCTTTTTTTGCAGTAGAGGTGCAAAGGTTCGATTGATGATATGAGACAGGCGCTGGTTAGGTTTAGTAATTGTTTTAAAAGATGCTCTAGCAATATTATTGATCATGCAAACTCTCGCAGTATTATTAGCGGATTCCTCCCAGAACTCCAAATCTTTTGGAATGTGTTTCAACCCCAATGAAGCGCGACCGATCAAGCACTAGGCAACTGGCTATCCCTAGCTCAGTCACTGGCGTTCACCAATACGCAATGATCGTAGTGTGGATAATTGACACACACTCTCTAAATCATCCCTGAAACTAGAGAGAGGTATTCATACCGGCTGGCCAAGAGGGCATAAAATGGAAATAGGCACAACAATTAACCAAGATGCAATAATCAATAAATATTATTAGAGATGAAGCACAACAACTACATAGTCCTTAACCAACGTCTAAAGCTACTTAGTTCATAATAAGCATGGAAACACGATTACAATCTGAGTAGGCATGTCCATAATCACAAGATAATAAAGGAAATAATAATCTCCTTAATCAGCTTGCGGACGATGGTCTTCTAGTATCTCCAATCTCTCTATACTATTCGGCTTCCAAGGAAAATGGAATAGTTTTGACTTGGACGGCTACTTCCTTTTATAGAAGGATAGGAGGCTTGAATTAGGTCAACTTGGACACGTGTAGGGCTCTCCTTGCTCCTTTATCCCGAAAATAACTCAACAGAAGTCGGTTCATGAAGTTGGCTAACGAGCTGTGATGTGGCAGTTCTGCTCCCAGTTTTGCTGCAGCACAGAATTTGCTTCCTCAAGTCGCCCAGCAGCATAATCTGCACAAAGTAATTTCCAAGGCTTCCATTCTTCCAAATGGGTTAAAACATATAATATATATCTAAAACCAACCCTATTAAGCACAAAAGACACACAAATCCCTATATAAATGAGGCCTAAATAACTACCTTTTGGGCAGTTATCACACCCCCAAACTTGAACTATTGTGCGTCCCGAGCAATACTAACCAACCTTCCTTCAAGAATTCAAAACATCAGACAGAGAATAGCTTAATCCAACCAGACAGTCCAACACTACCTTAGACCTTTACCTGAGCACTCTGCAAAACCGAGCTTTGCTGCAGCAAAATGATTCCTCCGGCATGGACAAATAATCACCACTTTTAACTTATTCCTAAGAACTTACCACAACCTAGCTCTATTATCCGACACATTAAAACACATATTTTCAAGGGGTTTATATTCTTGTTTTTTAGACTTTAAGCAGGCCTACAGTCATAAGCTCTTAAGCATGGGATGACCCACTTTATGGTGCAGTATACCCTTGCCTCAAACTCATCACCAACTAGGCTCAATACTCTTTATAAAGCTCAAGAATCCTTAGTTATTCTATCTCTTGCCCCTCAGAATGGCGACATTTTGTGATGAAGCTCACCTAAGTTCTGGGAGACAGAAAAACCGCTAGATTATCATTCATCCTTCAAAACTTTTGCTCCACGAATTTTCTCAGCAAAATTTTCAATAATCAATTTTTTTTCAGCAAATAATTCTTTTCATTTTTCACATTTCCTAGGTCATCTTTTGACGCGAAGACAAACTGTGGGTATCACAAATGTCCCCGGTTACTCAACAACCTAGCAAATTTTAACTTGAAGGAGAGGAATGATCGAGCAAAACAATTGGAGTAGCAAAAAGTCCCAAACTTTAATTATTCATTGTCCCCAATGAATCATCAATTTTTCAAATTATACCCCCAAACTTAAATTTTTCTATCTGAATTTTAAACTAAGCGTGGGACTAGAACTAAGCTTAAAGTGGATCATAAAAGTCAACACTACCTCCAAAATCTTCTTTGCCGCGGCAACAGTCCAGGCTTCTGGAGATCAGAATACCTTTATCTAATTAAGCATAATTAGTCCAAGCTTCAAAAATTCAGAAGAAACTAGTTAAGTTAGATTTACTCAGTGCATATAGAATAAAAAACATCTGGAAATTTCATTAAAAACCTAAAAAGATATTACAAAAGCAAAGATATTTTTAAAGCAGAAAAATTAAAAAGCAACAACCAAAACAACAGAAATAGAAGAAAATGCAGCCAGGAATGCGCGAGCAAACAAAATATTTCAACAAAAACACTGCGCGCTCAAATTCTCCTCATTCAATCTTCCCGACCAAGCTCTTCTTCTTCATCACCTTCTTGTTCCACAGGCGGCGGCGGGATCCAGGGGTTCAGTAAGTCCTCAGGGAATATGGGTAAGGCCGGATATGGATTGGAAAAATTCGATTGCAATCCCTCCTCTTTACATAATCCCAGAAAGTCTGAAATTGCCTTTCAACGAATTCCATTCTGCTGGAATGCAGTTGCAACAACTCCTGCATTTGTTGGATGCCGCACACTGATAACTGCCCAAAAGGTAGTTATTTAGGCCTCATTTACATAAGGATTTGTGTGTCTTTAATGCTTAATAAGGTTGGTTTTAGAGAGATATTACATGTTTTAACCCATTTGGAAGAATGGAAGCATGAGAAATTATTTTGTGCAAATTATGTTGCTAAGCGACTGGAGGGAGCAAATTCTGTGCTGCAGCAAAACTGGGAACAGAACTGCCACATCACAGCTCATTAGCCAACTTCATGAACCGACTTCTGTTGAGTTATTTTCGGGATAAAGGAGCAAGGAGAGCCTTAAACGTGTCCTAGTTGACCTAATTCAAGCCTCCCATCCTTCTATAAAAGAAAGTAGCCGTCAAAGTAAAAAATATTCCATGTTTTCCCTTAGAAGCCGAATAGTATAGAGAGATTCCAGATCATCAAGAACACCATCATCCGCAAGCTGATTAAGGAGTTTATTTTCTTTATTAACTTGTGATTATGGACATGCCTACTCAAATTGTGATTTGTATTTCCATGCCTATTATGAACTAAGTAGCTTAGGTGTTGGTTAGGAGTAATGTGATTGCCGTGCTTCATCTTTAGTAATATATTGACTATCACATTTTGGTTAATTGTTGTGCTTATTTCCATTTTATGCCCGCATGGCCAGCCGGTGTGAACTCTAGTTTCAGGGATGATTTAGAGAGTGTGTGACAATTATCCACACTACGATCATTGTGTATTGGTGAACGCCAGTGACTGAGTTAGGGATAGCCAGTTGCTTAGTGCTTGATCGGTTGTACTTCATTGGGGTTGAAACACATCCCAAAAGATGCAGAGTTCCGGGGGAATCCGGTAATAATACTGCGAGAAATGCATGATCAATAATATTGCTAGAGCATCTTTTAGAACAATCACTAAATCCTAACCAGCGCCTGTCTTTAATCTATCTGCCTATTCGTTTATTCTTTATTCTGTCATTTATTTTGCTTCAGCATAATTCTTATCATATTTTTACCGTCTTTGAAACCATTAGAAAGTTACACAAAATAGGTAAAGTGGAAGCTAATTCAGGACTCGGATTGATAATATTACTTGCTGCAGACTGTGTATACTTGCACAGGAATTCTAGAGTCTTTTATACCATATTCTTACTCACTCTAGGAACCCAACAAGTTTTTGGCTCCGTTGCCGGGGAACTGAATAAGTTTTTATCTGATTTGTTTTGTGTATGTGTTTTAGTGGTTTGGTGCTAGAACTTTTTGATTGTTTCTTTTGTTTTTGCAAGTGTGAGTTTGGTGCATGAGCGATCTGCCTGGGGTAAGGTTTGAGCTTGATCTAGAAATTGAAAGAACATTCAGGATAAGAAGGAGAGAGCAGCGCAGAAACCAGATGGAGAACGTGCCGCGTCTTCCGCAGGTTCCTGAAGGTCCAGCAGACCCCCAGAATCGTGTGCTGCAGCAAAACCCGCTGTGTTGAACAAAATGAGCAGCAAAATAATCAGGCTGAAAATCCTATCTTGATTGCGAACGATAGGACCAGAGCCATTCGAGCGTATGTTGTTCTGATGTTTAATGAGTTGAATCCAGGGATTGCACGTCCCCAAATCCAAGCGGCGAATTTTGAAATGAAACCGGTAATGTTTCAGATGTTGCAAACCGTGGGGCAATTCCATAGTTTGTCATCTGAAGACCCTCATTTACACCTCAAGTCTTTTCTAGGAGTTAGCGATTCTTTTGTAATTCAAGGAGTGCCTAGAGATGCCCTTAGATTAACTTTGTTTCCGTATTCTCTTAGAGATGGAGCAAAGGCATGGTTAAACTCTTTTGCTCCAGGATCAATTAGGACATGAGATGAGTTAGCTGAAAATTTTTTGAGTAAATATTTCCCACCTAATAGAAATGCTAAATTGAGGAGTGAAATAGTAGGGTTTAGGCAACTTGAGGATGAGACTTTTAGTGAGGCTTGGGAAAGGTTTAAGGAGCTTTTGCGAAAGTGTCCCCACCATGGTTTACCTCATTGTATTCAAATGGAAACATTCTACAATGGTTTAAATGGAGTAACCCAAGGTATGGTCGATGCTTCGGCTGGAGGGGCCCTTTTGGCAAAAACTTTTGATGAAACTTATGAAATTTTAGAAAGAATATCGATTAATAGTTTTCAGTGGTCAGATGTTAGAGGTACAAATAAAAAAATTAAGAGTGTATTAGAAGTTGATGGTGTGTCCACCATTAGGGCTGATCTTGCTATGATTGCTAACGCTCTTAAGAATGTGACAGTGATTAGTCATCAGCAGCCACCAGCTATGGAGACTACTGCAGTGGTGAACCAAGTGGCAGAAGAAGCATGTGTCTATTGTGGTGAAAATCACAACTACGAGTTTTGCCCCAACAATCCAGCTTCTGTGTTTTTTGTAGGTAATAAGAGGAATAACCCTTACTCTAATTTTTATAATCCAGGTTGGTGCAACCACCCCAACTTCGCATGGGGAGGACAAGGAAGCAGTGTGGAGACACAACAAAAGGTGAACCAGCCAGGATTTGCTAAAGCGTAGGTATTGCCCCAGCAAAACAAGCAGGCTTTGCCTCAGCAAAATTCGGGGAATTCTCTTGAGGCGATGATGAAAGAATTTATGGCTCGTACAGATGCCGCAATTCAAAGTAATCAATCTTTGATGAGAGCCTTGGAATTGCAAGTGGTTCGGCTAGCTAATGAGCTGAAGGCAAGGCCTCAAGGGAAACTTCCATCGGATACTGAACACCCCAAAAGGGAAGGTAAGGAGCAGGTAAAAACGGTAACTCTTAGGAGTGGTAAGCCACTAGAAGAGCCTAGTAAAACCCAGGTTATAGATAAAAATGGTGATAAAAATAATGTTGTTGTTGAGAAAGAGTTGGAGTCTGGTCAGGGTGCTGGAGGCAGAAATAAAAATGCTGGAGCATCTGGTTCTGTTCTAGATGTGGAACCACCTTATGTGCCGCCCCCACCTTATGTACCACCTCTACCTTTTCCACAAAGGCAAAAGCCTAAGAATCAGGATGGTGAATTTAAAAAGTTTTTAGAGATTCTTAAGCATTTGCATATAAATATCCCGTTAGTAGAAGCTATTGAATAAACGTCTAATTATGCTAAATTTCTTAAGGATATTTTAACTAAAAAGAAGAGGTTAGGTGAATTTGAAACTGTATCTCTTACTGAGGAGTGTAGTGCTATTCTTAAGAATGGGCTACCACCCAAGGCTAAGGATCCAGGGTCATTTACTATACCTGTATCTATAGGTGGAAAAGAGTTAGGTAGAGCACTTTGTGATTTAGGTGCAAACATTAACCTAATGCCTCTTTCGGTCTATCGGAAGCTTGGTATTAGTGAAGTTAGGCCTACCACAGTCACACTCCAACTAGCTGATAGGTTTATCACATATCCAGAGGGTAAAATTGAGGATGTCTTAGTAAAAGTGGATAAATTCATATTTCCTGTTGATTTTATTATTTTAGACTACGAGGCTGATAAAGATGTCCCAATTATTCTAAGTCGTCCATTTTTTACTACTGGTAGGGCGTTAATAGATGTTCAAAAAGGGGAGTTAACAATGAGAGTCTGTAATGAGGAAGTGAAATTTAATGTGTTTAAAGCCATGAGATATCCAGACGAAATGAAGGATTGCTCTTTCATTAGGATTCTGGAGAGCACAGTTATTGAGACAGCAATACAGGATTCGGCTAGTAAGCATTCGGAAGAGCATGGAGAGGTTAGTGTAGAAGATTTAGAAATTTGTTCTTTAGATAGAAAAAATGAAAAAGGATTGTTTAGGTGTGAGGATGTTTTTGAGTCTTTAGATTTAGATCAGAGGAAAGCTCCTCCTATTAAGCCATCCCTGATTGAGGCACCTACTTTAGATTTGAAGCCCTTGCCGGACCATCTAAAATATGTGTATCTTGGGGAAGGAGAGACGTTGCCCATTATTGTTGCATCAGATTTAATGCCAGAGCATGAGGAGGCCTTAATAAAATTGCTGCAGCAATACCGCAAGGCTATAGGTTGGACGTTGGCTGACATTCAGGGAATTAGCCCATCTTTTTGTATGCACAAAATCACTCTAGAGGAGGGATCCTTTAGGAGTATTGAGCAACAAAGAAGGCTTAACCCTGCAATGAAAGAGGTTGTTAAAAAGGAGGTGATTAAATGGTTGGATGCTGGGATAATTTATCCAATTGCCGATAGCAATTGGGTGAGCCATGTCCAATGTGTTCCTAAGAAAGGAGTTGTTACTGTGGTGAGCAATAACGACAATGAGTTGATTCCAACCAGGACAGTAACTGGCTGGAGGGTTTGCATGGACTACACGAGGCTTAATAAAGCCACCCGTAAGGACCATTTCCCTCTACCATTTATTGACCAAATGTTGGATAGATTGGCTGGTCAGACCTATTACTGTTTCTTGGATGGTTATTCTGGGTACAACCAGATTACTATTGCTCCTGAGGATCAGGAGAAAACCACTTTTACCAGCCCTTATGGGACGTTTGCTTTTAGACAAATGCCTTTTGGCCTTTGCAATGCTCAAGCAACATTTCAGCGGTGTATGTTAGCAATTTTTTCTGATATGATTGAGTCCACTGTTGAGGTATTTATGGACGATTTTTCAGTGTTTGGAGGGTCTTTTCAGAATTGTTTAGAAAATTTAGGTAAGGTATTAAAGAGATGTGAGGATACCCATCTAGTTCTCAATTGGGAGAAATGTCACTTGATGGTGAAGGAGGGCATAGTGTTACGACATAGGATTTCTAAGAATGGTCTAGAGGTCGATAGAGCAAAAATAGAGGTGATTGAAAGATTAGAACCACCGAATTCAGTGAAGGGAATTTGGAGTTTTTTAGGACATGCTGGATTTTATAGGAGGTTCATAAAGGGTTTTTCCAAAATCAGTAAACCTCTTTGTAACTTATTGTGCACTGATCATGCTTTTGACTTTAATGCAGATTGTAGGAAGGCTTTTGAGACTTTAAAGGCTGCTTTAATCTCAGCACATTCTTTGCGCACCTAATTGGAATTTACCATTCGAGGTAATGTGTGATGCGAGTGATGCTGCGGTAGGTGCGATGCTGGGGCAAAAGCAGGGCAAATTTATCCATCCTATATATTATGCAAGCAAGGTTTTAAATGAAGCACAAGTCAACTATACAACTACTGAAAAGGAGTTGTTAGCTGTGGTGTTCGCTTTTGAGAAGTTCCGGCCATATTTGGTTGGATCCAAAGTCACGGTGTTCACGGATCATGCAACAATAAGGTATTTAATGACTAAGAAGGATGCAAAGCCTAGACTAATTCGTTGGGTTTTATTGTTGTAGGAGTTCGACTTGGAGATAAAGGATAAAAAGGGATCAGAAAATGTCATTGCAGATCACTTATCTCGTCTTGATCCATCATCATCCTTGCTGGAGCAATCTGCCATTTTCGATTCTTTTCCAGATGAACAGCTCTTTGCTATTGATGTAAAGGTAGTTAGATATGTCCCTTGGTATGCTGATATTGCCAACTTTTTGGTAAAGGGAGTCACCCCTATTGACATGGATTGGAGGCAGAAGAAAAAGTTTAAGCACGATGCGAATTTTTTCTATTGGGAAGAACCATTCATGTATAAGCAATGCTCTGACGGTATTATTCGTAGGTGTGTTTCAGGTGCTGAAGCAAAGGAAATCCTGGAGCAATGTCACTCTTCGCCGTATGGAGGTCATTTTAGCGGTCAGAGGACAACTATGAGGATTTTGCATTGTGGATTCTTCTGGCCCACCTTATTCAAAGATGCCCATTGGTTCTACAAGCAATGTGATGCTTGCCAAAGGAGGGGAAACTTAGGGCCTAGAGATGAAATGCCTCTTACCTATATTTTAGAAGTTGAATTATTCGATGTATGGGGTATTGATTTTATGGGGCCATTTCCCCCTTCTAATGGCAATGTTTTTATCTTATTGGCAGTTGATTACGTGTCCAAGTGGGTGGAGGCCATTGCATGCCATTAGAGTGATGCCAAGACAGTTGCAAGGTTTCTTCAATCGCACATCTTTGCGCGGTTTGGGACACCTAGGGCTCTAGTGAGTGATGAGGGTAAACATTTTGTTAATAATATCTTAACTAAGCTTTTAGATAAGTATGGGATTAAGCATAGGATAACTACCCTTTATCACCCACAAGCAAATGGTCAAGCTGAAATTATTAATAGGGAAATTAAAGCTATTTTAGAGAAAGTAGTCCATCCATCTAGAAAGGATTGGTCTTTTAGGTTGGATGAGGCTCTTTGGGCTTATAGGACAGCCTATAAGACTCCTCTAAGTATGTCTCCCTATAGGTTAGTATATGGGAAAGCTTGCCATTTACCATTGGAGCTAGAGCATAAAACGTTTTGGGCTTTGAAAAAGTTAAATTTTGATCTAAGTCGTGCAGGAGCAATAAAAATGCTGCAGCTTAATGAATTAGAGGAATTTCGCCAATTTTCTTATGAGAATGCGAAAATGTATAAAGAAAAACCTAAGTTGTGGCATGACAAGAAAATAAAATCTAAAGAGTTTGTCAAAGGACAGAAAGTCTTGCTTTATAATTCTAGATTAAAATTATTTCCTGGGAAACTAAAATCTAAATGGTCAGGACCGTTCACTGTGATTGAGGTTTCCCCCCATGGAGAAAATTACTTTGCAGGATGAAAAAGATGGGAGAGTGTTCAAGGTGAATGGACAACGTGTGAAGCATTATTGGGGTGAGGAGTTTCAGTCGAAATATCCTTACCTAAGGTTAGTTGATGATTGAGAGAGTAGGATTTTTGCAGGAGCATTTCACAGAGCAAAATTTTGAGCTCCCAGTGTTTATTTTATGTTTCACTGATTTGTTTTTAATTCCAATTAGGTTAGGTTTGATTTTTGCATAGTTTATTAGATTTCAGTATTTTTATTATTTTAGATTTTATTTTGTTTTGAATTTGATTTGATTTTATTCTCAGGTTATTTATTTAAATTATCCTTAAATTATCTTTTAATTAGTTAGATTTTATTTTATCTAGATTTTATTTGCAGCTATTTGAATTCTGTTTAAATTAATAAAGATGCTCTCTAATTTATTTGGTTTCTCTTAAAAATAAAAGATAAAGATTTGATTTGATCGGTTGAATCTAAATTTGAATTTTAAAGATTTGATTTTTCTTGCTTTGAAATTTGAATTCCGTATCCAAGATTCTTCAGGTTAAGCAGGTTGTTGCGGCAAAGTTATGGCTGGAGCAAAATCATCAGAATCAGAAGGGATTTCGTTAGAAATTTATTATTACCGTTGGGATTTTCTTTGAATTTTCACAGGTAAATTTGTATGTATCATCTGATGAGGCCACGTGTCACATATCAATCATCCAAGGGCTTTGATGGTGGACAGCGCATAGGGATTTACCTTGGGCGATTGGACTTCATAAATTTACCGTTGATGGTTTGAATTTTCGATTTGCATGCGATTTTAAACGGTAATTTTAATTTAATGCGAGCAAGATCTTTCTGTTAGGAATTTGGTTTGCTGAAGCCTTATTTATTGACAACCCTTGGTACGTTTCTCTAACTTCATCTTCTTGCTTCGATCTTCTGCTTTCTTTTTCGTTTTCATTCTCTGTAAAACCCTTAAATCCTTCATGGCAAAAACGAGAGCTACAAAAGAGAGGGAGAGTGAGGAGGAAGAGATACCCATTACCCCCGAAGTTCAGAAAGTAAAAGCCAAGAAGAAGAAGACGCCGGAGGAGAAGGAGCTAAGCGAAGACGACGGCAGCAGAGGGCTGCGGAGCAAGATGCTATCCAAGAAGAAGCGGTGAATGACCCAGATACGGACGAAGTTCAAAATCTTACGGTAGAACCGATAGTCACAGATACGGTTCAAGAGGAAAATGCTGAGGAAAATCAAGAACAACAGGTTGATATGGTGAGAGATGAGCAGGCAGACTGATAGGTTAATTTTTATCGCTTCTAATTTTCTTGAATTAACTAAAGAATATGTCGTTGTGCATCAATCCAAGTATAAATTATGCACCACCAAGTAATACCTGGAGTATTCCAGGGTCGAATCCACAGGGAAGGGGCGAGTAGATAAAATATCTCAAATTAAATCCTATTCTAATGATGTTGTGCTGGAGTAATAAAATATGGATGCGACAGGTTGAATATGCGATAAAGAAAAGCAATAATAATGCGATAAAAGGATACAATGGGTGATGAGCTATCAAGACTTTCGTCGCAGCAACCACATGCGACAGATAAGATATTAATGTAGCGCATAACAATGAATCGACAGGATATTGATGCCTAAGCAAGAAATAAACATGTGATTCCCTTCCGGTATTACACATGCGATGAACTAAGAATATTCCTATTGGTTAATTCATGCGTTTAATCAGTTTTCTATATGCTTGCAAGTGGTTGAATTATTCCTAAAGCAACCCAAACACATTCATGAAATATCCTAAGCGGTTGAGTTATTCCTAACACAACCAGACTACATGTAATGTATTATCTTGATCTACTTAGATATTTCCACATGCATTACCTGTCAGGGATTTATCATGCTACTACCTCTATCGGTTGATTAGACGGATATTAGTAATGAAAGAATTGTCACATCTAAGAAGAAAACATCAATATCACTGATTCATTGCATTGCATACAAAAATAATCTTAATGCCTCATAGGCACCTAGGCTAAGCCTTGATAAAAAGAAATTAGTTCATGCTACAACATACAATAAAACATAAAACTCTAAACTAGTTCATGCTACAACATGCAATAAAACAAAAAAACACTCTAAGAAAGACTTATGGATCCTTGGATTCCAGGATGCTTTGATTCTTCATCTCCCATCTATTTATAGACTTTTCTTTGCTTGGAGCCAAAGCATGTCGCTTGGAGCCAAAGCATGTTGCTTAGAAACTTGTTGTAGCATCAACAAGCATCCCATGCTACAGCAACAAGCTTCCCATGCTACAAGCTTTCCATGCTACAAGCTTTCCATGCTACAACAACAAACTTGTCATGCTACAGGCTTTCCATGCTACAAGCTTTCCATGCTATAACAACAAGCTTCCATGCTACAAGCTTTCCTGATGCATCAATAAATTAGAATTAATGCAGTTTTATATGAATTTCAAAGATAATAATATGAGCACATTAATACAAATAAATCAATATTACTGCATCTAGCATATAAATTAGTTAAAACTTGGGTATTTTCACTCTCTTGAGGCTCACAATAAGCTTATATTAGATGCTTAATAACTTGATATTTTCAAGTTATCACAGACGTAGTGCCTGAAAGAGGAACCGAGTAGGAGCAAGAAGCTCGTGTTGAGGTAATCATGCCCGAACCACCAAAACGTCGTCGCATTAAGCGAAAGGCCGACCGTATTCAGGTGATTCGGACTGATACCCCATCACCACCATCATCAGATTCTGAGAGAGAAAAGGCAGAGTGAGAGGAAAGAGAGAAAAAAGAAGCTGAGGACAAAGTGCGGGAAGAAGCAGAGAAGAAGAATGAGGAAGAGAAGTTGCTCAAGCGCAGGGCAGAGAAGGGCAAAAATGTTGCTGAAGCATCGGAGGAACACGATGCAATAGAAGAACAGCAGCTACCATTTGATCGCGTCGTCAACAATTTTGCCAGAGCAAAATACGCTGAGCTTCTGAAAAGGGATTTCTTATTTGAGCGAGGATTCAGCGGTGATCTCCCACAATTTCTGAGGACAGGTATTGCAGACCACGGCTGGGAGCTATTTTGTGCGAAGCCTGAATCTGTAAACGCACATGTGGTGCGTGAATTTTATGCTAACATTGTCAAGGAGGATGGTTTCCAGGTGATTGTTCGAGGAGTCGAGGTGGATTGGAGTCCTAGTGCTATCAATGCATTGTACAATCTTCAGAACTTCCCCCATGCGACATATAATGAGATGGCTGTAGCGCCATCTAATGCGCAGTTAAGTGATGTTGTAAGGGAGGTAGGTATTGAAGGAGCACAGTGGCAACTGTCCAAGACTCAGAAGAGGACATTCCAGGCGGCTTACTTGAAAAGGGAAGCAAACACGTGGATGGGATTTATAAGACAGAAAATGCTTCCAACAACACACGACTCGACAATCTCCAGGGAACGAATTCTTCTAGCTTTTTCGATTCTGTGATCTCTCAGCATCAATGTGGGGAGAATTATTTCTGCTGAAATATCTAGCTGTTGGAAGAAGAAGGTGGGGAAATTGTTTTTTCCGAACACGATTACATTACTACGCAAAAGAGCAGGGGTTTCAGCCGATGAGGGAGATGTGATCCTGTTTGACAAAGGGATCATCGACACGCCCAATTTGGCACGTCTCCAACGCATGCAGGAGGTACGTCAAGGTGGGCTTATTTACGGCATCAACACGATTCTAGAACAACTGGAACTTTCAGCCAGTAGGCAGGAGGTTGCTGAAAGGCAAACTTTAACCTTCTGGAACTATGTTAAGAATCGAGATGCCAGCTTAAGGAAGGCGCTTCAAGAGAATTTTTCCAAGCCATATCCAGCCCTTACTGCATTCCCTGAGGATCTGTTGAACCCCTGGATTCCACCCCCACCTGTTGAAAGAGGAGAAGAGAATGATGATGAAGAGCAGGGCCATGAAGATTGATTGAGATGATCTTTAGCGCACATTATTTTTGTTCCTATAATTTTGTTTGCTCGCGCATATCTGACCCCACTTGTTAAATATGTTTGCTTGTTTCTTTTTTAATTTTTTTGCTTCTTGGGAAAAAATATATCTGCTTTGTAATGTTTTTCTTATGTTTTAATGAAATTTCCAGATGTTTTTTATTCTTTATGCACTGAGTAACTCTAACTTAACTAATTTTCTTCTGAATTTTTTAAGCTTGGACTGATTACGCTTAATTAGATCAAGGTATTCTGATCTCCAGAAACCTTTTGCTTGAGCATTTCTTCTAGCCTGGACTGTTGCTGCGGCAAAGACGATTTTTGAGGTAGTATTGACTTATATGATCCACTTTAAGCTTAGTTCTAGTCCCACGCTTAGTTTAAAATTCCGAAAGAAAAATTTAAGTTTGGGGGTATAATTGCAAAAATTTAATGATTCATTGGGGACAATGAATAATTCAAGTTTGGGGGACTTTTTGCTACTCCAATTATTTTGCTCGAGCATTCCTCTCCTTCAAGTAAAAATTTGCTAGGTTGTTGAGTAACCGGGGACATTTGTGATACCCACAGTTTGTCTTCGCGTCAAAAGGTGACCTAGGAAATATGGAAAAAAAATGAGAAAAAATTATTTGCTGAAAAAAAAAAATTATTATTTGTTGAAGATTTTGCTGAAAAAAATTGATGGAGCAAAAGTTTTGAAGGATGAATGATGATCCAGCAGTTTTTCTGTCTCCCAGAACTTAGGTGAGCTTCATCATAAAATGTCGCCATTCTGAGGAGCAAAAGATAGAATAACTAAGGATTTTTTAGCTTTATAATGAGTATTGAGCCTAGTTGGTGATGAGCTTGAGGCAAGGGTATACTGCACCATAAAGTGGGTCATCTCATGCTTAAGAGCTTATGACTGTAGGGCTGTTTTAAGTCTGAAAAACAAGAATATAAACCCCTTTAAGAAAAAAATGTGTTTTGAATGTCTGATAATAGAGCTAAGCTGTGGTGAGTTCTTAGAATTGAGTTGAAAGTGGTGATTATTTGTCCCTGCTGGAGGAATCATTTTGCTACGGCAGAGCTCGGTTTTGCAGAGTGCTCAGGTAAAGGTTAAAGGCAGTATTGGATTGTCTGATTTAATTTAGCTAATTCTTTGTCTAATGTTTTAAATTCTTAAGGGAAGGTGAGTTAGTATTGCTCGGGACGCGCAATAGTTCAAGTTTGGGGGTGTGATAACTGCCCAAAAGGTAGTTATTTAGGCCTCATTTACATAAGGATTTGTGTGTCTTTAATGCTTAATAAGGTTGGTTTTACAGAGATATTACATGTTTTAACCCATTTGGAAGAATGGAAGCATTGGAAATTATTTTGTGCAGATTATGCTGCTGAGCGACTGGAGGGAGCAAATTCTGTGCTACAGCAAAATTGGGAACAGAACTGCCACATCACAGCTCGTTAGCCAACTTCATGAACTGACTTCTGTTGAGTTATTTCCGGGATAAAGGAGCAAGGAGAGCCTTACACGTGTCCTAGTTGACCTAATTCAAGCCTCCCATCCTTCTATAAAAGGAAGTAGCCGTCAAAGTAAAAAATATTCCATGTTTTCCCTTGGAAGCCGAATTGTATAGAGAGATTGCAGATCATCAAGAACACCATCATCCGCAAGCTGATTAAGGAGTTTATTTTGTATTTCCATGCCTATTATGAACTAAGTAGCTTAGGTGTTGGTTAGGAGTAATGTGATTGTCGTGCTTCATCTTTAGTAATATATTGACTAACGCATTTTTGTTAATTGTTGTGCTTATTTCCATTTTATGCCCGCCTGGCCAGCCGGTGTGAATAGCTCTCTCTAGTTTCAGGGATGATTTAGAGAGTGTGTGGCAATTATCCACACTACGATCATTGTGTATTGGTGAACGCCAGTGACTGAGCTAGGGATAGCCAGTTGCCTAGTGCTTGATCGGTCGTACTTCATTGGGGTTGAAACACATCCCAAAAGATCCGGAGTTCCGGGAGGAATCCGCTAATAATACTGCGAGAAATGCATGATCAATAATATTGCTAGAGCATCTTTTAGAACAATCACTAAATCCTAACCAGCGCCTGTCTTTAATCTATCTGCCTATTCGTTTATTCTTTGTTCTGTCATTGATTTTGCTTCAGCATAATTCTTATAAAACCAAATCATATTTTTACCGTCTTTGAAACCATTAGAAAGTTACACAAAATAGGTAAAGTGGAAGCTAATTAAGGACTCAGATTGATAATATTACTTGTTGCAGACTGTGTATACTTGCACAGGAATTCTAGAGTCTTTTATACCATATTCTTACTCACTCTAAGAACCCAACACACACCAAACCTCCTTGGCGTGCTTCCTTCGTTCTTTGAAGCCCAACCAAATTTGGCGTGTCTATTATTCCCTTATCTGGTAATATCATATCATCCTCACTCTCTGGCACCCCTGCCCTTCGGCATAGCATCGTGATAGTGTTGGGGAAAAACAACTTCCCCACCTTTTTCCGCCAGCAATCAAGAATCTCAGAAGAAATTATTTTTCCTACGTTAATACTCATCGAGCGAAGAATAGCAAAAGCAAGCAATACCCAGTCCCGAGATACTGTGGAGTCGTGAGCTGTCGGCAGTAAGCGCAGCCTAATAAAACCCATCCAGGTGTTGGCCTCGTTTTTCAAATAAGCTACCTGAAACATGCGCTTCTGCGTCTGCGACAACCTCCATTGGGCCCCCTCAATGCCAACCTCTCCGACAGCCGCACTTAGCTGTTCGCTAGATGGTGCAACCACCATCTCATTAAAGGCTACATGCGGAAAATCCTGGAGATCGAACAATTCATTAACAGCTTCTGGGCTCCAATCCACGGGGACTCCTCGAACTATAACCTGAAATTCTTCCTTATCGTCAACATTTGCATAAAATTCTCTAACAAGGTTGGAATTAACAGACGCTGGTTTTGCACAAAATTGGCTCCAACCAAGGTTCTCTATTCCAGTCCTCAAGAACCGTGGCAAATCATTGCCAAATCCTCGTTCAAACAGGAAATATCGTTTCAGCATCTCCTGGTATTTTGCTTGAGCAAGGTTGTTGACGAAGCGAATAAAAGGTAACCTTTGCTCCTCAACCTCGTCAGCCTCACCTGATGCCTCAGCAATACCTTTACCTTTGCCTTTGTCTTCTCTTCGCTTGCGCAAAATCTCTTCCTCAGCCTTCTTTGCTCCTTCTTCCCTTGCTTTGTCTTCAGCTTCCTTCTTCTCTTTTTCTCTTCGCTCTTCCTCAGAATCCGACGATGGAGGCGATGGCGTATTTCGAATCACCCTGATGCGACCCGCCTTCCGTTTGATGCGACGACGCTTTGGTACCTCAGGCATGATTACCTCCACCTGAGCCTCCTGCATCGGTTCCTGTTCATTCCCTTCTTCAGGCACAACCGCGGCCTGTTCGTCTCGAACCTCAACAAACTCTGTTTCTTGAATCTTTTCAATATTCTCTTCTTGAACCGTTTCTGGGTCTATCGGTTCTTCTTCAGGATTTTAAACTCTCTCCGTTCCTGTGACATTCACTGGTTCTTCTTGGACAATTTCTTGGCCTTCAACCCTCTACTACTTCCTTCGCCGCTTGGCTTCCTTCTCTTCGGGTGTTCTCTTCTTCTTTGTTTTTGCTTTCGGTACCTCTGGCACTGTTTCCTCCTCATTTTCTCTCTCTCTATTCGCTCTCGTTTTTGCCATGGAAAACACAGGAGTTTCCAGAGAAAAGCAACGAAGGAAAAAGAGGAAGACAAACGAATAGGGAAGGAAGTAAATGCAAAGTGGAAGTGAAAAGAAACTTACCACTGTCTGTAAATAAATAAGGCGCCAACAACATCAAATCCCAACTGAAAAGATTTGCCCTGCATTTAATATTATTCCCGTTTAATTTAAACTCATGCAAATAGGAAATTCAAAACCATCAACGATAACGTGGTGAATTTTAATCGCCCATAGTAAATCAGTATGAGCTATCAAATAATCAAACCGTCGGATGATCGCTATGTGACACGTGGCTTCATCAGACGACGCATGCAAATTTACCTGCAAAATTCAAAGAAAATCCCAACGGTAAAAATAATAAATTTCCAATGAAATCCCTTCTAATTCGGGTGATTTTGCTTCAACCATAACCTTGCCGCAACAACCTGCTGAACCTGAAGAATCTTGGATACGGAATTCAAATTTCAAAATAGAAACCAAATCTTCTAAATTAAAAAATAACCAATCAAATCAAATTTAATCTTTCTTGAAGCCGAATTAACTTAGAGAAAATCTGTATTAACTAAACAAAATTCAAATAAATACAATTTAGATAAAATCTAATAATTTAATTAATTCACAGATAATTCAAAGAAAATCAAAATAAATAACCCGAAAATCAAATCAAATTCAAAACAAAATATATAAAATCTGAACTACCAAAAAAAATAAAAATACTTAAAGATAAAATCTAATAAATCATGCAAAATTAAATCTAACCTATTCGAAATTAAAAACAAATCAACGAAACATAAAATTAATACAAACACTGGGAGCTCATAATTTTGCTCTGTGAAATGCTCTCGCAAACATCCTGCTCTCTCAATCATCAACCAACTTTACGGAAGGATATTACGCCTGAAACTCCTCACCCCAATAATACTTCACACGTTGTCCATTCACCTTGAACACTCTCCCATCTTTTTCATCCTGCAAAGTAATTGCTCCATGGGGAACAACCTCAACCACAGTAAATGGTCCTGACCATATAGATTTTAGCTTCCCAGGAAATAATTTTAATCTAGAATTATAAAGCAAGACTTTCTGACTTTTGACAAACTCTTTAGATTTAATTTTCTTGTCATGCCACAACTTAGTCTTTTCTTTATACATTTTCGCATTCTCATAAGAAAATTGGCGAAATTCCTTTAATTCATTAAGCTGCAGCATTCTTATTGCTCCTGCACGACTCAGATCAAAATTTAACTTTTTCAAACCCAAAATGTTTTATGCTCTAGCTCTAGTGGTAAATGGCAAGCTTTCTCATATACTAACCTGTAGGGAGACATACCTAGGGGAGTCTTATAGGCTGTCCTATAAGCCCAACGAGCCTCATCCAACCTAAGAGACTAATCCTTTCTAGATGGATGGACTACTTTCTCTAAATCGATTTTATTTCCCTATTACTAATTTCTGCTTGACCATTTGCTTGTGGGTGATAAGGGGTAGCTATCCTATGCTTAATCCCATACTTAGCTAATAACTTAGTTAAGATATTATTAACAAAATGTGTACCCTCGTCACTCACTAGAGCCCTAGGTGTCCCAAACCGCGCAAAGATGTGCGATTGAAGAAACCTTGCAACTGTCTTGGCATCACTCTGATGGCATGCAATGGCCTCCACCCATTTGGACACATAATCAACTGCCAATAAGATAAAAACATTGCCATTAGAAGGGGGAAATGGCCCCATAAAATCAATACCCCACACATCGAATAATTCAACTTCTAAAATGTAAGTAAGAGGCATTTCATCTCTAGGTCCCAAGTTTCCTCTCCTTTGGCAAGCATCACATTGCTTGTAGAACCAGTGGGCATCCTTAAATAAGGTGGGCCAGAAAAATCCACAATGCAAAATCCTCATAGCTGTCCTTTGACCGCTGAAATGACCTCCATACGACGAAGAATGACATTGCTCCAGGATTTCCTTTGCTTCAGCACCTGAAACACACCTACGAATAATACCGTCAGAGCATTGCTTATACATAAATGGTTCATCCCAATAGAAAAATTTTGCATCATGCTTAAACCTTTTCTTCTGCCTCCAATTCATGTCAATAGGAGTAACTCCCTTTACCAAAAAGTTGGCAATATCAGCATACCAAGGGACATCTCTGACTACCTTTACCTCAACAACAAAAAGTTGTTCATCTGGAAAAGAATCTGAGATGGCAGATTGCTCCAGCAAAGATGATGATGGATCAAGACAAGATAAATGATCTGCAATGACATTTTCTGATCCCTTCTTGTCTTTTATCTCCAAGTCGAACTCCTGCAATAATAAAACCCAACAAATTAGTCTAGGCTTTGCATCCTTCTTAGACATTAAGTACCTTATTGCTGCATGATCCGTGAACACCGTGACTTTGGATCCAACCAAATATGGCCGGAATTTTTCAAAAGCGAACACAATAGCTAACAACTTCTTTTCAGTAGTTGTATAGTTGACTTGTGCCTCATTCAAAACCTTGCTTGCATAATATATAGGATGGATAAATTTTCCCTGCTTTTGCCCCAACATAGCACCTACCGGAGCATCACTCGCATCACACATTACCTCAAACGGTAAATTCCAATTAGGTGCACAAAGAATAGGTGCTGAGATTAAAGCAACCTTTAAAGTCTCAAAAGCCTTCCTACAATCTGCATTAAAGTAAAAAACATGATCAGTACACAATAAGTTACACAGAGGTTTACTGATTTTGGAAAAATCCTTTATGAACCTCCTATAAAATCCAGCACGTCCTAAAAAACTCTGAATTCCCTTCACTGAATTCGGTGGTTCTAGTCTCTCAATAACCTCTATTTTTGCTCTATCAACTTCTAGACCATTCTTAGAAATCCTATGACCTAACACTATGCCCTCCTTCACCATGAAGTGGCATTTCTCCCAATTGAGAACTAGATGGGTATCCTCACATCTCTTTAATACTTTTCCTAAATTATCTAAAAAACTCTGAAAAGACCCTCCAAACACTGAAAAATCGTCCATAAATACCTCGACAGTGGACTCAATCATATCAGAAAAAATTGCCAGCATACACCGTTGAAATGTTGCTGGAGCATTGCAAAGGCCAAAAGGCATTCGCCTAAAAGCAAACGTCCCATAAGGGCAGGTGAAAGTGGTTTTCTCCTGATCCTCAGGAGCAATGGTAATCTAGTTATATCCAGAATAACCATCTAAAAGACAGTAGTAGGCCTGACCAGCCAATCGATCCAACATCTGGTCAATAAATGGTAGAGGGAAATGGTCCTTACGGGTGGCTTTATAAAGCCTCCTGTAGTCCATACAAACCCTCAAGCCAGTTACTGTCCTGGTTGGGATCAACTCATTGTCTTTATTGCTCACCACAGTGACACTTCCTTTCTTAGGAACACATTGGACAGGGCTCACCCAATTGCTATCGGTAATTGGGTAAATGATCCCAGCATCCAACTATTTAATCACCTCCTTTTTAACAACCTCTTTCATTGCAGGGTTAAGGCTTCTTTGTTGCTCAATACTCCTAAAGGATCCCTCCTCTAGAGTGATTTTGTGCATACAAAAAGATGGGCTAATTCCCTGAATGTAAGCCAATGTCCAACCTATAGCCTTGCGGTATTGCTGCAGCAATTTTATTAAGGCCTCTTCATGCTCCGACATTAAGTCTGATGCAACAATAATGGGCAACGTCTCACCTTCCCCAAGATACACATACTTTAGATGATCCGACAAGGGCTTCAAATCTAAAGTAGGTGCCTCAATCAGGGATGGCTTAATAGGAGGAGCCTTCCTTTGATCTAAATCTAAAGACTAAAAAACATTCTCACACCTAAATAATTCTTTTTCATTTTTTCTTTCTAACGAACAAACTTCTAAATCCTCTACACTAACCTCTCCATGCTCTTCCGAATGCTTGTCAGCCGAATCCTGTATTGCTGTCTCAACAACTGTGCTCTCCAGAATCCTAATGAAGGAGCAATCCTCCATTTCGTCTGGATACTTCATGGCTTTAAAAACATTAAATTTTACTTCCTCATTACAGACCCTCATTGTTAATTCCCCTTTTTGAACATCTATTAATGTCCTACCAGTAGCCAAAAATGGACGACCTAAAATAATTGGGACATCTTTATCAGCCTCATAGTCTAAACTAATAAAATAAACAGGAAATATGAATTTATCCACTTTCACTAAGACATCCTCAATTTTACCATCTGGATAAGTGATAGACCTATCAGTAATTGGAGTGTGACTGTGGTAGGTCTAGCTTCACCAATACCTAGCTTCTGATAGACCGAAAGAGGCATAAGGTTAATGCTTGCACCTAAATCACAAAGTGCTCTACCTAACTCTTTTCCACCTATAGACACGGGTATGGTAAATGACCCTGGATCCTTAGCCTTAGGTGGTAGCCAATTCTTAAGAATAGCACTACACTCCTCAGTAAGAGATACAGTTTCAAACTCACCTAACCTCTTCTTTTTAGTTAAAATATCCTTAAGAAATTTAGCATAATTAGGCATTTGCTCTATAGCTTCTACTAAAGGGATATTTATATGCAATTGCTTAAGAATCTCTAAATTTTTTTTAAATTGACCGTTCTGATTCCTAGGCTTTTGCCTTTGTGAAAAAGGTAGAGGTGGTACATAAGGTGGGGGCGGCACATAAGGTGGTTCCACATCTGGAACAGAACCAGATGCTCCAACATCTTTATTGCTGCCTCCAGCACCCTGACCAAACTCCAACTCTTTCTCAACAACAACATTTTTACCATCATTTTTATCTATATCCTGGGTTTTACTAGGCTCTTTCCTTTCTTCCAGTGGCTTACCACTCCTAAGAGTTACTGCCTTTACCCGCTCCTTCCCTTCCCTTCTGAGGTGTTCAGTATCTGAAGGAAGTTTCCCTTGCGGCCTTGCCTTCAGCTCATTAGCTAGCTGACCCACTTGCAATTCCAGGGCTCTCATCGAGGCTTGATTACTTTGAATTGCAGCATCTGTACGAGCCATAAATTCTTTCATCATCGCCTCGAGAGAACTTCCCGAATTTTGCTGGGGCAAAGCCTGCTTATTTTGCTGGGGCAATACCTACGCTTTAGCAAATCCCGACTGGTTCACCTTTTGTTGTGCTTGCGCACTGCTTCCTTGTCTTCCCCATGCGAAGTTGGGGTGGTTGCGCCAACCTGGATTATAAAAGTTAGAATAAGGGTTATTCCTCTGATTACCTACGAAAAACACAGAAGCTGGATTGCTGGGGCAAAACTCGTAGTTGTGATTTTCACCACAATAGATACATGTTTCTTCTGCCACTTGGTTCACCACTGCGGCAGGCTCCATAGCTGGTGGCTGCTGATGACTAATCACTGTCACATTCTTAAGAGCATTAGCAATCATAGCAAGATCAGCCCTAAAGGTGGACACACCATCAACCTCTAATACACTCCTAACCTTTTTATTTGTGCCTCTAACATCCGACCACTGACAACTATTAGTAGATATTCTTTCTAAAATTTCATAGGCTTCATCAAAAGTCTATGCCAAAAGGGCCCCTCCAGCCGAAGCATCGACCATACCCTGGGTTACTCCATTTAAACCATTGTAAAATGTTTCCATTTGAACACAATGTGGTAACCCATGGTGGGGACACTTTCACAAAAGCTCCTTAAACCTTTCCCAAGCCTCACTAAAAGTCTCATCCTCAAGTTGCCTAAACCCTACTATTTCACTCCACAATTTAGCATTTCTATTAGGTGGGAAATATTTACTCAAAAATTTTTCAGCTAACTCATTCCATGTCCTAATTGATCCTGGAGCAAAAGAATTTAACCACGCCTTTGCTCCATCTCTAAGAGAATACGGGAACAAAGTTAATCTAAGGGCATCTCTAGGCACTCATTGAATCACAAAAGAATCACTAACTCCTAAAAAAGACTTAAGATGTAAATGAGGATCTTCAGATGACAAACCATGGAATTGCCCCACGATTTGCAACATCTGAAACATTACCGGTTTCATTTCAAAATTTGCCGCTTGGATTTGGGGACGTGCAATCCCAGGATTCAACTCATTAAACATTGGGACAGCATACGCTCGAATGGCTCTGGTCCTATCGTTCGCTATCAAGATAGGATTCTCAGCCTGATTATTTTGCCGCTCATTTTGTTCAAACAGTGGGTTTTGCTGCAGCAAGCGATTTTGGGGGTCTGCTGGACCTTCAGAACCCTACGGAAGACGTGACACGTTCTCCATCTGGTTTCTGCGCTGCTCTCTCCTTCTAATCCTGAATGTCCTCTCAATTTCTGGATCAAGCTCGAACCTTACCCCAGGCAGATCGTTCTAGCACCAAGCTCACACCTGCAAAAACAAAAGAAACAATCAAAAAGTTCTAGCACCAAACCACTAAAACACATACACAAAACAAATCAGATAAAAACTTATTCAAGTCCCCGGCAACGGCGCCAAAAACTTGTTGGGCTCCTAGAGTGAGTAAAATTATGATCTGAAAAGACTCTAGAATTCCTGTGCAAGTATACACAGTCTGTAGCAAGTAATATTATCAATCTGAGTCCTGAATTAGCTTCCACTTTATCTATTTTGTGTAACTTTCTAATGGTTTCAAAGATGGTAAAATTGATTTGGTTTTATAAGAATTATGCTGAAGCAAAATAAATGACAAAACAACAAGTAAACAAATAGGCAGACAGATTAGCGACAGGCGCTGGTTAGGTTTAGTAATTGTTTTAAAAGATGCTCTAGCAATATTATTGATCATGCAAACTCTCGCAGTATTATTAGCGGATTCCTCCCGAAACTCCGGATCTTTTGGAATGTGTTTCAACCCCAATGAAGCGCGACCGATCAAGCACTAGGCAACTGGCTATCCCTAGCTCAGTCACTGGCGTTCACCAATACACAATGATCGTAGTGTGGATAATTGCCACACACTCTCTAAATCATCCCTGAAACTAGAGAGAGGTATTCATACCGGCTGGCCAGGCGGGCATAAAATGGAAATAGGCACAACAATTAACCAAGATGCAATAATCAATAAATATTATTAGAGATGAAGCATAACAACTACATAGTCATTAACCAACGCCTAAAGCTACTTAGTTCATAATAACCATGGAAACACGAATTACAATCTGAGTAGGCATGTCCATAATCACAAGATAATAAAGGAAATAATAATCTCCTTAATCAGCTTGCGGACGATGGTCTTCTAGTATCTCCAATCTCTCTATACTATTCGGCTTCCAAGGAAAATGGAATAGTTTTGACTTGGACGGCTACTTCCTTTTATAGAAGGATAGGAGGCTTGAATTAGGTCAACTTGAACACGTGTAGGGCTCTTCCAAATGGGTTAAAACAAATAATATATATCTAAAACCAACCCTATTAAGCACAAAAGACACACAAATCCCTATATAAATGAGGCCTAAATAACTACCTTTTGGGCAGTTATCACCCACCGGTTTGTTAAAACTGCTACCATGAACGATTGGGTTTGGGATGACATTAGCATGGATTTCGTTGAGGCTCTCCCAAAATCGAGCGGGCATGAAACAATCTTAATGGTAGTGGATCAATATAGCAAATATGGTAATTTCATTGCTCTATCTCACCCTTTCAATGTTAAAACAATGGCAGCGGTTTTTGTCAAGGATACTGATAACTGCCCAAAAGGTAGTTATTTAGGCCTAATTTATATAAGGATTTGTGTGTCTTTAATGCTTAATAGGGTTGGTTTTAGAGAGATATTACATGATTTAACCCATTTGGAAGAATGAAAGCTTTGGAAATCACTTTATGCAGATTATGCTGCTGAGCGACTGGAGGAAGCAAATTCTATGCTGCAGCAAAACTGAGAGCAGAAACTGCCACATCACAGCTCGTTAAACAACTTCATGAATCGACTTCTATTGAGATATTTTCGGGATAAAGGATCAAGGAGAGCCTTACACGTGTCCTAGTTGACCTAATTCAAGCCTCCCATCCTTCTATAAAAGGAAGTAGCCGTCAAAGTCAAATTCATTCCATGTTTTCCCTTGGAAGCCGAATAGTATAGGGAGATTGAAGATCATCAAGAACACCATCAACCGCAAGCTGATTAGGGAGTTTACCTTCTTATTTAACTTGTAGTAATGGACATGCTTACTCAGATTGTAATACGTATTCCTATGCTTATTATGAACGAAGTAGCTTAAGGTGTTGGTTAGGAATAATGTGATTACTGTGCTTCATCTCTAGTAATAAATTGACTATTGCATTTTGGTTAATTGTTGTGCTTATTCTTATTTTATGCCCGCCTGGCCAGCCGGTATGGATAGCTCTCTCTAGTTTCAGGGATGATTTAGAGAGTGTGTGGCAATTCTCCACATTACGATCATTGTGTATTGGTGAACGCCAGTGACTGAGCTAGGGATAACCAGTTGCCTAGTGCTCGATCGGTCGCTCTTCATTGGGTTTGAAACATATCCCAAAAGATCCGGAGTTTCGGGAGGAATCCGCTAATAATACTGCGAGAGATGCATGATCAATAATATTGCTAGAGCATATCTTAGAACAATCACTAAAGCCTAACCAGCGCCTGTCTTTAATCTGTCTGTCTATTTGTTTACTCGTTGTTCTGTCATTTTTTTTGCTTCAGCATAATTCCGATAAAACCCAACATTTTATTATCTTTGAAACCATTAGAAAGTTATACAAAATAGATAAAGTGGAAACTCATTCAGACCTTGGATTGATAATATTACTTGCTGCAGACTGTGTATACTTGCACAGGAATTCTAGAGTATTTCATATCATATTTTTATTCACTCTAGGAACCCAACAAGTTTTTGGCGCCGTTGCTGGGGACTTGGATAAGTTTTTATCTGATCTGTTTTGTGTATGTGTTTTAGTTGTTTGGTGCTAGAACTTTTTGATTGTTTCTTTTGTTTTTGCAGGTGTGATTTTGGTGCATGAGCGATCCGCCTGGGGTACGGTTTGAGCTTGACCCAGAAATTGAAAGGACATTTAGGAACAGAAGGAGGGAGCAGCGCAGAAACCAGATGGAGAACGTGCCGCAGGTTCCTGAAGGTCCAGTAGCAATGAACCCCCAGCAGAATCCGTTGCTGCAGCAAAACCCACTGTTTGAGCAAAATGAGCAGCGAAATAATCAGGCTGAGAATCCTATCTTGATAGCGAACGATAGGACCAGAGCCATTCGAGCATATGTTGTCCCGATGTTTAATGAGTTGAATCCACAGATTGCACGTCCCCAAATCCAAGCGGCGAATTTGGAAATGAAACCGGTAATGTTTCAGATGTTGCAAACCGTGGGGCAATTCCATGGTTTGTCATCTGAAGACCCTCATTTACATCTTAAGTCTTTTCTAGGAGTTAGTGATTTTTTTGTAATTCAAGGAGTGCCTAGAGATGCTCTTAGATTAACTTTGTTCTCGTATTCTCTTAGAGATGGAGCAAAGTCATGCTTAAACTCTTTTGCTCCAGGATCAATTAGGACATGGGATGAGTTAGCTGAAAAATTTTTGAGTAAATATTTCCCACCTAATAGAAATGCTAAATTAAGGAGTGAAATAGTAGGGTTTAGGCAACTTGAAGATGAGACTTTTAGTGAGGCTTGGGAGAGGTTTAAGGAGCTTTTACGAAAGTGTCCCCACCATGGGTTACCTCATTGTATTCAAATGGAAACATTTTACAATGGTTTGAATGGAGTAACCTAAAGTATGGTCGATGCTTCGGCTGGAGGGGCCCTTTTGGCAAAAACCTTTGATGAAGCCTATGAAATTTTAGAAAGAATATCTATTAATAGTTGTCAGTGGTCGGATGTTAGAGGCACAAATAAAAAGGTTAAGAGTGTGTTAGATGTTGATGGTGTGTCCACCATTAGGGCCGATCTTGCTATGATTGCTAACGCTCTTAAGAATGTGACAGTGATTAGTCATCAGCAGCCACCAGCTATGGAGCTTGCAGCAGTGGTGAACCAAGTCGCGGACGAAGCATGTGTCTATTGCGGTGAAGATCACAACTACGAGTTTTGCCCCAGCAATCCAGCTTCTGTGTTTTTTGTAGGTAATCAGAGGAACAACCCTTATTCTAACTTCTATAATCCAGGTTGGCGCAACCACCCCAACTTCTCATGGGGAGGTCAAGGAAATAACGTACAAGCGCAACAAAAGATGAACCAGCCAGGATTTGCTAAAGCGCAGGTAATGCCCCAACAAAATAAGCCGGCTTTGCCCCAGCAAAATTCGGGAAATTCTCTCGAGGCAATGATGAAAGAATTTATGGCTCGCACAGACGCCGCAATTCAAAGTAATCAAGCTTCGATGAGGGCCCTGGAATTGCAAGTGGGTCAGCTAGCTAATGAGCTAAAGGTGAGGCCTCAAGGGAAACTTCCTTCGGATACTGAACACCCTCGAAGGGAAGGTAAGGAGCAGGTAAAGGCAGTAACTCTTAGGAGTGGTAAGCCATTAGAAGAATCTAGAAAGACCCAGGATTTAATTAGTAATAGTGATAATATTGTTGTTATTGAAAAAGAGTTGGAGTCTGGTCAGGGTGCTGGAGGCAGCAAAGAAAATGCTGGAGCATCTGGTTCTGTGCCAGATGTAGAACCACCATATGTGCCGCCCCCACCTTATGTACCACCTCTACCTTTTCCACAAAGGCAAAAGCCTAAGAATCAGGATGGTCAATTTAAAAAGTTCTTAGAGATTCTTAAGCAGTTGCATATAAATATCCCTTTAGTAGAAGCTATTGAGCAAATGCCTAATTATGCTAAATTTCTTAAGGATATTTTGACTAAAAAGAAAAGGTTAGGTGAGTTCGAAACTGTATCTCTTACTGAGGAGTGTAGTGCTATTCTTAAGAATGGGCTACCCCCCAAGGCTAAGGATCCAGGGTCATTTACTATACCTGTGTCTATAGGTGGAAAGGAATTAGGTAGAGCACTCTGTGATTTAGGTGCAAGCATTAACCTCATGCCCCTTTCGGTCTATCGGAAGTTAGGTATTGGTGAAGCTAGACCTACCACAGTTACGCTCCAATTAGCTGATAGGTCTATCACATATCCAGAGGGTAAAATTGAGGATGTCTTAGTAAAAGTTGATAAATTCATATTTCCTGTTGATTTTATTATTTTAGACTATGAGGCTGATAAAGATGTCCCAATTATTCTAGGTCGTCCATTTTTGGCTACTGGTAGGGCATTAATAGATGTTCAAAAAGGATAATTAACAATGAGAGTCTGTAATGAGGAAGTGAAATTTAATGTGTTTAAAGCCATGAAATATCCAGATGAAATGGAGGATTGCTCCTTCATCAGGATTCTGGAGAGCACAGTTATTGAGACAGCAATACAGGATTCGGCTGATAAGCATTCAGAAAAGCATGGAGAGGTTAGTATAGAAGATTTTGAGTTTTGTTCTTTAGATAGAAAAAATGAAAAAGAATTGTTTAGATGTGAGGATGTTTTTGAGTCTTTAGATTTAGATCAAAGAAAGGCTCCCCCAATTAAGCCATCCCTAATTGAGGCACCAACTTTAGATTTGAAACCTTTACCGGATCATCTAAAGTATGTGTATCTTGGGGAAAGTGAGACGTTGCCCATTATTGTTGCATCAGATTTAATGTCGGAGCATGAGGAGGCCTTAATAAAATTGTTGCAGCAATACCGCAAAGCTATAGGTTGGACATTGGCTGATATTCAAGGGATTAGCCCATCTTTTTGTATGCACAAAATCACTCTAGATGAGGGATCCTTTAGGAGTATTGAGCAACAAAGAAGGCTTAACCCTGCAATGAAAGAGGTTGTTAAAAAGGAGGTAATTAAATGGTTGGATGCTGGGATCATTTATCCAATTGCCGATAGCAATTGGGTAAGCCCTGTCCAATGTGTTCCTAAGAAAGGAGGTGTCACTGTGGTGAGCAATAAAGATAATGAGTTGATCCCCACAAGGACAGTAACTGGCTGGAGGGTTTGTATGGATTACAGAAGGCTTAATAAAGCCACCCGAAAGGATCATTTCCCTCTACCATTTATCGACCAGATGTTGGATCGATTGGCTGGTCAGTGATACGCGAATTGCTAACCGCAAGTGTACGGGCCCAAGTTATAATATAGTGATTTAAAATCGAATGTCGTCCTCTGGATTGGTTTTCTAGTTCCCCTAATTATTAAAGGTATATTTGCCCAATTTTATTTAGAGAAAAGAAACGAGAGATATGCAAAATAATTAAAAACTAATAAAAGCAATAAAATGTGGAAACTCAATGGAGAAAGGCCTTAGGGAATTGATTTCACCTACTAGATGCATGAATTAACTTATCGAATAATTAGGAACAAATTCGTAACAAGTTTATAAACCAAGGATTATGAATAATTAAAAGCCTCTCCCGAGTGCAATTAATCCTTTAAGCAAATTAAGAAATTGATATCCCTATCTAATTTCAACAATAAGCCTAAGCAATAAGAACAACCCTCATGACGGTTTCTCAAGCAATTCATAATCTCCCGATTTACGAATTACCTAAGTCATGCAACTGAAAGTCTAATCTAAACTACCCTCTCCCGAGCGATTAGTTCAGAAACAACAACATACAATCCGTGATCAAGAGATTATAAGCATTAATCATACAATTGCATAAATAAACCGCGTTACGAAACGTCCTAAAAAGCCATAAATTAATCCATACAAACTAATGGCTACATCAAGCCCCTAAGAAACGAAATCTAGCTACACATGGTCTCTAAAATACAATCGAAATATGTCCCAAACATGCTACAAATCAATACAAGAAATAAGGGAGAAAAATTAAACTCGTTGGCCGTGATTCCCGTGCGTTCCCGTCACGAACCTCTCGATCCAAGCTCCTCGAATCAAGCTCCCTCGCTCTCTGCCTTGTTCTGTCCGTTTTCTCTCACTAGAAATCGTTTTTCTCTCTCCAAAACCGCTCCCTCGTTCTGAAAGCATCGCAAAATATATATACTGCTGATTCTGCGTGACAGCGTCGAGACGCTGTGGACATAGCGTCGCGACGCTGTCGCGCGTACGCCCTAATTAAATCTGGAAAGTTTGCAGCGTCGAGACGCTGTGGACGTAGCATCTCGACGCTGCCCCGAATGCGCGCCTCTCCTGACTTGTGCCCAGCGTTGAGACGCTCCAAGGGCTAGCGTTTCAACGCTAGGCCTTTAATTGCCTTTTCTTGATTTCTTTTCTTGGCCCGAATTAATTCTTTCGCTCCTAAATTATCGGTAAAGCTCAGAAATGTCGATTTCCATTGAAATACTTGATTCCTACAAAACAAAACCAAATGGAGATAAAAATGCCCAAATAATACTCAAGACTAACGATAAAATTATCTAAAATATAGCCCAATAAATTGCGCTATCAAATACCCCCAAACTTAAGCATTTGCTAGTCCCGAGCAAAGTAAGAATCAAGCAAAGTAAGAATAACAAAATAATCTGCCAACAAAAATACTTGAGTAAGTGCTGCTAATGACTCTTGCCTCAGGAATCCCAAATTACAGATAAATCACACTGAAACATTAATGATTAAACACATTTATCATGATAAGCCTCATTTATTTCATTCATCTCTCACGTGTGTGTGTGACTAGTCCTCCCTATCTCAGTCCTTTAAGCCCGGAATAGTTTTATGCAGCCCTTCGCTCGTTTTCCCCCTACTCTGGTCCTAAGTCCCAATCATCAAGCCTCTCCACACTCAAGATGGTAATATGCCACTAGGGTGCCTAAACGGGGTATACAACCCCCAAACTTTGAGTTTTTTTTTTTTTTTTTATAATCAAAAGTAGTGGTCACTAGCTTTCACACGCCTATTGCAGGGACCCTTAACCTGAGTTTTCTCTGGTTGGCCTAACTGATCACAACAGGGGTAGCTCTTTTTTACCTTAATTTATTTTTTTTTTATTCAACTCATTATTATTCTCTTTTCTTCCATTCATTCATTTTTTTTTCATTAACATGCAAGATATGGCATCATTTTCTCCTAAGTGTAACATTACTAACTATCATGCAGATTAACTATCAAATCAGTTCCTAAACCTTTCGAGGTGACAACAAGATCTAGATCACATAACTCTATTCTAAGCTCATCAAACTAAGACAGGAGACTATGTGCTCAAATGGTGCAAAAGGTTCATAAAATAAAATCAACCTGTCTCGAATCCTGTTTTTAATTATTGATGCACAGAATAACTTACCTGTTTTCTGAAATTAGGTATCCTCATCGGCTGTCATAATCAAAACAACACACTCAAAGAAAAAATATATCTCAGACAGATAACACAATCAACTCAGATCTCAATGGAAAAGAAAATACAAATAAAAATAATAATTCAAAATGATAACCTGAATAATCACAAAAATTACACCTGATAATTCAACAAAGAGAATGGTCAAAAGAAGATATATCAAATAATAATTACAGACCCAAAAGTAAAAGTAAAGTAAAAGTAAATACTTTCCACCCCCAAACTGAGAAATTACATTGTCCTCAATGTAAAATAATAAGATGTACAGACCAATATGAGAACAAATACAATGAAAAATAAGAAAGAGGGGGAAAGAAAACAATCGTGTGCAGAGGGAAGACGGCAGAGCATCACGCGTCCTCATCCTCGTCCTCAGGCGACTCGTACGGTGGTAAAGGTGGCGGTAAAGGCTGACCCGTACTCATAGCTACCTGACACTGATAGGTGTGGGCATGCATGCTCGTGGAGTAGAGGAAATGACGACGATCTCTACGCCTCTCTCTCTGGTGCTCTCGCTGCTGGCTCTGGATGCCCTGCTGGAGAGTCTGGAACTCTAGGCGATGGCTCTGAAACTCCATACGCAGCTGCTGCAGCTGCTCCTCGATGGAAGGATATGGAATCTCCTGCTCCTGCTACTCAGGCTCTGCAGGCTGCTCGTGCTGCTCATGATGCTGTGGCGGTGCATGGATAGGGAGAGCTGGCTGCACGCCCTGTTGTCCAGGTCCTCTGTAGCGACTGATGAAGTTCTTGTCGATTAGCGCTCCAGGATGAACCAACTCCTCTTGGGCGTCCCACACGACACCAGCAGCTCGGCAAAGGGCTGTGATCAGTGAAGGATGCCCGAGCCCTACTGTCGTGTAACGTTGGCGAATGTGGTTCATAGACTGATGGATGACCTGACCGACATTGACGGAGCGACCTGTGGTGATAGCGAAAAGCAGGATGGCACGACTCTTGGTAACGTCGCTAAGATGCGCCACAGGCATCAACTTGGCACAGAGGAAGGTATGCCACGCTCTGTAATCTACGAACAAATCAGTGGTCTTGAATCTCACCACCTATGCGCCAGTCATAATCCATTCGGCCCTTGGCCTGCAAATAGTCTGAATGACTTCGTTTACGTCCAAGTGGCCATGAAGATAGGTACTATATTCATCCCTGTCAAAGTTGGGCAAACTATAAAACCTATTTATGGTGAGGGGGTCGTAGGAGACACGGTGTCCTTGAACAAAGGATGAGGAAGAGGAGGTTTCCATGTTGGCATAGAATTCCCTCACTATAGTTGCTACCCCAGGTGCAGGATGATGAACAAAGTCGCCCCAACCCCGCGCAACAATGTTATTAACAAGGTTTGGTTGCATCTCGGGATCAGGGCTAAAACCACGCTCAGGAATAAAATTCCTACCCTCCACATATTTATCAAACCTCGCTGAGGCTTCAGCACTAACGAACCTATCTTGGTCAAAAGGTGGAGGGGGGGAGGAAGAAGAGGCGGCATGTCTCCTAGATCTTTTATGCATTGTAACTAATGGAAAGATACTAAAATCTAGGAGGAAAATTTTCTATCACAGTCCCACGCCACCAAACACTCCACAAACTACAAATATAGCCCGTCCGCCTCAGAAATAAAGTCACAACAGCAGCAGCAAAGCTCAACAACAACAGCAGTAGAGTCCAAAAAACACTAAACAATGAAAATAGCCTAATAAAACTTCACCAAGAAGGCACACAATGATGCTTGAATGATACCCAATACTCAAAACTAGCAAAACATCAATATTTCAGAATATATGGGCTCAAATACATAAAAACCAGCAACTAATCCTCTCTAAAACACCCACAAACAGCAACAAACAACTTCAATATTCAGCTCAAAGCACCTCACAGCAACAAGAAATCAATTTTCAGCCTCAAACTCAAACAATCCAAGCTCTAAACCAACTGAAATTAACTCTTATGTTAAGATTTATGCTGAAAAGAGGAGATTGATACCCAAAATTGCACACCCACGAACTAAAGAGGTCCAAAACTTTCCCAAACTCGCGGCTAAATCGGATGTAACGTGTTGAAGACCCGAAACGAAGGTACCCACGGCGAACTAGGACATAAAACGCCACAAATGCTGACACCTACGGCTGAAACTTCAAACCCACAGGAAGATCGACTGAAAAACACTGCAACCCCGCCGGAAGCTTAAAAAACACGAGACCCACGGTTTATCAACTTTGAAAATGCGACAAAAACCAACAAACCCACGAAGAAAACGCTGTAAATCTGAAAAATCGGCACAAATGGAGCACAAAATCGAGATTGAGAGCAAGAAATTTGAGAAATATGGAAGAAAAGTGTAGGGAGATGAAGGAACAAAGGCTGGCGGCGACTAGGTTTGAAGAGGGACTAAAAAAAAAACCAAATCGCGATTCTGGAATTTTTAGGTCCAGAATCGCGACAGCGTCGCGACGCTAAGGACTACAGCGTCGCGACGCTGTAGCGTTTTTTTACCCAATACGCGCGTTTCGTCCGCCTTTTTTTTTTAATTTTATTTTATAATTAAATCCCAACATTTTTTCTTTTTTTTTTTAAACAAAATTAAAATTTCACCTGCATCAAAAAGAAAGAAAAAAAATGAGAAAAAGAAAAAGAAAAATAAGAAAAATCGAATTTAAAGAAATCAACTGAAATAAACAATAACATAAAATAAAAATAAAAAAAGATAAAAACACTTGGGTTGCCTCCCAAAAGCGCTTGTTTAACGTCGTTAGCTCGACGTGGTAACCGTATATGCTTCAAGGAGGTCTATTGTCACGGGCTCCACCGGAGGTGCTCTTGCTTGCACCTTTTCTGTAACTTACCATCATAACTTCAGAGCAATCTGTAGAGGCTCCAACTGCTTTAAAAATTTCTTTTTCATGTAGGACTCGCACAGTCAGCTCCCTACGCTCGATGTCAATGATAACTCGCCCAGTTGCGAGGAATGGTCTCCCTAAAATCACAGGCACTAAAGGATTCTCCTTTACATCCATCACAAAGAAGTCAACTGGCATAAAAAATTTCCCTACTTGAATCAATACATTCTCTACTACTCCAGACGGACTAACTACAGATTGGTCAGCTAACTGGAGTTTTACTGCAGTAGGTTTAATCTCTCCTATGTTTAACTTTTTACATAAAGATAAAGGGATTATGTTAATACTCGTGCCTAAATCACACAAAGCACGAAAAGAATGAGTACCAAAATTGCAGGGAAAAGAAAAACTCCCTGGATCAGCAAGTTTGTCAGGCACATTCTTTTGAAGTCGGGCACTGCATGTAGAAGTAAGGAATATTGTCTCAACTTTCTTTTCCTTCTTTTTCCTCGAAAGCCATTCCTTCATAAATTGTACATATTTGGGCATCTGCTCCAAAGCCTCTGCAAATGGTAAATTAATATTTAAACTCATAAAAATATCAAGAAACTTTTTGAATTGAGTTGAGTAATTCTTTTTCTTCTTTTTCATTGGCTTTGGAACCAGAACAGTAGGTGAAGGAATAAGAGGGTCAAAAGTGAGTTTTTCAGCTTCGTTGGAAGATGAACCCTTTTCAACTTCTTCCTTAATGACTTCAGGCTCATGAATCTCCTGTGTATCAACTACTTGAACTTCCTCCACTTGATGCACGGTAATGGCCTTGCAATACTCCATTTGGGTTTTCTCTGGTTCAGCTGTGGCTTTACCTTTCTGCATACTGCTTACAGCATTCACCAGTTGACCCAATTGAGTTTCGATGTTTTTAATTGCTGCTCCGTGGCCTGTCACAGTGGTATTTATTGCAATCACTGCTTCCTCCAACTTGTTGGTCCTTTTGCTCGATTCTGCAATAAAAGCTCCAACTATATCTTCAAGAGAAGGTTTATTTTCAACCTTTTGAGATGTATAACCAGGAGGGTTCAAGATACTCTTAGTGTTAGCATATGATAAATTTTCATGATTTCTAACATTAGGGTGGTAGTGTGTGGGTGTAGAATTATGGTGTCCCCTATAGTTATAATTTCTTTCAACATAATGAACTTGTTCAGTAGTGGTCTCCTCCTAACACTGAGATGTAAGAGCAGTTGACTCAATAGATTGTGCACTCCCTGTACCTGAGAATTTCATGAAAGCATTAGCAAGGGAGGTCATTTGGGCTTGAAGCGAACTTACATTATCGATCTCATAAATCCCAGCTGCAATCTTCTTAGGTGCAGACCGCTCAGTTGGCCACTGGTAGCTGTTCGTGGCCATATCCTCAAGTAAAGTTCGTGCATTCTCTACAGTCTTGGACAACAGAGTCCCACCTGCAGCTGCATCAACAATGATTTTAGTATTTGGATTTAGACCATTATAAAACAACTGGATCTGCAGCCAATCTGGGTATCCATGCTGAGGGCATTTCCTCAGTAACTCCTTATAGCACTCCCAAGCCTCAAATAGTTGTTCATCGCCTAGCTGCTGGAATGTCCCAATCTCTGTCCTAAGCTTGACTGTCTTTGCAGGTGGGAAATATTTGGCAAGAAAAGCTTGAACCAACGCGTCCCACGTAGTTATGCTTCCAGATGGAAGTGATCGGAGCCAGTCTCTAGCTTTGTCCTGCAAAGAAAAAGGAAACAATCGTAAGCGTATGGCATCTTCAGTAACACCATTCAACTTCACAGTACCACAAATATCAAGAAAAGATTTCAGATGAGAATTAGGATCCTCAGAGGGGAATCCTCTAAATGCACTATCTCTAGCCATCTGGATAAGGCCAGTTTTAAGCTCGAAATTATTTGCATTGATCGACGCGTAGACTATCCCAGATTGTTGATCAGGAAAAGTAGGCTGGAAATAGTCCCGTATCGGCTTCTGCTCATCTTGTGGATTTGGATTGGCCATTGATGCAAGTCTTTCCCTTTTCTCCTTCCTGTTCTTTTTGCAAGTCTTTTCAATTTCAAAATCAAAGGGCACTAGCAGAGTGTCCTTGTCCTTTCGCATACACAATTACAACCTAAAATAAATAAGGAAAACAAAGCAAAAAAATAAAACGAAAACAACAAAAATAAAGAATAAAAGGAAAAATAAGACAACTCAATAAAATACACTCTAAAGTAAGACCAAGCAAATTCCCCAAAATATTAAGCGAACTAAATAATTGCCAATCCCCAGCAACGGCGCCAAAAACTTGATACACGAATTGCTAACCGCAAGTGTACGGGCCCAAGTTATAATATAGTGATTTAAAATCGAATGTCGTCCTCTGGATTGGTTTTCTAGTTCCCCTAATTATTAAAGGTATATTTGCCCAATTTTATTTAGAGAAAAGAAACGAGAGATATGCAAAATAATTAAAAACTAATAAAAGCAATAAAATGTGGAAACTCAATGGAGAAAGGCCTTAGGGAATTGATTTCACCTACTAGATGCATGAATTAACTTATCGAATAATTAGGAACAAATTCGTAACAAGTTTATAAACCAAGGATTATGAATAATTAAAAGCCTCTCCCGAGTGCAATTAATCCTTTAAGCAAATTAAGAAATTGATATCCCTATCTAATTTCAACAATAAGCCTAAGCAATAAGAACAACCCTCATGACGCTTTCTCAAGCAATTCATAATCTCCCGATTTACGAATTACCTAAGTCATGCAATTGAAAGTCTAATCTAAACTACCCTCTCCCGAGCGATTAGTTCAGAAACAACAACATACAATCCGTGATCAAGAGATTATAAGCATTAATCATACAATTGCATAAATAAACCGCGTTACGAAACGTCCTAAAAAGCCGTAAATTAATCCATACAAACTAATGGCTACATCAAGCCCCTAAGAAACGAAATCTAGCTACACATGGTCTCTAAAATACAATCGAAATATGTCCCAAACATGCTACAAATCAATACAAGAAATAAGGGAGAAAGATTAAACTCGTTGGCCGTGATTCCCGTGCGTTCCCGTCACGAACCTCTCGATCCAAGCTCCTCGAATCAAGCTCCCTCGCTCTCTGCCTTGTTCTGTCCGTTTTCTCTCACTAGAAATCGTTTTTCTCTCTCCAAAACCGCTCCCTCGTTCTGAAAGCATCGCAAAATATATATACTGTTGATTCTGCGTGACAGCGTCGAGACGCTGTGGACATAGCGTCACGACGCTGTCGCGCGTACGCCCTAATTAAATCTGGAAAGTTTGCAGCGTCGAGACGCTGTGGACGTAGCGTCTCGACGCTGCCCCGAATGCGCGCCTCTCCTGACTTGCGCCCAGCGTTGAGACGCTCCAAGGGCTAGCGTCTCAACGCTAGGCCTTTAATTGCCTTTTCTTGATTTCTTTTCTTGGCCCGAATTAATTATTTCGCTCCTAAATTATCGGTAAAGCTCAGAAATGTCGATTTCCATTGAAATACTTGATTCCTACAAAACAAAACCAAATGGAGATAAAAATGCCCAAATAATACTCAAGACTAACGATAAAATTATCTAAAATATAGCCCAATAAATTGCGCTATCAGCCTATTACTGTTTCTTGGATGGTTATTCTGGGTATAACCAGATTACTATTGATCCTGAAGACCAGGAGAAAACCACTTTCACCTGCCCTTATGGGACATTCGCTTTTAGGAGAATGCCTTTCGGCCTTTGCAATGCTCCAACAACATTTCAGCAGTGTATGCTAGCAATTTTTTCTGATATGATTGAGTCCACTGTTGAAGTCTTTATGGACGATTTTTCAGTGTTTGGAGGGTCTTTTCAGAGTTGTTTAGATAATTTAGGAAAAGTATTAAAAAGATGTGAGGATACCCATCTAGTACTTAATTGGGAGAAGTGTCACTTCATGGTGAAGGAGGGCATAGTGTTAGGTCATAGGATTTCTAAAAATGGTCTAGAAGTTGATAGAGCAAAAGTTGAGGTTATCGAAAGACTAGAGCCACCGAATTCAGTGAAGGGAATTCAGAGTTTTTTAGGACATGCTGGATTTTATAGGAGGTTCATAAAGGATTTTTCCAAAATCAGTAAACCTCTTTGTAACTTATTGTGCACTGATCATGTTTTTTACTTTAATGTAGATTGTAGGAAGGCTTTTGAAACGTTGAAGGCTGCTCTAATCTCAGCACCCATTCTCGGCGCGCCTAATTGGAATTTGCCATTCGAGGTAATGTGTGATGCGAGCGATGCTGCGGTAGGAGCGATGCTGGGGCAAAAGCAGGGCAAATTTATTCATCCTATATATTATGCAAGCAAGGTTTTAAATGAAGCACAGGTCAACTACAAAACTACTGAAAAAGGAGTTGTTAGCTGTTGTGTTTGCTTTTGAGAAATTTCGGCCATATTTGGTTGGATCCAAAGTCACGGTGTTCACGGATCATGCAGCAATAAGGTATTTAATGTCTAAGAAGGATGCAAAGTCGAGACTAATTCGTTGGATTTTATTACTGCAGGAATTTGACTTGGAGATAAAGGACAAGAAGGGATCAGAGAATGTCGTTGCAGATCATTTATCTCGTCTTGATCCATCATCATCTTTGCTGGAGAAATCTGCTATTTCCGATTCTTTTCCAGATGAGCAGCTTTTTGCTGTTCAGGTAAAGGTAGTCAGGGATGTCCCTTGGTATGCTGATATTGCCAACTTTTTAGTAAAGGGAGTCACCCCTATTGATATGGATTGGAGGTAGAAGAAAAAGTTTAAGCATGATGCGAAAATTTTCTTTTGGGATGAGCCGTTTATGTATAAGCATTGCTCTGACGGTATTATTCGTAGGTGTGTTTCAGGTGCTGAAGCAAAAGAAATCCTGGAGCAATGTCACTCTTCGCCGTATGGAGGACATTTCAGCGGACAGAGGACGGCTATGAGGATTTTGCATTGTGGATTTTTCTGGCCTACGTTATTTAAGGATGCCCATTGGTTCTACAAGCAATGTGACGCTTGCCAAAGGAGAGGAAATTTGGGACCAAGAGATGAAATGCCTCTTACTTACATTTTAGAAGTTGAATTATTTGATGTATGAGGTATTGACTTTATGGGACCATTTCCCCCTTCTAATGGCAATGTTTTTATCTTATTGGCAGTTGATTATGTGTCCAAGTGGGTGGAGGCCATCGCATGCCATCAGAGTGATGCCAAGACAGTAGCAAGGTTTCTTCAATCGCACATCTTTGCGCGGTTTGGGACACCTAGGGCTCTAGTGAGTGATGAGGGTACACATTTTGTTAATAATATCTTAACTAAGCTTTTAGCTAAGTATGGCATTAAGCATAGGATAGCTACCCCTTATCACCCACAGGCTAATGGTCAAGCTGAAATTAGTAATAGGGAAATTAAAGCTATTTTAGAGAAAGTAGTCCATCCATCTAGAAAGGATTGGTCCTTTAGGTTGGATGAGGCTCTTTGGACTTATAGGACAGCTTATAAGACTCCTTTAGGTATGTCTCCCTATAGGTTAGTATATGGGAAAGCTTGCCATTTACCATTAGAGCTTGAGCACAAGACATTTTGGGCGTTGAAAAAATTAAATTTTGATCTAAGTCGTGCAGGAGCAATAAGAATGCTGTAGCTTAATGAGTTAGAGGAATTTTGCCAATTTTCTCACGAGAATGCGAAAATGTATAAAGAAAAGACTAAGTTGTGGCATGACAAGAGAATAAAATCTAAAGAGTTTGTCAAAGGTCAAAAAGTTTTGCTTTATAATTCTAGATTAAAATTATTTCCTGGAAAATTAAAATCTAAATGGTCAGGACCGTTTATTGTGATTGAGGTTTTCTCCAATGGAGCAATTACTTTGCAGGATGAAAAAGATGGGAGAGTGTTCAAGGTGAATGGACAGCGTGTGAAACATTATTGGGGTGAGGAATTTCAGTCGAAATATCCTTCCCTACGATTGGTTGATGATTGAGAGAGCAGGACTTTTGCGGGAGCATTTCACAGAGCAGAATTTTGAGCTCCCAGGATTTTAATTGATTTTATTTTCCGTTAATTTGATTTTAATTTCGGTTAGGTTAGATTTAATTTTGCATGAGTTATTAGATTTTATCTTTTAAGTATTTTTATTATTTTTGGTAGGATTAGATTTGATTTTATTTTATTTTCGGGTTATTTATTTAAATTATCTTGCAATTATCTTTTAGTTAGTTAGATTTTATTTTATCTAGATTTTATTTTTGGTTATTTGAATTCTAGTTTTCATTAAATAGAGATTTTCTCTAACTTATTCGGCTTCTTTTGAGAATAACAGGTTAAGTTTGCTTTGATCGGTTTAATTTGAATTAAAAAGATTTGATTTGTCTATTTTGAAATTCAAATTCCGTATCTGAGATTCTTCAGGTTCAGCGGATTGTTGCGGCACAAATATTGCTGGAGCAAAATATTCCGAGTCAGAAGGGTTTCCGTTGGAATTTATTATTGTTACCGTTGGATTTGGCTTTGAATTCTTGCAGGTAAATGTGCGTGCATTGTCTGATGAGGTCACGTGGCGCAGAGAAATTATCCAACGGCTTCAATGATGACAGAGCATTAATTTTTACCATGGCCGTTTGGAATTCGCAATTTTACCGTTGGTAATTTTTGAATTTCAGGTTTGCATTTTTTAATTGCAACGGTAATATTAGTTATGGCAGGGCAAATCCTTTCGGTTGAGATTCTTGTTTGCTGCAGCCCTATTTATTCGCAATCTCTGGTAAGTGCGTTTCACTTCGTCTTCTTGAATCTTTGTGAGTGTTATTCTTTCTTTCTCTGCACTTTCTATCAAAACCCTTTTACACCTTCAATGGCTAAAACAAGAGCTCGAAAAGAGAGGGAGAGTGAAGAGGAAGAAATACCGGTCACACCGGAAGTTCAAAAAGGAAAAACTAAGAAAAGAAGAATGCCAGAGGAAAAGGAAGCGAAGAGAAGAAGAAGGCAGCAAAGGGCTGCAGAACAGAAGGAAGTTCAGGAGGTGGCGGACGTTGTTGCCACTATTGTGGAGGAAGGAAGTACTCAAGAACCTGCAGTACAAAACACAGATGCGGTTCAAGAACAGATTGCTGAGAAAAATCAAGAAACAGAGGCTGAAGGTGAGCATAACAAGGAGAAAACACCGGAGCCGATGCAGGAGGCCCATGTTGAAATTATTATACCTGAGCCGCCCAAGCGCCGCCGCATCAAAAGGAAGGCGGGTCGCGTGAAGGTGGTTCAGAACACTCCATCGCCTCCGACGTCAGACTCTGAGGAAGAAAGAAGGGAAGCTGAGAATAAGGAAAAAGAAGAAGAGGCGAGAAAGGCAGAGGAAGAACGTTTGCGCATCCAGAGAGAAAGCAGGGGCAAAGGAATTGCCGAAGCATCAGGAGAAATTGAGGAGCCGAGGGCGCCATTCATACGCTTCGTCAACGATCTTGCCCGAGCAAAATACCAGGAGGTGCTGAAACGGGACTTCTTGTTCGAACGTGGATTTGGCAATGATTTACCTAGGTTTTTGGAGGCTGGAATAGTGAACCTCGGTTGGAGGCAATTTTGTGCGAAGCCAGAACCTGTGAATGCCAACATTGTTCGAGAATTTTACGCCAATCTTGACGTTAAGAATGATTTTGAGGTCATCGTTCGAGGAGTGCCTATACAGTGGAGTCCTGAGGCCATTAATGAACTGTTCGATCTCCAAGATTTTCCGCATGCCGTTTTTAATGAGATGGTGGCTGCACCATCTAGTGATCAACTGAGTGCGGCTGTCCGGGAGGTAGGCATTGAGGGGGCCCAGTGGAGGGTGTCGCAGACAAGGAAGCATACGTTTCAAGCTGCTTATTTAAAGAGTGAAGCCAACACTTGGATGGGTTTCATCAGGCTACGCTTGCTGCCGACAACACACGACTCCACTGTATCTCGTGACAGGGTATTGCTTGCCTTTGCCATTCTTTGCTCGATGAGTATAAATGTAGGAAAGATAATTTCTTCTGAGATTGTTGATTGCTGGAAGAAGAAGGTGGGGAAGCTGTTCTTTTCGAACACTATCACGATGTTATGCAGCAGGGCAGGAGTGCCCACGGTTCCAGAAGATATGATCATGACTGATAAGGGAATCATTGACACACCTAATCTGGTGCGGCTTCAGCGTATGCAAGAGGTTCGCCAGGGTGGGCTTGTGTATGGCGTCAATCAATTCCTTGAGCAACTGTCAGTGTTGACCAGTAGGTTAGAGTTTGCTGAAAGGCAAGCTCAGACCTACTGGACTTATGCTAAAAGGAGAGATGATGCGCTTAGGGGGGGCCTTGCAGACCAATTTTTCAACGCCATATCCGGCCTTTCCAGTGTTTCCCGATGATTTGTTTAATCTTTGGATACCACCCCCGCCTGTTGAACGAGAAGAGAATGATGATGAAGATCAGGGTCAGGAAGATTGATGGATGGAATGATCTTCAGCGAGCATTATTTTGTCTTATCATTTTGTTTGCTCGCGCATTTCTAACCCTATTTTGCTAAAAATGTTTGATTGTCTTTCTTTTTAATTTTTCTGCGAAAAAATATATCTGCTTTGTAATATTTTTCTATGATTTTTAATGAAATTTCCAGAGTTGTTTCTATTTTTTTTAGCACTGAGTAACTCTAACTTAACTAATTTTCTTCTGAATTTTTGAAGCTTGGACTGATTACGCTTAGTTAGATCAAGGTATTCTGATCTCCAGAAACCTTTTGCTTGAGCATTTCTTCTAGCCTGGACTGTTGCTGCGGCAAGAAGATTTTTTACGGTAGTATTGACTTATATGATCCACTTTAAGCTTAATCCTAGTCTCATGTTTAGTTTAAAAATTCAGATAGAAAAATTTAAGTTTGGGGGTATAATTGCTTAATTAATGATTCATTGAGGACAATGAATAATTCAAGTTTGGGGGACTTTTTGCTACTCCAATTATTTTGCTCGAGCATTCCTCTCCTTCAAAATTAAAATTTGCTAGGTTATTGAGTAACCGGGGACATTTGTGATACCCACAGTTTGTCTTCGCGTCAAAAGATGACCTAGGAAATATAAAAAATAATGGAATGATTTGCTAAAAAAAAAATTATTTGTTGAAGATTTTGCTGAAAAATTGACAGAGCAAAAGTTTTGAGGGATGAATAATGATCCAGCAGTTTTCTGTCTTCCAGAACTTAGGTGAGCTTCATCATAAAATGTCGTCATTCTGAGGGGTAAGAGATGGAATAACTAAGGATTTTTGAGCTTTATAATGAGTATTGAGCCTAGTTGGTGATGAGCTTGAGGCAAGGGTATACTGCACCATAAAGTGGGTCATCCCATGCTTAAGAGCTTATGACTGTAAGGCTGCTTTAAGTCTGATAAATAATGTTATAAACCCCTTTAAAAATATGTTTTGAAATGTCTGATAATAGAGCTAGGTTGTGGTGAGTTCTTAGAATTAAGTTGAAAAGTGGTGATTATTTGTCCCTGCTGAAGGAATCATTTTGCTGCAGCAGAGCTTGGTTTTGCAGAGTGCTCAGGTAAGGGTTAAAGGTAGTGTTGGACTGTCTGGTTTGATTAAGCTAATTCTTTGTCTAATGTTTTGAGATTCTTGAAGGAAGGTTGGTTAGTATTGCTCGGGACGCGCAATAGTTCAAGTTTGGGGGTATGATAACTGCCCAAAAGGTAGTTATTTAGGCCTCATTTATATAAGGATTTGTGTGTCTTTAATGCTTAATAGGGTTGGTTTTAGAGAGATATTACATGATTTAACCCATTTGGAAGAATGGAAGCTTTGGAAATCACTTTATGCAGATTATGCTGTTGAGCGACTGGAGGAAGCAAATTCTATGCTGCAGCAAAACTGAGAGCATAAACTGCCACATCACAGCTCGTTAGCCAACTTCATGAACCGACTTCTATTGAGATATTTTCGGGATAAAGGATCAAGGAGAGCCTTACACGTGTCCTAGTTGACCTAATTCAAGCCTCCCATCCTTCTATAAAAGGAAGTAGCCGTCAAAGTCAAATTCATTCCATGTTTTCCCTTGGAAGCCGAATAGTATAGGGAGATTGAAGATCATCAAGAACACCATCAACCGCAAGCTGATTAGGGAGTTTACCTTCTTATTTAACTTGTAGTAATGGACATGCTTACTCAGATTGTAATACGTATTCCTATGCTTATTATGAACTAAGCAGCTTAAGGTGTTGGTTAGGAATAATGTGATTACTGTGCTTCATCTCGAGTAATAAATTGACTATTGCATTTTGGTTAATTGTTGTGCTTATTCTTATTTTATGCCCGCCTGGCCAGCCGGTATGGATAGCTCTCTCTAGTTTCAGGGATGATTTAGAGAGTGTGTGGCAATTATCCACATTACGATCATTGTGTATTGGTGAACGCCAGTGACTGAGCTAGGGATAGCCAGTTGCCTAGTGCTCGATCGGTCGCTCTTCATTGGGTTTGAAACATATCCCAAAAGATCCGAAGTTTCGGGAGGAATCCGCTAATAATACTGCGAGAGATGCATGATCAATAATATTGCTAGAGCATATCTTAGAACAATCACTAAAGCCTAACCAGCGCCTGTCTTAATCTGTCTGTCTATTTGTTTACTCGTTGTTCTGTCATTTATTTTGCTTCAGCATAATTCCGATAAAATCCAACATTTTATTATCTTTGAAACCATTAGAAAGTTATACAAAATAGATAAAGTGGAAACTCATTCAGACCTTGGATTGATAATATTACTTGCTGCAGACTGTGTATACTTGCACAGGAATTCTAGAGTATTTCATATCATATTTTTATTCACTCTAGGAACCAAACAGATACCGTTTGCACGATTTTCCATGATCCATTATATTTGATCGAGATCAGATCTTTCTCAACCACTTTTGAACCAAGATTTTCAGGTTCAAGACACAAGACTCCATCAAAGCACTGCTTACCACCCCTAATTTGATGGTTAGACTGAGACGGTAAACAAATGCTTAAAGATTTACTAGCATTGTTTCTGTGATGAGAACCCAACGCAGTTGATTAATTGGTTGTTGTGGGCTGAGTTTTGGTACAACACTACCTATCACGTTTCCATCAACACTACTCTCTTCTTAATGGTGTATGGTCACACCCCACCATCCATTTTATTCTATGGATCACAAAAAATCTACTAATGCCTCCTTAGATCAACAATTGGCTGAATGAGACATAGCTCTTAACCAATTAAAAAACCACTTGGACATTACTCAACATAGAATGAAGAAGTTTGCTAACCGTTGGTGCTTAGAGCTGGAATTCTAGGAGGGTGAGATGGTTTTCCTCAAGCTACAATCCTAATGAGAAGCTCTCACAAAAATATTACAGGCCCAATATTGTTCTTCAACGAGTGAGTCCAGTTGCTTATAAGCTTGACCTTCCCTTAGAGGCATCCATCCATCAAGTTTTCCACGTCTCCCAGCTCAAGCACGCGAGTGGCACCGCCCATCCTCTTCAATTGACTCCTCCAATGCTGACAGATGCTTATGAATGGATAGTAGAGCCCCAAGAAATCCTAGGGTATCGCAATAATGATCAATCCACGAGTTGGAATTGTTAATCCAGTGGAAGAACCTACTAATGCACGAGTGCACATGGGAGCTGTTGGACGTCATCTACGAGCGCTTTCCAGAATTGAACCTTGAGGACTCGGTGCTAGAGACCCTTAGAAGTGATGTTAGGCCCCCATAACTCATACCTACTCGAGGAGTGGTAGAATGGGTAATTCCTCTAAGGGTGGTTAGTAACGGTTGATGTACGGTTTGCTTTTGGGCTATATTTAGTTGTTCTGGGTTCCTATCTCTATTTTCAAGCTTTTATGTGTATATTTTGGATGTTATAGGAGAGTTTTAGCCCTCTCGGAAGGATGTATGACCTTGTAATCAAGTCTAGAAGGCGTATTTTGTGATTAATATATCAATTATAAGGGAAATACCTTCCATAAGGATCCCACGAGGCTAGAATAGGAGGTAGGATCAATAAATTCATCATCGGTGTTAGTGGGATTTAGTGTGAGAGCCATCCGTGTGGACATATGAGGAGAGCATTTAGCGTATCTTCATTGGCCAAGACATCCTTGATATAAGAAGAAATGCAACAACCAAGGTCTTTAACACAACAAACCATAGCTTACTTTAGCAACAAGAGAAGTAATGATTTGAGAGTCGTGCAAGTAATAATAATATCATCTACGTAAATGAACATAAGTGTGATGGGGTTGTTTTGTTTAAGAATGAGTAATGATGGATCAAATTTACTGCATAGGAAATGGGTTAATTAGAAAAAAAAAATTAGATTTATAAAAAAAAATGGCGAAATCAAGGTGTTTCGAAAAAAATGGGAAAAACAGAGTTTTTTTTTTTTTTGTCTTTATTGGGTTTCGTGGCTTCAACCCACAGAACACTGGCTGAATCCCACAATTGACTGGTTTGTTTGACCAGTCAACAATGGCAGTTGAATTTGTGACTTGAAGCCACAGATTCAATTCTCTATTTTTTTTAAAGGTCATGTCACATCACACTACTAGATTCAATTCAAATCATGTTTTTTTTAATGCCTTTTGCATTGTTTTCCAATACTGATGAGCCAATTATTATTATTATTTTTAAAATTTTCTGGTTGATGGATGTCATGTTTTTTTTTATCAATTGCATGCAATTGTCAAATCATGTATCACTTTATTTTTTCAAACAAATTTAATTTGAATAAATTGATATATTCAAAATAGAGTTTAAACAATTAAAGATAAAATTAAAGTAATGTTCCAATTCCAAATGTTAGAGATAAATTCTTATATTAGCCTAATTTCTTAAAAAAATTAGTTAGTAAAAATTATTAATTGAAATGTGAAGTGATTGAAAATATAGCTGACTTTGGTTTAAAAAATTATAATACTCTTAATAATCATTTGATACTCTCGACAATGATGTCAGAGGACTGATGGTAGCTGTGTGGAATTTGATTGCTTAAGTCTACTTGTTCCAGTTGTGCTGGAGTCGTTAAGATTGTTTGAGTTTCTTCACATGTTTGATTGCACGGATGTGAGGCCAATATCTTCCTCACTCGTGATGCCATCTTCCTTGTGGCATCAGTTTCTTTGTGAAGTTCAAAAATATGCGGTCTCTTTACTATTGTTGCGTTGATGTCAGTTTGTGTAAGATCCTGTTCATTTGGTCTATGCATATCAGGCCAAAGCCATTCTTCAGTATCTATAAAAGAAGTGACGAGAAGATTGTAGTTTTGTATAGTGTGTGCTGATGGAGGTGCAAGTAAAAGGTCTAAACATCGACAACCCTTGTGAGCTGAGCTATATCCAAGTAAAATACAAGAATAAGTTCTTTTTGAGGATTTATCTTTGTTATAGTTACTAGGGGTGTAAAAATTTCAGATCGGGTCGGTTGTACTGACAAATCGACCCGACCCAACAAATGTCGGTTTGTACGGACAAACCAATCCAACCTGACTCGAACAGTTCGGGTCATTTTTTTCTTTAATCGAATTGGTCGGGTCAGAGGATGGAAGAGAATTCGAATTTGGCGTAGAGTTGGAGAAGAAGAACAAACACGAGCACCAACAAGAACACTAAAATGGCGGTCAAAATGACCATTCCAAGGAGCTCGATGGCCACTAAGTCACTGGAATGTTGAAGTTTGTACTCGTCTTCCATGGCTGCCGACGAGATTTATCAAAACAGAGAGTTGAATTTGAGATCAGAGGAAGAGAAAACTCCAAAAATGTAAAACTCAGAAGATGAATAATGTAACCCCATTAAAAGATCCAAGAGAAAAATCACCCAAACAGCTAGATCAAAGAGAAAAAAAAAATGTAACCCACATGCAAAAACCAGAAGAAGAAGAAACAAAATCTAGAAAAATCAATTCCAAAATAAAGTTGAAAAAATTCGAACCGAGAGAGAGACTGAGAGAGATGGTGGAAGGAGTCGACGTCGCCGTCCGTGCTTCGTAGTGGAAGAGGCGGCGACTGAGTAAACAAAGAAAAGAGAAAATGAAGCGACTGAGATTTGTGGTTGAAAGATGGAGAATGGACCTCGAGCTTGCGCAGGGCGAGAGACTTGAAAGTGTTGGGTTTTATGCCCTAAAACTCGTAGATAGTGAATGTAAACAAATTATATACTTGTATTTAATAAAGTGTTATTTAGTTTCTACAATAAAATGTTATTGTTAAATATTGCACTATTTGACCCTAATCCAATAAACTAGACATCCAAGGCTGTAATATGAGTCTTGAACTATATGTGGCGACATATGGGATCATTGTTCAAGAAACAGCCTAAAGGGTCTATAGTATAGGGATAAGACTGGGTGCCTTATCCTGGTGACACTATGGATACGACCCACTTTGTATTTGATACAAACGCTGCGATCCAACGCGTTCGTGTAGGAGACATGCGAGTGGGGGTATCCTATGCAATGAGTTTGCATAAGACCGGACCGCGAAATAGTAACCACTAGTTATAACACCGTTAACTAGTTGGTTTTCTATTTCACTAGGACGACCGAGACAACTTAGTCTTAATCCTGAGTTGATTATGGACTCCTGCTCATGAGAGACTGTCCTTTGATTTGCATGGGTGAGAGTGGCCAATACGCCGACTCAATAAGCCTACCACTTTGGGGACAAGATCGAATGGGGAGCTGGGAACATAATCGTACAAGATGGAATTCACTCCTTCCCGACTTTAGGGAAGCAGATGAGTGTTCCCTTAAGTGGTTACTCCGAGTCTTGAACAAAGGGCCCTACCCTCTCAATGGCACGAGAGGGTTTTCTGTTTGATGGTTGGACCATAAACAGATTGTTCATTAGAGGAGAATTGGTACTTAAGGAAATAGAGGTGACCCAGGGGTAAAACGGTAATTTGACCCAGCTAGGGTTACGGACACTCGTGAAGGACTAACTAGTCGATATTGGTCTAAGTTCCGTGGACACAGAAAATATGTCTGCAGTGAGAAGAGTGCAACTGTGAGTCTATAGTGGAATGTACACACAGTTAACGAATATTGATTATTGTGGTTAATGAGTTTAACCAATTAATCTCACATCGTTGGAGCTTCTGATCTGCAGGTCCATAAGGTCCCACTGGTAGCTCGTAAAGTAATTTGAGGCAACTAAGTAATTAAATGTAAATTGAAAATGTTCAATTTACTAAGGGAAATAAATATAATATATATTGATATATTATTATGAGAGAAATTAATATTTGAAAAGTTCAAATATAAATTTATGGAAGATTGAAAAGAATTAATTTAAGTCCTAAAAGTGTTTGGGCAAAATTAATTAATTCAAGGCCGAAAATTAAATATGTGATATTTAATTGGTGGTTAATTAATTAAAGAATTCATTAACCACGAATTAATCAATTATGTAAATAAATAATCACTTAAGGAAGTGATTAATCATTTATGGGAATGATCTAATTACTTATGGAAGAAATTAGTCATTTATGGAAAAGATTAATCAATTGGGAATTGATTGATCATGATTGATTAATTAAGGAATAAAGATTGAATCAATTTTGGAAAAGATTGATTTTATTGAATATTTTATTCATGGCCTCTCTTCTATAAATAGAACACTAGACCTAATTGGTCATGACACTTGACACTCTTGAAAGACAAGACCTAGAATTCTCTCTAGCCTCCCTCTTAGAGAAAGACTCCCACAAGTCTTTGGCCTCCTAGACTTAGAGACATACCGGTGTAACCTCTGTGGTTATTGTGTCAATCAAAGAAGAATTTCCAGCGAAGAATACCTTGAAGCGGCTGCTGCGTTTTCGTTCGTGGAGCTTCGTTGGCGAAGAACGGTCAAGTCTACAACGGAGGTTTGTAACGGTTCTTCCTCTTTTCTTTAGAAAAGTTTTAAAAATAAATTTAGATTTATTTTAGCATGTTTAAACCGATTTTACAGCGGCTTTAAAGTTAGTTTAAAGTTTTGTTTGAGTTTTCGTAACGGTTTTTAATGTTAATTAATATACGGCGTAAGGTCCAATCGATGCGCTTCCGCTGCGTGGGGACTTTTATTCCCTTCAGAAAGCGCCGATGATTCTCATGAAGAGTTTCGACTGCTTCTTGATTCGACATAGCCATTGCTTCAAAAAAGTTCTTGGGAATTTGCAGAGACGGAGAGAAAGAGAAGGGGTTTCGGTGGAGTTGAATGACGGGAATTTTCAGAGACGGAGAGAAAGAGAAGGGTTTTCGCCTTTTTGGTGGAGTTGCATTTTCAGACGAGAATTTGCAGAGACGGAGAGAAAGACAAGAAGATTTGGGGAAGAGGCGGGCTGACAAACCCTAAATTTCCTATTTAACTCAAAAGCGTGAACCAAACCGAATCGAACTGAGTCGGTTCGATTCGGTTCGTCCTGGATTTACGTAAAAAACGAACCGAACCAAACCGGATCAGATCGATTCGGTTTTTTTCACTCCTAATAGTTACTGATACGCAAATTGCTAACCACAAGTGTACGGGCCCAAGTTATAATATAGTGATTAAAAATCGAATGTCGTCCTCTGGATTGGTTTTCTAGTTTCCCTAATTATGAAAGGTATATTCGCCCAATTTTATTTAGAGAAAATAATCGAGAAATATGCAAATCAATGAAAAACTAATCAAAGTAGTAAAAATATGGAAAGTCAATGGAGAAAGGCCATAGGGAATTGATTTCACCTATTAGATGCATGAATTAATTCAAAGAATAATTAGGAACAAACTCGTAACAAGTTCATAAACCAAGGATTATCGATAATTAAAAGCCTCTCCTGAGTGCAATTAGTTCTTTATGCAAATTAAGAAATTGATATCCCTATCAAATTTCAACAACAAGCATAAGCATTAAAGAACAATCCTCTTGAAGGTTTCTCAAGCAATCCCAAATCTCCCAATTGTAGAATTACCTAAGTTATGCAATTGATGGTCTAATCTAAACTACCCTCTCCTAAGCAATTAGTTCAGAAACAAAATCATACAATCCGTGATCAAGAGATTATAACCACTAAGCATACAATTGCATAAATAAACCATGTTACGAAACGTCCTAAAAAATCCATAAATTAATCCATACAAACTAATGGCTACCTCAAGCCCCTAAGAAACAAAATTTAGCTACTCATGTCTCTAAAAATACAATCAAAGTCAGTCCAATACATGCTAAAAATCAGTACGAGAAATAAGGGAGAAAGATTAAACTTGCTAGCCGTGATTCCCATGCGTTCCCGTCACAAGCCTCTCGATCAAAGCTCCCAAAATCAAGCTCCCTTTGTTTCTACCCTGTTCTGTGTGTTTTTCTCTCTCTAAAGTCGTGTTTCTCCCTCCAAAAGAGCTCCCTCAATCAGATGGCATCGCAAAATATATATATTGGCCAATCTGCGTGACAACATTGAGACGCTAAGGACATAGCGTCTCGACGCTTTGTCAATGAGCACCCTAATTATTTTTGGAAAGCCTGCAGCGTCGAGACGCTGTGGAGGTAGCGTCTCGACGCTGCCTCGAATTTGCGCGCCTCTTGAATGTGCGCCCAACGTTGAGACGCTCCAAGGGGTAGCGTCTCAATGCTAGGCCTTGATGTTTGCTTCCTTCGCTTCTTTTCTTGGCTCGAACTCATTCTTCAGCTCTTAAATCACTGGTAATCTTCAAAAACGTCGATTTCCATTGAAATGCTTGATTCCTACAAAACAAAACCAAATAGACATAAAACTGGCCAAAAAGTACCCAAGACTAACGATAAAATCATATAAAATATAACACAATAAATTGCGCTATTAGTTACTTAGATATAGATAACATATACAACTTAACATTTTTTGGTTTCTTGGAGAAGAGCTTTTCAAACGTTGTGACCATGTTAATTTATTTTGATGGCATCCTATTAATTAAGAAAGTGGCTGTTAAGAATGCATCAACACCATATTTGTGAAGGAGATTGGATTGAAATAATAAGATTGCTAGACCAGTCTCTATAATGTGTTTGTATTTCCTCTCAGCTACTCCATTTTGTTGACGAGTGCGAGGACAAGACATTTGATGATATATGCCACTTTGACCAAAGATTTGTTTTAAGCAAGTATAAGTAAACTCACCTCCTCCATCGGTTTGAAGAACTTTGTTTTTTCCTGTCAAATTGGTTTTCGACCAATCTGCAACATTTGCTCATTTGACAATGAGCACACAGTTTCCATTTTATGCCAATTTGACATACAAATGGACTTGTTTTTATCTAGATGCATAATAAAAACATTATTAAGTGGCCTAATGTTTTATGAGGAGCTGAAGAGTATGAATCTTGTGAGCTTGTCGTTGTTGCTATCGGTGCAGTGTGAATGTCCTCCTCTAGTGCATAAAGCCCACGCTTTTTATGCCCCTTTGCTATGAGATAACCCTGCCTGTCCTTCATTTAAAAATCAGTCATGCTAGAATTGATTTTAGCTTTTCGTATGTGAGATATTTGCAATCCTTCACCATTACCTACATATAAACATTCATTCCCTTTGTATGTTTGAAGTTCAATGATGGTACCTTGGTCTTTTATTATATGAGAGGAAGCGCTAGAGCAGTGTGTTTAGGCTTACCACAAATTTGACAAGACACTACATAACCTTGGTTAGAGTTTGAATTTATAGTTGGTATATCAGAAAAAACTCTGTTGGACAGCTGCAGATGGAGGATTTTCCCTGCCAGGTTGGAAACCTCAGCCTTTTGAAGAAAATTGACGTCCTCTCTCGTGACCCCTACCCTTTTGGCTATAAAAAGCTTGATTGAAGTTGGGAATGAGAGCTTTTTTTTTTTTTTTTTTTTTTTTTAGGAATGGAAATGAGAGCTTTTCCTTCTTCTTTCTCAAGGAAAAACATAGGGCGGTTTGATAACGTTAACTCATCCCTATTTCTTGTTTCTAAATTTCGAGAAACGTTTCTAGAAAATGGGCAAAATTTGAGAAACTACAAAAAGTTGTTTCTCAAATTCTGTTTCTATTTTTTTTTTCTGTCATGCATGTATTCATCTCTCTCTTCCATTCCTAGATCTATCTTTTTCTTTTTTTTTTTTTCAGACTGACAACCACCATCAACCTCCGACTACCGCTACTGTCGACCTCCACAGTCCGTCCGTCGCCAAAGACCTCCGTTGATCGACCGGCGGCAGTGACTTCTCCAACACTTTTTTTTTAAAAATTCTTTCAGTGACTTTTTTGACGATCGTTGCCATCGTCGACTGGCTGGCACCGCCAACCTCCACCGACCGATCGCTACCGTCGACCTGCAACTACCGGCTGTCGTCGACCTCCACTAACCGGTCGTCGTCGCCAACCTTCGACTACCAGCCACAACCGACCTCCACCGACCGACCACTACTGTCGACCTTCGACTACCGACTGTCGCCGACCTCCATCGACCGACCACCGTCACCGACCTCCGACTACCGGGCATCTTCTACCTCCGACTATCACCTGCCGCTGACCTCCACTGGCTGGTCCTTGTCGCCGACCTTCGACTACCGGCCACCGTCTACCACTGATTACCGGCTGTCGCCAACCTCCAACTATCGACCTCCACTGATCGATCGCCACCGTCGACCTCCAACTACTGGTTGTCGTCGACCTCCAACTACTGGTTGTCGTCGACCTCAACCAAATGGTCGCAGTCATCGACCTCCGACTACCGTCCAATGCTGACCTCCGCCACCGTCGACCTATGATAACCGACCTTCGTCGACCCCCTCTAACCAGCCTCCGCCGATCGACCGCTACCGTCGACCTCTGACTACCTGGCGTCGTCGACCAACCACCATCGTCGACCTCCGACTACTGGACGCTGTCGACCCCTACTGACTAACCTCCGCCGACTGACCGCCACCGTCGACCTCAGTCTACCGGGTGCCGCCGACCAGCCACTACCGACAGCCTCTTACTATCGGTAGCTGCCAACCTCCACCAAACAATGCCACTGTCGACCTTTGAGTATCGGGCGCCACCGACCTCCATTGACCGGCATATGTCGATCGATCGCGACCATCGACCTTCGACTACCGGCCGCCATCGACCAACCGCTACCGTCGACCTCTGACTACCGGCCTTCACCGACCGACTGCCACTATCAACCTCGGACTAATGTCAACCTCTGACTATCGGTTGTCGTCGACCAGCTGCTACCGTCAACCTTTGACTACTGGGCGCCGCCAATCTCTATTGACCTCTGACTACCGATCATCGTCGACCTCCTCTGGTCGACCTTTGCCGACTGACCCCCACTGACCTCCGTCGACTAGCTGATACAGTCAAATTCTGACTACGAGATGCCACCGTCGACCTCCGACTACCGATCGCCACTATCGTCGTCAACCGAAACTTTTTCCTTTCTTTTCTTATTTTCGACGATTGCGCGCCACCCATCGATGACTTTTCCAGCATTCACCACTGACTGTCAGCATTCGCCCAGTGGTCGGAGGTCGGTAGAGATGGTTGATGATCAACGACGGCGGGTGATTAGTAACAATGGTGGTAGTGATGAGGAAGAAGGAGAAATAAAAAAAATAATCGTTGAAAATTAATATATTTTTATATTATATTTACTAAATTTTATTTTAACTAAAAAAACAAGAAACAAGAACCGGTTATCAAACACATCTGTGTTTCTGTTTCTTTTTTTTTTTTCAGAGAAACAATGAACAAAAATAGTTATCAAACATGTTTCTATTTCTAGTTCTTAAAAAACAAGAAACAAGAAACAGGAAACGAGAAACGAGAAACAAGAAACAGGAAACGAGAACGTTATCAAACGGACCCTAATGTACAGGGTATTTAAACACACTTTCTTCCTCCTCATTTCGTTTTTTATTCCCCTCCAGAAACTCCAAATAGAACAAAATCCCTTCCCCCCCCCCCCCCCTTTACAATCTGTATTAATCTAAAAAATTGGGAAACATTATTAGTTGTTTGTGTATTTAGATTAGTTTTTGGATACTCATAATAGAATTTTGGTTTTCACATGGTAAATATTAGTTGTTTTTAGGCCTCCGGAAAGTTGATCATTATTCAAGGAATTTTAATTTGGAACGACTTGATTATTAATCTCAAGGTGAGTAGTTTCCACATCCCTTCTTCTAAGATAGAAATCTTGGTAAAAGTGACTTGATTATTGTTCATTTGACAAAATATTTGAAAACATGTTTGGTATGGTTTGAGAAATTGTTGAAATTGTTCTAGTATAAATTTCAAATTGTTTTGCTAAATAAAAGTATGTGCATTGCAATTGTTTTGAAGAAAATAATGGTTAAATTACAAGTTTAGTCCCTGAACTTTCTGGGTTGTGTCAATTTTGTCTCTGAATTTTAAAAAGTGTATAATGGGTTTCTGAACTTTCAATTTCGTGTCTTATAGGACCCTACACTTCAAAAATGTCTAATAGGGTTCCAAAACTTTCAATTTTGTGTCTAAGTGGTCCTCTGACATACTCGAGATTTTTAAAAATTAAGGGCATGTTTTGTAAGCAATCACAAAACCAGTCGTGCTCTTGTGGTCATCCATATCTCCACTCCAATCACTATCATTGTATCCCACGAGCGTGTAATAACCAGAAACAGAACAATACAAACCATAATTTATCGTACCTTTGACGAATCAAATAATTCTCTTTGTTGCCTTCAAATGTGTGGTTGTTGGTTTCTCCATGTAACAACTGACAACTCCAACCGCATAGAGAATATCAGGCCTTATACACGTTAAATATCGTAGACTTCCAACCAAGCTCTTAAAGAGTGTTGGATCCACTTTTTCTCCTTCCTCATGATTTGATAGTTTGATCCCACGTACCATGGGTGTGTGGACCGGATTAGACTGTTCCATTTTGAATTTCTTGATCACCTCCTTTTGCATATCCTTCTTGGGTGATAAAGATGCCTTTATCTTCTTGTTTTATTTCAATGCCAAGATAGTAAGACATGAGCCTGATGTCGGTCATCTCAAACTCATTCGCCATCTCTTCCTTAAACTTGTTGAACATACTCAGATTATTACCTGTAAAGATTAAGTCATTCACATATAAGCACACAATCAATACATCATTATTTTGGGCTTTGATGTAAAGTGTGTGCTCATACGGACACTTGACGAAGTTTCCCTTGTGTAGGTACTTGTCTATTCGGGCATTCCAAGCTCTTGGAGCTTGCTTCAAACCATAGAGTCTCTTTTTCAGCTTCAGAACCTTGTCTTCTTCTCCTTCATCTTCATAGCCTTGGGGTTGTTCAATATAGACTTTTTCTTCAAGGACTCCATTGAGGAAGACGGATTTCACATCCATTTGATGAATTCTCCAATTGTTTTGAGCTGCTAAAGAAATTATTAATCTAACTGTTTCTAGTTGAGCAACAAGAGCAAATACCTCATCATAGTCGATGCCAGCTCTTTGACTATAACCTTTAGCCACTAATCTTGTCTTGTATCTTTCAACTTCTCCTCTGGCATTCCTTTTGGTTTTGTAAACCCACTTCACACCAATCACTTTGTGCCCTTTTGGAAGTGAGACTAGCTCACATGTGTCATTCTTCTTGATCTCCTTGATCTCCTCATCTATAACGCTTTTTCAATTCTTGTTTTTCACTGCTTCTTGGAAGTTCATGGGCTCATAGTCGGCAAAAAGACAAAAGAGAGTAAGATTATCATGATTTTCAGTTACCTCATAAAGTTCTTATAATCTTCTGAAGCGTGGAATTCTCTCACTTGAGTTATCATCTTCTTGAGAACTTGTAGTTGTTGATGAAGCGGCTGGAGTATAAGACTCCTCTCTTGTTTGCTTTGTCCTTGTTTGTTCCATGTCATCTTCTACAAAGTATAGAAAAAAGTTGTAGTCTTCATCACGTTATCTCCAATCCCATGTCATCTTCTACACAGTAGTGTTTATTGCAATCACGGCCTCCTCAAGCTTATTTGACCTGTTACTTGATTCTGCAATAAAAGCTCCAACAAGGTCTTCTAAAGATTTCTTATTTTCTTGACTTTGAGGAGTGAAGCCAGGAGGATTCAAAACATTCTTATTATTAGCATAGGAAAAATTCTCATGATTTATATTGCTAGGGTGATAATGTGTAGGTGTGGAATTATTATTGTACCCCCTAGAATTAAAATTCGAAACATACTGAACCTGCTCGAGATTTTCCCCCTGAGTCTGGGATGCAAGGGCAGCTGCAGACTCAATTGATTGAGCATTCCCTGAACCTGAAAACTTTAAAAATGCATTAGCCAAGGAAGACATCTGAGCCTGAAGTGCACTTACGTTGTCAACCTCGAACACTCCAGCAGCAATCTTTTTGGGTCCCGACCGCTCAGATGGCCACTGATAGCTGTTGGTGGCCATATCCTCTAACAAAGTCCTAGCACTCTCAACAGTCTTGGACAACAGAGTCCCACCTGCAGCTGCATCAACAATAGTTTTCGTGCTAGGAGTTAATCCATTGTAAAATAATTGAACCTGTAGCCAGTCAGGGTATCCGTGCTGAGGGCACTTCCTTAGCAGCTCTTTAAATCTCTCCCAAGCCTCGAACAGCTGCTCATCGAATTGTTGCTGGAATGTCCCAATTTCGGTCCTCAGCTTGACCATCTTGGCAGGAGGAAAGAACTTCTTTAAGAATTCCTGGACCAAAGCATCCCAAGTGGTAATGCTCCCAGGTGGAATAGATTGTAACCAGTCCCTCGCTTTGTCTAGGAAGGAAATAAATGTAAGCGAATGGCATCTTCAGAAACACCATTTAATTTTACCGTCCCACAGATGTCTAGGAAGGATTTCAGATGAGAATTTGGATCCTCCATGGGTGATCCTCTGTAAGCGCAATCTCGAGCCATCTGAATGAGACCTGTTTTCAGCTCAAAATTGTTGGCATTAATTGGGGCATAGACAATCCCCGACTGTTGCTCGTGAAAAATCGGCTGAAAATAGTCCTTGATGGGCTTAGGTTCTTCAGGATTAGGATTGGCCATTTGGATGTTTTCTTGATTTTCCCTTCGAAGTCTATTGAATGTTCTTTCTATTTCTGGATCCAAGGGAACTAAGGCCAATTCCCTAACCTTTCGCATACACCGACTACACTAACCTAAAAAGGCAAAGAAAAGGAAATAAAATAAATTAGGAAACAAACAAGAAAAGGAAAATAACTAATTCTAAATAAGGAAAAATATAATCTACAAAAGGAAAAAATTGACTAATATGGAATGCAAAAATAGATAAAACAAAAACCAATAAGGACACTAACAAATAAGGAAAAACTAATCTAAAAAGGAAAAACTAAAAATCTAACAATGGAAAAATCAAACAAAAATGGGAAAATCTAAATAAGGAAAAATTTAAGAATGGAAAAGAAAAACAATAAAGGAAAAATGCAATCTACCTAAAAACAAAAATAACAAAAATAACAAAAAAATAAAATACACCCTAAACTAAGACCGGATAATTTTTCTACGATATTAAAATTGACTAAATATGCCAATCCCCGGCAACGGCGCCAAAAACTTGATGTGCAAATTGCTAACCGCAAGTGTACGGGTCAAGTAATAATATAGTGATTTTTAAATCGAATGTCGTCCTCTGGATTGGTGTCTAGCCAAATTTTAATTATCGAAAATACTTTTGACCAATTTTATTTAGGGAATCAAATTGAATGAGAATATGAATTAATCAAACATAAAACTAAAGTAAAAAGTGACAATCAAATGAGAATAATTGGTCTTAGGGAATTGATTTCACCAATTGGAGTTATGGATTAATAAACGGATTAACACATGCTATGATTCATAAATCTTGGCAACTAAAATCACACATATCTCTCCCGAGCATACATGATTCTCCCATATGCAATTGAACCCGATATCCCTATCTAAATCCAATAAACATACAAGGCAATAAGGCTAACCTTTATGACAATTTCTAGAATTAACCTTAATCTCCCGATTTTTAGCTAAATTCTAGTTATGCATATTGATTACTAATTTAAATCCTCTGTCCCGAGTCAGATTCAAATATAAACATCAATCAATTTATGGCCAGTAAATCGAAAGCATTAAACATACAACATATGCATAAATGACATCAATAGCATAAATACCGTAAATCAATCCAAAACTTGCCCAACGGCTACATCAATCCCTAAGAATTAAACTTAGCTACACATAATCCTCGTTACAATATAAACTAAGTCTAAATAAGCCATAAAAAGTGTCTAAAGTAAGGGAAAAGAGAAATAGACTCGTTGTAGGCCGAGACCGAACGTCCCCGTCACGATCCCCACGAACAATGGGTTGATTTCCAACTAATCCCCTTTGCTTCAGCTCAATTCTGTCCTCTTTCTGCTCTAATGTCGGCTCCAAAAGTCTCCAATTCGAAGTCCCCAAAAACCTAGCCGAAAAGATTCTTAAATAGCAAAATTTCGTTGTAGCGTCGAGACGCTGTCGCGATCCGCAAATTTGGAAAATTTTCTATAGCGTCGCGACGCTATGATTTTTTTTTTTTTTTTTTTTTTAAGATTGAAAGCTCCATTTGACTCCAATTGCTGAATTAAGCTTCAAGCACATACTTCCTACAAATAAAACATAAAAATGCATAAATTTGGGCAAATAATTGAAAAAGACTAGCTTAATTAATCAGAGAAAAGTAGCTAGCTATGTTCGCTATCAGTAGGCTTATTGAGTCGATGATGTTGGACCACTCTCACCCATGCAAATCAAAGGATAATCCCGAATAAATAGGAGTTCATAGTCAGCTTAGGATTAAGATCGAGTTACCTAGGTCATCGCATGAAATAGTCAGTTTCACAGTAAACGATGTTATAAAGGAAAGCGACTAATTTCTCGGTCCTGGTCTTATGCAAACTCTTTGCAAAGGACGCCCCCACTCGCATGTCTTTACATGAACGATTTAGGATCACATTGTTTGTAATAAATACAAAGTAGGTCGTGTCATATAGTGTCCTCAGGATAAGGCAACCCAACCTCTCTATCCCTATACTATAGACCGTTTTGGCTATCACCTGAACTTGATCTGCTTTTATGTCTACACATAAAGTTCAAGTGTTCATTATATAGCCATGGGTTCTAGTTTATTGGATTTGAGTTAATTAATGCATAACTAAACAACCATTCAATAACTACTTATTGAATAATCTCAATAACGCTTTATCGATTAATTTTGTTACATTTACTATCCACGAGTTTTAGGACATAAAATCCAACAGATGTACTTCTCACTTTTATTATCCAGCTTACTTCTCTTTTCATCTGGAATGTGCACACGTGCAATACTTCCAAAGACTCTGAGATGAGAAATATCAGGCTTCCTTCCGCTCCATGCTTCTTGTGGTGTTTTTCCACATATGCTTCTTGTTGGAGATCGGTTGGATAGGTAGACTGCACATGCCACCGCTTCTGCCCAGAACTCCTTTGGTAGTTTCTTGCTTTTGAGCATACTTCTTGCCATATTGAGAATTGTTCTGTTCTTTCTTTCTGCCACTCCATTTTGTTGGGGAGATCTTGGCATTGTGAAGGGTCATCGAATTCCATGGTCTTCACAATATTTTTGGAATTCATTTGATGTGAACTCTCCTCCACGATCAGATCTCATGGGCTTGATTACCAAACCACTTTCTTTCTCAACAAGGACTTTGAACTTTTTGAAATTTTCGAACACCTTAGATTTATGCTTCAAGAAAATACACCCATGTTTTTCTTGAAAAATCATCAATAACGAGAAGGAAATAGTTACTCTTACCGAGTGAGCTTGGCTTGATTGGACCGCACACATCCGTATGAATGAGTTCCTAAGGCATTTGAACTCTTGAGTTGGACTCTTTCGAGAAGCTTTTCTTGAATTCCTTTCAAGTAGGCATCCTTCGCACACTTGATCAGGGTGGCTAATGGAAGGTAATCCTCTCACCATGTTCTTCTTGGAGAGTGATTCTAATCCTCCAAAATTGAGATGCCCAAGTCGAAGATGTCAAAGCCAAGATGCATCTTTATAACACATCTTTAGGCATTTTACTACGTCGTTTTGAATGTTGAGTATAAACATTCTATTTTTTTTGTCATTGACACCTTAGCAAACAAGTTATTTGCATTGTCTCTTATAGAAAGGTTATTATCTTCTAATTGAATGTCATAACCTTTCTCTAAGAGTTGGCCCAAACTCAAGATATTACTCTTCATACTTGGCACGTAATAAACATTTGAAATAAATTGATGGTTACCATTCTTCAATCGGATAAGAATGTTACCTCTTCCTTTTACTTCCACCTTTGATTCATCTCCAAAGGCTACATTGTCGTTCACCGATTCATCAAGTTCCACGAACATGCTCCTTTTGCCACACATATGGTTGCTTGCTCCAGTGTCTAGATACCATTTATTATCTCTGTTACATTCATTGTCTGCAAGCCATCAATAAGGTATCACAATCTTGACTCCTTTCAATGAAGTTTGTCTTCTCTTCAACTTTTTTGTTGCTAGGAGCTCTTGATCTTGAGTTGTCCTGCCCACGACCTCTCGTTGAGTTTTCTCCTCTTTGGAAATTGTTGTTGTCTTCATAGTGCCTCCAACCTCGTCCTTGTCCATGACCTCTTCCTCGTCCTCGATGTCCATCATGACTTCGTCCTCGTTGGCCTCTATCACTCTGGCTAACTCCTCCAGTAGTTGAGTCAACTTGCAGCTTGAGTAATTGGTCCACGATTCCTTCCTTCTTCTTTTTCTTTTCTTTGTATGCTTGTAACGATCCCAAGAGTTGCTCTCTTTTGTTTCTTCAATTATGGCAGCAATATGTTCAAACTTTGGATCTAACGATCTTAATATTCTCTCCATGATTTTTACATCATCAAGCTTTTCACCATTCCTCTTAATTTGATTGGTGACCGTTAAAACTCTAGAAAAATAGTCGAAGATGGCTTCCCCTTCTTTCATATTCAAAGTTTCAAACACAGCTCTTAAAGTTTGAAGATGTACCTTATTGATGGGATTTGCTGCCTTGTACGATGTTTGAAGCTTCTGTTGTTGTGTGTATGTACGATTGTACTAAACGATTATCCGCAAGCGCACGGGTCGTCACAAGTTATATAAAACGGAAAGTATTCCGAGTATCGAATTCTCAGGGAGGCGAAGCGAAACTTAAGCAAATAATTAAAATTCTCTTGAGCACTGAAAATACTTAGGTGAAATAATATTTAGGGACTACGTTCATGTGATAAAAAGAATTTGAATTTAAAATGACTAATGAAAACAAATTTGATCAATCAGAAATAAAATGTGGAGAAAGAGTTTTCTTTAAGCGGGAAGAGGGGTCTTGAAAATCAATGATTAGCTAAATGATTGCTATAATTATCCTATCTCATTGCCCAACTAATTATAAACCTAGAATCTCCGTTAATCACATAGGTTCTCCTGTCGGTTTCCCCTAATTGTAATTAATTCATTTTAACAACCTAAGTGTCCTTAGCGCTATTAAAAATCATTAATTATTACGCTCTGATTCATTTTAGGAATCTAAGTTTAATCAACTAATCCCGGTGTCACAACGGGCAATTAAACTAGTTGCATGGATTATGATCTATCCTAATTTCTCTCCGTCGAGTTTCCATTAAGAATCGAATCATTACACAATTGGCCAGATTGAGTAAAGCATTAAGCACATCCATACAAATAATTAGGACATGGGCAAGAGATAAGAAATTATAACAATATTTCCACTATCATTTCATTTCAAGACCCCAAATTGGGGTTTAGCTACACATAATATCCACAATAATTACAAGGGAAAGCATATTAAAAAGCATAAAGGAAAGGAATTGACCGTCGAAAAAAACCCCTTGCTGACGCTTGGAGCCCCCGTTGACTACTCCTCGAGCCTCTATGATTGCTTCCCAAAATTCCAAAAATTTCCCCACTAGAAGAACCCTCTCAAAAAGGCTCAAAAGCCTTGAGAGGGGCTCCAAAAAAAAGAGTCTTAAGAAAGGAAAGAAAGGATTGAGTGATGGTTGATTGATTGATGAGAAATGAGGCACCAAGGGCGCCTATTTATAGGCCTGGAATAGGGGTAGCGTCGCGACGCTGCCTTGCTAAGCGTCGCGACACTGCTGCGCACGCGGCTTGGACAACAAGAAAGGGCAGCGTCGCGACGCTGCCTTGCTAAGCGTCTCGACGCTGTCCAGATTTTCCAGAAAAATCAGCTTCCTTTTGGGCTGATTTTTGGGCCTTCTTCTTCATTTCTCTTGGTCTTTTCTTCATGAATGTCTTCTTTGGGCTTTCAATTGCATCAAGCTAGGATTTGGGCTAGAATTACTTCAATTTTGGCTCTTTTTCTCCCAAAATCACCAACTTAGCTCCTAAGGACCAAATAACAAAATTCATTAAATATATTCATTAAAAACACGATTAAAGCACCAAAAAGCTTAATAAATTGAGACTAAAATAGCGACATTTCTGCTCGCTATCACACCCCCAAACTTAAGCTTTTGCTAGTCCCGAGCAAAATAAATTCTAAAGATGCATGAAATAGAATCGCTCAACCCTCAATGATTTTGGAATTCTTAGGATCGAATGGAAAACATGCAAGTGGAATAAGCAAGCACCGCATACTCTTGAAGAAATCTTAAACTAGTTTGAACTTAAGATTAATGAATAGCATGCTCAAGACTTATCTATTGATTCTTTTACTAACCTAGATTAGTCTTATGGCTTTCTCCATTTGTTTTCCCCCTACACTGGCTAAGAGCCCCTAATACTTCGGAGTCCTTCTATCATGCAAAAAAAAGTAACTAGGGTGCCTGTCATCTTTTTCTTTTTCTTTTTCTTTTTTTTTTTTTTTCATGGGGAGCAGAATTTTCACATGATTTCTCTTTTTCTTTTTCTTTTCTTTTTCTTTTGCTCCTCCCCCAAACTTGCATTTTGATATCTAATGGTACTAGCTTTCACACTACGGTGCAGGGACCCTTAACCCGAATTTTATTCTCTGGTTGGCCTAACTGATCACACCGCAGGTAGCTCTTTTTACCCCTAGGCTTTTTTCTTTTGAGCAAGCAAAAATTCTTTTTCAACAGATTTTTTTTTCTCACATTTTCTTTTGTTGCTTTTGCTTTTCTCTGAGCAGGCATAGCATTTTTTCCTACCTAGTTCTTTAGAGCAATCTAGCATGAACTTCCTGATATTAGAAACTAAGCCTATCGGGGTGACAACAACTTTGAAAACCATAATAAGAATCTAGATTTTCAAAGACGTCATTAGATAAGACTATTGCATGCTTTAGACATCAAAACTAAGTATCAAAAAATTTTAAAATTTCACAATTTCTGCCGTGCTCCCAGATTCCACAACATATAAACCATTTTCTCCCAAAATTTCAAAAATCACATCCTTGGCTATCATGGCTAGCTATTCGTGCATCCAACAGAATTTAAATATGCTCAACACAGCGAAAGCCTCCCCCCCAAACTTAAACTAAACATTGTCCCCAATGTTTAAAACAGAAAAGCATAAAGAGAGATACTGAGACTTCCCTGAGCTAGGAGCGCTTCATCCTCTTCCTTTGGATCCATGAAAAATGGGAAATGTGGAATTTTAGGATTTGCTAAGGTGATCCTGCAAAACAAAATTGGATCACGGAGCAAAGAAAATTATTTACCGCAAAAACAACTAACTACTTTAATCCTTGGGTTGCCTCCCAAGCAGCGTTTTCTTTAACGTCTTTAGCTAGACTAGGCTCGGCACGCTTACGGAGGCTCAAAATAAAAATTTTCATCATCCTCCGGGCCCTGCAAGAAATCACGCACCGAATTGCATACTACAAACAGGGGAGAAAAAAAACTTTCCCCTGGCCCATCTTCACTAAAGAGATTCTTATAATAACATTTTAGAAAATAATCAGCTGCATCAAATCTCTTTTCTAAATCTCTATTTTCAAAACAGTTGTTAACAAAGTCATCAAGCGTTATAATATCTACTGGTCTAGGATCTAGAGATGGCCTATCAATCATGCCAGTCCATTCATCAGAAAAAATATCTACATGCTCAGTAGATCCTTCAGACTCAGAATTAAAAAATGATTCAACTAAGCTATCACATGACTCATCATCAGAAGAATTAAAGAATTCAAGAATTTCAGGATCAGATTCTATACTATGCACAGATTCAAGTTCTTCTGGGTCAGATTCTATGCTATACACATCATCAGGACATGAAAAGAAAGTATTCACATTGTCAGGATTCATGCATTCAGGAAAGTCAAGATCAGACTCAATAGATTCACTGTAATCATGGTCAGACTCAAAATTATCTATCGAGCAATCTTTTTTATGCCTTTTATGTTCATGCTCAATGTCAGGCAAATCAATATCATCATCAAAATTATTCATTTCAGGCAAATTTAATTCATTTTCAAAGGAAGGTAAATCATCAACTGCAGATCTTTCATTTTCACAAGCAGGCAAGTCTAATTCATTTTCAAAGTCAGGCAGATCCAAATCATTTTCAAACAGAGGATTATCCATATATGCATCATGATCAAAATCCATATTATCAACAAGCATTTCTCCTAAGCCTAGGCCAAGATTATAGTCTACCTCTTCATCGTCATCAGTCAAGTATTCAGACCCAACAGAAAAACATGTATGCAAACTACAAACATATTCATCTTGGCCAAAAATACTAAACACGACTTTTTCATCATCAATGTTCAAGGTAAGTTTACCTGTATGCACGCTAATCTCAGCCTTACCAGTGGCTAGGAAAGGTCTGCCTAAGATAATTGGCACCTCTTTGTCCTCCTTCATGTCCAGTTCCACGAAATCTACAGGAAAGATGAATTTGTTGACTTTCACCAACACGTCCTCCACAACACCCATCGGGTGGGTAATCGATCTATCAGCAAGCTGGAGAGTGACGTCAGTGTCTGTCATACCTGATAAACCAATCTTCCTGTATACAGAGTAGGGCATCAAATTTATACTTGCTCCTAAATCACATAAGGCCCTATCGAAGGATACTTCTCCTATGGTACAAGGAACAGTAAAACTCCCTGGGTCTTTCTGCTTAGAGGGTATCCTACCAGAAATGATGGTACTGCTACTCTCAGATAAATTAAAAACTTCTTTTTTCAGACTTTTCTTTTTAGAAAGCATTTCTTTCATGAATTTTCCATAATTTGGCATATTATACAAAGTCTCTACCAATGGAATATTCACAGACAACTTTTAAAACATTTCTAAAATTTTTGAAATTGTTCATCTAATTTGACATTTTTAAATCTTTGAGGAAAAGGTAACTCCCTGAAATCAAAGGTTGGACATTCGCCCCTCCGCTTGGGCGGGCTAATATGCGAACCTCTGTCATGGTGGTTGCATGGAACCACTTCTTCCTCAGTCATCTTTTTATTGTCATTCTGCCTCTCTTCTTCTTTTCCACCTGCACAGCTGTTAGAAAAATCACATTTTAATTCAATAGAGTTGGGAGGATGTTGGAACCTTTCAGAGGAGGCTTTTTGTGCCTCAGCCCCTTCATCTTCATCCCTTCTCTTTTCTTCTTCCTTTTTCTTCTCTATACTGTCCTCCAGTCTTCTGCCACTTCTCAGAACCACCATCTTACACTGCTCTTTCGGGTTAGGCTCAGTATCGCTTGGAAATTTTCCCTTCTAAAGGGCATTTACTGCTGAAGCAATCTGGCCTATCTGAACTTCCATATTCTTTAGAGCTGCGTCGTGGTTGTTTACTGATGTCTGGAGATTCACATTCAATATTCTTTGTTCCTTGATGAATAAAGCCACCATCTCCTCCAGATTATTTTTCTTCTCAGGAGTACTCGTTGATGCAAAACCTGGGGGTGGCTGCAAAACATTCTTCGTATTCGCATATGAGAAGTTCTCGTGATTGCGCAGACTGGGGTGGTAGAAGTTTGGTACTCCTTGAGTATATGATCTATTTCCTATGTATTGAACTTCTTCCACATCTTGACCTTCTTTCTTCGAATGTCCTTCAGCTAAGGTGGAAATGGACTTAACCACCTCAGATGACGTCAATTTGTTTAGAGCATTGGTCAGAGATGCCAGTTGCGCTTTCAGTGAACTTGACTCATCCAATTCATATAATCCAGCCTTTTTTGTAACTGTTCCTCTCTCCGTCGGCCATGATAACTTGTTGCCGCCATTTCCTCAAGCAGGTCCTTGGCTTCTGTCACTGTTTTTGAAAGAAAACTCTCTCCTGCTGATGTGTCAAAGACTGTCTTTGTGGAGGGGTTTAATCCATTATAGAATAACTGTACCTGAAGCCAATCAGGATATCCGTGTTGGGGGCATCGCCTAAGCATTTCCTTATATCTTTCCCACGCTTCGTATAACTGCTCCTCGTCAAGCTGTCTGAATGTTCCAATTTCAGTCCGCAGCTTGGTAGTCTTAGCTGGTGGAAAAAATTTTGTCAGAAAAGCCTGGGCAAGCTCGTCCCAAGTACTGATGCTGCCCGTCTCGACTGATTCGAGCCAATCTTTTGCTTTATCCTGCAGGGAAAATTGAAACAGCCTTAATCTGATCGCGTCGGCCGGAACTCCGTTCATCTTTACTGTCCCGCATATTTCTAGGAATGATCGCAGATGAGAGTGGGGGTCCTCGGAAGGATGTCCCTTGAACGAGTTATCGCGTGCCATCTGAATCAACCCTGTTTTAAGCTCAAAATTTGTGGCTTGGATGGGGGCGTAAACAATTCCAGAATTCTCGGTAGGAAGAACTGGCTGCAGAAAATCTCTAATTGCTTTGGGAGCTTCTTTTTTGTGGGCCATCGTTTCTGCTAATCTTTTTTCTTTTCTAATGAATTTTAGAGTCCTGTTAATCTCAAGATCTAACGGAAACAGGTCAACCACCTTGTTTCTTCGCATACAATGCTCCCAGAAAACAAAAAGAACCAAACAAAATGAAAATAAAATAATATTCACAAAATGATGGGAAAAAAATATTTACACCTAAATTACCATTTACCCTTTTCTTTTCGATGTCAAGAAAAATTAATTTTTGCTTAAAAATCACGCCTCCCCAGCAACGGCGCCAAAAACTTGTTGTTGTGTGTATGTACGATTGTACTAAACGATTATCCGCAAGCGCACGGGTCGTCACAAGTTATATAAAACGGAAAGTATTCCGAGTATCAAATCCTCAGGGAGGCGAAGCGAAACTTAAGCAAATAATTAAAATTCTCTTGAGCACTGAAAATACTTAGGTGAAATAATATTTAGGGACTACGTTCATGTGATAAAAAGAATTTGAATTTAAAATGACTAATGAAAACAAATTTGATCAATCAGAAATAAAATGTGGAGAAAGAGTTTTCTTTAAGCGGGAAGAGGGGTCTTGAAAATCAATGATTAGCTAAATGATTGCTATAATTATCCTATCTCATTGCCCAACTAATTATAAACCTAGAATCTCCGTTAATCACATAGGTTCTCCTGTCGGTTTCCCCTAATTGTAATTAATTCATTTTAACAACCTAAGTGTCCTTAGCGCTATTAAAAATCATTAATTATTACGCTCTGATTCATTTTAGGAATCTAAGTTTAATCAACTAATCCCGATGTCACAACGGGCAATTAAACTAGTTGCATGGATTATGATCTATCCTAATTTCTCTCCGTCGAGTTTCCATTAAGAATCGAATCATTACACAATTGGCCAGATTGAGTAAAGCATTAAGCACATCCATACAAATAATTAGGACATGGGCAAGAGATAAGAAATTATAACAATATTTCCACTATCATTTCATTTCAAGACCCCAAATTGGGGTTTAGCTACACATAATATCCACAATAATTACAAGGGAAAGCATATTAAAAAGCATAAAGGAAAGGAATTGATCGTCGAAAAAACCCCTTGCTGACGCTTGGAGCCCCCGTTGACTACTCCTCGAGCCTCTATGATTGCTTCCCAAAATTCCAAAAATTTCCCCACTAGAAGAACCCTCTCAAAAAGGCTCAAAAGCCTTGAGAGGGGCTCCAAAAAAAAGAGTCTTAAGAAAGGAAAGAAAGGATTGAGTGATGGTTGATTGATTGATGAGAAATGAGGCACCAAGGGCGCCTATTTATAGGCCTGGAATAGGGGTAGCGTCGCGACGCTGCCTTGCTAAGCGTCGCGACGCTGCTGCGCACGCGGCTTGGGCAACAAGAAAGGGCAGCGTCGCGACGCTGCCTTGCTAAGCGTCTCGACGCTGTCCAGATTTTCCAGAAAAATCAGCTTCCTTTTGGGCTGATTTTTGGGTCTTCTTCTTCATTTCTCTTGGTCTTTTCTTCATGAATGTCTTCTTTGGGCTTTCAATTGCATCAAGCTAGGATTTGGGCTAGAATTACTTCAATTTTGGCTCTTTTTCTCCCAAAATCACCAACTTAGCTCCTAAGGACCAAATAACAAAATTCATTAAATATATTCATTAAAAACACGATTAAAGCACCAAAAAGCTTAATAAATTGAGACTAAAATAGCGACATTTCTGCTCGCTGTCAGCTTCTCCCATGCTTCTTTGGCTGTCTTTACTTCTGAAATCTTCTCAAAATCATCGTATCTAATCCTTGATAGATTAGACAGAGAGCCTTCTTGTCTCTCTTTCTTAAGTCTCTCAAACCATCCCTTTGTGCTTGAGAAAGATTACCATCATTCTTCGACTCGATGTATCCTTTCTCTACTATCTCCCACATGTCTTGCGAACCTTCGAGAGTTTTCATCTTGATGCTCCAATTATCATAATTGCTCTTGTTGAACATTGGAACTTGGAATGAGACCATGTCGTTGCTAGCCATCTTCTTAGAAAGGATCTTCAAGCTCTGATACCATTTTGTTGGAAAGGAACTTTTGGAGATTGGAGGGTAAACTTGAAAGATGGATTTTTGAGAAAGAGGTTATGAGAAAGAGGCTACTTGTGTTGTTATTACTCAATTCTAGCTTTTTTGGCTTGATACAAAAACTTTAAGACACCACTCCTATTTATACTAGTTTCCACCTCCTCAATTTATGGTTAGGATTTTTCCAACACACATCAAAATGATTCTCTAGAATATACAAAATTTTATATAATATTCTAGAGAATTCTACCTAACACTCCAAATATCTTCCTAAGGGATTTCTCTAAATTTTTCTTCTACTTAAGACAATTATAGATTTTGAGCCTTTATTTGGGCTAAGCCCAAATACTAATTATCCAAAATCAAGTTTATATTTCAACAAATTCAATAATATATGGAGATGGGGATTCAACCCTCTAACCTCGAGGTTGAGGGTTTATGCCCTTACAAGTTGAGTTACACTCATATTAATAAAATAATACACACAAGTTGAAATGATTGTATTTTAATATGCAAACATGAAATATATTTCATGGATACAAATTACTTAATTATATAAACTTAAATCAAGCTTAGAAAAAACATTTTTCACTCTAGCATTTATATCAAGTAAATTTAAACTATAAACTTTAAGTTTCATCAGATTAATACTCTAAATTTGAATAAGGTTTGGAATTGATTCACAAGGAAAGCCCGGACAATAAATCACGAAAAATTCAACCAACAAAATACTGAAAATTGAGGAGTAGTAATCTCCAAACCTAATAATAATGTACTATTTAAACATGTTGACAAAATTGAAAACATAAAAAAATGTCTAAACCCAAGCACAACTTAAAAACATTTAACATAACTAACAGGAACTAATACCTAAAAAAAAAGTGGTATATGGTATGGATTTTTCCACACACCCAACCATGTGTTTTATTCTCCTCTATCTCGTTTTAAATTCCTTAAATTATTTTTTTATCCCAAACATGTGTCCTAAAATAATCGATACATGTATTTGAAGATGCTTTGACAATAGTTAATATTGCATCGCACAAACACATAAATCTGACACAAGTTGAAACTTGAGAAAGACTTGAAGAGCTGATTTGATTTAACCGTACTGTGTAAATATACATGGCATGAACCATCAAATGCAATTTGATTTGACTCAAATATTCTGTCTTAAAAGAATAGATGCATGGTTGCTTTTTTGTGGCATCTTTCATAACTTTTCTTGCTCACTTATTCCAAACAATTTTCTCACCCTAAACTAAACTGTACGAATAAAATAGATGTGAGCAAAAGTGTCATTTTGATATACAGATTATTTAACCACATGGGTATAAAGCATATATATACACACACAACATAACACCAAGAGACACCAAACAGAAGCAGAACCCCTCAGAGCTTACAACATAATAGAAAAAGGAAATCAGAAATCATTTCGATCCAAACAACAGACTTGACAACTTGACAAAGATGCCTCGCAACAGCAAAACATACCAGCAGATGCCGAAGCTGTCAAGGGAGCAACTGAGCTTAATCTTTAGAAACCACGATGACGACAACGACGGCCGCCTCAATATCTCCGAGCTAACCGAAGCCTTCCGGTACATCGGCGCCCTTCTTCCATCGTATAGAGCACGCCGCGCTCTTCTTCACACCGATTCGGATAGAGACGGATTCATCGGCGAGAAGGATTTCGAATTGCTCATCAATTATGCCCACAAACGCAAATACACCGTCATTTGAACTTTTAGGGTTTTTTTTTCCTTTTTCATAGATTGAACTCTTTCTTTTCAATCACTTAAGATCTTCGCTTTATGTATCTATTTCCCTTTTTGTACAAGATAGATACTTACTTCATTGGTGAGTATTTCATTGTAATTTGTAGGTAGTAAGAAAATGAAAAGAGTTTCGTACCTACAAAGATTTTTTACCATATTTTCTAGTGTTACATCTCCAATGTAGAATGAGAATTCAAAATTAAACTAGAAGGTTTAATAATAATGGTTCGATGACTCTAAACTCATTTGTGAGAAAAAATAAATTTATGCAACTCCAAAACTTTGTTGTTTCAAAAAAAAAAAAAAAAACTCCAAAACTTTGTAGGTTGAATTAATTAAAATCTCAAACTATTAATTGTATTAATTAAGATTTTTAACTATCATAATTGAATCAATTTAATCATTAGGATTTATTTTTTATATTGTTAATGAATAATTTTCACAGGTGTGTAAGACTTCTATAAATGGGGAGATTAGCACAATATTAAAGGAAAATGTTGGAATATAGCAGGTGATAGGTGACTTTCGTTAATAGGAGCAGTTTTTTTCATCTTCTTTTCTACCTCTATTTTTTTCTGTTTATTTAGGAAGAATTACATAATAATTTTACTTGCTATTTTGATAAGATTTTGGGAGAAAATAATTTTATTTAGTTAATTTGATTTTTTTTTTAACCAAATCAAGTGAAATAATTATGAATTATTAATAAAATTTTTAAACTGCTGCACTTATAAATGTTTATGATTTTAATTGATTCAGTTTAAATTAATTTGTTTTCCAAAAAATTAATTTTAGAAATGTTATTTGGGGTAAGAGACTGAGATGGTAGAAATGATATATTTAACATCATGGTGAGATGCTTCAAAGATGTTATTTTTAAATTTTAAATTTTGCGCAATTAGTGTGAATTGTGGCCATTTTTTTTTTAAACAAACAATATCATTAAAAGCAAAGAAAGTCTGGTACCACTAAGTCCTCTGAAGTTAAAGAGGACAACCAAACGGGAATATCATTCCCTTTACAAAAAAATATCTCTTCCAGCGTGGAAGAGGGGAAGAACACAAAACAACATGCATCGACAATGGATGCCGAGGAAAAAACCGGTCGAAAACCAGCAGCCAAACGTGTTAGGGAATGCACAATTTTGTTGCATGCTCGTGGGCATTTAGAGAAAGCCTACCATGCTAGCCTTAGCAGCTAAATCTTCGATGTCACTCAGAACCGCCTTCAAATCCGAAACAATTTCACAGTCCTATTTCAACGCCTTCACCACCTTCGCAACACCAGCTTCAACAATGATTAGAGCGAATTTAACGCCAACGAACACCAAGTAAGACCTAATCCATTCTCTTGTTGCCAAGAATTCAAGGGCTTCAATTGACCAATTTCTTCTGATTTTGGAAAATCCAACACCCATTAGAGACCCACGAGAATCACGAAAGATCCAACCCACACCTCCCTACTTCAGCTCTTCATTCCACTAAGCATAAACATTCAACTTTAGGTAGTTCGACTTGGGAGGGGGTCCACAAAACATGATTCTCGAGACTCTCTGACGATGCCCCTTCTAGGTACTACTCTGAGATTCTGCTCTGCTCACCCAAATGCATCTTAATTCTGTTGGGTTTTATGCCCTAAAACTCGTAGATAGTGAATGTAATCGTTGACCGGATATTAATGAAATAATATTGATATATTTTTCCATTAATTGTTATTAGTTATTTTATATTTGTCTTTGCCTAATAATAACCCTAATCCAATAAACTAGACATCCAAGGCTGTAATATGAGTCTTGAACTAAATGTAGCGACATATGGGATCATTGTTCAAGAAACAGCCTAAAGGGTCTATAGTATAGGGATAAGACTGGGTGCCTTATCCTGGTGACACTATGGATACGACCCACTTTGTATTTGATACAAACGCTGCGATCCAACGCGTTCGTGTAGGAGACATGCGAGTGGGGGTATCCTATGCAATGAGTTTGCATAAGACCGAATCGCGAAATAGTAACCACTGGTTATAACACCGTTAACTAGTTGGTTTTCTATTTCACTAGGACGACCTAGACAACTTAGTCTTAATCCTGAGTTGATTATGGACTCCTGCTCATGAGAGATTGTCCTTTGATTTGTATGGGTGAGAGTGGCCAATACGCCGACTCAATAAGCCTACCACTTTTGGGACAAGACCGAATGGGGAGTTGGGAACATAATCGTACAAGATGGAATTCACTCCTTCCCGACTTTAGGGAAGCAGATGAGTGCTCCCTTAAGTGGTTACTCCGAGTCTTGAACAAAGGGTCCTACCCTCTCAATGGCACGAGAGGGTTTTCTGTTTGATGGTTGGACCACAAACAGGTTGTTCATTAGAGGAGAATTGGTACTTAAGGAAATAGAGGTAACCCAAGGGTAAAACGGTAATTTGACTCAACTGGTGTTACGGACACTTGTGAAGGACTAACTAGTCGATATTGGTCTATATCCGTGGACACATAAAATATGTCTGCAGTGAGAAAAGTGCAACTGTGAGTCTAAAGTGGAATGAACACACAGTTAACGAATATTGATTAATGTGGTTAATGAGTTTGACCAATTAATCTCACATCGTTGGAGCTTCTGATCTGCAGGTCCATTAGGTCTCACTGGTAGCTCATAAAGTAATTTGAGGCAACTAAGTAACAAATGTAAATTGAAAATGTTCAATTTACTAAGTAATAAATGTAAATTGATATATTATTACGAGAGAAATTAATATTTGACGAAGAAATTCAAATATAAATTTCTGGAAGTTTGAAAGAGTTCAAATAATGAATTAATTAATTTAAGGCCTAAAATGTGTTTGGGCAAATTAATTAATTCTAGGCTGGCAATTAAATATGATATTTAATTGGTGGTTAATTAATTAAAGAATTCATTAACCAGGAATTAATCAATTATGGAAATAATTAATCACTTAAGGAAGTGATTAATCATTTATGGAAATGATCTAATCACTTATGGAAGTAATTAGTCATTTGTGGAAAAGATTAATCAATTATGGAATTGATTGATCATGATTGATTAATTAAGGAATAAGATTGAATCAATTTTGGAAAAGATTGATTTAATTGAATATTTTATTCATGATCTCTCTTCTATAAATAGAACACTAGACCTAATTGGTTTAGGACACTTGACACTTTTCTCTTGCTCTTAGACTCTCAAGACAAGACCTAAAATTCTCTCTAGCCTCCCTCTTAGAGAAAGACTCCTACAAGTCTTTGCCTCCTAGACTTAGAGACATACCGGTGTAACCTCTGTGGTTATTGTGTCAATCAAGAAGAAAAATTCCCGCGATTTAGAGGCGAGGAGGCTGCTGCGTTTTCGTTCGTTGGAGCGTTGTTGGCGAAGAACGGCCAAGTCTACAACGAAGGTATGTGACGGTTCTTCCCCTTTTCTTTAGAAAAGCATGAAAATAAATTGAGATTTATTTTTAAGCATGTTTAAACTGAATTTCCAGCAACTTTAAACAGAGTTTAAAGTATGTTTGAGTTTTCGTAACGGTATTTTAATGTTAATTAATATACGGCGTAAGGTCCAATCGTTGCGCTTCCGCTGCGTGGGGACTTTTATTCCCTTCAATTGGTATCAGAGTCATCGCTGTCCCTATTAATTAATATTAAAAGTTGCGATAGGCTCTAATAGGTGGGATTTATGCATAATGTATGTTCGGTTTGCATCGAACTGTTTGGGTTAATTTTATGGCCATAGATTTTATTTTTATGTGATTTTGATCATGTAAGGCCCGATGTTTCGGGTATTTTATGTAAAATCGAGTCCTATGTAAGTCCGGGTCTAGAATAGGTTTTTATGAGATGAAAATCGAAGCAATAGCCGCTGAAATCGAGGCCAAAACCGAAGAAATCGCTACGGTTTTACCCAGATTCTCCCTCTAGAGCAACAACGTCGGGATGCTACCTCAACGTCGTCTCGATGTTGTCTTGATACCGCAGGAGCCAGATATGGAAAACGCACAGCGTCGGGACGCTATCAACACATCGTCTCGATGCTGTCACGATGGAGGCGCGCATTAGGGTTTCAAAAGGCGCGGTTCAAGTGAAGGTCGGTCCGGTTTGGACCGGTTCGGCTGGGCAGGGACCTATTTTGTCCGGTTCAGCCAATTTTTTCCATAATTCATGATTTTGGAGGCCGGTTCGAGGTGGTTCGGGGCGGTTCGTGATGACTAGACAAAATTCCGGAGCTGTACAAGGAGTTTTAGGATAGAATTTAGCTAAATTATTGTAATTTAAAGGTTTATTTTATCCTAGGGGCCAAAATTAACCGGTTCAATTGCTATTTATATGCTTTATGGATGTCATATAGAATACTTAATCCCACCTTAGGTTATAAACATGCTCATGCATTTTTTTATATATTATAAATTGTTATAATGTATGTTTAAATGCATGGAATTGTTTTCATATTTTTAATATAAGTGTATATTAATTATATGAAAAAATTGGAAAGCATGAAGCATGTCATTACTTAAATTAAATATAAATAGTTATGTTTAATGTGATGAATGAAACATGCTTGATTGATTTTCTTGATTGGCTTATAATTGTTATATTTAAAGAAAATCAAAATTGCATGAAGCATGAAACATCCATAGTTAATAATATAATTGTTATATTATTCATGCAATTAGTGTGGTTTAATTATTTAATTTGAATGAGATTGTTGAATGAATTAAACCCTAGATTCTTGATTATAGGATTAATCATTAAAATTTGAAATAGTTCTTTAATATTAATGATTAGAAACCGTCAATCTATAATCAAGATTTGCATGCAAACATAAGATCATAGGATAAATTGGATTAATTTTAAATTGTTTAAAATTAATTAGACCTAGATCATTTTCTAATATGATTAGAATATTTTCTTACTTAGAATTAAAAATAGTTTTAATTGACTAAGTAGGAAAAACATTGCTATGATTATAAGGGAACTCCACCGGTAATGTTCTGTCTAAGGCTGGGGGTATTTAAGTTGACGGGTTACGGAACACCTCCTACCTGGGTACTGACCTGGAATACCGGAGTTGAATTAATCATTGTTAAATGTTAGCATGCAATGTCACTAGGTTTATTAAAAGTGTTTAATGCACCTAGATCTTTAGAGTAAAGACCTTACATTACTGAGGTTATAAGGGAACTCTCTCGGTAAAGTTCTGTCTAAGGCTGGGGGTATTTAAGTTGACGGTTTACGGAACACCTCCTACCTGGGAACTGACCCGAACATTGAGTTGAGTTGAGTTAACCATAGTAATGTTGACTTGCAATGTTGGGTTTATTAAAAGAAGTTTAATTCATCCAAAAGATTGTAGTTGAATCCTTTCCATAATTGTTAAAATAGGATCAGACTTAGATAGATTGACTTAGTCGAATACTATCTAAGTTAAACAACCCTATATTAACCTTAGGACATTTTCAGTGGGAGGAAAGTTACAAAACGAGATTTAAATCAAGTTTTGCTCCTATGTACCTATATTCACAACGTGAGATTTATGCTCGGCTTCGAGTCGCCTTAGGAGCGGCCTCCCTTCGGAAAGTGTTTGCATGAATCAATATCAAGGTGAATGGGAAAAATGTCTAGAGTAAGTGGGAGCGGGACACGTGTCAACGTATCCCTTAGTCTCTGCCCATAGTTCACACCGTGAGAGTCCTATGATCCGCCTGCAGGTTGTCCTGGCGCAACCATCCCTTCGGAGGGCCTGGTCATAGGATTCGGAACATCGTGAACTCCTGAAAAAGGATAGGAGCTCTTAGGCTAATCACCAACAGTTGTCTTTCCCTTAGGTAGCCTGTTGGTGCGTGCCTCTGAGATCTGAGAGTGGGAGGGTTACACTTACGAGGATGAGTTAAAAGTGTTAACAAATCCTTGACCGAACAACGGTGGCTAATGTCTATAGGAATATGAGTTATTCTGGAATTAGAATTAGCTGAGAAGTGTCTCATTTCAAAGGAGGATTACCTGATCACCCTTCGGTGGCTGATATTCTAAACCTCGGAAACATCGTTGCAAAACTAAATCGATAGTTTTAGGGTTCTATGATTGTCTGTTTTGCTAAATTGATTGGATTGTATGCAATTGTTTGCTTGTATGATGGGTTAAGGAAAAGATAACTAATACGGTCATTGTTTGTTTAAATTTCAGCAATGTCTTCCTCAAGTGTCTCTCTACTTAAAAATGAGAAATTAACCGGTGAAAATTATGCTACGTGGAAGTCGAACCTGAATACGATTCTTGTTGTCGATGATCTGCAGTTCATCTTAACGGAGGATTGTCCTCCAGCCCATGCTCGTAATGCATCCCAAGCAGTTAAGGATGCTTATGATCGCTGGACAAAGGCCAATGATAAGACTCGCGTCTATATCCTAGCCAGCTTATCTGAAGTTTTGGCTAAAAGGCATGAGGGCATGGTAACAGCGAGGGAGATTATGAACTCTCTCCAGGAGATGTTTGGACAACCGTCCTACCAACTCCACCATGACGCTCTCAAATACGTTTATAGCTGTCGCATGAAAGAGGGCACGTCTGTTCGGGAGCATGTCCTGGATATGATGATCCAATTCAACGTGGCAGAGGCAAACGGGGCGGTCATAGATGAGCGTAGTCAGGTTGCATTCATCTTAGAATCTCTTCTGAAGAGTTTTCTACAGTTTCGTAGCAATACAATGATGAATAAAATAACATTCAACCTGACTAGCCTCCTGAATGAGCTACAACTATATCAGTCTCTTCTTAAGAACAAGGGACAGATAGAAGGAGAGGCAAACGTTGTTCACTCTAAAAGAAAGTTCGAGAAGGGTTCATCCTCTGGAACTAAATCTGTAGCCACTTCTTCAAAGAAAACTCAGAAGAAGAAAGGAAACAAGGGGAAAGCTCCCAGTACTGCTGCTAAAAGAAAGGGAAAAGCCAAAGCTATGGCAGATAAGGGCAAGTGTTTCCACTGCAATGTAGATGGACATTGGAAGAGAAACTGCCCAAAGTACCTTGCTGAGAAAAAGAAGGAAAAGGAAGGTAAATTTGATTTACTTGTTTTAGAAACATGCCTGGTAGAACATGATGAGTTTACCTGGATACTTGATTCAGGAGCAACTAATCATGTTTGCTCTTCTTTTCAGGAAAATAGTTCCTTTCGGCAGTTGATCGATGGGGAAATGACACTCAGGGTCGGAACTGGAGAAGTCATTTCAGCTAAAGCAGTGGGAGATGCGAAGTTATTTTTTAGAAATAGATTCTTACTTTTAGAAAGTTTGTTAATCGTTCCCAAGATTAAGAGGAACTTAATTTCTATTTCATGTTTGATTGAACAATCGTATACAATTACTTTTAATATGAATGAAGCGTTCATTTATAAAAATGGTGTACTTATTTGTTCAGCCAAATTGGAAAATAACTTGTATGTTTTAAGACCAACCGAAAACAAAGCACTTTTAAATCACGAATTATTTAAAACTGCTGAAACTCAAAGTAAAAGGCAAAAGATTTCTCCATCAAGTAACAATACTCATCTTTGGCATCTTAGACTTGGTCATATAAACATCGATAGGATCGGTCGTTTGGTAAAGAATGGACTTCTAAGTAAGTTAGAAGATGATTCACTACCACCTTGTGAATCTTGTCTCGAGGGAAAAATGACCAAGAGACCCTTTACTGGAAAAGGTTACAGAGCCAAAGAACCCTTAGAGTTAATACATTCGGATCTATGTGGTCCAATGAATGTAAAAGCTCGAGGAGGGTACGAATATTTCATCTCATTTATAGATGATTATTCAAGATATGGTTACTTATACCTAATGGGACATAAGTCTGAAGCCCTTGAAAAGTTTAAGGAGTTTAAGGCTGAAGTTGAAAACCTATTAGGTAAATCTATTAAAGCACTTCGATCGGATCGAGGAGGGGAGTATATGGATCAGAGATTCCAGGATTATATGATAGAACATGGAATCCAATCTCAACTCTCAACCCCTGGTACACCTCAGCAGAATGGTGTGTCAGAAAGGAGAAATAGAACCTTGTTGGACATGGTTCGATCAATGATGAGTTATGCTCAATTTCCGAGCTCGTTTTGGGGGTATGCAGTAGAGACTGCAGTATACATCTTGAACAATGTTCCCTCGAAAAGTATTTCTGAAACACCTTTCGAATTATGGAAGGGGCGTAAACCTAGTTCGCATCACTTTCGCATTTGAGGTTGTCCAGCACACGTGCTTGTGACAAATCCTAAGAAACTGGAACCTCGTTCAAAATTGTGCCAATTTGTTGGTTACCCTAAAGAAACAAGAGGTGGTTATTTCTACGACCCACAAGAAAATAAGGTGATTGTATCGACAGACGCCACTTTCTTAGAGGAAGACCACATGAGAGATCATAAACCACGGAGCAAAATAATATTAGGAGAAGCTACTGAAGAATCATCAAGAGTTGTTGATGAAGTTGGACCTTCAACAAGGGTTGATGAAGGAACTAGTTCTTCAGATCCATCCCGTCCATCTCAAACGTTGGGAATGCCTCGGCGCAGTGGGAGGGTTGTATTACAACCTGACCGCTACTTGGGTTTAACTGAAACTCAGGTTGTCATACCTAATGATGGCATTGAGGATCCATTGTCTTATCGACAGGCAATGAATGACGAAGATAAGGATGAATGGGTCAAAGCCATGAACCTGGAAATGGAGTCGATGCACTCCAATTCTGTATGAGAACTTACAGATCTACCAAATGGGGTAAAACCCATAGGGTGCAAATGGATCTATAAGAGAAAAAGAGATGCAGCTGGAAAGGTACAGACCTTCAAAGCTAGACTAGTGGCAAAGGGTTATACCCAAAATGAAGGGGTTGACTATGAGGAAACCTTTTCTCCTGTACCCATGTTAAAGTCCATAAGAATTCTCTTATCCATAGCCACATATTATGACTATGAAATATGGCAAATGGACGTCAAGACTGCCTTTCTGAATGGTAATCTTGAAGAGAATATCTTTATGTCTCAACCCGAAGGGTTCATAGCCCAAGGTCAGGAACAAAAGGTTTGTAAGCTCAATCGATCCATTTATGGATTGAAACAAGCGTCCAGATCATGGAACATTAGATTTGATACTGCAATCAAATCTTTTGGCTTTGACCAAAACGTTGATGAGCCTTGTGTGTACAAGAAAGTCAACAAAAGGAAAGTAGCTTTTCTAATACTTTATGTAGGCGATATCCTACTCATTGGGAATGATGTAGGATACCTCACTGACATTAAGAAATGGCTAGCAACCCAATTCCAAATGAAAGATTTGGGAGAGGCTCAATATGTTCTGGGAATCCAAATCATTAGGGATCGCAAGAACAAAACGCTAGCTCTGTCTCAAGCAACGTATATTGACAAGATGTTGTCTCGATATTCGATGCAAAACTCCAAGAAGGGACTACTACCCTTCAGACATGGGGTACACCTGTCTAAGGAACAATCTCCTAAGACACCTCAAGAAGTTGAGAACATGAGACACATTCCCTACGCCTCAGCTGTGGGCAGCTTAATGTATGTTATGCTCTGCACTAGGCCTGACATATGTTATGCAGTGGGAGTAGTCAGTAGGTATCAGTCTAATCCAGGGTTGGACCACTAGGGAGCGGTTAAGAATATCCTCAAGTATCTTCGGAGAACGAGGGACTGCATGCTTGTGTATGGAGCTAAGGATTTGATTCTTATTGGATACACTGACTCTGACTTTCAAGCTGATAAGGATTCAAGGAAATCCACATCAGGGTCAGTATTCACCCTCAATGGAGGAGCAGTAGTGTGGAGAAGCATCAAATAAGGATGCATAGCAGACTCAACCATGGAGGCTGAGTATGTAGCAGCTTGCGAAGCAGCTAAGGAGGCAGTATGGCTTAGAAAGTTCTTGACTGATTTGGAAGTGGTTCCGAATATGAACGTGCCCATAACACTATACTGTGACAATAGTGGGGCTGTAGCCAACTCAAAAGAACCTCGAAGCCACAAACGAGGTAAACACATCGAGAGGAAATATCACCTGATACGGGAGATTGTGCAACGAGGAGATGTGATCATCACTAAGATCGCCTCGAAGCACAACATCGCTGATCCATTTACGAAGGCTCTCACGGCTAAAGTGTTTGAGGGTCATCTAGAGGGTCTAGGTCTACGAGATATGTATGCCATCTAATCTAGAGCAAGTGGGAGAAATGTATAATGGGTATAAGGATGCCCTAGTTCATTGTATTATTCCAGCTTTAGATTATTGCATTTACATCCCACTAACTAGTGTTTTAGTTCAAGTGAGAGTGTTGGGTTTTATGCCCTAAAACTCGTAGATAGTGAATGTAACCGTTGACCGGATATTAATGAATAATATTGATATATTTTTCCATTAATTGTTATTAGTTATTTTATATTTGTCTTTGCCTAATAATAACCCTAATCCAATAAACTAGACATCCAAGGCTGTAATATGAGTCTTGAACTATATGTAGCGACATATGGGATCATTGTTCAAGAAACAGCCTAAAGGGTCTATAGTATAGGGATAAGACTGGGTGTCTTATCCTGGTGACACTATGGATACGGCCCACTTTGTATTTGATACAAACGCTGCGATCCAACGCGTTCGTGTAGGAGACATACGAGTGGGGGTATCCTATGCAATGAGTTTGCATAAGACCGGACCACAAAATAGTAACCATTGGTTAAAACACCGTTAACTAGTTGGTTTTCTATTTCACTAGGACGATCTAGACAACTTAGTCTTAATCCTGAGTTGATTATGGACTCCTGCTCATGAGAGATTGTCCTTTAATTTGTATGGGTGAGAGTGGCCAATACGCCGACTCAATAAGCCTACCACTTTGGGGACAAGACCGAATGGTGAGCTGGGAACATAATCGTACAAGATGGAATTCATTCCTTCCCGACTTTAGGGAAGCAGATGAGTGTTCCCTTAAATGGTTACTCCGAGTCTTGAACAAAGGGCCCTACCCTCTCAATGGCACGAGAGGGTTTTTTGTTTGATGGTTGGACCACAAACAGGTTGTTCATTAGATGAGAATTGGTACTTAAGGAAATAGATGTAACCCAGGGGTAAAACGGTAATTTGACCCAGCTGGTGTTACGGACACTCGTGAAGGACTAACTAGTCGATATTAGTCTATATCCGTGGACACAGAAAATATGTCTGCAGTGAGAAGAGTGCAACTGTGAGTCTATAGTGGAATGAACACACAGTTAACGAATATTGATTAATGTGGTTAATGAGTTTGACCAATTAATCTCACATCGTTGGAGCTTCTGATCTGCAGGTCCATTAGGTTCCACTGGTAGCTCATAAAGTAATTTGAGGCAACTAAGTAATAAATGTAAATTGAAAATGTTCAATTTACTAAGGGAAATAAATATAATATATATTGATATATTATAATGAGAGAAATTAATATTTGAAGAAATTCAAATATAAATTTATGGAAGTTTGAAAGAGTTCAAATAATGAATTAATTAATTTAAGGCCTAAAATGTGTTTGAGCAAATTAATTAATTCTAGGTCGGAAATTAAATATGTGATATTTAATTGGTGGTTAATTAATTAAAGAATTCATTAACCGGGAATTAATCAATTATGGAAATAATTAATCACTTAAGGAAGTGATTAATCATTTATGAAAATTATCTAATCACTTATGGAAGTAATTAGTCATTTGTGGAAAAGATTAATCAATTATGGAATTGATTGATCATGATTGATTAATTAAGGAATAAGATTGAATCAATTTTGGAAAATATTGATTTAATTGAATATTTTATTCATGGTCTCTCTTCTATAAATAGAACACTAGACCTAATTGGTTTAGGACACTTGACACTTTTCTCTTGCTCTTAGACTCTCAAGACAAGACCTAAAATTCTCTCTAGCCTCCCTCTTAGAGAAAGACTCCCACAAGTCTTTTGCCTCCTAGACTTAGAGACATACCGGTGTAACCTCTGTGGTTATTGTGTCAATCAAGAAGAAAAATTCCAGCGATTAAGAGGTGAGGAGGCTGCTGTGTTTTCGTTCGTTGGAGCACTGTTGGCGAAGAACGGTCAAGTCTACAACGAAGGTATGTGACGATTCTTCCCCTTTTCTTTAGAAAAGCATGAAAATAAATTTAGATTTATTTTTAAGCATGTTTAAACTGAATTTCCAGCAACTTTAAAGAGAGTTTAAAGTATGTTTGAGTTTTCGTAACTGTATTTTAATAATTAATATACGGCGTAAGGTCCAATCGATGCGCTTCCATTGCGTGGGGACTTTTATTCCCTTCAAATTCTTCTTAAGAGCTACTGGAATGTAACACTTTCATTAGCCATAGATACTTTGTTCCGGTAATTCCATATCACCCACATCATGATTGCAGCTTTTTCTGCATCTTCATCCCTAATCTCCTTGTCAAACTCTTCCAAACCAATGCTACATCCTCTTCTTCCCTGCAATTATCAATGAAATCTTTTAGAAAAGGAAAGAAATCAAACCAAATACTCCTAATGTGCTTGCATTTCCAAAAGTGTGAGCTGGAATTTCATTTTTAACCCTGCAAAAAGAACAATAAAGGTTAATATCAATTCCTCTATTAATAAGGTTAGGCTCAGTAAGAAAATATAGTTATTTCAAATCTTCCAGAGACAAATTTTGGCCGTTGGTATGATTTTCATCTTCCAAATTTTCGTCTAGTTGGATTTTTGATCCGTCGAGTTTGATCCCGAAACTTCATTTGAAATTGATAATTGATAGGCTAGGTGATAAGCACTCTTCACGCTGAATGCACCTTTAGGCTCTAAGTTCCATATAATCTCATCCTTGCTATCCCTTCGACTTAAAGGGATAGCAAGAATATCCTCTGAATCTGCAGGGATGAAACTGCTTTGAATCAAAGGGACGTTCCATTCCCCATTCTCCAACATAAGATCCTGAATTCTAGCCTACTTCAAAGCTTCAGGGACACTTAGGGGAAATCTACTGTCTTTTTTATTCAACCAAGGGCCTTGATTAATGTAAACATGACTTCCGTTTCCAATTCTCCACCTGTACCCCATTTAAAATAGCACTCTGCCTCAGACAATGTTTTTCCACGTTTGGGACGAGTTTGATCCCATAGGGGCTTGAAGGAAGTCTTCGTCCCTAAACTATCTACCTCTTAGAACCTTGAAAAGAAGGCTCTCAAGTTCCTTAGAATCCTCGAGTTTTGTTTTGCCAACATTGCGTTAAACAAATGGAGATCTTTAAACTTGAAGCCCCCATGATCCTTAATTTTACAAAATTAGACCAACGCATTTTCCTTTTGTCCATAGTCGCTCCCCACCAGAATCTAACACAAATTTTATTGATTTCATCACACAAACTTTGGTTATATTTATAATTTAATATATGGTAAGAAAAATCAGTGAAAGAGATTCATTCAAGAGTCAGTATACATATATTAATTTTATTATTATTTAAAAAAAAACTATCAATATGTTACTTTAGGCTATTTAGTTGGTTTAATGCACAATTAAGTTAATTGCAACTAACATGTTGTTCTTTGTCTACCAAAGGTCATAAAGCATTCTTAAATAAAATGAAGATTTATTCTCGATATGCTTTGAGTTGTAATTAACATATAATCTCCTACATCTTAAGGGAATGAGAATCCACCACTATAGCACAATTGGATAAGTTTTAATTTGGAATTGCTATATATAGCTTTTGAAATAATTAATGTCAAGGGTGCTTTTAAGAAAATAAATTTTCATAGAAGGTAAATTAGTGTCCGCTAAATTTTAGATTTAAACATGAAATGGCTATAATGAGCAAAATAACGAAAATGTTTTAATTGAGCATGATAAGCTTGTTTTAATATTTAACTTGTTATTAAAGTAGACATTTTAGACAATAGGATTTGATCCTTACAGGATACACCGACTCTGACTTTCAGTCTGACAAGTATTCTAGGAAATCCACGTCAGGGTCAGTGTTCACCTTTCATGGGAGAGTTGTAGTTTGGAGAAGCATCAAACAAGGGTGCATAGCAGAGTACTCCACCATGGAGGCTGAGTATGTAGCTGCTTGTGAAGCAACTAAGGAAGCACTACAACAAATTTGGGCTTAGATGTCAGTTCTGCACCGTTATTAAACTCCTATGATCATAGATTTGAATCCGTTGTTGTTCTGGGTGTGATCTAACCTCTATGATCACGAATTACAACAATAACGGGTTAAAACCGTCATCAAACGCCTCCGTGATCTTTCATGTATAATCACGGATTACAACAATAACGGTTTAAAACCGTGGTTGTTCTTGGTGTGATTGAACCCCTACGATCACGGATTACAACAATAACGGTTTAACACTGTGGTTGTTCTAAGTGTGATTTAACCCCTACGATCACGGATTACAACAATAACGGTTTCAAACCGTCATCAATCGCCTCTGTGATCTTTCCTATACGATCACGGATTACAACGATGACAGTTTCAAACCCGACATCTTTGTCGACCCCTACAATCACAGATTACAACAATGATAATTTACAATCGACATATATGACTACATTAATGACAGTTTTAAAATGACATCTTTCCTTATACCACCTGCAACATATTTATTGCAGTAATTCAAATCCCACATCCTGAATACCTATTATAGCAATGCAAAATATTTTAATTGATCCAATAATCTACAGATATTTAAGACGAACATTTGAGAATAATATTCAATCCAACCACAGCAATTGAGAAAACATCAAATACTTTATTTCATTCGATCCAAAAAACTTCAAACGTCACAATACAATATCCAAAACCACTAAATTGTTCTAAACTATATTGTAAACTAAGAGATTTACAAAAAGAATAAAATGTAAGCACAATCGCTTTTTTGTCCATTCAAACTACCACATATATATGTCATGAAAACCCTACCCATATCCTATATCGTCTAAAAGGAAACAGCTAGCTACCACAAGGATGAATACACTTCACGTGAAGTTTGACACATGTCCCACCCATTCAACTCGCACCTCGTCCAACTGTTCTTGTGTGAACGGATTCTTAGTATTAAACTGCAAAAAAAAAAAAAAAAAGATATTACTATTATATTTAAGAAAAAGTATCGTACTGTATATATATACACAAGCCTAAGTTTAGAAATATCCAACTTACGAGGGAAGCGATGAGAGTCTTTGGATTATGTAGAATTTCTCTCATAAACCTCGTCACGTAGTACCCACATTCAACGCAACCTTGTTGGCGAGGACACTTAAAAAAAACCATAACAATATTTAAAATAAGCAACTAAGCCTTGTATCTCTATGGTAGTAAGCACAAGTAAACTTATTCAGTAAATTTATCCAAATGTTCTCATGCTTTTCTTAGTAACTAAATGCGTATATACCTTCAAAGCGCTAAGATAATCAACCAGCTCATCTTCAAATGCACATCCTCTTGCAGATGAATTTTGATAAACCCAATTTGCAGGCTTCTTCCTCTATGGTGCATGTAAAACCAATAGTCAAATTCTGCAGACTCAACGTAACTTTAGTTTGAATTAAGACACCATACCTTCATATTATCCAGTGTTCCATCACCCTCACCATGAATAACCAACACGTGAGGGACTTAGCACAAATACAATATGAAAAACTTATGGTCAAGACATAACTATATGAATCACAACTAATTAGCTAGCAAAATAACGTAACTGTCAACTTGAAATTAAAATGCTTGTAAAACTAGAAGCAAGATATATGCTGAATGGCTGAATGCAATAAAAACATCAATATCATACTGGCCTAGGTAGTAAATTGTCTATGTATATATTTCTTAAATTACACTGAGGCAACTTCGATGCACTGCGAGGAATTGGACAAATGTGAAACAATTCAAAGACAGAATTTCACGAGCCAAAAAGAGGGGGCTGAACTCACCAGGTATCAAGCAGCAATCAATATCCACCATGTAATTTGACAGGACGACAAAGAGAATGTCTCCCTAAGAAACAAAAACAAAATTCCAAAGAAAACTAAAATTACATATGGTACAATCCTCACAATTTAAATGTTGGTTAAAATACCATTTTGGTACTTGTACTTTGGAATTTGCTCTATTTTAGTCCATGTACTACCATATCAAATGTCCAAATTTGGTCTTGTACTCAACATAAATAATCTTAAAAGTAGTCCTTATTGTTAGTTTATAATTGACTTTTTCCATACAAATTTAGTCTCTATTAGTCTTTCCTCAATAAATTTTGAAAATATATTCACATTATATTTTTTCTTGAATGAAAATTATTATTACTATTTTACCAAGTTCCAATAAAAATTTGCTTCAAGCTAACCATGAGAACTAACTTTAAGATTTATTGAAAATACTAGGACTAAATTTGGATATTTGAAAGCACATGAATTAAAACTAAGTATAGAGTAAGTCTTCAAAAAAAATAAAATAATAATAATAGAAAGATCAAAATAGAATTTTAACCTTAAATATATCATGAAGTACCCCATCAGAGATAGAACATAAGAGTATATGCAACTCAACAAAATATATTAATTCAGAATTCGGTGGTTGAGATACTTGGTAGACTATCATTTGTGAGAAGATTCAATCATCAAATGCAAGATTAGAATGCCTCTTTTTACCTGTATAACATCAGTAATCCTCACACATGATGTATTAGCCCATGGTGGCAGGCCTTTAACGCTCAAAAGTTTGAAAGTCATTGGCCATCTGTCATCCGAAAAATGAAAATTGCGAATGGCCTCCACACTATCATCCATCTTAGACTGCAAGATCCCAGATTGTGAATTCTCCAAAGGGCCTCCCATTTCAACCCTCTACACAAATGTATAATAATACTAAATAAAGAAGGGAACAATCATATTCAATCCCAAGGAACTAAATTGAAAATTTCACAAGGTGACTGAAAATTAACAACAACAGGATTCACACCTTCCTACAATTAGAACAAACAAACCTTTACACGATCACTCCACATGCAAACCTGTAACAAATGCCCAACCTTCTTCCCGCATAAGAATATAGAAAAGTAATTAGAGAAAGTAAATAAACAAAAGATGAGTAAGAGCAAATAAGCCGATCGATTGTGAGATGAAAAGTTGGGACTTGGATGCGAGCCATTGCTGAACAGAGAGGTCGTTCTGTTGTCAGAAAATCCTGCAAATCCACAACCAACCAGTTTTCGTTCAACACCTGTGGAGAAGAACAAACCGCGCGGACGAAGAAACTGACCAGCTTGGGCCCGTTCAACACCCGAGCAAGAAGAAAAAATGGCGTGGAGAAGAAGACCCAATGTTGAGTAGAAATCGCCGCCGTTCAAGGTCAATAGTCGCCGCCGTTAGCCGTTGAAGGTCAATCGTGCGAATAAGGAAATACGAAAAAGGAAAATACCAAATCGTATACTTAGGGCAAAATCGTAGAGAAGAAAAACGTTTATGGGGTCTAAGGAAGAAGAAAAAAAATTAGGGCCCAAACCATTATTAAAGGGAAAAAGAAATTAAAAGAAAAATGACCCAAACTGTTATTAAAGCCCACCGTTACCATGAATTAAATAGAAAACAAAACGACGTCATTTTGACCTTAGTTTTTAATGAAACAAAACGAAACGACGTCGTTTAAAGGATCAAAACCGTTATTAAAGCCCATGTTAGATGACAGGTCAAAACCATCATTGAAGTCATCATTTAATCACGGTTTAAATTCGTCATCTATAGATTGACCCAATACTTTAATGAAATAGGACCAAAACCGACATAGAAGCCCATCATACGATAATGGACCTGAACCGTTATTGAAGCCTACCATGAATGACACATTAGATGACGGGCGAAAACCGACATCGAAGGTCTACCTTTGATGACGGTTTTAAACTGACATTGTTGAGAAATTTTTAGAAAAATTTCCGTCTTTCTCCGAAAAATGCGGCGCCTTTTTTATTCACATCTTTAATGACGGCCGATAACTGACATCGAAGGTCTCCCTTTGTTGACGGTTTCAAACCGACATCGTTGAGAAATTTTTACGGAAATTTCCGTCTTTCTCCGAAAAATGCGGCGCCTTTTTTATACACATCTTTAATGACGGGCGATAACCGACATCGAAGGTCTCCCATTTGATGACAGTTTTAAATCGACATCGATGAGTAATCTTTTCGCGTCGTTTTTAAATTACATATAATAACGGTTTAAAACCGTCATCGTAGGTTTTCATTTTTTACAAACGTTAGATGACGGATAAGAACCGTCATGGAAGGGTCTTCTTTAATTACGGTCAGACACCGTCATTGTACCCCAAATTTTCAAAAGTTAACATTTTTTTCCGGGAAAAGTGGCGTTTTTTTCACAATCCGTCATCTTTGAGTCAATCCGTCATTGTTTAAAAAATACAATCCAACATCGTAGCCCCAAATTGTTGTAGTGAAGCAATTTGGCTCAGTAAGTTCTTGACAGATTTGGAAGTAGTTCCAAATATGAATTTGCCCATTACATTATACTGTGATAACAATGGGGTTGTAGCCAATTCTAAAGAACCTAGCAGCCACAAACGAGGAAAGCACATCAAGAGGAAGTATCACCTGATACAGGAGATTGTGCAACGAGGAGATGTGATCGTTACCAAGATCACTTCAGAGCACAACAAAGCTAATCCATTTACGAAGGCTCTCTTGACTAAAGTGTTCGAGGAACATCTAGAGAGTCTAGGTATGCGAGACATGTATATTGTATAATCTAGGGCAAGTGGGAGATGTGTAATGGGTATAAGGATGCCCTAGTTTATTGTATTTTGTATATTTTACTTTTCATGTAATGTACAATACACATTTGTCATTTCCAGCTTTGGATTATTTTTTTATATACATCCCATTATCTTGAGTTTTAATTTACTATCTACGAGTTTTAGGGCATAAAACCCAATAGACCCAAGCCCAAAAGCCCAAGAAGAATGAGTTAGAAGCCCAAATTCATGAATTCCAAGCCTTAAATTTTCAAGTTGGGTCAAGAAAAGAGCCCAAAATCCATTACAAGAAGCATTTGGGCCAAAAGAAAGATGGAGGCCCAAAAATTGAGTCAAAATCGGGCCATTCTAGAAGATTCAGGGCCTAGCGTCGAGATGCTAAGCCTTGAGCGTCCCAACACTTGGCAACAATGCAGAAAGATCCAGAAATGGGGTAGCGTCGCGACGCTGTCTATGTAGCGTCGCGACGACTTGGAACCCAAGAAAAGATGACGTATGAGCGTCGCGACGCTACGCCTGCTGGGAGCCAAAGGAGCCATTTGCATCCATGTTTGGGGTGCCAATTTGTGGGTTTTCACCCCATTCTAAAGTCTACACTAAAATTGGGGATTTTTAGAAGAGTTTTGGAGCTTTGTTGATGATCTTTGGAGCTCGAGATCAATGGAGGTCGGCGTGGGATCGAGGAGATTGACACTTTTATGAGCATTTCTCTTCCCTTTTTCTTTATGTTTTAGTTTCTAGAATTGTTGTGATTAGGAATTATTGGATTCTAGTGATTATGAGTAGTAAATTCCTAAACTCTATGAGATTGATTTAGATGTTGAACCTTTGCTTGATTAATGAATTTATTTGGTTTAATTTTCATTATTGTTCATTTGTGCATTTTGTCTGTAATGCTTTTAATCAACTGATCACTGATTAATTGAATCGTTACTAAGTGGAGACTCGACGGAGAGAATCTTAGACTAGAATTGAATGCATGACTAACGTTATTTACCCGAGTGACACGAGATAGAATAAATAACGTTAGAGGTTGTATTAAAGGGTCGTAATGTCATGCTAAGTAAATAAAGAAGAGACCGAAAGGAGATTCTTTATTGAAAGGTATGAGATAGGATGAGAGCGACAAGAGAGTCCTTGTCATTAGGCTTCTAGACTTATGAATCAAATGATTGATTAATCCAAATCAGTTAATTGATTATGCATTAAAGGTCCAATTGATGAAATCAACCACTCTAGAATTATCCCTCCAAATTGTGTCTCCATTTATCTTTTGCTTTCTAGATTAGCTTTTAGTTATTCTTTTCGGCATTATATTTTGTTCTCTAAATAAAGCTAAGCAAGAGTATTCGTGGTAATTAATTGAATAAATTCAATCCCTGTGGAGACGATACTCTATACTCAAAATCACTATATTACTTGTGACGACCCGTACGCTTGCGGTGTAAAAATCGTGCAACATGGACACAATTATATTTGATCAAAGTGAGACTAATGTGCACATGGAGAGTAGAGTTTTATGCATACTTGGATCGAGGCACCCTAATGTGTGAGACTTGGCTTTGCTGTTTGGATGCCAACTATCATCAATTGGAGTAGAGTTTCCTAGGATTCTCAACTTACCCTAGAGAGTTAAAAGCAAAATTTTTATGTATACTTGGATCGAGGCACCCTAATGTGTGAGACTTGACCACTACTACAAATTTGACCTTTAATGTCGGACGAAAAAAAAACATGAGTGATCTTCAATGTCGGACATTTAAAAAAGGCGCGTCAAGTGGGAATTTTTTTTTTCGGAAAAGCCTTTAATGTCGGGCTACATGAGCGACATTAAAGCCTTCAACCTAAACATAAGCCTACTGTGATCTCTGTTTTCTCTCTCCCCGAAGAAAACCCATTTTTCCCTTCTTTAGTCTCTCTAATCAAGGGCACTCAGGGTTTCTTTGGTCTCTCGACTCAATTTTCTTCCCCTTGTTGGCGTGAATTTCTTCCTATCACCGACGACACGACTTTCTTCCTTTAACCGACATGGTTTTTCATCTTCTCCGACGCTTTTTTCATCTTCTCCAACGCTTGTTTTCTTCTTCTCTAGCGTGGTTTGCTTCATCTCTCACTGTCAGCAACTGATTTCTCTCAACATCACAGATTTTTCTTCTTCTTGTTCGTTTTTGTAGGTTTTCTCCGTGGTTGCTCAATTCCTGAAGAAAATCTTGAAGAAGAATCTCTTCGATTCCTGAAAGGACTTTTGTTGAAGGGTTTTGCTCGCTTTTCTTCTGATTCCCTTTATTGGTTGGATTTTTTTAACTGTTCATTCTTGTTTTTTTTAGATTTGGGGTTGTGGAGTTGTGTTATTTGTAGAAGAAGGTGAAGATTGTTGCTGCTATTTTGGACGAAAACAAGAGCGCTACTGCTGATGATATTAAGAATATTATTGGCTCAGGTTCTTTTTCTATTTCTTCTCTTTTCTTTAACTCTCAATCTTTTTTGCATTTTTTTGTTTTAGATCTACTGTGCATGATTGTTTTCTTTTCTTTTTCTTTTCTATTTTTCTAAATTGTTCTTCTTGTTCTTGTTGTGTTATGGGTTTTTGTCCATCATATACCTTGAAGAAACTGGTTTAAATGCCTTTGAAACAAAGAAATGAAGTTTTATTTTGTTTGTTTCTTTCATTGACACTTGTTGCTCTTTTTTTTTTGTTTAACACGCACACAACTCCACCACTTTTTGAGCTTAAGATCTAAAGGAAGAATAAGAAAAGTTCAAAAGAGAACGAATTGGGAAGAACAAGCTCGTTTTCTCATCATTCTTCGTTTTGGAATTCTGGCTTTTGAAGATATTGATATATTAATACAAAGATGAATTTGGGGCTGGAAATTTCTTTAAAGTTGTTCTTAAAATTTTCAATGTTCTTACTAGGTATCTCTCTCTTAACTTCTTTTATGCTTGCTTAATGTGCCTAATTGAAGAAGTAAAAAGAAAAAGCCCCATAATGTGGAATTAGTTACTTAATGTTCCTGCATACTGATATATTGCCAGGATTTGATTTGCAGGCCCGTTGTCAATCTTGTCTATCCTCTATAAGTTTCTTTTTCACTCTCTCCTTCAAATTTTGTTGTTGATTGGACTGAATTCAATCATTTTGGAATTAGTTACTTACTAGGTTTTGCACTCCATGATTACTCTCTTTGAGCTTACCTTCGCCAAGGTTCTTGAATGGTAGGCGTTTAGGGAGATTCTGCTTTCTCAATTGGGTTGAATTTGTTGTATTCACTGAAGCTTTCTCATGGCAATATCCCAATATGGTCATATGCAAAGCTGGTTCTGTAATAAGCATATGAAATTCTAAATTAGTAAACTAATTTTTAAAAATTTTGTTTTGGTTGGGTTGCATTATATTAATATTTTGACACAAGGCACTATATCAATAACTCCTTGAATTGTATATCTCATTATTTCTTTACATTGTCTTTCATGGGAAAATATCATATGCTAAAACCAAAGAATCACATAAAAACATTGAAATGTTCCATAGATATGTACATTATTAAATAAACTTGTCCTTAACATGTACTGGTAACTAAATATCACTTGGTTTTTTCTGTCTCTATATTTGTGCACTTTGTGACAAGCCACAAGCATCTTTTTGTTATTTGGAAAAAAAACTAAAGGTTAGAACACATTTTGCGTCCCTAATGTTCATTGAACTAATGATTTAGTCTCTAAATTTTGGTATGTAACGATTTAGTTTCTATACTTTAAATTGATAACAATTCAGTTCTTAAATCTTGTTGTTCATTTTTGTTCATTTATGAAATTGTTTGTGAGTTTATGATTTTAGTTGAGTTTAGTGGGAAGTTGATAAATACTTGTCTGCCTTACATTTCTCCCTTTGACCTACAAACTCAAAGAGATTTTAATTCTAAAACAATGAACCATATCTTTGAATTGTTCGAACAGGTGGCATGAGACTTGCTAAAGAACCTGATGAATTTGTGAAGTTGTTACAGGGTACTTAATGCAATTTTTTTTGTTGTAGGCTTTTGCTTCTGGGTTTATTATTTTGGAACTTTGCTTTATTTTATGTCTTTTAATTGATGGCTTAGTCCTGTATTTTATTCTTTCTTTTATTTTCCTTTGTTTCAAACATTGTTGTTACTTTCGTCCGTGTGTAAATATGTCTAGAATTTTGTCGTATGCCTTCAAAGAAATCACCATGTGTTTTCAATACAACCTTATATGGAGTCCGGATAAGTTTAGCTTACATGTACCTAAGGTGTACTATTTTTTCATGATTGACAATAACTTCTATTTCTATCAAACTCTAAGAATATTTTTCTTGTCAAATTACATTCTTGTAATTGATTTATTCCAATTAAAGTTGGGTTGTTATTTTTCCATATGGGGGCGCGAAATCTTTCATAGTCTTTTTTGTGGGAAATCTACTTTGCAGCCACCATAACCATTTATGGCTTGATACTACTTGCACTTCTTGTAGAAAATTTGCAGGTCAGTAGTTAAGTTTACTTCAAACTCGTTGATCTAGACATTATTTTGCCCGGTTTTGTTGTTGCTTAATGATATAGATGGGTGTTTGTATGTTCTTTTAAAACTTCTGCAATGATTCAATTTTCTTTTGTAGGGAGAACAGTTAAAGCGATCAAATGATTTAGATCTTTTGGATCAAACTAGTATAATTCTTTGTCCAGATATACAAATTTGGTTTACAGGAGTGTGTTGTTATTTCCTAACTCATCAGTTTCATTGGCTTTACAAGACTGTGTTGTTGGGTTATTGTTCACTTTGCTTCCAGTAGTGGGGTGGGAATTTTGGTATTCTTGAAGGAGTGATATCCATGAGTAAAATGCAAGTATAAATAGAATCTGGACTATACCTTTAAATCACATAGTAAACTATTTTGATTTTTTTTCTTTTGTATATCTGAAATTTTGGACGAATCTCCTTTGTGAACAAGTGATGCTACAAAGAAACTTGGGAAAAGGTTTGCTTATGGGGCTTTTGTGGTTAAGGATTTTCTGTTCAGAGAAACATGTCTTTCTTTTCTAATATAGTGCCTTTGGGAAACTTGTTTTATGATTTGAAATGCATTTAGGGGTCAGGCAGAGAAAGAATTTAGAGTTGAAGTGGAGGCTATTGGCCATGTTCAGGCAAAGACAAATTTCCACTACATGAGGTACCAAAATTAATATCTTAAACCAACTCAAGTAACGTACTTTGTTGTTTGCTCAAGTCCGTTTTTGTGAAAAATATAATATTCTTATGTCTTGACCGTTAAATGGAAACTGGATAAACTAGCTAAATCTATGAGAGGATTGATTGTGTTTATAATCAGAACTATCATTTCTATGCAGCTTGAACTACAATATGCAGCTGAAACCAACAACGTTTGACCTCCACATAAATACGTTCCTTGAGTCGTGTTGATGGACAACCACTTTATGAGGTCACTTTACACATCCAAACACACTCACAAACTTGCCTAATGTTTAGATTTTGAGTTGGTAAGGAATTTTCCATCTTCATTTCTTGTGAATTTGTGTTCTCAATGTGCTTGCTCGAGTGTAATCAATCATCTCAGGTAATGAATTTGTGTTTTCAATGTGCACCCTCTAGGAATTCTTTTCCTTTGTTTCGCTCCTCAAAAAGCAATGGCCTTCCGTGAATGTTTTTTCTTATTTTGTTTGTATACTTCAAATCCTTTTTTTTTTTAAATAAAATTTGTTAATATCCTCTGTTTTAGTTTTCAAAACTTAGTTTGGATTTTGAAAATTATTGAAGTAGATATCCAAACAAGGTAGCACCTATTTCTTTGGTTATCGACTGTTGCAACTCTGTTTAGCACTCCGAGTGAGAATTTCATGGGTTTTTTTTTTGTTTTTTTTTTATCATAATGGTTGTTTTTGTTGTGATTTTTTCGATAATACGACCTCTAGATGTTGGTTATTAGCTCTACTTTAATCGTACGTCTTGAGCTTTAATTTTAGTTTAAGGATTTGATTGGAGATGTGTGTCAATTGTATTTTACTTACTTTTTTTCCTTTGTATAAGGTTTGAAATTCATCTGGTTAAGCGAGAACTATGGCAGACGATGAAATGGATATTCTCGAAGAGGAGCTCGAAGAGGAACTTGAGAAAGAGCGTTTAAGGAGTTGTGTACTTATTTTGTTTAGTAATTTTACTTTTTCTTTGTAAATTGGTTCATGGATGTGATTTGTGGATGGATGGAAAGTTTAATGTATTATATACACTATTATATTTTATCAATTAAATTCATGTTGGTTGAGTTAGTTCTTGTGTAAAAATACTATCGGGATTTTATTTTGTGTATATGTTGAAATTCTATTTTGTTTACAGGTTTTTTCAAAAGGAAAAAAATAGTATTGTTGGTTAGTTACGTGTGTAACCAACAATATATTTTTTTTTAAATTTAATATTGCATATTTAATGTCGGACACTTCTAATGTCACAACTTTTAATGTCAGGTATTTCAAAAAAAAAAACAACTTTTAATGTCAGGCAATGACTGACCGACATAAAAAACTGACTGACATTAAAAGTGACTTTTAATGTCTGACAAAGAGTGGTTGACCGACATTAAAAGGGTACTTTTAATGTCGAACATTGAACGACATTAAAAGTCGGTCAAAACTTGTTGAATGACATTAAAAAGGCCTTTTTAATGTCAGGCAATGACCGAAATTAAAAGGGTACTTTTAATGTCGGACAGAGCTTTTAATGTCGCTCATTGCCCGACATTAAAAGCGACCGACATTAAAACTTATAATGTCGGTCAGTGACCGACATTAAAGACTTTTAATGTCGGGCAATGCTCGACATTAAAAGTCAAATTTGTTGTAGTGGACTTTGCTAATTGGATGCCAACTATCGTCAATTGGAGTAGAGTTTCTTAGAATTCTCAACTTGTGCACCATTAATGAGTTGGTATAGTTTTATGGAGTGGTTTAATTGTCCACATTGGTCGAAATGAAAGGTTTTGAATTAAAATGTTCATTAGGTCCCACATGTTTGATGCCAGACTCATGCTAAGCCATCCGAACTCATTAGTAGCGGATAAGACTCATTTTAGTAGGTTATTTGACCCTAAAAACTAGGCTTATTACTTACAAAGTAATTGTTTAATGAGAAAAATCATGTATTTTAGTGCAAAGTTATATAAAACACTAGTTAAGCATGTGTCTTGAATCACAAATGGGTAAAATGGTGTGAAAATAACCAATTTTGTTAAAAAAAAAAAAAAACAAAACAAAACAAATGACGAATTTTGTCTGTTTTGTATAGATGCTAAAAAAACCACTCAGTTGTGGTCAAGATGCAAAGTGCAAATTGGCCATAGCTCAAGGGTAGTACACCTAGAAGATGTCAAGTTTGTGCCCAAATTGCTTTCAAGTTGAGATTGCAATTGAGCACTTCAACAAATAGGCGTGATTCTCAAGATTGACAAATTGGCAAATCAAAACTCATTCAATCCTCTACAATCACAAATTTTACTGTCAAATCATGATAGTACACTAATCTCGAAAAAAGATCCTACACATAATCTTCGACAAGCCTCCACTCTAGCAAGGTTTTATTCAAGTTGTTGTTTTCCTTTATTTAGTTGTGTAGTCATTACTTTGAGTTCATTCTTAGCTTGTTTTGTTCTTATTCGGTCACTTGTTTCAGAAGAAAAATTGTGAATACTCGATCCAACTCGAAAGCGGATTGAATCAAGTTCGATAGGGAAAGCAAGTAAGGAAGATTAGCTTATATTCTTTTTTAATTCTAAGTTACTGTGTATTATGTTCCCTATAGTTGATGTATTTATTTCAAACCATTTAGTAATTCCATTCTTTTTTATATCTTGAAGTTCTTTAGCATTCATTCTCAATTCTGTTCTTACCTTATCTTTTAAGTTTTGTTTCTTTTAACATTATGATCTAACTTACTACTTGGGTATTCAAAGAATGTGGATATACTAAGTAGTTAGAAAGCTCTACTTTACAACTAACCAACCTTACTCAACGCTTAGCATCATTTGCTCTCTCGTGTTTGAGTTTCATTGTTAACCTAACTTGATCACATAGGTCATCAGACGATGTGTAAGGTTCAATACTGAATTGATTGGTCTAAGCATGGTTTTCATAATTAAGGGGCAATATAGGAAAGAAGCCGACCTTTTTTTTTTTTACCCTAGACAAATAGGGTGAAATCTAAAGATTCTATAAATTGCATGCTTCTTCTATCTCGGTTCAATTAGCCATAGACCTATGCGTTTAATTACTTAGCCTCTAAAAAGAACTTAGAAAATAAGTATAGTTACTTACTAGGTATTTTAACCATCATTTTCCAAAATATTTGTTTTCAAGTAAGGCGAAGACTGTATAAGGCGCTTGATAGGCTGTTGTTGAATGTGCCATGGGGACCATGTCAGCATGATTTTCATGATACTTAGATTTTATTTGTCTAACTTGGTTTAGTTGAGGTTTTATCTTTGTTTTCTGGTTTAACCTTAGAAAATCTTAACCTTATTATTACTTTCTCTACTTTTTATTTTATTTGTGGTCCAGACAAAAAAGTCGGGTTTTTTAGAATAATAAATTAGTTTTTAAAAAAAAATTAGAAAAAAGAGGCACTTTTGAAACTATTTAGAAAAATGGTGTGTCGCGTCTTTCGAAGAGACGCAACACACCCACGCTTGCCACGTGGCATCTTCTGCCGCATCATCATTTTACTTTTTTTTTTAGTTTTTTTTAATGAATTAAATTAAATTTATTCATTTATAATAATACAATTTGCTTTTATATTTTATTCTCTCTCTTTTTTTGTAAACCTATTTTTAGATTAATATTTTTAGATTTTTTTTATCCTTTAAAGTTTATCTATTATTTAAATATTTGATTATCTTACTTTTTGTATATTAATCTTTTTAATAATCCACCTATTTCTTTTTAAATTTAAGATTTTTTTTAAAATAGTTTAGAGATCATTGGTCAAGAAAATTTCAATAAAATTTACCATTCAAACACAAATCTATCTATATTGAATAATATTTTGATTCAAGTTTCATATTAATTATTTCCTAAAAAGAAAAGTTTCATATTAATTAATTGATTCTAGGGATTTATTTTAAAAAAAAATCAAATTTCAATTATTTAAGAAAATTATTTCATTTGATTTCCAATGAAATAACATTTAATTGAAAATTATCAATTATTTTCTCATAATAGAGATAACTATTTTTTCTCATAATCCAAATCTAAATATATAATTAGAATATTATAATTTTATTCGTTTATTTGAAAATTTTGAATTGATTTAAGTTTAATACCAAAATATTTTAAACTTGAATTTGAGACCAATAAAAAATGTTTAATTATTTTTAAAAAACGTTAAATTCGATCTTCCTTTATATTCAATATTTCAATTTTATTTAGATCTTTTTTAAATCCAACCTTGAGTATCATCACATTCATTTCATTTAATGAATCAACTGCCTATAAATTCTTAACCCTTGAAAGGAACAAGTCAGATGAAAAAAAATATTATCTCAAAGTCAATTAATTAATATGAAAAATTAAAGTATTTTGATATTAAACTTAAATCAATTCAAAATTTTCAAATAAAAAAATAAAATTCTAATATTCTAATTATATATTTAGATTTGGATTATGAGAAAAAAAATAGTTATCTCTATAATGAGAAAATAATTGATAATTTTCAATTAAATGTTATTTCATTGGAAATCAAATGAAATAACTTTCTTAAATAATTGAAATTGGATTTTTTTTTTTTGTTCGAAACAAATCCATAGAATCAATTTTTTTTTTTTTGAAAAAAAATCCATAGAATCAATTAATTAATATGAAACTTGAATCAAAATATTATTCACTAGTATATTGATATATATATATATATATATATATATTTGTGTTTGAATGGTAAATTTATTGAAATTTTCTTGACCAATGATCTCTAAATTATTTTAAAAAATCTTAAATCTTAAAGAATTTAAAAAGAGATAACTGAATTATTAAAAAGATTAATATACAAAAATAAGATAATCAAATATTTAAATAATAGATAAACTTTAAAGGATAAAAACAATCTGAAAACAGTAGTCTAAAAATAGGTTTACAAAAGAGAGAGAATAAAATATAAAAGCAAATGGTATGATTATAAAAGAGTAAATTTAATTTAATTCATTAAAAAAAACTAAAAAAAAAAGTATGGTGAATGGCCGAAGACGCCACGTGGCGTGCGTGGGTGTGTTGCGTCTCTTGGAAAGACGCGACACACCATTTATCTAAATAGTTTTAGAAGTGCCTCTTTCTTCTAATTTTTTTTTAAAAAACTTACTTATTATTCTAAAAAACCCAAAAAAAGTCTCTTGCTTTATTCTAAAAGCATTGTACAAATGTTCGTTAAGTTAAAAAATAACATGTGAACTTCTTAAGGATTAATTGGCATGCAAGTAGTAATGACTCTAGATAGAGGTCCTGTGGATTTTGGTTATTACAATTGACCTTGAAAAGATTTCTGGATTAGATTGCGAAAAGATTGAATCATACACTTCTGCGGAGTCTCTTGGGCTACGGGCATGTGAAATGTATGCCAACAAGAGTAAATTGTTCACGTTGTCCTTGGTCACCTCTTAGCTCAAATCTTCTATTTTCTACCTCGAATGAAATGTTAGACTATGTTTACCACTTATTTTATCCCTAAATTTTCTCTATCCTTGTGGACTTGTTCATCCAATTTTACCTAACATTGTCCTAATCTAATATTTAATATTTTTTTTATCCAGAATGGAATCCTCTTCCCTCTCACTAAATAGGAAATTGTTTACTACCATAAAATAATGAAAGAAAGGAGGGAATTTAAGTGTTTGAAAATAATGAAAGTTTAGCCCGAAATTAATGATGCACAGTTTTCACACATTATGCCATGTAGAATGGAAGTGTACAATTTCTTTCAGTTTTCACGCATCATCTTCTCGTGGAGGAGAGAAATATAAATATAAATAGAAAAAAAGGTACAAATTTTAATTTTTTTAAAAAAATGGTATAAAAATTTTATGAAATAAGGGTAATGTTAAAGTAAAAATTAAAAAATGTCCTAATTTCAAATTTTATTTTAACACATAAAAAATAGTGTGAGAAAGAAGTCTACTTGGTAATTTCAACCGTTTTCCCCCTCGTATTTTAAATATTAAAAAAAAGAAAAGAAAAAGAAAAGAAAAGAAAGAAATTATAAGAAAGGAAAAATGTTTGTCATTTTATGAAACAACCAACAAAAGAAAATATCTTCTTTCATTTTCCTCAAAAAAAAAAAAAAAAGCGCCAACCCAAAAATCTTTTCCCTCTCTTATTTTAGACATTAAAAAAAAAAAAAGTAAGAAAGGAAAGATCCTCTTCTCTGTCGTTTTGTCTCCAAGACAGCTCCAAAACCCTTGTCCGCCGTTTTGCCTCCACGCCAAAACTTTCGTTGCAACTTCTCGAATCCACCACGCCTCTCCACCACGAAACCATCTTCTTCGAGTAAGGTAATGTTTTTCTTACTTCTCTGCAACTTATTCCCTTCATCTCTATTCTTTCAACCAATTCTTGAGTAAGGTAATGATTTCTTTTGAAACTTTTAAGTTTAATTAGGGCTTTGTTATACTATTTTAGTTTTCATGGATAGGAAATGTTGCTAAATCACAGAGAAGTAGCTTTTCATGTTTATTTAGGGCACACTATGAAGATTTTAGTTTTTGTGCAGTCCTTGAGGGGTTTATTAAGTTTTTATAGGCTTATTTTTGTTGAATAACGGAAAATAGCAAAAAAAAGGTAGAGGATTTCTCTTAAAATTGTTATGGTGGTTGGAGATTACTGATGTGGAGGGTGGTTTAAGCAATAGAAGTTTGTGGAGAAAAATGTGATGGGCTTGTGGTTGTGCTTTGTTTAAATGGTTAATGAGGATGTACATCATAGAATTACATTTGGTAATTTTTTGGAACAACTTTATCTGATTCTTCTACTTTGAATATGTGTTTTTATCATTTTGAGTTGGTGAAGTTCCATGTATGGTTTGTAGAAAATTTAATCATTGGCTACAATATTCTCATTAGGATGGTGACAAGAATCTTGTAGAACACCCACCATTATTATACCTGGTCTTGACCCTTATATTATATATTCTGAATTCTGAATTCTTCCTTGACTTGTTCTTTGATTAAGTTAATAATGAAGCTTACCTACGGGTCATAAGATAGTTATTGAATTTAATAACTCAGACCAACCTATAAAGGGTGGTTCAAGTATATTGGGAAACTTCTTAGGAACAATTGCATGAAATTGTCAACTTTGTCCACTGAACTACGATGACTGGAGAAAAGTACTGAAAATGTACAAAGATGAAATTTGGAGTGTGTTAGAGGTAATCAATCAAATATCATTCTGATCTAATATTGTGTATATCTATATATTACTATTTCTAATTTGATTTACTTTTATTAGTCAAAGTTTACACTCAGCGAGAAACATAAGAAATGGTGTCTATCATCATTGTCAAGAAAGTGGGGTGGCTATAAATGCAATTTAAGAGGACAATATGTGACCAAATATGACTCTGAAGATCAATGTGTACGACATAAACCAGATAGTATACCAAGAGATCAGTGGGCTGGTTTAGTATCTTTTTGGTATTCAGTTGAAGGAATGGTAATTATTTTTACTTTCAAGTTAGCAATTAGTAGACTTTCAAGAAACTAACTTTTTGCATATATTGTAAATATGACAGAAACGAAGTGCCAGAAACATGGAGATAAGAAAGAAACAAAAGTTAACTCATTCTTGTGGTAGAAAAAGCTTAGCTCGCAAAGCAGATGAGATGGTAATTTTTTTTTTTTTACAAAATTATTTATGTTTAATATTATTAATTAAAATTTCTTATATCATGATAGAAAGAAACACTTGGACGAGATCCTACAAGAGTCGAATTGTTTATATCATCACATACGCAAAATGATGGCACTTTCATAAACGATGAGGCTGCTGCAATAATTGTAAGTTATCAATACACTTATACTTTTTTACTTGTTATATATATTTGTAAATAATACTTTTTAAATTTCATAGGAGAAACTGCAAAATCACGTTAACCAAAATCAAAATAGCTCTAGAGACGGTCTTTCTGAAAATGAAATTTTTGCACAAGTTATGGGTCAAGAGCATTCAAGACGTATTCGTGGCATGGGATTGGGACCCACTCCAACTCAAATGTTCAAATATGCATCAGGTCGATTTGCTGGGGTTGAAATTCGTAATGAGCCTAATATGCAAGATGCAGATGACAGTTCTAGACTTTCAATAGTTGAGTCGCATATAGCTGAGATATTTTCAATTTTGAGGCAAAATGGTTCCGCTCAAACTAGTATTGCAAGCAGGACTCATACAGACAGTATTTCAACACAGGTATAATTTTATTTATACATTAAAGTTTTGTTATTTCTTAATCAAATTGAACTATTTTTTGAATTAGCAAATTCATAAACTTTTTTTCTTTATTATTTAGGATCCTGAAGATAGCACACATGGAAATGATGCATCAAGTGCGTGAAGATAACTCGATCATTTTCATAATACTTTAGCACCTCTGTAGTGGTAAAACAATTTTATTTAGTTTGTGATTTTTTTTGGGATGATGTAGGTATATCTTATTGTGGTACTCTCTCGTTTTGGGTACTTTTTTGTTGAACTTTTAAGAATTGTTGTTTCAAACATAATGCATTTTGGGTTTAATTTTGAAATATTTGTATATTCTACGAGAGATGATTTCTTAGATGCATATATTATGCACAGATATGCAAATAGCATTACATATAATGAATCATTGCCATATATGAAAAAAAAGATATAACTAATAAAAAAATCTTTGTTGAAAAGGTTGCAAAATAATATAATGAATTTTTGCAACAAATAAAAATAAGTTTAAAAGCAATAATGAATGTTTGATAAGAACCGTTGCAAACGAATGCTAAAATGTTGCAATAAAAAACCAATTACTGCTTTCATTAAAGACGACATCGTAGCAATTATTTTTTCAATTGCTGCGGTTTACAATATTGCTACTACTAGTCTTGCAGCGGTTTAAACTACTGCAATAAGTTCAGAAAAAATGTTGCAAAATATTGTGGCGGTTTTTTGTTACAATTGTTGCAAATTAAATAAATGTTGCTATTGGTCTTGTAGCATTATAAAACCGTTGAAATAGGTAAACGAAAATCGCTACAATATATAGTGTACAACACTTTTGAAAATTGTTGCAATAGGAATCCAATATCGTTGTTACAAAAGAGGATATTGTAGCGGTATTGATTTTAATTGCAACGTTTCGAAATAGCGTTGCAGTTGATCTTGCAACAGTAGTCAAATAGTTGCAATAGGAAGTTCTTAACCGTTGTTATTGAAGGTGTTATCGCAGCAGTTTTTGTTTCTCGATTCCAGCGTTCTTAAAAACCGTTGCGGTTGACCTCTCAACACCGCCTTTCCAAGCGGTTGTAAAACCGTTGCTATATTGTTTGCAGCGGTTCAAAACCGTTGCAAAAGACCGAAAAAACTGCTGCTATAGATTAGTTTTCTTGTAGTGAATATATGGAGATGATAGGATTCAAACTTATGACCTAGTCTATGATATATGTCCTAAGTAGTTGAGTTATACTCATTTTAGTAAAAGAATACAAAACTTAAAATGATTGTACTTTAATATGCAAACATGTGATATGATTTCATCGATACAAATTAGTTAATAATATAAAGTTATAACTAATTTAAGAAAAGAAAAACATTTTTCACTCTTGTATTTAATTTCTATTCAGTCAATTTAACTACAAACTTTAAATTTCATCAAATTGAAACTCTACATTTGGATAAGGTTTGGAATTGATTCACAATGGAAGCACAAACAACTAATAAATCACGTAAAATTAAACCAACAAAATACTTAAAATGCCCAAACCTAATAATGTACTATTTAAACATGTTGACAAAATTGAAAAGATAAAAAAATGTCTAAACCTAAACACAATTTAAAAACATTTAACATAATTGACAATAACTAATACTGTTGGCACCCTTTGCATAAACACTTAAGGAAACACGAAAAACCAAATCAATCCGAACCCAATGATAGGGTTGTTTCCTTAAGACAATTTTGTTCCCTCTATGGTGCTCAAGGTATCATGAACAATTGTCTCTCAGGATAGGACGAATTACCCACCTATGAATGTAGCACTCCAATTACAGGACTCTTGAACACTGGTATTTAAGTAATCGTACAGAGAAGTAGGAGAAAAGTTTTTGAAAGAAGAGTTTGTGTCTTGTGTTCAAAACTCAAAATGAATCACATATTTATAGACTATTTGTGGCCATTCAAATATTCACATCTTTTCGTGTAAGGGTTGTGTCTTTTGATAAATGGACACATCCATTCACATAGGGTTGTATCCTTTCACAAAAGACACACTCTTTCACATAGGGTTATGTCCTTTACAAAAGACACACCATTTCACATAGGGTTGTGTCCTTTACAAAGGACATACCCTTTCCCGTAAAGTTGTGATTCTTTATTTTATTAAAATAATTTTATTCATAATTCCAACAAATACTAACAAAAAAAGGTGGTGCATGGTATGGATTTTTCCACACACCGAACCATGTGTTTTATTCTCCTTGGTCTCGTTTTAAATTCATTCAATTCCTTTTATCCCAAACATGTGTTCTAAAATAATCGATACATGTATTTGTAGGTGCCTTGACATTAGTTATTCTTTCATCGCACAAAAACATAAAGTCGACACAACTTGAAACTTAAGAAAGACTTAGGGTTCATTTGGAATGTTTTTTAGTTTAAATCTTTTTCAAGAATACATTGTATTTTAAATATTTTTTTATAAAAATGGTTTAGAATTTAAACACTCATATGTTTGGTTACATTTCCTCATAAATATTTTATACCCAATGAATTATATACTAAAAACTCTTTTTTGAAAAATTTGGTTTCGAGTGTTTCTCTCAAAATTGTTTATTTCTCAATCTCATTTTTTAATAAGTTATATATTTTGAGTGGTTTCAAAACACTAAATTTTTTTTTTTCAAAATGATTTTTTTTTCAAAATTAAACATTTGAAAAGTTAAACCAAACACACCCTTAACGCTATTTTAATTTAACCTCTGCGTAAATATCCGTTGCATGAACTATACAAAAGTAAGTTGATTTGACTCAAGTATACTATGTCTTAAGAGAATAGATGCCTATACAATCTTGTTGCTTTTTTTGTGGCATCTTTTATTACTTTTCTCTCTCACTTATCCTTCAAAGTACAATTCCCTTTGCCAACAAGAGCATAACTCAACTGGCATTAAGATGTATTGATAACCATGAGGTCTGTGGTTCGAATCCCCCACCCCATATTGTCAAAAAAAAGTACAATTCCCTTTTGTTTTCCTCTCACCAAAATTTCCTCGAGTTGACCAAACAATTTCTCACCCTAAACTAAACTATACGAATAAAATCAATGTGAGAACATTTTTCATATCTGATATACAGATTACTTGACCACATGAGTATAAAGCGTCTAAAAATACACACACAACATGATACCAAGAGACACCAAACAGAAGTAGAACTCCTCGGAGCTTGCAACAAAGTAGGAAAAGGAAATAAAAAACCATTTCCACCCAAACAACGGCCTCGACGAAGATGCCTCGCAACAGCAAAACATACCAGCAGATGCCAAAGCTGTCAAGGGAGCAACTGAGCTTAATCTTCAGAAACCACGATGACGACGACGACGGCCGCCTCAATATCTCCGAGCTAACCGAAGCCTTCCGGTACATTGGCGCCCTTCTTCCATCGTATAGAGCACGCCACGCTCTTCTTCACACCGATTCCGATAGAGACGGATTCATCGGCGAGAAGGATTTCGAATTGCTCAACAATTATGCCCACAAACGCAAATACACCATCATTTGAACTTTTAGGGTCTTTTTTTTCCTTTTTGATAGATTGAACTCTTTCTTTTCTATCATTTAAGATCTCCCGGCTTCATGTATTTATTTCCCTTTTTATACAAGATAGATACTTCATTGGTGATTATTACATTATAGTAAGAAAATTAAAAGAGTTTCGTACCTACAAAGATTTTTTACCATATTTTCTAGTTTTACATTTCAAATGTAGAATGAGAATTCAAAACTAGTAAGTTAAATAATAATGGTTTTGATGACTCTAAATTCAAACTATTAATTGTATTAATTAAGATTTTAAACTTTCATAATTGAATCAATTTAATCATTAGGATTTCTTTTTTATATTGTTAATGAATAATTTTCACAAGTGTGTAAGGCTTCTATAAATGGGGAGATTAGCACAATATTAAAGGAAAATGTTGGAATAAAACAGGTAATAGATGACTTTCGTTAATAGGTGCAGTTTTTCATCTTCTTTTCTTCCTCTATTTTTTGTTTCTGTTTTAGGAAGAATTACATAATAATTTTTCTTGCTATTTTGTTAAGATTTTGGGAGAAAATAATATTATTTAGTTAATTTCTAGGTTTTTTTCTAATCAAATCAAGTGAAATAATTATGAATTATGAATAAAAATTTCACTTATAAATGTTTATGATTTTAATTGATTCAGTTTAAATTAATTTGTTTTCTGGAGTAAGAGACTGCAATGTTAGAAACGATATATTTTAGGGGCAACCAGATAAATGGCAAAAAAAAAAAAAAAAAAAAAAAAAAAAAAACTGTTGTGAAAAATGGCCAATCGTATTTCCAATTTGATAAATGACCAAACCCTATTTTTAGTAAACTATTTTGGCATGAAATTGGACGAAAATACCCCTAAACAAATCTTAAATCTGAAAATAAAATAAAACAAATACACTATAAATAAGGAGAGAATCTAGCTTCCTTACCCATTGATTCATCTAGCAAATCAAAATAATCGAAATTCAAATGAAAGGGAATATAAATCTGGCAACCTAAATTTAAAAGATTTGAATTCAGAGAAAAAATAGGAGGACTTAAATTTAAACAGTGTATATCAGAAGAAAAAATGAAAGAGCTTACTAAATTCAATAACAATGAAGAACAACTTCAATTATAAAAAAAAAATTCAGATTCAAAGAAGAACAGAAAAAAAAAAAAAAAAATGAAATCACACATTCTCCTTGTGTGAAAAAAAAAATCCAGATTCACCTAAAATATGGGATGAACACCTAAAATATCAAAATTAAAGTATAATCAGAAAAAAAATTGATGCACAATTTCAAACAAACCTCACGCGTGGATTGATAGCTTATTGGGAAAAAAAATGAAATCACACATTCCCCTTGTGTGAAAAAAAATCTAGATTCACCTAAAATATGAGATGAACACCTAAAATATCAGAATTAAAGTATAATCACACATTCCAATTTGATAAATGACCAAACCCTATTTTTAGTAAACTATTTTGGCATGAAATTGGACAAAAATACCCCTAAACAAATCTTAAATCTGAAAAAAAAAAAAAAAAAAATACACTATAAATAAGGGAGAGAATCTAGCTTCCTTACCCATTGATTCCTCTAGCAAATCAAAATAACAGAAATTCAAATGAAATGAAATATAAATCTGGCAACCTAAATTTAAAACAAGAGATTTGAATTCAAAAAAAGAGAGAAAAAATAGGAGGACTTAAATTTAAACAGTGAATATCAGAAGAAGAAATGAAAGAGCTTACCAAATTCAATAACAATGAAGAAGAACTTCAATTAAAAAAAAAATTCCAGACTCAAAGAAGAACAGAAAAAAAATGAAATCACACATTCTCCTTGTGTGGAAAAAAATTCAGATTCACCTAAAATATGGGATGAACACCTAAAATATCAGAGTTAAAGTATAATAAAAAAAAAAATGATGCACAATTTCAAACAAACCTCTCTGACGCGTGGATTGATAGCTTATTGGAAAAAATGAAATCACACATTCCCCTTGTGTGAAAAAAAATCCAGATTCACCTAAAATATGGGCTGAACACCTAAAATATCATAATTAAAGTATAATCAGAAGAAAAAAAAAATGAAAAAAATTGATACACAATTACAAACAAACCTCTCTGACGCGTGGATTGATAGATTCTTATTGAAAAAACCCCAAGGCATAATTACACTCTTGGGAACACACTCACGTTAAAAAAAAAAACCCTTTCCCCTTCCTCATTTCAAACCCTTCCAACTTACCGTTCGCTAGAGAACCCCTTCCCCTTCCTCCATCATTCGAACCTCCGAGACAAACTCTTTCATCGTTCTACCATCAGTCTTCTTTTAAATTCATCGATTCTTCCATACTTCTTCACAAACGACTTCAAGCTTCGTCTCGTAACCAAGATTCTTGACAAGATTACACTGTATCTACACGGACAGCAGAAGAACATTCAGAAGCTCAAGTGAGTTTTGTCGACATCCACGATACGCATGCTCCAATTTCTGCTAATTTTTTCTGTTTATATAGATATGGAACATTTTTTACTTACAAATCATTGAGTAATAAAATGAAAAACGATAAAGTAGGGAAGAGAGAGAGATAATCGTGTAACTAAAAATCCCTTGATTCATGGAATGAGACGTTATAGATTATTTTTGAAAAAAAAAATAAAAGATACGGCTGCACAAATATAGGATAAACGTGGGGGGGGGGGGGGGTGGCTGAAGGGCAAAAAAGTAAGCTTATATCGCACAAAAATAGGCTGGAAAAACCGGTTTGGCCATTTTTCATTAAAAAAATACGGTTTGGCCATTTTTCGAAACTACCCTGTAATTTTTGACCATTTCTAAGGATTTCCCTATATTTTACCTCATGGTGAGATGTTTCAAAGATGTTATTTTTTAAATTTCAATTTTGCGCATTTAGTGTGGATTGTGGCCATTTTTTTTTTTTTTGTTTTGAAACAAACAATATCATTAAAAAGCAAAGAAAGTTTGGTACCACTAAGTCCTTTGAAGTTAAAGAGGACAACCAAACGGGAATATCATCCCCTTACAAAAAAATATCTCTTCCAGCGTGGAAGAGGGGAAGAAAACAAAAAGACAACCATCGACAATGGATGCTGGGGAGAAAACCGGTCGAAAACCCAACAACCAAACACGTGAGGGAATGCACGATTTTGTTGCACTGCTTGTGGGCATTTTGAAGGAAGTCTCCATCTCTAAAATATCTACCTCTCAGAACCTTGAAAAGAAGGTTCTCGGGTTCCTTAGAACCCTCCAGCTTTGTTTAGCCAACATTGCTTGGTTAAACAAATGGAGATCTTTAAACTCGAAGTCCCCATGATCCTTACTTTTACAAAATTAGACCAATGAATTTTCCTTTTGTCCCTAGCCGCTCTCCACTAGAATCTAGCACAAATTTTATTGATTTCATCATACAAACTTTGGTCATATTTATAATTTAATATATTGTAGGAAAAATCAGTTAAAGAGATTCATTCAAGAGTCAATATACATATATTACTTTAGGCTATTTAGTTGGTTTAATGCACAATTAAGTTAATTGCAACTAACATGTTGTTCTTTGTCTACCAAATGTCATAATGCATTCTTAAATAAAATGAAGCTTTATTCTTGACACGCTTTGAGTTGTAATTAACATATAATCTCCTACATCGTAAGGGAATGAGAATCCATCAGGTTAAGTATAGCACAATTGGTTAAGTTTTAATTTGGAATTGCTATATATAGCTTTGAATAATTAATGTCAAGTGTACTTTTAAGAAAATCAGTTGTCATAGAAGGTAAATTAGTGTCTGGTAAATTTTAGATTTAAACATGAAAAATCAAGTTACAATGTTTGGTTAATTACAATGAAATGACTATAATGAGAAAAATAACGATAATGTTTCAATTGAGCATGATAAGCTTGTTTTAATATTTAATTTGTTATTAAAGTAGACATTTTAAACAATATTAGGCGCCCAACTTGTTATTCACAAGTTATCAAATCCCAAAACTTGAACTATTGTTTATTCTCAAGCAATGATATCACTCACTCTTTATAATCAACCTTAGCATATATTATGCCACATTGTACATCCCAACGCGCACAAGAAACGATCATCTTAGGAAAGTTTTGACAACTGCGAGGGTGAACAAGTTGTACACCAAAGTCCCTAAATGTGATTTTCGGTGGGTAAAATAGGTGTTCTTCTTAGGACATGTAGTGTCAAGAAATGGAGTCATGTAGACCTAAAAAAAGTACAGGGAGGTGACAACTTGGCCACCTAAACCCATTCACAACACCTAATGGGTCAAGAGATTTTGATATTTATAGTGATGCTTTGAGGAAGGGCCTAGGTTGTGTGCTAATGCACCATGGTAAGATCATTGCATATGTGTCGCGATAGTTGAAGAATTATGAGTGAAATTATATGATACATGATTTGGAGTAGCAACGGTCGTTTTTTCTTGAAAAAAATATACTTTTGGTCCCTGAGATTTGAGTTAGGTTTCATTTTGGTCCCTGAGTTTTCAAACTCGACAATTTAACTCCTGGGGTTTGTATTTCATTACACTTTTGGTCCCTCCATCCAATTTTCCTTTAAATACTAACAGGTTGCTGACATGACACTATTTTTTTATTTGAAAAATAAAATAATAATAAATTAATTAAAAATATATTTTTTAAAATTTCATTTCCCTCCCATTCCCCCCCGCTCTTTCTTCTTCTTCCTCCTCACCATACCACCACCACCCCTGCAACTGCCGTATATTAGAGTAGAATTATCTCCCTCAGATTTTGCCTTAATTGGAGCACCATTATTGTAAATATTTGTACATTTATTTCAGCTTGATTTTTTCCTTAATTTAGGCTATTCATATGTATACTAAAGGATCATTTCCTGTGAATGAAAGTATCAAATTATTCAGCATAGTTCTGTTTTTATATGGTATCAGAGCATACCTAAAATTTTTTTCTTCCTCATCTTTTCCCATGGCATCTTCCTCTACCCATTCTATCACCAATCCTTCCATATCTTCTCCCCTGTTTCTACTCTCCAACATATGTAATCTGGTTCTTCTTCGTCTCGACTCCACCAACTACGTCCTGTGGAAGTATCAAGTATCTTCAATCTTGAAGGCTCATTCACTATTTGGTCACATTGATGAAACTCTTCCCTGTTCCAACAAATTTGTTCAGACATTGACAGGCACAAATACAACCGAGGTTAGTATTGATTACCTTCAATGGATTTCTCGGGATCAAGCTCTTCTTATGATGATCAACGCTACTTTATCTCCCTCGGCTCTTGCCCATGTGGTTGGATCTGCATCTGCCAGAGATCTATTGTCCTCACTGGAAAAACGATATTCATCCAAAACCCGATCTAATATTCTTGATTTGAGATCGGCTCTTTACACTATTAAGAAAATTTCTTCCGAAACTATTGATCAATATACCTGTAGAATCAAAGATTTGGTTGATAAGCTTGTTGCCGCATCAGTTTCGATTGAAGACGAAGAAATATTAGTTCACACATTGAACGGTCTTCCGGATGAATTCAGTGCATTTTGTACCTCAATCCGAACGTTAAATGGCTCTCTGTCCCTTGAAGAGCTCCATGCCCTTCTTGTTGCTGAAGAAAAGACGCTAAAACAAGCCCCCAAACAAGACTTCTTACCGACGACAATGGATTCTTTCCAACCCACTTCATCAAACGGTTGCGGACAAGGGAGACGCTTCAACCAAAATCACAGACGTGCGACGCAATTCCAGTGCCCTTATTACAATCAATATCGTGGCTTCAGTGGACCGAATATGGGCTCCCCAATCGTGAATTACAAAGGGCCTCGCATGGGTCATCAGCTACGTAGTCCAAATGGGCCAAATGGATCTTCATACAGTCCAAACCGTGGGCTTCTTGGAAGTGGATCAAATTCTGGAAAGCACAGTGGATCTAGGTTTAATTTCGAGTCTGGGCAGAACAATACAAATGGCAATAGGATTTCTTGTCAAATTTGCTCAAAATTTGGCCATTCTGCACTTGATTGCTATAATCGGATGAAGATTTCTTAACAGGGACGACATCCTCCAGCCCAATTAGCAGTTATGGCGGTAAATTCTACAAACCAAGAGCCCTCTTCTAATAATTCTAATAATATTTGGTTGTCTGACAGTGGCTACAATGTTCACATGACGAATGACTTGGCCAATCTCAATTTATCGAACAACTACAATGGCGAAGAATCAGTCACAGTGGGTAATGGCCAATCTTTAAATATCCAACACACTGGTAGTGGTCTTCTTCCTACTCCATCTCATACCTTTACTCTTTCTAAAATTTTTCATGCTCCTCAACTTTCTGCTAACTTATTATCTGTTCATAAATTTTATCATGATAATAACTGCAGTTTTATCTTTGATACTGACTGGTTCCTCATTCAGGATAAAGTCTCTGGAAAAATCCTATATACTGGCGCAAACATCAATGACCTCTACCCAATTCCAAGTTCGTCCGCTCTATCTAGTCCCAACATGCAACCCAAAAATTTCAACTTTCATTCAAAACAGGAATGTTCCTTGTGGCACCATCGGTTTGGACATCCTGCTACTAAAATTTTACGTTCTAGTCTTTCTCGTCTTAGTCTGTCTTTATCTTCATCTATTTCTACTCATGAATGTCCTAGTTGTTTAAAAGCAAAAATGTCTAAACTTTCATTTCCTATGTTGCTTTCAACTTCTTTTGCACCACTTCAACTTATTCATAGTGATGTATGGGGACCTTCTCCACTCACCTCTTTTAATGGACATCGCTATTATGTCAGTTTCATTGATAAATTCATTTGGCTTTTTCCTTTGGCTAAAAAGTCTGATGTCACTATCATTCTCCATAAATTTGTACCGTTTATTGAAAATCTTTTATCACAAAAGTTAAAAGTTTTTCGATCTGATGGTGGTGGTGAATTTATAAATGATTATGTTCGTGCCTTTTCCGAATCCAAAGGAATTTTTCAACAAAAATCATGCCCATATACTCCTAAACAAAATGGGGTTGCAGAACGTAAACATCGTCATATTGTTGAAACTGCAATGTCATTAATTTTCCACTCTTCTGTTCCTCTTGATTTTTGGCCATATGCCTTCTCTACTGTCGTTTTTCTCATTAATCGAATGCCTTCCTCATCTCTCCATATGTCCTCACCGTTTGAAACACTTTTTGGTCACACTCCTGATTTGCATCATTTGAAAGTTTTTGGGTGTGCATGTTATCCTCTGTTAAAACCAACCACCAAACATAAAATTGAATCCAAAACATCTCAACACGTTTTTCTTGGGTATCCTCTTGATTTCAAATGTTACATTTGCTATAATCCTCACACAAAGAAATCCTTAGTTTCTCGCCATGTCATTTTCCATGAAACCGATTTTCCTTTTGCACAACCTTCCTCCACACCGATCTTGTCACCTTCTTCCAATACCACAGATCCTAATCCATTACTTACTATTCTAAACCTCTCCACACCAAATCCTCCAAATCCATATTCTACCACTTCCACTATCCAAACCCACTTACCCACTGTTAACGATTCTGGTCCATCCATAGTTGAGTTAAACGATAATATTACTTGTACTAATTCGTCTTATCAGATTGTAGACAATGTTAGCCAAACTCCGAATGTAGATAATGCCAATGTGAATTCACTGCCTGTTGATACTTCTTTACCACTTACTAATACTAAGTTAATGCAAACTCGAGCTAAGTCTGGAATTTTCAAGCCAAAGGCATTTGTATCCACCATGGCGACCGTCGTCCCAACTGATCCTTTGTCTTATAATGAAGCTTCAAAATATCCTGAATGGAGAACTGCCATATGTGAAGAATTCAATGCCCTTCAAGAACAAGGTACGTGGACTTTGGTACCTCGATTACCTTCGATGAATGTTGTAGGTTGCAAATGGGTCTTTCGAACTAAATACCACCTGGATGACTCCGTTGCTCGATACAAGGCTCGTTTGGTTGCAAAAGGTTATCATCAAGTGGAAGGTTTTGACTTTGAGGAGACCTTCAGTCTGGTTGTCAAAAAGCCTACAATTCGGGTAATTCTAACTCTAGCTGCTCAGTATCAATGGTCCTTAAATCAGTTGGATGTCAAAAATGTTTTTCTCCATGGTCACCTCAAAAAAGAAGTATTTATGTCACAACCCCCAGGATTTCTTGACAAATCATGTCCAACAAATGTCTGTTTACTGCATAAGAGTCTTTATGGTCTTAAACAGGCACTTCAGGCTTGGTTTGATCGATTCACATCACATTTATTAACCTTGGGGTTTATTGCTTCCACTGTTGATCCCTCCTTATTTGTACGTTCAGTTGGTACATCACTGACATATTTATTGTTGTATGTGGATGATATTATTGTCACGGGCTCTGACTCTCCTTATATTTCTGAATTAAAGACACAATTGGGTACTGAATTTCAGATCTCGGACCTTGGAGCACAAAATTATTTTCTTGGTTTAGAGGTTGACTCCTCAACAGATGGTATTTTTGTTAATCAGGCCAAATATCTCAATGATCTTCTTCACACATCCGACATGACTTCTGCTAAATCTTGTCTGACTTCTATGTCTACCTCCATTGATCTATATGCTTCTGCACCCTTCTTCAATGATGCCACTCTCTATCGACAGTTGGTTGGTTCCCTTCAGTACCTCACATTCAAAAGATCGGACATCACGTTTGCAGTCAACAGAGTCAGTCAGTTCATGCATCGTCCTACAACTATTCATTTTTCTGCTATCAAACGTATCTTACGCTATCTCTCTGGCTCAACGAAACTCGGGATCTTATTTCGCAAAGGTGATATGTCACTCACTGCACACTGTGACTCTGATTTGGGCTGGTGATACATCTGATCGTCGATCTACATTTGGATTCATTGTCTTTCTTGGCTCCAGTCCTATTTCATGGTCTGCTAAAAAGCAACCAACAGTCTCTCACTCTTCCACAGAGGCTGAATACCGATCACTAACGACCACGACGACTGATCTGTATTGGCAACACCAACTCCTCTTTGACTTACATATACCTTTGACTATTGCTCCAACGCTTTGGCGTGACAATGTATCAGCAATTTCTCTCGCAAATAATCCTGTTTTCCATGCTCGAACGAAGCACATTGAGATAGACTATCACTTTGTTCATGAGGAAGTGGTTCGGAAAGATATATCAATACGTTCTATATCATCCAAAGATCAACTTGTTGATCTACTTACAAAACCACTTTCCTCTCAGATATTCTTATTTCTCAGGAGCAAACTTTTGACTTCATATCAGTCTTCAGTTTGAGGGGCATATTAGAGCAAAATTATCTCCCTCAGATTTTGCCTTAATTGGAGCACCATTATTGTAAATATTTGTACATTTATTTTAGTTTGATTTTTGCCTTAATTTAGGCTATTCATATGTATACTTAAGGATCATTTCCTGTGAATGAAAGTATCAAATTATTCAGCATAGTTCTGTTTTTATACCGTTGACAACCACCGATCGTCGATCGTTTGTTTTCCCCCTCTTCTCTTTTTCTTCTTCATTTCTTCTTCTTTCTCCCCATTTAATTTGTTTTCAAAGAAAAGAGGGAACCTCCTCCTCATTTCGGCAAAACTTCACTTACCCAAAACTTCACTCGCTGCTGCCTACGTCGAGAACCCACAAAAACAGCATCGGTAAGGGAAGAAGAAGACTACATCAGCTGATTGCACCTGAAGGGGATAAAAGCCCCTACGCAGCGGAAGCGCATCGATTGAACCTTGCGCCGTATATTAATTAACATTAAAATACCGTTACAAAAAGGAAAAATATAAACTTTAAACATGCTTTAAAGTTGCTGTAAGTAGATATAAACATGCTTGAAAATTAAATCTAATTTAATTTCATGCTTTTCTAAAGAAACGAGAAAGAACCATTACAAACCTTCATTGTAGACTTGACCATTCTTCGCCAACGACGCTCCAACGAACGAAAACGCAACAACCCCCTAGTATTTTATTCGCTGGAAATTTCTTCTTGAAGGACACAATAACCATAGAGGTTACACCGGTATGTCTCTAAGTCTAGGAGGCAAAAGACTTGTGGGAGTCTTTCTCTAAGAGGGAGGCTAGAGAGAATTCTAGGGTCTTGTCTTGTGAGTCTAAGAGCAAGAGGAGAGTGTCATGAACCAATTAGGTCTAGTGTTCTATTTATAGAAGAAAGGTCATGAATAAAATGTTCAATTAAATCAATCTTTTCCAAAATTGATTCAATCTTATTCCTTATTTAATCAATCTAAGATCAATCAATTCCATAATGGATTAATCTTTTCCACAAATGACTAATTACTTCCATAAGTGATTAGATCATTTCCATAAATGATTAATCACTTCCTTAAGTGATTAATTATTTCCATAATTGATTAATTCATGGTTAATGAATTCTTTAATTAATTAACCACCAATTAAACATCTCATATTTAATTTTCGGCCTTGAATTAATTAATTTGCACAAATAGATTTTAGGCCTTAAAATTAATTAATTCATTATTTGAACTCTTTCAAACTTCCATAAATTTAATATGACTCAAATTTATATTAATATTTGAATTTCTTCAAATATTAATTTCTCTAATAATAATATATCAATATATATTATATTGTTTCCCTTAGTAAATTGAACACTTTCAATTTACATTTATTACTTAGTTGCCTCAAATTACTTTATGAGCTACCAGTGGGACCTAATGGACCTGTAGATCAGAAGCTCCAACGATGTGAGATTAATTGGTCAAACTCATTAACCAAATTAATCAATATTCGTTAATTGTGTGTACATTCCACTATAGACTCACAGTTGCACTCTTCTCATTGCAGACATATTTTCTGTGTCCACGGATATAGATCAATATCGACTAGTTAGTCCTTCACGAGTGTCCGTAACACCAGTTGGGTCAAATTACAGTTTTACCCCTTGGTTACTTCTATTTCCTTAAGTACCAGTTCTCCTCTAATGAACAACCTGATTGTGGTCCAACCATCAAACAGAAAAAAACTTTCGTGTCATTGAGAGGGTAGGACCCTTTGTTCAAGACTCGGAGTCACCACTTAAGGGAACACTCATCTGCTTCCCTAAAGTCGGGAAGGAGTGAATTCCATCTTGTACGATTATGTTCCCAGCTCCCCACTCGGGTCTTGTCCCTAAAATGGTAGGCTTATTGAGTTGGCGTATTGGCCATTCTCACCCATACAAATCAAAGGACAATCGCTCATGAGCAAGAGTCCATAATCAACTCAGGATTAAGATTAAGTTGTCTAGGTCGTCCTAGTTAAATAGAAAACCAACTAGTTAACGGTGTTATAACCAGTGGCTACTATTTCGCGATCCGGTCTTATGCAAACTCATTGCATAGGATGTCTAGTTTATTGTATTAGGGTTATTTTAGGCAAGGACAAATATAAAATAACTAATAAAATTTAATGGAAAAAATATATCAATATTATTTCATTGATATCCGGTCAACGGTTACATTCACTATCTACGAGTTTTAGGGCATAAAACTCAACAACACCTACTGGTTGAAGATCAGAGATGGATTGGTCGTATCAAACGGCCAAAAATTGCACCCCAATCCCTTGTTGTACCCTAAAAAATCGCACCTAACGAACCCGTGTACTGCTTCAAACCGCTAGAGACGAGGGGGGAGACAATAAGCTTGACTCCGCTGCCCGCTGCTGCTTCCGCTACCGTTGGAGATGACGACCAAAGTCTGGTCAGCGGCACAAGGACGAGAGAGAGAGAGAAAGTCCTCTTTCCCCCTCTTTTCTAAGTTGAAGACAGAGTTGGAGTAAAAAAAATGGAGAGGGTAGTGGGAAGAGGGAAATCGGGTAACTCCTCCTTCCCCCTCTTTTCTTTAAAAAAATAAAATGGAGAGGAAGAAGAAGAAGAGAAGAGAAGAGAGAGAGGAAAAGAATGCCCAACAGCGGTGGCCACCGACGACTAATGGCTACTAGTGGCCGTTGTAGGATGGTGGTGGTATGGTGAGGAGGAAGAAGAAGAAGAAAGAGGGAGGGAAAAATGAGACGAAAATGAAAATTTTAAAATAATCTATTTTTAATTAATTATTATTATTTTATTTTTAAAAAATACAAAAAAAAATAATATAAATTTTTTAATTAAAAAATAGTGCTATGTTAGCAATCTGTTAGTATTTAATAGAAAATTGGATGGATGGACCAACAGTGTAACAAAATCCAAATCTGAGGGGCTAAATTGTCGATGTTGAAAACTCATGGACCAAAATGAAACCTAACTCAAACCTCAAGGACCAAAAATGTATTTTTCCCTTTTTTCTTTGAAGATTTAGAGAGATTATTTGTACGGGAAGAAAATCTAAATCTTCACAGACTATAAGAGTTTAAAGTACTTCTTGACCGATAACACCTAAATAGTGCTATATTCTATTGTCCTGAATCTAAGCTTGTTAGAGTCGGTTTTACTGTTTATTTATCTATTTTGTAGGTAAATTGTGCATTGAAGTCACTGGGAGCGAATGACACAAATTGGTGCTAAATCGGACGATTTTGAGTGTTTCGAGCTAACTTGGAATCCACAGATGTTGAGGATAAGACCCGAGCGGATCGTGGTGAGCCCAAGGAATGGTGTCAAGGAGTCAAAGGTTCGAGTCCCAACCCCAGCAAGCAAAGCAATAACCAAGGGAAAAGATGAAGGTACGTTGGAGAATGGCCTGGCGTCGAGACGCCGTGGCCAACGTCTAGACGCTGACCCGATTTTTAATCTTGCGCCAGAAGGTGTAGCATTGAGACGTTACACCCAACGTCTCAACACTATGACTTAATGTAGTATACAAACCCTTGTTTTTCTGTTCCGCCGAACATCAGTTTTGGTGTTAGTTTTTGGTTTCTTTTCATTTTGCTCTCACTATTTTAGATTCTAGAACTCTTCTCGTATGTTTCTGAGTTTATTTTGATTGTATCTTTCATATTTAATTGTACCTTGCAACGATATTTAGTTGGTTTAATCGCCGGCTAAACCCGTTGACGTCGATTAGGTGATTTTTGGGTAATTGAATGGTTTAGTTTTCTGAGATTTGTTCAGAATGTTATTCAATTTATTTGCAATTGTATTTTGGATTTCATTCGTATTATGAGCATGCACAGTAGGTTAGATTGACGCCCTAACTCGCAGCTTGCATGTTTATAATTTTCTATATTCGTAATTCATAGGCCGATTAATGGGCACGAGTCCCAAGAGCAGTTCTCTGACTTTGTAGTTTGTATGATAGGTCTAGGATCCAAAATAGCGTAAGAAATAATTTAGGCCTAATTGTTTCTAGCGTCCTAATCAATCCACTAGACTTAGTGCAATTGGCTAGTTAATTAATTTGATGGGTTAATTGAATTAATCAATTAATCAATTAGGTGTTAATTTGATGGACGATGTATGATCAGATTCGCTAGCTTAGGTGGACTTAGGGTCTTTCCTAGATTCAGGTTAGATCGATTGAGTAATTAGCAATGAATTTGGCATTTTAATTGGAAGTAATTCGATGATCAAACAAACCATTCAACCCCAAGAATCTCCCTAATCGGTTTCACTTAGTTAGATTAGAATTAGATTTTCTTGCATCTTCATGTTTCATGCGATTTAAATTCCTATCTTTTCATTTCCTGCAGTTTAATTTCCTCGCAATTCCTTTTATTAAAGCCGCCCTATTGATTTCTAACTCGAAAGAAATAGGAAAGTAATTACCAACTGCCACTCCCTGTGGATGGCCCGACCACTACTACTGCAAGTAATTTAAGTATTTGAAGTTTACAAATTTTATTTGAGTTCGACCCTCGACAAGTTGCTCCTTCATTGACCGACAAGGAGTTGAATATGAAAAACCAAAGGTAGCTTGAGCTAGTAAAATATTATGATTGTGAGATCATGTATCATTCAAGCAAGACAAATGTAGTCACAGATACCCTTAATAGGTAGACAGTTCATGCATCGACTTTGATCACTGCTCAATACTCAATGATCTGGATTGCGCACAAATAGTGGTTGCAATGAGTGAGGTTATCTCATGTTTTGCACAGTTGACAGTTAAGTCATGCTTGAGGGAAAGAATCATAAATGTACAACATGTTGGAGATTTTAAACTTGTAGAAAAGTTGCGACAGGTAGAGTCAGGATAGATGAACAAGTTCTCTGCTTGTCTTCGGATCATGGCCTGTGTTACCAAAGTTGTTGTGCGTATCTTTAGATGCTTACATTAAGTAGGACCGATTGACTGAAGTGCACAATTCATTGTTCTCAATACATCTTGGGTGTACAAAAATCTGCCAAGATTAGAAACAACTATATTGGTGGCAAAACATGAAGAGGGAGATAGTAGACTTTGTTAGCAAGTGTTTAGTTTGTTAGTATGAGAAAGCTCCGAGATAGAAGGTGGTAGGCCTCTTGCAGCCGCTAAGTGTGCTAAAGTAGAAATGGGAACACATATCCCTAAACTTCATCATAAGTTTGCCTAAAATAGTTGAACGGTTACATAGTAATTTGAATTATCGTCGATAGGCTCACCAAGCCAGCACATTTTCTCTGTGGAAAGCCTACTTACCCTGTGGAGAAGTGAACTTAGTTATATTTTATCAAAGTGAGACTAATGTGTACATGGAGAGTAGAGTTTTATGTATACTTGGATCGAGGCACCCTAATGTTTGAGACTTGGCTTTGTTGTTTGGATGACAACTATCATTGATGAGACTTGTCGGGGCTCATGTCAAATAAATTTATAATCACCGATCACTAAACCACTTGCAGTAGTAGTGGTCGGGGTCGATCACAGGGAGTGGCGATTGGTTATTTATCTCCTATTTACTTTGAGTTTAAAAGCAGTAAATGGGGGATTTCAATGAAAGGGATATCAACATGCAGGAAATTAAAGTGCGGAAATTTAAATGAAAAGAAATTAAAAGGCAAGAAACTAAATTGCAGGAAACATTAATTGGCAAGAAAAATAGTTAAACTAGCGAAGCCGATTAGGGAGATTCTTGGGTTTGAATGGTTTGCTTTGATCATCGTACTCCTACCTTTTTAAGGCTAACTTAATTTTCTTAATTGCCCAATCAATCTAATCTGAACCCAGAAAAGACCTAAGCCCACCTAAGCCATCTAACCCAATCGTTCACTGTCCATCGAATTAGACCCTAATTGATTAATTAATTAATTCGATTAAGCCATCTAATAAAACAATTAAACCAATTGCCATAAGTCTAGTGGATTGATTAGGACATTAGAAATAATTAGGCCTAGATTACTTCTAACGCTATTTTGGATCCTAGACCTATCATGCAAAGCAACAAAGTCAGAGAACTACTCTTGGGACTTCGTGCCCATGAATCAGTCTATGTACTACACATTTAGCATATAATAAACATGCAAACTGCGAGTTAGGGCGTCAATCTAACCTATTGTGCATGCTTATTCTACAAACTGAATCCAAAATAGAATAGCAAAGTAAATCTAAAGAAGAAATCAAAACATAAAACTCACAATGAAACACATTCTATATCCCAAGAATCATCCAATCGGCGTCAACGGGTTTAGACGACGGTGAAACCGACTAAAACCCGTGACTCTATGCTATAATAATGAAGAAATACAAGAGAATTCGACAAGAAATCATACAATACCGAGGTCTGGACGTAAATGACAGAGAGAAACCGCAAAAGGGACAAAAAATTACAACACACTCTAACCTCAACGACGGAATAAAACAAGGATTTTTATAAAGAAAATAGTCGTGGCGTCGAGACGTTAGGCATGTCGTCTAGGCCTATGGTTCGGGAACGGGTCAGTGTCTCGACGCCTGGCCTCTATCCAGCGAGCCTTCACTTCTATTTGGTCTTCTTTGTTGCTTGCTTAGTTTGGGACTCGAACCTTTGTCTCCTTGGAACCATTCTTTGGGCTCGTCACGTTCCTCATGGTCTTCTCACCTCCTCGAGATCTATGGACTTCAAGTTAGCTCAAAAACTCTCGAAATCGTCCGAATCAGCTCCAATTTGTATGATTCGTCCCTGATGCCTTTAATGCACAAATTATCTACAAAATAGACAAATAAACTGTAAAGCGGACTCTAACAGGCTTAGATCAATAACAAATAAATAGGACTAATTTGGTCCTATCAATCATCAATTCGAGAAGAGTTTCCTAGGAATCTCAACTTACCCTAGAGAGTTAGAAGCAAAATTTTTATGTATACTTTTGGATCGAGGCACCCTAATGTGTGAGACTTAGCTTTGTTGTTTGGATACCAACTATCATCAATTGGAGTAGAGTTTCCTAGGATTCTCAACTTGTGCACCATTAATGAGTTGGTATAGTTTTATGGAGTGGTTTAATTGTCCACGTTGGTTCAAATGAAAGGTTTTAAATTAAAATGGTCATTAGGTCCAACATGTTTGATGTCAGACCCATGCTATGCCATCTGAACTCATTAGTAGCTGATAATACTCATTTTAGTAGGTTATTCGACCCTAAAAACTAAACTTATTGCTTACAAAGTCATTGTTTAATGAGAAAAATCATGTATTTTAGTGCAAAGTTATATAAAACACTAGTTAAGCATGTGTCTTGAATCACAAATGGGTAAAATGGTGTGAAAATAGCCAATTTTGGTTAAAAAAAAAAAACAAAACAAATGACGAATTTTGTAGGTTTTGTATAGAGGCTAAAAAAACCACTCAGTTGTGGTCAAGATGCAAGTTCAAATCAGCCATAGCTCGAGGGCAGTACACCTAGAAGATGTCAAGTTTGTGGCCAAATTTCTTCCAAGTTGCGATTGCAATTGAGCACTTCGACAAATAAGCGTGATTCTCAAGATTGACAGATTGGCAAATCAAAACTCATTCAATCCTCTACAATCACAAATTTTATTGTCAAATCACACTAGTACACTAATCTTCAAAAAAGATCCTACACATTAGGGGTGAGCAGCGGTCGGTCGAGGTCGGTTTTTGGCCAAAACGGACGCCGAAAACTGATCATTCGGTTTGAATCGGTCGGTGGTCGTCGGTTCTTGATGGGTGGGTGATGCCGACCGACCGACTACACCAACGGTTAGTCGGATTTCGTCGGTTATATGACTCCGGCGAACTTGAGAACGAAAAAAATGTGGGTTTTGTTACTCCTGCAAGTTAGAGAACGGAAAAAATGGAAATAAAATAGAGGGAAGAAATCGTTCGCAACCGATTCAGAAAAAGAAAATAAAAAAGAGAATAAGAGAAGAGAAATGAAGGAAGGCGAAGCTGCAACTAAAAAAAAATAGAAGAAGAAGAAAAGAACAGAAATGGAGAGGAAGAGATTAGGGAAGAAGCTTCAGGGAGAAGAAGAAAAACGGGAGTGAGATGAAAACTGAGAGTGAGAAATGAAAAATCAAAATTTAAAATTTAAAAGTAATAATTTTTTTTTAAATATGCCCTTCGTATGGTCTTCCCAACATGGCTGCCAGCCCATGCATCATTAATGCTGGCAGGCGGCAGCCAACCCATTAATCCTACTTTACCTTTTTTTAAAAAAAATCTATTAAATATGTTGTCGGTCGGTCTGGTCGGTTAGAGCCTTTATTGGGCTCGCCGACCGACCGACGAATCGGTATTTCTTTTAGAATAACCGATTCCGATCGAATTTTTACAAAAACCGACCAACCGACGTCGGTTCGGTCGGTTTCGGTCGGTCGGATCGGTTTATCGGAATATTTTGCTCACCCCTACTACACATAAAAGGTCTATAAAGGCGGCCAAAGAACTTGAAGACCATAATCTTTCACAAGCCTCCACTCTGGCACGGTTTTATTCAAGTTGCTATTTTTCTTTATTTAGTTGTGTAGCCATTACATCAAGTTCGTTCTTAGCTTGTTTTGTTCTTATTCGGTCACTTGTTTCAGAAGAAAAATTGTGAATACTCGGTCCAGCTCGAAAGAATATTGAATCAAGTTCGATAGGGAGTGCAAGTTAGGAAGATTAGTTTCTATTCTCTTTTAATTCAAGTTATTGTGTATTATGTTTCTGGTGCGGTGGAGGCTGAATGATGGATTTGAGTTAGATAACAAAGAATAATAAAGATAAATTCAGCCAACCTTCGTGCAAGTATAAACTGTCGCACGTAGTAATAAAAACCTTAGAAGTATTCCAAGGGTATCGATCCCACGAGGACTAAATTGGAAATTCAGATTTGAAGAAGAAACTGATCAACTGATTACTTAAAAATAGGTAACCAAAGAAATGATTGATGATTGATTTTTAGAAAAATAAATAACACAAGTAAATGAATAAAGAATAACAATAATAAATAAAATGAGGTATTCAACATGGATTCATCCCAAAGGCAATAACTTTAATCATGGATTATTCAACTTAAGCCTATTCAATGCATTGGGTCAGATTTAACTTCTATTTAGTCTTGCTCTTAAGAACCGTTAGATGGCTAAGCGAGTACTGTTATGCACATTTCTATGACTTGACTCTGACATAGATAGTTCACGAATGCAATCTATAACCCTATAGTTGATATAGGGTTCCTTAGGCAGCTTGCCCTATACCACCGAACAATCTCTTTCGAGCTTTTTCTCCTATATCACCTTTATGAGAACCGATATCGTCTATCCCTTTCGAGATCAAACTCACATAGCATGCAAAGTCTAAATGATCAATTTAAACTCAATAAGATCATAATGATATTCAATAAAGAATGACATGCATTGAACAATACTTAAGCAACTAAAACACTTTCAAGCTATTGAACCATAAGGGAATTCACCCTATATATTGAACCCCTCAACGGAATTTAGCTACTCATGGTGAGATAAAGTGCAAATGAATACATTTTCATTGAAAATAAGATGTAAAGAATACAAATAAATGAAAAGTAACAAAAGCTGGAAATAATGACAGTAGCCAAATACTAGGGTTTTTTCTTATTTTATCCAACCCTTCTAGAGTTCGCTCAACACTCCACTCTCTCGCTTTTACAAAGTGGGAATGGGTGAAAATCCCTACAAACCCTAAGGTTTGATGTCTAACTAAGGTTATAATTTAGTCATCTAAGAAGGACCTCAGACATCTCTACTCATAGGCGTCAACTAGGGTTCTGTCACCACCCTCTTCTTCCAAATGAGTTCTGTTTGGATTTGACTTCGAATCTCGAGCTTATATAGTGTTGGAAGTGGTTGAGGAGCTGCGAAATAGGTGCTGGTAGGTAGCCCAGTCAGTTTCGAGGTCAAAACAGCCGGTTAGGTGCGAAGAAGTCTCGTTCAAAATGACCCGCGGTAGACTCGGAACTGCCTCTGTTTTTCCAGAAATGCGGTCGCTTTTCATTTTACCTTCACAGAAATGTGGTGATAGCGAGCATAACTAGCTATTTTTCTCTGATTAATTAAGCTAGTCTTTTTCAATTATTTGCCCAAATTTATGCATTTTTATGTTTTATTTGTAGGAAGTATGTGCTTGAAGCTTAATTCAGCAATTAGAGTCAAATGGAGCTTCCAATCTTAAAAAAAAAAAAATAAAAAAAAAAATAATAATAATAATTCATAGCGTCGCGACGCTATAGAAAATTTTCCAAATTTGCGGATCGCGACAGCGTCGCGACGCTGTCTTGACACCGTCTCGACGCTACAACGAAATTTTGCTATTTAAGCATCTTTTCGGCTAGGTTTTTGGGGACTTCGAATTGGGGACTTTTGGAGCCGACATTAGAGCAGAAATAGGACAGAATTGAGCTGAAGCAAAGGGGATTAGTTGGAAATCAACCCATTGTTCGTGGGGATCGTGACGGGGACGTTCGGTCTCGGCCTACAACGAGTCTATTTCTCTTTTCCCTTACTTTAGACACTTTTTATGGCTTATTTAGACTTAGTTTATATTGTAACGAGGATTATGTGTAGCTAAGTTTAATTCTTAGGGATTGATGTAGCCGTTGGGCAAGTTTTGGATTGATTTACGGTATTTATGCTATTGATGTCATTTATGCATATGTTGTATGTTTAATGCTTTTGATTTACTGGCCATAAATTGATTGATGTTTATATTTGAATCTAACTCGGGAGAGAGGATTTAAATTAGTAATCAATATGCATAACTAGAATTTAGCTAAAAATCGGGAGATTAAGGTTAATTCTAGAAATTGTCATAAAGGTTAGCATTATTGCCTTGTATGTTTATTGGATTTAGATAGGGATATCGGGTTCAATTGCATATGGGAGAATCATGTATGCTCGGGAGAGATATGTGTGATTTTAGTTGCCAAGATTTATGAATCATAACATGTGTTAATCCGTTTATTAATCCATAACTCCAATTGGTGAAATCAATTCCCTAAGACCTATTTTCCCATTTGATTGTCACTTTTTACTTTAGTTTTGTGTTGATTAATTCATATTCTCATTCTATTTGATTCCCTAAATAAAATTGGCCAAGAGTATTTTCGATAATTAAAACTTGGCTAGACACCAATCCAGAGGACGACATTTGATTGCCTAATCACTATATTATTACTTGACCCGTACACTTGCGGTTAGCAATTTGCACATCAAGTTTTTGGCGCCATTGCCGGGGATTGGCATATTTAGTCAATTTTAATATCGTAGAAAAATTGTCCGGTCTTAGTTTAGGGTGTATTTTATTTTTTGTTATTTTTGTTTTTAGATAGATTGCATTTTTTCCTTTGTTGATTAATTTCCATATTTAGATTTTTCCATATTTGTTTGAATTTTCCATTGATAGATAGATTTTTTCCTTTTTAGTGTTTTCTTTCCTTTTTAGATTAGTTTTCCTTATTTGTTAGTTTCCTTAATTGTTTTTGCCATATTTGTTTTTTCATTCCATATTAGTTTATCTTTTCCTTTTGTAGATTATAGTTTCCCATTGTAGATTCATTTATTTCTTTTTCTTGTTTCTTTCCTAATTTATTTTCTTTCCTTTTCTTTTGTTTACCTTTCTAGGTTAGTTGTGTCGGTGTATGCGAAAGGCTAGGGAATTGGCCTTAGTTCCCTTTGACCCAGAAATCGAGAGAACTTTAAGTAGAATTCGAAGGGAAAGTAAAGAAAATCATATCCAAATGGCCAATCCTAATCCTGAGGAGCCTAAGCCTATTAGGGACTACTTTCAGTCGGTCTTTCAGGAGCAACAGTTGGGGATTGTCTATGCCCCGATCAATGCTAATAATTTCGAGCTGAAAACGGGTCTCATTCAAATGGCTCGAGATTGTGCTTACAGAGGATCACCCATGGAGGATCCAAATTCTCACCTGAAATCCTTCCTAGACATCTGTGGGACGGTAAAATTAAATGGTGTTTCTGAAGATGCCATTCGCTTACGTTTGTTTCCTTTTTCGTTGCAGGACAAAGCGAGGGACTGGTTACAATCGATTCCACCTGGGAGCATTACCACCTGGGATTCTTTAGTCCAGGCATTTTTAAAGAAATTCTTCCCTCCTGCTAAGACGGTCAAGTAGAGGACCGACATTGGGACGTTCCAGCAGCAGTTTGATGAGCAGTTGTTCGAGGCCTGGGAGCGATTTAAAGAGTTGTTGAGGAAGTGCCCTCAACATGGCTATCCCGATTGGCTTCAGGTTCAATTATTTTATAATGGCTTAACTCCTAGTACAAAAACTATCGTTGATGCAGCTGCAGGTGGGACTCTGTTGTCCAAGACTGTTGAGAGTGCTAGGACTTTGTTAGAGGATATGGCCACCAACAGCTATCAGTGGCCATCTGAGCGGTCAGGACCCAAAAAGATTGCTGCTGGAGTGTTCGAAGTTGACAACGTAAGTGCACTTCAGGCTCAGATGTCTTCCTTAGCTAATGCATTTTGAAAGTTTTCAGGTTCAGGGAATGCTCAATCAATTGAGTCTGCAGCTGCCCTTGCATCCCAGACTCAGGGGGAAAATCTCGAGCAGGTTCAGTATGTTTCGAATTATAATTCTAGGGGGTATAATAATAATTCCACACCTACACATTATCACCCTAGCAATAGAAATCATGAGAATTTTTCCTATGCTAATAATAAGAATGTTTTGAATCCTCCTGGCGTCACTCCTCAAAGTCAAGAAAATAAGAAATCTTTAGAAGACCTTGTTGGAGCTTTTATTGCAGAATCAAGTAACAGGTCAAATAAGCTTGAGGAGGTCGTGATTGCAATAAACACTACTGTCAATGGTCATTCTGCAGCAATCAAGAATATAGAGACTCAGCTGGGACAACTGGTAAGTGTTGTCAACTCTATGAATAAAGGTAAAGCCCCAGTTGAACATGAGAAATCTTCTTTGGAGTACTGCAAGGCCATATCTGTGCATTATGAGGAGGAGACTAAATTAGCTGAAGAGGAGAAAACAACTGAACCAGAGGAACTCACAGGAGGAGTTGAAGAAGGCACCACCTCAAACGAAGCTGAAAAGCTTAATCCTGAGCCTTCTATCCCTTCTCCTACTGTTTTAGTTCCTAAATCAAAGAAAAAGAAAAATTCTAAGGTTAAGTTTGACAAATTTTTAGATGCTTTTATGGGTTTGCATGTTAATATTCCTTTTTCAGATGCCTTGGAGCAGATGCCTCACTACAAAAAAATTCATGAAGGAATGGCTCAACAAGAAGAAAAAGGAAAAGCAGTTGGAGACTGTATATCTTGCATCGACGTGCAGTGCTCGTGTCCAACAGGGAGTACCAGAGAAATTGTCTGACCCAGGGAGTTTTACTATTCCTTGTAATTTTGGTACTTATTCTTGTAGAGCACTATGTGATCTAGGGGCTAGCATAAATATTATTCCATTATCTCTGTGCAAAAAGCTTAAAATAGGAGAAATAAAATCTACCTCTGTTAGATTTCAGTTGGCTGACCAGTCTCTGGTTAGTCCATATGGGATTGTTGAGAATATTCTGATTAAAGTAGGTAGATTTTTCCTTCCTGTTGATTTCTTTGTGCTAGATATTAAAGAGAATCCTGCTATGCCTATCATATTAGGGAGACCTTTCCTTGCTACAGGGAGGGTTATAATTGATATTGAACGTAGGGAGCTAATCATAAGAGTCCAACAGGAGAAGGAAGTTTTAAAAGCTTTTGAGGACCCCAAGAACACATCAGATACAATGATGGTGGGCTACAGGAGAGGTGCTAGGAAGAGCACCAGTGATGGAAAATCTGACAGGAGACCACCCTGATGCATAGTTGGTCAACACGTCGAGCTAATGACGTTAAACAAGCGCTTATGGGAGGCAACCCAAGTGAGTTAGTTATTTCTTTATTTTGAGTTTTATTTATTGTTTGTGTCTGTTTGTAGGTCTTGTTTTCTTTCTCTCCTTTGCTTTCATGCGGTCAAGAGTCCAAGCATTCAGTCAAGAAGTCATCTTCATTCCAGGGCAGTATTGTTCACTCCTTTCATTCGTTTATTGTTCTCATGCTTGTTTATGCTTTATTTTCGTTATACATTGAGGGCAATGCATATTTTAAGTTTGGGGGTGGATTAGCATGTTTGTGGAGCCCTTGAGCATCTGAGTTCGGGCTATAGTTTTGAGCTTTCTTTGAATTATGCATATGGTTATTTTCTGGATGCTACTTTTGCATGATTATGATGTCTTAGGATAGGCTTTCTTGTCAATTTTCAAGCTTGTGATGAGTTGTAAGCATAAGTGCCCAAAAAGGGAGACTTTTTAAAAATTTTCTAGGAGATGGCTTGCATGAGTAGAGTATTTGTCTTAGCTAGATTTGGATTTGAATGCTTAGGAGCGAATTATTGGGTTCATATGCTTGTTGTCACCTCGATAGGTGTAGGGCAGAGCTAAAGAGTTAATTTTTTTGCAAATTAGCATGTTTGATCTTGCTTAGGAGAAAAGAAAAGAATATCTACTATTTATGCTCATAAAGAAAAATCATTCTTGTTGTTACTGTTGAAATAAGATAATAATGTCATGGCTTGTGCACAATATGCAATGGTTAATAAAGATTAAGGCAAAAAGAGCTACCCCTGTTGTGATCAGTTAGGCCAACCAGAGAAAACTCAGGTTAAGGGTCCCTGCAATGGGTGTGTGAAAGCTAGTGCCACATATACATGCTTAATTTAATTGTTAATTATAAGCACCTAAGTATGGAGATAAACAAACTAATTTGTTCCATTAACTCATTAGTGAAACCTTAGTGCCAGTGTAGAGGGAAGATGAGTTGAGAGTTTAATAATCCAATCCTGGGCTAGTAGAGTCTGATCTTGTTGAGTTAGATCTCGCTTGTGCAAGTTAATTTTGGAAAAATTTTAATTTGTCTCCCTCATTGGTCCTTATGTGCATGTCTCTTGCTTGCTTGACTATTGACTTTTGAGCCTTGAGGATTGAGTTATGATTTTGCATCCATTCTTCTACTGTATGCTTGATTTTTAGTTTGCTCGAGGACTAGCAAAAGCTTAAGTTTGGGGGTATTTGATAGCGAGCATAGCTAGATATTTTTCTCTGATTAATTAAGCTAGTCTTTTTCAATTATTTGCCCAAATTTATGCATTTTTATGTTTTATTTGTAGGAAGTATGTGCTTGAAGCTTAATTCAGCAATTGGAGTCAAATGGAGCTTCCAATCTTTAAAAAAAAAAAAATAAATAAAAAATTCATAGCGTCGCGACGCTATAGAAAATTTTCCAAATTTGCAGATCGCGACAGCGTCTCGACGCTACAACGAAATTTTGCTATTTAAGCATCTTTTCGGCTAAGTTTTTGGGGACTTCGAATTGGGGACTTTTGGAGCCGACATTAGAGCAGAAAGAGGACAGAATTGAGCTGAAGCAAAGGGGATTAGTTGGAAATCAACCCATTGTTCGTGGGGATCGTGACGGGGACGTTCGGTCTCGGCCTACAACGAGTCTATTTCTCTTTTCCCTTACTTTAGACACTTTTTATGGCTTATTTAGACTTAGTTTATATTGTAACGAGGATTATGTGTAGCTAAGTTTAATTCTTAGGGATTGATGTAGCCGTTGGGCAAGTTTTGGATTGATTTACGGTATTTATGCTATTGATGTCATTTATGCATATGTTGTATGTTTAATGCTTTCGATTTACTGGCCATAAATTGATTGATGTTTATATTTGAATCTAACTCGGGAGAGAGGATTTAAATTAGTAATCAATATGCATAACTAGAATTTAGCTAAAAATCGGGAGATTAAGGTTAATTCTTGAAATTGTCATAAAGGTTAGCCTTATTGCCTTGTATGTTTATTGGATTTAGATAGGGATATCGGGTTCAATTGCATATGGGAGAATCATGTATGCTCGGGAGAGATATGTGTGATTTTAGTTGCCAAGATTTATGAATCATAGCATGTGTTAATCCGTTTATTAATCCATAACTCCAATTGGTGAAATCAATTCCCTAAGACCAATTATTCTCATTTGATTGTCACTTTTTACTTTAGTTTTGTGTTGATTAATTCATATTCTCATTCTATTTGATTCCCTAAATAAAATTGGCCAAGAGTATTTTCGATAATTAAAACTTGGCTAGACACCAATCCAGAGGACGACATTCGATTGCATAATCACTATATTATTACTTGACCCGTACACTTGCGGTTAGCAATTTGCACATCATGTGGCAGCACTTCTGGGTAAATTCCAGCTTTTCCTCTGTTTTTCTGCACATCAACAAACTTAATAATTCCCTTAAAATTGAGTCTTTTTAAGCACAAAGTAGCATAATTTGACAAAAGTGACTCTCAACACCCTATCCTATCAACTTTAACATATTATGAGCTCGAGAACAGTAAAATTGATCTAAAACATATAGTTTTGACAAGATATTGAGCCAAATATAAGGGTAAAATAGGTATATTTTTTACCCTTATCAATTCCCAAGATGTATTTCTTTCAAACCATTCTGTAATTTCATTCTTTGATATTTTGAAGTTCTTTAGCATTCTTCTCAATTTTGATCTTACCTTATTTTTAAGTTTTGTTTCTTTTAACATTATGAGCTAACTTACTACTCAGGGGATTCAAAGAATGTGGATACTTGAAGTAGTTAGAAAGCCCTACTTTACAATTGACCAACCTTACTCAACGCTTAGCATCATTTGCTCTCTTATGTTTAAGTTTCATTGTTAGCCTAATGATAGCGCAATTTATTGTGCTATATTTTAGATAATTTTACCGTTAGTCTTGAGTATTATTTGGGCATTTTTATCTCTATTTGGTTTTGTTTTGTAGGAATCAAGTATTTCAATGGAAATTGACGCTTTTAAGCACTACCCATGAATTTAGAGCTAAAGAATAAGTTCGGGCCAAGAAAATAGAAAAGGAAGATAAATTAAAGGCCTAGCGTTGAGACGCTAGCCCTTGGAGCGTCTCAACGCTGGGCGCAAGTCAGGAGGCGCGCATTCGGGTCAGCGTCGAGACGCTACCTCCACAGCGTCTCGACGCTGCAAACTTTCCAGATTTAATTAGGGCGTACGCGCGACAGCGTCGCGACGCTATGTCCTCAGCGTCTCGACGCTGTCACGCAGATTCGACAGTATTTAAGGAAAACGATGCTTTCAGAATAGGGGAGCTGTTTTGGAGAGAGAAAAACGACTTCTAGAGAGAGAAAAACGACCAGAACAAGGCAGAGAGCGAGGGGGCTTGACTCGAGGAGCTTGGATCGAGAGGTTCGTGACGGGAACGCACGGGAATCACAGCCAACGAGTTTAATCTTTCTCCCTTATTTCTTGTATTGATTTGTAGCATGTTTGAGACATATTTCGATTATATTTTAGAGACCATGTGTAGCTAGATTTCGTTTCTTAGGGGCTTGATGTAGCCATTAGTTTGTATGGAATAATTTACGGCTTTTTAGGACGTTTCGTAACGCGGTTTATTTATGCAATTGTATGATTAATGCTTATAATCTCTTGATCACGGATTGTATGTTGTTGTTTCTGAACTAATCGCTCGGGAGAGGGTAGTTTAGATTAGGCTTTCAATTGCATGACTTAGGTAATTCGTAAATCGGGAGATTAGGAATTGCTTGAGAAACCGTCATGAGGGTTGTTCTTATTGCTTAGGCTTATTTTTGAAATTAGATAGGGATATCAATTTCTTAATTTGCTTAAAGGATTAATTGCACTCGGGAGAGGCTTTTAATTATTAATAATCCTCGGTTTATAAACTTGTTACGAATTTGTTCTTAATTATTCGTTTAGTTAATTCATGCATCTAATAGGTGAAATCAATTCCCTAAGGCCTTTCTCCATTGAGTTTCCATATTTTATTGCTTTTATTAGTTTTTAATTGTTTTGCATATCTCTTATTTATTTTCTCTAAATAAAATTGGGCAAATATACCTTTAATAATTAGGGGAATTAGAAAACCAATCCAGAGGACGACATTCGATTTTAAATCACTATATTATAACTTGGGCCCGTACACTTGCGGTTAGCAATTTGCGTATCACCTAACTTGATATCACATAGGTCATCAAACGATGAGTAAAATTCAATACTGAATTGATTGGACTAAGCACGGTTTTCATAAAGGGCAGTATAGGAAAAAAGCCGACCTTTTTTTTTACCCTAGACATAAGGTGAAATCTAAAGAGTTTATAAATTGCACGCTACTTCTATCTCGGTTCAATTAGCCATAGACATATGTGTTTAATTACTTAGCCTCTAAAAAGAACTTAGAAAATCAGTATAGTTACTTACTAGGTATTTTACACATCATTTTCCAAAATATTTGTTTCCATGTGCCAAGAATGTATAAGGCGCGTCACAAGTTGTTGTTGAATGTGCCATGCATGGGGACCATGTTAGCATGATTTTCATGATACTTGGATTTTATTTGTCTAACTTGGTTTAGTTGAGATTTTATCTTTGTTTTCTGGTTTAACCTTAGAAAATTCAAACCTTATTATTACTTTCTCTGCCTTTTATTTTATTTGAGGTTCCAAACAAAAAAAGTCTCTTGCTTTATTTTAAAGGTATTTTGTAAATGTTCGTTAAGTTAAAAAATAACATCTAAGCTTCTTAAGGATTAATTGGCATGCATTTAGTAAATAATAAAGAAATTTTGGTAGATGGCCCGTTTTGGAGACATATTTTCACATATGTCTAAAATTTTGGATATTTTCAAGATAGATTTTCAGCTATATTTTCTTACCTTTATACTCTTGTTTTTATCATCTATTTTCAATTAATATTAAAAATGAGAATATTATCTTCCATATTAGCCAACCGGATATGCTACATTTTAGGAAGGTTATTTTTCACCCGATTTTCACCAAATTCCCTAAATTTAGGATTGTTCCCATAAATTTAATTTCTCTTCAATTAAAATTATAGGATCAATTATTATATAAAATATTATCTAAACAAATTAATTAATTTTAGGAAATATTATTCGATTACCAGTAGATTTTCCTTCAGATTTTCGTGCTCTAGTTTGCTAAACGATTTTGTTTCTACATTTTTTCATTTTACAAAAAAAAAGTGTCGATATTCATATATAATTTCATATATACTTTTATATATATCATATATGTATGTGTATATATATATACAATACGTTTTTTCTTTAATGTCTCACAATCTTAGTATTGATTTTGTATCATATTTTTTTTTTCATGTTTTTTATTATGCGAAAAAACATTTATATTTATATATACCATTTTTTATATAATATGTATTAAGTTTTTGTTTTTTTAATCATTATTATAGCCACATATACCTGAGTTTTTTTTTTTTTTTTTTGTCATAACTATAGTATTAAATATACAAAGCTACTTGCTAATATATATACTGTTCACACGTAACTTCGGAGATGGAGACACGTGGAATAAAGAATATATTCGTATTAATGTTGTATGCATGTGAGTGTACAATCTCTAAAACATAATCCTCTGATTCTCTCTCTTGTGTGTGAATGTGTTTCACTCAAGGGCTGGAACGCTTGATCTCGAGTCTGAAGCTTCAATGGATTCTTGGAGCTTGAAGTCTTTCAGTCTTGAAGAAGTCTTCAGTCTCCAAGAAGTGTTGATGTCTTGAAGAGACTTTGATCTTCAAGGAATGTTGAAGTCTTGAAGAGTGTTTGGTCTTCAAGAAGTGTTCAACACTTGAATTTATGGATTGCAAAGAGTACTCTTCGGTCTTCAGACTTGGTGGAGTCTCTCTGAATTCTCTGGTTCTGCTTGAGAGCTTTAAAATTCTAAACTTTTGTCTTTGTGAGAGTCTAGAATTTCTGAACCCTTGAAATGGTGGAGAACCTCTCTATTTATATAGCTCTCGCTGGATGGGCCCTGGTGACTTTTGGGCCTAACAACTTGGGCTTGGGCTTTATTGGTCTTGGGTCTAGTTTATATTTGACCCAAAACCATATTACCCAAATATTTAAAAGACCCAAATTTGATCCAATTAATTATTTTCTTTAATTAATTGGTCAAATCAATTAATCTGATCAAAATAATTTATTTTTAATTAATTGATCAAATGGACATTTGGCCTTAAAAATTTATAATTGGCCAACTTTGTCTTCAAATTAAATTTGGGACACATGTCAATTTTTAATTGGTCCCAAATTTAATTATTCGTAATTTTGTCATTAATTTTAGATAATGACGTGACAATTTGTTATTGGACAAAATTTCTCCTTCAACATATACCCCTGTATTTTTTTTTTTTTAAAGAAAATATACTACATTAATATTGAAAAAATCAATATACAACCATAAAAACTCTACTGTTTTAAATAATAATAAAAAATCATTCTCCTATTTTGGATTTCATCAAATACACTCGGTATATTTCGTTATTTGCAAATGTATACTCCATATATTTGTTCGTCACCACTTATTTGCATAAATATATACACAAATATATATATCTTTTTCCAAAAAAAAGTTATATACAATATCCCTCATAATATTAAATATACTACTACATTAGGAAATATATACTTGATAGGAAACAAATATATAACTATATATATAAAAAAACACCATGTTATTAAACAAATATACAACTATATATATAAAATAAAACTTTATTATTTTTCAAAAACTTTCTTCCCGACAACCATTTGACTTCTCATTAAGCTCTGTACTGTATAAGCTACATGTTGTATATAGATATACACGATATATATAAGGTATATATGAAATTATATAAGGTATATATGAAATTATAAACGAATATCCACACTTTTTTTTTTAAATGAAAAAATCTTGAAAAAAAAAATCGTTTAGACCAAACCAGAGCATGAAAATGGAAGAAAAATCTACTGGTAATTGAATAAAATGGAAGGAAAATAGGCATAAAATAAAATCGAGATTTTTTTTAAGATGGTGAGTGAATTTATGGATCCTTCCAAAATTGGAGAGTGAATTAATGGGTTGAAATTTTTTAATAGGAAAGAATAAAATATGGTTTTTCCTTTTATGATTTTTTGTTGTATTTTAAATACAAAAAATATGAAAGAGGTCATAAATATAATTGAATAACAACTTATATGTAAAAACTCTAGGTTCTTAAACAATTTGCGTAAAAAATGGTAGATTTGGACAAAAACGAAATACAGGGTTCATTTATAGGCTAATCGTGTACTTATCCCTAAATAGTAATGACTCTAGACAGAGGTCCTATGGAGTTTGGTTATTACAATTGACCTTGAAAAGATTGAATCATACACTTCTCCATAGTCTCTTGGGCTATGGGCATGTGAAATGCATGTCAACAAGGGTAAATTGTTCACCTTGTCCTTGGTCGCCTCTAAGCTCAAATCTCATCTTTTTCAAGTCCAATGAGACGTTGGACTATGTTTAACACTTATTTTGTCCGTAAATTTTTTCTTTCCTTGTGGTTTGTTCCAGTGGTCCAATTTTACCTAACACTGTCATAATCTAATATTTAATTTTTTTTTTAATCTAGATTTGAATCTTTTTCCCTCTCAGTAAATAGGAAACTGTTTACTACCATAAAATAACAGTTTCCTTCTTGAAAGAAAGGAGGGAATTTAAGTGTTTGAAAATAATGAAAGTTTAGCTTGAAATTAATGATGCATAGTTTTCACACATTATGCCGATGAAAGTGTATAATTTTTTTTAGTTCAAAGATTCAAGCTTCTGACCTCAAGGCCTAGGATATATGTTTTAATCAGTTGAGTTATACTCATTTTAGTAAAAGAATACAAAACTTAAAATGATTTTACTTTAATAAGCAAACATGTGATATGATTCCATCGATACAAATTAGTTAATAATATAAAGTTATGCCTAATTTAAGAAAATTATTTTTTCACTCTTGTATTTAATTTCTAGTCGGTCAATTTTAACTATAAACTTTAAATGTCATCCAATTGAAACTCTACATTTGGATAAGGTTTGGAATTGATTCACAATGGAAGCACAGACAACTAATAAACCACGTAAAATTTAACCAACGAAATACTGAAAATTGAGGAGTAGTAATGTCCAAACCTAAAAATGTACTATTTAAACATGTTGACAAAATTGAAAAGACAAAAAAATGGTCTAAACCCAAGCACAACTTAAAAACATTTAACATAACTGTTATGGGCAAAACCGTTCTATGACATTTTGTGCAGGATATGCCCAGGTTAGTCGGGCCAGGAGGCAGAAGAGACCAAGCTGAAAAAACGAAGGGCCGGAGCCCATTTCCGCCCACGATAGCAACGCTCGGCCTCATCCCAAGGGAGAGGCCGAGCATGTGGTCAGCCTCGGCCCATTGCCGAGGCTGACCAGGGCCAAAGGCCTAGCACGATGCCGGAGTCTGGAAGCCGCCAAAACCCTAAGGGGAGCTTATAAAAAGGAAGACCACCGGCGCATTCAGGTATGCAAAATCCAACCCTAAATACGTTCTACTTGTTCTTCGGTCAAGGGCTAACTTAAGCATCGGAGTGCGTGTGGTCTACACCACACCGATGTGCAGCGTTTGCTCGTCTTGCAGGTCACGTCCTTCCCGCTTCCTTACAAATTCACCGTTGATCGTCTTGTGGAGTGAAGGGCAAGTCCCTAAGCGAAATTTGACCATCAACAGTTGGCGCCGTCTGTGGGGAAGAAGCACGTTGACAAGCAAACGCTGTACACGGCCAGAGCGCGCGGCAATAATGGAGCACGAAAATCAGCCGACCGCAGGTGAGCTGAACCCCCTGGTGCGATTCCAAGCCCACGAGACTGAGATCGCGGCAATCAAGGGGAGGATGAATGAGATGGGGCAGAACCTAACCGAAATCCTTAGGTTGATGAAGAAACCCGAGTCTGCAAGGAACGAGGAGGAGCATTTACGCCGAGACCCACAGAAGGGTAAAGGGAAAGCAGTGGAGGAGGTAGGGGACTCGGAGAGTGTAACTAGCTGAATGCCTCCTCCCACGGATGACCAGAGCAAGAGAGAAGCTGGGCCATGCCGCAAAAGGTCCCGCAGGAATTCACCGCTAAAGACTGCGCCAGGTACGCACAAAGGTTATGAAAACAGGAAAAAGTCGGGGGCTCGGGCGAAGTCCGAGGCCGAGTAGGGCCAGAAGGCACGAGAGTCATCCAAGTGGCTCAAAGAGGAGGAAAACTACCAAACCTCCCAAAAGAAGGTGGAGAACGAGGACATAGAAGGATTGATCGGACAAGTGGGGTCCGTCTTCACCGACGAGATCATGGAAGGAGAGGTGTCGCACAAATTCAAAATACCGAACTTCCCGCAGTATGATGGGAAGAAGGATCCAAAACAGCACATGGATGCGTACCAGACATGGATGGACTTCCACGGGGCAAATGGGGCAACAAGGTGCCGAGCCTTCGCACTAACACTCACGGGTTTGGCAAGATCCCGCGAAAGTCAATTGGCTCATTCAAAGAACTCGCCCGGGCGTTTGTTACGCAATTCCTAAGAGCCCGTTGCTGGCAGAAGCCTCAAATCAACTTGCTGACCGTCAAACAAGGGCCCCGCGAAAGTCTAAAAGATTATATTAACCGATTTAGTAATGAAGTCTTGCAGGTGGAAGGATACGATGACGGAGTTGCTTTGACCGCAGTGATCTCCGGTCTGCAGGATGAGAGGCTGCTTAATTCGATTGGAGAGAGCCAGCCGAGAACGTACGTGGAGTTTATGACCCGGGCACAAAGGTACATAAGCGCCGAGGAACTCTTGAGATCCAAACAAGAGGAGAGAGAGAGCCAAGGGGTGTCAATATCAGACCGACGTCGGGAAGACAGAGAGAAGAGGCACCCAGTCGAGGGCCGAGGCCGGAGCCAACTCGGGCACTCCTCAGCCAATGGCCGAGGCCGACCCGAAGCCAAAGAGTCGCAAGGGCGTGCGGAGCCAAAAGCCCGATTTGACAGGTGTAGACACCGTATTTGGTCCGGCTTGATTTTAGTAATACTGTTTGAAGTTTTTCAATATTTGGAAGTCAATTTGTTTTTGGTATGTCAACAAGAGCATAGCTCAAATGGCATAAAGTTGTATTAACAATTACAAGGTCTTTGGTTCGAATCTCTCTCCTTGTATATTATCAAAATTTGTTTTTTAGTTTTCATGATTTATTTTCATTTTCATCTTTTTTTTTTTTTTTTTTGTTTTATTTCTTTATTTTGTTTATTTTATTTTATTTTATTTTTGTTTATTTATTTTATTTTTTTATTTTATTCATTTTTTTCCTTCACTCCTCTTTCCACGTTCTCCATCCCCCCTCATTCTCCCAACCTCTCCTATTCTTTCTCCCTCTCCCTTTTTCTTCTCCATTCCCCTTCCTTCTCCCAACCTCCCATTCTTTCCCCATCTTTCTCAACTCTCCCCCTTCCTTCTCCCAACCTCTCATTCTTTCCCCATCTTTCTCAACTCACTCCCCCTCTTTCTCCCGACCTCTCATTCTTTCCCCATTTTTCTCAACTCACACCCCCTCTTTCTCCCAACCTCTCATTCTTTCCTCCTTTTTCTCAACCCCTTCCTCCAAGCTCTACTATATAATGAGAGCTTATGGAGGATGGAGGGAAAAGGAATAACAACAAGGACACAAGAAAAAAAGAGAAGAATAGTGAGAGAGCTTAGAGAGAGAAAGTGAGTTTGAGAGGGAAAATAGAGTTTGGAGAAGGATTTTCCAAAAACCAAAGCTACCGTCGCCACCTACCGCCGCCGCCACTCACCACCGTACCGCCGCCGCCACTCACTGCAGTACCGACGCCGCCACTCACTGTCGTACCGCCGTTGCCGCCACCACTGTCACCGCCGCCACCGTGCCGCCGCTTTTTTTTTTTCCAACAAGGCTCCTAAGTGAGGGAAAGTGGAAGATAAAAAAGAAAAAGAGAAGGAAGGAAGTTGGGAAAGAAGAAAGAGTAAAGCGAATAAGGTGGGTCCCACATTTTTAAATTCTTTTATTATTATTATTTTTTTTTTATGTATCCAAATTTTTCCATTTTTCATTTTGGCTATGAATTTGAGTTTCCCAAATCAATTGCAATTTATTTTATTTCATTTTCTAATTAGAAATTTAAATTGATTTATTTTAGACTTCTAAAGAACTTTAATTGGATATTAGTTGAAAGTTTTTTTTATCTAATTTCAATTAGAGTTTATTTGGGAGTTTCCAAACTAATTTTAATTGGCTTTAAATTGAATTGTTATTACCAATTTCAATTTGATTTTAATATGACATTTTCAACTTTAATTGTCTTTCTTATTAATTTTAGTTGGATTCTAACATAAAATTTCTAATTTGAATTTGAATTTGTATTTTCCTAATAAATGTTCACTAGTTTGTAATTAGAAAATTCAATTTTCTTTAAAATGGAAATTTTAATGTTTTTAATTTTACTTTAATTTGAATGGTTCAAATGAATTTCAAAGGGTTTTGAAAAGCTCAAATGAATTTCAAAAAAATGACATTTGAACTAAGATTTTCAATTTGATTTTCACTTGATTTTTTTTTTTTAAAAAAAAGACGATTTTAAACTTTCCTTCCATTGGTTTCAATAATTAATTTGGGATTTTATAATAAATTTTTAATTGGATTTAATTTGGGATTTCAACTTTTGTTTGTTTTTAATTTGATTTCATTTTGACATTTACAAATGAATTTTAATTTGGAATTGCCCAAATGAATTTCAATTGGAATTTTATTTGAATTTTCACCCTCAATTGGTTTTAATCTTGAATTCATGGAGTTTCAAAGTGATTTGGAATTTTTCAATAAATGTCAATTTGGTTCTAAATTAAAGTTTCCAAGTCAATGTCTTTTGGTCTTAGATTGAAAATCAATTTCAATTTTAAACTAAATTGGAAATCAATTTCGATTTTGGAAAGGTTAAATCAAATTTCAAAAACATTATTTAATATTTTGAATGGTTAAAATAGATTGATTATGAAAACTTTAATGCTAATTTTGTCTAAGAACGGGTATTTAAGCTGACCGAAAGGGAACACCCTGCCTGGAAATTAGCCTAAAGTTTAACTAGTCAATTATTTTGGCAATCAAAATTTCAATTGGATCTTAAATTAGAAAGTTTTCAAATCAACTTCGATTTGATTCTAAATTGGATTTTCCAAATGAACTTCAAAATAGTTTTACTTTGGTAATTCCAAATGAATTTCTAATTGAATTTGATTTAAAAATGAAAAAATATTTTTCCATTCAATGGTGTCATACCACTCATGATTATTACTTCATATTTTATTTTTGAAATGTGAGGTAATAGTTGAGAGACAAATTAGCTCATGTATAGCCTATGACGGAGTTGAAATAATTTTCAAATTCTTGAGGTGAAAGATTTTCTTTAATTAGGAAATTTTTACATGATAATAAAGTCATGGGTTAACCTCACTCACAAAATTAAATCCTTACTTTATTTAAAGATAAGGTGAAACTAGTGAGACAATTAATTTTCAATTTTCCTTTTTTTTTGTTTATTTTCGACACGGACCTTTTGTTTAATGAATTTGAGTAATAAAATAAAATGTTTTCAAACGGGTGTTGTAGGGTGCTAACACCTTCCCTACACACAACTGATCCCCGAACCTAATTTTTGGTTTTCAAAGACCACTTTTTTTAAAATGGGTGACCAATCACACCCCAAGATGATTGGTGGCGACTCCAAACCTCTCACCTCGAAAGAGACCCTTAGGGAAGGACGTCGGCCGCTCCGCGTCGCGATGACGTTGCTACAGCTTGGCGACTCCACTGGGGACTTTTTTTTAAGAGGGTCAATGCCGTTTTCATTTTTTATTTATTTATTATTCGATTCATTTTGTTATTTATTTATTTATTATGTGGTCCATCTTATTTTATGCATAGTTATTATTGGAGTGACTTGTGTGAATATATTTTGTGCTTTAATGAATGCATGGTTAATTCATATTATATTGTCATGCATATCACACACAACCACAGCTCTATACCCGGGCTTTACCTTTAGGATTAGGATCGAGGATGTAGTAGTGTCGACCTTCGAAGGGACATAATTGCTCTCGTGCAGGCGCATGAAAAATCCTCACTCAAGTTAGTTCATTTGTTATTTTATAACACTTGGATTAATTTGGGGACCTTTTTATCCATTAGGGTTAGAATTTCTCTACCTCACTTCATATTCATGTCATCATTTTGTATTATCATAGGTTTCAAAGTAGGTGTCACTTGTTTTTTTTCTTGTTTTAAAAAAAAGGGCTTAAACTTTAAGTTTTCTTTTCAAGAATTTAAGTTTTGTAAAAGAAAATTTTTTTAAAATAAAGTTTAAACTTGTTTTAAAAAAAAAAAAAAGGTTTTCTTTTCAAGAATTTAAGTTTTTGTCAAGAATAAAAATTATTTAAAAAAAAAAAGCTTAGACTTTGTAAAAAAAAAGTTCTCTTTTAAAGGATTAAATTTTTTTTTCAAAGAAAATTCTTTAAAAAAGTTTAACTTTATTTAAAAAAAACTGTTTTCTTTTCAAGCATTTTAAGTTTTGTCAAGAGAAAAATTCTTTGAAAACTAAATTTGAACTTTGTTTTTTTTTTTAAAAAAATATTTTTTTAAAAAAAAAAATTGAAGTTTTGTCATGAATAGAAATTCTTTGAAGTTTAAAATTAAGACTTTGCTTGAAATTCTAAAGAGTTAAAAGTTCTGTCAAAATAAAAGTTCAAGTTTTGTTTACATGAATTTTATTTTTTTATTTTTTTATTTAGCTTAATTTTTGTTTTGAAAGAGGGGTTTTCTTTTAATAAAAAAGTTTAATTTTGACAAGACAAAGAAGTTTTTGTAAGATTGGTTAAAGAGTTCAATTTTTTTTTTTTTTTTTTTTTGTTTAAAAAGAGTTTTTAAGAGATTGAAGTCTTGCCAAAACAAAAAACTTTCTTTAAGAGGAAAAACTTGTTTTCTAAAAAAGTCTTTCTATTTTGTTTAATTGGAGAAGTAAATATTTCTACATTCTTTCCATTTTAGATTTTTACTCTCCATTTTCTTTTTTTTATTTTATTTTATTTTTTGTATTTTTTTTTTTCCTAAAAAGAGTTTATCCCAAGCGTTTTTTTTTTCCCTTTACTCCATTTGAAGTCGAATTTAGTATTTAGTTTAGCCATACCATTTAGTTTGGGTCCTGCATCATGTTTTGGAATTAGTAGTGTCGACCTTCGAGGGGATTGCGAATGCTCCCGTGTAGGCACATGAAAAGTCCTCCCCATTTTTCATGACATTAAGTAGTTTTCTCACATTTTCAAATTAAATTCATTTCTTCATGGTACTATCTTGCTTTTTTAGATGAAGTAATGTCGACCTTCGAGGGGATTGCGAATGCTCCCGTGTAGGCGCATGAAAAATCTATTTTAATTTAAAGCGGTAGTTAATTATTATTTCCTTACATTTTCTTTTTCTCCAAAAAGGAACAAAATGAATGCCAACGTACCCATAGAGTCGATACGGTCATCTTCCTCTGAGTATGATGAGTTGAGTACTGTGCTACAATGGGCAGAGCAGACACAACTAAAGCATGGGGATAATCTGCCTTTTAAAAGCCCTGTGTCGTCATCCTTCTCAAGTCAAGTTCAGATCATTGCTAACGAGCTAGGGGAGCTGAAAGCCATTTGGGAAGGTTTAACGCCAGAAAGAAGATTTTTGTTCTCAAAGAGATACGGCCATATTGCAGACCTCATGTATATTCCAGTTAATCGGTTCACCGTCCAGGCTGTGTTAGAATTCTGGGACCCGGCCTACAGGTGTTTCGTATTTCAAGATTTCGACTTAGTCCCGACCATTGAGGAATACCATACGATGCTGAACATTGAAGAAAAAGGTGGAGAAATGATCTATTGTTTCAACCCACAACTAACTGCAAAGAGAACTTTATCTAGATTTCTAGCTGTACACCTAAAGGAAGTGCAGAAAAATGTGAAAATGAAAGGGGTTGAAGAGTCTATATCTGCAGATTATCTAACAGAACTCGCTCGCAAACACATAAATGAAGAAAAGGGCCTGGTGCTGTTAGCTTTGTGCATCTACGGGATGGTCTTGTATCCCAGAGTTAAAGGATATGTGGACCAGTTTTGAAGTTATTCTTCGGCATTGAGCAAGGGGTGGATCCAGCCATACCTCTTCTAGCGGAAACGGTTCGGGCGCTCAATTACTGTAAGTCCAACAAAGGTGGGAAGTTGAGATGCTGTGTGCCCTTACTCTATATTTGGGTGCATAGTCATTTTAAGTTCCCAGAAGATTTTGGCTGTCCAAAAATCAACTTCAGCAGCACGTGGAATCTAACAAGGAGTACAATCGCAGAATTTGGCACGGCCCCATGGAACTCAAGTTTTCCGAGGAAAGAAGCATGGGTGTCTTTCTTTTCGAATTCCAAATTAGAGCATGTGATTTGGAAGGCACATTGGATGCCCCTAAAAGCCTTAATCTACAGATGCGGGAGCTTCCACACAGTTCCTCTAGTAGGCCCTTGGGGATGCGTCCATTATGCTCCGTTGTTGGCCTTGCGACAAAGTTGGTTTAAACAATTCATACCAACAACTCATGGTCTGCATAAATTAGAATTTTCCTACAGTTGCGAGGATTCTAACGAGAAGAAGCGACAAGTGCTGACTTCCTGGAGAACAGTTAGAAGGATAAATGGCAATAGTCACTCTGAGGGAGTTACTCCAAAATATCTGCAATGGCGCATTAAGAGAAGTAAGATCCCAATTACGACTCGTGACAATGTGGGAGAATCATCCAGTAGAGCAGTAGATAAGCCTAGCCAGCTAGCGACAGAGCGAAATGAGTTAGTGGGAAGAAATCAAACATTGAAACTAGAAAATGAAAAATTACAGCAAGAGGTCAAACGTTTGATGGACCAGGTAACTCAAGCTAGTGGCAAACTCGAAAAAGTAGAGAGAGTTTCAAAAAACCGAGCCAAGCGGGAAAGAGATTATGATATATTGGACGAGGAGAACAGAAGATTGATTAAGGAGAATCACGCTTTGAGGAATGAAAATACTGCATTGCGAAGGGCAACTCGTTCACAAGAGGATAAGATCAAAGACCTTTCAAGAGGCAAAGAGACTCTCTTAGAGTTAGTTGCGGAATTAAACGAAACCATCAACAAGCAGAAAACACAACTTATCGAGTTTGAAGAGGCCAATACTGCTCTAAGGCGAACGCTGGACAATCTACGCGTGAATATACAGGCTCAGTCAGAAGAGTCTGAAGCTTTTAAAAGTTATTCAAGCTCGTTGGAACGTCAGCTCCAAGCATTTCAAAGGGCAAGCGAACCGTTGTCACTAGAGAGAGGACAATTAGAGGAGAAATACTCCTCATTAAGGGAAGATTATGCCACTATGAGAGATGACATGCAGATAATTCTTGGGAAAGTAAGTCGAACCATGAACACTATCAAGATCATGGCTAGGAGAGCCCGAGGATTTTCAGAATGGGCAAGGGATCTGCGAGAGAATACATCACCTATGGCCTCTAATGCGGAGGAGTTGTTTGAGTTTTTAGGGATGATTCGTAGAGACCTTGGGTACTTTGGTCACTTTCATTAATGTTTCATGTCTTCTTGTTTTCCAATTCTCCAATTGTTTATTTTGTAGATATATTCATTGTTTTTTTTCCTTCAATAATAAAATTTCATTCATTCATGCATCTCATACTTTTCTTATTTCTTTTTACTTTCTCTAAGACTTTTCTTTTAAAAATAAAAACAGAACAATAAAATAGCTCGTTCAACAAGAGTCTACCACACTAGGCGTAGAACAAGGATTATGGAAGAAAAGGGTGAACAAGAGAAGACTAAGCGGGACATCGAGGAAATCAGGGAAAAGGTTGATGCAATCATTGCCGCTTTGGAAAAGGGAAAAATGATTGCAGATACAACTGCACCAGACACTCCGATTGGAAACCCTCAAGCTGGCCTACCATTTCCACCCAGTTTCGCTTCACATATTCGTACGACAGCAGAAACGTCCATGCCACAACATACTTCCTACAACCCCTTATATGACATACCTGTTGGGCAATACCCTTTTCCATCATTTAAAGAAGGTCAAATTCCCCAATTACCCATGGCAAGCCAAGCTGGTGCTTCTTATTTCAAGCCAGAATTTTCAAAAATACCTTTTGCGGTCCACAACTTGGATGACCCAGAAGTAAAAAACGAGTTAGCCACACCCTCTAATGAAAAACTTGAAGTTCTAGAGGAAAGGTTAAGGGCGGTTGAGGGCACTAGTGTTTTTGGAAACATGGACGCCACTCAATTATGTTTAGTTCCAGACGTTGTGATCCCACCAAAATTCAAACTTCCTGAATTTGAAAAATATGACGGGACAACATGCCCTAAAAGTCACATTGTTATGTACTGTAGGAAGATGGCAGCGCACGTTCATAATGATAAGCTGCTCATACATTGCTTTCAGGATAGCTTAAAGGGTCCAGCTGCCCGTTGGTATATGCAGTTGAATAGTTCACATGTTGTCACATGGAAGAACTTGGCTGATTCCTTCCTCAAACAGTACAAGCACAATATTGATTTGGCTCCCGACCAACTGGACTTACAGAGGATGGAAAAGAAGAGTACTGAAGACTTTAAAGATTATGCTCAAAGGTGGCGGGATACGGCAGCTCAAGTCCAACCCCCTTTAACGGATAAGGAGCTTTCTGCCATGTTCATCAATACCTTAAGGTCCCCATTCTATGAACATATGGTTGGAAGTGCGTCAACCAATTTCTCTGATATCATGACAATTGGAGAAAGAATTGAGTACGGGATCAAACATGGTAGGATAGCCAAAACTGCTGAATCCTCAAGCACGAAGAAGAGCAATACTTCAAAAAAGAAGGAGGGAGAAGTACAGATGATAGGGAAGGTGGATAAGTCCCATCGACAAATCCACCAACCCATCACACAATATCCTTCGAATTATTTACCTACGTACGGATATTATCCACACCAGGTGAATAATGCATCAGCGCAGTACTCCCCATTTTATGGCCAAAATACCAGACCCCAAATGAATCAAAACTTTCAGTCTCGAAGGCAACAACAACCAGTCACTCCAGGTCAGCAAAATAATCGAGCACCTTACAAGCAAGCCCAATTTGATCCGATTCCGATGACATATACTGAGCTCTTGCCTCAGTTAATTCAGAACCATCAGTTGGCACCCAAGCCTGTTGCTCCATTGCAACCCCCTTATCCAAGATGGTATGATCCCAATGCAAGGTGTGATTACCATGCAGGTGCTGTTGGGCATTCTACAGAAAATTGCACTGCTTTGAAGTATAGGGTGCAAGAGCTCATTAAGGCCGGATGGTTAAATTTCAAAAAGGAGGAGGGGCCCAATGTTGATAATAATCCTTTACCAAACCACCAGGTGAATGCAATAGATCAGTGTCAGGATATTATCAAGAAGGCAGATGTTACAGAGATCAAGACTCCCAATGAGAAGCTTTTTGAGATTCTCCTCGTTAACGGATATGTATCAATTGAGTATGCACACAAGGACCTTGTTCAAGAAGAATTTGATGATAATCTGACTTGCCTATTTCATGCTGGGGCAAAGGGACATTCTTTAGAACAATGTCATCGTTTTCATAAAAGGATCCAAGAACTGGTGGGTTCAAAATTTCTTGTGGTTGCCCAAGCCCATCACCAGGATAATGAAATAGGCGTCGTGGAAGAATTGTTGCCTAAAGAAAATTTGAATCCATCTTTCAAACTAAAGCCACTCACGATCTATTACCGTGAGAAAACTACTACTCATGATCCAAAGTCGATCACCATTCAGGTGCCGACTCCTTTCAAGTACAAGAGTTCTAAGGCAGTACCATGGAGTTATGAGTACAAAGTAACTATTAACTCAGAAACGCCCTCACTTCCAGTTGACAACATTTCCGGAACGGGAGGCGTAACACGGAGTGGGAAATCCTACACTCCAGATTAGTTATTGAAGTGCTCAAAGAATACAATAGAAGAGAAAAATGAGAAAGTCGAAAGTAACACAGGTAGCAATGTCAAGCCTAAAGAAACAACAGTGATGAAGAAATCAAGGGGCAAACAGACTGTGTCTGAAGAAGAAACTCAAGAATTTCTAAAGTTGGTTAAGCAGAGTGAATACAAAGTAGTGGAACAGCTAGCTCAGACGCCTGCTAAGATTTCCATATTATCTTTGTTGTTATCCTCTGATTCGCATCGAGACACGTTATTGGAAGCTTTGAATCAAGCATATGTTTCCAAAGACATCACTCCAGATGGTCTAGATAATATCGTGGGGAATATAACTGCTCACAACACCATAACTTTCATTGATGATGAGATACCGCCCGAAGGCACAGGACACACGAAGGCACTTCATATTTCAGTCAAGTGCAAGAACTTTTTAGTAGCAAAAGTCTTGGTGGATAATGGGTCTTCTTTGAACATAATGCCAAAATCAACGCTCGAAAGATTGCCAGTGGATATGTCCCATATGAGGCCAAGTACCGTAGTAGTAAGGGCCTTCGATGGGGCACGCAGTCAGGTGGTGGGTGACATTGAGATTCCAATACAAATCGGCCCATGCACATTTAACATAACCTTCCAAGTTATGGATATCCCCTCTGCTTACAGTTTCTTATTAGGGCGACCTTGGATACATTCTGCAGGAGCTGTGCCATCATCGCTGCACCAGAAACTTAAATTTTCAATTGGAAGGAGCCTAGTAATTGTATCTGGTCAGGAGGATATCTTGGTTTCTAGGCCAGCTTCAATGCCATATATTGATGCAGCAGAGGAAGCTTTTGAGTCATCATTTCAAACATTCGAGGTGGCAAGTGCTACAACACTATATGGGGAAGGCAAGAAATCTAAATCTCGATCTTCAGTCAAGACGTTCAAAGAAAGCAACAGTCGTTTAGATGATGTTTTAAGCCTATCAAAAAAGTACAAAAAGATTTGGGCTTGGGTATAAGCCGGATAAAGCAGATATGATGAGGGTACAGAAGCGAGAAAAAGATAGGCGTTTGGCCAGATTTGAAAGTCGTGAACCAGAATATGGGGAAAAAGTCATCCCTCATCTCTACCACTCATTTGAAAGTGCTGGTATAATTCGTCCAGGAGATTTTGCAGTTGCAGTAGTGACTAAAGAGGAAGAATTGGGTCCATGGATCTACTCGTGCCCAGAAAACTTCGAGCTCAACAATTGGAGTACTATTGAACTACCGTCATTTGTTGTTAGGATGTCAAAGTAATTGACCACTTTTTTATTGTTTTTTGCAATTTCAATTTTCAATTTCAAGTTAGGTTAGTCATTTTACTCATTCCATTTTCCAGACTTCTTTCTATGTGTTCAAGTAAATTTCATCATTCAATAGTAAATTTCATCATTCAATGAAGGTTTTAGTTCATTTCCTTTTGCTATTGCATAATTACACTCTCCAGGGCAAAATATTTACTCTTCTTTTCTTCTTTTTTCCAAATTATCAACATCTTAAGCAGTAATACTGAGATTGAATGTGCAAACGATTCTCAATACGAACTTGATATTCCTATACACAATGTTGAGTCTGACAAGGAAGAAGAAGATTTTGAACCTAGTGCTGAGTTGTTAGAAATGATAGAGGAAGGGGAAAAAGCATTGGGCCCCCATGAAGAGTTAACAGAGATAATTAACCTGGGATCACAAGCAGAAGTCAAGGAGGTTCAAATTGGCACTAATGTCTCTACAGAAACTCGCAAAAAGCTTATTGATTTGCTCACAGAATATGTCGATATCTTTGCTTGGTCCTATCAAGACATGCCTGGACTAGACACAAATATTGTAATGCATCATTTACCACTCAAACCTGAGTGCAAACCAGTAAGGCAAAAGTTGCGAAAGATGAAGCCAGATATGTTAATTAAGATAAAGGATGAAGTCAGGAAACAAATTGATGCTGGATTTCTGACTGTGTCCAATTACCCTGAATGGGTTGCAAACATTGTTCCTGTGCCAAAGAAGAATTGGCAAGTTAGGATGTGTGTGGATTATAGGGATTTAAACAAAGCAAGCCCTAAAGATAATTTTCCACTCCCTCACATTGATGTGTTGGTAGATAACACTGCTGGTTTTTCTACATTCTCTTTTATGGATGGTTTTTCAGGCTACAATCAAATAAAAATGGCACCTGAAGATCAAGAAAAAACTACATTTATTACATTGTGGGGAACATTTTGCTACAAAGTTATGCCGTTTGGTTTGAAAAATGCTGGGGCCACCTACCAGCGAGCCATGGTTACTTTATTCCATGATTTGATGCACAAGGAGATTGAAGTGTATGTAGATGATATGATTGCCAAGTCAAAAGAGGAGGAAGAACACACAATCGTTCTCCGCAAGTTGTTCGATCGATTGAGAAAGTTCCAGCTGAAGCTCAATCCGAGCAAATGTATATTCGGGGCAACCTCTGGTAAATTGTTAGGATTTGTGGTTAGCCAAGAAGGTATCAAGGTTGACCCTGACAAAGTTAAGGCAATTCTGGAAATGCCGCCTCCGCAAACAGAAAGAAGTTAGAGGATTTTTGGGTCGGATAAATTATATTGCCAGGTTCATAGTGCAATTGACCACAACATGTGAGCCTATTTTCAAGTTGCTTCGCAAAAACAATGATGGCATTTGGAATGAAGATTGTCAAATAGCATTTGATAAAATTAAGCAGTATTTACGAAATCCACCGATCCTCATACCACCAGTGCCTGGACGTCCGCTCATTTTGTATCTCACTGTAACAAAAAGTGCAATGGGATGTGTACTGGGGTAGCATGATGACTCTAGTAGAAAAGAGCGAGCTATATACTATTTGAGCAAAAAGTTCACCAGTTGTGAAACCAGGTACTCCTCGATGGAAAAAACTTGTTGTGCTCTTTCTTGGGCTGCACGTTGCTTAAGGCAATACATGTTGTATTACACGACATGGCTTGTTTCAAAAATGGATCCTGTGAAATACATCTTCGAGAAGCCATCTTTATCGGGACGAATTGCAAGGTGGCAAGTTCTTTTATCCGAGTATGACATCACATATGTGACTCGAAAGTCAGTAAAGGGGAGCGCTCTAGCTGATTATCTGGCACAACAACCTATAGAGGACTATGAGCCGATGAAGTTCGACTTCCCTGATGAGCATATCCTCACTGTAGCAACAGAGAAAGAAATATCGAATCCAGATATGTGGACCATGTTCTTTGATGGGGCTTCAAATGAATTGGGTCACGGAATAGGCGCAATATTAATATCGCCTCGAGGAGAATTATTCCCTCTCACTGCTAAGCTGTGTTTTGATTGCACGCACAACATGGCTGAATACGAAGCTTGTTCAATGGGCATTCAAGCTGCTCTAGATATGAAGATTGAAAGGCTTCAGGTCTTGGGGGACTCTTTGCTAGTGATTTATCAGCTAAGAGGAGAATGGGAAACCAGAGATGCTAAATTATTGCCTTACAAGCAACTTATAACAAGATTATCTCAACAGTTTGATCAAATTACTTTTGATTATTCCCCAAGAGAGAATAATCGGATAGCAGATGCATTGGCTACTCTAGCAGTCATGTTTAATGTGGATTTTGATGAAGGGGTCCAGCCAATTAAAATCGAAAAACGAGATGTTCCCGCCTCCTGCATGAATATTGAGAATGAGTCAGATGAAAAGTCGTGGTTTCAAGACATCAAACAATATCTGAAATGTGGAACATATCCTCCTAATGCATTAGAAAATGACAAGCGAACTCTGAGAAGGTTGGCAATGAAATTCTTCTTGAATGGGGAGATACTTTACAAAAGAAATTATGACATGGTACTGTTAAGATGTGTGGACGCCACAGAGGCTAACCAGATTATGAAAGAAATCCATGAGGGAATTTGTGGTACCCATGCAAATGGGCATATGATGACTAGACAAGTTTTGAGAGCTGGTTATTATTGGCTGACTATGGAAACGGATTGCATTAAGTATGCAAGAGAATGTCATAAATGTCAAATTTATGCAGACAAGACTCATGCTCCTTCATCCGAGTTACACATTTTAACTACTCCTTGGCCTTTCTCTATGTGGGGAATAGATGTGATTGGACCCATTGATCCTAAAGCTTCAAATGGACATCGATTTATCTTGGTGGCCATAGATTACTTTACCAAATGGGTGGAGGCAGCCTCTTATCGTGATGTGACAAAAGGGGTCGTGATCAAATTCATCAAGAAGGAGATCATTTGTCGATACGGCCTCCCTGAGACCCTAATATCAGATAACGCTAGAAACTTGAACAATAAGATGATGAGTGAGTTATGTGAACAATTCAAGATTAAACATCTCAATTCCACCCCCTACAGACCAAAAATGAATGGGGTTGTTGAAGCTGCAAACAAAAACATAAAAAAGAATTGTTGAAAAGATGACTATAACGTACAAAGATTGGCATGAAATGCTCCCCTTCGCTCTACACGGCTATCGCACGTCAGTTCGTACATCAACTGGGGCAACACCTTTTTCCTTAGTATATGGTATGGAGGTTGTGCTCCCAATTGAGGTGGAAATTCCATCACTAAGAGTTCTTATGGAAGCTAAATTGGAAGAGGCTGAATGGGTCCAGAATCGTTATGAACAACTCAATTTCGTTGAAGAGAAGAGATTAACAGCATTGAGTAGAGGTCAGCTCTATCAAAGAATGATGATGAGAGCATATGATAAGAAAGTTCGCCCAAGAAGATTCAGAGAGGGAGATCTGGTGCTGAAAAGGATCCTTCCATTTCAAAAGGATCATCGAGGAAAATGGACTCCAAATTATGAAGGACCATTTGTGGTGAAAAAGGCTTTCTCTGGTGGGGCATTAATCTTAACCAATATGGATGGCTGTGAATTATCAAGCCCAATCAATTCAGACTATGTTTGGAAGTATTATGCATAGATTGCCTGACTACCCTTCCTAAGGAGGCTAAACAAAGTTGGAGAGTACTCAATAAGTGTTTTGGAAAGTTTCATTTCAGTCTCAGTATTTTGTTTAAAAAAGGGTTGTTTATCCCTCACCATCTCCACCCTCTCAATTTGGAGATATTTCTTTTCTTCATTGTGTACTTTATTGATTAATAAAAGATTTGTTTCCTCCATTTTGACCAGTATAGTTATTATTTTTATGTCAATCACAAATGCAAATTATGCATGTTACATCTCAAGTTCGGGTATTTCATTGTCCAGCCTCTCCACTCTATTTCAAAAAAAAAAAAAAAAAAAAAGAAAGAAAAGAAAAGAAAAAGAGAAAAAGAAAAAATAGATGCTTTCACTATAATCGTTGAGGAAAATTGGTCAATTCTTGCCTATTTTACCCTTTTCATGGAAAGTATGTTCGTTGTTATCGGCTATACTCTCAATCAACTACAACCTTTATTTTGACCGTCGTTCATGTGCAAAGTTTCAAATTACCATTTCTTCCCAGACAAGGTTCCAATTATCATACTGGGGCAAAACACCCCCTCGTGAAGTAAGAATTCGAAATTACTTACTATGAAACCACCACGCGTGATTTTTGTGGTAGGCCAACATGAATTACTGATTCACAATTGAACCCTTTGTTAAACTCATCGCGTATAACTGCGTTGAATCTCCATATTTGTCTACCCACTTGAGAGCCTTTTGCTAAGCCTGTCACATCTAACCATGTGGCAAACATTTCAAAATATCCACCCAATATTACCAAGGGACCTTCAGTAGTAATGAAATAGGGATTAAACTCTTATGATTTAATGCTTCATAATTAAGACTTGTAGTTCTTTGAGTATTCCTATATTTCAACTTTGTTCAGTCTACACTTTTCCTACCATTTCTATCGTTTATCTTCTCTCCTTTTATTGGAAGGTGACTCCAAGACTAAAGACGATAATCTTGAGAATTTGGACTTAGTAACTTGAGAAGGGGTCTCGAAGTCTCAAATCCTTTCAATAAGTTTTGCGTGAGAAATAACTCTATCATGGTATCAAGGAGCGCTGACAAAGAAACAAAATGGAGTGATGACTTAACAAATGGTTGATCTTCTACATGTGATTGTATCATCTGCTAGTCATGAAAGCATGTATTTGGCCTAAAAAAAAAGAGTTATGAAAACAGAAAAAAGAAAAAGGAAAAAGGAAAAGAAATGTACAAGGCCAAGATAATTCTTGAAATGCATGATTGGGGCAATCAATGTAGATCAAGAGGTCACACCTCCAAACGATTTGGAGATTTTCTTTGTCAATTATCATCTGGGGCAAAGCTTTCATCATTATACTGGGGCAAAACCGTTATTATTAAATTGGGACAAAGGGTCTTCACCACTATATAACAGTAAAGTCATTTTACCATTTATGTAAACTGTTTTAGACTGGGGCAAGAGCCAAGTTAAGAGAATCACGTTTCTCTTATGAAGAATCTTCCAATCTCGAGCAGTTCTCTACATTCAAGAATAGAAAGCTGAATCACATTTTCATAGAAGAATCACATGCAGATAAATGACAATCACAGTAATGTGGGTTTTTCATCAAAGATTTCGAGCCGACTTAAAGAAAGAAAGAGATATATGAGATAATCCCTTGAGGAGCTACTCCTTGTTCTCATAGTGGTTGTCCAAGGAATTGGGGTCACCTTAACAAATATTTTCATTTGAATTATGTTCAATCTCTTATTGTTCAAGAGATTTCTTATGAAGGCATTTGTGACCCATGTTTTCTTCCTTCAGTCATTTCTCTCTTTCTTTGTTGACTACCATTCCCATTTGTCTCTAGGCCAAATTCATCTTCTTGTATCGAACCTTTTTTTGTCCACTACAAGGCTAAGGTTATGAAGCGTTGAATCAGGTAAGATGTTTAATGCTATGAATTACCATTGATAGCTCTCTAAGCTAGCACATGAGACACTTCTAAAAAACCTACCATACTCTATATGATTAAGCAATCTTTGATTAACATACATGATCTCTTTTAGGTCGAGCAACTTTGATTGACACATACAATTTCTCTCGAGTATTGAAAGCATCAAAAAGAAAAGAAAAAGAAAAGAAAAAGAAAAGAAAAAGGAAAGAAAGAGAAAGAGAGGCAATCAAGATCCAAAGATGTCTATTGTTATATATTTTGAAAGCTTCCTTGACTGATAAATCTTTATTTCCTCTCATTAGATTCATGGGTGGCTTAATGTTTTTATTGTCAATGCAATACCAATTGAAAGTTTTCAATGTCTGCGACATCTAAAGCAATGCCATTTATTCAATAGACTTCGATAGAAGAGAATCCGAAGTGCAAAGGGTTTAGTGGGAGGAGCATTGGAAATTCCACTCACAGGGCGTTTTGCTATGAGACGTTCGGAAGTCTTTAAATCAAGACCTCAAAGTGTTTTGGTTCATCGTCAGCAAAACAGCTTACTTCACTTCGTCTATGTCTCTCAATCTATAAATGTGGAACACAAGAAATGAGCTACTTTATAGTTCTGGTTTTCAAAACTCGCTAATTTTGAAGTTTGTGTTTTTTGAAACTGGTGCCCTGCACATTTTCATGCTGCATGTAAATTTGAATCTCATACATTTAAGCATACTCTACATTTTGAGATTTTGCAAGTCTATGATTCACTTCTTTGATGGTTAAATCGAACCCCGCTAGTCAGTGGAGGTCGAAGCCTGATTGGAGTCAGGTCCATTTCATGTTTTATTTGGTTGGTTAAATCGCACCCTGCTAGTCAGTAGAGGTCGAAGCCTGGTCTGAGCCAGGTCCATTCCCCTTTTCTTTTGGTTAAATCAAACCCTGCTAGTTAGTGGAGGTCGAAGCCTGGTTGGAGTCAGGTCCATTTAATGTTTTATTTGGTTGGTTAAATCGAACCCTGCTAGTCAGTAGAGGTCGAAGCCTGGTCTGAGCTAGGTCCATTCCCCTTTTCTTTTGGTTAAATCAAACTCTGCTAATCAGTAGAGGTCGAAGCCTGGTTGGAGTCAGGTCCATTTCATGTTTTATTTTGATTGGTTAAATCGAACCCTGCTAGTCAGTAGAGGTCGAAGCCTGGTTGGAGTCAGGTCCATTTCATGTTTTATTTTGGTTGGTTAAATTGAACCCTGCTAGTCAGTAGAGGTCGAAGCCTGGTCTGAGCCAGGTCCCATTCCCCTTTTCTTTTGGTTAAATCGAACCCTGCTAGTCAGTAGAGGTCGAAGCCTGGTCTGAGCCAGGTCCATTCCCCTTTCCTTTTGGTTAAATCGAACTTTATCTTTGATTAGAGATGAAAATCTGGTCAAAGTGAGGTTCATTTTCCTTTCCCAATTATAGGCTATGTTTGTTTTAAGCATGAAGCCCTTTCTTTTATTTTTAACGAAAATCTTCGCCTTCCCAATACTTTGTCTTTTTCCTTTGTTTACCCTTTCAATCCTTCAAGGATACACAACGGGGGGCAAACTGTAGACACCGTATTTGGTCCGGCTTGATTTTAGTAATAATGTTTGAAGTTTTTCAATATTTGGAAGTCAATTTGTTTTTGGTATGTCAACAAGAGCATAGCTCAAGTGGCATAAAGTCGTATTAACAATCACAAGGTCTTTGGTTCGAATCTCTCTCCTTGTATATTATCAAAATTTGTTTTTTAGTTTTCATGATTTATTTTCATTTTCATCTTATTTTCTTTTTTTTTTTTTTGTTTTATTTCTTTATTTTGTTTATTTTATTTTATTTTATTTTTGTTTATTTATTTTATTTTTTTTATTTTATTCATTTTTTTCCTTCACTCCTCTTTCCACGTTCTCCATCCCCCCTCATTCTCCCAACCTCTCCTATTCTTTCTCCCTCTCCCTTTTTCTTCTCCATTCCCCTTCCTTCTCCCAACCTCCCATTCTTTCCCCATCTTTCTCAACTCTCCCCCTTCCTTCTCCCAACCTCTCATTCTTTCCCCATCTTTCTTAACTCACTCCCCCTCTTTCTCCCAACCTCCCATTCTTTCCCCATCTTTCTCAACTCTCCCCCCTTCCTTCTCCCAACCTCTCATTCTTTCCCCATCTTTCTCAACTCACTCCCCCTCTTTCTCCCGACCTCTCATTCTTTCCCCATCTTTCTCAATTCACTCCCCCTCTTTCTCCCAACCTCTCATTCTTTCCTCCTTTTTCTCAACCCCTTCCTCCAAGCTCTACTATATAATGAGAGCTTATGGAGGATGGAGGGAAAAGGAAGAACAACAAGGACACAAGAAAAAAAGAGAAGAATAGTGAGAGAGCTTAGAGAGAGAAAGTGAGTTTGAGAGGGAAAATAGAGTTTGGAGAAGGATTTTCCAAAAACCAAAGCTACCGTCGCCACCTACCGCCGCCGCCACTCACCACCGTACCGTCGCCGCCACTCACTGTCGTACCGACGCCGCCACTCACTGCCGCCGCCGCCACTCACCGCCGTACCGCCGCCGCCACTCACCGTCGTACCGACGCCGCCACTTACTGTCGTACCGCCGTTGCCGCCACCACTGTCACCGCCGCCACCGTGCCGCCACTTTTTTTTTTCCAACAAGGCTCCTAAGTGAGGGAAAGTGGAAGAGAAAAAAGAAAAAGAGAAGGAAGGAAGTTGGGGAAGAAGAAAGAGTAAAGCGAATAAGGTGGGTCCCACATTTTTAAATTCTTTTATTATTATTATTATTATTTTTTTATGTATCCAAATTTTTCCATTTTTCATTTTGGCTATGAATTTGAGTTTCCCAAATCAATTGCAATTTATTTTATTTCATTTTCTAATTAGAAATTTAAATTGATTTATTTTAGACTTCTAAAGAACTTTAATTGGATATTAGTTGAAAGTTTTTTTTATCTAATTTCAATTAGAGTTTATTTGGGAGTTTCCAAACTAATTTTAATTGGCTTTAAATTGAATTGTTATTACCAATTTCAATTTGATTTTAATATGACATTTTCAACTTTAATTGTCTTTCTTATTAATTTTAGTTGGATTCTAACATAAAATTTCTAATTTGAATTTGAATTTGTATTTTCCTAATAAATGTTCACTAGTTTGTAATTAGAAAATTCAATTTTCTTTAAAATGGAAATTTTAATGTTTTTAATTTTACTTTAATTTGAATGGTTCAAATGAATTTCAAAGGGTTTTGAAATGCTCAAATGAATTTCAAAAAAATGACATTTGAACTAAGATTTTCAATTTGATTTTCACTTGATTTTTTTTTTAAAAAAAAAGACGATTTTAAACTTTCCTTCCATTGGTTTCAATAATTAATTTGGGATTTTATAATAAATTTTTAATTGGATTTAATTTGGGATTTCAACTTTTGTTTGTTTTTAATTTGATTTCATTTTGACATTTACAAATGAATTTTAATTTGGAATTGCCCAAATGAATTTCAATTGGAATTTTATTTGAATTTTCACCCTCAATTGGTTTTAATCTTGAATTCATGGAGTTTCAAAGTGATTTGGAATTTTTCAATAAATGTCAATTTGGTTCTAAATTAAAGTTTCCAAGTCAATGTCTTTTGGTCTTAGATTGAAAATCAATTTCAATTTTAAACTAAATTGGAAATCAATTTCGATTTTGGAAAGGTTAAATCAAATTTCAAAAACATTATTTAATATTTTGAATGGTTAAAATAGATTGATTATGAAAACTTTAATGCTAATTTTGTCTAAGAACGGGTATTTAAGCTGACCGAAAGGGAACACCCTGCCTGGAAATTAGCCTAAAGTTTAACTAGTCAATTATTTTGGCAATCAAAATTTCAATTGGATCTTAAATTAGAAAGTTTTCAAATCAACTTCGATTTGATTCTAAATTGGATTTTCCAAATGAACTTCAAAATAGTTTTACTTTGGTAATTCCAAATGAATTTCTAATTGAATTTGATTTAAAAATGAAAAAATATTTTTCCATTCAATGGTGTCATACCACTCATGATTATTACTTCATATTTTATTTTTGAAATGTGAGGTAATAGTTGAGAGACAAATTAGCTCATGTATAGCCTATGACGGAGTTGAAATAATTTTCAAATTCTTGAGGTGAAAGATTTTCTTTAATTAGGAAATTTTTACATGATAATAAAGTCATGGGTTAACCCCACTCACAAAATTAAATCCTTACTTTATTTAAAGATAAGGTGAAACTAGTGAGACAATTAATTTTCAATTTTCATTTTTTTTGTTTATTTTCGACACGGACCTTTTGTTTAATGAATTTGAGTAATAAAATAAAATGTTTTCAAACGAGTGTTGTAGGGTGCTAACACCTTCCCTACACACAACTGATCCCCGAACCTAATTTTTGGTTTTCAAAGACCACTTTTTTTAAAATGGGTGACCAATCACACCCCAAGATGATTGGTGGCGACTCCAAACCTCTCACCTCGAAAGAGACCCTTAGGGAAGGACGTCGGCCGCTCCGCGTCGCGATGACGTTTCGACAACAGGTATACACCGCTAACAACTTCGATTGAACAGGTCTTGGCCGCGATACAGGACACGAATCTACTGAAGCGCACAGAGAAGTTGAGATTAGATCCTGACAGGAGGAACAGGAGCAAATATTCCATGTTCCATGGTGATCATGGTCATACAACCCGAGAGTGCATCAAGTTACGAGATGAGATAGAAACCCTAATCCGAGAGGTTTACTTGAAGGAGTTCGTAGGGCATGACAAGGGGAAGAGGCCTGTACCGACAGAGCTAGGCAATGGAGGCAATAACCCACCGCTCGAGATACGGATGATCTTAGGGGGACCATCCGAAGGAAAGTCAGGCAGAAAGCGGAAGGCTGCGATTCGAGAGACATGGCAAGAGCCTGAAGAGAAAGGTATGTACTCGCTCCTACTCGATGAAAACTCCTCGAAATTAGAGTTTACAGAGAAGGAGGTCGTGGGGATACGCCAACCACACAACGACGCACTGGTAGTCACCTTGACGGTTGCCAATTTAAAGGTTCATCGAATCCTCATTGATGGAGGGAGTTCTGCTAATGTTCTCTCAACCACAGCGTTTGACGCCATGAGGCTGGGAAGCGATCGGTTGAGGCCAAGCCTGACGCCGTTAGTGGGGTTTGGCGGAGAAAAAGTAAGCCCGATAGGAAGCATTGAGCTGCCAATGACGTTTGGGGAAGGACCAAGCGCGATAACAAGGATGATCAACTTCCTGGTGGTAGACTGCGTCCCGGCATACAACGCCATTTTGGGACGACCCACCCTGCACGGACTTAAGGCTGTAGCCTCAACCTACCACCAGGTCCTGAAGTTCCCAACTGAAGAAGGTGTAGGAGCGGTGTATGGCGAGCAGAATATGTCGAGGGAACGTCGACAGAAAGGCTCAAGCAAGCTGTCCCCTTCCAATGGAGCATTGACTCCTTTTGATTATACTTTCTAGTCGCCAGGACCACATTTAGTTTTCTTTTATGCTTAGTAGCACGTTATTCAGATTGTAACCAATTGAGTTATTTGAAATAAAGAACTTCAAATTTCGTTTCAAAAAGATTAGAGCAGCTTGAAGAGAGGCTCGGGAATTTCCTCAGCCTCTCCAAGCATTTTCCCCAGAAGAGTGTACGCACCCCTGGGATGACCATGATGGCTTGAAGAGAGGCTCGGGAATTTCCTCAGCCTCCCCAAGCATTTCCCCCAGAAGAGTGTACGCACCCCTAGGATGACCATGACAGCTTAAAGAGAGGCTCGGGAATTTCCTCAGTCTCCCTAAGCATTTCCCCTAGAGGAGTGTACGCACCCCTGCGATGACCATGACGGCTTGAAGAGAGGTTCGAGGACTCCCTACGCCTCCCCAACTTTTTTCCCAGAAGAGTGTACGCACCCCTGAGATGAACAAAACAGCTTGAAGAGAGGTCCGGGGACTCCCTAGGCCTCCCCAAGCTTTTTCCCCAGAAGAGTGTACGCACCCCTAGGATGAACAAAACAGCTTGAAGAGAGGTCCGGAGACTCCCTAGGCCTCCCCAAGTTTTCTCCAGAAGAGTGTACGCACCCCTGGGATGAGCAGACAACTTGAAGAAAGGTCTAGGGACTTCCTAGGCCTCCCCAAGCTCTTCCCCAACAGTGCATGCGTCCCGGAGCTGGGTGTGGCTGAACAGGTTTGCAGGCGATGCGGGAAAAAAGAAACGCTCGGCCTCATGCTGAGGCTGAGGCCGAGCACTCAGGTGCCGAGGCCGACCCGGAAGCATATGTAGGGGAATGCTCAACCATCAGATAAACACATAGCAAGTAAGGACAGGAATGAGATTATTCATTTCACTCGGGAGATGAGGCCGACCCAGAGGCGTACTAGGTCAATCACGCACGCCGGGGGTGAGTTTTCTCCTTGAAGGGCCAGGTATGAGCTTATTCTTGTTCCTCAAAAGATGCAATTCTTGAGATGATAAATGCACATTTTGAGGGGGGCTGAGGATAGGGGTGAGTTAAGAATGACTATTTGCTAAGGTGAAGAAGGTCATTTTATCCCCTTTTGTTGTGGCCATCATAATGAGTGCTTTTTCTTTATTATTCCATGAGTTGCTTGTTTCGACCCTTTTTTGTGATGGGGCTTTCTTATGCGTATGGTCTCGCCTATTTTGATGGGGATTTCCTTAGTAATTCCGAAGACTACTTGAAGTAGGCAAAGAAGTTGTTAAGGGATAAAGAGGCCTGCTTTTTCATTAATGAAAAGAAAAAGTACAAGTACAGGAAAAGTGGAAAGCAAACATTACAGAAGTACAGTCGATGCAGGAATTAAAGAGGCAGAATTTGAAGAAGCAAGGCTGAGAGTATGCAGCAGACAGGAATAGCGTTTAAATTGTCTAGCGGTGGTCATCCCCAGAGAAGTCATATCCTCGCGTCCGCTTGACGAACTTTCTGACGCTGGATAGGAGCCGGGGTCAGCAATCATAGTAGCCATCTCGGTCTTCAGGACGGATCGGTCAAGGTCGGGGAAATGTTTTCGCATACGCCGAACAGCCCATGTCGCCCCATCCTCCCACATTTGATTATTGGTAAGAATGTAGTCCTCCGTCTTTCGATATGCTTCGACAAGGTACTTGGCATCAGCAAGGTGGGCCCGGGCTTCAGCTAGTTGGGCTTTGGTTTGGTCCCAGCCCATCTTGTGACGTTCGAGGTCGGCCTTCACTTCTTCGAGAAGGCGATTGGCACGATCAAAACTATTCTGCGCTTGGATTAGTTCTTGCCTTGGGACACTGTTCGACTGCAGCTCGTTTATTTTGTTCGTTAAACTCATAGCAGAAACAATGACCTTGGTGAAAACCTGCGGAGGAAGCGGGGCTTGGTAAGAGATTGTTCCGAAGGAGAAGGAAGTAACCGAGTCATAAGCTTGTGGAAGATCTTACCTCACGGAGGTGGCAATGGACAGATTGGAGGCTCTCTGCGGGGTCGTCATAGCCTAATTCTCCCTCAGGCTTATGGGATTGCAAGCCTTGCCAGCAGCAGAAGTCGTGAGCAAGCATGTCCACCTGGTTTCCCGTCCCAGAATAGTCCTCCGGAAGGACGCAAACGGGGAGGGAAGTGCCCTCCTCTCTGATCGGAGAAGGAGTGACCGGTGGACGATGGTGCGATGACCTCCTTAGACCCGTAGTGGAAGAGCAGGTGACAACGAAGGGAGCGACAGAGTTGTCCTCAGTTAAATCAGTGACATTCACTTGGAAGGTGCTAGCCACACCCTTGTTCTTCTTTGGTTTGCGACTCCCATAAAAAATTAGGCGTGGAGGCATCGCTGGGTAAGAAAAGAAGGAGATGAAATTAGTGGTGCAGCAAAGTCAAGTAAAAAGAAAAGGAGAAGTGCCAGTAGGGCAACAGGGGGAGGCTTACTGGACAGAGGGCGAGCGAGCCTAAGAAATACGAGGTTTTCCTGGTTGACGAGGTCGGGACCGTAGCGATGACAGAGCGGGATCTGTTGTACAACCTCGGCAAATAGGCGGGCTTCTGCAGTTCGGCGAGCCTTCTGAGGGGCTGGACAAGCGAAAGAAATGAAATGTGAGTTAGAAGAATTGGTCAAGGCAATAAGTGTGCAAATACTCACCATATTTACGAAAAGATGTAGAAACAGCATAATGACTACCGTCTAGGTTTCTTTCTAACCAATTTCCCCTAACAAAAAACCACCCATTCCTCCAATTTTTCACAGACGAAGGAGTATTGACAATAGTCCCCTGTTTGGCACTAATATAGTAAAACAGGTGCCCGAGGTTGGGACTGCGGCTGATAGAGTGCAGGGAAAAGAAGATGTCTGGGTCCATAGTGGCATCCGGGTTGCCATATGCCCACAGTAGAATGCAACCAATGAGGTGAGCCCACCCATTGGGCACAATTTGGGCAGGGGCCAACCCGGTAATCGTCAGGAAATGTTGGAGGAGCAGGGAAAGCGGGAGGCGAACTCCGAATTTGAACATAGCCCTGTAAAAAGCCACCTCACCTACGGGAGGATGGGAGAAGCTCTCATCCGGATCTGGGACCCTCATGTGCACATCATCAGGAACGCCATACTCGTACCGAAGGCGTTCTAAATGGGCCTCGGTCACTGAGGATGACGCAACCGAAGGAGGCGCCGGAGACCCAGATTCCTCGACTTCCTCAGCATTTTCCTCCTCCTCAGAGTAGGGAGATTCATCATAGAAGCTAGAACCGCTCGCAGAATGAAAATTAGTATGGACAGACTCCTCACTCGACATGACAAAGGAAAACGTTTCAAAACAAATAGAAAAAGGAGGAAAAGCTGCTACCTTGGAAAAAGCTAGAGGGGGATGAAAGAAATTTGGTGAGTGGAATGGGGAGAAGGAAAAGGCTATTTATAGAGCCAAAATGGAGGGAAGCTGAAGGGAATCTCGGATGTCAAATTTGAAATTAAAAAAAAAAAGAAAAAAGAGTTGAGGGGACAAGGCAGGCCTAGCCTGCTCAGCCTTGGCTAGCGTATCTGCTGCCAGGCAGCAGGTACCTGTCACGCCAGGCACGCGCCTGACGCGGCAGCAGAGGGCTGACCCCCTCGGTCAACCCCCCTATTTTGTCTTTTTCTCTTTGTCCTATCTGCCTAACTAGATCCTAATGGGATTCTAATGTTCCAAGTTTCGAGGTTGGTTCCAAACCAACTAAAAAGCTCCTCTGCCCTTTGTCTTGTTTGCTTGATGTAAACATCAATGGAACCTCAACTCCCGTAGTTCCAAGGTTGGTTCACAACCAACCAAAAGAACTTTTTTGCCCCACAAAGAGATAATCAAATGGTTGCATAATTGGTGGCAAAGTGTAAGGGGGTATGCACGTGGGATATGCTTTCTTCTGCAGGTGAAATGATTGAATTCCAACTCTCCATTGGAGACTAAGAGAGGCCCTGGAACTCCAATAGAGAGTGGGGGCTTAATGTTATGGGCAAAATCGTTCTATGACATTTTGTGCAGGATAGGCCCAGGTTAGTCGGGCCAGGAGGCAGAAGAGGCCAAGCTGAAAAAACGAAGGGCCAGAGTCCATTTCGGCCCACGATAGCAACGCTCGGCCTCATCCCAAGGGAGAGGCCGAGCATGTGGTCGGCCTCAGCCCATTGCCGAGGCCGACCAGGGCCAAAGGCCCAGCACGATGCCGGAGTCTGGAAGCCGCCAAAACCCTAAGGGGAGCTTATAAAAAGGAAGACCACCGGCACATTCAGGTATGCAAAATCCAACCCTAAATACGTTCTACTTGTTCTTCGGCCAAGGGCTAACTTAAGCATCGGAGTGCGTGTGGTCTACACCACACCGGTGTGCAGCGTTTGCTCGTCTTGCAAGTCACGTCCTTCCCGCTTCCTTACAAATTCACCGTTGATCGTCGTGTGGAGTGAAGGGCAAGTCCCTAAGCGAAATTTGACCATCAACAATAACTAACAGGAACTAATACCTAAAAGAAAAGTGGTACATGGTATGGATTTTTCCACACACCCAACCATGTGTTTTATTCTTCTGTCTCGTTTTAAATTCCTTAAATTCTTTTTATCCCAAACATGTGTCCTAAAATAATCGATACATGTATTTGAAGATGCTTTGACAGTAGTTAATATTGCATCGCACAAACACATAAAGCCGTTTTAATTTAACTGTACACTGTGTAAATATCCGTTGCATGAACTATACAAAAGCAAGTTGATTTGACTCAAGTATACTATGTCTTAAGAGAATAGATGTCTGTATAATCTTGTTGCTTTTCTGTGGCATCTTTTATTACTTTTCTCTCTCACTTATCCTTCAAAGTAGAAATCGCTTTTGTTTTCCTCTCACCAAAATTTCCTCGAGTTGACCAAACAATTTTCTCACCCTAAACTAAACTATATGAATAAAATAAATGTGAGACAAATTGTAACATCTGATATACAGATTACTTGACCACATGGGTATAAAGCGTCTATAAATACACACACAACACGATACTAAGAGACACCAAACAGAAGTAGAACTCCTATAGGAGCTTGCAACATAAAATAGATAAAGGAAATCTCAAAAATCATTTCCACACAAACAACGGACTCGACGAAGATGCCTCGCAACAGCAAAACATACCAGCAGGTGCCGAAGCTGTCAAGGGAGCAACTGAGCCTAATCTTTAGAAACCACGATGACGACAACGACGACCGCCTCAATATCTCCGAGCTAACCGAAGCCTTCCGGTACATCGGCGCCCTTCTTCCATCGTATAGAGCATGCCGCGCTCTTCTTCACACCGATTCTGATAGAGACGGATTCATCGGGGAGAAGGATTTCGAATTGCTCATCAATTATGCCCACAAACGCAAATACACCGTCATTTGAACTTTTAGTGTCTTTTTTTTCCTTTTTCATAGATTGGTCTCTTTCTTTTCTATCATTTAAGATCACCCGGCTTCATGTATCTATTTCCCTTTTTATACAAGATAGATACTTACTTCATTGGTGATTATTACATTGTAGTAAGAAAATTAAAAGAGTTTCGTACCTACAAATATTTTTTACCATATTTCCTAGTTTTACATTTCAAATGTATAATGAGAATTCAAAGCTAGAACGTTTAATAATAATACTGGTTTTGATGACTCTAAATTCATTTCTGAGAAAAAAATAAATTTATACAACTCCTAAACTCCTAAACTTTGTAGGGTTGAATTAATTAAAATCTCAAACTATTAAGTGTATTAATTAAGATTTTAAACTTTCATAATTGAATCAATTTAATCGTAGGATTTCTTTTTTTATATTGTTAATGAATAATTTTCATAGGTATGTAAGACTTCTATAAATGGGGAGATTAGTACAATATTAAAGGAAAATGTTGGAATAAAGCACTTCCTCTATTTTTTTTTTCTGTTTATTTAGGAAGAATTACATAATAATTTTTCTTGCTATTTTGGTAAGATTTTGGGAGAAAATAATTTTATTTAGTTAATTTCAAGGTTTTTTTTAACCAAATCAAGTGAAATAATTATGAATTATGAATATAATTTGTAAACTGCTTCACTTGTAAATGTTTATGATTTTAATTGATTCAGTTTAAATTAGTTTGTTTTCCAAATTTATTTTTAGAAATGTCATTTGGAGTAAGAGATTTAGATGGTATAAACGATATATTTTACATCATGGTGAGATGTTTCAAAGATGTTATTTTTTAAATTGCAATTTTGCGCATTTAGTGTGGATCATGGCCATTTTTTTTTTTTTTGGGAAAAATACATTTTTGGTCCCTGAGGTTTGGGTTAAGTGACACTTGGGTCCCTGAGTTTTCAAACTCAACAAAAATACGCTTGAGGTTTGAGATAAGGAGCACTTTGGTCCCTGCCGTCAAATTTTCTGTTAACTTTTAACGGTGGCTGACGTGGCACTATTATTTTAATATAAAAAATTATTTTTGTTTTATTTTTTAAATAAAAAATATTAAAAAATTAAAAAATTAATATTTAATTATTATTTTTATTCTTTCTCTCTTTCTCTCTCATCTTCTTCTTCTCCATCTTCTCCCTTCTCCTTCTTCTTCTTCCTAAGTCCGGCGACCGGCACATTGAGGTGCATATGTTTTGATAACCAAAATAAATTGAAAGGAAAAAGATACCAGATGCCGAACTAATCCTCCTTCCTTACCTGGAAGATTTCACTGAGATATCTTCAGCAACGGAGAAGGTACCACCATTGCCATATGAAGCTTCCGTCTCTGAGTTCATAGACATGTAAGCCAAATTAAGAAGCAGGAAATAAATATTTTCAGTTTTACCAATTAATGCGTAATAGTAATCCCTAATCCTAGTTAGACCGAGAATAAAAAATTAAGCAAAGAAATCATCAGATAGCATCAATAATCAAGTGGTTTCTACAGTAGCAATATGTGTCTCATATGAAGTAACAAGCATAGCCTGGTAACAGAGCCCTCTAAAAAAAATACCAAAACTAAATATCTATAAAACGACAGTCAAAACTTCATCTTTGGAATATTATTTTAAAGCTTCGAGAGATTACAGACGTTTTCAAGATTCAAGGTGGGAAATGGCATAAAAACTCGTTTTTTGGGAAGGTGTTTTCCGCAAGTTTAGCTCCTCTTGTTGGCAAGCACGTTTTTTTATTTTCTGGTGCAGTGGGCTTTAAATGATACTCGAGGAGGAGGAGGGAGGCCCCTCCTCCCTCTCCGTCCAGATCTAGACGGGGAGGGAGGAGGGGCCTCCCTCCTCCTCCGTTTCCGGCCGAAAATGGAGGAGGAGGGAGGTCCCTCCTCCCTCCCTTTTCTATTTAAAAAAAAAAAAACATCGAAGAAAAAGAAGAGAAGAAGAAAGAAAGGAAGAAGAAGAAAGAAGAAAAAAAAAAAAAAAAAAATTCAGTCGCCGGCGGCCGGCGGCGGCGTGTGGTGGTCGCCGGTCGCCGGACTTAGGAAGAAGAAGAAGGAGAAGGGAGAAGATGGAGAAGAAGGAAGATGGAGAAGAAGAAGATGAGAGAGAAAGAGAGAAAGAATAAAAAAAATAATTAAATATTAATTTTTTAATTTTTTAATATTTTTTATTTAAAAAATAAAACAAAAATAATTTTTTATATTAAAATAATAGTGCCACGTCAGCAACCGTTAAAAGTTAACAGAAAATTTGACGGCAGGGACCAAAGTGCTCCTTATCTCAAACCTCAAGGGTATTTTTGTTGAGTTTGAAAACTCAGGGACCCAAGTGTCACTTAACCCAAACCTCAGGGACCAAAAGTGTATTTTTCCCTTTTTTTTTTTTGAAACAAACAATATCATTAAAAGAAAAGAAAGTTTGGTACCACTAAGTCCTCTGAAGTTAAAGAGGACAGGCAAATGGGAATATCATCCCCTTAAAAAAAATATCTCTTCCAGCGTGGAAGAGGGGAAGGACAAAAAAAGACAAACGTCGACAATGGATTTCGAGGAGAAAACCGACCGAAAACCAGCAACCAAACGCACGAGGGAATGCACGATTTTGTTGCATGCTCCTGGGCATTTAGAGAAAGCCTACCACGCTAGCCTTAGCAGCTAAATCTTCGATGTCACTCAGAACCGCCTTCAAATCCGAAAAAATTTAACAGTCGTATTTTAGCGCCTTCACCAGTTTCACAGCATCTGCTTCAACGATGATCAGAGCGGATTTAATGCCAACGAATGCCAGGTAAGACCTAATCCCTTCTCTTATTGCCAAGCTTTTGAGGGCTTCAATTGACCAATTTCTTCTCATTTTGGCAAATCCAATGCCCATTGGAGACCCACGAGAATCACGAAAGATCCAACCCACACCTCCCTGCTTCAGCTCTTTATTCCACGAAGCATCAACGTTCAGCTTTAGGTAGTTCGATGGAGGAAGGGGGTCCACAAAACATGATTCTCGAGACTCTCTGATGATGCAGCTTCCAGGTACTACTCTGAGATTCTTCTCTGCTCACCCAAATGCATCTTAATTCTTCTTGAGAGCTGTTGGAATTTAACACTTTCATTACCCATAATACTTTGTTCCGTTAATTTCATATCACCCACATCATGATTGCAGCTTTTTCTGCATCTTCATCCCTAATATCCTTGCTCAAACCCTTCCAAACCAACGCTACATCCTCTTCTCCCTGCAATTAACAATGAAATCTTTTAGAAAAGGAAAGAAATCAAACCAAATACTCCTAATGTGCTTGCATTTCCAAAAGTGTGAGTTGGATTTTTCTTTTTTTGCCTTGCAAAAAGAACAATAAGGGTTAATATCAATTTCTCTATTAATAAGGTTAGGCACAGTAGGAAAATAGTTATTTAAAATCTTCCAGAGACAAATTTTGGCCCTTGGCATGATTTTCATCTTCCAAATTTTCTTCTAGTTGGATTTTTGATCCGTCGAGTTTGATCCCAAAACTTCATTTGAAACTGATAATTGATAGGCTAGGTGATAAGCACTCTTCATGCTGAATATACCTTTAGGCTCTAAGCTCCATATAATCTCATCCTTGTTATCCCTTCGACTTAAAGGAATAGTAAGAATATCCTTCGAATCTACAGGGATGAAACTGCTTTGAAACTGCTTCAGGGACACTTAGAGGAAATCTACTGAATATACCTTTAGGCTCTAAGCTCCATATAATCTCATCCTTGTTATCCCTTCGACTTAAAGGAATAGTAAGAATATCCTTCGAATCTACAGGGATGAAACTGCTTTGAAACTGCTTCAGGGACACTTAGAGGAAATCTACTGTCTTTTTTATTCAACCAAGGGCCTTGATTAATGTAAAAATGACTCCCGTTTCCAATTCTCCACATGTATCCCATTTAAAATAGCTCACTACCCCAGACAATGCTTTTCCACGATTGGGATGAGTTTGATCCACAGGGGCTTGAAGGAAGTCTCTGTCCCTAAAATATCTACCTCTTAGAACCTTGAAAAGAAGGCTCTCAGGTTCCTTAGAATCCTCCAGCTTTGTTTAGCCAACATTACTTGGTTAAACAAATGGAGATCATTAAACTCGAAGCCCCCATGATCCTTACTTTTACAAAATTAGACCATTGCCTTTTCCTTTTGTCCCTAGTCGCTCCCCACCAGAATATAGCACAAATTTTATTGATTTCATCACACAAACTTTGGTCATATTTATAATTTAATAAATTTTAAGAAAAAATAGTTAAAGAGATTCATTCAAGAGTCAATATACATATATTACTTTTATGTTTTTTTTTTTAAAAAAAAAAGACTATAAATACGTTACTTTAGGCTATTTAGTTGGTTTAATGCACAACTAAGTTAATTGCAACTGACCTGTTGTTCTTTGTCTACCAAAGGTCATAAAGCATTCTTAAATAAAATGAAGCTTTATTCTCGATAGGCTTTGAGTTGTAATTAACATATAATCTCCTACATCTTAAGGGAATGAGAATCCACCAGGTTGAGTATAGCACAATTGGTTAAGTTTTAATTTGGAATTGCTAAATATAGCTTTTGAAATATTTAATGTCAAGTGAGCTTTTAAGAAAATTAGTTGTCATATAAGGTAAATTAGTGTTCGGTAAATTTTAGATTTAAACGTGAAAAATCAAGTTACAGTGTTTGGTTAATTACAATGAAATGGCTATAATGAGCAAAATAACGATAATGTTTCAATTGAGCATGATAAACTTGTTTTAATATTTAACTTGTTATTAAAGTAGACATTTTAGACAATATTAGGCGCTCAAATAACTTGTTATTCACAAGTTATCAAACCCCAAAACTTGAACTATTGTTTATTCTCAAGCAATGATATCACTCACTCTTTATAATCATCCTTAGCATATTATGCCACATTGTAAATCCCAATCCACACAAGAAAGGATCACCTTAGGAAAGTTTTGACAACCGTGAGGGTGAACAAGTTGTATGCCAAATTCCCTAAATGTGAGTTTCGGTGGGTAAAATAGGTGTTCTTCTTAGGACATGTAGTGTCAAGAAACGGAGTCACGTAGACCTAACAAAAGTGCAGGGAGCTGACCAATTGGCCTTAACCCACGCACAACACCTAATGGGTCAAGAGATTTTGATATTTATAGTGATGCTTTGAGGAAGGGCCTAGGTTGTGTGCTAAAGCACTATGGTAAGATCATTGCTTATGTGTCTCGATAGTTGAAGAATTATGAGTGAAATTATCTGATACATGATTTGGAGTAGCAACGGTGTTTTTTTTCTTTGAAGATTTAGAGACATTATTTCTACGGGAAGAAAATATAAATCTTCACAGACTATAAGAGTTTAAAGTACTTCTTGACTAATAACACCTAAATAGTGTTATATTTATGGTCCTGAATCTAAGCTTGTTAGAGTCGGTTTTAATTGTTTATTTATCTATTTTGTAGGTAAATTGTGCATTGAAGGCACTGGAAGTAAATCACACAAATTGGTGCTAAATCGGACGATTTAGAGCGTTTTCAAGTTAACTTGGAATCCACGGATGTTGAGGAGGTGAGAAGAACCGAACGGATCGTTGCGAGCCCGAGGAATGGTGTCAAGGAGTCAAAGGTTCAAGTCCCAACCCAAGCAAGCAAAGCAATAACCAAGGGAAAGGATGAAGGCACGCTGGAGAATGGCCTGGCGTCGAGACGCTGGCCTGGTTTTTAATCTTGCGCCAGAATGTGTAGCATTGAGATGCTACACCCAACGTCTCGACACTACGACTTAATATAGTATACAAATCCTCGTTTTTCTATTGCGTCGTAGGTCAGTTTTGATGTTAGTTTCTGGTTTCTTTTCATTTTGCTCTCTGTATTTTAGATTCCAAAACTCTTCTGGTATGTTTCTGAGTTTATTTTGATTGTATCTTTCATATTTAATTGTACCTTGCAGCGGGATTTAGTATGTTTAATTGTCGGCTAAACCCGTTGACGTCGATTAGGTGATTTTTGGGTAATTGAATAGTTTAGTTTCATGAGATTTGTTATGAAATGTTATTCAATTTATTTGCAATTGTATTTTGGATTCCGTTCGTATTATGAGCATGCACAGTAGGTTAGATTGACGCCCTAACTCGCAGCTTGCATGTTTATAATTTGCTATATTCCTAATGCATAGGCCGATTCATGGGCACGAGTCCCAAGAGCAGTTCTTTGACTTTGTAGTTTGCATGATAGGTCTAGGATCCAAAATAGCGTTAGAAATAATTTAGGCCTAATTGTTTCTAGCGTCCTAATCAATCCACTAGACTTAACGCAATTGGCTAGTTTAATTAATTTGATGGCTTAATTGAATTAATTCATTAATCAATTAGGTGTTAATTCGATGGACGATGTATGATCAAATTAGCTAGCTTAGGTGGGCTTAGGGTCTTTCCTAGATTCAGGTTAGATCGATTGAGTAATTAAAGGAATTTAGCTTTTTAATTGGAAGTAATTTGATGATCAAACAAACCATTCAACCCCAAGAATCTCCCTAATCGGTGTCACTTAGATTAGATTTTCTTGCATCTTCATGTTTCATGCAATTTAAATTCCTATCTTTTAATTTCCTGCAGTTTAATTTCCTCACAATTCCTTTTATGTAAGCCCACCTTATTGCTTTTTAACTCGAAATAAATAGGAAAATAATTACCAACCATCACTTTCAGTGGACGACCCGACCACTACTACTGCAAGTAGTTTAAGTAGTCGGAATTTACAAATTTTATTTGAGTTCGACCTTCGACAGGTCGTTCCTTCATTGACCTAGAAGGAGTTGAATATGAGACAACGAAGGTAGCTTGAACTAGTAAAATATTATGATTGTGAGATCATGTATCATTCGAGCAAGACAAATGTAGTCACAGATACCCTTAGCAGGTAGACAGTTCATATGCATTGACTTTGATCATTGCTCAATACTCAATGATCTGGATTGCGCACAAATAGTGGTTGCAATGAGTGAGGTTATCTCATGTTTTGCACAGTTGACAGTTAAGTCATGCTTGAGGGAAAAAATCATAAATGTACAACATGTTGGAGATTTTGAACTTGTAGAAAAGTTGCGACAGGGAGAGTCGGGATAGATGAACAAGTTCCCTGCTTGTCTTCGGATCATGGCCTGTGTTACCAAAGTTGCTTGTAAACTTTAGATGCTAACATTAAGTAGGACCTATTGACTGAAGTGCACAATTCATTGTTCTCAATACATCCTGGGTGTACAAAAATCTGCCAAGATTAGAAACAACTATGTTGGTGGCAAAACATGGAGAGGGAGATAGTAGACTTTGTTAGCAAGTGTTTAGTTTGTCAATATGAGAAAGCTTCGAGATAGAAGGTGGCAGGCCTCTTCCATCCGCTAAGTGTGCTAAAGTAGAAATGGGAACACATATCCCTAGACTTCATCATAAGTTTGCCTAAAATAGCTAAAGGGTTAGATAGTAATTTGAATTATCGTCGAAAGGCTCACCAAGTCAGCACATTTTCTCTCTGGAAAGCCTACTTACCCTATGGAGAAGTAGACACATTTATATTTGATCAAAGTGAGACTAATGTGTACATGGAGAGTAGAGTTTTATGTATACTTGGATCGAGGCACCCTAATGTGTGAGATTTGTTGGGTTTTATGCCCTAAAACTCGTAGATAGTGAATGTAACCGTTGATCGGATATTAATGAAATAATATTGATATATTTTTCCATTAATTGTTATTAGTTATTTTATATCTATCTTTGCCTAAAAATAACTCTAATCCAATAAACTAGACATCCAAGGTTGTAATATGAGTCTTGAACTATATGTAGCGACATATGGGATCATTGTTCAAGAAACAGCCTAAAGGGTCTATAGTATAGGGATAAGACTGGGTGCCTTATCCTGGTGACACTATGGATACGGCCCACTTTGTATTTGATACAAACACTGTGATCCAACGCGTTCGTGTAGGAGACATGCGAGTGGGGGTATCCTATGCAATGAGTTTGCATAAGACCGGACCGCGAAATAGTAACCATTGGTTATAACACCGTTAACTAGTTGGTTTTCTATTTCACTAGGACGACCTAGACAACTTAGTCTTAATCCTGAGTTGATTATGGACTCCTCCTCATGAGAGATTGTCCTTTGATTTGTATGGGTGAGCGTGGCCAATACGCCGACTTAATAAGCCTACCACTTTGGGGACTAGACCAAATAGGGAGCTGGGAACATAATCGTACAAGATGGAATTCACTCTTTCCCGACTTTAGGGAAGCAGATGAGTGTTCCCTTAAGTGGTTACTCCGAGTGTTGAACAAAGGGCCCTACCCTCTCAATGGCACGAGAGGGTTTTCTGTTTGTTGGTTGGACCACAAACAGGTTGTTCATTAGAGGAGAATTGGTACTTAAGGAAATAGAGGTAACCCAGGGGTAAGACGGTAATTTGACCCAGCTGGTGTTACGGACACTCGTGAAGGACTAACTAGTCGATATTGGTCTAGATCCGTGGACACAGAAAATATGTCTGCAGTGAGAAGAGTGCAACTGTGAGTCTATAGTGGAATGTACACACAGTTAACGAATATTGATTAATGTGGTTAATGAGTTTGACCAATTAATCTCACATCGTTGGAGCTTCTGATCTGCAGGTCCATTAGGTCCCACTGGTAGCTCGTAAAGTAATTTGAGGCAACTAAGTAATAAAAGTAAATTGAAAATGTTCAATTTATTAAGGGAAACAAATATAATATATATTGATATATTATTATGAGAGAAATTAATATTTGAAAAGTTCAAATATAAATTTATGGAAGTTTGAAAGAGTTCAAAATAATGAATTAATTAATTTAAGGACTAAAATGTGTTTGGGCAAAATTAATTAATTCTAGGCCGGGAATTAAATATGTGATATTTAATTGGTGGTTAATTAATTAAAGAATTCATTAACCGAGAATTAATCAATTATGGAAATAATTAATCACTTAAGGAAGTGATTAATCATTTAAGGAAATGATCTAATCACTTATGGAAGTAATTAGTCATTTGTGGAAAAGATTAATCAATTATGGAATTGATTAATCATGATTGATTAATTAAAGAATAAAGATTGAATCAATTATGGAAAAGATTGATTTAATTGAATATTTTATTCATGGCCTCTCTTCTATAAATAGAACACTAGACCTAATTGGTCATGGCACTTGAAACTTGACACTCTTGAAAGACAAGACCTAGAATTCTCTCTAGCCTCCCTCTTAGAGAAAGACTCCCACAAGTCTTATGCCTCCTAGACTTAGAGACATACCGGTGTAACCTCTGTGGTGATTGTGTCAATCAAAGAAGAAATTTCCAGCGAAGAAAAGCAAAGGCGGCTGCTGCGTTTTCGTTCGTGGAGCGTCGTTGGCGAAGAACGGTCAAGTCTTCAACGAAGGTTTGTAACGGTTCTTCCTCTTTTCTTTAGAAAAGTTTTAAAAATAAATTTAGATTTATTTTAGCATGTTTAAACCGATTTTACAGCGGCTTTAAAGGTTGTTTAAAGTTTTGTTTGAGTTATCGTAACGGTATTTTAATGTTAATTAATATACGGCGTAAGGTCCAATCGATGCACTTCCGCTACGTGGGGACTTTTATTCCCTTCAAGATTTGGCTTTACTGTTTGGATGCCAACTATCATCAATTGGAGTAGAGTTTCCTAGGATTCTCAACTTACCCTAGAGAGTTAGAAGCAAAATTTTTATATATACTTGGATCGAGGCACCCTAATGTGTGAGATTTGGTGTTGCTGTTTGGATGCCAACTATCATCAATTGGAGTAGAGTTTCCTAGGATTCTCAACTTACCCTAGAGAGTTAGAAGCAAAATTTTTATGTATATTTGGATCGAGACACCCTAATGTGTGAGACTTGACTTTGCTGTTTGCCAACTATCATCAATTGGAGTAGAGTTTGCTAGGATTCTCAACTTGTGCACCATTAATTAGTTGGTATAGTTTTATGGAGTGGTTTAATTGTCCACGTTGGTCCAAATGAAAGGTTTTGAATTCAACCAACAAAATACTTAAAATTGAGGAGTAATGTCCAAACCTAATATTGTAGTATTTAAACATGTTGACAAAATTGAAAAGATAAAAAAAAAATGTCTAAACCTAGACACAATTTAAAAACATTGAACATAATTGACAAGAATTAATACCTACAAAAAAAGGTGGTACATGGTATCGATTTTTCCACACACCGAACCATGTGTTATATTCTCCTCGGTCTCGTTTTAAATTCTTTCAATTCTTTTTATCCCAAACATGTGTTCTAAAATAATCGATACATGTATTTGTAGACATTAGTTATTCTTGCATCGCACGAAAACATAAAACCGACACAAGTTGAAACTTAAGAAAGACTTAGGGTCTGTTTGGAATGCCTTTTAGTTTAAATGTTTTTCAAGAATACATTTTATTTTAAATATTTTTTATAAAAATGGTTTAGAATTTAAACACTCATATGTTTGGTTACATTTCCTCATAAATGTGTTATACCCAAGATATTATATACTAAAAACTTTTTCTTAAAAAAATTGGTTTCAAGTGTTTCTCTCAAAATAGTTTATTTCTCAATCTCATTTTATAATAAGTTATTTTTAGTGGTTTCCAAACACTATTTTTTTTTCAAAATTAAACACTTGAAAAGTTAAACAAAGTACACCCTTAACGCGGTTTTAATTTAACCTCTGCTTAAATATCCATGGTATGAACTATACAAAAGGAAGTTGATTTGACTCAAGTATACTATGTCCTAAGAGAATAGATGCATGTATAATCTTGTTGCTTTTTTTTGGCATCTTTTATTACTTTTCTCTCTCACTTATCCATCAAAGTAGAAATCGCTTTTGTTTTCCTTGAGTTGACCAAACAATTTTCTCACCCTAAACTAAACTATACGAATAAAATAAATGTGAGAAAAATTGTCATATCTGATATACAGATTACTTGACCACATGGGTATAAAGCATCTATAAATACACACACAACACGGCACCAAACAGAAGTAGAACTCCTCAAAGCTTGCAACAAAATAGAAAAAGGAAATCAAAAATCATTTCCACCCAAACAACAGACTCGACGAAGATGCCTCGCAACAGCAAAACATACCAGCAGATGCCAAAGCTGTCAAGGGAGCAACTGAGCTTAATCTTTAGAAACCACGATGACGATGACGACGGCCGCCTCAATATCTCCGAGCTAACTGAAGCCTTCCGGTACATCGGTGCCCTTCTTCCATCGTATAGAGCACGCCGCGCTCTTCTTCACACCGATTCGGATAGAGACGGATTCATCGGCGAGAAGGATTTCGAATTGCTCATCAATTATGCCCACAAACGCAAATACACCGTCATTTGAACTTTTAGGGTCTTTTTTTCCTTTTTCATAGATTGAACTATTTCACCTATCATTTAAGATCTTCGGCTTTATGTATTTATTTCCCTTTTTGTACAAGATAGATACTTACTTCATTGGTTGTAGTAAGAAAATCAAAACAGTTTCGTACCCACAAAGATTTTTTACCATATTTTCTAGTGTTACATTTCAAAGGTTGAATGAGAATTGGAAACTAGAAGGCTTAATAATAATGGTTCAATGACTCTAAATTCATTTTTAATTCATTTATGGGAAAAGATAAATTTATACAACTCCTAAACTTTGTAGGTTGAATTAATTAAAATCTCAAACTATTAATTGTATTAATTAGGACCCCGTTTGATAACCATTTGGTTTTTGGTTTTTGGTTTTTGAAAATTATGCTTGTTTTTTCTCAATTTTTCTACCATGATTTTTGTCTTTGTCAATGGCACATTTGAATTTCTAACCAAATTCCAAAAATAAAAACAAGTTTTTAAAAGGATAATTGTAATGGGTGGCAACATGAAGGTAAATAATTGCAAATATAGCAATTTTTAAAAATATTTGCAAATATGGCAAAATTTTTGAATTAATTTTTTATATTCCTAAATTGCCCCTGTGTGCCCATCTTCTTCTTTCTCATCAGTTTTTTTTTTTATTTTTTATTTACTGATAGAAAGTCTTTTTATTACTGATAGATTCTATCAGTGGTAGAAAAATTTTCTATCAGTGATAGAATAAAGTTTCTATTAGTGATAGAAAGTTTCTATCAGATAGAATAAAGTTTCTATCAGTGATATTTCTATCACTGATAGATTCTATCAGTGGTAGAAAAATTTTCTATCGGCGATAGAAAGTTTCTATCACTAATATTTCTATGACTGATAGATTCTATCAGTGGTAGAAAAATTTTCTATCAGTGATAGAAAGTTTCTATCACTGATAGAATAGAAGATTTCTATCACTAATAGAAACTTTTTCTATCAGTGATAAAAAATTTCTATCACTGATAGGTTCTATCAGTGATAAAAAAAAACTTTTTATAGAAAATCATAGAAAAACTTTTGATAAAAAATCTTTCAATCCCTGATCACCCATAAAAATCTTTCTATCACCGATATAATCTATAAGTGATAGAAAAAACTTTCTATCACCGATAGAAAAGCTTTCTATCAGTGATAAAAAGATTTCTATCACGGATAGGAATTTTTAATATTCTATCAGTGATAGAAAGATATTCTATCAATGATAGAAAACTCTTGATAGAAAATATTTCAATCCCTGATAGAAGCTATCAGTGATAGAAATCTTCTATCACTTATAGAAATTTTTTCTATGAGTGATAGAAAAAATTTCAATCATTCATAGAAAATCTTTCTATGAGTGATAGAAAAACTTTCTATCTCTATCACTGAGACTGATAGAAAAACTTTTCGTGAGTTATAGAAAATATTTCTATCACTGATACTTTTCTACCAGTGATAGAAGATCTTTTGTTTCTATCAGCGATGGTGATACAAGGTGAAATCGAGCATTGAAAAATAAAGCAAAAACGAACGATTATAGAAATCAAACACTGAAAAACAAAAACCAAACACTGATAGAAAACCAAATAACAACAACCAAATATTGATAGAACACCGAACAAGTGATAGAAAAATATCTATCGCCGATAGAATCTATCAGTAGTAGACAAATTTTCTATCATATGATAGAATCTATCAGTGAAAGAAAATTTCTATCACTGATAGACAATCTTTCTATCACTGATAGAATCTATCAGTGATAGAAAAACTTTCTATCAGTGAAAGAAAATCTGGAGGGGTATTTTAGTAAATGCAACACACAAACTATTAGATTTTGCCATTTTTGCAATTTTTTTTGTGGGTTGCTAGATTTGCAATTATTTTGGCTCATATTGCTATCCTTGCAACCAACCCTTTTTAAAAACTACTTTTTTTAGTTTTCAAAATTTGGCTTGGTTTTTTTAAAATATGAAAAGAATGTATTAGGAAAACAGATATATTTGTAGGTGGGAGTAGTGTTTATAGGCTTAATTTTCAAAAACCAAAAACCAAAAACCAAATGATTATCAAAAGGAGCCTACTAAGATTTTATACTTTCATAATTGAATCAGTTTAATTGTTATGGTTTCTTTTTTATATTGTTAATGAATAATTTTCCCAGATGTTGGAATAAAACGGGTAATAGGTGACTTTCGTTAATAGGAGCCGTTTTTCATCTTCTTTTCTTGCTTTATTATTATTATTATTATTATTTTGGTTTATTTAGGAAGAATTACATAATAATTTTTCTTGTTATTTCTAAGATTTTGAGAGAAAAATGATTTTATTTAGTTAATTTCAAGTTGTTTTAAACCGAATCAAGTGAAATAATTATGAATTATGAATAAAAAATTTTAATTGCTTCCCTTATAAATGTTTTATGATTTTAATTGATTCAATCTCTAAAGTTTAGAAGTTTAAAGTAATTTGTTTTCCAAAAATTTATTTTTAGAAATGTCATTTGGAGTAAGAGAATGAGATGGTAGAAACAATATATTTTACATCGTGGTGAGATGTTTCAAAGATGTTATTTTTTAAATTTCAATTTTGTGCATTTAGTGTGGATTTGTCGCCATTTTTTGTTAAACAAACAATATCATTAAAAGCAAAGAAAGTTTGGTACACCTAAGTCCTCTGAAGTTAAAGAGGACAACCAAACAAGAATATCAACCCCCTTACAAAAAAATATCTCTTCCAGCGTAGAAGAGAGGAAGAACACAAAAAGATAAGTGTCGACAACGGATGCCAGGGAGAAAACCGGTCGGAAACCAGCAGCCCAAAGGCACGACGGAGTGTGTGATTTTGCTGGATAGTAAATGTAAACAAATTGTATAATTGTTTCAATAAATTGTTATTAAGTTTCTACAATAAAGAGTTATTGTTAAGTATTGCACAATATGACCCAAATCCAATAAACTAAGATCCAAGGTTGTTTGTATGTAACTTGAACTAGTATGTGGGGATAGACGAGGATCGATGTTCAAGTAACAACCTAAAAGGTCTACAGTACAAGGATAAGGTTGTACCTTATCCTGGCAACACTATGTGATACATCCCGCTTTGTATTTGATACAGATGTATTGATCATGTTGGGTTTTATGCCCTAAAACTCGTAGATAGTGAATGTAAACAAATTGTATACTTGTTTCAATAAAGTGTTATTGAGTTTCTACAATAAAGTATTGTTAAATATTGCACAATTTGACCCAAATCCAATAAATTAAGATCCAAGGTTGTTTACATGTGACTTGAACTAGTATGTGGAGACATACGGGGATCAATGTTCAAGTAACAACCTAAAAGGTCTATAGTACAAGGATAAGGCTGGGTACCTTATCCTGGTAACACTATGTGATACGACCCGCTTTGTATTCGATATAGACGTATTGATCCAAGGCGTCCATGTAGGAAACATGCTAGTGGGAGTATTCTATGCAATGAGTTTGCATAAGACTGGACCACGAAATAGTAAACCACTAGATGTAACACTGTTAACTAGTTAGGTTACTATTTCAATAGGATGACCTAGACTCAGTCTGAATCCTAAGTGTGTCATTAACTCCTTCTCACGAGGGATTTTCCTTTGATTAGTATGGGAGAGAGTGGCATGCACGCCGACTCAATAAGCCTACCTTCTTGGGGACGAGACCGAGTGGGGGGCTAGGGACATGACAACACAAGATGGAATTCACTCCTTCCCACTTCTAGGAGAAGTAGATGAGTGTTCCCTTAAGTGGTGACTCTGGGACTTGAACAAAGGGATCATGCCCTCTCATTGGCCCGAGAGAGGGACTTTCTGTTTATTGGTTGGACCATAAACATGTTGTTCATTTGAGAAGCACTGGTACTTAAGGAGACAGATGTAACACAGGGGTAAAACGGTAATTTGACCCAACTGTGATTACGAACACTCGTGAAGGATTGACTTACCGATATAGGTCTGTATCAGTGGACACAGAAATGTTCTACAGTAAGAAGAGTTCAGTTGTGGGTCTTTAGTGGAATGACCCACAGTTAATGAATATTGGTTAACCTGATTAATGAGTTTAATCGGTTAACCTCATATCATTGGAGCTTCTGATTTGTAGGTCCATTAGGTCCCCCTGCTAGCTCATAAAGAGTAATTAGGAACAATTATATCTTGAGAGAATTTGAATAGTTCAAATTTATATTGGGAATTAAGTTAATTATATGAAATACAAATTAATATAATGTATGATGATACATTGAAATGTAAAGTCTAATTTGAAATTAAACTTTATTATTATGAGAGATAAATATTTGAAGAAGTTCAAATATTAATATGAATTTGATTCATATTAAATTTATAGGATATAAGAGAATTGGAAGGAGTTCAAATTTTAATATGAATTTGATTCATATTATAGAATTAATTAATTGAATGCCTGAAATTAAATATATGATATTTAATTGGGTAATTAGTTAATTAACTAATAGAAGGTCTGAAATTAAATATATGATATTTAATTGGTGATTAATTAATTTAAAGAATTAATTAATTGGAAATTAATCAATTATGGAAATGATTAATCACTTATGAAAGTTTTTTTTTTTTTTTTTTGAAAAGAACTTATGAAAGTAATTAATCATTTATTGAAATGATTTAATCACTTATGGAAGTGATCAATCATTTATGGAAAAGATTAATCAATTATGGAATTGATTGGTTATGTAATTGATTAATTATGGAAAATATTAAATCAGTTATGGAAATAATTGATTTTAAATGAATATTTTATTCATGACCTTTCTCCTATAAATAGAACACTAACCCTAGGGTTTAGGTACTACAACATAAAGCCACAAGAATGCACTCTTGCATTCTCTCTAGCCTCCCTCTCATATTCTCTCAACCCAAGAACTCTAGGGAGAATTTTCTCTCTAGAGTTTTTTCCATTCAAGATTAGGTAGTCCCACAATTACGTTCCTAATATCAGAGTCATAGCGGGGAAGATCAATTGGTGGTGTCCCAATTGTTGACGTTTGGTCCAAAATCAAGAAAGGTGTCCATTGAAGTATTCAGAGTCGTCAATGACGATATGTTTGCTTCTCCCCTTTAGATTTAGATATAATAATTTTGGGAAAAATACACTTTTGTCCCTGAGGTTTGGTTTAGGTTTCGTTTTGGTCCCTTAGTTTTCAAACTCAACATTTTAGTCCCTGAGGTTTGCATTTAGTAGCATTTTGGTCCCTCCATCCATTTTTTCGTTAAAATTTAACGGATTGCTGACGTGGATGTATTTTTTTTTATTAAAAATATTGTTTCTTTAATTTTTAAAATTAAAAATATATTAATTTAATAAAAATAAAATTATTTTATATTATTTTGGTTATTTCTTTCCTCTTCTCGCCCCTTCCCATCTTCATCTCCATTCTTCTTCAATAACAAAGGCTGCCAGCCACAAGCTGCCGGCGACCGCCTGTCGCCGACGAGCGGCGGTGCCGAAAACTTTTTTTTTTAAATAAATAAACGAAACTTAGGTCGCAAACCAGATCTCTCTCACTTGCAAACTGAGGTCATCATCTTCACGTTTTCCGCCGCAAAACTCGATCTTTCTCGCTCGCAAACCACCGGTCGTGGATCTGAAACGAGGATCAACAACCCTTCAGATCTTGAACACCCATCGACGACAGCGCCGGCCGCACTCAAGTAGCAGCCTTCCAGACGTAGATCTGAAGCAGCCGTCGCATGTCTAGATCTGAGCTGCACGCCACTCCACGCAGCCAGTCGATCCCGTCGCAGCCGCCGCCTCGCATGCTTGCTCCGTTCCTCGCCGCCGCGCAGTCGATCGTTTGGCCTCCCCATCGGTCGATCTGCCCATTTTGTTTCTCTATTTTTTAAAAAAATAGGCTGGAACGAGTTCTACATCTGAGTTTTAGTTTCTTCAATTTTTTTTCTTTTAATGAAAAACAAAAATAAAAGAGGGAAGAAGAGGGAGAAGAAAAAAAAAAAGGGAAAATACACTTTTGGTCCCTGAGGTTTGGGTTAAGCGACACTTAGGTCCCTGAGTTTTCAAACTCAACAAAAATACCCCTGAGTTTTGAGATAAGTAGCACTTTGGTCCCTGCCGTCCATTTTGCCGTTAAACCCTAACGGTAAGCTGAAGTGGCATTATTATTTTAATTAAAAAAATGAATTTTTGATTTTTTAAATAAAAATATATAAATATATTAAAAATATTATTATTTTATTATTATTTTTAAAATTTTCTCTTTTTCTTCTTCATCTTCTTCCTTCTCATCTTCTTCCTTCCCTCTCCCAATTCTTCCTTCCCCCTCCCATCTTCAGTTCCGGTGGCCGGCCGCCGCCGGTTGTCGGCGAGCGGCGGCGGCGGCGGCGGTCGCTGGAATTTTTTTTTTTTCCTTCTTCTCTTTTTCTCTTCTTCCCTTCTTCTTATTTCTCTTACTTTTTCTGTTTCTTTTTTAGAAAAAGGGAATTTTGGGTGAGGGAGGAGGGCCTCCCTCCCTTTCCGGCGCCGGCGACGGGAGGAGGGAGGGCCCTCCTCCCTCACGGCTTCAGATCTGAAACCGTGAGGGAGGAGGGTCCTCCCTCACGGTTTCAGATCTGAAGCCGTGAGGGAGGGAGGGCCCTCCCGTTTTGCGCCGGCGACGGGAGGAGGGTCCTCCCTCCTCCCGTCGCGCGCCGGAAACGGGAGGAGGGAGGACCCTCCTCCCTCCTCCCGTCGCCGGCGCCGGAAAGGGAGGGAGGCCCTCCTCCCTCACCCAAAATTCCTTTTTTAAAAAAAAAACAGAAAAAGTAAGAGAAAGAAGAAGAAGGGAAGAAGAGAAAAAGAGAAGAAGGAAAAAAAAAAAATTCCGGCGACCGCCGCCGCCGCTCGCCGACAGCCGTCGGCGGCCGGCCAACGGAACTGAAGATGGGAGGGGGAAGGAATAATTGGGAGAGGGAAGGAAGAAGATGAGAAGGAAGAAGATGAAGAAGAAAAAGAGAAAATTTAAAAAATAATAATAAAATAATAATATTTTTAATATATTTATATATTTTTATTTAAAAAATCAAAAATTCATTTTTTTAATTAAAATAATAATGCCACGTCAGCTTACCGTTAGGATTTAACGGCAAAATGGACGGCAGGGACCAAAGTGCTACTTATCTCAAAACTCAGGGGTATTTTTGTTGAGTTTGAAAACTCAGGGACCTAAGTGTCGCTTAACCCAAACCTCAGGGACCAAAAGTGTATTTTTCCCAAAAAAAAAACTATTTTCTCTTGCAGCTGAATGCATGATTTGCTCTTGCAACACTTGTTGATCATAGTTGGAGATTCTTAATGGATAGGATTTGAGTTTTTAGTAAGTTCTGCATTCTGTTTTTGCAGAAGTTTTGTGCTGAAGTGGGTGAGTTTTATGGTTTAATTGTTGGTCCAGTAAAAATTAGAGGTTCTGGTCGGCTGTGATTCTGATCTTAAAGTCGTCTCTAAGGGGTTTTAGAATGATGGCATAGTTTCACTCTCAAAATGAGAATTTAGGTTCTTCACTTCTATGTCATGGCCTATGGGTACTGGTCTCTGAGATTTTTCCAGCGAAGTCGGTTTATTATTTTTTAAAAGGGAAAAATACATTTTTGGTTCCTGAGGTTTGGGTTAAGTGACACTTAGGTCCCTGAGTTTTCAAACTCAACAAAAATACCCCTGAGGTTTGAGATAAGGAGCATTTTAGTCCCTGCCGTTAATTTTTCTGTTAAATCTTAACAGTTGCTGACATGGCACTATTATTTTAATAAAAAAATTTTCTTTTTTAATTTTTTAAAATAATAAAATAATAAAATATTAATATTTTTTTATTTTTTTTATTTTTTTTTTCTCCCTTTCTCTTTCTTCTTCTTCTCTTTCTCCATATCCTTCATCTTCCTTCTTCTTCTTCCTAACTCCGACGACCGGTCGCCGCCGCCCGAAATTTTTTCTTTCTTTCTTTCTTTCTCCCATTTTCTTCTCTCATTTCTTTCTCTCTTTCCTTCAATTTTTTTTTTTTTAATAAAAAGAAGGGAGAGGGAGGAGGAGCCCTCCCTCCTCCCGTCGCCGGCGCGAAACGGGAAAACCGAGAGGGAGGAGGGGTCCTCCCTCCTCCCTTTATTAAAAAAAAATTGAAGGAAAGAGAGAAAGAAAGGAGAGAAGAAAATGGGAGAAAGAAAGAAAAAAAAAATTTCCAGGCGGCGGCGGCCGGTTGTCGGAGTTAGGAAGAAGAAGAAGGAAGATGAAGGATATGGAGAAAGAGAAGAAGAAGAAAGAGAAAGGGAGAAAAAAGAATAAAAAAATAAAAAAAATATTAATATTTTATTATTTTATTATTTTTATTTTAAAAAATTAAAAAAAATAATTTTTTTAATTAAAATAATAGTGCCACGTCAGCAACTGTTAAGATTTAACAGAAAAATTAACGGCAGGGACTAAAATGCTCCTTATCTCAAACCTCAGGGGTATTTTTGTTGAGTTTTAAAACTCAGGGACCTAAGTGTCACTTAACCCAAACCTCAGGGACCAAAAGTGTATTTTTCCCTTTATTAAAAAAAAAAACTGAAGAAGGAGGGAAAAAGAGAGGGAGAAGAGAAGAAAAAAAAAAGTTACCGTCGGTGGCGGCCACCGGCGAGCGGTGGTCGCCGGTCTCCGGCCGCCGGCAATGAATGGAATATCGTTGAAGAAGAAGAAACAATAGAAGGAGGGGAGGAAGAAGAAGGTGGAAGAGAGGAGAGAAATAAAAAGAAATAAAATAAATTAAAAATAATAATATTTTTATTATTTTAATATATTTTTATTTAAAAATTTTACAAATTATTTTTTTTTATTAAAATAATAGTGCCACGTCAGCAGCCGGTTAGATTTAACGGTAAAATGGATGGCAGGGACCAAATTGCTCCTTATCTCAAACCTCAGGGACTAAATTGTTGAGTTTGAAGACTTAGGGACCAAAATGAAACCTAACTCAAATCTCAGGGACTACGAATATTTTTCCCAATAATTTTTGTATGCTTAGCCTTAAATTTGTATAGAATTTGTTCTATGTTTTTTGCAAATGTCATAGTATTTTTGGATAAACAAAATTAACTACGAATCTGACCCAATTACGCTTCCGCTTTTACGAAATTGGGGAATTCCAAATCCATCAGATCCAAAGCATCCATGTAGTATACATGCAAGCGGGGGAATCCTATGGAATGAGTTTGCATAAGACTAGACCACGAAATAGTTAACCATTAGTTGTAACTGAAAATGGATAAAAGCCCTTACGCAGCGGAAGAATTTCACAAAACCAAGCACTATTCAAAATTGTTTTAAATACCAATACAGAGACAAATAATCACAATAGTAAAATTCACAATAAAACTACTGAATAGGTTATTAAACATGCTTTATAAGGAATTATAAATCCTCTAGATCTAATCTAAAGGGGATCCTAACGGTCCAAGATCGAGAACTACTTACTATAAGATGCGTTCTTGATCGTTTCGCCTTTTCTCCAAAGGAAAGCAGAAAATTCAGCAACCTCCAAGGTTTGATTTTGTTGGGTTTTGAGGATACAACCACAAAATCTTCACTAGTATCCTCACAAGGAACAATGCGCTGATTGCTTGTGGGAGCAAGGGAAATACTAGGGAATTTTCTTTTTGGTCTCTGTATTCTAGAGAGAAAACGCAGAGAACACCGTAACTAAAAGAGAGTTTGTGTGTGAGTGATTGAGAGAGAGCTTGGAGTCTAACCCTAACTGAAGATGTGAGTCTCCGTAAAATAACAAAACTCCCTCCTAATTTCCCTCTCAATCGTGTGTTGTCCTAGGTTAGTGGGGAGACTACATCAGTTAAAATAACTGATGAATTAAATTAAATTAATAATCAAATTATTAATTAATTTAATTAAATTAAATTAACATTTAATTTAACCACTTTTATATAAAACAATTTTATATAAATTAAACCACATAACCTATAGTTTTAATGTAGTTCAATTAAATCGAATTTAATTAAACTAAATTAAAACAATAATTAATTAATTCTCTAATTAATTAATATTATAATTAAATATCACATATTTAATTACATTTTTCTCTCAAATAAACTATAGTATTAATGTACATCACATGTGCATTAATTATAACCTATAGTTTTAATATGAATCAAATTCATATTTTAAACTTAACACTCAAACACCTTCGAATATCCAATTCGCTTAGAAATTTACCTCAACACCCTTAGTGAGCTACCGGTGGGACCTAATGCACCTACAGATCAGAAGCTCCAACGATATGAGAATAATTGGCTAAACTCATTAACCAAGTTAATCAATATTCGTTAACTGTGGTTCACTCCACTATAGAACCACAGTTGCACTCTTCTCACTGCAGATATATTTATGTGTCCACGGATATCGACCATCAACAACAAGTTAGCCCTTCACGTGTGTTCGTACCCCAGCTAGGTCAAATTACCGTTTTACCCTTGGGCTACCTCTTCATCCTTAAGTACCAGTGCTCCTCTAATGAACAACCTGTTTGAGGTCCAACCAACAAACAGAAGTCCCTCTCGTGCCATAGAGAGGGTAGAGCCCATTGTTCAAGACCGGGAGACACCACTTAAGGGAACACACCTCTACTTACCCTGAAGTTGGGAATGAGTGAATTTCGTCTTGTAAGATTATGTTCCCAGCTCCCCACTCGGTCTTGTCCCCAAAATGGTAGGCTTATTGAGTCGAGGAACAGGCCACTCTCACCCATACAAATCAAAGGACAATCCCTCATGGACAGGAGTCCATAATCCACTCAGGATTAAAGCCAAGTTGCCTAGGTCATCCTAGTGAAATAGAAACCAAGCTAACTAACGGTGTTACAGTTAGTGGTTAACTATTTTGCGATCCGGTCTTTGTGCAAACTCATTGCATAGGATACCCCCACTCGCATGTCAACTACATGAACGCGTTGGATCATTACGTTTGTATCAATATACAAAGCGGGTCGTATCCATAGTGTCACCAGGATAAGGTACCCAGCCTTATCCCTATACTACAGACCCTTTAAGCTAAAACTTGAACATTGATCCCTGTATATCCCTACATACTAGTTCAAGCCTCATTCTATTAGCCTTGGATGTTTAGTTTATTGGATTAGGGTTAATAAGACAAGATATTGTTGGGTTTTATGCCCTAAAACTCGTAGATAGTAAATGTAAACAAATTGTATACTTGTTCCAATAAAGTGTTATTGAGTTTCTACAATAAAGTGTTATTTTTAAATATTGCACAATTTGACCCAAATCCAATAAACTAAGATCCAAGGTTGTTTGTATGTAACTTGAACTAGTATGTGGGGACATACGAGGATCGATGTTCAAGTAACAACCTAAAAGGTCTATAGTACAAGGGTAAGGTTGGGTATTTTATCCTAGTAACACTATGAGATACGACTCGCTTTGTATTTGATACAGACGTATTGATCCAAAACGTCAATGTAGTAGACATGCAAGTGCGGGTATCCTATGCAATGAGTTTGCATAAGACCAGGCCACGAAATAGTCAACCATTAGTTATAACACTGTTAACTAATTAGGTTACTGTTTCAATAGGATGACCTAGGTAACTCAGTCTTAATCCTGAGTGTATCATGAACTCCTCATGAGGGATTGTCCTTTGATTAGCATGAGTGAGAGTGGCCAATACGCCGACTCAATATGCCTTCCTTTTTGGGAACAAGACCAAGTGGGAGGCTAGGGACATGACAACACAAGAAGGAATTCACTCCTTCCCGCTTCTAGATGAAGTAGATGAGTGTTCCCTTAAGTGGTGACTCCGGGACTTGAACAAAGGGATCACGCACTCTCACTGGCCCGAGAGGGACTTTTCTGTTTAATGGTTGGACCATAAACAGGTTGTTCATTAGAGGAGCGCTGGTACTTAAGGAGACAGATGTAACACAGGGGTAAAACGGTAATTTGACCCAGCTGTGATTACGAACACTCGTGAAGGATTGACTTACCGGCATAGGTCTACATCCATGGACACATAAATGTTCTACAGTGAGAAGAGTTCAGTTGTGAGTCTTTAGTGGAATGACCCGCAGTTAATGAATATTAGTTAACCTGATTAATGAGTTTAATCTATTATCCTCATATCATTGGAGCTTTTGATCTGTAGGTCCATTAGGTCCCCCTGCTAGCTCGTAAAGAGTAATTAGGAACAAATATATCTTGAGAGAATTTGAATAGTTCAAATTCATATTGGGAATTAAGTTAATTGTACGAGATACAAATTAATATAATGTATAGTGATGCATTAAAATATAAAGTCTAATTTGAGATTAAACTTTATAATATTGAGAGATTGATATATTTGAAAGAGTTCAAATATATGTCTAATTAAATATATGGTATTTAATTAGAAGATGAATTAATTAATTATGAATTAATTAATTATTCAATTTAGTTTAAATTAAATGAGATTTAATTAAACTATAGTCTATGAGAGAAATAAATATTTGAAGAAGTTCAAATATTAATATGAATTTGATTCATATTAAATTTATAGGATTTAAGAGAATTTGAAGGAGTTCAAATTTTAATATGAATTTGATTCATATTATAGAATTAATTAATTGAAGGCCTCAAATTAAATATATGATATTTAATTGGGTAATTAATTAATTAACTAATAGAAGGTCTGAAATTAAATATATGATATTTAATTGGTGATTAATTAATTGAAAATTAATCAATTATGAAAATGATTAATCACTTATGGAAGTAATTAATCATTTATAGAAATGATTTAATCACTTATGGAAGTGATCAATCATTTATGGAAAAGATTAATCAATTATGGAATTGATTGGTCATGGAATTGGTTGGTCATGGAATTGATTAATTATGGAAAAGATTAAATCAGTTAGGGAAATAATTGATTTTAAATGAATATTTTATTCATGACCTTTCTCCTATAAATAGAACACTAAACCTAAGGCCACGTAAGGCCACAAGAATGCACTCTTGCATTCTCTCTAGCCTCCCTCTCATATTCTCTCAACTCAAGAACTTTAGGGAGAATTTTCTCTCATAGAGTTTTTCCCATTCAAGATTAGGTAGTCCCACAACTACGTTCCTAATCTCAGAGTTATAGCGGGGAAGATCAAATGGTGGTGTTCTTCGTTGTTGCAGAGCAATCAAGAGTCATTCTTGATTTTCAGAGACGTCAACGGAGGTTTGCTTCTCTTTTCTTTATTATAGATTTATATCTAAATTTTGTATGCTTAGCCTTAAGTTTCTATAGAATTTGTTCTATGATTTTTGCCAATGTTATGGTATTTTTGGATAAACAAAATTAACTACGAATCGGTCCCAATTACGCTTCCGCTTTAACGGAATTGAGGAATTCCAAATCCTTACAGATATAATACAAACATGAATAATACATCACTTTTATTAATGTTTGGTTAAATGTACATTTACTATCTACGAGTTTTAGCATAAAACCCAACAGTAACACCATTAACTAGTTAGGTTACTGTTTCAATATGATGACTTAGGTAACTCAGTCTTAATCCTGAGTGTGTCATGAACTCTTTCTCACGAGGGATTGTACTTTGATTATTAGCATATGGGTGAGAGTGGCATGTACGCCGATTCAATAAGCCTAACTTTTTGGGGACAAGATCGAATGGGAGGTTGGGGACATGATAATGTTGGGATTTATGCCCTAAAACTCGTAGATAGTGAATGTAATCGTTGACCGGATATTAATGAAATAATATTGATATATTTTTCCATTAATTGTTATTAGTTATTTTATATATGTCTTTGCCTAATAATAACCCTAATCCAATAAACTAGACATCCAAGGCTGTAATATGAGTCTTGAACTATATGTAGTGACATATGGATCGTTGTTCAAGAAAAAGCCTAAAGGGTCTATAGTATAGGGATAAGACTGGGTGTCTTATCCTGGTGACACTATGGATACGGCCCACTTTGTATTTGATACAAACGTTGCGATCCAACGCGTTCGTGTAGGAGACATGCGAGTGGGGGTATCATGTGCAATGAGTTTGCATAAGAACGGACCGCGAAATAGTAACCACTGGTTATAACACCGTTAACTAGTTGGTTTTCTATTTCACTAGGACGACCTAGACAACTTAGTCTTAATCCTATGTTGATTATGGACTCCTGCTCATGAGAGATTGTCCTTTAATTTGTATGGGTGAGAGTGGCCAATACGCCGACTCAATAAGCCTACCACTTTGGGGACAAGACCGAATGGGGAGCTGGGAACATAATCGTACAAGATGGAATTCACTCCTTCCCGACTTTAGGGAAGCAGATGAGTGTTCCCTTAAGTGGTTACTCCGAGTCTTGAACAAAGGGCCCTACCCTCTCAATGGCACGAGAGGGTTTTCTGTTTGATGGTTGGACCACAAACAGGTTGTTCATTAGAGGAGAATTGGTACTTAAGGAAATAGAGGTAACCCAGGGGTAAAACGGTAATTTGACCCAGCTGGTGTTACAGACACTCGTGAAGGACTAACTAGTCGATATTGGTCTAGATCCGTGGACACAGAAAATATGTCTGCAGTGAGAAGAGTGCAACTGTGAGTCTATAGTGGAATGTACACACAGTTAACGAATATTGATTAATGTGGTTAATGAGTTTGACCAATTAATCTCACATCGTTGGAGCTTCTGATCTGCAGGTCCATTAGGTCCCACTGGTAGCTCGTAAAGTAATTTGAGGCAACTAAGTAATAAAAGTAAATTGAAAATGTTCAATTTATTAAGGGAAACAAATATAATATATATTGATATATTATTATGAGAGAAATTAATATTTGAAAAGTTCAAATATAAATTTATGGAAGTTTGAAAGAGTTCAAAATAATGAATTAATTAATTTAAGGCCTAAAATGTGTTTGGGCAAAATTAATTCATTCTAGGCCGGGAATTAAATATGTGATATTTAATTGGTGGTTAATTAATTAAAGAATTCATTAACCGAGAATTAATCAATTATGGAAATAATTAATCACTTAAGGAAGTGATTAATCATTTAAGGAAATGATCTAATCACTTATGGAAGTAATTAGTCATTTGTGGAAAAGATTAATCAATTATGGAATTGATTAATCATGATTGATTAATTAAGGAATAAAGATTGAATCAATTATGGAAAAGATTGATTTAATTGAATATTTTATTCATGGCCTCTCTTCTATAAATAGAACACTAGGCCTAATTGGTCATGACACTTGAGATACTTGACACTCTTGAAAGAAAAGACCTAGAATTCTCTCTAGCCTCCCTCTTAGAGAAAGACTCCCACAAGTCTTTTGCCTCCTAGACTTAGAGACATACCGGTGTAACCTCTGTGGTGATTGTGTCAATCAAAGAAGAATTTTCAGCGAAGAAAACCTTAAAGCGGCTGCTGCGTTTTCGTTCGTGGAGCGTCGTTGGCGAAGAACGGTCAAGTCTACAACGGAGGTTTGTAACGGTTCTTCCTCTTTTCTTTAGAAAAGTTTTAAAAATAAATTTAGATTTATTTTAGCATGTTTAAACCGATTTTACAGCGGCTTTAAAAGTTGTTTAAAGTTTTGTTTGAGTTATCGTAACGGTATTTTAATGTTAATTAATATACGGCGTAAGGTCCAATCGATGCGTTTCCGCTGCGTGGGGACTTTTATTCCCTTCAGATAGCACAAGAAGGAATTCTCTCCTTCCCACTTCTAGGAGAAGTAGATTAGAGTATTCCCTTAAGTGGTGACTCTGGGACTTGAACAAAGGAAGTCCGCCCTCTCACTGGTCTGAGAGAGACTTTCTGTTTAATGGTTGGACCATAAATAGGTTGTTCATTAGAGGAGCACTGGTACTTAAGGAAACAGATGTAACACAGGGGTAAAACGGTAATTTGACCCAGCTATGGTTACGGACACTCGTGAAGGATTGACTTACCAGTATAGGTCTATATCCGTGGACACAGAAACGTTCTACATTGAGAAGAGTTCAGTTGTGGGTCTTTAGTGGAATGACCCACAATTAATGAATATTGGTTAACCTAATTAATGAGTTTAATCAGTTAACCTCATGTCATTAGAGCTTCTGATCTGTAGGTCCATTAGGTCCCCCTACTTGCTCGTAATTAAAGAGTAATTAGGAACAATTTATATTGAATAGAATTTGAATTATTCAAATCCATTATGGGAAAAAAGTTAATTGTATGAGATACAATTAATATAATGTATGGTGATACGTACATTATAATATAAAGTTGGGAAAATACACTTTTGGTCCCTGAGGTTTGAGTTAGGTTTCATTTTGGTCCCTGAGGTTTCAAACTCAACAAATTAGCCCCTGAGGTTTGAGTTTTGGAGCATTTTGGTCCCTGTCGTTCAACTTCCGTGAAATCACTAACGGGGAGATGATGTGGCACTCATTAAGATGACCTGGTCGTCTAAGGTGGCTATTGATGTGGCATTTTTTAAGTTTTATGAACAAAAGCAGTTAGTTTCAACATCTTATTATTGTCTATATAGATAAATTAGAATTGGGAAAATGACCTTTTTGGTCCCTAAGTTTTGAGGAATATGTGTGTTTGGTCCCTGGGTTTTCAAAATAGACCTTTTTAGTCCCTGAGTTTTGAGAAATAGGTTTAAAAGGTCCCTAAGTTTTTAAAATTAACCTTTTTAGTCCCTAAGTTTTAAGAAATAAGTTTGAAAGGTCCCTAATATTATTTTTTCAACTTTTTTCAATTGATATTTTTGTATTATTTTTTTAATATCGAATGGTTCTTAAAATTAAAAAAATTAAGAAGTATTAATTTAAATTTTTGAAAAAATAATATTAGGGACCTTTTAAACTTATTTCTCAAAACTTAGGGACTAAAAAGGTCCATTTTGAAAACTTAGGGACCTTTTAAACCTATTTCTCAAAACTCAGGGACTAAAAAGGTCTATTTTGAAAATCCAAGGACCAAACACACATATTCCTCAAAACTCAGGGACCAAAAAGGTATTTTTTCCATTAGAATTTAATTTTATGGTATAAATAGTAAATTGAAAATAGAAAAGCAACTTAGTGGTTCACTATCTTGAACCAACTCACTTTCTCTTCCCTACAACTTTTCTGATTATAATTCATACTTTACAAAAATAAGGTAAAAGAGGGATATATTTATAATTTGGAGTGCAAAATGGAGAGATAAAGTGTCTCCATATAGCCACTTTTATATATAGTATATATAGATATACAAGAATAGGAAAAGTTTTATTTATTGACAAATATTAATTATGTAAAACATACCTATTATCCATTAGAATGATAAAAAAAAAAAAAAAAAAAAGTCGGTCGCCGGCCGTCGCCAGCCACCGGCCATGAGAAGAAGAAGAAGGCCACTAACCATGAGGAGAAGAAGAAGAAGGAGAAGAAAGAGAGAAGAAATAAAAAATAAAAAATAATAATATTTTTATTATTTTAATATATTTTTAATTAAAAAATTAAAAAAATAATTCTTTTAAATAAAAAAAAATAACGCCACGTCATTCACCCGTTAGTTTTTAACGGAAAAATGGATGGGGGTACCAAAATGAAACTAAAACCAAACCTCAGGGGTTAAATTGTTGAGTTTGAAAACTCAGGGACCAAAATGAAACGTAACCCAAATCTCAAGGACTAAAAGTGTATTTTTCGCTCTTTTTTTTTTAATAAATCATGATATATATGCATTAATTTATTTTTTTAATAAATCATAATTTCCAATTTATGAGATATGGATAGGTAATTTATTTTTTATATTATTAATAAATCATCATATTAATTTCAAATTTAGGAGATACATGTAGAAATTTTAGAAAATTTATAGATTTTATCAATTTATTATTTTGTCAAACAAAATTAAATTTGAAGATTAGAGATTGATATGCGTAGATATTTTAGAAATATAATAAATTAAAAAAAATGAAAATCTTCAAATTAAGGAGAGGCAAAAGGGGAAATTAAAAGTTTCTCCCCTTAAGCCCCTTTTAGATAGTGTGTGTATATATAAATATATAAATATTATGATATATGGATATATAGCTATTTTCTTTAAGTTCAAAATAAATATTTTTAAAGTTTAGGGAATAAAATAAACTAAACTTGAAAGTAAAGTATAGAGACTATGAAATTTAGAACGTTTAAAAATTAAAATAGAATAATACCAAAAATTTAGAGACTAAAAGAAATCGATCCTTTTAAAATTAGTGATATTACACCTCTAAACATAGTTCATCAATAAGATAAACTCGGTAGATCAACACGAATATAGTTGAACCGATCATATATCTAATATTTCATTTTCTTGATCTAGATGTGAATCCTTTTCCCTTTCATTGTTAAAAGGAAAGTATTTAGACCCCGTTTGATGATCCTTTGGTTTTTAAAAATTATGTTTGTTTTCTCATAATTTTCTTACTATGATTTTCATCTTTGTTAAGGACATATGAACTTCTAGCCAGCCAAATGCCAAAAACAAAAACAAGTTTTTGAAAACGATTTTTTTTAGTTTTAAAAAATTATCTTGGTTTTTGAAAACACGGAAAGAATAGATGAAAAAAAAAAAACTTATAAGTGGACGTATTGTTTATAAGTTTTGTTGTAGGTGATTTTCGACCACACAGATGCACAAGGAGCTGACGAGGACAATCTGGCAGAGGTATGACCAAAAGACCGACCCAGAGGAAGATCGGACCAAAGGGTCGGGTCAACATGGCCCGACCCATATGGTCGGCCTCGGCCTTTTGCCGAGGCCGACCATTCGGCCCGTTTGCGCGGGCCGAGCCCGGTGACCTCTTTTCGGTCCCTGATGCCCCGATTCGCCCCGGTTCCGCCTGGTTCGTCCCGAAACACCTCCGAATTCCTAAAAACCCTAGGAGGACAAACAGGTATAAAACTCCCTCTTCACCACGGAAGAGGGGTTCCGAAACTCTATTCCTGACTCTCCCCTTACTATCTGTAGCTTCTCCTCGGTTTTCTGACTTAGGCATCGAAGGCGGTGTGGCCTACACCACGTCGGTGTGCAGTAGTTTTTGCTGGTCTTGCAGGTCACATCTTCCCCAGTTTCTACAAATTCACTGTTGGTGTCACGTGAAGGTCAGGTGAGTCTTCTGTCCGGATCTTGGCATCAACAGTTGGCGCCGTCCGTGGGGAAGAGTGATTGCCAGTTCAGACCGCGCATCGGTGGTGGTCTGCAGGATGAATCAGGTTCAGAAACCAGAAGGAAACCTCGGGTGTGAGCAGAGAGCGCCGAACCAGACTGAGGTCGCCCTCGGTGTGGAAAAGGTCGACCCTAACTCCGGAGGCTGTTGCGAGGTTCCGCATGTCAGCGATGCTGCTGGACTTGACCCAAGGGGACAACCAGCAGAGGAAACCCTCGGTATGGAAAAGGTCGACCCTAACTCCGGAGGCTGTTGCGAGGTTCCGCATGTCAGCGATGCTGCTGGACTTGACCCAAGGGGACAGCCAACGGAGGAATTGGAATCTGTACCACTAACGTCTGAGGAAAATAGGGTGAACATCGACACCAGACTGGGGGCTGAGCAGAGGGACCGAATGATCGATTTCTTGAGGGCTAATGCAGATTTGTTTGCATGGTCACACGAAGATATGACGGGAATCGACCCAGAGGTGATGGTTCACCGGTTAAACGTGGACAGGGATTTCAAGATAAAGCAGAAACGAAGAGCATTTAATTCAGAGAGGAATGAGGTTATTGCCAGTCAAGTGGATGAGTTGCTTAAGGCGGGGTTCATCCGAGAAGTTCATTATCCCCAGTGGTTGTCTAATGTGGTACTAGTAAAGAAGGCTAACGGGAAGTGGCGGATGTGCATCGACTTCACCGACCTAAATAAGGCATGCCCAAAGGACAGTTATCCTTTGCCAATGATCGACCAGTTGGTTGATGCCACAGCAGGGCACGAGATGTTGAGTTTTATGGATGCGTACTCAGGGTACAACCATATTAGAATGCACGAGCCCGATGAGGAGAAGACTTCAGTTATCACCAGTCGAGAGTTGTATTGTTACAAGGTTATGTCGTTCGGTCTAAAGAACGCCGGGACGACATACCAACGGATGGTAAACCACATGTTCGCTCCGCTATTGGGAAAGAACATGGAGGTTTACGTGGATGATATGCTAGTGAAGAGCTTGAAGTCTCAATGCCATGAGTCTGACCTTAGTGAAGCTTTTCAGATACTCCGAAAGTATCGAATGAAACTAAACCCGAGTAAATGTGCTTTCGGGGTAACGTCGGGAAAGTTCCTAGGGTTCATGGTACATCAGAGGGGGATAGAAGCAAACCCAGACAAGATCAGAGCAATCATGCAAATGTCTTCCCCGACCAGTCTCAAGCAGCTTCAAAGCTTGAACGGGAGGATTGCCGCCTTAAACAGGTTTGTTAGTAGATCAACTGACAAGTGCTTACCCTTCTTTAAAATTTTGAGACAGGGATCACGCTTCGAATGGACCGGAGAGTGCGAAAAGGCTTTTCGAGAGCTGAAGGACTATCTGAGCTCGGCCGCGCTCTTGGCCAAGCCGCTCCCTGGCGACGAGCTACTGCTCTATGTCGCGGCCTCGGATACGGTTGTGAGTTCTGCACTGATCAAAGAAGAAGGGAAACTCCAGCGACCCGTGTATTATACCAGTAGATCGATGGTTGGAGCGGAAACTAGATACCCCCAAGTGGAGAAGCTCGACAGCTGGGATGACCATGACAGCTTGAAGAGAGGCTCAGGAATTTCCTGGGCCTCCCCAAGCTTTTCCCCAGAAGAGTGTACGCACCCCTGGGATGACCATGACAGCTTAAAGAGAGGCTCGAGAATTTCCTAGGCCTCCCCAAGCTTTTCCCTAGAAGAGTGTACGCACCCCTGGGATGACCGTGACAGCTTGAAGAGAGGCTCGGGAATTTTCTGGGCCTCCCCAAGCTTTTCCCCAGAAGAGTGTACGCACCCCTGGGATGACCATGACAGCTTGAAGAGAGGCTCGGGAATTTTCTGGGCCTCCCCAAGCTTTTCCCCAGAAGAGTGTACGCACCCCTGGGATGACCGTGACAGCTTGAAGAGAGGCTCGAGAATTTCCTAGGCCTCCCCAAGCTTTTCCCCAGAAGAGTGTACGCACCCTGGGATGACCATGACAGCTTGAAGAGAGGCTCGGGAATTTCCTGGGCCTCCCCAAGCTTTTCCCCAGAAGAGTGTACGCACCCCTGGGATGACCGTGACAGCTTGAAGAGAGGCTCGGGAATTTCCTAGGCCTCCCCAAGCTTTTCCCCAGAAGAGTGTACGCACCCCTGGGATGACCATGACAGCTTGAAGAGAGGCTCCGGAATTTCCTAGGCCTCCCCAAGCTTTTCCCCAGAAGAGTGTACGCACCCCTGGGATGACCATGACAGCTTGAAGAGAGGCCTGGGAACTTCCTAGGCCTCCCCAAGCTTTTCCCCGGAAGAGTGTACGCACCGTCGGGATGGATACAATAGAGCAAATTGGCAAGCAAAGCAGAAGAAATGTTCGGCCTCATGCCAAGGCCAAGCATCCCAACTCCAAGGCCAACCATCAGGCACACATTCAAAGCAGCGTGACTGTTTCGAGTTCTCAGTCACTTTACTTTTTAGCACAGTCGAGACACTCAAAGGCGCAGGGAGATGCTTAAGGTAGGGTCGGGCAAATCTGCACATAAGCCTGGACGTCGGCGAGCAAATAGTACAGAGCTGCTGGTCAGCCTCATGCCAAGGCCGAGGCCGACCATCCACCTTCAAAAAGGCCAGGTATGGAACTAGTCCTTCTCGCTCGAAAAATGCAACGCTTGAGGTAATAAATGCCCATGTTGAGTGGAGGCTGGGAATAAGGGATAGGTTAAGGCTATTCCATTCCTTTGTTGTAATCGTCATGCAACTTTCTCATTATTTTCCAGTAAGGGCTGACATATGAATGCAGGGGGCTAAGCACTGAGCTAACAGGGGCTAGAGGCCAAGGCCGATCCTGGCCTCCTCCCTCGTTTCTCTTTTGCAGAAATTAACTTTTCAATGCAGGATTGTGAAGTTTTCTGTTTTTCCTATTGTTAATTATGGATAAGCCCTGGATCTGGAATGAAGCACTCCGAATGACCAATACAGGATTGTGAAGCTAAAATGGAAAATGTTGTGCTCGACCTCTTCCCGAGGCCGAGGCCGACCAAAGAGGCCCTCCAGCCACTTCTGTAACTTCTCACTCTTCTCATTTCCATTTCACCTAACCCCTACTCCAGGGAGTTTATACTTTGCATAGTTCGCCCTATCTTGCAGGATGACAAAGAAGTGATACAAAAGTCAGCACGAGACGAGAATTGTACTCTTAAATTGGGCTTAAGGAGCTCGACCTATAGCATTAAAGTCGCACCTGAATCCCAATTCAAGAGTGGGGGCTTAATGTTGTAGGTGATTTTGGACCACACAGATGTACAAGGAGCTGACGAGGACAATCGGGCAGAGGTAGGACCAAAAGACCGACCCAGAGGAAGACCGGACCAAAGGGTCAGGCCAACATGGCCCGACCCATATGGTCGGCCCGTTTGCGCGGGCCGAGCCCGGTGACCTCTTTTCGGTCCCTGATGCCCCGATTCGCCCCGGTTCTGCCTGGTTCGTCCCGAAACACCTCCGAATTCCTAAAAACCCTAGGAGGACAAGCAGGTATAAAACCCCCTCTTCACCACGGAAGAGGGGTTCCGAAACTCTATTCCTAACTCTCCCCTTACTATCTGTAGCTTCTCCTCGGTTTTCTAACTTAGGCATCGGAGGCGGTGTGGCCTACACCACGCTGGTGTGCAACAGTTTTTGCTGGTCTTGCAGGTCACGTCTTCCCCAGTTTCTACAAATTCACTGTTGGTGTCACGTGAAGGTCAGGTGAGTCTTCTGTCCGGATTTTAGCATCAACAAGTTTAATTTTCAAAAACCAAAAACCAAATAGTTATCAAACGGGACCTTAATTATTACTTATTTCTTAAATCATGACCTTTGTGGAGCCAACTATTTCTTTTTCCATTAGAAAATACTAATTCAAAATTTATACCATTCAATTAGAATTATAGAATAAATGTTTCCTCCTGGGAAAAATGGGGAGGGAGGAGGGGGATGTTTGAAAGTAATGTAATTTTAGCTTGAAATAAACTATGAGCAGTTTTCACGCATTTGGCATGTGAAAGAATCCAATTCTTTTTAAGTTTTACAATTATGTTGGAACGTGAGGATTCGAAACTCTGACCTCTTGATGAAGGATATATATGTCATAACCTGTTGAATTATATTCGTGCTGACAAAAGAATAGAAAAAGTGAAATAATCGTACTTAAATGAAATATAATTATATTGTTATAAATTAGTTAATTATATAGAAACATAAATCAAGTTTAAGAAAAAAAAAATTCTCTTCTGTACATGACCTATCAAGTTAATGTAAACTATAAACTTTAAATTTGCATCGATAATAAATAATAAATTATGAATTAATTTTAAATAGTAAATTAATTAATTAATTAATTATCAATAATAAATTAAAAATTAATTTTCGATGAATTAAAATTGATGTATCAACAAGAATTTGTATGAAATCTAAACAGTTGGAACATAAAGGGCACTATCTTTTCATTTTTTGAGAAGTTAAAATAAATATTTATTAAGGTTGAAATGTTTAGTATATAACAAAAAGTTAGCTTCAAAATATTTAGAATTTGTAGTAATAAACAAACAAAGTATTAAAAAACATCAAATATGGTAAAACAACTTTATGTAAAATAAGTCAAAGCGAGCTTAGCTCAGCGGTAATTGGCATGTACTCTCGACCATGAGGTCAGAGGTTCGAATCCCCCCACCCCCAAATGTTGATGTACTCAAAAAAAAAAAAAAAAACTTTATGCAAAATAAATGTATATTTTTAATTAATATTTTAAAAACAATAAAACGTAACATAAAAGTCATATGAGATGATGCAATTTAAATGCACCCGTTAAGGTAATTTTGAATCATTTCGATGTACAAGGAGCTGACGAGGACAACCGAACTGAAATAGAACTGAAAAGTGGACTCCAGAGGTGAAACCGACCTAAAGGTCCGGCCAAGGTCGGAGGGACCGGACCTTGGCCCGACCCTTATGGCGACCACTCGACCTGCTCCTTTCGCCTCCGTTCGGTCCCTTCTGCCTCTGGGCGCCTCGATTCCACCTAGTTCATCCTGAAACGCCTCCAAATTCCTAAAAACCCTAATAGCATGAATAGGTATTTAAACCCTTCTTCACCACTGAAGAACGGATCTCGAACTCTATTCTCTACTATCTTCTCTTGCTCTCATCCTTCCGTTTTCTGACTTAAGCATCGGAGGCGGTGTGACAAGCACCACACCGGTGTGCAGGTTTACTGTTTTGTAGACCACGTCTTCCCCCTCTCAAACAAATTTACCGTTGGTGGCACGTGAAGGTCAGGTGAGTTCCTCCCGACCAAATCTGACCATCAACAACACTCATAAAGATTAAATAAATGGAATATATGAAAAAAGTAGAAACTAAAAGGTTTACCTCCCCATGTGGATACATTAATTCTAAAGTTAATATTCTTATCCAATTATATCTAATTATAAAATTTGAAAGTTTTTTGAATGTCAAAAGTTTTATCCCTCATTGTCAAAAAAAAAAAAAAAAAAAAAAAGTTTTATCACTCTTTTATTTCCTTTGACTCTAGATTTGTCTTCTCCACTCATTTCTACAACAATATAACATAATTAAGATTTTGATGGAGTGAATGATGAAACATGGGAAAAATAGATATACATAAATTAATTTAGATATAATTTCTTTGTTAAAAAAAATAGATATCATTTTCTATCATGGTAAAAAAAATATCATAACTATTTATATATAAAGCACAACTCACTTTAGACATTTATAATTCTTAACTTATTTTATTAATTATATTAATTACTTTTAATAATTTTTTTTACAATTACACTAATAGTCCATTATAAAAAAAGTTTATCAATTTGTAGTATATAAACGATTTATGAACTCTTTATAAGTTTTTTTTTTTTGAGATATTATAAGTTTAAATTATATGTTAATTTGTTAGATATATTTTTTTAATGAATATAATTAACTTTTTATACAGTAAAATAAAGCAAAATATATACAACGTAGATTGTATGTGGTAATAAACTAGTAAACTTTAAATTTGATTAAACTAAAACTCTAAATTTGAATAATTAAAGTTTGATTCATAATATTTGAATAAAGTTCAGAATTGATTCATAATGAAAGCATGAACAAATAATAAACCACACAAAAGTCAAGCAACAAAATACTTAAAATTAAGGAGTAGAAATGTGTTCAAACCTAATAATGTAATATTTAAACTTAGCAAAAAAATTGAAAAGATTATGAAAAATAATAATAAAAGTCTAAACTCAAACACAATTTTAAAAACGCAACATAAATGAATAACTAGTACCCACAAAAATAGTTTTGCCTAACCACAATAACGTTTATTGCTCCCCACAAATCTTCAGAAAAGATTTTTCAAAAAAAAAAAAATCTTCAGAAAAGAAAAAAAAAATGAAACTAAATTAATTAAATTATGTTCAATTTGATTAAACTGAATTTTCTTTTGACAATGCTCATTGAGGAGATAAAAAATTAACTCTTATTTTAAATTAATGAATAAAAGTAAAATTACTTGAAATTTAAATATGTTTTATAGTTAAATTTGACGAAATCTTAGTGCATTTTTTATGGGGCATTTGCATCAATAGCAAAAAAAAAAAAAAAAAAAAATCAATAATTGCAGCCTTGCAGGCGTGCCTTTGATTTATTGGGTTTGCAGATATAGCAAAAAAACGTTTGGCCCGACCCAAACAATAACGCAAAAGACTAAAATAACCTCAGCTTGTCGTCCACTGATATACCAAATATCTAGTATATTAAACCCTAAAAATATACTAGCTATTTGGTATATCAATCAACTGATATACTAAATATATAGTAAATATATAGTATATCAGATGTATATTTCGTGAATATAATGTATTAGATATTTGGTATATCAATCAATTGTTATACTAAATATATAGTATATCAGATGTATATTTCGTGAATATAATATACTTTACACATGAGCTTTCATTAGTTTAGATATCTTTGATATACTTCATCAATAAATTAGAATTAGTTATATTAGCTTTATTTTGGGACAATATGTGTAGTAGAGGATTTAAACATCAAACCTCTCGGTTGAATGTGTATATATCAATGATTTTTTTTTAATAACAAGTCTATCATTGATGTATTTAGCTACTCATAATCATGTATATTTATTAATGATTTGACTAGTAAAAAAAAATGGGGTATATCAACGGTGTATCAACTTTCATAACAGGTATAGAAGACAAACATATATTTTATAAAAGACAAACATTTCATTTAAAATATGTAAATAATACAACATAATTCAATAAAGAGAAAAGAAAATATAAAAAATATAAGTAAAGAAAGTAACATATCAAGTATATCATTGGTATATCAAATATTATGTGTAACGACCCGACTTCTTAATAAGCCTTAAAGGATCTGTTACGACAATGCATGCTTTGGGGGCCTTTTTTTTTTCTTTTTTTTTTTAAATAAAAATAATTTAAAACAGAAACACTAATTTAAACAAAACTTTTATTCGGGATCCCTAATTTCAAAGATTTTAAACAAGCTTAAATAATTCCTAAAACATACATGAACAAGGCCTCTAAAAAAAATCTTCTTAGAACAATTTACAAAAGTAAAACATGGTTCTTAACGCGGAATAAAATAAATCATGAACTCAAGTCCTCTCATGGCCATCTATCGATTTCTCATCAATCGCCTTTCATCTGTCCTTGTCCTTACCTGGAAAAAAATATGTTTGAAAAGAATGAGTATTTTAAATATACTCAGTAAGTGACCCTACTATTGAGGTTGGGTCACGCTTTAAAAACATTTTTAAAAATCAACAATAAATATAATTTTGGTGGCTTTAAACTTTAATTTAAGCTTAGGATATACATCAATTTCATGCATATCCTAGACACATCAATTTCATGTGTATTTCTAATGAGAGAGAATATGCATCACTTTCATACACATTCTAGACACATCAATTTCATATGTCTCCTACAGAGGCCGTCAATTTCACGAAACCTCGAGGTCGTCAATTTCACAAACCTCGACTTAGGTACATCAATTTCATATCCCTAAGCCTTGCGTAGGCATCTCGGAACGTACATCAATTTCATGTACGCTAAATTAAACTCATTCCTTTAATGGAATTTAAACTCTTAAATAATTTTAACCTCAATCCCTTTAATGGGATTTTAGAAGACCACCAACTCAAATATTTTAAACAGCAAAATAATAATTTTCATGCTTTCAATAATTTTCATAAACTCATGCATAATGAAAAATATAAACTCTTTATGCATAATTCTCATGCTTTTAAACAATAACAATAATTTCAAGAGCAACTTAATACACGGATATTATAGAAAAATCAATTATTCTAGACACGAGAATTTTAGGAACTCAAATATTCGCACCCAATTAAAAGGTTCAATAGTAAGTTCACTTACCTCGGCTTGAACAATCTCGATCTACAATTCCAATTAATACAAACGACACCACTCTCGACCTTAATCGAATTATTGCTAAGAGATAACCTTCAAGCTTGTTGGTCCAACCTTAATCCGTTCTAAGATTTCACGAATTTTGGCTCCAATTGCCAACATCGTAACCGCCCAAAAACGCTGTTGTACAGCACCTATAGCAACACCTGCCGGAAACTACGCTCACGAACCGCTGCAACACAGCCCAGCCGCTGAAACTCGACCCAACGGAGCTGCCCCCGCTACTATGTCGGCACTGAGTTCGTCGGTGGAGACGTGAAAAGGCACGAATCAAGGAGTTGCTCGCCGGAGAAATCACGAGACCCACGCCTGAAGCCGCTGCGCCGTGACTAGGACTGCTCGTTGGAGACACCGCTGCACCGTCGGGGTGAAGACGCGCGAGGGACTGTAGTTGCTGGAGAGGACGCGCGCCGGGGAAACACCACGCCGGAAAAACACCACAGATCGAAGACACCGCCGGACTGGGAACGGGAAGGAGCTCTTGCTGCCGGTGACTGCTCGCCGGTCCGTAGCTGTGCTGCCGTGGGTTCGCCTGAGGAGTTCACGCCGCCGGGATTCTTCAGCCGTGGGTGCAAGGAGGGTGAAGGCTGCTGGTTTCGGGTATGAGAAGGAAGAAGAAAGAGATGGAGAGTAAATACCTAGGGCTGCGTGAGGGTTTTATTTTTAAAAGTAATGGGCTTGGGCTTGGCTCCACTCTCCCAAATAACTACAAAAATGCCCCTCCAGCTCATCTTTTTAATTATTTCTCCAAATTTTCAAATTTCAATTTCCCTCTCAGCCGAATTTAATTCCCAAAAAGAAATTTGAATTTTTCCCTTAATTTGCGGGCGTTACATTATGTTTATCAAATCAAGTATATATTAGATATATCATTAGTATATTAGGTATATCATTGTATTCATTCGAGTATATAAAATTTGATATACTTTATATTTCGTATATCAGTAAATATAAAATATATCAGATATACTACTAATATATCTATTGATATATCAACAAGGGTAAAATTGGAATAATAAAAAAAACGGAAATCGGATTTTTAAAATTTTGCTATATTTGCAAACCTAATAAATCATAGTTAAATTTGCAAATATCCTAATATTTTTTGCTACCCATTGCAATTCCTTTTTTTTTTTTTTATAGATTTAGAATGTTGATGGTCAATATGTGGTATGGACTTTTCCAGACACCCAAACATGTTTTCTATTTTCCTGTCTCGTTTTAATTATCTTTATCCTAAACATGTGTCCAAAAGAATAGATACATGCATTTCAAGATACTTTGCCAATAGTTATTATTGCATCTTAGAAACTTGAAACTTAAGAAAAGCCTTAAGAAAGCAAGTTCATTTGATTTTTTTTTTTACAACACGTGGAGTGAGAGGAATTTGAACCTCTTGCCTCTTGATCCAGGATATAAATTTTTATGTCAGTTGAGCTATGCTCTTGTTGAAAATTTTATTTGATTCAAATGTACTGTGTTGTAAAAGAATAGATACTTGTATAATCATGATGTTTTTTTTTTTCTTTTTTCATTTTGGCATTGCTTTATTTATTTTGGCTATTTTTTTTTCAAGTTTCAAAAATACCTCTGAACTTTAAAAAATGTTAAAAAATATTCTTACCGTTAAGTTTTGGATGGAAACCGTTAAAGTTTCAGTTTCATTAATACCTTTGAACTTTAAAAAAAAATCAAAAATACCCCTACTAAAAAACATTTATTCTTTTTTCTTCCTCCATCTATAAATAATTTTTCTATAAAAATTAATTAGAAACTTTACTTATTTTTCATGTATTCATAGACCATAAGTTTTTCTTCTGTTTCGGCACATCCTCCCAAAAGTTTGACTAGATTTTTGTGTTGAAGCTTCAAGATAACTTTTTGTTTTGTCCTTGAATTCTTCATGTTTTTTTATTGTTAATAGGCTTTTCAATGTTATTTCCTCATCGACCACCACTCATTAGCTTTCCCTATATTCATTTTAGGAAAAATAAATGAAAATATTATCATATTGTGGTTCTTCCACTTCTTAAATATTATTAATAAAAACAAAATCATATATAAATCTTTTGATTAATTAATCTTGTAAACTGTACCAAACCTATAGCTTCTAACACTTTTTGTACTTATCACTAACCTACACAAACAATGAAAACAAAAAGAAAAAAAAAAAAACCTATGTTTTTCTCTTCCACTCCTTTACACTTTTAAGAAGAGAAAACTTGATTTCAAAATTTGTTCTCATATGGTGTTGTGTTGAACATAGCTTTTATAAGCAAAGTTTTTGCATTGATTTTCATGAAGAAGAATTTAGAGAGAGAGAAAAGATAAGCATTTTTCAATAAAGGTATTGTTGAAATCTTTTGAAAGTTCAAAGGTATTTTATGAAACTGAAAATTTAACAGTTTCCATCCAAAACTTAACAGTAAGAGTATTTTTGAAGATTTTTTTTTTTAAAGTTCAGAGATACTTTTTTTTTTAACAAACTCCATAGTTGATGAGTATTTTTTATAATTTAGGGTATTATTTTTCTTTCACGATAACATATATCTCTCTCACTCATCCCTTTAAATATAAATATACTTTATTTTCCTCTCACCAAAATTTCCTCACGTTAATTAAAAGAATTGTGACGTCTTGGGAATCTGCAAAGTAGAGTAGTAAACTACACAAATGAAATGAATGAGAGCAAAAAAATGTGATATTTGATATACATATTCTTTTAGCCACGTGGTTGTGTGAAGCGTCTATATATTACAAACAGCACAATACCAAGAGAGGGCAGATAGAACATAGAACTCCTCAGAGTTTGCAACCAAACAGAAACAGGAAACCAAAAACCATTTGGATATCAAAACAACATCTTCGACGAAGAAGATGCATCGCGAAGTCGAAACGTACGAGCAGAGGCCGAAGCTATCAAGAGAGCAACTAAGCCTAATCTTCAGAAACCATGATGGCGACGGTGACGGCCGCCTTAGCTTCGCCGAGCTCACTAAAGCTTTTCGGTACATCGGAGCCCTTCTGCCGCCGTTTAGAGCTTTCTGCGCTCTTCTTCACGTTGATTCTGATAGAGACGGATTCATCTTCATCGACCAGAAGGATTTTGAATTGCTTGTCAATTATGCCGACCAACGGAAATACACCGTCATTTGATTTTTTACATTTCTCTCTTTGATTCAACTCTTTTTTTTTTTCTATCATTTTCAAATCTCGTGTATCATCTCTTGAACTCCAAAAAAATAATAATATTCAAAATAAAAGATTAGTGTCTGTATATATATATAGTAATTGATTTCAAATAAAGAGATATTTCTTTATTGAGTAATAGTTTGTTATTTTTTTAATTTATGAGTAACATTTAAGTCCAAATCAGCGGCGGATCTACAGTAAGCCCGCGAGCCCCTCTGGACTTCAGAGTTTATAGAATTATTATTGAATAATTCAGATGGATTTTCTTATTAATTATCAGTTTGCTCCAGTGGTATGCACGCGTTAAGCCCCCTCGCCCAGGGTTCGAATCCTTGAGATGTTAGTACATCAGCCTATTATAATATATAATATTATATTTTTCTAGTAATTTCTTCTTTAAAATTGGTTATTGTTTTTAGAAATGAATAGAAATATTTTTAAATTTTAGTAAATTAAATTTTGATAATTAATCCTATAATTATTATAAAACAAAAAGTTATAATTATTATTTATGTTTCATTTTTTATATATATTTATATAAAAGAATATACGTTGAAATATCATTTTAGCCCATGTCTTTTGAGACTTGTTTTATTTTAGTTCTTGTATTTTCAAGTGTATAAATTTAGTCCCCGTGCTATTAATAAATCTTAAAATTAGTTCCTACTGTTGGTTTATTATTGACTTTTCCAAAAATAAAAAAAAAATAGTCTTTATCAACCTCACTCCATATGATTTGGAAATATATTTACATGGTGTCTTTTCTTGAATGAAAAGTATTATTATTATTTTACCAAGTTTTATAAAATTTATAAATTCAAACTAACGATAATGACTACTTTTTAAATTTATTGAATGTACAATAACTAAATTTGGACATTTAAAGGTACATGGACTAAAATTGAATGAGACCTAAAGTGACAAAAATGGTATTTTACCTTAAAAAATATCAATCATATTCTCTATCTAACAAATTCTTATCCTCTGAAATCATGCTTTGATTGCCTAACGAGTGATAATAGTATCTACGAGTAATAGTATTGCTTTATCTATCTATATCTATATCTATATCTATACTATATTAAAAGGCGCTTAAGGGGGGAAACTTTTGATTTCCTTTTACGCCCCTGTTTAATCTTCAAATTCCTTATTTGTCATTCCTATTTAATTATTCAATATTTTATTATAATTGTAAAAAAAAAGTTCATTATCACGTTTATTTATTGTTTTTTTTTTTAAAAAAAAAAATCTCATGAGGGTTATGTGTTTGTTGATTTTTTTTTTTTTTAAAGAGAGTTACGTGTGGATTTAGATTCCAATCTATTGATTTTTTTTTTTTGAAAAGACAATTTATTGAATTGAATTTTATTTTAAAGAATGGATTGATTCTTAATATCCTTATAAAATTAAATTATATTCAAACTATTAAGATTTTATCATCTTTAATATATAATTAAAACTATTAACTCTTATTTTAAAACTTTAAAATAAAATTGTTAAATTTCACGTGCAACACACGTGTTTATTACTAGTGGTACTAAAACAAGGCTTAGTTTAAGAAAACAAGGTACTAATTTTTTTTTTTTTTTTTTTTGAGTTCATCAAACATTTGGGAGTGAGGGTATTCGAACCTCCGACCTCGATGATACATGTCAATTACCTTTGAGCTATGTTTATTTTGACAAAGAATATTATAATTAATAACACTTCATGCATTTATTTCTCTTTTTATATAATAAATACTTACTTCATTAGTAAGATTCTCGAAGAAATAATTTTATTTAGTTAATTTTGAGTTGTTTTAAACAAAATCAAAGTAAAAATAGTTATGAATTAATAAGTGTCTAAGTTCATTCGCTTATGAATTACTACCAATATTATGCAGATTTTGAAGACGTTCGGGTTTTTCTCTAGGGAAACATTGGACGGATTATAGAGGTTGGAGGGTCAAATTGAGGCTCATCTAGCAGGGTAGGGATCCCAAAGTTTTTTTTTTTTTTTTTTTTTTTTGAGAACGGTAGGGATCCCAAAGTTGAATCCAGCAAAAACACTTCAATAAAGAATCTCTCTCTTTCTTCATTTGAAAGTTCCAAATGGAAGAAGGCACAATAATTAGACTGATGGAGAAACTGAAACGTATGGCAACTGATGGGGGATTATGGATTTGGATGATGATGATATATAACCTACGGGCTTATGTTCTTAATTCGAATGATTATCCGATCTAATTAGATGTTAAAACTATATTAGTGCTTGATGCGGGAAGGACTTTTCTTATGAGTGAGTTATCGATTTTTACGGTGCATAACTTATACAACTGTAACGCCCCGCATTTTGGAATCAAATCATTTTAGGATTTGTTAGTGTTCTTATTCTAATTTAGAAAATTAGAAATTAAGTTTAGTCTCGTGTCGTTAAATTAAATTTCTATAATTTAGGGAAAAAAGATTTTTAATTAAATCCTTAATTTCCTAAAGTTTGGAGGTTTAATATTTGATATTTATCTTCAATTTCAAGAGACTCAAACTTCCCTTAATCAGTTTTAATCCAAAAATCCTTTAGGGGCCGTTTGTTTTTTGGGAATCTGAGATGCCCATGAGTCAGGCATCTGGATTCCCACGTTTGTTTTGCAGTAATGTAAGATACCCAGGTATCTCGAGATGCCCGGGTATCCTAGGATGCCCTACCGGAGGTAATCTAAGTACTTTTGGATGCCCTTTTGAAACATGGGTTTCGAAGATTCCCATGTTGCGGGCATCCCCTCTTTACCTTTTTGCCCTTTGTTCATTTTTTTATATATTTTCTTTCATCAATTTTCTTTATCTTTATTTTTAATTTTATGATTTAAATAGATCAATGTCCAATAATCAACTTTATATAATTAAGTATATTTATATATTACATTTACATATAAAATAGACTTCAATTCAATTAGACTTCACCTCATATAACATTAATTATATAATTGTCTTTTAGAAAAATATTAAAATTAAAAATAAAATTTATATTTAATATAGCTTTTTTATTTAAAAAAAGTCATATATTAATATGAATTCTATGAAATAACATACAAAAAATGAATGTACACTAAATTAATATAAAAAAAATTAAATTAATAAAAACAAATATATATTATATAAATATAAATTATATTAAATCAATATATAAATTATATTAATATATTAATAAGGGCATTTTTGGAACATTACATAAATTTACAACATTTTCGAGAATAAATCCTTCAAAACTATCAAAATATTCCGGGATACCTTATAAATTTTCCTACAAAACAAACGTGGCTATCTGAAGATGTCGGATATCTAAAATTCCGGTCATCTGAGATTCCAGGCATCTGAAGATGTCGGACATCTACATTCCCAAAAAACAAACGGCCCCTTAGGAGCTAAGATTGGGTTTAAAATTCAGATTAAGGATTCAAAATTGAATCCTAGATTAAATCTAATTCCTATTTTAATTAGGTTTTCATTCTTAAGGTGTATTTTGAAGGAAAAAAAAGAAGAAAAATAAGCAATAAAAAAAAGAAAAAAAAAAGGAAAACCCTCATCTTCCTCTCATTTCCCTCCTTCTCGTGTAGTTGTCGCCCCTCCCCCTGTGATTTTTTTTTTCAGCCAGTGACTCCCTTCCACTATCGATCCTTCTTCCCGAGCAAGACCCACGATCTGTTTCTCTTTGCGGTTTCTCTCTGCTGGCGACTCTCCCTCTCTTCGTGCCTTTGGTCAGCTGCGAGGAGACCCACGGCTCGTCTCCTCCATTTCTCGCGCTGTAAGGTTCTTTTTCTCCTTGCTTGTGTTCGATTGTGGCGAATGGTTGGCTAGATATCTCTTCCTTGTCTCTCTTTTCCATTGACAACAAGGAGCCCACGCCGTCGCTCTGCTTTTCATTGTCGTTCGCATGCCGCCACGAGTCTCCTCATGCGAACATCTTCTGTGCAGCACAATTGGTATGGTTCCAACTCTCCAAACAGTGTTATTCGAGGTTTCGGTAAGATTTAGTTTGTACCCATGATTATTTGGGCTCGATATTGAATTAACCATTCAGTTTCAACCCTGTTATTACTCTAAAATTTTGCCCGCTGCCTATCGAATTAGAATTTCATTGACCCATTCGTTATCAACTTCAAAATTTCAAGTTTAAGGTTCGTTTTAGCGTGTTCGGACTCTTTCGGTAAGCTTTGGGTATTTACCCATGCTCTTGTAACCTCAATTTAGGTTACCCACTCTTGTTCGACGTTTAAACTGGTTCTCGTGGTTGATTTCTTGTCGTTTTAGCGCTGTGCAGTGCCGCTTGGACTCGAAATCGCTCTAATCTTGTGACCCATCCTTCGTTTTGCCTTAAACCCAAGCACCCACTACCTAGGGACTCCAGATAAGTGATTTCAAATCACTAAGTTCACTAGACAGCAAGCGTTTGGGGCCAATTAGACGTTGAGCAGTAAATTCCAACACCATTTACCTTCCTTTATTATGTCTTTTTGGTGTTGGAAGTCGATTCCTAGTCCTTAGAAGTTATTGCTTGTAGTTCGGGCTGTTTAGGTTCTTCAAGTTGGTTATGTTGATCTTCAAAGATCGCTATAGGTAAGTGGGTTTCTACCTATTGAGTTTGTTTGCTCGTGTGCTAGCATGCTGTGTTTTATTTGTTTAGTTTCGATATATGTTTGATATATGTATATGTTGTTAGACTAATGATAAGTTTTGAGCAAGCTGAACTGTTGTGTTGATGTATGTTAAGTTGTAGTGATGCGATGTGGCTAAAATAAATATGCTGATATCATGTTGTGGTTGGTTGTAAAGTATGATCTTAATGTTATGAGTGTATGCAGTGGTTTTGGTTGTCACATGAACTAAAAGCACGACATGAGTTAGAAAGCATGATGAGGTTGTGCATTTTGGCTTGTGAGCATGTCATTGGCATAAAGCATGGTCTAGAAGCATGATGTGTAGGATTCATGCATTCTAGTGAGATTGTGAGGTCGAGAACCTCGTGTGTTGAAAAGGAAAGTTAGGTGAATATCAGGTGCCTCGGGTAAAAATGGTCGAGGGGTGGTATGTCACCAATGGATTAAGAGAAGCATCGGGTGCCTTGGGTAATATGGCCAAAGGGTGATGTACAATTTGATTGTGAAGTCATCGGGTGCCTTGGGTAATATCGCCAAGGGGCGATGTATAGTACAAGGCCTTGGGTAATATGGTCAAGTGGCAAACGTTGAGCGTGAAGGGATAAAAGCCCTATCGCAGCGAAAACAATCATAAAACCACACTGTAATTTTCTCAAGATTAAAATACCAATACAGTTCGCAAACAGACTTTACAGCAACGTAATCTACATTAAACATGCTGGAAAACTGATATACAGCATGCAAAAACAAAAGAAACCCCTAGATCTACACTAGATGCAAACCCTATAAGGCTTGGGATAAAAAAAATACTTACTACCGTAGAAGTTTTTGATCTAATCTCGCCATTTCGCTTGAGTTTTGCAAGAAAAACAGCAACCTCCAATGGAACCTTCTTGCTGAATTTTGTGAACCCAACCACAAGATCTTCACCAGTATTCTCACGAGGAATAATCGTTGATTGCTTGTGGGAGCAAGGGAAATTCTAGGGAATTTTGGGAGGTTTGATCTCTGTTTTTGCTTGAGAAAAAACACAGAGAATAGCCTTCTTGGGAGAGAGAGATGCTTGAGAGTGAGCGAGCGATTAACCTAACTGAACAAGAGAGTTACGGTGAAATACCCAACTCCCTCATATTTTTCCTCTCCAACGTGCATCTCACTGAGTTAGTGGAAAGAAAATTTCTTATCAGTTACCATTAACTAATAAGATTATCAATTAATTATTAAATAATTAATAATTAATTAAATAATAATAAAATTACTAATTAATCTTAATATAATTTACATAAATCATATTTATGTAAACATCCCACATAACCTATAGTTTTAATGTAATATAATTAAATCAAATTTAATTAAATTAAATTAAAACTAAAATATTAATTAACTCAACAATTAATTAATACTATAATTAAATATCATATATTTAACTATAACTCTCTCATGAGTATGTTGTGCATGCTTAGTTCACTTGCATGTTTTCCATATTTCCCTAAGAGTTCTAATTCAATGAGGCTAGAGTTGTTCTTTGCATGTATCCATAAGAATTTATTTTGCTCGGGATTAGCAAAAGCTTAAGTTTGGGGATGTGATAGCATGCATAAATGCTATCATTTTATCCCTAGATTTAAGAGTTTTTGTTTGGTTTTATTGTGGATTTAATGTCTAATTATGTAATTTCAACAATTATGTCCCAGAGAAGCTTTATCATCAATTTTGGAGAAAAAGATGGAATTATGACCCAAACAATGGAGATATGGGTCAAAGAAGCAAAGCAAGGACCTTAAAGTGAAGACCATAGGCCAAACCTTCGGAGAGAAAGACCAAAATCCAGCCCACAAGCCGAGAGATGGAAAACCAAAAGGAGGGGTGGCTTCGAGACGCCACTCTCGGCGTCTCAGCGCCAAGGCGACTTGGACAACACGAATATTACGTCACGGCGTCGAGAAGTTGTGACGTTAGCGTGTCGACACTAGGCAAGGTTGGAGCACTATTTAAAGGGACCCTTGGCCTCGATTTTCAATCATCAAGCAACAATTTGGAGTATTTTCCAAAGGCTCCTAGAGCCTCGCTTAGAGGGAGGGATTGAGAGATATGTTTTAGAGAGTTTTGTGAGCATTTTTTGGGTGATTCGGACTTGTGACGGGGCTCCAATCGAGACTTTCTTACGACGGATCAAAGTGTAAGCAAGGGTTCGACGTCAGGATAAGCTTTATACCTTTTTCTTTGTTCATATTAATACATGTATATGCTGGAAGTTTTGTTTGTGCATATGACGATGTATAGCTAAGTCCCGACTTTCGGGTCTTGAATGAGAATATACAATTGAAAGATATTTTGACTACTATTGTTGTGTCCATTTACTGATTATTAATTGAGTGGTCGTAATGCCTTATAAATTCTGACCAAGTTTATATTGATTTGTTACTTAGTGGAAACTCGAAGGAGAGAAACTAAGTTAGGACATATCTCAATTAGTTAGACTTAAATGCTCGTAATGATAGCGAGAGTAGTTGGTTAGGCCTAGCGATCTAAAATGAATCAGGACTTAAGACTTAACCCAATTAATAACGCTAAGGACACTTAGGTTATATGAGTTAACGATAATTAGGGGAAACCGACAGGAGATCCTACGTTAATAAGTAGATTCTAGATCTATAATTAGTGGGCATAATAATTAGTCAAATATCTAGTAGATTATATATGGATTTCAAGACCTGAACTCTCATCCTATTTGTGAACCCTCAGTGTGTTAACCTCTGTTTGATCAATTTACTGCTTTAGTATTTCGTTTGTTTGATCTGATTTCTCTTTGCACTGGATTACCTAGATAATATGCAGTCTCGTTAATTTTAGTGTTTAATTAGAATCTTTGTTGTCTAAGTCACGTTACTCCCTGTGGAATACAATATTCAATTTACTTATCGTCTTTATTACTTGCGACTCGTGCACTTGCAGATCGACCACAACAATTTTGTGCAAGATTTTGGTGGGGCTTGATTGGAGACAAAAACAAATGCCACTGGATGAGTTGGAAGAAGTTGTGCAACAACAAGACCAGAGAAGGAAAGAGATTTATAGAACTCTTAGCTTTCAATCAAGCGATGCTAGCCAAACAAAGCTGGAGAATCATCAGAAACCCTAAAAACTTAGTCCACAAGATCCTCAAGGGGTGTTATTTTAAAGATGGAAACTTCCTAGAAGCCCTAATAGGAGTTAGGCCCTCAATGACGTGGAGAAGAATATGGTGGGGTCATGAGTTATTCTCTAGAGGATATAGATGGAAGATTGGCAATGGAAATTATATAAACATCGAAAAAAATCCCTGGATAAATAAAAAAGGAAATTGCAGGCCAACTCTAAACAGGGGAACTGATAAGGGTAAAAAATATACCTATTTTACCCTTATATTTAGCTCATTTCCTTGTCAAAGTTGCATGTTTAGATCAAATTTACTATTCTCGAGCTCTAAAAATGTTAAACTTGATGAAATAGAGAGTTGAGAGTCATATATGTCAAATTATGCTTAATTGTGCTTAAAAAAACCTATTTTGATATGAATTTGACTTGATTTGGTGTTATGTAGAAAACAGAGGAAAACTGGAATTCCCCAAAAATGCGAAGGCAAAATCCAAATGCGACCGCATTTCTGGGCAGACAGAGGCAGTTTCGAGTCCGTTGCGGGTCGTTTTGAACGAGAGTTTTGCGCACCTAACCGGTTGTTTTGACCCCGAAACTGACTGGGCTACCTACCAGCAACTATTTCGTGGCTCCTCAACTACTCCCCACACTATATAAGGCCTTGATTCGAAGGAAAATCCAAGTAGAACTCACTGGGAAGAAGAGGGTGGTGACAGAACCCTAGTAAACGCCCATGAGTAGGGATGCCCGTGGTCCTTCTTAGATGACTGAATTCTAACCTTTAGTTAGACATCAAACCTGAGTGTTTGTAGAGATTTTCACCCTATTCCCACTTGTAAAGGAGAGTAGAGTGTCGAGCGAACTTTGGAAGGATTGGATAAAAGAAAAAATCCTAGTTTTAGCTACTGCACCTTATTTCCAGCAATTGTTCTTTTCATTATTTTTGTATTCTTACATTCATTATGTCAATGAAAAGTTATTCTTTTGCATCTTATTCTATCATGTGTAGCTAAATCCCATTGAAGGGTTCAATATAGTGAATTCCCTTATGGTTAAAATAGCTTGGAAGTGTTTATTTTGTTTCAGATCTCGACATGTATGCGCGCGATTCAGTCCATGTCCGAATTGTTCACACCCAGATCTTGACGTCCCTCTCGTCGGATTGTTCTAGATCTCGCCACGCATGCCCAGATCTCGTCATGAGTTCAAATGCACGCCCACATCGAAGACCCAGTCAGTCACGTTCAGATCTCGCCATCGGACTACTCCTTCATCCCCTCCATTTTGATTTAAAAAATTTAATAAAATGAAGAGAGAAAAAGAAAATAAGGGAGAAGAAAAAGGAAAAAAAATGTTTCCGCAGGTGGTCGACCGGCCAGCTAGCGACGACGGTGGTCACCGGTGGCTGACGACTTTAACAGTGGGTGGTTGTAATAGTGATGAAGAAGAAGATGATGGTGGAGAGAGAGAAAGAAATTTATTTTAAAAAATTTTTTATTTAAAAAAATAAAAAAAAATTAATAAAAAAAATACATCAACCCTACGTTAGTTTTTAACATAAAAATGGATGGAGGGACCAAAATAAAACGAAATCCAAATCTCGATGGCTAAATTGTCGAGTTTGAAAACTCAAAGACTAAAATGAAACTTAACCCAAACCTTAGAAACAAAAGTGTATTATTTCTAAAAGAAAATCCATTACAAAGTTAACGAAGAATATTTCGTTGCAATAATATCTTGTTTCATCAAAAAAGTTTTGTTGCAATAACATATTAACATGTTTCAGAGCAAGAATAGCGATAAAACGGATTGCAATAATCCCATATTCACAAGTTGACCGTAATTGTTGGTTCCAAGTCAAGATACCATAACAATTTTTATTTAAAAAATAACACAATTAAGATACGAATACTCTTGTAGCTTGGAGAATTTTTTTTTTTTTTTTTTCTTTCTTTCTTTCTCGGAAAATACCCACTCTCTCGTTAAGTTTAAGATATTGACTTACAATTTGTCTTTATGTATAGGAGTTGGTATATGTCAAAGCATGCCCACTTTGACTTGCCCATATACTAACAAAAGGATTGCGCAGGACATGTTGTCTAAATTTATGATATATATATATTTTTAACAAAAAAGAAGTTTAAATTTATGATGGTAGTCGACATTTTTTTTTTCTAAATTATAAAAAATATTCTTGAAATATGTGGTTTGTTTAACAAATACTCATCAACTTTCATTTAAATTTTCTAAATTAAAACTAATACATTTTAATTTTTTTAATTTAAAAACCATTCAATATTCAAAATAAATAAAAATATATTAATTAAAAAAAGTTGAAAAAATAATTTGAAAGACCTTTTAAATCTATTTCTCAAAACTAAAGGACTAAAAAGATTTTTTTTCAATGAAAACTCAATGACCTTTTAAACTTATTTTTGAGAACTCAAGACCAAAAAAAGTATTTTTCCCTCTCTTTTTAATAATACAATATTTTATTCTAGAGATCCCATACCATTCTCAAATACTACTTATTCACAAACAATTAATGGAGATAGTATAAAAAATTTTGTAGGTGGTACTAGAAATTTTCGCACCAAGTGGTAGAGGTGATTGGTGAGTTTCGGACCAATGGATGGACAATGGGAGAAATGTTCAACTTCCATCTTCAGCATTAATTTTCTAGGAAGAAAAAGAAACCCTGTCACTTCTCTTCTTCCTTAAGACAAAAGCTGTCCTAATCAGTTGCCAGTGACGCCATTGAACACAACCTTCTAACAGGGTGAGTATTTGATTCAAACTTCAAAGGCTACAGTTGTCCATCAATATGGATTCTTTCTCTCAAACATTAATTGCTTTTAACTTAGCTATTTGTCTCTTCAGGTCTGTAGCTGCCATTGATTCCTTAACTTCTCAAAATCCATTTCTCAGCGACGGGCTTACTTTGCTCTCCAAAAATGGAGACTTCGAATTGGGTTTCTTCAGTCCTGGCCTTCCCAGTAACCGTTACTTGGGAATCTGGTTCAAGAATCGACGAGGCCCAACCTCTGTTTGGATTGCAAACAGAGAAAACCCCATTAACGACTCGTCTGGCGTGTTGGTGATGAGCGTTAGTACAGGAAATCTTACACTCTATAGCCACAATAACACTGTCGTTGTTTGGTCTGCCAGGTTACTGAGAAAAGTCCCCAATGGGGTGCTGCAGCTATTGGACACTGGAAATCTTGTGCTGAGAGATGGGGAAGATGCAAATCCCCAAAACTATTCCTGGCAAAGCTTTGATTACCCAACCGACACTCTCTTGCCTGGAATGAAGCTAGGTTGGGACTTGAGAAATAAGATTGATAGAAGATTGTCTGCTTGGAAAAATCTCAATGACCCATCTCCTGGAAGCCTCAGTTGGAGGATGGAGCTTCATGAATATCCTGAGACTGTCATGTGGATTGGTTCCAAAGAATTCTTCAGGCATGGCCCATGGAATGGTGTGAGAATCTCCAGTTGGCCTATAGGCTTAGCGCCAAACTTGGTACTCCACTTTGTTTCCAATGAGGATGAGGTTTACTACCAATACACTGTGATAGATGAGTCTTATACAGTGATGCTGGTGTTGAACCAATCCATCAACGTGCGCACGGTGTACTTATGGTCTGTAACCGACAGAAAATGGACGGTTTACAATTCATTACCAAGAGATTTCTGTGACAATTATGCTCTGTGTGGCCCCTATGGATATTGTGATTTTAGGGTCGTTCCATCTTGTAACTGTTTACAAGGGTTTAAGCCAAGATCACCTGAGAATTGGAAGGGAGGGGAATTTGGAGATGGTTGTGAACGAAACAAACCGTTGAATTGTGGCGATGAAGTTGGGTTTGCACAATTCAACCAAATGAAACTGCCTGACACAACGCATACTTGGGTAAACAATAGCATGAATCTTGAAGAATGCAAGCAAAAATGCTTGAGGAATTGTTCTTGTATGGCTTATGCCAATACAAATATCAGTGGGAGTGGCAGTGGCTGTGCCTTATGGATAGGTGATATCATTGACCTGAAAATAATTCCTGGTGCTGGACAAGATTTATATGTTAGGATGCTAGCATCAGAATTAGGTAAAAGTTTTATTTTTCAGTACTTCATTCTTTATAGTTCAACAGATTAACAGTGATTTGCGTTCCTAATATATGTGCCAATTGTATAACTGTTGCTTTGATGTGGAAAAGTCAAGCAAAGAGAGAAACATAAAAGATTGAATCCTAAGGTGAAAATTGCTTTGGTTGTGATTGCCGCGGGTGTAGTTTTGGCTATCCTCTTCATATGCTTATACATTTTCAAACAGAGATCAACCTTCAAAGGTAATTATTTCTCAAACCAACATGGTCTTACGCATCTGCCATTTTATCTTCAATATCTGTTACAATGCTCTTATTTCAGTGGATGCTGATGAACTGAAACAATGAAACATATATGCCAAAATTGTAACAAATTTTGAGAAGATAGTTTAAAGATTGAAACTCTGGTTGATAGCTGCACCATTATTCCTTTTTCTGCTTGAAACATTTTTCATGATAATTGTTTTGCATCAGTATAATGACCTTTAAATGTATATTAGTAGATAAATATTTTGTACCATCATGGGAAATGATCTTTAATGAACTGAATAAATATTTTCCCTCAAATCTTTTTGCACCATGTTCATTTCTTTATTCATCTCAAAACCAATGGACAATGAGAGGAGTAACTCATGTATCTTAGGAACTTGTGAGGTCTCCTTATATTTTCAATTTGGGATTCTCGACACTTCTAGTTTAGTCAATGTTATTCAATGTAAATGTAAACGTTGACAGAGCCTGCAAATTTCAGATGACCATGAGAAATTAGAAGCTGAAGACTTGGAGCTTCCCTTGTTTGATCTATCCTTGATAAATAGTGCCACTAATAACTTCTCACTTGATAATAAGCTTGGAGAAGGTGGCTTTGGACCAGTATATAAGGTAATTTTCTATGTTTATCTAATCTAATCAATACTCATTCTTTTCAAATCAGAAATGCTTAGGAAACTTTGAATTTTCAGGGTAAGCTTACAAATGGACAAGATATTGCTGTGAAGAGACTTTCAAAGAGTTCTGGACAGGGAATGACCGAGTTCAAGAATGAAGTAATCCTAACTGCAAAGCTTCAACATCGAAATCTTGTAAAACTTCTTGGTTGCTGCATTCAAGGAGATGAGAAAATGCTAGTTTACGAGTACATGCCAAACAAAAGTTTGGACTTCTTTATATTTGGTAAGAATCCCTTCAAATATCAATTCATTAGTTTTTCCCATTAATTGGAATATATTTTGTGTATGTTGACGTCTATCTTACACTTTCAAATGGACTTGGTTGGACTGAGTAAGTTTGAAATGGACAGATGAGACACGACGTGGACTATTAAACTGGTCACAACGATATCACATTATCTGTGGGATTGCAAGAGGACTTGTGTATCTTCATCAAGATTCCAGATTGAGGATTATACATAGAGACTTAAAAGCAAGTAACGTTTTACTTGACATGGACATGAATCCAAAAATTTCTGATTTTGGTCTTGCTAAAACTTGTGGAGGGGATCAAACTGAAGGAGAGACGGTACGAGTGGTTGGAACCTAGTAAGGATTCTCAATATTTTCCTCAAACATCTTATTTTTGTGCTTGGTTGATGCAAGTTTTTTGAAGTTTCTATTTTCCATAGTGGATATATGGCCCCAGAATATGCTTTCGAGGGACAATTCTCAATCAAATCCGATACATTTAGTTATGGCATTTTGTTGTTGGAGATCATTAGTGGAAAAAGAAGCAGAGGATTTCGTCACTCAAATGACCAAAATCTGATTGGTTATGTAAGTCCCAAGAATTAATTGCTTATTAGCATTCTTGTATTGAAATGTTGAATGGGAATAATACATTTTCTTGTATGATAGGCATGGCAATTATGGAAAGGGGGAAATCCAGCAGAATTGATTGATGACACAATTCATGAAACGTGCAATTTCTCAGAGGTATTGAGATGTATAAATATCAGTTTATTATGCGTTCAACAACATCCCAACGATCGACCCACGATGTCATCGGTAGTTATGATGTTAGGGTGTAAAATTCCTTTGTTACAACCAAAACAACCAGGATTTTTTGCAGAAAATGAAAGCATTCCAATGGATGTATACTCAAGTAAAGAAAAAACAGCTTCAACCAGTGGGTTGACATTATTTGCATTCTCGAATACTCCGTAAGAACAATCACGACATAGTTCAAACCTAAGAACCTTGCTTTTAAGGGAGCTCATTGATGTAATCTTCTTTTAAACTGAGTTTGTTGTTTCAGTTGTATTTCTTTTAAATATGATGACTGCTCTTTGATCATAATCAAGATTGGAATCATTTTCATGATCATCCCCTGAGTCTATCACTCTGTTTTTCATTTCTTATGTTGGTATCCGCTTAAATTATAGTGACTTTTTTTTTTTCCTCTCTCTCGCAAACCCATGGATTCTTCCAATGAAACTTCTCCTTCTGAGACACTAAACTCCTCTCAACCTGTGAAAGCAATAAATCCTGGAAGCAAAACTAATACTGTGAAATTGGATGAAGAGAATTTTTTTTACTGGAAAATTCAAGTTCGAGCTGTTCTACGTGGTCATGGGTTAGGGCATTTTATTGATGATGATGCGTTAATTCCTCCGAAGACTATTCGCACTAGTGAGAATTCATCTTCTACTGTTCCTAATCCCGAATATGAAGCATGGATTCGACAAGATAATCTCATCACATGGTGGTTTCTTGGCTCGATGTCTAATGAGATTCTTTCGGAAGTTCTTGATTGTGAAACAGTTGGCGATATCTGCAAAATTTTAAATGATCGTTTTTCTTCACGAAATCTTGCTCGTGTTATGCAAATCATCAAATCCAAACTTGAAACAATCAAGAAAGGCACTCTCAGTCTCAAAGATTATTTTGTCAAAGTTAAGAATCTTGTTGATTCTTTGGTAGCGACCGGTAAAAAGATTTCCCAAGACGATCATGTGATGCATATTCTAAAAGGTTTGAGGGTTGAGTACGACTCTACCGTTTCTGTTATTACAGAGAAAGATGAAACCCCTATTGGATTTTATGCCCTAAAACTCGTAGATAGTAAATGTAACAATTGATCGAACATAAATAAAGTATTGTTTGGTGTTTTTTCAATAAAGAGTTATTGTCTATATTATGTACATCTTGCCTAAATAACCCTAATCCAATAAACTAAACATCCTAGGCTGTGGGATGAGTCTTGAACTGTATGTGGAGACATACGAGGATCACTGTTCAAGAGACAACCTGAAGGGTCTATAGTATAAGGATAAGGCTGGGTACCTTATCCTGGTGACAATATGGATGCAACCCACTTTGTATTTAATACAAACGCAATGATCCAACGCGTTCGTGTAGGAGACATGCGAGTAAGGGTATCCTATGCAATGAGTTTGCATAAGACCGGACCGTGAAATAGTAACTGCTAGCTGTAACACCGTTAACTAGTTAGGTTTCTATTTCACTAGAATGACCTAGGTAACTTAGTCTAAATCCTGAGGGGATTATGGAATCTTGTTCACGAGGGATTGTCCTTTGATTTGTATGGGTGAGAGTGGTCAGTACGCTGACTCAATAAGTCTATCATTTTGGGGACAAGACTGGGTGGAGAGTTGAGAACATAATCGCACAAGATGGAATTTACTCTTTCCCGGCTTTGAGGAAGTAGATGAGGGTTCCCTTAAGTGGTGTCTCCGGGTCTTGAACAAAGGGCCCTACCCTCTCACTGGCCCGAGAGGGGTTTCTGTTTGGTGATTGGACCACAAACAGGTTGTTCATTAGAGGAACACTGGTACTTAAGGAGGTAGAGGTAACTTAGGGGTAAAACGGTAATTTGACCCAACTGGAGTTACTAAGACTCGTGAAGGACTATCTAGCTGTTACTGATCTATATCCGTGGACACAAAATTATGTCTGCAGTGAGAAGAGTGCAACTGTGGGTCTTTAGTGGAGTGAACCCACAGTTAACGAAAATTGATTAATTGGTTAATTAGTTTAGCCGATTAATCTCACATCATTGGAGCTTCTAATCTGCAGGTTCATTAGGTCGCACTGGTAGCTTGTAAAGAGACTTGAGACAATTAAGTATTAATTGTAAATTGAAAGTGTTCAATCTATTTAGGGGAATAATATAATGTATGTTGATGCATTATAATATAAAGTTTATGAAACCTTATAATATAATTTTGAATTGGTTTCAAAATTAATTTTTTAGAGAAAATATTTGAAAGAGTTCAAATAATTAATATGAATTGGATTCATATTAATAAAATAAATAATTTAATAAAATCCCTAAAATTAAATATATGATATTTAATTGGGTAGTTAATTAATTATGGAATTAATTAATTATTTATTAAAATTAGATATGAATAAGATAATAAATTTGATTAGATCTTATTCATGACCTTTTCCTATAAGAATTAGATCTTATTCATGACATTTTCCTATAAATAGGACCCTTAGGGTGGGGTGAAAGGCATCTAATTCATTCTCCTACTCTTAGAGAATTCTCCTGAAGACTCTCACCAGTCTCCTGCCTCTAGAAGTCTCAGAGTCATACCGGTGTAGCCATAGTGGTGGTGTTCGCAAGACTTGGTCGCTGAATTTCCAGCGAGAGACCGTGCTTAGTTGCTGTGTTTTTCATCTAAGAGAAGGATCAAGAGTTTAGGTGAAACAGTCAAGTCGCCAACGACGGTATGTTGGTGAAAATCATTTTCTCTAAACTTGCATGAATGAAATAGACTTTAATTCAGTAAATTCCAGCATGCTTTAGATATATTTACAGTAGATTATGCATGATAATTATTGTAAATTTTACCTGTTGTATCGGTATTTTAATATAGATTAAAACACAGTAATAGGTCATCTGATAAATTTTTCGCTGCACTCGGGGTTTAATTCCTACAACCCCACCATTACAAAAGGTTTATTCCTTACTATTGTCACAAGAAAGCAGAATTGAGAGGAATTCCACAATAAATACAAATGGATCTTTACCATCTGTGAATTATATTGCAGTTCCTTCTACAAAGAAGCAACAACAACCTTCTATGGATAATAATAATCCGAAACGAGGAGCTGGAGGAGCCAGAGGACCTAATGGAAACAATAATGGAGGAAGATCAAATCCCAGAAATTAGAACAATAATGGAGGCAAACCACAGTGTCAATTATGCGGTCGATTTGGTCATACAGTTCTCAGGTGTTACTTTCGTTTTGAAAGACGGTATCAAGGACCAAATGGAAATAACTCACAACAACCAAATAACACTAACTTTTCCCAAAGTCAATTTCCTCTATCAACTGGTCCAGGGAATTATTCATCTCCTCAGCAAGCATACACTACTTACTCTCTTCAGCATGACTTGAAAGGAAAACCAGTGGTATCTTGACTCAGGGGCTTCCGATCATGTAACGAGTGACTATTCTAATCTGACCATGGGCTCTGAATATACTAGAGATAACAAGGTTCATGTAGCCAACGATGCAGGTTTGGATGTTCTTCATATTGGTTCCTCTATTGTTAAGTCTAAATCCAATCCCAATACTGTTTTTCATCTAAAAATCTTCTACATGTACCCAATATAACTAAAAATCTCATTAGTGTCAGTCAGTTTACTCATGATAATCAAGTTTTCTTTGAGTTTCACCTTTCTTGTTGCTTTGTGAAGGACATTTTCACTAGTCGAACTCTTTTCCAAGGCAAGGTAAACTAATGGACTATATCAATTCTCATTGGAAAAGGCTGAATCCTAGACTTCTAAAAGTGGTAGCTTTTCCTCAGTCATCACACATCAAGTACTTCAAACCTCTCTATATTTAATTCTTGTGTTGTTTCAAATATACCTAGTAATTGTAATTCTCATCCTATAGATTTGTGGCACAAAATATTATGCCATCCCTCTTTAACTACTGTAAAAAAGAGTCTTACAAACTTGTAATATTCCATATTCTAATATTAAAACAACTTCGTTGTGTCATGCTTGTGCCATTGGTAAAAACCATAAATTGCCATTTTCTGATTCTCTAAATACACCTCACCACTTCAATTGGTTGTAGCTGATATATGGGGTCCGATTTTTAAAACTTCCAAAAATAACTTTCGATATTATATCAGTTTCGTTGATGTATATTCAAGGTTTACTTGGATATACTTCCTAAATTTGAAAAATGAAGCCTTTCAAGCATTTCATTCATTCAAAACTCATGTTGAAAAACTCCTAAATCGATCTATTCTTCGCTTTCAAATAGATGGAGGGGTGAATTTCGTTCCTTGTCCTATCTTAAAGAAAATGACATTGAACATCGTCTACCTTGTTCTTACACATCCTTACAAAATGGGATTGTTGAACGAAAACATAGACAGATTGTACACATGGGACTTACTCTCTTGTCTCAAGCTTCTTTATCATTAAAATTCTGGGATGATGCCTTTTCCACAACCACTTACTTAACAAATAGGCTTCCATCAACAATCCATCAGAATATCTCTCCTTTGGAAATTCTATTTGGTCACAAACCTACCTATTCCTTCTTTAAAACCTTTGGTTGTCTTTGCTACCCCTTACTTCGGCCTTACAACAAACATAAAATTGAGCCTTGTTCTACTCCTTGCCTTTTTCTCAGATATAGTACTACTCAAAAAGGATATAAATGCTTATCCTTCTCTGGCCGTTTGTTCATTTCTAGACATGTCCAATTTGATGAAACCAAATTTCCAGCTACTGTTCCTTCTCTTTTATCTTCAAAAAATCCTAATATTGAGTCAACTACAGTATCCAACTTTTTACCAAAAGTAAACCCAGCTACTGTACCTCCTCTTTCCTCTTTTCCAGCTGACATTTGTCCTTTACCAACACCCAATACTTCACTCGGGACTACTGCTCAACCATCTGATCAAATACAACCTAGACTAAATCCATCTTCCTCTCAAAACAGTCCACCTAATGTGTAACACCCGAGTTAGGAAGGGTACATGGATGAACCGAGGCCATGTCCGAATGAGGGGGATCCTGAGGACATGAAAGTATTGTCAAGTAGGCTTAAAAGAATTTATAGATACTACCTATACCAACAAGGTGCACCTTCCTTTTCGGTGGCTCAATCATAGGAACTTTGAAGTTAAGCGTGCTTGGCTTGGAGAAGTTCTATGTTGGGTGACCTCATGGGAATTTTCCTAGGAAGCATGTGAGTGAGGACAAAGCTTGCTAAAAGGACCCCATGTTGGTTTGTGGGGACAGTCTTCACTCTTGGAAGCAATTTAGGAAGAGTATGGTAACTTGGCCAGGTCATAGGGAAATGTCGGGGCCTTAAGTGTCGAATCCGAATTCCAAATCCTGGGCCTGGGGCGTTACATAATGATCTGTCCTTTCATAATAATAACTCTTCTCCTTTCAATAAATCTCATTAATTAAATAACACTGCCTCAAATCAATATTTACCTATTTCAACTCAGTCATTACCGAATATCACTGCCTCAGACCATGATCCTTATTCGAAATCTTTGAATACTTCAGACACTATGCTTTTGCCTACTTCTTCCTCTGTTGTCAACAAGCATCCCATGGTTACTCGAGCGAAGACATGTATATTCAAATTGAAAATTCTTTTGACAGATTATGCTGAAATAGAACCACCTACGGTTAAAGAGGCTTTGAAAAGTCCTCATTGGGTTGTTGCTATAAAAGCTGAATATGAGGCCTTGATATGTGGGCTCTTGTTAATCCTCCTGTTGATAAAAAAAGGTAATTGAGTGCAAATGGTTTTTTAAAATAAAAAGGAACTCAGATGGTTTGGTAGCTCGGTACAAAGCTCGCCTAGTTGCCAAAGGATTCCATCAAGAAGCTAATTTAGACTATATTGAGACGTTTAGTCTAGTTATAAAACCAACCATCATTCGTGTTATTTTTACTATGGCTCTTGCTTATGGTTGGACATTGAGGTAAATTGACATAAATAATATTTTTTTTCATGGTTTTCTCAGGAAAGAAGTTTTTATGACTTAGCCTCCAGGAATGATTGATAATACAAAACCACACATGGTATGCAAGCTGAGGAAAGCTCTATATGGTTTGAAACAAGTCCCACGAGCATGGTTTGACAAATTAAGTACCTTGCTTCCCTCTATTGGGTTTGTAAGTTCTAAAACTGTTTCCTCTCTGTTAGTTTGCCCTAAAAATTGTGGTTGCTGCTATATCTTAGTCTATGTAGATGATATTGTAATTACTGGAAGTTCATCATCTGCCATTGATCATCTTATACACATGTTGCATCAGAAATTTTCTTTAAAAGATCTTGGTTCCTTGAGCTATTTCCTATGAGTACTAGTATCTTATCCTCATGCTGGTGGTCTTTTTCTGTCTCAAGCAAAATATATAACTGATATTTTACATAAAACCAAGATGCATGAAGCCAATCCCATTGCTACTCCTATGATTAGTGGATCTATATTATCTGTATTTCATGGAGAACCTTTTCATGATGTTCATCTCTATAGAAGCATAGTTGGGGCACTTTAGTATGCAACTCTTACTAGACCTGAAATAGCATATAGTGTAAATAAATTATGTCAATTCATGCATGCTCCAACTCAAAGTCATTGGCAAGCAATTAAAAGAATACTTCGTTATCTTATTGACACTCTTGATCATGGATTACTCTTTCGCAAACCAAGTAGTTTTCGTCTTGAAGGGTTTGCTGATGCTTATTGGGCCTCAGATCCAGTTGATCGAAAGTCTACATCTGATTTTTGTGTATATCCTGGAGGTAATTTGATTACATGGGCTTCAAAGAAGCAACATATTATATCTCGTTCCTGTTCCGAAGCATAGCATAGAAGCTTAGCTCATGTTTCTGTAGACTTAATATGGCTTCAATCTCTCTTTAAAGACTTACGTTTGAGTCTTCTTCGACCTCCAACTCTGTGGTGTGATAATTTGAGTGCCAATCCAGTTCTTCATTCCAGAACGAAGCATGTAGAAATTGACATCTACTTTGTGCGTGATCTTGTTTTACAAAAACGCCTTGTTGTATGTAATCTTCCAGCTTCTGCCCAAATTGCAGACTTATTCACTAAACCGCTCTCTGCCTCTCGTTTGTTGCCTCTTAAAAACAAACTCAATGTTTGTTCTTACATCACCATTGGCTTGGGGGGGATGGTGTTAAGAGAGCTCATTGATGTAATCTTCTTTTAAACTGAGTTTGTTGTTTCAGTTGTATTTGCACTACTACAAAAACGATATTACTTGACGCTTTTGGAATGTCAAATTTTTATACTCTTGACGCTTTTAAAAGCGTAGAGAGAACCACTGTCAAGAATAAGGTATCGACGAGAAGCGTCAAGATATTCTTTTTTTTATATTTTTTAAACGTCAAGAATATAACAACATTGACATTTCTGAAGCGTCATGTATATAGATTTCTTGACATTTGTTAAATATCATTTTTGTTAAAACTTGACAGGCCTAACGTGTCAAATGGTACTTTATCTTGACATTTCAAAAATATCAATTTAATAAATTTTTGACACATTTTACATGTCATGTTTGTTTGTGATGTTTTTTTTTTCAATTATAATAGTTGTTTCCTATTATCTTGAATCTTCTGCATTGCATTCCAACAATTTGATATATTGATCAAACAAATAAACAAATACACATTCAAGATCCATCAACCAAATTTCTTCCAATAACTTCAATAAAATTCATATATTCAACATTACAAAAGTATCCAACCTCCATAGGAGCAATTCCAAAATTACAACTATCAACTCATATGAACAATTCCAAAAATTACAAGACCTATCAACCCATATGAACAATTACAAAATTACAAGACCTATCAACTCCATTTGGACAATTCCAAAATGGAGAACTTTACACCTATTTCCACCATATATTCAAAATTACATAATACCTATCTCCACCATGTATTCAAAATCACAAACTACCTATTAAATATTTCATGTGTGTTTGTGCTTTAAAATACTTACTACTTCCAAACAGGGGGAAGCTTCTTTGTCTTCTATTAATACCGGGCCAGACAATGGATCCTGCTCTCCACCAAAATAAACCTGAACTTTGAATCCTTGTCTTTCCTGTTTCTCTCCAAATGCTTTTTGATTGAAACAGATTTCTTAATGAGATGGTAAAGATCCTTCGGGATTTCAGGAGCTAGCCGTGAGCCAAAAAAGAAAACATGTTAAAAAGAATAACATAATAATTTTGACTGATGTATAAAATAGAACTTCAGTGGAGGAATGGTAGATGGGGCTCACCATGAGCCTTCAATATACGCAAGATCTTGCTCTCAGTTACACTTTTCACCTGAGCAATCCCGTGAGAATCATGGAGAATAACACCAATTTGAGATTGTGTCAAACCCTTCTTGGAAAATTTGCAAATGTTCTCAGCAACCTGAATGGTCAAAGGAAAGCCATCAAGTTGGTGTTTGCTGCACAAATTACCAAGAACATGATATACATGCTAGACCTACTCTCCCCAACCCCCAAGGCCCATGGCCTAGCAAGATGGAAAATGAAACAAAATTCTAAAATTTTAAGCCTATGTTCTGAAAAAAGCAGACTGCATATTGAGAAATGTACACAACTCCATGCATCACTCCAGTATTAGCAAGAGGACTACTTGTGGAGACCCTTCTCTAACTAAAGGTGAGTTTTCATTTCTAAATCTCAACAAAGGACCAATTTGAGAGGAAATAATGCTTGCATGAGGCATGTGTTAATTCTAATTAGTATAAGTAGTACCTGAATTTCTTATATGAGCCAAGGAGAGTAGAGAACTTAATAAAGAATTACAACGAGGCATTACCAAGATTAAAAACATGACTTAAAGTATAAAAAATAAACCAAAGTATAAAAATTTCATGAACATAACTAAACTAAACTTAGCAAAAACTTAAGAACATATACTCTCCCACCAATCATTCAAAAATCATCCAAGAAAAGAGAGTTCTCACAACAAATCATCCGAACACTCATTGGAAAATTAAAAGAAGAAACGATTCTTCACCTTACATTGACACCCCTTGGTTCCTTTCCTTTTGGCATCATGGATTCCTAATTTTGTAGTAGTGCTAAGAGAGGCAAAGTGAATGTATAAGGCAGGGAAATTGTCAAAAAGTGAAACTTAAGTTGTCGACTTAACTCATCTATAATCATGAGAGAAGTCTTTCTTGATTAGGAGTTGGCTTTCCATGTCAAGTTTTATCATCATTTGGCTGTGAACAGAACAATCAAATTCTTAATTCTTTAAAAACTCCTTCTTAAGAAACAAACTACACAAAAACCCATAAATAATAGAAAAATATGAAAATGAAGGAAGGTAACAATTACTTTTGGACATGAAAATAAGCTTCAAACCAACAGTACTAGATGAAGTTATAATAACTCATTCAAACACAACAACAAAGGAAGTTATAATAACTCATTCAACTTAACACCAATCCCATTTTCTAACCTTAAAACATAAAAAGTATGTGGAAACAGGAGAAGGGAGAAAGTGCTTGAATTTTCTTTCTAACAAGAATAAGAACCAACTCTTAGCCTGTATGCAATTCAAGATTTACCAGATAATGATAAGAACAAACTACCACATCATATTTAACAGTCTCACATTATTAGTAAAATCCAATCCTCCCCGCATTGAAACATCCACGACTCAGAAAGCTACACTACCATGAAGTCAAGTATAGTGAAAGGAAGGAATGAAATGACTCAAGTATTTGACAAACAATATACTTCGATCACTGAGTCACTGAGGTTATAATTAAGCCTACTAATTATAAAAGTACTCTTGAGGTAAGGCCAACCCTTGAATATGAATTCAAGTTGATTATAAGTTTGAAACTCGAGGCCACCTCTGAGACAATAAGACCATAACTATAGTATTGTGATTTCAATCATGAAATCAAATATAATATACTTGAGGAAACAAAAATTTCTCTTCACACACACATACACAAGGCCTAATTTCTCCTTTGTGTATTCTGTACTGTGTTATCTATCTCTAAACTAAAAGTTTCAATCTTGAAATCAAGAAATTACTCTTCTAACACAAACAATTTCATGTCATTTTCTTTTCTGGTTTTGCAGTTAAGCCACAAGTCATGGAACCTTTACTTTACAGAACAAAGAAAGAGTTGTTCTTACTTCTAAGTCAGGCCAGGTTTGCTCCTTGACAATGACATACAACCAATGATAGATTGTTTCAAAGTTCATTCGTTTTCACCATATCTTCGAATCTAACAGTTCAATGACAAATCATAAGAACAATTCTAGACTAACCCATGTTCTAAAAATTTCAATTTCACTGCATAAATGAGTATAAACTCCATGTATTCCATCCATTACAGAAAAGGAAAACTGTAAATCTCTAGTCATGAAGAATTTCTGGAGATACAAACTCAATTCCAAAAAGAGAAACTAATGATCCATATAAACCCAACAACCCTACAGTTACAAGAAAGATCTAAACCATTAAAACCCCAAATCCAGAATGTCAGAAATCAGCCATTGCTTCACCTACATATATGAATCACAGAAAAAAAAAATTACCAAATCAAACCCTCATCCCAAATCGCAGATACCTATTTGATCCAAACCCCCAAATCCTTCCTCCACCCCACAAAAATCGACCATCAAAACCCAAAAGTCAGTCAGGATTTTGGGTTAATTTTGCTTTCCTGAAAAACACACAAATACGCACACAAACTCACAATTTAGAGAGAGAAGAGATAAGAGACCGTAAAAGAGGAGAAGACTCGCCGGAACCTGGAAACGACGTTGTATGAAACCCGCTACAAACTACCGTAAAAGAGAAGACCCACGTGAAACCCATTGCAATCGACGTCGGAACCTGCTGAGGACTCGTCGGAAGGGAAGAAGATCATAACTGCTAGACTCGCCGAACGGAGATCGTAGAGGGGAGGGAAGCCGATGGGTAATGGAAAGAGGAAGAGTGATTTGAGGGAGACGGGAAAATTTTGGGGGATTTGAGAGAGTTGGACCGCGGGAGATCGCAAAGGTGCTTCTTTTTTTTTTAATTGCCCTACTTGTAAACCAATATTACATAATTGTCCCTCTCAAAATTATAAAGAAGGTATTCTTGACATTTATAATATGACAAGTAAATTATCAATAAACTTGACATTATCAAAATGTCAAGTTTTATGTTGGCGTGAAAATTTCCGAAAAATTCCGTCAAGCTCCATGTTTTTTTTTCAGTTTTCTTGACATTTTTCATTAAAAAATACATTTTTCTTGACGTTTTTCTTAAAAAAAAAACATGTTACTTGACACTTTTTCATAAAAATGTCAAGTATTTAAAATTTACAAATGTCAAGTAATATGGATTTTGTAGTAGTGTTGTTATTATTCTGTGAAAACAGTATCCTATAAATAAGATTATTGGTCTTTGATCATAATCAAGATTGGAATCATTTTCATGATATCCCCTAAGTCTATCACTCTGTTTTTCATTTCTTATGTCTTGCTTTCTCAATATTAGCTTCAATCAAGTGTTGTACAAAGATCTCACAATCGAAAACCGCTGTCTTTTTATGGTTTGATGTATTTTACTTTTTGGTTTTATCTTCATAAAAGTTGGGTAGATAAAAACTACTTGTGCTTTTCAGGTAAATATAAGGTTTAGTTCTAATGGTTAAAATGTTGACAAAATGATGATGTGAAATGAGAATATATTTTATAATTGAGTTGGAAATATTATATGTTTTAATCCGATAAAATGGATATGTTCTGAAAATGGAAAAATATATCATTTTTTTTCGAAGGAAATATATCCAATTTACATGACTTAATCCATAGTAAGCAACTCAAAATGATTTGTTGTTGTAGAAAACGAATGCATTAAGGGTTAACAGCAAAAATAGCCAAATTAAAAACATGGATTTGAAAAACACCAAATTAAAAAAAAAAAAAAACGGTTAAATTATTAAATATATCCCTAGACTATGGGGTAAGTTTCAATTATACCCCTGGAGTTTTAAAAATTTCAATCATACTCCTAGAGTTTCAAGTTTGTTTTAAAATTGTCCTTCAAACCTTTTTCTGTTAAACATTTTTAATCCTGATGAGGTGTCCTCTGACTTGGGAACCATTCGTGTAAAAGGATCCATCGTTCTAAAAAACTAAAATTAGTTTTAGGGTTAGGGGAAAATTTGTGAAGTTGAAACTACGGCAGTGGAGGTGTGGAGGAAGACGACAGTGGAGGAAGACGACGACAGTGGGTATTCTCTTGAAGACAATGGTGTACAAATTCTTCTATCTTCGCCCTGATTCCGAACCCTTTTTTGCCGAGGAATGTTGTAAGGAATGAAGAATGCTTGATCGATATTGATTACTGCAAACAAACGAGGTGAGTGCTTTACGTGCTTTGAATCTTTAACTTGGTTTGGAATTATTCCAAATCAATCTTTATATTCATAATTGTACAATGAAGAAAGTAAAAGGATAAAAAGGGATGAGAAAGGATTGATTTCAGAATATTAGAATGATTGTGACTGAGTTGATTTGAGATTGTTAGAATGCTTCATTGAATGCTTGATTTTCACTGTATGCATATTTAATTTGGTTCCAAAAAACTTTGAATGTTTTTTTTTTTTTTTTTTTTTTTTGGAGTTTTCCACTTGAAAAGGATTTATGAGATAATGCAAAAATGGAAAAGCTTATAACACAAAAGAGAAAGGAGAATGGATGCGATAAATGAATGTTTAGAAAACTGGATGTTTAAAAATCTTTTTAATGGAAATAACAATATGCAATTCTCTTATTAGTACACATTTTATCAGTGAAAAGTATTGTTTCCTAAATTTATTGATCCTAAAATTTAGTTTCTCCTTATGTAGATAATCATGAGATTTAAGTATGAAATAGAAAGTTCATTGATCTAGATGAGGAAGTAGGTTAAGGCTTGTTAAAGAATCCAAAATATTTCTTAATGATAGCTAGACCAACTCCTGTAAAGATGAAAACATACTGTTGACCGAATTTTGCTAATCTTTTTGTTTTTCCACTATATGTATCAATCAGGTTCTAAAGACCATTTTTATTCTGCTTTAATTTAATTAAAACAAGGGCTATACAAAACATTAACCCAACTGAGATGGAGCCAAAATTATAAGAAGAAGCTCAAATTGTTGAGCTTTAAAATGAAAGAAAAATAATGATATAATTTAGCTGTAGAAACTTGGGATGGCCAAAATCGTTAACCTTATGAGTTATTTGAGCATAGTTATTAAAAACATTTCCAAAGACGCAGGAAACTGTTTCTAAACAGATTCTCAAACTAACCTTATTGGTTTTTTATGTTACTTTAAAAACAAATTTATTTATTTTTCATTTCGGTTTATTTCCCTACTCTTTAAGATAATTAATAGCATTGTTGTTTTTCAATTTTCTGCTCATTCAGGTGAAAACATGTACCTTACCAACACTCTACGAAACAGAGAGCTAACCTCTGAACTAGGTCCGGTCCATGCTACATTGGCGAACAAGAGTTAAATCACCAAAAAGCATCTTGTATATAGGTGCAACAAATCTCAGGTTATTATGGATTCTTGTATTTTAGAAGACTTGACAATCTATTTTTCTTCTACTACCATACTTTCTGCTTCTACTCTCAACACTCATATGTAACTTTGATTTGCAGGCTGAATACGCCGCCCAGTTCTTGAATGTCATGAGGAAATACATGGAGTCATTGTGTTCAAATCTTAGATCCATAACTAGTGTTCAAGCAAATAACGACGGGGTCAGAATCTACATTCCATTTAACTTTCCCTCTCGAGCTTCAATTGTCGAGCTTTGAAAACGGCTTCTTTGAAGTTAATATTCCCACAACTCCAATGGCAAAACTAGAAGTACACAAGGTGCAGATGAATAATTCCTGAGAATTTTCCTTGGAGACATTGATGAGGATAACTACTAATTTTTTAAGTGTTTTTAGTCAAATCAGTTTGTAACATAACATTAATGGCAACACTGAAAATATCCCAATTTTTTTTTAATGAGGATATGCATATGTAAGGTTGTTTTTGTTTTTTTTTTTTTTTTTTGTTTTATGTTCTTTGTTTTTTTGAACTGAATGCATAGGTAAGATTGTTACCTCAAAAAGGGAAAAGAAAATTAATAGCAATACTTGATTGATAAGAAATTTGTAACTATTCATCTTCTGTATTCAAACTAATAAGAGCTTTTTTCTCTTACCCAAAAAGGGAAAAGAAAAAAAAAAACTTTTTGTTTGTTACCCTTTTGTAAATGTGAAAACTTTACATACCCTGTTTTCTCTCATCGCATTGGAAATAATTGTTTGGACATTTGGATGAAATGGAATGAAACTAATTGTATTTCCTTGTGTTATTGATCCTCCCACCTTGAATTTGACTAAATGCCTTTTCTTGAATGGGTGGTCTTTGTCCTAAGACTAGTTTTGGTAGAGAAATCATTCAATATAACCATCACGATCTAATCAAGAGGTTTGACAAACGGAAGATAAAATGCACACTAATTTCCTAATCAAGAGGTCATTTCTCAATCGATGAATAACTGAAAGAGAAAAAAAAAATGAACCACATGAGTTTCAAATCAATAAACTCTCACCTAATGAGTAGTTTCAAATCTTTAATCACAAGTAAAATACATTTCATTTAACAGAGAAAATTCATTCTTTGTACTAGTGGCCTGCATGTAACATCATGCAGATAAAAATGTCATACACAAAATCATTCTATTCATGTACATTTTATCAACACAAAAAAATACCCACCTTCTATCTTAGCCCATGCACAAAATTTAAGGCCGAAACTGAGAGTTTCTACTTAGCCTATACACAAAATTAATAAGATCTAAATATCCAACACCACTATCTTAGCCTATACACAAAATTCATAACACCTAAATGTCCCATTTCAATCCTAGCATATACACAAAATTCATAAGACCTAAATACCTCATTTCTTTCTTAGTCTATACACAAAATTCATAAGCCATAAATCATTTAAAAGTGAGCAAATCCATGAATTCATTCCTTGGATGTATGCTCTGCTCCATGTGGATCAGAGTGAATCGGATGTGTGATTCTATTATTATCCCAAATTGGCAGCAGTGGAACACTACTAACTTTCTTCTTCAACTTTCCTCTTATTGGTAGTTTGTCCACTTGTCGAGTGTTAGTCGATGCAACATTAGTTGAAGGTAAAACTGAAACTTGTGGTGGAAGATTGCAATTTGTTCCTTGCCATATTGAAGAAGTACTAAATTGAATTGTGCTCAAGCAATGAAAAAACATCATATTGAAACTCATGAGAAGAATTTGAATTGAAAAAGAAGTCTAACCTTTTCCTTACAAGCTCTTTTTTCATGTCCACTTCTCAGAGTTGCTTGCACTCGTCCACTTTGGTATGGTACCACCTACAAACATTAGATCATTATTAAAAGTAGGTAAGTTCAAAAATATTTTAAAATGCAAATTACCAACCGATTGTTGGGAACATCGTACTCCACTACTTTGCACCGAGATGGTTTCCTATCAAATTAAAACATAATTAAAAGTTAAGTTAGATCACCAACAAGCAACAGACAATAATTGAAAAAAAAAAAAAGAAAAAGAAAAAACTCTTTTTTACTAACCTTCCCCTTACAACCTCTTTTGTTATGTCCAACTTTATGGCAAATTGAGCATGTGAGAACAATATGCTTCCTACTAAACTTGGTAGATGGTTGTGGTTCATCAGGCTCTCTTCGTCTTAACTTTTTGGGCCTCCCAGGTTGTTTCCTCATTGGTGGAGGGCGAATTGGGTTTGGGTCATCGTTCGCATGGTTCCATAAATTCTCGCCATTAATAGGATGAATCATGGGAGCATAACATGCTTCATAGATAGATGTTGAATAACAATCATCAACATAATTTTCAACTATATCAGACTTGTAAAAGATTGAACTGATAGCAAGTTGACATGGGATTCCAGCCAACTCCCATTTCCTGCAAGCACAACATCTACCTTTCAAGTCTACTATGTATGCGTTGCTACCCCTCCTTACTTCAAATTTATGTTCTCCCAACCAAATTTATGTTCTTCCCTATCTTCCTCTTCAAAATCCTCGACTATCTTATGTTCTAGATCATCATTTAAATCCTCCTCACTACCAGAAAATGATATATCTTCTACGCTATCTTCTTTATCAGATATTTGGTCATTTTCACTTTCATGCTCCACTCCTGCTTCTTCATAATAGACATCTCTCATGTTTACATCTTCATGCACTACATGCTCAACAAATACATCAATGGATGTATTTGCATTTACTAAAGCTAAGGCAACTATATTCATGGTTGATTTATCTAATTCTACTAGTTTTAAACATCCATCAGCACATCGATACCACAAATTTCTCCAAGAACTATATCCTATGGACTTTAAAACATCAGTAAGCTCCAACAAAGACCACAAGTCTGGGTGAAATTTCTCAAAGTAATAGAGCCTCCAACATACTTGTAAGGATTTGTTTCTAGTTTTCCACCGTGGTTCATCTCACAAAAAAAAAAAATTTAGTCATGATCTGAAATGAAAAATGACATCAATTGATTAGTACATCGATACAAATTCATGTTAGTTTGAACAAGATAGACAAACAGACTCAAAGTATAATTGGGAGATTTCAATCTTAAATGGCTTAAATGACTTAAATGGTTCCATGCTGAGGTAATGTTCTAAAATGTACTTTCAAGAAAACCTTTTATACCAAGGGGGTGTTTGGGGCACTGAATAGGTTATAATAACCCCCTTATTATAACCTATTCAATGTTTGGGGCACCAACAAAAATAATTGGTGAGGTGGGTTATTTTAATCCCCGGTTATTTTATCCATTTTCTACAGTAACCATTATTCAACCCACTACAGTAACTATCTCCTCACTTCTTCCATGCGACTCCTTGACTTTTCCGACGACCGTCGGCCGCCGTCAGCCGGCGAAGTTTCCGACGAATTTTCCGACGACCGCCGACGACTTTTCCGGCGATCGCCGATGACTTTTCCGGCCACCAATTTTTTTTTTCCATATTTCTTCTCAATTTCATTTTGAAAAATATAAAAAATAAAAATAAAGAAAAAAAACATCAAAGGTTGCCGGAAAAGTCGTTGACAACATCGAAGGTTAATCAACTTAAAAAAAAAAAAAAATTCAAACGAAATTATATTTACCACACTCAAGTTTATTTCAAATGATTTTATTGATAAAAAAAAAAACTAATATGATTTTTGAACTAAACATTTACAATTTTTATTTTGGCAATACTAAAAGTTAACTAATATGATTTTTCTATACCAAAACCTAAACTTTTTTGTTTTGTTACAAAAAAAAAAAGCATAACCCTAAATCAAATCAAAGTGTTGTATATCATTAAAAAAAAACTAGAAAAAGAAAACAGTCAGTTTGAACCTTTGATTCAGAACCTCATGTTAAAACAGATCAACCCTCCAAACATAGATTATTTTATCCCAGATTAAAATAATCTGCACCCCAAACACAGATTATTTTATCCCAGACTATAATAATCTGCACCCCAAACACAGATTATTATAACCCCCAGATTATTATAATTGCCAGATTATTATAACCACCAGATATTATAACCAATTCAGCGTCTCAAACAGCCCCCAAGTGTTCTAAAAATTTGTCAAAAAAATAGATAACAAAATAAAGAAACTCATTGGTGGAAGTAGGGCTTATAAGCTTAATTTTCTAAAACCAAATGATTATCAAACGCAACCTTAGTAATTTGACTACCAACTTCTCAGTGATTCATAAAACACCAAAGATTAAGTTGCACCTTGACATGGTCAATAACGATAGTGTACTCATTTAAAAATTCCAATTAAGATTTCACTTTTACACCTGATTTATCAGTTGTTACCAACAGTCCATGCTTTCTGGAAACAATCTGTAAGGCACAATCTTAAAGCTTTAGATAAGAATGCATCAGCCTCACCTCAAGGCTAAGAAAATTGTCCTCGCCTTAAGTTGCAGCTTGAGGCTTCTGCCTTAGCTGTCTATTCAGAAAATTATTATGTCCATATATGGTGTTATCCTTAATCATAAATCAAAACACACACAGGAACCTCCAACAATTAAAACTCTCTCTTGAATCTAACTCTAAGAATGGGCTAGAAAATGAAATGGATTGGATTGTTGATGTCGAATGACAACTAAAAAAGTTTTCGAGCAGAAGAACCATCAAACTAAGTAATTCCTACTTTGATATTTTAAATTAGAACTTGGCCCTAAGGACGGGGGATTAAGATCTTTCGGCTTCAAAATTCGAGTAAAAGTTCCTTTTCCAATTTTGTCATTGTTAGAACAGTAAATGAACTCAAAGCACAACTACTCTAAAAACTATCACGACGTTTCCATCAACAATAACCTAGCAATCCCTTTTTCTTTTTTAAGATCATCATCCAATCACTAATGCATTTAATTTTGCTTACCCTTCATCAATTGAACTAAATTAGATGAAAATAGTATCCTTAGAAAAGAAAATAGAACAGGCAAACCAATTACTCAACTAACAGAGCATAGAGAAACGCCACAAAAATTAGAGTTTTCATCATCATTGCCAACAATAAATTCGCGAGTTCAACTATCAGAATACAAACTGAAAAAAATTGATGCACGACAAGCAATCATTCTTGAGTGAACCAATGTAGAAGAAGTTCAAATGAATGAAATGGTTCCATTCATTACCTTGAATCGCTATCTTCCATTCAACGAACTTCAATGGGCCCTTCAAGAGACGCCAATAAAATTCACCATTGTCTTCAAGAGAATACCCACTATCGTCGTCTTCCTCCACTGTCGTCTTCCTCCACACCTCCACTGCCATAGTTCCAACTTCACAGATTTTCCCCTAACCCTAAAACTAATTTTAGTTTTTTAGAACGATGGACCCTTTTACACGAATGGTTTCCAAGTGAGAGGACACTTCATCAACGTTAAAAATGTTTAACGAAAAAAGGTTTGAAGGGCAATTTTAAAACAAACTTGAAACTCTAGGGGTATAATTGAAACTCTTAAAACTCCAGGAGTATAATTGAAACTTACCCCATAGTCTAGGGGTATATTTAATAATTTAACCTAAAAAACCTTTGAAAATGGCAAAAGGATAAAAAAGGGAAATCGCTTTTTGGTATGACCCAACGAAAATCCCCTTGTACGGTTAAGGACCAATGTATTCCTAAATTTAAGTAGGGATACAATTCTAGTGTATCTCCAAAAAATCATAACCACCTCCAAACTGAAAAATTATGCTGTTGAAAATTAAAAGGAAAAAAAAAACCAATTGTTGTTCTCCTCCCCTCGGTTTGAAAAAATACCGAGAAAATACCTGAGTTACCATGTACCATTCTCCCCACATCTGAAAAATTGAATCTGATGAAAAACAACAAGAAATCATGTAAATGAGCTATTGAAACTACAAATTTAAGAATTTTAATGATAAGATCTAAGATTTTTAATGATTTTTACATGTTTGTGTGCTAGGAAAAATACCGAATATAACCCCGAATGATGTTCACCTGTTTGAGTTCTAGGGAAAATATCTTAATGTTGTTCATCTCCCCAATACACAAACCTTTCATGTCCATTCATGACCTTACGGCTGCCCCCCATTAATCACATTCACCTTCCCAACGACACAAACCCTCATTCCGTCCTTCCCCATTCTTTCCAACCTGAAACTCTACACACTTCGACGTTTCCTCTCCTTCCGTCCCACCCCATTTTCGTCCATCCCATTTGTTGGGTTTTATGCCCTAAAACTCGTAGATAGTAAATAAAACAAATTAATCGATCTCAATAAAGCGTTATTTGAGTAATTCAGTAATTTGGTTATTGAATAATCGAGTTTGCATTAATAAACCTTAAATCCAATAAACTAAGATCCAAAGTTGTTTAAATGAAACTTGGACTAGTATGTGGGTGTAGGGAATAAAAGTCCCCACGCAGCGGAAGCGCATCGATTGGACCTTACGCCGTATATTAATTAACATTAAAATACCGTTACGAAAACTCAAACAAACTTTAAACAACCTTTAAAGCTGCTGTAAAATCGGTTTAAACATGCTGAAAAATAAATCTAAATTTATTTTCATGCTTTTCTAAAGAAAAGAGGAAGAACCGTTACAGACCTCCGTTGTAGACTTGACCGTTCTTCGCCAACGATGCTCCAACGATCAAAACGCAGCAGCCGTCTTTGGTTTTTCTTTGCTGGAAATTTCTTCTTTGAATGACACAATCACCACAGAGGTTACACCGGTATGTCTCTGAGTCTAGGAGACAAAAGACTTGTGAGAGTCTTTCTCTAAGAGGGAGGCTAGAGAGAATTCTAGGTCTTGTCTTTCAAGAGTGTCAAGTGTCATGACCAATTAGGTCTAGTGTTCTATTTATAGAAGAGAGGCCATGAATAAAATATTCAATTAAATCAATCTTTTCCAAAATTGATTCAATCTTATTCCTTAATTAATCAATCATGATCAATCAATTCCATAATTGATTAATCTTTTCCACAAATGACTAATTACTTCCATAAGTGATTAGATCATTTCCATAAATGATTAATCACTTCCTTAAGTGATTAATTATTTCCATAATTGATTAATTCTTGGTTAATGAATTCTTTAATTAATTAACCACCAATTAAATATCACATATTTAATTCCCGGCCTAGAATTAATTAATTTGTCCAAACACATTTTAGGCCTTAAATTAATTAATTCATTATTTTGAACTCTTTCAAACTTCCATAAATTTATATTTGAACTTTTCAAATATTAATTTCTCTCATAATAATATATCAATATATATTATATTTGTTTCCCTTAATAAATTGAACATTTTCAATTTACTATTATTACTTAGTTGCCTCAAATTACTTTACGAGCTACCAGTGGGACCTAATGGACCTGCAGATCAGAAGCTCCAACGATGTGAGATTAATTGGTCAAACTCATTAACCACATTAATCAATATTCGTTAACGGTGTGTACATTCCACTATAGACTCACAGTTGCACTCTTCTCACTGCATACATATTTTCTGTGTCCACGGATGTAGACCAATATCGACTAGTTAGTCCTTCACGAGTGTCCGTAACACCAGCTGGGTCAAATTATCGTTTTACCCCTAGGTTACCTCTATTTCCTTAAGTACCAATTCTCCTCTAATGAACAACCTGTTTGTGGTCCAACCATCAAACAGAAAACCCTCTCGTGCCATTGAGAGGGTAGGGCCCTTTGTTCAAGACTCGGAGTAATCACTTAAGGGAACACTCATCTGCTTCCTTAAAGTCGGGAAGGAGTGAATTCCATCTTGTACGATTATGTTCCCAGCTCCCCATTCGGTCTTGTCCCCAAAGTGGTAGGCTTATTGAGTCGGCATATTGGCCACTCTCACCCATACAAATCAAAGGACAATCTCTCATGAGCAGGAGTCCATAATCAACTCAGGATTAAGACTAAGTTGTGTAGGTCGTCCTAGTGAAATAGAAAACCAACTAGTTAACGGTGTTATAACCAGTGGTTACTATTTCGCGGTCCGGTCTTATGCAAACTCATTGCATAGGATACCCTCACTCGCATGTCTCCTACACGAACGCGTTGGATCGTAGCGTTTGTATCAAATACAAAGTGGGTCGTATCCATAGTGTCACCAGGATAAGGCACCCAGTCTTATCCCTATACTATAGACCCTTTAGGCTGTTTCTTGAACAATGATCCCATATGTCGCTACATATTGTTCAAGACTCATATTACAACCTTGGATGTCTAGTTTATTGGATTAGGGTTATTATTAGACAAAGACAAATATAAAATAACTAATAACAATTAATGGAAAAATATATCAATATTATTTCATTAATATCCGGTCAACGGTTACATTCACTATCTACGAGTTTTAGGGCATAAAACCCAACAGTGGGGACATACGGGGATTAGTGTTTAAACATTGATACCTAACTCTCATTGTGATCCCATGTACAGGAGAGTGCAAACAAGATGGATGATGTGGTGGAGTCCAAAAGAACAGAAACTCCCAAAAAAGGTTCAAAGTCAGGGAAAGACAAAAAGAGGAAAAAAGACAAAAAGAAGTCTGACAAAAGCGCAAAAATATTGAAGACAACATATGTATTCTCATGTGACGAAAATTTAAAACTATCATACGTATAAAATAGTTGTATTATAAACATTGAATCGTATAGGACTTGAAGAAATCACCTGACCATAAAAGAAGAGATAGGGATTCAGAAAAAAAATCTTCTACGAAGGACTCCAGTGACGATGAGGTATAGATCATATACTGTGTTTTTGTGGTGTGCACGTTCTGTGTCCATGGTTGCATACTATGTATTTGTGACTCTCGGTTTTGTGCAGAACGAAAGTAATACAGGTACCGAGAGGGACAACGACGAGGAAGAATCAGGGAAGCATTCGTCGACTGAGTCTAGGGCTGACACTGCAACCAACCCAGCAAAGAAGGTATGCATTGTTTGCTACAAAAAAAAAAAATACTACTTCTAACGTACTAAACAATTCCAATTCAATAAATTTTAGGATGTTGCTAAGAGAGATAAGGACAAGCATAAGTTAGTGAACGACACTTCATCTATGCCACACCATACTTCTGGGGAAGCACCAGAGGTAATATGTGCTCACTTACCCCCCCCCCCCCCTTCAAACAACAAAAATACTGACCGCCATCTATGTTCCCCTTACTTCACAATAGGATACCTTGTACTTGATGCCAAAAGCAAAAAGAACACAACCTCTGAAAATCTTGTTGCACGCAAAACCTGATGTCATAGAGAAGATAAAAACAAACCTCCCAGAGAGAGTGTTGGAGAGATTCTGCCATAGCTGTTTTGGAAACTACCTAGATTTCACCATTACAAATCAGTCTTCTCAATTGCTATTGCACTTGATACAACGGCAGTGCAAACCCAAACATGCTTCTGAGATAAACTTCTTGATAGGAGGACGAGTGTTGAAATTCAAACTTAGAGAATTCGCCCTAATTACAGGGTTGGATTGTGGACCAAAACCAAACGTGGACAGATAAAAGGGGGGCACCACATAAAAAATGTGTACTTTGAAGGAGAGAAAAATGTTAACCGTCGATATTTGAATATGGCCTTCAACATGAACAAAAACGCAACCGATGATGACATGCTAAAGGTATCACTCTTGTATTTCTTGGAGAGCTCCCTTCTTCCATGAGAAGACACTGTAAATGTTAATATGGAGCTCATCGTGATGGTAGATGTTGAAGAACTATTTAACAATTACCCGTGGGGGAATTGTGCATTCGAATTGTTGTTGGACTACATGCACAAAGCCTTAATCAGTAAAGGAGCTACGGGTAGATCAATGAGGGGTTCATATTCCCCCTACTTGCGTGGGCATATGAAGTCATCCACACACTAAGCTCCACAAAGAATATTTTTGCCCAGAAAGTGTCTACACACATCCCACACATTGTAAATTGGGTTATAGACACCCAACCCAAGTGGAGGGACCTAGATCACAAAGTTTTTGAGTCTTCAAAGATAATTAACACATACACTTGTGATTTATTTTACTATATGGCCATTTGTTGATTTGGTTGCTATCTGGCCGTTATTTACTAACATATTGAACCTAATGACATGACAGTTAGAGATAAATCCACTGCTAGCAACCGATGACGAGATGTCCATGGATTTTTTCAAATCGTTTATTGACGGAGAAGCAGACTTAAAGCGTGAATTCCAAGACCAGATGGCAAAAGAACATCCTGTGCCAAATATAGCAGACTTAATGTTTAACAGGGGGCGACATCAATGGTTGATGGTAAATGAATCAATGATTCTTTGGAGTTGATTACAAGCAGGTTCAATATGATGGAGAAAAATCAAGAAATGATGAATGAGCGATTGGACGAGTTGGTTGGGAGTGTCAACCTAATGATCGATTATATGAAGAATAGACAGGTGGCAAAACTAGATGATTTGGAAGATTAAGTGCCTTGTGTTTATAGAGTATGTGTAACATTTAAACTGTATGTTTGTTTGTGATTGATGTAACCTAATAATTTTGTTAAAACCATGCAGGAAGCACATGATTTTTTCCAAGAACTAGACAACTTGGAAAATGAAGAAGAGGAGAAGGATGATGAAGTGGATTTAAAGGATGGCGATAATGACACATTGTTCAGTTTCAGAAAAGACGACGAAGACGACGATCCAACAGGGCAAGCACACCCAGGAAATGTAGGTGGGATGGCTGGGTTTGCAGATACAAACGTGTCGAATGTGCCTGAACAAAACGATGACCAACATGAAGGACAAAAGGAGGGGAACCCTTAGGTGCGTGTCATTTACACTTATGCTTTTATAAAATGTGTGTTTGATCTTATTTGCACAAACAAAATAGGTGAAAAAATGTTGCACCCCATCAACATAACATGCACATATTACCTTTAAAATGTGCTTGTTGCAGCCAACTGACAGGTGTGAGGATGTGGATGATATTATTAATGATGATCTCATTCGTTCGATCGATGAAAATGAGGTTTATGAATCTTACAAACGAGATCTATGAGGAAAAAAAGTATTAAAGGTAAATAGTATTAATGCAAGTCTATGAGTCTGTATGGAAAAGTGTTAAAAATGACATATTCCCCCTTGTTGTAGGGTGACCAACAACCATATAGGACAGTGACCAGGCTAGGAATGCACAGGCCACCCACTGTACTCCGGGTCTCGTCCCATCCACAAGCTGAGGTATGGCTGTGTTTAGCGATACTTAAATATAAATTAGTGTACTTGAAAATGAACCCACTAATCCACATCCCCCCTATCATCACAAAGCTGAAAAGAGGAGTGATTGACCAAGAACTACGACACGACCCAAAGCCCCCGAAGAAGGTCCTTGTAGAAGTGTGTACTGAATATATTGTGTTATTAACATATATACGTATTTCCAAAACTTGGCAGCTTGCTTATTGATATCGTATTCCCAAACAGATAAGCACAAACATCACATCCAACAGGTAGCTAAGGACCCACAAACCTATTGCACTGATCCCAAGCGTGCAACCAAGGAGGTTGCCTTTGAAAGGGGACCATGCGTATATTGATGCTCTCCGCGGGACTTGGCAAGGAAAGGTACAGACAGAGGAGCCCCTCCACTGACAGTGCACCATCTTTCAATCTTCGTTTGACACAGGAAATAAACATATATATCATATACATTCATGCATCCATCCATGAATGTCATTTATCTATATTTCTTTCTTTGTGTCATGTGGTGCTTGTTTATCCCTGACCTCCAACTTTTTCATCTTTTGCTTCAATGACGTTTGTTTATCACTGACCCTAAGCATATTTTTTTCTTTGTGTCATGTGGTGCTTGTTTATCCTTGGCCCTGGACACCTTTGCTGTGATGGCGATCGTTTATCCCTGGCCTCCAGCTTTTTCATCTTTTGCTGCAGTGGCGTTTGTTTATCTCTATCCCTCAGCATATTTCTTTCTTTGTGTCATTTGGCGCTTGTTTATCCCTAGCTCTTGATACCTTTGTTGCGATGGCGCTTGTTTATCCTTGGCCTCCAACTTTTTTATCTTTTACTGTAGTGGCGCTTGTTTATCCCTGGCCCTCAGCATATTTCTTTCTTTGTGTCATGTGGTGCTTGTATATCCTTGAACCTTGACACCTTTCCTGTGATAGCGCTTGTTTATCTTTGGCCTCCAGCTTTTCATCTTTTTGCTGCAGTGGTGCTTGTTTATCCCTGACCCTTGACACCTTTGCTGTGATGGCGCTTGTTTTTCCCTAGCCCTCAGTATATTTCTTCCTTTGTGTCATCTTCATCGTTTCCTCCCAACTTTTTGTCATCCATTGATTGTTTGCTTTGTCGTTCATATCACCATTGAAACGGTTATTGATCTACATCATAGGTATATGTTAAATATTGTATTTTGTATTTATCTATCATTATTTTCCTCATTGTATCTTATTTTACAACACAAAGTATTTAAATTTTTTTTTTCCAAGTCTTCAATGGTTTCCAAATGAAAGCTTTTGGAGGAAGAATAGAATGGAGAAAAGTGCCCAAAAGAAAATCGAAGGTTTATCAATATTTTCGTTTGTAATGGTTGGAAGAAGATGAAATGAGAAAGACTGCACAAACCGAAGAAAACTGGGAAGAATCTCAAGGGTTTCAGATATTTTTTTTTAAAAAAAATAAGGTGAATACTAAATCTCAATTTTCAAATTAAGTTGAATGGAAATAGTGAGTAATGATTTCTTCTCGTTTTTTAAATGATTTGATTTTTACCATAGTAAATTATTTGCATGTTGTCTAATATGTTAGTTTACTATATACACTGTATTTGTAAGATTTGTTTACTGAATACAATGTATTTGCATAATTTTTCTTTTTATAAATTTGAATGTTTTTTTATTATTCTAGTAACCATTTGTGAGTAATGATTTCTTCCCGTTTTTCAAGATTGAAATCATTTGCAAGTTACTAATTACACTTTGAAGTTAGGTTATTGAGGGTTTGGAAAAGAAAATAGGGTTTTGTGTGTAAGTGAATTTAGTAATTTAAATACACACTAGTTAATCGATTCAATCATTTTCGTGCACTCCCTATTTGTAAGGTAAGAGTTAACATATATATTTTTTTTAAAAAAATCTACAACCCTCCCCTTGATTTGTGCTAATTGGTTGATGTTTGTTATCTTATTTGTTATGTTTGTTAAATTTGAATTTGATTGATTTTCAATGGGCTCTTAAATGAAGGGTAAACACTAGATTCTCCCCTAAATATACATATTTGTATTTTATAGTTCACTGCAATTATGTTGTATTTGAATTTATCGATTCATTGGATTTAGATTTCATTTAGGGGCATTTTCGTCTGATTCGTTGTAAAAAAAACCTACTAAAAATAGCAATTAGTAATTTTTCAAATGAAAAAAATCATATGGCCATTTTTTCAAAATGCCTAATTAAAAATAGTCATTTATCTAGTTGCCCAAAAAAAAAAACCCTAGAGAAGAGAGTGATTCAACCACAAAAAAAAACCCTAGAGAAAAAAAAAAGTTCATTAAAAAAAAAAAAGCCTAAAAAGAAATCCAACATCCATACTCTCCAAACCAAATACGAGTTTTCCACACAAGAATAGCCACGAAGCCCTCTACAAAAAAATCCCAAAATCTAGAACATAGAAGAAAACCAATCTTAGTCGGAGGTTGCATTTGGTAGGACTTTTGTCCCAAGGATTCGCATCTCAAGCAACAAGCGGGTATTTTGTTGTTCTTGATTTTGTCTCTTACGCCTTTTTTTTTCTTTCTCGAGCACCTTGAAAAACAATAGTTGAGTAGAGGTATTTAAAGCTTACTTTTGTTATATTGTTGTTCTTAACTCTTTATTTTTACAATGTGAACCTTTCTCATCTTTATATGCATATGCTTTAGTTTTTTTTTTTCAATCTTATTTGTCTATCTATGTTTATACTCATTTCTCCATTTTTTTTATTACCTATTATGAGTTTTACTTACCAAAGAAAAGAGGAGAAAAAGAAAGCTAAGGCAGTGAGGTTAAAAAAAAAAAAAGATCTATGAGATTTTGTTTTTTTTGTTTTATTTTTATTTTTTTTATTATTATTATTATTATTAGGGAAAAATACACTTTTGGTCCCTGAGGTTTGGGTTAAGTGACACTTTGGTCCCTGAGTTTTCAAACTCAACAAAAATACCCCTGAGGTTTGAGATAAGGAGCATTTTGGTCCCTGCCGTCCAATTTTCCGTTAAATGCTAACAGATTGCTGACGTGGCCAAATTTTTTTAATTAAAAAATTAATTTTTTTAATTTTAAAATAAAAATAAAGAAAAAACAATAAAAAATAATAAAAATATTATTATTTAAATTATTTTTAAAACTTAACTCTCCATCCACTTCTTCATCTTCTTCCCTCAACCCCTCCATCTTCTTCTTCACATCTCCGACAGTCGGCGCCGGCGGTCGGCCACCGCTCGCCGCCATCGGCCGCCGGCGACTGTAATTTTTTTTTCTTCTCCTTACTTCCTCTCTTTTACCCCATTTTTCTTCTTTTCTTCAAAAAAAAAAAAAAAAAAAAAAAAAAAAAAAATTCAAGAGGGAGGTCACCGCCTACAAACAGGACCAAATAGAACGAAACCATAGCCCGACGGCGAAAATCCTTCGAAGCCGACGTCGATGAGGCATTGTCACCGCCTGAAACTACAAGAAACCGAACAAGCCCAAAGGCGAGCTCGAGCGGCGCTGCAGGTCGTTCGAGCTGGGGCGAAGCAAGGAGAGAGAGCGAAGCAGAGAAGAGGAGTTGAGAGAGATGAAATGTAAGAAAAGTAAGGAATCCAGTGAGCAATGAAGCAAAAGGGGCTGATGGGTTCCTAGTCCCACTTGAGGAAGTGCCAGCAGACACAGAAGAAATGGCTGAAACGAAGAGTTTGAAGAGGAAAAAGACGAAGGATGAAGGAGTGGACTGCCAAATAAGGAAACCCAGAAAGCGATTCTTGACAACCATTTCTGGGGGTCCGAAAAACGGAGAAGACGAAGGCATCTTTGAGTGGGTTTTTCTTTGCAGAATCAAAATCGAAGCTCAGCGCGATCTTCGCTCTTGAGAGTTGAAAATAATCAAGTGGGTTTGGTTGTAAGAGTAAGAGTCTTTGGTTAAGAATTGGAATTTAGGCGTCGGATGATTGGAAGGCGACTCCAATTTCCATCTCCCAATTCAATAATCAAGTGGGATTGGAGGTCACCTCCCTCTTGAATTTTTTTTTTTTTTTTTTTTTTAGAAAAGAAGAAAAATGGGGTAAAAGAGAGGAAGTAAGGAGAAGAAAAAAAAAAAATTACAGTCGCCGGCGGTCGGTGGCGGCGAGCGGTGGCCGGCCGCCGGAGATGTGAAGAAGAAGATGGAGGGGTTGAGGGAAGAAGATGAAGAAGTGGGTGGAGAGTTAAGTTTTAAAAATAAATTAAATAATAATATTTTTATTATTTTTTATTGTTTTTTCTTTATTTTTATTTTAAAATTAAAAAAATTAATTTTTTTAATTAAAAAAATTTGGCCACGTCAGCAATCTGTTAGCATTTAACAGAAAATTGGACGGCAGGGACCAAAATGCTCATTATCTCAAATTTCAGGGGTATTTTTGTTGAGTTTGAAAACTCAAGGACCAAAGTGTCACTTAACCCAAACCTCAGTGACCAAAAGTGTATTTTTCCCTTATTATTATTATTATTACCTAGGTATGTATGTGTCATGTGTGCGTGAGTTTGCTGAGTTTTTTTTTTTTTTTTTTTTTTTTTTTTTTTTTTTTTTTGTCAGGTAAATGGGTGGCAACTTTGCCGCCCATTTCTCTCTGTTTTTTTTTTAATTATTTTATTTACGTCATTTATTTTAAGTTTGGATTTAGTTTTTTTTAATTATTATAACTAGTTTCTTAGCACGTGCGATGCACGTTTGTATATCAAATTATTCTTATTTTTTCTTATAAGAACTAAATAATTCTATGAAAAATTGGAATGATAGATTAATTACTAATATAATATCATATAATTTATAATTTTATAAATGCTTTAAATTAATTTATGTAATTTTCGTTTCATAAACTTGTTAATACCTATCACATTTTTTGTTTAATAATAACATGTATATTTTATAAATTTTTTTATTTATTTGTATAATAAGTTTTATTTAGAATTAGAAACAATTTTTTAAAAAATCATTAAAACCAGTATATATTCACTCAAAAAAAAAAAAATCATTAAAACCAAAGGTGTTAAGGTATTTTTCAAAATATATGTGGTTGAATTAAAGGTTAGAGGTTTGAACTTCCACCTTCACATTAAAGAAACAAATTAAAACATATTCAAACATTTTAAATAAAAAAAGTACAATAATAAAAAATATAAAAAATAATTAAAAAATTGTAGTAGGTATAAAATAACATTAAAAAACAATAGTTAAGAAAAATCAAAGCTCTCTGTATGTATCCTTAAAATCGCATGTTAGTTTCTACTAAAAAAATCGATTTTTCAACTCAATCAAATTAAAATTATAAACTTCTAAACTTACAAATGTGTGTGTAGATTTGATCTATGCAACTCTTTATAAACTTGAATGTATAAAGTATGTCATCCTAAAAAAAATGTATACAGTAGTCTATAATTTTTTCAATATTAGAGAGGCTTTCGTAAGGAAATTAAAAATAACTCAAATAAAGAACAAAATTTGTGGGTTTTTTTTTTTTTGAAAACGTTACAAATTTTTTAGAATTTCAAACTTAATTCTATTATTTAATATTTCTAGTGAAAATCATTTAATTTTTGAGAAACAAATAATACCACCTTTTTATTTATTATTTGAGAAGCAAATAATACCACATTTTCATATTCTAACTTTTTAAATTACCTTGTTTTTTTATTAAAAATTCTAAATATTTTAATGCTAACTTTTTGTTATGTACTCTTTTTTTTCAACCTTAATAAAGATAAAATTAATTTACTAATTTAATTTCATATTATAATTATAATCAAAGAAAGATTATTTAATTTACTAATTTAGTAATGAACACTTTTTGTATTCCAATCCTTCATATTCCATATAAATTATTGTTGATAAATAATTCTTAATTTATTATGGATAATTAATTAATGTATTGTTTATAATTAATTAGAAAGTTTGTGTAGCATTAAATACATGACTATTTTCTCAACAAAAGAAACATACTTTGTAATTAAATCAATTAAGTTCTTATTATTGTCAAAAAAAATTAAGTTCTTATTTTTTTCAACAAACATTTCAAATACAAAAAAAAAAAAAAAAAGTACATGGATTATAAGACAAATATACACTATTATTCAAGTTCATCAAACTTGAGTTGTATTTTCTCAAAAAAAAAAAAAAAAAAAAAACTTGAGTTGTAATGTTGCAACTCCAAGGGTATGAGATATAGATAACGACACATGCATCATTTGCATCTTGGATGTAACACCAACATCTTGAGATGTTCTATGAAGCTTGGAGAGCTTTTGAGAGTAAGACAATGAGAGAACAAAAATAAAGAAAGAACAAAGTTGTAGGTGTGTGATGAAAAAATGATGAAGAAAACCCATTTTTATAGTAGTAGAATGTGAGGGTTATAAAACCTTTTGAATTCTAAACTCATTTAAGTGGTAGGAAAAACCTTTAGCATTCCAACCTTTTGAATTCTAAATTAAACTCATTTAAGTGGTAGGAAAAACCATTAGCATTGCAACTTTAAGATACTACTACAAAGTTATTATTGATAATTATTTATTTATTAATTAATATACTATTTATAATTAATCGTTAATGCCATATCTTGTAATTTAGTAAATCAAAGGAAGGACAAAAGTGTCCAAAAATATTTTTCCAACATCCTCACTTTTTAATATAGTATAGATATAGATATATTATATTATTTTTTTTCAAACTTTATTTCCATACCTGTTTTTTCAAAGATTTTTTATTAATATTATAATTTTTAAAACTTATTATTGAAATATAACTGTTTTGAAACTTATTATTAAGGTATTGTAGTTTTAAATTTTCGGTCAAAGGTCGTCTCTTCAAGAGACGACCTTGAAACACGTGTCATATTTGTCTGACGTGACAATAAATTTTTTAAAAAAAAAAAGAAAAAAAGAAAATTCGCAGAGGTTGTCTCTTAAGAGACCTCCACACATTTAAAAAATAAATGGAGTATTGTTTGAGTGGTGTAGTTGTGACTTGTGTTCCTCGCATTTGCAAGTTTGATTCCTAGTGGCTGCAATATTTTATTTTTTATTTTTTTGTTTCTAGTTTTTTATTTTTAAAAATATCAGTAGTTATTTATTTTCTTTTTTCTTTGAAATTTAAAGTTTGAAACATACTTAAAAATCAATAATTTAATTTAAGGTATAAAATGCACAATTTCTTTATATTTTTATTTTGAATTATAAAATTATTATAACCAACTTTTTAATTTAGCTAATTGAGATAGAAGATAAATGAGAAACATGACAAATCAATTGTTGACAAATGAGAAACATGACAAATCAAATAAAAAACTGCTGAGATTTTTAAAAATAAAAAACTATGAAACCGCTGAGAATCAAAGTAGGAAAGGGGAGGAAGACGGATCAGTAGTACACCACACAGGCAATACTCAATTTGTTGTTTAATTTTGCGGAGGTCGTATGTTAAAGAGATGACCTCTGTGATTTTTTTTTTTAAATTTATTGTCGCGTCAGAACATGCGACACGTGTTTCAAGGTCGTCTCTAGTCTCTTAGAGACGACCTTTGACCGAAAATTTAAAATTACAATATTTTAATAAAAAGTTTCAAAACAACTATACTTCAATAATAAGTTTTAAAAATTATAATATTAATAAAAAAATGTCCCATGTTTTTCTTTCCTTTTATTTATTTTTTTCTCCCTTTTGCAGTATTTAATCTACTTTTCTTTTTTCTTTTCATTTTTAGTTTCCCTTCATTTTACTTCACCTATTTTACCTTGTCACTTCTTATTTTAAATTTTCTTTATCTAATTGTATTTATTTTTGCATGTCTTATTCCTATTATCTTATCATTTGATTTGAGTTTTTACTATCATGTTTGAAAGAATTTAGAGAGCGACATATTTTTGCTTTTTGACCATGCTCTTAAATGTATGTATTCATCTCATGTTGTAAAATGCAGTATTATGATGTTAATCTCTTTATTAAAAAAATATCCAACGTCGGAATCTAGAAATATTTGAGAGTCCGATTTTCTAGTTTTTCCGAGGTGAGGGGTCGATCTTTGGAAGTCCGAGATCGGTTCCAATATGTTTTCCTAAATTTTAACATAATTAATATATTATTGGTTGTTTATTTATTGCATTAATTATTATGTTAATTTACTTGTTTTATAATTGTAATTTGTTGTCTATTGTGCTTGTATATAAATGTTGTATTTTATATTGTTTCTTTTTTGTTAAATGTTTTCAAATTCTCTTGTTTCAAATTTTCCTTTTATTTATTTTAAATTTATTTCTAAACTTATTTTCTAATTTCTTTGCTCTTTTTGAGCTTATAAATGTTTTATCGTTAAAATGTTATTTTCAAAGGTTCTTATAATCTTTTCTTAAAAAAAATTTTTTAAGAATGTTTTTTCCTAAGAAAAATCCTATGATGGAATCTAGAAATATTTGGGAGTCCAATTTTCTAGAATTCTTAAGGTGAGGATCTTAATCTTTGGGAGTCCAAGATTTTGATCCTAAGAAAAAATGAATTTAATTAAAAAAAATGTTTTTAAAAAATATTTCCCTTGAGAAATATGCTATCGTATGACGGAATTGAGGGATGGTAAAATTCTCTCATATTCTTGAGGTGAAGAGTTTTAATTCTAATATAGCAAAATCAATGGATATTTTTTCCACTTATTTTATGGGATCATTACTCCAATATTTGGAGTAATGAGGGGTAAAATAAGACATTGTTTTAAAAATATCATTTTTTTTCTAAATATATAATATTTTCTAATTTTTATTCAATTCAAGATAAAATTTTGGTCACCGTTTTTAACGGGTGTTGTGGAGTGCTAACACCTTCCCCACACACGAACAACTCCCGAACCCAAATTTGGTTTTCGCAGACCGTTTTTTTTTTTTATTATTTTTGTTAAAATGATAGTCTTATTTTATTTTGGTGTCCAATCACACCATAAAAAAGATTGGTGGCGACTCGTGTTATTTTACCCCTTTTTCGAGGACGTCGGTCGCTCCGCGTCGCAGGCACGTGGCGAGAGCTGACTATGTCTTCTAATTGTCTCATGTAATATTCATAATCTACGGCTGTGTACGCCCTAACACAATTGTGGAATGCATTGTCAATCAAGTTAGACTTGTATCTTTTTTTCAGGTTCCTCAATAAGTGCCACTCACAAAGTTCATGCTCTGCAGAATCGTAGCTATTCCTAAGACCATTGGGTATACTAAGATGCCCATCGGAAACAATAACCAGCTCTTTGTGCTCACCTAAGATAGCTTTCAAATTACGAAAAAATCATGTCCATGATGCATCATTCTCTGAATCTACGATTGCAAATGCCAATGGGACAATTTGAGAGTTCTCATCTACTGTGCACGCACATAGAAGAGTACCAAAAATTTGTGCTTTAACGTTGCACCATCCACAGAAATAACCAAAAAACAACAACTCCATGCATGTATAGAAGTTAAAAGATACATGAAAAAGTATTTGAACCTGTGTTGATCATCAACATCAAACATAGTATATGTGCCTGACAAAAAAAAAAAAAAAAAAAAAAGAAACAACATCACAACAGGAAAAAATGTTACTGGGTATTACACACAACAAATACACCATACTTAAAAGATGTTGATCTATTACATACAATGTATACACACGTCAAACCTGGATTTTTTTTTTAATTAGGGCAGCTGAAAATGCTGGAATTAGTGCATATGAAGATTCTGGCGATCCCTTAATAAATGTGAGTGCAAATGCACGACCCCTCCACGTCTTTTCATAGCTAACATTAATACCATGTTTTCTCCTCATGTAATCAATAATGTCACGTGGCTGACACTGAATCTTGCCATTTACCTTTAAAAGTTACTTGACACACTCACCCACAAACCAAGCTGTGGCTTGACGATGATCATTTTTTACTATATCAATAGGACATTCATGCCTTTCCACAAACTTACGAACCATCCACAGGTCCCCGTCTAAATAACGAGATGACTGTATATACCAACAACATGACATGTCCTTACATCCAACAACAAACAATTTCTGATTTGATTTGATAGTACATAGTTGGAAAGTATTTTTTATAGCAAGTAAGTATATTGCTTTCTTCAACTCATCTTTGCTCTGGAAAACTGAATCTTCACTCACCGGTACAGATGAAGCCAAACAGTCAACATCGATGTAATCAACAACTTTGTAATTTTTTTTTGCTAACTTTATGTTGCAGGGTGGACCCGTGGTTACCGACACCGAAACACTGTGAAAAAGCACTCTGAGCATCCCCCCTTGCATGGTCAGCAACAACACAAATGTCACTAGACATCCCACTAGTAATGTTCGACATGAACCATACAACATCCCTGTCGTCAGTAATCCATATTATGTTCGATTTGTTGACCTCATTCCTATACATGGTTAGTCGAGTGATCGCGTGATCGTTAGATGGGAAAATCTTATTCTGAATGCATTCAGTAAACCTTTCAAATGTGCAACCCAACGGTAACAACACACTGGTGGACTTAAACTCATGGTATCAATTGTTTTCATCCCACCTCCCATCGAAAATATTGTCACATCTGTTGTATACATCCGTTCTGAAATAAACACAACGTTTATGTCACAAGAAAATTATATTGAAACAATCAGTGTAAAATACCCCCCGTACTGCACTGAACATAGCTGGTATATGGCGTAAATTAAGCTCATCGATGTTCATCTAGTGATGCTGACAATGAAGAAGAATGATGTGAAAATTTGACGAACAAGCAGAAAAACAGGTTTTGTGTAGCAGCCAACTTTTTAAAAAAAAAAAAAAAAAAAAAGAGAAAAAGGGGAGTGGGCTAATGCCCGGTCAAAGGGGAAGTGGGGGGAAAATTTCCCCCCACATTTTCGGTCAATTGACCAATTAAAAAAAAAAAATCTTAACTCTCTCTCCCTCTCACGATCACACACACTCTCTCTCTCTCTCTCTCTCGGCAATCCCTCTCTCTCCCTCGCTCCCTCTCAGCCGCCGCAAGCCGACGCCGCCGCCGCCTCCACCGTCGCTCGCGTCGCACGCCGCCGCGAAGCGCCGCCGTCGGTAACGTCTCTTTCTCCCTCGATCTCTCTCTCTCTCTCTCTCAGCCACTCTCTCTCTGTGTAGCAGATCCGACGCGCCGCCGCCTGCAACCCACTCACGAGCTGCCGTCGATCTGCGAGTCGCCGTCGCCACTGTAGGCGCGGACAGCAGCAAGGAGGGACCATTTTTCCACGTTTTCGGCTGTTTTAGGTGAGTTCCCGCATTGGGTAAGTTGATTTGAGACTTGTGTGGGTTAGTTCTTGCATTTAAACGATTACCCATTCACTTTTTCTCCCGTTCAGCAAGCGTACCCATTCAATTCCGGTGATTCAAGCAGTGGGTCTTCAAGTTTCAGCGTGTTTGAGCAATTCCGGCAGTGGGTAAGTGAGATTTAAGGTGTTTTGGGTTTATTTAATGTTTAATCATGGATGCCCATTGAGTTTAGCTTTCGATTTCAAGGTGCCCGTGGTGTTTGGAGGCCGAATTATCAAATTTGAGCGATTTGGGACTGCTGGACAGCAAGCTGTGGTTCTGTTTGGGTAAGCTTTAGTTGTTAATTTTACCCCAAATGTAATGGGTTCTTAGTTGAATGCTTGGTTAGAGTCCATAGTTAATTAAGAGTTCATTTCCTTGTTGTAGCTTGCTTAAGAACCTTGGAGTTAAGGAATTTCTTGGAGGTTAATCAAGTATCTCCTTCACTAAGGTAAGTAGCTAGTTGGATTCAAATTCTATGTCTTAGACTAATTGACCATTGTTTGTTAATTGGGAATTTAAAGTGGATAGTTGGATTGAAGTTCCATTTTTAAACCAAGTTGGTCCTTAAGCTTAAGTAAAGTGTGTTGGGTTAACTTTTGAAGCATGATGAGCATGTTGAGATTGCCATTATTTGGGCATTAAATGAGTAGCGTGGATTATGGAATAATTGGAGTTTGGGCTAAGTGTTCTTTGTTTGTGTTGAGGCCGTGAATTTCATGTTTTATTTGGTTAGCCATGAACTGAAATGCTTGGGATTAATATATATGTAGCCGTTGGACTTAGTTCTATGCTTTGGCTTAATTTTATTTGAAAATTTAATATGTTAGCATGGATAAGTTTTGAGCCTTGAGTTTTGATTGTGGAATCATGATAAGCTTCATTATAAGACATGTTGATAGCACGAGGATATTAAAGTTAACCTAGCATCTCTTGGTTTATTTTAAAGCATGTTTGGCTTGGATGGCTATGTGTTTCTCTGGATTTTATTTGTGATATTGGGGAATGGGTTAAATGTCTGTTGGAGTTTGAATTGAAGTTTGGATGCGACATCTGATCCGTTGTGACTATAGAAGTGCATTATATTGTTTCCAGGTGTATAAAAATTTTGGGTTCCCTCTGCGTGTGCCGTTATGCTGCCGAATTTTCGGTAGCCTCATGACGGCTTGGGAATCATATCTACCTTGAGGGAAAGGATTAGGAAAGAGAAAGGAATAGGCTAGTGCCTGAGTCGAGGGTCGTGTCAATTAGACACCTAGGACTGAGATGTAATAGACTGAAATGAGGGGCTTAATGGGCGGGACTTGGCTTCGCAGTCTAGGTGCCATTTACTAACTGTGGAAGTAAATTCCTGACTTAAACCCATGAACGCCCCACCAGTGAAATGGTAGCTTAGAGCACTACGCGCCCATTAGTGCCTTGAGGGATGAGACCTAGCTCCTCTGACTGGGTGCCATCTACCATCAGTAGGAGTAGAGACCTCCCAAAACTCCCACATGTGCACTACCAGTGAGTTGGCAAACTTTCATATATATATACAGGTGTACTAATTGAACACGAGACCCGAACTTCCGATAAATGAAATGAAATGAAATGAATGAGATTGAGATGACCTAACCCTTAGGCCCTTAACTCGAATAAGATATTAAAGCTTTTATTGCTACGAGTGTCTTGAAGTATGGCTACTTACTGAGTATTTTCTTAAATACTCATTCTTTTCCCTTACATACAATTGCAGGTAGAGGTAAAGGTGTATAGCACGCGTGACGGAGAGCTGCTGAGCCATGGATCTCCTTTAGTATAGTCTTCCGCATTTTACGTTTCGAAATTCCCCTTTTGAACTTGTATTGCAAAAGATTCAAGATTTATTCCGCTTTAAGTTCTGTTTGAATAACTAAATGTTTCGTTTGTTCTGTTTTAACTGGGATCCCAGATTGAAAAGTTTTCGCAAATTTCTATGTATGTTTTCTTTAAACGTTATTTCCACGCTATTCTTAGAAGTAGAATGAAATGCATGTAGTAACAGCCTTAGGATCTAGGCATGAAAAGTAGGGTCGTTACAGTTGGTATCAGAGCTCTAGGTTATAGGTTCTGTAGACTGGTTTACATCGTAAACCTTAGGTATGTCCATGGCTTATCAGCAAAGCATCCGGTCACGCCAGGTACACGTTTGATTACTTTGTAGCCCGTAAATGTTATATGTTATATATGTTCGGAAAAGATTCATGTTGTGGGGAAGATATGCATAAGGTTTAGTACCTGTGAATTGTTTAAAGGATTCGAGCCTGTTAGTAAGATGATAAAATTTTTGTGAAATAGATCATGCCTCCCCGAGCACAAGGACGTGGAAGAGGTCGAGGAAGAGGTCGTGGTAGGGGTCGTACAACCCCTGAGCAAGTCGTGCCACCTGTGGAGCAAGAAGGAAATCTACCAGAAAACCCACAAGTGGAACAACCGGGTGGACAACCGGGGCCTGCGGTAGGACCTGTCACGGTGGATATTTAGGCAATTTTTCAAATCGCAGTTCAGGCTGCAGTTGCGGGCGTGCTTGCAGGGCGACAGGCCCAAGCGCCTCAGAACAACGAAGCCGCCTTATCACGGGAGGCGAGGTGCTTAAGAGATTTCAGGAAGTGGGACCCATGTTCGTTCGATGGAGCCTCAAGGGACCCCACGGTAGCAGAGTTGTGGTTGTCCTCCATCGAGACTGTTTTTCGCCACATGAACTGCCCGGAGGACTAGAAAGTATACTGCGCCGTGTTCCTGCTACGAGATAACGCCCTGATTTGGTGGAAATCGATCGAAAGGACTATAGATGTCAGCAACGGACCTGTCACATGGACTCAGTTCAGGGGGAGTTCTTTAGGAAATATTACCCTGCCGCCTCTCGATTCAAGAAGCAATCAGAGTTCGTGGCTCTTACGCAGGGAAACCGAACCGTAGAAGAGTACGAGACAGAGTTTGCCAGACTGTCTCGGTTTGCCCCTGCCCTGGTAGCTGTAGAGGCTGATAAGGTGGAACGTTTCATCACAGGTTTAAAGGAGGAGATTTAGGGCAGTGTGGCAGCCCATGAACCCTAAGACTATGCCATGGCAGTTAGGGTGGCCTTGCTGATTGATCGACGACCATCAGCTGTCTCTTCAGAACCTTACTCAGGTCATAAGCGAAGGTACGATCAGATGAGCTCAAACACACAGAGGGGTCACCGTTACCCTAGACGAGGTCCGCCCAGGACCGTCGACAGAGAGCACAGAATCAACCAGGGCCTAATCAGGATAGGCCATTATGTCAGACCTGCAGGAAGTACCACTGGGGTCGTTGCTTGGCAGGGACCCGTGTTTGTTTCAAGTGTGGTCGGGAAGGGCATATTGCCCCGAATTGTAACCAAAAGAAAGCTAACTATGCCGACCAGCCGTCCAGTTCAAATCAGGCATCTAGGGCGAGACCAGCACAACATCAGGGCAAGATATTTGCCACCACCCGACAAGAGGCCGAGGACCTTAATGCAGTAGTGACAGGTACCCTCCCTATCCTCGGCCATTATGCTTTTGTGTTGTTTGATTCGGGTTCGACGCATTCTTTTATTTCTGCATCATTTGTAAGTCAAGCCAACCTAGAACTAGAGCCGCTGGGCTATGTTTTGTCAGTCTCAACCCCTGCGGGGGTAACGTTACTAGCTAGTGAGGCGGTGAAAGCCTGCCAAATGTTAGTGTCTGATCGATCAATGGATGTGACATTGATCGCCCTTGATATGAGTGACTTTGACGTTATTTTGGGAATGGAATGGTTGGCTTCTAATTATGCCAACATAGACTGTCACCGTAAGGAGGTGATCTTTAACCCCCCGTCAGAGGCAAGCTTCAAGTTTAAAGGATCGATGATCAAAGGTGCTCCTAAAGTGGTCTTTGCAATGAAGGCGAGAAAATTGATTAGCCAAGGAGCCTGGGGCTTGTTGGCTAGCGTGGTTGACACAAGGAAAACCGAGGCATCAATGACCTCAATTCCGGTAGTGAGAGAATTCACAGATGTATTTCCTGAGGATCTGACAGGACTACCGCTAGCTCGAGAGGTTGACTTCTGCGTTGAGCTTGAGCCAGGGACTAACCCGATTTCTAAAGCTCCATATAGGATGGCTCCAGCGGAATTGAAAGAACTTAAGGTCCAGATTCAAGAGCTGTTGGACAGAGGCTATATACGCCCCAACGTCTCGCCGTGGGGTGCTCCGGTTTTGTTTGTGAAAAAGAAGGATGGGACAATGCGCTTGTGCATCGACTACCGGGAGCTGAACAAAGTGACAGTAAAGAACAGATACCCTCTGCCCAGGATTGATGACCTCTTTGATCAGCTCCAAGGTGCAGCAATATTCTCTAAAATAGATCTACGGTCAGGTTATCATCAGTTGAGGATTAGAGAGGACGATATACCCAAGACAGCTTTCCGAACCAGGTATGGGCATTACGAATTCACTGTGATGTCCTTTGGGCTTACTAATGCTCCCGCAGTTTTCATGGACTTGATGAATAGGGTATTCAAGGAATTCTTGGATTCATTTGTGATTGTTTTTATCGACGACATTCTTATCTACTCCAAGACAGAAGAGGAACATGAGGATCATCTCAGGAGAGTTCTAATTACCTTAAGAACGAACAAGTTGTATGCCAAATTCTCTAAATGTGAGTTTTGGTTACAGCGAGTTTCCTTCTTAGGGCACGTGGTGTCGAAGGAAGGTGTCACAGTAGATCCAGCCAAAATAGAGGCAGTGACCAATTGGTCTCGACCTACTTCAGTCAGCGAGATTCGGAGTTTCTTGGGGTTAGCCGACTATTATCGTCGTTTTGTGCAGGGTTTTTCCAGTATTGCCGCACCTCTAACTCAGTTAACTCGAAAGGGTACTCCATTCGTGTGGAATGAAGCTTGTGAGGGAAGCTTCCAAGAGCTTAAGCAAAGACTTGTTTCAGCACCAGTACTTACAGTACCCGATGGTTCAGGAGAATTTATTATTTACAGTGATGCTTCAAAGAAGGGACTGGGTTGTGTGTTAATGCAGCATGGTAAAGTCATTGCTTATGCGTCACGTCAGCTGAAAGATTATGAGAAGAACTACCCGACCCATGACTTGGAATTGGCAGCAGTGGTCTTTGCGTTGAAGATTTGAAGGCACTATTTATATGGAGAGAAAATCCAAATCTTCACGGACCACAAAAGTTTGAAATACCTCTTCACCCAGAAAGAGTTGAATATGAGGCAGCGAAGATGGTTAGAGTTAGTAAAAGATTATGATTGTGACATCCAGTACCACCCGGGCAAGGCAAATGTAGTTGCAAATGCCCTCAGTAGGAAGACCGCTCATGCGTCTGTTTTGATTACTACTAGGCTCATATATTGGATGACTTGGAACGTGCAGAGATTATGATTGCAGTGGGCGAAGTTACAGCACGCCTAGCTCAGTTGACAGTTAAGTCGAGCTTGAGACAGAGGATCATAGATGAACAACCAAATGACCCTGACCTTGTTGTTAAACGCAGTCAAGTAGAGGCGGGACAGGTGAACGAGTTTTCCTTATCTTCAGACCTCGGCTTGTGTTACCAGGGTCGCTTATGCGTACCTGGGAATGCCGATCTCAAACAGGAATTATTAGTAGAGGCACATAATTCACCTTTTTCAATCCATCCAGGAAGTACGAAGATGTACCATGATTTGAAACAGTATTACTGGTGGCAGGGCATGAAAAGAGAGATAGCGGATTTTGTCAGTAAATGCCTTGTTTGCCAACAGGTGAAAGCCTCGAGACAGAAACCAGCAGGCTTGTTGCAGCCGCTGAGTGTGCCAGAATGGAAGTGAGAGCATATATCTATGGATTTCATCACAGGATTGCCTAGAACGGCCAAGGGTTACACCGTGATTTGGGTCATTATCGACAGACTCACCAAGTCAGCGCACTTTCTCCCTGGAAAGCCTACTTACACTGTTGAAAAGTGGGCACAGTTATATATGACAGAGATAGTCAAGCTTCATGGTGTGCCGGTATCAATCGTGTCAAATAGAGACCCTCGGTTCACGTCTAACTTCTGGAGGAGTCTACAAAGAGCCTTGGGTACTCAGTTACGTTTCAGTACAACTTTCCACCCTCAGACAGATGGTCAAACTGAGCGATTGAACCAAACTCTAGAGGATATGTTGCGAGCATGTGTCTTGGATTTCTCAGGTAGTTGGGATGCACACCTGCACTTAATGGAATTTGCTTATAACAATAGTTATCAAGCAACCATCAGGATGTCACCTTTTGAGGCCCTCTATGGGAAGAGATGCAGGTCCCCTGTTTATTGGGATGAGGTCGGTGAACGTCAGTTGTTGGGACCTGAATTGATCCAAGCCTCCAGCGAGGCTATTCGCACAATCAGGTCAAGGATGTTAACAGCTCAAAGCCGACAGAAGAGCTATGCTGATACAAGGAGAAGAGATTTAGAGTTTGTCGTGGGTGATCATGTTTTCTTGAAGGTAGCTCCGATGAAAGGAGTATTGAGGTTTGGAAGGAAAGGCAAGCTCAGCCCACGTTTCATTGGTCCGTTTGAGATTTTAGAACGGATTGGTCCGGTAGCTTATCGTCTAGCGTTGCCACCTTCGCTTTCGGCGATACACAATGTTTTTCATGTCTCCATGCTGCGAAAGTATTTGACAAATCCCACCCACAGAGTGGACTTTGAACCTTTGCAACTCAGCGAGAACTTGACTTATGAGGAGGAACCTGTGCTAATTCTTGATAGAGAGGTGAAGGTCCTTCGCAATCGCGAGATAGCTCTCGTGAAGGTCCTTTGGCGAAACCATTTGACCGAAGAGGCAACGTGGGAGAGAGAAGACGAAATGATGGCCAAGTACCCAGAGTTGTTCCAGTACTAGCAACTTTCGAGGACAAAAGTTCTTTTAAGGTTAGTATGATGTAGCAGCCAGCGTTTTAAAAAAAAAAAAAAAAAGAGAAAAAGGGGAGTGGGCTAATGCCCGGTCAAAGGGGAAGTGGGGGGAAAATTTCCCCCCACATTTTCGGTCAATTGACCAATTAAAAAAAAAAAGAAAATCTAACTCTCTCTCCCTCTCACGATCACTCTCTCTCTACTCCACCTCTCTCTCTCTCTCTCTCTTGGCAATCCCTCTCTCTCCCTCGCTCCCTCTCAGCCGCCGCATGCCGACACCGCCGCCGCCTCCATCGTCGCTCGCGCCGCACGTCGCCGCGAATCGCCGCCACCGGTAACGTCTCTTTCTCTCTCTCTCTCTGTGTAGCAGATCCGACGCGCCGCCGCCTGCAACCCACTCACGAGCTGCCGTCGATCTGCGAGTCGCCGTCGCCACTGTAGGCGCGGACAGCAGCGAGGAGGGACCATTTTTCCGCGTTTTCGGCTGTTTTAGGTGAGTTCCCGCATTGGGTAAGTTGATTTGAGACTTGTGTGGGTTAGTTCTTGCATTTAAACGATTATCCATTCACTTTTTCTCCCGTTCAACAAGCGTACCCATTCAATTTCGGTGATTCAAGCAGTGGGTCTTCAAGTTTCAGCGTGTTTGAGCAATTCCGGCAGTGGGTAAGTGAGATTTAAGGTGTTTTGGGTCTATTTAATGTTTAATCATGGATGCCCATTGAGTTTAGCTTCCGATTTCAAGGTGCCCGTGGTGTTTGGAGGCCGAATTATCAAATTTGAGCGATTTGGGACTGCTGGACAGTAAGCTGTGGTTCTGTTTGGGTAAGCTTTAGTTGTTAATTTTACCCCAAATGTAATGGGTTCTTAGTTGAATGCTTGGTTAGAGTCCATAGTTAATTAAGAGTTCATTTCCTTGTTGTAGCTTGCTTAAGAACCTTGGAGTTAAGGAATTTCTTGGAGGTTAATCAAGTATCTCCTTCACTAAGGTAAGTAGCTAGTTGGATTCAAATTCTATGTCTTAGACTAATTGACCATTGTTTGTTAATTGGGAATTTAAAGTGGATAGTTGGATTGAAGTTCCATTTTTAAACCAAGTTGGTCCTTAAGCTTAAGTAAAGTGTGTTGGGTTAACTTTTGAAGCATGATGAGCATGTTGAGATTGCCATTATTTGGGCATTAAATGAGTAGCGTGGATTATGGAATAATTGGAGTTTGGGCTAAGTGTTCTTTGTTTGTGTTGAGGCCGTGAATTTCATGTTTTATTTGGTTAGCCATGAACTGAAATGCTTGGGATTAATATATATGTAGCCGTTGGACTTAGTTCTATGCTTTGGCTTAATTTTCTTTGAAAATTTAATATGTTAGCATGGATAAGTTTTGAGCCTTGAGTTTTGATTGTGGAATCATGATAAGCTTCATTATAAGACATGTTGATAGCACGAGGATATTAAAGTTAACCTAGCATCTCTTGGTTTATTTTAAAGCATGTTTGGCTTGGATGGCTATGTGTTTCTCTGGATTTTATTTGTGATATTGGGGAATGGGTTAAATGTCTGTTGGAGTTTGAATTGAAGTTTGGATGCGACATCTGACCCGTTGTGACTATAGAAGTGCATTATATTGTTTCCAGGTGTATAAAAATTTTGGGTTCCCTCTGCGTGTGCCGTTATGCTGCCGAATTTTCGGTAGCCTCATGACGGCTTGGGAATCATATCTACCTTGAGGGAAAGGATTAGGAAAGAGAAAGGAATAGGCTAGTGCCTGAGTCGAGGGTCGTGTCAATTAGACACCTAGGACTGAGATGTAATAGACTGAAATGAGGGGCTTAATGGGCGGGACTTGGCTTCGCAGTCTAGGTGCCATTTACTAACTGTGGAAGTAAATTCCTGACTTAAACCCATGAACGCCCCACCAGTGAAATGGTAGCTTAGAGCACTACGCGCCCATTAGTGCCTTGAGGGATGAGACCTAGCTCCTCTGACTGGGTGCCATCTACCATCAGTAGGAGTAGAGACCTCCCAAAACTCCCACATGTGCACTACCAGTGAGTTGGCAAACTTTCATATATATATACAGGTGTACTAATTGAACACGAGACCCGAACTTCCGATAAATGAAATGAAATGAAATGAATGAGATTGAGATGACCTAACCCTTAGGCCCTTAACTCGAATAAGATATTAAAGCTTTTATTGCTGCGAGTGTCTTGAAGTATGGCTACTTACTGAGTATTTTCTTAAATACTCATTCTTTTCCCTTACATACAATTGCAGGTAGAGGTAAAGGTGTATAGCACGCGTGACGGAGAGCTGCTGAGCCATGGATCTCCTTTAGTATAGTCTTCCGCATTTTACGTTTCGAAATTCCCCTTTTGAACTTGTATTGCAAAAGATTCAAGATTTATTCCGCTTTAAGTTCTGTTTGAATAACTAAATGTTTCGTTTGTTCTGTTTTAACTGGGATCCCAGATTGAAAAGTTTTCGCAAATTTCTATGTATGTTTTCTTTAAACGTTATTTCCACGCTATTCTTAGAAGTAGAATGAAATGCATGTAGTAACGGCCTTAGGATCTAGGCATGAAAAGTAGGGTCGTTACATTTTGCATGCATTGATTTTGGTCGTGAATTTTTTTTGTAGTGAATAATAAACAAAAAAAAAATAAAAAATAAAAGAAAATCGTTATTTTAATATGAAATTGATTTTTAGAATCTAGCCTTTGAATGTCAGACCAAAACCTGAGGGGATTTGGTTGGACAACACGTTTAGATACAGTAAACGTATTTTTAGGGCCAGTTAGTTTACAGGCTGCATGGAGGGTAAAATCGGGATACTGAATATCTATAAGTCACGCTTGCAGCACGTGTGGCCAAAAATCGAACGTTTTGAAAAACTTTTCATAAATCAAAATCGGTCCCCATTTTTTTGCCACTCATGCATTAATAATGCCATTATCCTTTGAAGAAACAACGTCGTTAAAAAAAAATGTTATTGTTTTTAATGTTTAGTAATAATAAGAACTTTTGATTAAAAAAAAATCAATATATTGATTTTTTTAAAGATTAAATTAAGTGGAATTATAGGTTTAGTCCCTAAACTTTCAAATTTGTGTTAAGTTTGTTTCTAAAATTTATTAAGTATCTAATAAAACTTTGAAGTTTCAGTTTTGTGTCTAGTAGGTTCATAAACTTTAAAAAATGTTTAGTTAAACCCTAATTTTTTTTTATTTTGTGTCCAATAAGTCCTCGAGCTTTCAATTTTGTGTATAGGTTCTTGAACTATTTGACATTTCTTATCACTCAAGAGCCTATTGGACCCAAACTTGATATTTTAATGTCCTATCAGACACAAATTTCAATTTTATGTCTAATATATTTATTAATTTCTTAAAGAAAAATGTTGGATATGTAAGGGACCTTTATACACAATTTGAAGTTCATGGACCTATTTGACATTTCAAAAGTTGGACCTATTAGACATAAAATTGAAATTTTAAGGACCTATTAGATACAATTAAGTTTAATGACTTATTAGACACAAATATGAAAGTTCAAGAACTAAACTTGTAATGTAACCATTAAATTATAAACTTATTCCCTATGATTTGGTTATAGTCTTAATTTAGTCCTTATGATTTTAAAAGTTTCAATTTAGTTTTTATGGGTTGAACTTAGTTTCAATTTGATCTTTATGACTTGAAACGTTTAGAATGATTTTCCAAGTACTTAAAACACTTTTTTTTAGTTAAAAACATTTTTTTAAAGCACTTGAAAAATCATTCCAAACACGTTCTAAGTTTAGAACCTGAAATTGTTTTTTTAATCTCAAATTGTTCATGCGCTTACAAGACATTACAATTTTAAATACATGAGACATTTTATTAAAGAGAAATACTTAGAAATTGCTAGAAATACAGTGTAGATTTGAAAAATGGCCAAACAAAATTTTTTAATGAAAAATGGCCGAACGGTGTTTTTAACTTATTTACCCTATATTTGTGCAACCCGTATTTGATCTAATTTTTTTTAAAAAAATAGAAAACCGCTAATTCCATGAATCAAGGAATTAACAGTTACAGTATATATCCTCCCCCTCTCCCCATTTGAAATTTAAATCTTTTTTTTTTTTTTTTTTACTTTGCAATCTGATAGTCTACCAAAAATATATGTTTTTTGTATTCAAGTTTCCACTAGATTTTTACAGATTTCTTCATCGTCTTTTTCAAGAAATTTGATCGATTTGTTGGTTCACCGTTCCTTCCAACACTGTAGGTTGATCATAGGTATGTTTCAACATATTTGTATTCATTTTTTTTTTTATAATTATATTCATTCTTTGGTTCATTAATGTAAATTCTCCTCTTTCTTTTCCAAAATAGATACAATTATTATTATATTTCTCAACTTAAAAATTCATTATTAATTTATACGATTAAGATAACTTCTATTTATTTTTTCTAATTTATAGATTTCTAATTTATAGATTTAATGTAGAGTTAAATTAAAGTATAAATGCTAGATTCTCTTCTATATTTACGCTACATTTATGCTGTATTTGAATTTATCACTTCACTGGATTTAGATTTGAAACTAAATACAGTATAAAGATAGATTCAGAATAAGACAAAATGACAAGGTATCGAAGAAAAAACCAATTAAAATAGGTTTTAAGGAAGTAGAAGATGAAACTTCAATTTATTTGTTTCAATTTATTGATTTTTAATGTAGTGTTAAATTAAAGTGCAAACCCTAGAGTCTCTCCTACATTTACACTGTATTTGAATTTATCAGTTTACTGGATTTAGATTCGAAACTAAATACAATTAGGAGATAGATTCAGAATAAGAAAAAATGGCAAGGTATCGAAGAAGAAACCAATTAAAATAGGTTTTAAGGGAGGAAAAGATGAATTGAAAACCTGTATTTGCATGAGAAGGGGAGCAACCGAAAAGTCTGTTCAGAAAAAAAGTTGGTAAGGTTTTTTAAATACCAAAACACCTAAGCTAATGCTTCCAATTATTGTAGATGAAACCATTAAATTGATTTTTGATGTGTTTCAATTGAATTGCATGCTTCAAGTCCTCACTAATGTTGAAATTGGAGCTTTTCCAAGTGACTTTTTTCGTCTTAATATAGTGTATTTCCTTAATCAGGTCATATTTTTCCTCCCCAAATTTTGTTATTAATTTATATGATTAAGATAACTTCAATTTATTTGTTCCAATATAACTTTGTTGATTTGAATTTGATTGATTTTTAATGTCATTAAATTAAAGTGTAAACGCCCCTAGATTCTCTCGCACGTTTACGCTATATTTGAATTTATCCTGGATTGACGCTGTATTTGAATTTATCGGTTCACTGGATTTAGATTTCGTTTAGGGGCAGATCCGCTATAAAAAAAACTACTAAAAATAGCAATTAACAAATTTTCAAATAAAAAAAATCAGATGGACATTTTTCAAAACGTCCAATTAAAAATGGTCATTTATCTTGTTGCCCCAGTATTTAAAAGGCAACAAGCGAGTATAATATTGGGTAAAAATAGAAGACTACTTGTGAGCTTTTGGGTCCCTAAAACATTGTTTAGGGATCATTTGTGAAGTTTTAGCAAAATCATTGAAAATAAGGCTTAGTTTGGGATTGTTGTAGCTTTTAAAATAAATGTTGTCAACTGTACTTTTAGAAAAATAAGCTATAATAAGAAGTAAAATAATGTCGGGTAAATTTCAACTTTAAACCTCAAAGAGTAAATTAGAGTGTTTGGTAAATTGATACTAAATTGTTGTGATTTAATTATAATTACTAAAATAGATATATTATTTCAATTTTTTATATTAATTTTTAATATTGAAAATTATTAGAATGCAATTATTTTAAAACTTTATATGATTTCAATTATAAAAATAATATTCAAATTACACTAAATTATTTGATAAAATATTAGGAAAATTAAGTTTTATATAAAAGGAAATATTGAATTAATTAATAGAACAAAGCATAAAAGCAATAATAATAATAATTGGTTGATTTAATTTGTTTCCTTAAACAATAAATATGAAACTTAAAACTTAATAATCAAATAATAAAATTGTTGGTTTGTAATTGTGACTTGAAAATAATGAATAAAAGAACATATAACACCTTATTTCAAGAAAAAAAGTTAGCTACTAAATTGTCAAATAGGACAGTAACCATATTACAAATGCATCTAACTATGGAAGGATATAATAGTAATTTTCTTAAATCTCTTGAAGGAGGTGACAAATTATAGCTTATTCAAAAGCATCTCTCCACTAGATTTTACAAATCAAGGTAATTGATAAGTGATTGTATTTAAATTAATAATAAAAAAAATCAGTTTTATCAAACACCTACAACGGTTAAAATTCTTCCCAAGTCACTTTCAATCCTTATAAAATCAGCGTCAAACACACCCTAAATTAATGAAATTTATGCATGGGACCCACTCAAATGCAATTGGTGATGTTTACCAAAATTTATAATCGTAATGAAACTGTTGAACCCACTCCAAAATCTATAATCTCATCCTCATTCATCATTTTGTCCAAAAGGTAATCAATGGCATTCCCAATCCTTATTACGTGGGACCCATACCATGTTTTTTTTTGTTGATTTTACAATTGCATCCCTTTCGTTCTCGTTCGTTTTACACGGGCCTTTTTTCCGTTTTTGTTGCATTAGTAGTCTAGTTTATGAAAGATGACCAAGATCGATATTCTGTAATGAGCGAGAGCCATAATTTATCACTTTGTTAAATTTTTTTTCACTATCTTTTTCCATGGTATTTTTTATGAATTAAGTCATCAACATTAATAACACAAGCGAGAGCTAGAGAAATAAGAACAAAAGAAATAACAGAGACAACACGTAGAAAATGTATCTTTTCATTCAAAATATAGGTGAGTTACATGCATGTAGGGGGTCATTTAGAGTTGGAGGAGATGTTAATCACTATAGGAGGAGATACATCCCTCTCCTCTCTACTTCTCCTTGGTCCTTCAGAAGATTGAGAGTCGGAAGAGATCTCAAACAAAGGGCCCTCGCATTTCACTATCCCTTCAAGTATCTTGATGGATGGTGAGGACAACAGGTGGTTCGTGTTGGAGGTGTTTTGCTTCGACTTTGAATATGCCAAATAAAAGGAAGAATAGGAAGGAGAAAGAAGACGAAATATGTTGGTTGACGGAGTCGCCTTCATAAGGTTTGTCCAAAACAATGAAGGTTGATATGACAACCCTAGCCAATTGGATCTAAGAACCCTTATGGTTCTGCAAATCCCTAGATCTCAAATGCTAAAACCTCCAAATCAAGATGATTTCATCCCAAGGAAGAAGATCGAACGGATTTACCTTGATAATCAAGATCAAGAGTAGAAAAAACTCGTTTCTAAACTCGAGATTCGAATGATTCGAATCACTCCACAAGTAGTTTGATCAAAGCTACTTGAATGATCCTAGCATGCAAATCTAAGCACAAGATATGCAAAGTTGCTCATGGCCTTTAGGCTCAAAAGACTTTAATTTCATTGAAATTCCATCAAAGCTAATCTTATCTGAAAGCAACAACATAGATGGCTATTTATAGCCTTCAAACACACCCTATGGTCATATGAAGGGTCGTAACCTTCATCCCCATCAATGCTATAATGACCACTAACTAAATAATAAGTTAAAACATTAAAAACACAACTTTAAAATTGAAAATTACAATAAAAAATTGATACAACTTCTTCAAGAGGATTCGTCCTCGAATCCAAGGATCCCCTTGTAGTGCAAACTTGAAATCTTTTGCATCTCGCAATCTTGCTCTCCTCAAATTCTTCACCTTTGACTGTCCACCATGAATGAATGATGAAGCAAAATACAAACACCGCTTCATGTGTTGCCCTTTGGTATTAAAGTTCCCTCGAGCTTGGCTTTGTCTCGTTTTTGAAGCAAACTTTGAATCTTGCTTTTCAACAAGCTTTTTAATTTCCTGCAAGAACTCATTAGAGAAACTAGGTACACTTGGTTTAAGTGCACCAGTCAAAAAACAAGTCCTTTCGAATACAAGTTCTTGTATGTGTCATTTTGAATACAGGACAAGGTTCTCCTCACATACACTAATAACAAAACTTTCTTTCTCTTTAATCTCAATATAATCTTCAAATATTTTTTTTCTCACACTCTTTCTCTTTTTCATTTTCCTCACTTTTTGTCTCAAAGGAACATAGATCAACATATGTTTTCACACATTCTTTGCTGGTCACCACGTCATCAATAACGACATCATCATTTGAAACATCAACTTTAGGCATGGGGCACTCTTCTTCTCCTTGAATGAATTTTGTGATTTGTGTCTCTCTTGCTTGATCCCGCAAATTCAACTCGTGAGATAATTCGGAAATGTACTTTATGGATTTATGTATTTCATCCATACTTTCACGAAAAGCCTTCCAAAATGGATCATCACGAACGTGCTTCTCACAACATTTTTGTGCTTGACGAAACATGGATTTGTTTGAACTCCTTGTTTGAAACATGTTGCAAAAGAATGCAAATCAACAAGGAAAATGGACCTCACAAGCACTCCCTCACGTGTTTTCACTCCAAGACAAACACACTCTCAACACACTTTCAATCTCACTCACATGAACCAATGAGAAAAGTTTGCAATGAATTGATAGATAGCACACCTTGAACACAATTCAAATAGCTTGTATGGAGTCAATCGAATACCAAATAAGAAACGAGTTAAGAAAGAAAACAAAGGTTAAATGGGAATCAAACTCTAAATGGAACTCTCCATATATTAATATCCAAAGGTTAAAATGAAGACTTATGGAATTTAAGTAGGCTTGTATAATAAAGAGAAGTTACAATCAATGGAGATCATGGGCATTGAATAGCAATTGGCTAGAAAATTGATTGTTAAAGTTTGTAACCCCCAAATTTATGGCAAGTGGCTAATTAATTTCACAAAGTTCAACATGTAACGGAAGCCAATGGATACCAATGGTCAGATCCTAACACAAGTAAGAGTTTAATCATCAACCAATTCAGATCTAAACCAATTCAGATCTAACACACTTTCATAGCAAAGAACAACAAGAAGTACAAAAATTGAATAATCTCGGTCTTTCCATAATATATTATTAAAATGAAGAATTTTCTAGATGAAGCAGACCGAATCCAAAGTTCTCATAGAAGACAAAGTTATAGATCAAAATAAGGTCTATAGGATTGCAGAAGACAAAAATATGAAACGACGAACGAAAATGACACTTTTTTTCAATTTTATATTTCTGAACAAAATACAAGAACATGAACAGTAAGAACAAAAAAAATTCAAAATGAAGAATAAGAAAAGAAACGCAACAACATAAACATATATCCGATCTAGAGCCTAAAGCTCTGATACCAAAATGATACGACATCAAAGCGGCTCTGTTACCAAAATGATATGCCAGCCCGAGCCAATTGGATCTAAGAACCCTTATGGATATGCAAACCCCTAGATCTCAAATGCTAAAACCCCCAAATCAAGATGATTTTATAATGAGGCACCAAACTGTTTGATGGTAGATTTATATGTAGTTGTCTAGAGTAGTCGAAGAATTAATGGTAGGACACTTTTCTTCTTTAGAGAGGAAGAAAAAGTGATGAATATTTTTATGATTAAATAGGTTTTAGGTGCAACTATGAAAGGGTGCAGAGGTAGGGTGGTGTTTTATCAATTCTAAAGCATCATTGAGGGGACACGGAAATCAAGAGTAATAATGGAGAGCGAGATCAAAAGGGAAAACGATTTCGTGAGCGAGAGTTTATGTCTTTTCTAAGTACCCATTCCAAAAAAAACCTAGCAATTGAGAATGGGGGGCATATTGAGAGTGCAATTGTGGACAACAACAACAAGAGTGAGAGTGAAGGCATTTTGTTAATCCTACTGTTGGCATAGAAATTTTCAAACCAATTAGAAATTGCCACATCATTATTTTTAATGATATTTTTATTTAATTTTGGGGTGTGCGCAAATTAACACATATCTCAAAATTAATTATGGCAAAATAAGAAAGGCTACGTGTCCTCTATGTGGTCGTTTAATTGCGCTAATGGTCATGATCGAATCCAACGAGGGTTAAACTCAAGATCGAATGATAATGTAGCCTAAAAATTCAATTTAGCCTAAAGTTCTTGAAATTAAATTAAAGTATGTTAAGTTCATAAAGTTAGGTTAAATTGGGTTCAATTTAAACCCAAGATCATTAAGGCAATTAGGCCTGAAGACCAAAATTCATCCAAGCCCATGAATGTGCCCAAGCCCAATTTAAGCCCAAGCCCACGAAGGCTTTTGGAAAACTCTATAAATAGGAGACCTTGACTCATTTGACAGGGTGAGGGGGGCAACATAAAGAAAGGAAGAAGAGAAAGACAGAAGCTTTCAAAGGGCTCTGAAGACTGAATCTATGATCCTCCTACAAGACTTGAAGATTGAAGCTCCACTCCTCCTGCAAGAACTCTGAAGATTGAAGTTCAGATCCTGTTGCAAGACTCCGAAGATCGAAGCTTCTACAAAGTTCAAAAGCTTGAAGCTTCCTGCAAGACTTTGAAGATTGAAGCCTTTCCAAGATTCAGAAGATTGAAGCTTCCTACAAAACTCTGAAGATTGAAGCCTCTGCAAGATTCAGAAGATTGAAGCTCCCTGCAAGACTTTGAAGATTGAAGCTTTTCCAAGATTCAGAAGATTGAAACTTCCTACAAGACTCTGAAGATTGAAGCCTCTACAAGATTCAAAAGATTGAAGCTCCCTACAAGACTCTAAAGATTGAAACTTCTCCAAGATTCAGAAGATTGAAGCTTCCTACAAGACCCTGAAGATCGAAGCCTCTGCAAGGTTCAGAAATTCTACGTACACTCTCACAAAGACAAAAAAGGTCATTATTTTGAAGCTCCAAGCTAGAGTCAGAGAATCCAGACAAACTCCATCAAGACTGAAGACTGAAGACTCCTTGAAATCCATAAGTTTCAAAGTGTTGAACCATTCTTGAAGATTGAAGACTCCTTCAAGATTGGAAGACTTCAAGCTTTCCAAGAATCCATTGAACCTTCAGACTCGAGATCAAGCGTTCCAGTCCTCAAGTGAAACACATCCACACACAGGAGAGAGAATCAGAGGATTAACATTAGAGATTGTACATCCACACGCATACAAACATTAATACAAATATACGTTTATTCCACGTGTCTCCATCTCTAAAGTTACGTGTGAACAGTTTGGCACACCTGGTGCGACCATCTTTACCTCTCACCTCTTTCTATTAGCTCAAAACATTATTGAAATCATGTCGTTCAAGACTCCTTCAATGAATGTCGCCAGGAACAACTTTTACTCGGGTTCAATTACCCATTGTTGCTTTATTGAAATGAGGTTGCAATTCGAGGAGATCTACTAGTCAAGCAGTTCATTCGAACACTTAAAGAAAATGCCTTCGACTTATCTAAAACCTGAGTTGATAGATAGTTGTGAGCAATTCGAAAGAGAGTTCTTAAATCGCTTCTACAGCACCAGACGAACAGTCAGCATGTTTGAGCTCACAAATACTAATCAACGAAAAGGTGAACTCGTTGTTAACTACATAAATCGTTGGAGAGCCATGAGTCTAGATCAAAGATCGCCTCACTGAACTATCTGGCGTTGAGATGTGCATTCAAGGCATGCACTGGGAACTCCTCTACATCCTTTAAGATATAAAGTCTCGCACCTTTGAAGAACTAGCAACTCGCGCCCTCGATATGGAGCTAAGTATTGATAATAGAGAAAACCAAGACCTTCTACTCCCTAACATAAGAAAAGAAGAAAAGACCAACGAAGCGACTACAGAAGAATCTATGGTTGTAAACACAACCCTTCTCAAGTCATCTTCAAAAGAAAAGCGACAAGAAAGTGAAACACGTCGCTTAACTCTAAAGGAAAGACAAAAAAAAGTTTATCATTTCCCTAATTCTGACATCTCAGACATGTTGGAACAACTACTGGAAGTGCAACTGATAGAGCTTCCTAAGTGTAAACGACTAGCAGAGATGGATAAAGTCAGTGATCCAAACTATTGCAAGTATCATCGAGTTATCAGCCATCTAGTGGAGAAATGCTTTGTCTTAAAAGAGTTAATCCTAAGACTAGCTAAGGAAGGAAAAATTGAGCTCGGCCTTTATGAATAGCTCAATCAAATCTTGCTACAATCAAAGGAAAGAGCAAACATCAAAGAAAGAATGATCCTAAGAAACTTCAACCTAAGAAGAAAAGAAGTAAAGAGTCTTTTCAACTTCTCAAAAACTCTCAACAAAAAGGAGAAAGAGAACTGTTCAACTTCATACTGCATCGATCTAGAAGAAGATGACAATTTCAAGAAGGACGAACAAAGGACTTCTATTTTCGATCGCATCAAGCATCAACTACTCATCCTTCGCTATTCCAAAGATTGAGTATGGTCGTGATAGAAGAACAAAACCAATGTTCGGTGTCTACCTCCACTTGACCTTCAACTTTCTAAAGGCTAAGTGTCTCCACATTGAAGAAAAGTCGACTTTCAACATCTGTTTTTCAAAATAACTAGCAATCAACTTGAAAGAAAGATGGACAACTTGAAGGAGCAATTGTTCGATGAAGTATACAACAACATGAAGTTGCACAGTAGCGTCTCGTCACATATGAAGAGGAAATTCTCTGTTCTTATAAATATAGAAGGTTCCTTGAAGGTGAAGTCAAATCTCATTATTCTGACCAATCCAACAAGCAAAGGATCTGATTAAAACCATGATGAAGATAAAAGATTTTAAAATGTAAAAGCTCTTTTGAAGGGATAAAAACCCCACGCAGTGGAAAATATTACCGAACATCCTCAGAGTCTTAGATTCTAATTGAAATACCAATACAATTTGCAAAATATTACATCAATAAATCTATATTTAATGGGCTGTACATAGGCTATAATCATGCTAAAAAGATCAACTAGATTGATCCTAATGATCAATGATTTCATAGATAACTTACTTTTGTAGAAAGCATTGATCAATTCGCCTTTTCTTGCTGATAAGTTGCCCAAAAGGTAGTTATTTAGGCCTCATTTATATAAGGATTTGTGTGTCTTTTATGCTTAATAGGGTTGGTTTTAGAGAGATATTATATGTTTTAACTCATTTGGAAGAATGAAAACTTTGGAAGTTATTTTGTGCAGATTATGCTTCTAGGCGACTGGAGGGAGCAAATTCTGTGCTACAGCAAAACTGGGAGCAAAAACTACCACGTCACAGCTCGTTAGCCAACTTCATGAACCGACTTCTGTTGAGTTATTTTCATGATAAAGGAGCAAGGAGAGCCCTACACGTGTCCAAGTTGACCTACACGTGTCCAAGTTGACCTAATTCAAGCTTTCCTCAACTCTATAAAAGGAGAGAGTCGCCCAAGTCAAAGACATTCCATTTTTCCTTGGGAGCCGAATAGGAAAGGGAGGTTGGAACTATCAAGAAGACCATCATTGCAAGCTGGCCGAGGAGTTTAATATTTCTTTTTACTATCTTGCAATCATGGACATGCCTACTCAGATTGTAATTTGTGTTTCCATACTTATTATGAACTAAGTAGCTTTAGGCGTTGGTTAGGAATATGTAGTTTTCGTGCTTAACTCTAATAATATATATTGATTATTGCATCTTGGTTAATTGTTGAGCTTATTTCTATTTTATGCCCGCCTGGCCAACCGGTATGAATACCTCTCTCTAGTTTCAGGGATGATTTAGAGAGTGTGTGGCAATTAACCACACTACGATCATTGTGTATTGGTGAACGCCAGTGACTGAGCTAGGGATAGCCAAGCCTAGTGCTTGATCGGTCGTACTTCATTGGGGTTGAAACACATTCCAAAAAATCCGGAGTTCCGGGAGGAATCCGCTAATAATACTGCAAGAGTTTGCATGATCAATAATATTGCTAGAGCATCTTTTTAAACAATTACTAAAACCTGACCATCGCCTATTTCTAATCTGTTTGCCTATTCGTTTATTCTTTGCTTTGTCATTTATTTTGCTTCAGCATTTCCTATAAAAACCAATCATTTTTACCTTCTTTGAAACCATTAGAGAGTTACACAAAATAGATAAAGTGGAAGCTAATTCAGGCCTCGGATTGACAATACTTATTACTTGCTGCAGACTGTGTATACTTGCACAGAGTTCTAGAGTACTTTTAGATCATAATTTTACTCACTCTAGGAACCCAACAAGTTTTTGGCGCCGTTGCTGGGGACTTGAATAAGTTTTTATCTGATCTGTTCTGTGTATGTGTTGTAGTGGTTTGGTGCTAGAACTTTTTGATTGTTTCTTTTGTTTTTGCAGGTGTGAGTTTGGTGCATGAGTGATCCGCCTAGGGTAAGGTTCGAGCTTGATTCAGAAATCGAGAGGACATTTAGGATCAGAAGGAGAGAGCAGCACAGAAACCAGATGGAGAACGTGTCGCGCCTCCCGCAGGGTCCTGAAGATCCAGCGAACCCCCAGCAGAATCTGTTGCTGCAGAAAAATCCGTCGCTGGAGCAAAATGAGCAGCAAAATAATCAGGTTGAGAATCCTATCTTGGTAGCAAATGATAGGACCAGAGCCATTCGAGCGTATGTTGCCAATGTTTGATGAGTTGAATCCAGGGATTGCACGTCCCCAAATCCAAGCGGCAAATTTTGAAATGAAACCGGTAATGTTTCAGATGTTGCAAACCGTGGGGCAACATGGTTTGTCATCTGAAGACCCTCATCTACATCTTTAGTCTTTTCTAGGAGTAAGTGATTCTTTTGTAATTCAAGGAGTGCCTAGAGATGCCCTTAGATTAACTTTGTTTTCGTATTCTCTTAGAGATGGAGCTAAGGCATGGTTAAATTCTTTTGCTCCAGGATCAATTAGGACATGGAATGAGTTAGCTGAAAAAAATTTTAGTAAATATTTTCCACCAAATAGAAATGCTAAATTAAGGAGTGACATAGTAGGGTTTAGGCAACTTGAGGATGAGACTTTTAGTGAGGCTTGGGAGAGGTTTAAGGAGCTTTTGTGAAAGTGTCCCCACCATGGTTTACCACATTGTGTTCAAATGGAAACATTTTACAATGGTTTAAATGCGGTAACTCAGGGTATGGTTGATGCTTCGGTTGGAGGGGCCATTTTGCCAAAAACTTTTAATGAAGCCTATGAAATTTTAGAACGAATATCTACTAATAGTTGTCAATGATCGGATGTTAGAGGCACAAATAAAAAGGTTAAGAGTGTGTTAGAGGTTGATGGTGTGTCCACCATTAGGGTTGATCTTGCAATGATTGCTAACGCTCTTAAGAATGTGAGAGTGATTAGTCATCAGCAGCCACCAGTTATGGAGCCTGCTGCAGTGGTGAACCAAGTCACAGAGGAAACTTGTGTCTATTGTGGTGAAGATCACAACTACGAGTTTTGCCCCAGCAATCCAGCTTCTGTGTTTTTTGTAGGTAATCAAAGGAATAACCCTTATTCTAACTTTTATAATCCAGGTTGGCGCAACCACCCCAACTTCTCATGGGAAGGACAAGGAAGCAGTACGCAAGCGCAACAAAAGGTGAACCAGTAAGGGTTTTGCTAAAGCGCAGGTATTGTCCCAGCAAAATAAGCAGGCTTTGCCCCAGCAAAATTCGGAAAGTTCTCTCGAGGCGATGATGAAAGAATTTATGGCTCATATAGATGCTGCAATTCAAAGTAATCAAGCTTCGATGAGAGCCCTGGAATTGCAAGTGGGTCAACTAGCCAGTGAGCTGAAGGCAAGGCCTCAAGGGAAACTTCCATCAGATACTGAACACCCTCGAAGGGAAGGTAGAGAGCAGGTAAAGGCGGTGACTCTGAGGAGTGGTAAGCCATTAGAAGAAAAAAGTGAGCCTAGTAAGACCCAGGATATAAATAAAAATGGTGATAAGAATGTTGTTGTTGAGAAAGAGTTGGAGATTGGTCAGGGTGCTGGAGGTAGCAAAAAAGATGCTGGAGCATCTGGTTCTGTTTCAGATGTGGAACCACCTTATGTGTCGCCCCCACCTTATGTACCACCTCTACCTTTTCCACAAAGGCAAAAGCCTAGGAATCAGGATGGTCAATTTAAGAAGTTTTTAGAGATTCTTAAGCAATCGCACATAAATATCCCTTTAGTAGAAGCTATTGAGCAAATGCCTAATTATGCTAAATTTCTTAAAGATATTTTAACTAAAAAGAAGAGGTTAGGTGAGTTTGAAACTGTATCCCTTACTGAGGAATGTAGTGTTATTCTTAAGAATGGGCTACCACCCAAGGCTAAGTATCCAGGATCATTTACCATACCTGTGTCTATAGGTGGAAAAGAGTTAGGTAGAGCACTCTGTGATTTAGGTGCAAGCATTAACCTTATGCCTCTTTCGGTCTACCGAAAGCTAGGTATTGGTGAAGCTAGACCTACCATAGTCACTCTCCAACTAGTTGGTAGGTCTATCACATATCCAGAGGGTAAGATTGAGGATGTCTTAGTAAAGGTAGATAAATTCATATTTCCAGTTGATTTTATTATTTTATACTATGAGGCTGATAAAGATGTCCCAATTATTCTAGGTCGTCCATTTTTGGCTACTGGTAGGGCGTTAATAGATGTTCAAAAAGGGGAATTAACAATGAGAGTCTGTAATGAGGAAGTGAAATTTAATGTGTTTAAAGCCATGAAGTATCCAGACGAAATGGAGGATTGCTCCTTCATTAGGATTCTGGAGAGCACAGTTATTGAGACAGCAATACAGGATTCGACTAACAAGCATTCGGAAGAGCATGGAGAGGTTAGTGTAGAGGATTTGCAGGTTTGTTTGTTAGAAAGAAAAAATGAAAAAGAATTATTTAGGTGTGAGGATGTTTTTGAGTCTTTAGATTTAAATCAAAGGAAGGCTCCTCCTATTAAGCCATCCCTGATTGAGGCACCTACTCTAGATTTGAAGTCCTTGTCGGATCATCTAAAGTATGTGTATCTTGGGGAAGGTGAGACGTTGCCCATTATTGTTGCATCAGACTTAATGTCGGAGCATGAGGAGGCCTTAATAAAGTTACTGCAGCAATACCGCAAGGCTATAGGTTGGACATTGGCTGACTTTCAGGGAATTAGCCCATCTTTTTGTTTGCACAAAATCACTCTAGAGGAGGGATCCTTTAGGAGTATTGAGCAACAAAGAAGGCTTAACCTTGCAATGAAAAAGGTTGTTAAAAAGGAGGTGATTAAATGGTTGGATGCTGGGATCATTTATCCAATTGCCGACAGCAATTGGGTAAGCCCTGTTCAATGTGTTCCTAAGAAAGGAGGTGTCACTGTGGTAAGCAATAGAGACAATGAGTTGATCCCAACCAGGACAGTAACTGGCTGGAGGGTTTGCATGGACTACAGGAGGCTTAATAAAGCTACCCGTAAGGACCATTTCCCTCTACCATTTATTGACCAGATGTTGGATAGATTGGCTGGTCAGGATTACTACTATTTCTTAGACGGTTATTCTGGGTATAACCAGATTACTATTGCTCTTGAGGATCAAGAAAAAACCACTTTCACCTGCCCTTATGGGACGTTTGCTTTTGAGCGAATGTCTTTTGGCCTTTGCAATGCTCCAACAACATTTCAGCGGTGCATGTTGGCAATTTTTTCTTATATGATTGAGTCCACTGTCGAGGTATTTATGGACGATTTTTTAGTGTTTGGAGGGTCTTTTCAGAGTTGTTTAAATAATTTAGGTAAGGTATTAAAAAGATGTGAGGATACCCATCTAGTTCTTAATTGGGAGAAATGCCACTTCATGGTGAAGGAGGGCATAGTGTTAGGTCATAGGATTTCTAAGAATGATCTAGAAGTTGATAGAGCAAAAATAGAGGTGATTGAAAGACTAGAACCACCGAATTTAGTGAAGGGAATTCAGAGTTTTTTAGGACATGTTGGATTCTATAGGAGGTTCATAAAAGATTTTTCCAAAATCAGTAAACCTCTTTGTAACTTATTGTGTAATGATCATGTTTTTGACTTTAATGCAGATTGTAGGAAGGCTTTTGAAACATTGAAGGCTGCTTTAATCTCAGCACCCATTCTTTGTGCACCTAATTGGAATTTACCGTTTGAGGTAATGTGTGATGCGAGTGATGCTGCGGTAGGTGCTATGTTGGGGCAAAAGCAGGGCAAATTTATTCATCCTATATATTTTGCAAGCAGGGTTTTAAATGAGGCACAAGTCAACTATACAACTACTGAAAAGGAGTTGTTAGCTGTTGTGTTTGCTTTTGAGAAATTCCAGCCATATTTGATTGGATCCAAAGTCACAGTGTTCACGGATCGTGCAGCAATAAGGTATTTAATGACTAAGAAAGATGCAAAGCCTAGACTAATTCATTGGGTTTTATTATTGCAGGAATTCGACTTGGAGATAAGGGATAAGAAGGGATCAGAAAATGTCATTGCAGATCATTTATCTCGTTTTGATCCATCATCATCTTTGCTGAAGCAATCTGCCATTTCAGATGCTTTTCCAGATGAACAGCTTTTTGCTGTTGAGGTAAAGGTAGTCAGGGATGTCCCTTGGTATGCTGATATTGCCAACTTTTTGGTAAAGGGAGTCACTCCTATTGACATGGACTGGAGGCAGAAGAAAAAGTTTAAGCATGATGCAAAAATTTTCTATTGGGATGAGCCATTTATGTATAAGCAATGCTCTGACGGTATTATTCGTAGGTGTGTTTCAGGGGATGAAGCAAATGAAACCTTGGAGCAATGTCACTCTTCGCCATATGAAGGTCATTTCAGCGGTCAGAGGACATCTATGAGGATTTTGCATTGTGGATTTTTCTGGCCTACTATATTCAAGGATGCCCATTGGTTCTACAAGCAATGTGATGCTTGCCAAAGGAGAGGAAACTTGGGGCCTAGAGATGAAATGCCTCTTACTTATATCTTAGAAATTGAATTATTCGATGTATGGGGTATTGACTTTATGGGGCCATTTCCCCCTTCTAATGGCAATATTTTTATCTTATTGGCAGTTGATTATGTGTCCAAGTGGGTTGAGGCCATTGCATGCCATTAGAGTGATGCCAAGATAGTAGCAAGGTTTCTTCAATCGCACATCTTTGCGCGGTTTGGGACACCTAGAGCTCTAGTGAGTGATGAGGGTACGCATTTTGTTAATAATATCTTAACTAAGCTTTTAGCTAAGTATGGGATTAAGCATAGGATAGCTACCCCTTATCACCCACAAGCAAATGGTCAAGCTGAAATTAGTAATAGGGAAATTAAATCTATTTTAGAGAAAGTAGTCCATCCATCTAGAAAGGATTGGTCTTTTAGGTTGGATGAGGCTCTTTGGGCTTATAGGACAGCCTATAAGACTCCTCTAGGTATGTCTCCCTATAGGTTAGTATATGGGAAAGCTTGTCATTTACCATTAGAGCTAGAGCATAAAACGTTTTGGGCTTTGAAGAAATTGAATTTTGATCTGAGTCGTGTAGGAGCAATAAGATTGTTGTAGCTTAATGAACTGGAGGAATTTCTCCAATTTTCTTATGAAAATGCGAAAATGTATAAAGAAAAGACTAAGCTGTGGCATGACAAGAAAATAAAATCTAAAGAGTTTGTCAAGGGTCAGAAGGTTGTGCTTTATAATTCTAGATTAAAGTTGTTTCTTGGGAAACTAAAATCTAAATGGTCAGGGTCGTTTGTTGTGATTGAAGTTTTTCCCCATGGAGCAATGACTTTGCAGGATGGAAAAGATGGGAGAGTGTTCAAAGTGAATGGACAACGTGTGAAGCATTATTGGGGAGAGGAGTTTCAGTCGAAATATCCTTTCCCTAAGGTTGATTGATGATTGAGAGAGCACGATGTTTGTGGGAGCATTTTACAGAGCAAAATTTTGAGCTCCCAGTATTTGTATTGTTTTGATTTTTCGCTGATTTATTTTTAATTTCGTTTAGGGTAGATTTATTTAAATTTTGCAGGATTTATTTTCAGTCCGTTGGTATTTTTAATTCCGTAGGATTTATTTTAGATTTTATTTATGTCGATTTGAATTTTATTTTATTTTATTTGATTTTATTTTCGGTTCATTTATTTAAATTATCTTTGAATTATCTTTTAATTAGTTAGATCTTAGATTTAGATTTTATTTTCGATTGTTTTTAAAATTCTGTTAATAAAGATTTTCTCTGATTTATTCGGCTTCAATTGAAAATAGAAGATAAGATTTGATTTGATCGGTTAAATTAATTTGAATTTAAAGGAGTTGATTTGCCTATTTTCAATTTGAATTCCGTATCCAAGGTTTTTCAGGTAATCTTCGCAGAAGGTTGTTGCAGCAACATTAAAGCTGAAGCAAATCTTCCGTTCGAATAGGAAGGATTTTATTGTGAGTAAATTATTTTTACCGTTGGGATTTTTGAATTTCTGTGAGCAGGTAAATTTCAGGGATGCTGCCACATGTCACGCAAGGATAATCCAACGTTTAGCCGTTGACAGCACACAGTTATTTACCATGGATAATTGAAATTCAAAGATTTTACCGTTAGGAATTTGATTTGCAAATTAAATGTGAACGGTAAACCCATTTAATACGGAGCAAAATCTTTCGGTTACGATTTGATTTGCTGCAGCTATTTATTCACAAACCTTCGGTAAGTTCTTCTTACTTCATCTTCTTGATTCATCTCTTGCCATTTGCATTTTTTCTTTCTTTCTCTGTGTGCAATATAGAACTCCTTTTGAAACTCTTCGATGGCTAAAACGAGAGCGAGAAAAGAGAGAGATAACGAGGAAGAGGAGGTACACGTTACCCCCAATGTTCAGAAGGTAAAGACGAAGAAAAAAAGAACGCTAGAGGAGAAAGAAGCCAAGAAAAGGAGAAGGCATCAAAGGGCTGCGGAACAAGAAGAAGTCCAGGAGGCAACAGAGGTTGTTGCTGCCGCAGTGATTGAAGAAGACCCACAAGAACCACAAGAACAGAACCCAGAGGAGGCTGAGTAGAGAATTGGGGATACAGAAGAACGTGCAGAGGTTGTGCCTGAAGGAGATAATGAGCCAGTGCAGGAGGCTCAGGTGGAGGTGGTCATGCCGGAGGTGCCCAGACGTCGCCGCATTAAGCGGAAGGCTGGGAGCATCCAAGTGATTAGGAATACCTCGTCACCACCACCATCAGATTTTGAGAGAGAGAAGGTGGCGCAAGAGGAACGAGAGAAGAAAGAAGCTGAAGAAAAGGCGAGGGAAGAAGTAGAGAAGAAGGCTGAGGAAGAGCGGTTGCTCAAGCGAAGAGCGAAAAAGGGCAAAAATGTTGCCGAAGCATCGGAGGATCACGATGAAATAGAAGAACAACGATTACCATTTGATCGCTTCGTCAACAATTTTGCCAGAGCAAAATATGCTGAGCTTCTGAAAAGGGATTTCTTATTTGAGCGAGGATTCAGCGGTGATCTTTCGCAATTTCTGAGGACCGGTATTGCAGACCACGACTAGGAGCTGTTTTGTGCAAAGCCTGAGTCTGTAAACGCGCAGGTGGTGCGTGAATTTTATGCTAACATTGACAAGGGGGATGGTTTCCAGGTAGTTGTTCGAGGAGTCGAAGTAGATTGGAGTCCTAGTGTTATCCACGCACTGTACAATCTTCAGAACTTCCCCCATGCGGCATATAATGAGATGGTTGTGGCACCATCTAATGCGCAGTTAAGTGATGTTGTGAGGGAGGTAGGTATTGAAGGAGCACAATGGCAGCTGTCAAAGACTCATAAGAGGACATTCCAGGCGGCTTATTTGAAAAGGGAAGCGAACACGTGGATGGGATTTATCAGACAAAGGATGCTTCCAACGACACACGACTCGACAATCTCCAGGGAACGAGTTCTTCTAGCTTTTGTGATTTATGGTCTCTCAGCATCAATGTGGGAAAAATTATTTCAAGTGAAATTTCTGCATGTTGGAAAAAGAAAGTAGGGAAATTCTTTTTTCCGAATACGATTACATTGCTGTGCAAACAAGCAGGGGTACCGGAGGATGAAGGGGATGTTATACTGTTTAACAAGGGAATCATCGACACGTCTAATTTGGCACGGCTCCATCGCATGCAGGAGGTACGTCAAGGTGGGCTTATCTACGACATCAACACGATTCTAGAACAACTGGCACTTTCGGCCAGTAGACAAGAGTTTGTTGAAAGGAAAACTTTAACCTTCTGGAACTATGTTAAGAATCGTGATGTCAGCTTAAAGAGGGCGCTGCAAGAGAATTTTTCGAAACCGTATTCAGCCCTTCCTGCATTCCCTGAAGATCTGTTGAACCCCTGGATTCCGCCCCCACCTGTTGAACGAGAAGGAGATGATGATGAAGAGTAGGGTCATGAAGATTGATGGATGAGATGATCTTCGACGAGCATTTCTTTTGTTCCTATATTTTGTTTGCTCGTGCATATCTGACCCTGTTTGCTGTTATGATTGTTTGCTTCTTTTTAATTTTTTCTGCTACTGAAAAAAATATATCTCTGCTTATGTAATATTGATAGCGAGCATCACTAGCTATTTTTTCCCTATTTAATTCAGCTAGTCTTTTATGATTTATTGGCCATTTTATTGCACTTAATTGTTTATTTTGTAGGAAAGTGTCGATTAGAGCTAAAGCATGGAATTGGAGTTAATCGGGTGTTCGGGACGTGTAAAGATGCCAAAGAACCGAAAAGATTCAAGTAACAAGGAGCCAAGAGAGGGCAATCTGCCTACCAGCGTCGAGACGCCACTCTTGGAGCGTATCGACGCTCGCTTTCCTTGTTTATTTTGGGCGGCAGAAGTCTCAGTGTCGAGATGCTATGACAAGAGTGTCTCGACGCTCTTGATTTTTCCATAACCAGAACGCGCGTTAAAGAGACAGACGTTGTCTTGACAGCGTCTCGACGCTATCGGCAGAATTTCCTATTTATACTTCTTTTCATGCTACGAATTGGGGGAGGCCAAATTAAGAGATTTTAACCCTAATTTCGACTAGAGACCTAATGTGGGAGCTGAAGCAAGGACGAGGATCGGGAATCTCACTTGGTGGCGCAGAGATCGAGACGGGGACGTGCTGGGTTCGACGACATTAAGTGTTTCCTTTCCTTTTCCCTATCTCTAGCTAGATTTAATGGCTTTTTCTTGTTTAGTTGAGCTTGTAACGCGATGTATGAGTAGCTAAACTTGTGGTTTAGGGATTGATGTAGTCTTTTTAATCTATGGATTGATTTACGGTATAAGTTGTGCAATAGTTATTATGTATGCAATCTTGATTTAATGCTTTCAATTAATTGGCCATTAGTTGAATGATTTAAGTGTTGATTCTTGCTCGGGTGAGGGGATTTAATGTAGACTTATTCAAGATTGCATGACTAAAGTTGATTTTCTAAGCTCGTGACGGTTTTTAGAGTAACCTTAGAATTGGTTAAAAGAACTCATTGCCTTGCATGTTAATAAACTTAGGGATATCAAGTTGGTTAATTTGCATGAGAATCAATTATACTCGGGAGAGGTAATTGTGACTAAAGGTTCTTAGGCTCATAATTCCATTGTGCATAATAACTTATTCCTTAAAATCAATCCTAGACTAAATTGGCGAAATCAATTCCCTAAGTGTTCTCTCAATTGCATATCCACTGTTTGCTTGTTTTGATTTAGTTTTCGATCTATCACTCACTACTTTGTGTTCCCTAAATAAAATTGAGCAAGATAATTCACAATACTTGATTTAGCTTAAAAATCCAATCCAGAGGACGACACTCGTTTTTACGATCACTTTATTATTACTTGACTCGTGCGCTTGCGGTAGGAAAATTCCACATCAAGTTTTTGGCGCCGTTGCCGAGGATTGACACATTTAGTTAGATTGATATTGTGAGAAAATTGTTCGGTCTTAATTTAGGGTGTATTTTTATTGTTCTAGGTAGTTTGCATTTTTTTTCCTTATTTGTTTTTCTTTCCATATTTGTTTTTCTAGTTTAGTTTTGCTTTTAGTTGTGTAATCTTTTCCTTTTTTGTTATTTTCTTTGATTTTCTTTGTTTCTTTAGTTAGATATTTTCCTTGTTAGTAATTTGCCTTAATTGTAATTTTCCATATTTGTTTCTTGTTTTCCTTAATTAGATAGTATTTTCGTTTTCTAGATTATATTTTCCATATTTAGATTAGTTGTTTTCTTTTCTTTATTTCTTTCCTTATTTATTTTCTTTCCTTTTTAGGATAGTATAGGTTGTTTATGCGAAGGAATAAAGATTTAATTTTAGCACCTTTGGATCCCGAGATCGAGAGAACAATTCATAGGCTTCGAAGGGAAAATAGAGAAATTATTCAAATGGCTGACCAAAATCCACCTGAGGAGCCTAGGCCTATTAGAGATTATTTTCAGCCTGTGTTTCAGGGGCAATAATCGGGGATTGTTTATGCTCCGATCAATGCCAACAACTTTGAGCTGAAGACCGGTCTCATTCAGATGGCATGAGATTGTGCTTATAGAGGATCTCCCACCGAGGACCCAAATTCTCATCTAAAATCATTTTTAGTCATTTGTGGGACGGTAAAAATAAATGGAGTTTCTGAGGATGCTATTCGCTTACGCTTATTTCCTTTTTCATTGCAGGATAAAGCACGAGATTGGTTGCAGTCTATTACCCCTGGGAGCATCACCACTTGGTATGCTTTGGTCCAGGCCTTTCTGAAGAAATTTTTCCCTCCTACAAAGACGGTCAAGCTGAGGACCGAGATTGAGACGTTCCAACAACAATATGATGAGCAGCTGTTCGAGGCCTAGGAGCGATTTAAAGAGTTGCTGAGGAAGTGCCCTTAACATGGATATCCTGACTGGCTTCAGGTTCAATCGTTTTATAATGGTTTAACTCCTAGTACAAAAACGATTGTTGATGCAGCTGCAGGTGGAACTCTGTTGTCCAAGACCGTGGAAAATGCCCGCACACTTCTAGAGGATATGGCCACCAACAGCTATCAGTGGCCATCTGAGCTATCTGCACCTAAAAAGATTGTTGCTGGAGTGTTTGAGGTTGACAAGGTAAGTGCACTCCAGGCCCAGATGACCTCCCTTGCTAATGCTTTTATGAAATTTTCAGGTACAGGGAGTGCACAGTCAATTGAATCAGCTGCTGCGTTAGCATCTAGACCTCAGGAGGTGATAGCGAGCATAGATAACTATCTTTACTTATTAAATTTAGCTAGTCTTTGATGATTATTGGCCATTTTATTGTACTAAATTGTTTATTTTGTAGGAAAGCGTTGATTAGAGTTAAAACGTGGAATAAGAATTATTCGGGTGTTCGGGACGTGAAAATATGCCAAAGAACCGAAAAGATTCAAGTAACAAGGAGCCAAGAGAGGGCATTCTGCCCATTAGCGTCGAGACGCCACTCTTGGAGCGTCGAGACGCTACGTTTCCTTAATGAGAATATGCGGCAGACTCACAGCGTCTTGACGCTGTGATAGGAAGCGTCCCGACGTTACCGCATTTCCTTTTCAGACACGCGCGTACGAGAGGCAGCGTCGAGACGCTGTCTTAATAGCATCTCGACGCTACGACGAAAATCTGCTATATAAGTTTATTTTCGGCTAGGTTTTTGGGGACTTCGATTTGGGACTTCTTGGAGCCGAAAAACAGGACAGAATAGAGGCTATTGAGGCTGAAACAAAGGGAGCGAGGTGGAAATCAACCCATTGTTCGTGGGGATCGTGACGGGGACGTTCGGTCTCGGCCTACAACGAGTTTAATTCTCTTTTCCCTTTCTTTAGTTAGTTTTTATGGCGGTTTTAGATCATAGTCATATTGTAATGCAGTGTATGATTGGCTAGATTTTGACTCTTAGGGATTGATGTAGCCGTTGGGCAAGTTATGGATTGATTTGATGATTTATTGTTAATGATTCTTTTATGCATAATTGTATCCTTAGTGCTTTCAATTTACCGGCCATGAATTGAATGTTGTGTTTGCTTAAATCTAACTCGGGAGAGAGGATTTAGTTTAGACATCGTTGTGCATAACTAGGATTTAGCTAGAAATCGGGAGATAATAGTTAATTCTAGAAATCGTTAAAAAGGGTATCCTTAATGCCTTGCATGTTTATTGAATTTAGATAGGGATATCGGGTTCAATTGCAAGTGGGAGAATCATGTATGCTCGGGAGAGGTATGTGTGATATTAGGTTTCCAAGATTTATGAATCATTGCATGTTAATAATCCATTAATTATTCCATAATCCCAATTGGTGAAGTCAATTCCCTAAGACCACTTTTCCAATTAGATTGTCACTTTTTGCTTTAGTTTTGTGTTTGATTAAATCATATTCTCATTCTATTTGATTCTCTAAATAAAATTGGTCAAAAGTATCTTCGATAATTAAAATTTGGCTAGACACCAATCCAGAGGACGACATTCGATTGCAAAACCACTATATTATTACTTGAGCCGTACACTTGCGGTAAGCAAATTGCACATCAGGAGGAGACCATCGAGCAGGTTCAGTATGTATCAAATTTTAATTCTAGGGGATATAATAATAATTCCACACCTACACATTATCACCCTAACAATAGGAACCATGAAAATTTTTCTTATGCAAATAATAAGAATGTTCTTAATCCTCCTGGTTTTGCCCCTCAAACTCAAGAAAATAAAAAGTTAGAAGATCTTGTTGGAGCTTTCATTGCAGAGTCTAGTAACAGGACAACCAAATTGGAGGAGGCAGTCGTTGCCATCAACACCACGGTGAATGGCCACAGTGCTGCCATCAAGAACATTGAAACTCAGCTGGGACAGTTGGTAAGTGTTGTAAGCACCATGAGTAAAGGTAAGGCCCCAGCTGAGCAAGAGAAAACCCAGATGGAGTACTGTAAGGCAAAAGTATCTTCGATAATTAAAATTTGGCTAGACACCAATCCAGAGGACGACATTCGATTGCAAAACCACTATATTATTACTTGAGCCGTACACTTGCGGTAAGCAAATTGCACATCAGGAGGAGACCATCGAGCAGGTTCAGTATGTATCAAATTTTAATTCTAGGGGATATAATAATAATTCCACACCTACACATTATCACCCTAACAATAGGAACCATGAAAATTTTTCTTATGCAAATAATAAGAATGTTCTTAATCCTCCTGGTTTTGCCCCTCAAACTCAAGAAAATAAAAAGTTAGAAGATCTTGTTGGAGCTTTCATTGCAGAGTCTAGTAACAGGACAACCAAATTGGAGGAGGCAGTCGTTGCCATCAACACCACGGTGAATGGCCACAGTGCTGCCATCAAGAACATTGAAACTCAGCTGGGACAGTTGGTAAGTGTTGTAAGCACCATGAGTAAAGGTAAGGCCCCAGCTGAGCAAGAGAAAACCCAGATGGAGTACTGTAAGGCAAAAGTATCTTCGATAATTAAAATTTGGCTAGACACCAATCCAGAGGACGACATTCGATTGCAAAACCACTATATTATTACTTGAGCCGTACACTTGCAGTAAGCAAATTGCACATCAGGAGGAGACCATCGAGCAGGTTCAGTATGTATCAAATTTTAATTCTAGGGGATATAATAATAATTCCACACCTACACATTATCACCCTAACAATAGGAACCATGAAAATTTTTCTTATGCAAATAATAAGAATGTTCTTAATCCTCCTGGTTTTGCCCCTCAAACTCAAGAAAATAAAAAGTTAGAAGATCTTGTTGGAGCTTTCATTGCAGAGTCTAGTAACAGGACAACCAAATTGGAGGAGGCAGTCGTTGCCATCAACACCACGGTGAATGGCCACAGTGCTGCCATCAAGAACATTGAAACTCAGTTGGGACAGTTGGTAAGTGTTGTAAGCACCATGAGTAAAGGTAAGGCCCCAGCTGAGCAAGAGAAAACCCAGATGGAGTACTGTAAGGCAATCATTGTGCACTAGGAGAACATTGAAGAGGAGCCTGATTCTGAGGAGTATGACACGCCTACTGGGGAAGCTGAGGAGGACACATCATCAGATGAAGCTGAAAATCCTGAACCTGAGCCTCCTATTCCTTCTCCCACCTTGATGGTCCTCAAAGACAGGAAAAAGAAAAAGAAGAAAAAAAACAATTAGGTTCAGTTTGATAAATTTATGAATGCTTTTATGAGTCTGAACATTAACATTCCTTTTGCAGAAGCATTAGAGATGCCCCAGTATAACAGGTTCATGAAGGAATGGTTAGCTAAGAAGCGAAAGGAAAAGAAGGTTGACACCGTATATCTTGCTTCCACATGCAGCACTAGAGTACAACAGAAGGTACCTGAAAAAGTAGCAGATCTAGGGAGTTTTTCTGTTCCTTGTAGCTTTGGTACTTATTCTTTTAGATCATTATGTGATTTAGGTGCTAGCATTAATATTATTCCTCTATCTCTGTGCAAAAAGTTAGATATAGGTGAGATTAAATCTACTCCTGTAAAGCTCCAATTGGCTGATCAGTCTGTGGTTAGACCAGTTGGCATTATAGAAAATGTTTTAATCAGAGTAGGTAGATTTTTCCTCCCTATTGATTTGTATGTTATGGATATGATGAAAAATCCTACAATGCATGTTCTACTAGGAAGACCATTCATTGCTACTGGGCGAGTGATTATTGATATTGAGTGCAGGGAGCTCACTGTTAGAGTCCGAAATGAAAAAGAAATATTTAAAGCAGTTGAAGACTCTAAGGGACACTCTAAAGTGCTTATCATGGGCTACAAGAAAGGTGCAAGAAAGAGCACTTCTGCTAGATTCACAGAAAAAAAGCCTCCTTGATGCACGATCAACACGTCGAGCTAATGACGTTAAACAAGCGCTTATGGGAGGCAACCCAAGTAAGTTTAGTTGTGCTTTTCTGTTTGCTTTTGATTTATTGTGTGTTTTTGTGTTGTAGGTCTTAGTTCCAGTTTCTCCTTTACTTTCAAGCTTCCATGAGAAAGGTCATCATCATTCCAGGGTAGTATTGTTCACTCATTCTATTCTTTCATTGTTCTCATGCTTGATTATGCCTAATTTTCTTTATACATTGAGGACAATGCATGTTTTAAGTTTGGGGGTGGAATAGCAAGTTTGTGGAGCCCTTGAGAATCTGAGTTCGGGCTATAGTTTTGAGCTTTCTTTGAATTGAGCATATGGTTGTTTTCTGGATGCTATATTTGCATGAATATGATGTCCTAGGATAGGCTTTCTTGTCAATTTTCAAGCTTGCGATGAGTTGTAAGCATGAGTGCCCAAAAAGGAAGACTTTTTAAACTTTTTCTAGGAGATGGCTTGCATGAGTAGAGTATTTGTCTTGGCTAGATTTGGATTTGAATGCTTAGGAGCGAATTATTGAGTTCATATGCTTGTTGTCACCTCGATAGGTGTAGGGAATAGCTAAAGAGTTAATTTTTTTGCAAATTAGCATGTTTGATCTTGCTTAGGAGGAAAGGAAAGAATATATGCTTATCATGTTCATAAAGAAAAAATCATTCTTGTTGTTACTGTTGAAAAAAAAAATTATGCCATGGTCTGTGCACAGTTTGCATTGTTTAATAAAGTTTAGGCAAAAAGAGCTACCCCTGTTGTGATCAGTTAGGCCAACCAGAGAAATCTCAGGTTAAGGGTCCCTGCAATAGGTGTGTGAAAGCTAGTGCCACATATAAATGCTAAATTTCATTGTAATTTATAAGAACCTAAGTATGGAGGAAAACAAACTAATTTGTTCCATTAACTCATTAGTGAAACCTTAGTGCCAGTGTAGAGGGAAGATGAGCTGAGAGTTTAATAATCCAATCCCGGGCTAGTAGAGTCTGGTCTTGTTGAGTTAGATCTCGCTTGTGCAAGTTAATTTTGGAAAAATTTTAATTTGTCTCCCTCATTGGTCCTTATGTGCATGTCTCTTGCTTGCTTGACTATTAACTTTTGAGCCTTGAGGATTGAGTCATGTTTGTTGCATCCATTCTTCCACTGTATGTTTGATTTTTAGTTTGCTCGAGGACTAGCAAAAGCTTAAGTTTGGGGGTATTTGATAGCGAGCATAGCTATTTTTCCCTATTTAATTCAGCTAGTCTTTTATGATTTATTGGCCATTTTATTGCACTTAATTGTTTATTTTGTAGGAAAGTGTCGATTAGAGCTAAAGCATAGAATTGGAGTTAATCGGGTGTTCAGGACGTGTAAAGATGCCAAAGAACCCAAAAGATTCAAGTAACAAGGAGCCAAGAGAGGGCAATCTGCCTACCAACGTCGAGACGCCACTCTTGGAGCGTCTCGACGCTCGCTTTCCTTGTTTATTTTGGGCGGCAGCGGTCTCAGCATCGAGATGCTGTGATAAGAGCGTCTCGACGCTCTCAATTTTTCCATAACAAGAACGAGCGTTAAAGAGGCAACGACGAGATGCTGTCTTGACAGCGTTGAGACGCTATCGACAGAATTTCCTATTTATACTTCTTTTCATGCTACGAATTGGGGGAGGCCAAATTGAGAGATTTTAACCCTAACTTCGACTAGAGACCTACTGTGGGAGCTGAAGCAAGGACAAGGATCGGGAATCTCACTTGGTGGCGTGGAGATCGAGACGAGGACGTGCCGGGTTCGATGACATTAAGTGTTTCCTTTCCTTTTCCCTATCTCTAGCTAGATTTAATGGCTTTTTCTTGTTTAGTTGAGCTTGTAACGCGATGTATGAGTAGCTAAACTTGTGGCTTAGGGATTGATGTAGTCTTTTTAATCTATGGATTGATTTACGGTATAAGTTGTGCAATAGTTATTATGTATGCAATCTTGATTTAATGCTTTCAATTAATTGGCCATTAGTTGAATGATTTAAGTGTTGATTCTTGCTCGGGAGAGGTGATTTAATGTAGACTTATTCAAGATGGCATGACTAAAGTTGATTTTCTAAGCTCGTGACGGTTTTTAGAGTAACCTTAGAATTGGTTAAAAGAACTCATTGCCTTGCATGTTAATAAACTTAGATAGGGATATCAAGTTGGTTAATTTGCACGAGAATCAATTATACTCGGGAGAGGTAATTGTGACTAAAGGTTCTTAGGCTCATAATTCCATTGTGCATAATAACTTATTCCTTAAAATCAATCCTAGACTAAATTGGCGAAATCAATTCCCTAAGTGTTCTCTCAATTGCATAACCACTGTTTGCTTGTTTTGATTTAGTTTTCGATCTATCACTCACTACTTTGTGTTCCCTAAATAAAATTGAGCAAGATAATTCACAATACTTGATTTAGCTTAAAAATCCAATCCAGAGGACGACACTCGTTTTTACGATCACTTTATTATTACTTGACCCGTGCGCTTGAGGTAGGAAAATTCCACATCAAATATCTATTTATGTTTTTAATGAAATTTCTAGATGTTTCCATTCTATGAGCATTGAGTAACTCTAACTTAACTAATTTTCTTCTGAATTTTTGAAGCTTGGATTGGTTAAGCTTAATTAGATCAAGGTATTCTGATCTCCAGAAACCTTTTGCTTGAGCATTTCTTCTAGTCTGGACTGTTGCTGCGGCAAAGAAGATTTTGGAGGTAGTGTTGACTTTTATGATCCACTTTAAGCTTAGTTCTAGTCCCACGCTTAGTTTAAAATTCTGATAGAAAAATTTAAGTTTGGGGGTATAATTGCAAAATTAATGATTCATTGAGGACAATGAATAATTCAAGTTTGGGGGACTTTTTTCTACTCCAATTGTTTTGCTCGAGCATTCCTCTCCTTCAAGTAAAAATTTGTTAGGTTATTGAGTAACCGGGGACATTTGTGATACCCACAGTTTGTCTTCGCGTCAAAAGATGACCTAGGAAATAGGAAAATATGAAAAATTATTTACTAAAAAATTATTTGTTGAAAATTTTGCTGAAAAAATTCATGGAGCAAAAGTTTTGAAGGATGAATGATGATCCAACAGTTTTTCTGTCTCCCATAACTTAGGTGAGCTTCATCATAAAATGTTGCCACTCTGAGGGGCAAGAGATAGAATAACTAAGGATTTTTTAGCTTTATAATGAGTATTGAGCCTAGTTGGTGATGAGTTTGAGACAAGGGTATACTGCACCATAAAGTGGGTCATCCCATGCTTAAGGGCTTATGACTGTAGGGCTGCTTAAAGTCGGAAAAACAAAAATAAAAACCCCCTTGAAAATGTGTTTTGAATGTTTGATAATAGAGCTAGGTTGTGGTAAGTTCTTAGAATTAAGTTAAAAGTGGTGATTATTTGTCCAGGCCGGAGGAATCATTTTGCTGCAGCAGAGCTTGGTTTTGCAGAGTGCTCAGGTAAAGGTTAAGGGTAGTGTTGGACTGTCTGGTTGGATTAAGCTATTCTTTGTCTAATGTTTTGGATTCTTGAAGAAAGGTTGGTTAGCATTGCTCGGGACGCGTAATAGTTCAAGTTTGGGGGTTTGATAACTGCCCAAAAGGTAGTTATTTAGGCCTCATTTATATAAGGATTTATGTGTCTTTTATGCTTAATAGGGTTGGTTTTAGAGAGATATTACATGTTTTAACCCATTTGGATGAATTGAAGCTTTGGAAGTTATTTTGTGCAGATTATGCTGCTGGGCGACTGGAGGGAGCAAATTCTATGCTGCAGCAAAACTGGGAGCAAAAACTGCCACGTCACAGCTCGTTAGCCAACTTCATGAACCAACTTCTGTTGAGTTATTTTCGTGATAAAGGAGCAAGAAGACCCCTACACGTGTCCAGGTTGACCTAATTCAAGCTTTCCTCAACTCTATAAAAGGAGAGAGCCGCACAAGTCAAAGACATTCCATTTTTCCTTAGGAGCCGAATAGGAAAGGGAGGTTGCAACTATCAAGAAGACCACCATTGCAAGCTGGCCGAGGAGTTTAATATTTCCTTTTACTATCTTGCAATCATGGACATGCCTACTCAGATTGTGATTTGTGTTTCCATACTTATTATGAACTAAGTAGCTTTAGGCGTTGGTTAGGAATATGTAGTTGTCGTGCTTAACTCTAATAATATATATTGATTATTGCATCTTGGTTAATTGTTGAGCTTATTTCTATTTTATGCCCGCCTGGCCAACCGGTATGAATACCTCTCTCTAGTTTCAGAGATGATTTAGAAAGTGTGTGGCAATTAACCACACTACGATCATTGTGTATTGGTGAACGCCAGTGACTGAGCTAGGGATAGCCAGTTGCCTAGTGCTTGATCGGTCGTACTTCATTGGGGTTGAAACACATTCCAAAAAATCTGGAGTTCTGGGAGGAATCCGCTAATAATACTGCGAGAGTTTGCATGGTCAATAATATTGCTAGAGCATCTTTTTAAACTATTACTAAAACCTAACCAGCGCCTGTTTCTAATCTGTCTGCCTATTCATTTATTCTTTGCTCTGTCATTTATTTTGCTTCAGCATTATTCTTATAAAAACCAATCATTTTTACCTTCTTTGAAACCATTAGAGAGTTACACAAGATAGATAAAGTGGAAGCTAATTCAGGCATCGGATTGACAATACTTATTACTTGTTGCAGACTGTGTATACTTGCAAAGAGTTCTAGAGTACTTTTAGATCATAATTTTACTCACTCTAGGAACCCAACACTTGCCAATAAGATTGAAAACACAGCAACCCTCTTGTGCGAACACCACCAATCGGCTACATCGGTATATCTCTAAAACTTCTTGAAGTAGGAGACTTGTGGGAGTCTTTTGGGAGAGATCTCTGAGAGAAGGAGAGACAATGGGATGTCTTTCACCCCACCCTAGGGATCCTATATATAGTAAAGGCCAAGACCTTTTTCCTAATAGGAAAATAAAGACCTTTTCCTAATAGGAAAATGTCTCTAATTTTAATAAATAAATAATTAATTACCCAATTAAATATCATATATTTAATCTTTGGGATTTTATTAAAATTAAAATTAATATGAATCCAATTCATATTAAATTTATTTGAACTCTTTCAAATATTTTCTCTCAAGAATTAATTTTTGAAATTAATTCAAAAATTATATTATAAAGTTTCATAAACTTTATATTATAATGCATCAATATACATTATATGATTCCCAAAATAAATTGAACACTTTCAATTTACAATTTATATTTATTTGCTTCAAGTCTTTTGACGAGCTACCAGTGGGACCTAATGGACCTACATATCAGAAGCTCCAACGATACGAGACTAATCGGCTTAAACTCATTAACCAAGTTAGTTTCCATTCGTTAACTGTTCTTCTCACTGCAGAATATTTCTGTGTCCACGGATATCGAACAATACTACAAGTCAGTCCTTCACGTGTGTTCATATCCTAGGTGGGTCAAATTACCATTTTACCTCTGGTTTACATCTTTGTCCTTAAGTCCTCAGTGCTCCTCTAATGAACGACCTGTTTGAGGTCCAACCAACAAACAAAAGTCCTCATGCCATAGAGAGGGTTGGGCCCATTGTTCAAGTCTTGGAGACACCACTTAAGGGAACACACCTCTACTTACCCTAGAGTCGGGAAGGAGTGAATTCCATCTTGTGTGATTATGTGACCAGCTCCCCACTCGGTATTGTCCCCAAAATTGTAGGCTTATTGAGTCGGTGTGCTGGCCACTCTCGTCCATACAAATCAAAGGACAACCCCTCGTGAACAGGAGTCCATAATCCACTTAGGATTGAGATAGAGTTGTCTAGGTCATCCTAGTGAAATAGAAACCAAACCAACTAAAAGTGTTACAGTTAGTGGTTAACTATTTCGTGGTCCGATCTTATGCAAACTCATTGCATAGGTGTTGGGTTCCTAGAGTGAGTAAAATATGGTATAAAAAGACTCTAGAATTCCTGTGCAAGTATACACAGTCTGCAGCAGGTAATATTATCAATCCGAGCCCTGAATTAGCTTCCACTTTATCTATTTTGTGTAACTTTCTAATGGTTTCAAAGATGGTAACACTGATTTGGTTTTATAAGAATTATGCTGGAGCAAAGTAAAAGACAGAACAAAGAATAAACAAATAGACAGACAGATTAAAGATAGACGCTGGTTAGGTTTAATAGTTGTTTAAAAAGATGCTCTAGCAATATTATTGATCATGCAACTCTCGCAGTATTATTAGCGGATTCCTCCGGGAACTCCGGATCTTTTGGAATGTGTTTCAACCCCAATGAAGTGCGACCGATCAAGCACTAGGCAACTGGCTATCCCTAGCTCAGTCACTGGCGTTCACCAATACACAATGATCGTAGTGTGGATAATTGCCACACACTCTCTAAATCATCCCTGAAACTAGAGAGAGATATTCACACCGGCTGGCCAGGCGGACATAAAATGTAAATAGGCACAACAATTAACCAAGATGCAATAATCAATATATTACTAAAGTTTAAGCACAACAACTACATGTTCCTAACCAACACCTTAAGCTACTTAGTTCATAATAAACATGGAAACATGAATTACAATCTGAGTAGGCATGTCCATAATCACAAGACAATAAAGAAAATAATAATCTCCTTAATCAACTTGTGAATGATGGTGTTCTTGGTAGTCTCTAATTTCTCTATACTACTCGGCTTCCAAACAAAGATGGAATGGAATGCTTTTGACTTTGCCGGCTACTTCCTTTTATAGAAGGATGGGAGGCTTGAATTAGGTCAACTAGGACACGTGTAAGGCTCTCCTTGATCCTTTATCACAAGAATAACTCAACAAAAGTCGATTCATGAAGTTGGCTAATGAGCTGTGATGTGGCAGTTCTGTTCCCAGTTTTGCTGCAGCACAGAATTTGCTCCCTCCAGTTGCTCAGCAGCATAATCTGCACAAAATAATTTCCAATGCTTCCATTCTTCCAAATGGGTTAAAACATGTAATATCCATCTAAAACCAACCCTCTTAAGCACAAAAGACACACAAATCCTTATAGAAATGAGGCCTAAATAACTACCTTATGGGCAGTTATCAATAGGATACCCCCACTCGCATGTCAAACACATGAACGCGTTGGATCATTGCGTTTGTATCATAATACAAAGCAGGTCGTATCCATAGTGTCACCAGGATAAGGTACCCAGCCTTATCCTTGTACTATAGACCTTTTAGGTTGTTACTTGAACATCGATCCCCGTATGTCCCCACATACTAGTTCAAATTACATACAAACAACCTTGGATCTTAGTTTATTGGATTTGGGTCAAATAGTGCAATATTTAACAATAACATTTTATTATAGAAACTAAATAACACTTTATTAAATACATGTATAAAATACATTCACTATTGCAAGAGGCTAAATGCATGATGCTCCTAGCCCACATGAGCTTAAAAGGTGAGTGCAAAAAACAAAAAAAAATGAACTACGTTATGACTTGATCCATTTTCTTCAAGGGTACGTAGGCAGTTTAAAGAAAAATTTAAGTTCAGTCATTGGAAAAAAAAAGGTGCCACAAATATTGAAGCACGACAATATAAATTGAAGAAATTCATCCCTGCTAGGGACAACACAACAAATTGAAGATGTGCACTGCGATGATTGAGATGCTACAAGTTGGATGAATAGAAAAAACTTCATTCCTCCAAGTTCAATGTCTCACTTGTCTCAAGTTCGGTGTTTGGATCACCTTAAGTTTGTTGTTTCTCATTCTTCAAGTTCTGAAGGTTATTCTCTTTGTTTTTGCTCCGCTGAGGTTATGCTTCTTCAGGTTCGAAGGTGGTTCTCTCAGCCAAGGTTCTCCTTCTCCACGTTCGAAGGTGGTTCCCATTATGGTGGTTCTCTTTCTTCAAGTTTAAAGGTTACCCACTGTGGTTCCCCTTCTCGAAGTTTCAGGGTTCTTCACTATGGTTCTCCTTCTTCAAATTTTGAAGGTGGTTCTCTCTATTGTTTCTTCTTTCCAAGTTTGAAGGTTCGCTACTGTGGTTCTCCTTCCTCAAGTTTGAAGGTCCCTTGCTGCCATCGTTCCTTCCTCAAAGTTCGAAGGTTCTCCAACGTTGTAGTTCCTTCTTCAAGTTGAAAGGATTTGTGATGAATTCCAACTGAATAAGGAGATGATCACTTTCTGAGGTGAAGCACGAGAGTGGGAAGTGATTGATAAGTGCCAAAAATATACCTATTTTTCCCCTTATTCTTAGCTTATTTCTTGTGAAACTCGTATGTTTTTTTGTCAAAATTACTATTCCCGAGCCTAAAAAGTGTAAAAGTTGGTAAGTTAGGTCTTTGAGAGTCATGTGTGTCAAATTATACATATTTGTGCTTAAAAGAACTCATTTTGGTGTGAATTTGACTTAGTTTTGGTGTTTTGAAGAAAACAGAGGAAAACAAATAAATGTTGTTGAAATGCAACCGCATTTTTTCCAAGGCAAAATGAAATGAGACCGCATTTTCTAGGTAGAAGCAGAGAAGTCCAAGTCTGTCGCAGGTCGTTTCAAACGAGCTTTTCACACAACTAACTGGCTGTTTTGACTCTGGAACTGACTTGGCTACCTACTAACATGAATTTCGTGACTCCCCAACCACTTTTCACTCTATAAGAGGCCAGAAATCGAGAGGAAACACAAGCAGAACTCATTGGGAAGAAGAAGGTGGTGACAAAATCCTAGTAGACGCCCATGAATAGGGTTGCCTGTGGTCCTTCTTAGATAACTGAATTCTAACCTTTAGTTAGACATCAAACCCGAGTGTTTGTAGAGATTTTCATCCTATTCCCACTTGTAAAGGAGTGTAGAGTGTCGAGCAAACACTAGAAGGATTGGATAAAAGAAAAAACCCTAGTTTTAGCTACTGCACCTTATTTCCAGCAATTGTTCTTTTCATTATTTATGTATTCTTACGTTCATTATGTCAATGAAAAGTTATTCTTTTGCATCTTATTGCATCATCCGTAGCTAAATCCCATTGAGGGGTTCAACATAGTGAATTCCCTTATGGTTAAAATAGTTTGAAAGTGTTTATTTGCTTAAGTTTTGTTCATTGCATGTCACTCTTTATTGAATATCATTCTGAATCTTGTTGAGTTTAAATTGATCACTTAGACTTTGCATGCTATGTGAGTTTAATCTCGAAATGGACGAACAATACCGGTTTTTATAAAGGTGATATAGGAGAAATGGCTCAAAAGAGTGATAATTAGGCTTCCAATCAAATAAAAACCCAACAATGATAATTAGGCTTCCAATCAAATAATAACCCAACAAGAACAAATGACTAAGACTCAAGCAAAAAAGGAAAGAAAAAATAAGAACAAACAAAATAGAAAATGAAATAAAACAAATAAGGAAGAAAAAAAATGCAATCTACCTAAAAAATAAAAATACACCCTAAATTAAGACGAAACAATTTTTTCACAATATTAATTTAAGTAAATATGCCAATCCTCGGCAACGGCACCAAAAACTTGATGCACAAATTGCATACCGCAAGTGTACGGGTCAAGTAATAATATAGTGTTTTCGTGATTTAACAAGTGTTGTCCTCTGGATTGGTTTTCTAGCAAATTAAGTACCGTGAATACTTTTGTTCAATTTTATTTAGGGAGCAAAACTCAATGATAAAGATAAAAAGTAAAGACTAAAAGCATAAAAATAAAAGGGTGGAGACTCAAATGGAAAGACTCTTAGGGAATTGATTTCCTTATTTAAGATTGAGAATTGATTAATAGGAATGAATTGATTGTGCAATTATTCTACAAGCCAAGGAAACTTTTATCACGATTACCTCTCACGAGTATAATTGATTCTCATGCATATAACTAACTTGATATCCCTATCTAAGTTCAATAACATGCAAGACATTATTCGGTTTAGTCCTTGTTATACTTCTAGAGATATTCCAAATCCCGTCACAAACTTAGAATTTCTACTCTAGTCATGCAATTAAACAAGGTAAGTCTTATGCCAAATCCTCTCTCCCGAGTTAGATTCAACACTTAAATCATTCAATTAGTGATCAAGTAATTGAAAGCATTACACAAAATTGCATGCATAAAATAACAACACATTCATACTAAAAATCAATCCAACAACTAAAACAACTACATCAAACCCTAAGACAAAAAACTAGCAATTCATAGTCTTTAAACCAGAAACACTAATTGCAAGAAAAGCCATAAAAACTACAAGAGTTAAGGGAAAGAGAAAGGAAAATTCGAATCTGCTGATAACTGTCTAAAAGGTAGTTATTTAGGCCTTATTTCTATAGGGGTTTGTGTGTCTTTTGTGCTTAATAGGGTTGGTTTTAGATATATATTATATGTTTTAACCCATTTGGAAGAATGGAAGCTTTGGAAATTATTTTGTGCAGAATATGTTGCTGGGTGACTTCAGGGAGCAAATTCTGTGTTGCAGCAAAGCTGGGAGCGAAACTGCCACGTCACAGTTCGTTAGCCAATTTAACAAACCGACTTCTGTTGAGTTATTTTCGGGATAAAGGAGCAAGGAGAGTCATCCACGTGTCTAGGTCAACCCAATTCAAGCCTCATATCCTTCTATAAAAGGAGATAGCCGCCCAAGTCAAAATCATTCCATCCATGGGAGAAAACATTCCATTCTTGGAAAGTTACTTCCACCTTTGGGAGCCAAATAGAGGAGAGATTGGAGACCATCAAGAAGACCATCGATTGCAAGCTGTTCAAGGGAATTAATCTTTTCTTGTTTTATCTGGTAGTCATGGACATGCTTACTCAGATTGTAATTTGTGTTTCCATGCATCTTATGAACTAAGTAGCTTAGGCGTTGGTTAGGAAACAATGTGATTGTTGTGCTTAATTTCTAGTAATAAATATTGATTAATGCATCTTGATTAATTGTTGTGCTCACCTACATTTTGTGCCCGCCTGGCCAGCTGGTATGAATACCTCTCTCTAGTTTCAGGGATGATTTAGGGAATGTGTAGCGATTAATCACACTAGATCATTGTGTATTGGTGAATGCCAGTGACTGAGCTAGGGATAACCAGTTGCCTAGTGCTTGATCGGTAGTACTTCATTGGGGTTGAAACACATTCCAAAAGATCCGGAGTTCCGGGAGGAATATGCTAATAAGACTGCGAGAGTTTTGCATGATCAATAATATTGCTAGAGCATCTTTTAAAACAATTACTAAATCCTGACCAGCGCCTGTTTCTAATCTGTCTGCCTATTTGTTTACTTGTTGTTCTGTCATTTCTTTTGCTTTAGCACTATTCTTATAAAAACCAATCATTTTTACCATCTTTGAAACCATTGAAAAGTTATACAAAATAGATAAAGTGGAAGCTAATTCAGACTTTGGATTGATAAATACTTATTACTTGTTGCGAATTGTGTATACTTGCACAGAGTCTAGAGTCTATTTTTATATCATATTTTTACTCACTCTAGGAACCCAACATCTGTCGACACTGAACGTCCCCATCACAATCTCCACGTCTTCTCGCTTGATTCCCTCTCCTTGGCCTTGCCTTCAGCTCCCACAGAAGGTCTTTAGTCAAAATTAGGGCTAAAATCTAACCAATTGGACTCCCCCAATCTGTAGCTCAAAAAGAAGATTATATGGAAAATCTGTCGATAGCGTCGTGACGCTATGCCAATTGCTGCCATTCTGTTTAGGAAAATTCTGAGAGCGTCGCGACGCTATGGTCATAGTGTTGCAACGCTGTGACCTTTTGCAGCCTAAATTAAAAAAGGAAAGCACAGCGTCGAGACGCCCAGAAGCTAGGGTCTCGACGCTGGCCTTCAGATTGCACTCTTCATAAGGCCCTTTACTTCGATTCTCTTCGTACCTTTGGCCTTTTTTCACGTCCCAAACACTCGATCAATCCCAATTTCACGTTTTGGCTCCAATAAACCAATTTCTACAAAATAAACATTAAAGTGCATTAAAATGACCACAAATTACTCAAAGACTAACTAAAATGTACCGGGAAACATAGCTCGCTATGCGCGCTATCAGTTGACGGCCTTGTTTCATCTTCAATGTTGGTGGTTGACAACTTCGACCTCGCCTCATCACCAAGGTTGGTGGTTGGCGGCCTCGACCTCGCCACATCTTCAAGGTTGGCGGTTGACGGTCTCGACCTCGCCTCATCTCCAAGGTTGGCGGTTGACGGCCTCGACCTCGCCTCATCTCCAATGTTGGCAATTGACGGCCTCGACCTCACGTCATCTCCAAGGTTGGAGGTTGCCGGCCTCCTTTCGCCTCATCTCCAAGGTTGGCGGTTGACGACCTCATTTCGCCTCATCTCCCAAGTTGACGGTTGACGACCTCATTTCGCCTCATCTCCCAGGTTGGCGGTTGACGGCCTCGTTTCGCCTCGACGGCCTTGTTGGAAGAAAATGGAAAACAATTGTTGTGTCGTGGGAAAGACTACTACCTTGAAAGCAATTTCGACACAACCACGGTGCTAAATCGTCTTCGTCGGTTGCTCCCCAAGGTTAACACAACACCCTTCTCGTTCGTGCACTCGAGAGAGGAGGATATGAAATCAAGAAGAGAAAGTATGCAGATGAGTTGAGTGATCTGAAACTCTGCTCAGGCAAGTATTTATAGGGACTGTTCATAACCGAAGGAAACAAATCTGCAGGATCGAGCGCCACATGTCGTCACGGTAAAGGAGGATCGAGCGCCACGTGTCCAACTGTGAACGGCTGACGCGGACGAACGGCTTGGAAGGAAAGGACTGGAGCGGAAGACTCGGCGACTCGGCTGAACGGCTCGCGGATGACTCGGCGACTCAGTTGGCGTGCGGACGAACGTCTTGGAACGCGCCATGTGTTTGGTTTCCAACGGTTAAGATTAAAATAAAATATATAGATGAAATATCTTGGCCCAAAAAATAAAACCCACTTCTTATTTACGCGCGAGCGCGGTCACCCGAACCCGCCCGATCGACAACGGCGGCGCGCGTGTTGGAAGAGGTGAAGTGAAACATGAAATATGAAGTGAAACTTCAGAAGGCCAAAAATATCCAAGTCATTTCCAACAGGCCTCACTTGCTTCATCTTCAAAATTAGCGGTCTAAGTATTTTAGTTGAAAAAAAGAAGAAAAGAGTAAAGAAAAAAAAGGAAAAGAAAAAGAAATTACAAAAGAAAGGTTGAAAATCAAAAGAAAAAAAACCGTAAAAAGAAGTTGCGGCATGAAAAAATTTGGTTAAATTCAAAAAAGAAAAAAAGAAAAAAAAGAAAAACAGAGCACAAACATGTAAAAGGAAAAATGCTGGAAGAAAAAACAGAGAGAAAAATAATAAAAGAATTAAAAAAATTGAAGACTAAATACTAATGTATAGAAAAAAAAAGAAGAAAATCGTGATGTGATGTGACACGTGATCAAAGTAGAAAAGAAAAGAAATAGTTACATCTAATTCATTATGCGGCCTGAAGCTTCAAGGAAAATAAAAAATTATATATACATTTTTTTTCTTTTTTTCTCCCTCCACAGTCTACTTCGTTTTCTTCTTCATTACGTTTGCGCCTGCTTCCTTCAATCACTACCTATTTCCTTGCTGTGACAGCAGCTCACGATGACAACAAGCACACAAAGCCAACTCCGATGAGTGTTGTTTTTGCTTCGACACCCGCAGCGTACGATTTCAACCGATGCGAGCTAGGCCCCTCCAACAGTGTTGACCCATGACACCCCCACGTCGGCGCAACACTATGAACGGCGACGAGATCCAAGTGTTGAGGATCCCACATCAGAAAGATTGGTGGAGACCTCACAACATATAAACTACAAGAGTCACTCCACTCATTGCCAATTGGTTTTGAGATGGAAGCCCATATAATCTAATATGGTATCAGAGCCCATTAAACCCAAACGGGTATTCGGTCCAATAAAAAAAAATTGAGATCCGATCCAAGAATGGTGAACCCAAAGAGGCACCATCTTAAGGGGGCATGTTGAGGATCCCACATCGGAAAGATCGGTTGAGAGAGAAGGAAGCCCATATAATCTAATACCAAGCGAACCACCGACAACAAGCTGTTCGACTAGAACTCTGACGACCCGTTCAAGGCAAACTTGAAAATCAAGTGATATCATCCTTCTCTCTCAACCGAGGATGGGAGGCTTGTCCATTTCTTAAACATATCTTCTCTATTTATAGGGGAGAAAATATCAAATTGCAGTCAGTTCAAATCCAAACAGAATCTTTATCAGTCAAATGTTAGTCGTTTGTTCACCCCAAGCTTTACTGAAGATGTGGGTAGTTAGCAAATACTCCCCATTTGAGTTAAAATCCAAATTTTAACTAAGTTAAGATTGGAATATGGAGGCCAAATCAAGATTGGAATATGGAGGCCAAATTCTATGCAGAGATTTGTGGAGCAAATCTAATTAAAATTCAATATTTTACCTCAAATGAAATGTTGGTTAGAATTCTAAATTTTATTCCAAACAAAAATGGAGGTAGACTTGTTTTCACATTGGGATTACTCAACTATAGCCTCCTAAATTCTATTCCAAATTGAAAAAGTTTGATGGCATGTTCAAAGTCCAATTCCAAATTCAATTTCAATCAAATTTTTCGAAGTTAAATTCATAATTGAATTTCAATTGCCTCAAATCGAAATTTGGATACATTCCAAACTCCGTAGCAGATAAAAAAAAATTGGACCCAAAAAAAAAAATCAAGTTCAAAACTCACCAAAAATCAAGTCAAGATTGGGATAGAGTACAAAATCTAGGTTGAATTTAGGTTCCTTCCCAATAAAAAAATTTTGGGTATAATCCAAAATTTTATCCCAAATCAATGTTGGACTTAGATCCCTTTTCACACGTAACTTTAGGGATGGTGACACGTGGAATAAATAATATATTTGTATTGATGTAATATGTGTGTGGGTGTACAATCTCTAATGTTAATCCTCTGATTCTCTCTCTTGTGCGTGAATGTGTTTCACTCAAGGGCCGGAACGCTTGATCTCGAGTCTGAAGCTTCAATGGATTCTTGGAGCTTGAAGTCTTGGAGTCTTGAAGAGTCTTTGGTCTTCAAAGATTGTTGAAGTCTTCTAGTCTTGAAGGGTCTTCAGTCTTCAAGAAGTCTTGGGGTCTTGAAGTCTCGAAGAGTCTTTGGTCTTCAAGGGTTGCTGAAGTCTTTTAGTCTTGAAGGGTCTTCAGTCTTCAAGAAGTCTTGGGATCTTGAAGTCTTGAAGAGTCTTTGGTCTTCAAGGATTGCTGAAGTCTTCTAGTCTTGAAGGGTCTTCAGTCTTCAAGAAGTCTTGGGGTTTTGAAGTCTTGAAGAGTCTTTGGTCTTCAACGAGGAGGAATGAAGCTTCAATCTTCAGAGCTTTCTGAGAGCTTCAATCTTTCTTCTCTTCCTTTCTTTTTGCCCCCCCCCCCCCACTTGTGAATGGTGGCCTCCTCTATTTATAGAGTTTTATGGACCTCATATGGGCTTGGGCTTGGGTCCAATTGCCACGTGGCATAATTTGATTGAACTTGGCTTATGTTATCTGATGGATCACTAATAGACAAGTGGCATTCTTTGATTTGCTGAATTTTAATGTTATTAATTTAATTTAGGGACACGTGTAAATTTTTAATTGGTCCCAAATTTATTTTATCATTAATTTATATTAATGACATGACAATTTGTGATTGGTCAAATTTTCTCTTTCAACAAATGCCCCCTTTTCGAGATTTATGCACAAGTTATGTGTGAGGGAATCTCGAAAAAGATATTTTGGAATCAAAATGCAGAGCATTTGTTCTTAATTTTGATTTCATTTGATGTGTCAATTTAATCAAAACATGAAATCAATTCTTAGTTTTGATTTTTTTTTCTTGCTTGACACGCATTTTACGCCAATTAATCAAATTTTGAATTTTGGACAAAATCTTGATTTTCTTGTTTGGCGGCAACTCTAATTTGAACTTAAGTTTGGGACAAAATTTTGATTATGCCCAAACTTTAATTCAAGTAAATTTAAGATTGCATCCAAAATTTGGTGGGAATTTGGAATAAAATTTTCATATGGAACATAGAAATTTTGATTTGGGATAAGAGTTGGATTATACTCAAATTCAGTTTAATTCAATCTAAATCAATTTAGGAGTCTACCCAATCAATTTGAATTTATCTCCAAATTTTATTTGAATCAAATCTCATATTTTTGGGTTAAAATTTGAACCCATCCAATAATTGATGAAAATTGTCATTGGAGATAAGATTTATATTTGAACCCATACCAAAATTGATGAAGACTACCGTTGGAGATAAGATTTATATTTGAATCCATCCCAATGATGAAGATTGTCGTTGGAGATAAGATTTATCTATTTGAATCCAAACTTTCCCTTCTATAAATAGGGTTGAACCTCAGTAGGGGAGAGCACACATCAATTGCAGAGAGCATTTAAGAAAGGATTCGGGTAGGAAACTTTCTTCTGTTTTTTTTTATAATTTTTATTTTTTTTATAATTTTTGTTTTTTTAATTCTTTTTTCGGTTTTTTTTTTTTTTTTACAATTTGTTTCTTTCTTTCTTGAATGTGTAAGTTTCGTGCAACAATCATTACCAAATTCACTTGCAGTGATTTCACTCCTACTAGACCAGTCCCCTATTTCATTGGGTGATCTAAGTAGCCTGCAGGGGTAGTCACTAGATTCGCCTTCAGTGATGCACTCCTTCTAGACCAGTCCCTATTTTATTGGGTGATCTGAGTAGCCTGCAGGGGTAATGTAACACCCGAGTTAGGAGGGGTACATGATTGAACCCAGGCCACATCCGAATGAGAGGGATCCTGAGGACATGAAAGTATAGTCAAGATAAGCTTAAAAAGAATTGATAGATACTACCTATACCAACAAGGTGCACCTTCCTTTTCGGTGGCTCAATCATAGGAACTTTGAAGTTAAACGTGTTTGGATTGGAGAAGTTCTATGTTGGGTGACCTCCTGGAAATTTTCCTAGGAAGCATGTGAGTGAGGACAAAACATGCTAAAAGGACCTCGTGTTGGTTTGTGGGGACAGTCTTCACTCTTAGAAGCAATTTAAGACGAGTATGGTAACGTGGCCAGGTCCCAGAGAAATGTCGGGGCCTTAAGTGCCGAATCCGGATTCCGAATCCTGGGCCTGGGGCATTACAAATGGTATCGCGGAACCTCTCCCAGTAAGATGTGGTTCGGGGACGAACCAAGGCGGAAGCTGGTGGGCATGTAACACTCGAGTTAGGAGGGGTACATGATTGAACCCAAGCCACATCCGAATGAGAGGGATCCTGAGGACATGAAAGTATAGTCAATATAAGCTTAAAAAGAATTGATAGATACTACCTATACCAACAAGGTGCACCTTCCTTTTCGATGGCTCAATCATAGGAACTTTGAAGTTAAGCTTGCTTGGCTTGGAGAAGTTCTATGTTGGGTGACCTCCTGGGAATTTTCCTAGGAAGCATATGAGTGAGGACAAAACATGCTAAAAGGACCCCGTGTTGGTTTGTGGGGACAGTCTTCACTCTTAGAAGCAATTTAAGACGAGTATGGTAACGTGGCCAGGTCACAGGGGAATGTCGGGGCCTTAAATGCCGAATCCAGATTCTGAATCCTGGGCTTGGGGCGTTACAGGTAGTCACCAGATTTGACTATAGTGATGCACTCCTGCTAGACCAGTCCCCATTTTATTGGGTGATCTAAGTAGCCTGCAGGGGTAGTCACCAGATTTGCCTACAGTGATGCACTCCTGCTAGACCAGTCCCCATTTTATTGGGTGATCTGAGTAGCATGCAGGGGTAGTCACTAGATTTGCCTACAGTGATATACTCCTGCTAGACCAGTCCCCTTTTTTTGGGTGATCTGAGTAGCCTGCAGCGGTGGTCACCACGGTCATCATCAGCTTCACTTGTAGTGGTTTCACCACCTGTCTAGACCAGTCACTTTGGTGACTGTAGTTTTCTGCAGGGGTGGTCACCACGGTCGTCATCAGCTTCACTTGTAGCGATTTCACCACTTGTCTAGACCAGTCACTTTGATGACTGTAGTTTCCAATAACTTTTGAAGACGAAGCGAAGCCGTTAGCTACCACCATGGAGAATGCAAACTTGGGGAAACAAGGCGCCATACTTGATGGGGTAAGACGCCAAACTCTGAAAAAGCGAAACAGCGAACTTGAGACGAGATGCCCAAACTTGGAGCGTGTGAATTGCCAAACTTGAAGAACGATGCCCACTTTTATGTACTCAATTCATAACATTCCATTCATAGCAATGTACGTCTACAACACGTTGTGTTGCCCCCAGTAGGGATGAACTTCTTCAATTTGTTTTATCATGCTCCAATATTTGTGGCACTTTGTTTTTTGTTTGCAGGGACCGAACTTAAAGTTTTCTTTAAGCTGCCTACGTACCCTTGAAGAAAAGGGATCAAGTCATAACATAGTTCAAGGTTTTTTTGCACTCACCTTTTAAGCTCGTGTGGGCTAGGAGCATCATGCAGTTTAGGCTCTTGCTATAAGGAGCTTTTTACATTTTAAAAGCCCTTATCTTCATCATGGTCTTGATCAGATCCTTGACTTGTAGGATTGGTCAAGATAATGAGATTTTGTTTCACCTTCAAGGAACCTTCTGTATTTATGAGAACAGAGAACTTCCTCTTCATACGTGGCGGGATGCTACTTTGAAGCTTCTTGTCATTGTTTACTTCATCGAAAAGTTTCACCTCCAAGTTATCCATCTTTCTTTTAGGTTGATCGCTTGTTACTCTGAGGCGATCAAAAACAGATGTCAAAGGTTCACTTTTCTTCGATGTGGAGACACTTAGCCTTTGGAAAGCTGAAGGTCGAGTGAAAGTGGACGTCGAACATTGATTTTCTTCTTCTGTTGCGGCCATACTCATTCTTTGGAATATTGAAGAACGAGTAGTTGAAGGCTTGATGCGATCGAAGACAGAAGTCCTTTGTTCACCCTTCTTGGAATTGTCAACTTCTTCCACTTTGATGCAGTAGGAAGTCGCAAAGTTCTCTTTTTCCTTTTTGTGGAAATTTTTGGAGAAGGATTTATTCAACATCACCAATTGTTGAGGTTGAGAAAACTTTTTACTTCTCTTCCTCTTGGGTTGAAGTTTCTTAGGATCCTTCTTTCTTTGATGTTTGCTCTTTTCTTTAATTGTAGCAAGATTTGATTGAGCTACTTCATCAAGGTCGAGCTCAATTTTTCCTTCCATAGCTAGCTTTAGAATTAAGTCCTTTAGGACGAAACATCTTTCCACTGGATGACCAATAACTCGATGATACTTGCAATACTGGAGATCATCGACTTTCTCCATCTCTTCTAGTCTTGCGCTTCCAATAGTTGTTCCAACATATCAGGGATGTCGACATCAGGGAAAGGATAAATTTTCTTCTGTCTTTCCTTTAAAGTTAAGTGATGCGCTCCATTTGTTTGTCGCTTTTCTTTCGAAGACGACTTGGGAAGGGTTGTGTTGACAACCATAGATTCTTCTATAGTCTCTTCGTCGTTCCTTCCTTCTTTTCTCATGTTAGGGAGGAGAAGGTCTTGGTTTTCTCGACTAGTAATACTTAGCTCCATATCGTGGGCGCGAGTTGCTAGTTCCTCAAAGGTGCGAGGCTTTATACCTTTAAGGATGTAGAGGAGTTCCCAGTGCATGCCTTGAATGCACATCTCAACAGAAGAGAGTTCAGTGAGACGATCTTTGCAATCTAGACTCATGGCTCTCCAGCGATTTATATAGTTAACAACGAGTTCACCTTTTCGTTGTTTAGTGTTGGTGAGCTCGAACATGCTAACGGTTCGTCTAGTGCTGTAGAAGCGATTCAAAAACTCTCTTTCGAGTTCCTCCCAACTGTCTATTGACTCAGGTTCTAGATCAGTGTACCAGTCAAACACATTTCCTTTAAGTGTTCGAACGAACTGTTTGACTAGCAGGTCCCCTCGAGTACTAGCGTTCTCGCATGTCTCAACGAAGTGGGCAATATGTTGCTTAGGATTGCCCTTTCATTAAACTGCTAAAATTTTGGTGGCTGATACCCAATTGGCGTTCTCAAGTTAACAATCCTCTTAGTATAAGGTTTGGAATACAAGAGGGAATCTTGAGTAGGTCCACCGTACTGAGCTCTGATACAGTTTGTGATCATATCTTGGAGCTGTTGGATGGATAGTGAAGCGATCGAAGCAGAACACTGTGGTTGATCATCTTGCACTATAGTCTTTCTTTTGTCATGATTTTTTATGACTTGGGTTTGACTTGATTCGGCGATATGTTGGTTCTCAATTTGGCTCTTTAGGTGCTCAATTTGAGAATCTTTTTCTTCAATCACCTTCATCAAGGTGTTGATGTGTTCCTGCATCTCAACCATTCTTTCTTCCATAGTTTTTGTCTCAGTCATCATGACAGTCACTACGTCAGAATCAGGTTCAAACAAAAGGTTATACTTAACAAGAAACTTGTCATTAGTATATGCCCCCTGCAAGGTTGTTTCTTGGCCCCCAGCGATAGAAGCTTTATCTTCTTGCAATGTCAGTTCATTGAAGCAACAATGGGCAGTAAAACCCATGTAAGACTTGTTCATGACAGCGATCATTGAAGAAGTCTTGAACGACATGTTTACACTTGTGTTTTGAGATAAGAGAGAGAGAGAGATGAGAGGTAGAGATTATCCCACCGGGCGTGCCAATTTGTTCACACGTAACTTCGGGGATGGTGACACGTGGAATAAATAATATATTTGTATTGATGTAATATGTGTGTGGGTGTACAATCTCTAATGTTAATCCTCTGATTCTCTCTCTTGTGTGTGAATGTGTTTCACTCGAGGGCCGGAACGCTTGATCTCGAGTCTGAAGCTTCAATGGATTCTTGGAGCTTGAAGTCTTTGAGTCTTGAAGAGTCTTTGGTCTTCAAAGATTGTTGAAGTCTTCTAGTCTTGAAGGGTCTTCAGTCTTCAAGAAGTTTTGGGGTCTTGAAGTCTCGAAGAGTCTTTGGTCTTCAAGGGTTGCTGAAGTCTTTTAGTCTTGAAGGGTCTTCAGTCTTCAAGAAGTCTTGGGATCTTGAAGTCTTGAAGAGTCTTTGGTCTTCAAGGATTGTTGAAGTCTTCTAGTCTTGAAGGGTCTTCAGTCTTCAAGAAGTCTTGGGGTTTTGAAGTCTTGAAGAGTCTTTGGTCATCAACGAGGAGGAATGGAACTTCAATCTTCAGAGCTTTCTGAGAGCTTCAATCTTTCTTCTCTTCCTTTCTTTTTGCCCCCCACTTGTGAATGGTGACCTCCTCTATTTATAGAGTTTGATGGACCTCATATGGGCTTGGGCTTGGGTCCAATTGCCACGTGGCATATTTTGATTGAACTTGACTTATGTTATCTGATGGATCACTAATAGACAAGTGGCATTCTTTGATTTGCCAAATTTTAATGTCTATTAATTTAATTTAGGGACACGTGTAAATTTTTAATTGATCCCAAATTTATTTTATCATTAATTTATATTAATGACATGGCAATTTGTGATTGGTCAAATTTTCTCTTTCAACAATCCCAATTCAAATTATATTTCAAATTCAAGCTCGTAGTTTGGAATTTTATATCAAATCAAAATTTGAACATAACCCAAATTTTATCCAAATCAGATTTGATCAAAGTACCAATTCAAATTATATTCTAAACTCAAGCATAGTTTGGACTTTCATCTCAAATTAAATTTTGGGGATTATTTTAGCCCAAATTGAAATTTTATCAAATTCAAATTCTACCCAAACCAAAAGTTGGTAGAATTTTACTTCAAATCCAAATTTACTCATGCTCCAAATTTTACTCAAAGCATGATTGAATTAGAATTCAATTCCAACTTCCAAGTTCAAGCTAAGTTGTTATAACCTCGAATTCTACTCCAAATTCAAAAATATCCTTAAATTCATCGGTGACATATCACCCCTCGACTATTTTTTCCCGAGGCACCTGGTATTCACCTAACTTTTCTTTATCACGTACAAGGTCCTCTGACCTTCCCAATCTCCCTATTACATGCAAGGTCCTCTGACCATTCTTTCACTAAACAAGTTCACAATCCACAATGCACAACCTAAGCATGCTTTTCTAGCTCATGTCGTACTTCTAATCCATGCAATAACCAAAATTACAGCATGAGCTCACAACATCAAAAACATGCTTTACAACCATCCTCAACAAAATAAAGACATACTTATCATAGATCGCAACATAACAACTCAACATACATCAACATGATAGTTCAATCCATCCATTAAACATGCTCAACACTTTGGCAACAACATAACAACACACATACATCTATATCAAATATATTGAAACTAAACAAATAAAACACACAACATACTAGCACACAAACAGACTCAACAGGTAGAAATCCACTTACCAATAGCACTCCTAAACACACAACATACTAGCACACAAACAAATAAAATGTCGCTATTTTAGTCCTAAATTATTAGGCTTTTGAGTGCTTTTATTGTGTTCTTATTGAGAAAATCTAATGAAATTCATTATTTTGTCCTAAGGAGCAAATTGTGGAATTTTGGTGAAAAAAAAGCCCAAAAATGAGCATATCAAGCTAATTTTCCAAGGATGGGTGATAACTGCCCAAAAGGTAGTTATTTAGGCCTCATTTATATAAGGATGTGTGTGTCTTTAATGCTTAATAGGGTTGGTTTTAGAGAGATATTACATGATTTAACCCATTTGGAAGAATGGAAGCATTGGAAATTATTTTGTGCAGATTATGCTGCTGAGCGACTAGAGGGAGCAGATTCTATGCTGCAGCAAAACTGGGAACAGAAACTGCCACATCACAGCTCGTTAGCCAACTTCATGAACCGACTTCTGTTGAGTTATTTTCGGGATAAAGGAGCAAGGAGAGCCTTACACGTGTCCTAGTTGACCTAATTCAAGCCTCCCATCCTTCTATAAAAGGAAGTAGCCGTCAAAGTCAAATTCATTCCATGTTTTCCCTTGGAAGCCGAATAGTATAGGGAGATTGAAGATCATCAAGAACACCATCAACCGCAAGCCGATTAGGGAGTTTACCTTCTTTATTAACTTGTAGTTATGGACATGCATACTCAGATTGTAATTCATATTCCTATGCTTATTATGAACTAAGTAGCTTAAGGTGTTGGTTAGGAATAATGTGATTACTGTGCTTCATCTCTAGTAATGAATTGACTATATCATTTTGGTTAATTGTTGTGCTTATTCTTATTTTATGCCCGTCTGGCCAACTGGTATGGATAGCTCTCTCTAGTTTCAGGGATGATTTAGAGAGTGTGTGGCAATTCTCCACACTACGATCATTGTGTATTGGTGAACGCCAGTGACTGAGCTAGGGATAGCCAGTTGCTTAGTGCTTGATCGGTCGCTCTTCATTGGGTTCGAAACATATCCCAAAAGATCCGGAGTTCCGGGAGGAATCCGCTAATAATACTGCGAGAAATGCATGATCAATAATATTGCTAGAGCATATCTTAGAATAATCACTGAAACCTAACCAGCGCCTGTCTTTAATCTGTCTATCTATTTGTTTACTCGTTGTTCTGTCATATATTTTGCTTCAGCATAATTCTTATAAAACCCAACATTTTTATTATCTTCGAAACCATTAGAAAGTTATACAAAATAGATAAAGTGAAAACTCATTCAGACCTTGGATTGATAATATTACTTGCTGCAGACTGTGTATACTTGCACAGGAATTCTAGAGTATTTCATATCATATTTTTACTCACTCTAGGAACCCAACAAGTTTTTGGTGCCGTTGCCGGGGACTTGAATAAGTTTTTATCTGATCTGTTTTGTGTATGTGTTTTAGTGGTTTGGTGCTAGAACTTTTTTATTGTTTATTTTGTTTTTGCAGGTGTGATTTTGGTGCATGAGCGATCCGCCGGGGGTACGGTTTGAGCTTGATCCAGAAATTGAAAGGACATTTAGGAACAGAAGGAGGGAGCAACGCAGAAACCAGATGGAGAACGCCCCGCAACTTCCGCAGGTTCATGAAAGTCCAGCAGCAGCAAACCCCCAACAGAATCCGTTGCTGCAGCAAAACCCACTGTTTGAGCAAAATGAGCAGCGAAATAATCAGGCTGAGAATCCTATCTTGATAGCAAACGATAGGACCAGAGCCATTCGAGCATATGCTGTCCCAATGTTTAATGAGTTGAATCCAGGGATTGCACGTCCCCAAATCCAAGCGGCGAATTTTGAAATGAAACTGGTAATGTTTCAGATGTTGCAAACCGTGGGGCAATTCCATGGTTTGTCATCTGAAGACCCTCATTTACATCTTAAGTCTTTTCTAGGAGTTAGTGATTCTTTTGTAATTCAAGGAGTGCCTAGAGATGCTCTTAGATTAACTTTGTTCTCCTATTCTCTTAGAGATGGAGCAAAGTCTTGGTTAAACTCTTTTGCTCCAGGATCAATTAGGACGTGGGATGAGTTAGCTGAAAAATTTTTGAGTAAATATTTCCCACCTAATAGAAATGCTAAATTGAGGAGTGAAATAGTAGGGCTTAGGCAACTTGACGATGAGACTTTTAGTGAGGCTTGGGAGATGTTTAAGGAGCTTTTGCGAAAGTGTCCCCACCATGGTTTACCTCATTGTATTCAAATGGAAACATTTTACAATGGTTTAAATGGAGTAACTCAAGGTATGGTCGATGCCTCGGCTGGAGGGGCCCTTTTGGCAAAAACTTTTGATGAAGCCTATGAAAATTTAGAAAGAATATCTATTAATAGTTGTCAGTGGTCGGATGTGAGAGGCACAAATAAAAAGGTTAAGAGTGTATTAGAGGTTGATGATGTGTCCACCATTAGGGCTGATCTTGCTATGATTGCTAACGCTCTTAAGAATGTAGCAGTGATTAGTCATCAGCAGCCACCAGCTATGGAGCCTGCAGCAGTGGTGAACCAAGTCACGGACGAAGCATGTGTCTATTGTGGTGAAGACCACAACTACGAGTTTTGCCCCAGCAATCCAGCTTCTATGTTTTTTGTAGGTAATCAGAGGAACAACCCTTATTCTAACTTCTATAATCCAGGTTGGCGCAACCACCCCAACTTCTCATGGGGAGGTCAAGGAAGTAACGTACAAGCGCAACAGAAGATGAACCAGCCGGGATTTGCTAAAGCGCAGGTAATGCCCCAGCAAAATAAGCCGGCTTTGCCCCAGCAAAATTCGGGAAATTCTCTCGAGGCGATGATGAAAGAATTTATGGCTCGCACAGACGCCGCAATTCAAAGTAATCAAGCTTCGATGAGAGCCCTGGAATTGCAAGTGGGTCAGCTAGCTAATGAGCTCAAGGCAAGGCCTCAAGGGAAACTTCCATCAGATACTGAACACCCTCGAAGGGAAGGTAAGGAGCAGGTAAAGGCAGTAACTCTTAGGAGTGGTAAGCCATTAGAAGAAAGAATTGAGCCTAGTAAAACCCAGGTTATAGATAAAAATAGTAATAGTGATAATAATGTTATTGTCGAGAAAGAGTTGGAGTCTGGTCAGGGTGCTGGAGGCAGCAAAGAGAATGCTGGAGCATCTGGTTCTGTGCCAGATGTAGAACCACCATATGTGCCGCCCCCACCTTATGTACCACCTCTACCTTTTCCACAAAGGCAAAAGCCTAAGAATCAAGATGGTCAATTCAAAAAGTTCTTAGAGATTCTTAAGCAGTTGCATATAAATATCCCTTTAGTAGAAGATATTGAACAAATGCCTAATTATGCTAAATTCCTTAAGGATATTTTGACTAAAAAGAAACGGTTAGGTGAGTTTGAAACTGTATCTCTTACTGAGGAGTGTAGTGCTATTCTCAAGAATGGTATACCCCCCAAGGCTAAGGATCCAGGGTCATTCATCATACCTGTGTCTATAGGTGGAAAGGAATTAGGTAGAGCACTTTGTGATTTAGGTGCAAGCATTAACCTTATGCCTCTTTCGGTCTATCGGAAGTTAGGTATTGGTGAAGCTAGACCTACCACAGTTACACTCCAACTAGCTGATAGGTCTATCACATATCCAGAGGGTAAGATTGAGGATGTCTTGGTAAAAGTTGATAAGTTCATATTTCCTGTTGATTTTATTATTTTAGACTATGAGGCTGATAAAGATGTCCCAATTATTCTAGGTCGTCCATTTTTGGCTACTGGTAGGGCATTAATAGATGTTCAAAAAGGAGAATTAACAATGAGAGTCTGTAATGAGGAAGTAAAATTTAATGTCTTTAAAGCCATGAAATATCCAGACAAAATGGAGGATTGCTCCTTCATTAGGATTCTGGAGAGCACAGTTATAGAGACAGCAATACAGGATTCGGCTGATGAGCATTCGGAAAAGCATGGAGAGGTTAGTGTAGAAGATTTTGAATTTTGTTCTTTAGATAAAAAAAAAATGAAAAAGAATTGTTTAGGTGTGAGGATGTTTTTGAGTCTTTAGATTTAGATCAAAGAAAGGCTCCCCCAATCAAACCATCCCTAATTGAGGCACCCACTTTAGATTTGAAACCTTTACCGGATCATCTAAAGTATGTGTATCTTGGGGAAAGTGAGACGTTGCCCATTATTGTTGCATCAGATTTAATGCCGGAGCATGAGGAGGCCTTAATAAAATTGCTGCAACAATACCGCAAAGCTATAGGTTGGACATTGGCTGATATTCAGGGAATTAGCCCATCTTTTTGTATGCATAAAATCACTCTAGAGGAGGGATCCTTTAGGAGTATTGAGCAGCAAAGAAGGCTTCACCCTCCAATGAAAGAGGTTGTTAAAAAGGAGGTAATTAAATGGTTGGATGCTGGGATCATCTATCCAATTGTCGATAGCAATTGGATAAGCCCTGTCCAATGTGTTCCTACGAAAGGAGGTGTCACTGTGGTGTGCAATAAAGATAATGAGTTGATCCCAACTAGAACAGTAACTGGCTGGAGGGTTTGTATGGATTACAGAAGGCTTAATAAAGCTACCCGAAAGGATCATTTCCCTCTACCATTTATCGACCAGATGTTGGATCGATTGGCTGGTCAGGCCTATTACTGTTTCTTGGATGGTTATTCTGGGTATAACCAGATTACTATTGCTCCTGAGGATCAGGAGAAAACCACTTTCACCTGCCCTTATGGGACATTCGCTTTTAGGAGAATGCCTTTTGGCCTTTGCAATGCTCCAGCAACATTTCAGCGGTGTATGTTAGCAATTTTTTCTGATATGATTGAGTCCACTGTTGAAGTCTTTATGGACTACTTTTCAGTTTTTGGAGGTTCTTTTAAGAGTTTTTTAGATAATTTAGGAAAGGTATTAAAAAGATGTGAGGATACCCATTGTAGACCCCTAAATTTGTCCGGAATTTTATTCTTTTAATTGATTTTGTTTTTTTTTAAAAAAATAATAAATAAAAGAAAAAAAAGTGTTCTAGAGTTTTTAAATAGCCCAATCATATTTATTAATTTTGGTGAGAATAATTAGGTCAAATATTTTATTTTAATTAATTGATTTGTCAAATCAAATATCAGGTTTATTTGGCAAGTTTTAATTAATCAAAATATTTTGTTTCCTTAAAGGATTGATTGGCAATTAAAATTTTGTAAATATGGGAGGTAAATTTTGAGTATTTATTTGTTTCTTCTTTTATTTTATTTTATTTTATTTTTAATTTTATTTGATCACATTCCTAATATGCTGTGGTTAGAATTGGCTATAAATAGGGATCCCATCACCCTTGCTTTTCACGATTTTTGGGGCCCTATAGTACCCTCTCTACACGTTTTTTTTGGCTAGAAATAGGCTCCCAAATTTCTCTCCCTTCAAACCCTAGATACACTTTCCTCCCTTTCCCACCTAACTTCCCTCTCATACTATAACGCTTTCTCTTTTCCTCTCAAACGATTTCACCCCCTCACCATCACCCTCTCTCTAAATTTCACGTCGCCACTTCTCCAAGTCTTATTCTCAATCCAACGGTCACACATGTTTTTTGTAAGTATTTTTTTAAACCTTTGTTTACAATTCTTTCTCCGATAATTTTCTTTCTTTTCATGCTTTATAAAGTTTAGTTTATTTATTGTTTCTTTGCTTTATTTCTTTCTTTTACATTTAAGAAGTTGTGTGATTTTTCTTTAGGGAACATTTGATAATTGCATGCATGTTTCAATTCCAACTTTATCATTTTTTTTATTTTGGTGTAATCAAGCATTTAGAGTTAACTGTTATATGTTGTTTATGTTCAACTTTGTTAATTTTATTTTACAATAGAATCTAGAATTATTATTTATAGTTTAGCCATATATTTTCATTAAATCAATATGTAAATACTTTTGCTTAAACAAATGCTTCTTTTGTTATTTGTGTTCAAAAAATGATATAAAAAAGGTCTCCAATGATAAACTCTCAAATTTTTGGAATGCCAATGTTTGAGTTTCTTGAGGTATACGTCTTGGAATGCCAAGATTTAGTTTTAATATGTTCCATTAAAGCAATTGAATTTAATAAAATTTTACTTCTTGTATATTATCCCTTTTTAGATATTCTTTCAATTATATGTTTCTTTTTATTTCTCTAAGTTATGATATTTAATCCAAAATTCTGCTGTAAATTTCTTTCCCTTAATTAAATAGTCTTCAAAGCAAAAGTCTTCCAACGATGGAATCTCGAATTTTCGGGATGCCGATATTTGAGTTTTCTTGAGGAAAAAATAAAATCTCGGGATGCCGGGATTTGACTTTAATATTTCCTTCCTTATAAAACATAAATAAAAATTCTTCATATTTTTCTTTTAAAACTTTTGTAAAGAAGCATATTTATAAAAGGCATTTTCTTTAAAAGGAATGCATTAAAAACTTTTTGGCTAAATGTATTTCATTAACTTTATCTTCAAAATAATAAATCAATCCAAAACTATTTTCCATAAAAATGTCACTTGCTTTAAAAATAAAATTAATTAAGAGTTTCCCTTAAAAGAAATATTCTTTACTCACACAATTTTCCAAAACTAATAAACCAAATGTTTAAAAAAAATAAATAAACTTTCCTATGACGGAAATTAGGAAATCAAGATATTGACTTTCCTAATATTCTTGAGGTATAATGAATTTAAATTTGGGATGCCAAATTAAATTCAAACAAATATTGAATGGCTTTATGTCGCCCACAATTATTGTTCATTATTTATTTATTGAATAATGAAAATTAAAATGTGGGACATTTAAAAATCAACAAAAAAAATCTTCTTTAGTATTTATAATAGCCAATTTCCTTAAATAACACAAGACAAATAAAATTTCGTTCTTTGAACGAGTGTTGTGGGGTGCTAATACCTTCCCCATACACCAAAGACCCCCGAACCTTAAATCTTTTGTTTGTAGACCATCTTAGCATATTATTGGGTGCCCAGTCACGCCCTCTAAATCAAGACTGGTGGCGACTCCATTTTCCTCCTCTTGGGAACAAAGTCGGCCGCTCCGCGTCGCAAACCCGTAGCGACAGCTTGGCGACTCCGCTGGGGATCTTTTTGTAAGTGGGTCATTTTATTTTCTGGTGTTATTTTATACATATTGGTTTTTTTGTATTTATTCTCCTTTTAAGCACACACGTACACAAGCCTCCTACCCGGGCTTTACCATTAGGATTAGGATCGAGGATGAGTAGTGGCGACCTTCGTGGAGTTATAACTCCCGTGTAGGCACATGAAAACTCTCACTCAAGTCGACCTTATTCAGGATGCTGATAAGGGTGCCTCTGATTTATTTTCTTGAAAAAGGAAAGGAATCGAGGACAGCTTGGGGACCTTTTTCCGTTAGACATTAGAATCTTACCACACATATAATGATTTAGTTTATTTTAGTAATGCATTTTATATGTGTGATTTAGTTTATTTTACTTCCACAAGTTATTGATTTAGTTTAGTTACACGTGTATATTATTCGTTCATTTATTCATTTATTTATTTTATTCTAGCTTATCTCATTATTTTTATTTGTATCCTTGATTTTTGCATATTTTTTCATAAACACATTCTTTATGCTTTCCTCTCATAGTTTCTCTCATATTTAATTCTTTTTTTACTAAAAAAATCTTTTATTTTTGCTTCATTCTCATATTAGTTACATGCTCATCATTCGTTGTGTAAAAAAAAAAAACATTCAATTTTCATTATTTGAAATTTTGAACGATGTTAGATAAACCAAATATTGAGGTTGCAATAGAAAGAGAAAATCGATAATCACAATTGAAAGTCAGAAATTGTGCATCAATGGTTCGAACAAATGCAAGCAAAATGTGGGAATGCTCTGTTGAAGGATGTTTTAAATCAACCCTCAACAATTACCAACATCTTTAGACATACTATTCTAAGCACGAGGAAGATAAAGAGATTTTTGAGGAATTCAAACCAGAGCAAGGGATATCATGCATGAAAAGATATGGGCACATGAAAAGTCTTTTATACGTTCAAATTGATGAAAAAACATCTTGGTAGCTGCATTATATTTTTGAGATCCAGCTTACAAATGTTTTATATCTAATTCCCTCGTCATGACACCCACTGGTTGAAGAATACCAGGAGTTGCTTCGAATGCCAATAACGTTTGAAGCCAAAGCTTATTTTTCGACAAAAGACTGACTAGAAGGAGAGCTTTTGCAAGGATTATCGGTAATGTAACTACTGCTGAAATGAGACATCAACTCAAGAATAAAAGAGGAAGTGAAGGAATATCCTTAAATTACCTCATAAACCTTCTTCAACAGCATAAGGATAATGAGTTAAGCTTGGAGCTCTTTGCACTATGTATGTTTGGGTCAATCGTGTTCCCAAATCTCAGAAGATATGTAAACGTGAAGGTTGCCAAGTTATTCCTTCAAATCGAATATGACATTAACCCAATTTTACTCATCCTCGTAGAAACAATACGATCATTAGATTTTTGTAAAATACGAGGGAAATGTAGATTTATTGGTTACACTCCTCTATTGAATATTTGGTTGATGAGTCATTTGACGTGCCCACCTGAGTTTAGCCATTCACAAGTAAAATTCTCCAATTCGTGGAACACTACAAGTAACCCTATCATTGATTATGGAATAGTTGAACACAAAGCAAACGAGCCAAGTACAGAATCGTGGATGTCTTTTTTCGACAAACTTGGAAAATGAAGACATAATATGAAAAGTTGTGTGGATGCCTTTGCAGCCAATAATTTATAAGTGCGGTAAATTGCAGAATGTTCCACTATTGGGCTCGTGAGAATGTCCTAGTTATGCACCTCTTTTAGTTCTACGCCAAATGTGGATAGAACAATTCATTCCTCTTACACATGAGATAGAGAATCTTGATTTTGATTATGAGCAAGAGGATTTAGGTCAAAATATTTTGTAGGTGATAGAATCTTGGAAAAACATATGGATGTCTCCACCTTGGAATACAAATTATGGTACGAAGCTATTCGAACATCATGCAAGAATAAAAAAAAAAAAAAAAGCAAATGTCACCACTTCAGAAGGAGCTCGCTGATGGACGTACTAGCAAAGAGGCAGAAAATCTATTATTCCACTAAGAGAAAGGGAAGTTACTTCAAGAAATGAGTCAGTTGAAGCAACAAGAGGTAGAATCAGAAAAAAAAAGTTGATTAAGATAAGAAAGCTACTAAAGAATCAAATAAAGCTCGGGAAAGAGAATCGAGAGTTAGACTATATGCATCCAGAAAAAATGGTCAGAAAATCAAAAGAAAGAAATGAAGACTTGCATAAGGTTCTAAAGGAGAAATATGCACAATTTTCCAGTCTGGAAAGTTGTATTTCTTCTTTTTAACAACTCGTTTTGGAGCTAAACGCAATGATTGAAATGCAAGTTAAATAGGCGGTTGAATTTGAGAAAAGCAATAGTACATTGCAATGGACTATTGACAATTTGGAGCACCATATCCAGAAAGGTTAGAATGCAACAATGATACCGACAGAACATAAATAGTTGCAAGGAGATATGATTCACTTGTTAGTTACAAAGTTATTTCAAGGTCTTTCGGCAAGAAAACACAAGTTTAGTTCAAGATGGGAAAACACATAGACAATGTTGTAGAAAGAGTAATGGCTAAAAGAGTTGGGACATTCGTAGAGGCATTTCACAATTGTAGTCCAAGGGAGAAGAATTATGAACTTTGATATGGAATTATCCTACGTTAGTTGTCTCCCTTAGAGCAATGACGGTTTCTTTGAGTATTTTGGATTTGATCTAATATTTCGTTCAATTATTTCATTTAATAAAATTTGAAGTTTATTGTTTCATTTTTTGCACAACAATTTGGGCCAAAGGACATTTCATCTATTTTCATTCATTTCATTGCTTGTTTTTTTTTTTCCATCCTTTTAAGACTTCAGTAAAAAAAAAAAAAAAAGAAAAATCAAAGTAACATTTTGCAATATAATCTTTTATAAAAAAAATTAAAAAAAATCATTGTACATTTTTTTTATGACTTCCATGTTTTTTTTTTCTAGGTTTACTAAGTTTTTTTAGGCCAATTAACTTAGTCTTATTTTCCTTATAGACAAACATGAGAGTTTAAACCATGTTCGGAAAAAGTGGAGTCCTTGTCTGAAAAAGAAAAGAAAGAAAAGCCAAAAAAAAAAAGAAAGAAAAAAAAGAAGAAAAATTGTGAATGTCATCATGAGCTCTTGATCAACCATACAAGCTTTTTGTCAAGACCTCTTTTGCTTGCAAGATCTCCTACTTGACCACCTTTTCTCCATAATATCATTAAATTCATATCCCATCTCTCAATCCAACACCCAGCGTCTTCACACGTACACCTTTCTTCCTAGACCTAACACCACATTTTCTTACCATGCAGACTTGAGCTTTGAGTTAAACAAAGACCTTATTGACCTACACTATAACATTACAATGGGGAAATTAGTTTTTTTTTTCTTGATCTATACCATAATGCTACTATAGTGGGGCAATTTGTTGTTTTCCTTATTCTTACCCATATATCTACCAACTTTGCAAAACCCATGTTCATATATTATACGATGACTTTAAAAGTAACAAATAGTATTTATCTCTTATTGGCACTATTTCAAGTCATGATGCGAATTGCAATTTGATCTATTATTCTTACACCCTTCTTTGTCGTACCATCAAAATCCACATACGATTCATTTGAATGTGTCATCTTATCCTCCATCCCATTTTTCATCTTTCTTTGATTAAAATGAGTCGATCTTATATTTCATAGTTGAGTCAATCCTATTTTTCATCTTCTCTTTAGTCGATCCTATTCTTCATCTTTCCTTGATTAGAGCTTAGTCCATCATATTCTTCATCTTTCCTTGATTAAAGTGATTCAAACCAATTTTTCATCTTCACTTAATTAAGGTAAATCAATCCTATTTTTTTATCTTCTATTGATCAAAGCGAGTCAATTCTATTTTGCATCCAACAGTTATCAAAGGGAGTCAATCATTTCTTTTTATCCTCCCTAGATTAAAGTGAGTCATTTTCTGAAAACAATAAATCTAAGGCTTTATGTGTTGGTAACCTTAGAGTAAATCTCATTGAAGAGCTAAGTTCAAGTATCAAATGCAAGCAGATAATATGTTCACGATCGATTTGGGATTATCTTTGAAGCCGGAAGCTTTTGTATGAGCAAAAGTACTGCAAAGTAGGTTAATCTTCAAAAGAGAAAAGACATAATGGAAGCAGGAAATGAAAGAAAAGAAAGGGTGATACACTTTGACAAATGAACATTCCATGTCTCAAGCAGTGAAGTTATATTGAAGAACAAGGTTGAAGATAAAAAATGAAAGACACATATGTCAAAGATTCAGGTCAAGGCATCCTAATTCAGTGATCATAATGATAAGCTTTGAAATTCTCATTTTGTGGTTTTCTCTCGAAGTATGTGCAGATCCAGGTATTGATTCTCAAAACAAGTGAGATAGAAAATAGTCCTTGCAACAAAAAGAAAAAAGAAAAAAAAGCAAAAAGCAAAAAAAAAAAAAGGAAAGAAAAAAAAAGAAAAAGAAAAAAAAAATGCAAGGACTAGGGAGTTCGATGGTGATAATTTTGGGTTTGACCATTATATTTCTTTAATGTTGAAGCAAAGATATCTCAAATGACGTGCATATGATTGATGCATCATTTCTTATTGAGAAATGCATAAGTAAGCTTGACGCAGATGCTGGGGCAATCGCAACATATGAGGCTATTATGGCAAATGTCAAAATATGAAACAAATGTCAGGTGACAAAATCACCATGTTACGCATCTTTTACTCAATTTTGGCAACGGGCAAAACTTTTCTCTTCAAATAGCGAGTAAAAAGACATTGGAGTTCTCTTCGGAGTTATCCAAATTGACATAAGAAGAAGTGATACCCTTACATGACTATTGACTACTTGAAGTACTTAATTGAAGAATACAGATGTCTACGCAAAAAGTCATATGATCAGTTGTAGCAATAGTCATTTCATCAACCCCAAGACCTTAACTGGGGCAATAAAGTGCTTTAGATGAAAAGAAGTTTTTCTCAATAAGGATCGAAGCTAGGTGATTGCAAACAGATCACACGGGCATGTCATTCCTAATCAGTTTATCAAGAAGCCACTTAAGAAGAAAGATAGCATTGACAAAAGCAAAGGTGACTCATTTTTTGAAGAAAATTATCATTTGCTGGAAGAAATATATGAGTTAGAACATTATAAGTGGCCTGAGGAGTTTGTTACATCGAACTTGAGCCAACAATCATATGCTTACCAACACATTTGATCAATCTATGAGATAAATCTTGGGAAGCTAAGCATCAAGTTTTAGAGGATTTGTTTAAGGAATGATTTCACTTTCATCTCCCTTTCGGTTATATCTTCGTTTTCCCACATTTATACTTCTTAAGCCCCATTTGTCAACTTTTTTGTGTCTCATGCTTCTTTCATCCAAATACTACTTTGAGAAGCGATAGTTCCTCGTTCTCGTCATCCACGTTTGTCTTTGTTTGTTCGTCCTTCTCAGGTCTTGAATTTGAAAGTCGCTCATTCAACTTATTATCTTTTGAGATCATGTCATTCCCATCATATGCTTGATATTTCCAAATTGAGATTGTGCTATAAGTTACCTTTATTAGTAATTCAAATGGTATATGAGACCATTTTAGCCCATCATATCCCATCATGTCTATTGTAAATGGTCAAGCTTATCCATTAGAGCATCTTTGTAACAACAAAAAGAGTTGCAACAATATCAAAATGAGGACATTCACCAAAAAAAAAAAAAAAATGCAACAAAAAGAAAAGAAAAGAAAAGAAATTTTTAGACAAGGATAAAGTTATTTCCTCATGATTTAATATCACTTGATAGTCTATAAAGGAGTATGAGAATAAGTAAAATTAGCCACCTTTCTTTTCTTAAAAAAAAAAAAAAGCACAGATACACACACAAATTTTCTTCTTTCTGAATAAAGCGTTGTAAAAAAAAAAAAAAAAAAAAAACACAAAAAAATCTTGCAAAATACTGGGGCAAATTTCAGATAAGAATGTTTATTAGAAGACATTTATCAAAAGAACCCTTTCATGATTTGATTCTTGTCTTTAAAAAGATGAAAACTTCTTTAAAAAGTTACTTTTCTTGAAACTATGCTTTAAACTTCATGCATAAACACTGGGGCAATTTTTGGGATGAAAGTTCGTATCACAAAGTGTTTTATTATGAAAAAACCCATGCATTCATAAGCATCGTAGGTTAAAATTTTGTCCGTGGAAGTTTTCTCACCATATTAATACATCATCGGGTGCTTGTTTACCCCTGGCCCGATACATTTATCATGGAGGTGCTTGTTTACCCCTGGCCTCCAGCCCTTTTAATACATCATCGAGTGCTTGTTTACCCCTGGCTCGATACCTTTATCATGGAGGTGCTTGTTTACCCCTGGCCTCCAGCCTTTTTAATACATCATCGAGTGCTTGTTTACCCCTGGCTCGATACATTTATCATGGAGGTGCTTGTTTACCCCTGGCCTCCAGCCCTTTTAATACATCATCGGGTGCTTGTTTACCCCTGGCCCGATACCTTTATCATGGAGGTGCTTGTTTACCCCTGGCCTCCAGCCCTTTTAATACATCATCGGGTGCTTGTTTACCCCTGGCCCGAAACATTTATCATGGAGGTGCTTGTTTACCCCTGGCCTCCAGCTCTTTTAACACATCATCGAGTGCTTGTTTACCCCTGGCTCGATACCTTTATCATGGAGGTGCTTGTTTACCCCTAGCCTCCAGCCCTTTTAATACATCATCGAGTGCTTGTTTACCCCTGGCTCGATACCTTTATCATGGAGGTGCTTGTTTACCCCTGGCCTCCAGCCATTTTAATACATCATCGGGTGCTTGTTTACCCCTGGCCCGAAACATTTATCATGGAGGTGCTTGTTTACCCCTGGCCTCCAGCTCTTTTAACACATCATCGAGTGCTTGTTTACCCCTGGCTCGATACCTTTATCATGGAGGTGCTTGTTTACCCCTGGCCTCCATCCATTTTAATACATCATCGAGTGCTTGTTTACCCCTGGCTCGATACCTTTATCATGGAGGTGCTTGTTTACCCCTGGCCTCCAGTCCTTTTAATACATCATCGAGTGCTTGTTTACCCCTGGCTCGATACCTTTATCATGGAGGTGCTTGTTTACCCCTGGCCTCCAGCCTTTTTAACACATCATCGAGTGCTTGTTTACCCCTGGCTCGATACCTTTATCATGGAGGTGCTTGTTTACCCCTGACCTCCAGCCATTTTAATACATCATCGAGTGCTTGTTTACCCCTGGCTCGATACCTTTATCATGGAGGTGCTTGTTTACCCCTGGCCTCCAGCCCTTTTAATACATCATCGGGTGCTTGTTTACCCCTGGCCCGAAACCTTTATCATGGAGGTGCTTGTTTACCCCTGGCCTCCAGCCCTTTTAATACATCATCGGGTGCTTGTTTACCCCTGGCCCGAAACATTTATCATGGAGGTGCTTGTTTACCCCTGGCCTCCAGCTCTTTTAACACATCATCGAGTGCTTGTTTACCCTTGGCTCGATACCTTTATCATGGAGGTGCTTGTTTACCCCTGGCCTCCAGCCATTTTAACACATCATCGAGTGCTTGTTTACCCCTGGCTTGATACCTTTATCATGGAGGTGCTTGTTTACCCCTGGCCTCGAGCCATTTTAATACATCATCGAGTGCTTGTTTACCCCTGGCTCGATACCTTTATCATGGAGGTGCTTGTTTACCCCTGGCCTCCAGCCTTTTTAATACATCATCGAGTGCTTGTTTACCCCTGGCTCGATACCTTTATCATGGAGGTGCTTGTTTACCCCTGGCCTCCAGCCCTTTTAATACATCATCGGGTGCTTGTTTACCCCTGGCCCGAAACATTTATCATGGAGGTGCTTGTTTACCCCTGGCCTCCAGCTCCTTTAATACACCATCGGGTGCTAGTTTACCCCTGGCCCGATACTTTTATCATGGAGGTGCTTGTTTAGCCCTGGCCTCCAACTCCTTTAATACATCATGGGGCGCTTGTCTATCCCTGACCGTCCCCAAAATTTAACAGTTTAACGTTTACCCCTGGCTGTCCCAAAATTTAACAGTTTAGTGTTTACCCCTGGCTGTTTCCAAACATTTACGGTTTAGTGTTTACCCCTGGTCGTTCCAAAATTCTTTCGATTTAGTGTTTTCCCCTATTTATTTCACAAAAAAAAAAAAACAAAAAAAAAACAAAAAAAAACAAAAACAAAAAGCTTAAATTTTACCATTGGTTATCTATTTATTTTGCAAGTATAAAATTTCGAACAAATAAGGTCTACACCTTTGTCCATCCTTTTATTCTATAAGAATGAACAAAGGGGGGCAAACTGTAGACCCCTAAATTTGTCCGGAATTTTATTCTTTTAATTGATTTTGTTTTTTTTTTAAAAATAATAAATAAAAGAAAAAAAAGTGTTCTAGAGTTTTTAAATAGCCCAATCATATTTATTAATTTTGGTGAGAATAATTAGGTCAAATATTTTATTTTAATTAATTGATTTGTCAAATCAAATATCAGGTTTATTTGGCAAGTTTTAATTAATCAAAATATTTTGTTTCCTTAAAGGATTGATTGGCAATTAAAATTTTGTAAATATGGGAGGTAAATTTTGAGTATTTATTTGTTTCTTCTTTTATTTTATTTTATTTTATTTTTAATTTTATTTGATCACATTCCTAATATGCTGTGGTTAGAATTGGCTATAAATAGGGATCCCATCACCCTTGCTTTTCACGATTTTTGGGGCCCTATAGTACCCTCTCTACACGTTTTTTTTGGCTAGAAATAGGCTCCCAAATTTCTCTCCCTTCAAACCCTAGATACACTTTCCTCCCTTTCCCACCTAACTTCCCTCTCATACTATAACGCTTTCTCTTTTCCTCTCAAACGATTTCACCCCCTCACCATCACCCTCTCTCTAAATTTCACGTCGCCACTTCTCCAAGTCTTATTCTCAATCCAACGGTCACACATGTTTTTTGTAAGTATTTTTTTAAACCTTTGTTTACAATTCTTTCTCCGATAATTTTCTTTCTTTTCATGCTTTATAAAGTTTAGTTTATTTATTGTTTCTTTGCTTTATTTCTTTCTTTTACATTTAAGAAGTTGTGTGATTTTTCTTTAGGGAACATTTGATAATTGCATGCATGTTTCAATTCCAACTTTATCATTTTTTTTATTTTGGTGTAATCAAGCATTTAGAGTTAACTGTTATATGTTGTTTATGTTCAACTTTGTTAATTTTATTTTACAATAGAATCTAGAATTATTATTTATAGTTTAGCCATATATTTTCATTAAATCAATATGTAAATACTTTTGCTTAAACAAATGCTTCTTTTGTTATTTGTGTTCAAAAAATGATATAAAAAAGGTCTCCAATGATAAACTCTCAAATTTTTGGAATGCCAATGTTTGAGTTTCTTGAGGTATACGTCTTGGAATGCCAAGATTTAGTTTTAATATGTTCCATTAAAGCAATTGAATTTAATAAAATTTTACTTCTTGTATATTATCCCTTTTTAGATATTCTTTCAATTATATGTTTCTTTTTATTTCTCTAAGTTATGATATTTAATCCAAAATTCTGCTGTAAATTTCTTTCCCTTAATTAAATAGTCTTCAAAGCAAAAGTCTTCCAACGATGGAATCTCGAATTTTCGGGATGCCGATATTTGAGTTTTCTTGAGGAAAAAATAAAATCTCGGGATGCCGGGATTTGACTTTAATATTTCCTTCCTTATAAAACATAAATAAAAATTCTTCATATTTTTCTTTTAAAACTTTTGTAAAGAAGCATATTTATAAAAGGCATTTTCTTTAAAAGGAATGCATTAAAAACTTTTTGGCTAAATGTATTTCATTAACTTTATCTTCAAAATAATAAATCAATCCAAAACTATTTTCCATAAAAATGTCACTTGCTTTAAAAATAAAATTAATTAAGAGTTTCCCTTAAAAGAAATATTCTTTACTCACACAATTTTCCAAAACTAATAAACCAAATGTTTAAAAAAAATAAATAAACTTTCCTATGACGGAAATTAGGAAATCAAGATATTGACTTTCCTAATATTCTTGAGGTATAATGAATTTAAATTTGGGATGCCAAATTAAATTCAAACAAATATTGAATGGCTTTATGTCGCCCACAATTATTGTTCATTATTTATTTATTGAATAATGAAAATTAAAATGTGGGACATTTAAAAATCAACAAAAAAAATCTTCTTTAGTATTTATAATAGCCAATTTCCTTAAATAACACAAGACAAATAAAATTTCGTTCTTTGAACGAGTGTTGTGGGGTGCTAATACCTTCCCCATACACCAAAGACCCCCGAACCTTAAATCTTTTGTTTGTAGACCATCTTAGCATATTATTGGGTGCCCAGTCACGCCCTCTAAATCAAGACTGGTGGCGACTCCATTTTCCTCCTCTTGGGAACAAAGTCGGCCGCTCCGCGTCGCAAACCCGTAGCGACACCCATCTAGTTCTTAATTGGGAGAAGTGCCACTTCATGGTGAAGGAGGGCATAGTGTTAGGTCATAGGATTTCTAAGAATAGTCTAGAAGTTGATAGAGCAAAAGTTGAGGTTATTGAAATACTAGAGCCACCGAATTCAGTGAAGGGGATTCGGAGTTTTTTAGGACATGCTGGATTTTATAGGAGGTTCATAAAGGATTTTTCCAAAATCAGTAAACCTCTTTGTAACTTATTGTGCACTGATCATGTTTTTGACTTTAATGCAGATTGTAGGAAGGCTTTTGAAACATTGAAGGCTGCTTTAATCTCAGCACCCATTCTCTGCGCACCTAATTGGAATTTGCCATTCGAGGTAATGTGTGATACGAGTGATGTTGCAGTAGGAGCGATGCTGGGGCAAAAGCAGGGCAAATTTATTCATCCTATATATTATGCAAGCAAGGTTTTAAATGAAGCATAGGTCAACTACACAACTACTGAAAAAGAGTTGTTAGCTGTTGTGTTTGCTTTTGAGAAATTCCGGCCATATTTGGTTGGATCCAAAGTCACGGTGTTCACGGATCATGCAGCAATAAGGTATTTAATGTCAAAGAAAGATGCAAAGCCTAGATTAATTCGTTGGATTTTACTATTGCAGGAATTTGACTTGGAGATAAAGGACAAGAAGGGATTAGAGAATGTCATTGCAGATCATCTATCTCGTCTTGATCCATCATCATCTTTGCTGGAGCAATCTGCCATTTCCGATTCTTTTCCAGATGAGCAGCTTTTTGCTGTTGAAGTAAAGGTAGTTAGGGATGTCCCTTGGTATGCTGATATTGCCAACTTTTTAGTAAAGGGAGTCACCCCTATTGACATGGATTGGAGGCAGAAGAAAAAGTTTAAGCATGATGCAAAATTTTTCTATTGGGATGAGCCGTTTATGTATAAACAATGCTCTGATGGTATTATTCGTAGGTGTGTTTCAGGTGCTGAAGCAAAGGAAATCCTAGAGCAATGTCACTCTTCGTCGTATGGAGGCCACTTCAGTGGTCAGAGGACAGCTATGAAGATTTTGCATTGCGGATTTTTCTGGCCTACGTTATTCAAGGATGCCCACTGGTTCTACAAGCAATGTGATGCTTGCCAAAGGAGAGGAAACTTGGGGCCTAGAGATGAAATGCCTCTTACTTACATTTTAGAAGTTGAATTATTTGATGTATGGGGTATTGACTTTATGGGGTCATTTCCCCCTTCTAATGGCAATGTTTTTATCTTATTCGCAGTTGATTATGTGTCCAAGTGGGTGGAGGCCATTGCATGCCATCAGAGTGATGCCAAGACAGTTGCAAGGTTTCTTCAATCGCACATCTTTGCGCGGTTTGGGACACCTAGAGCTCTAATAAGTGATGAGGGTACACATTTTGTTAATAATATCTTAACTAAGCTTTTAGCTAAGTATGGGATTAAGCATAGGATAGCTACCCCTTATCACCCACAAGCAAATGGTCAAGCTGAAATTAGTAATAGGGAAATTAAATCAATTCTAGAGAAAGTAGTCCGTCCATCTCGAAAGGATTGGTCCTTTAGGTTGGATGAGGCTCTTTGGGCTTATAGGACAACTTATAAGACTCCTCTAGGTATGTCTCCCTATAGGTTAGTATATGGGAAAGCTTGCCATTTACCATTAGAGCTAGAGCATAAGACGTTTTGGGCTTTGAAAAAGTTAAATTTTGATCTGAGTCGAGCAAGAGCAATAAGAATGCTGCAGCTTAATGAGTTAGAAGAATTTCGTCAATTTTCTTATGAGAACGCGAAAATGTATAAGGAAAAGACTAAGCTGTGGCATGACAAAAAAATAAAGTCCAAAGAATTTGTCAAGGGTCAAAAAGTTTTGCTTTATAATTCTAGATTAAAACTATTTCCTGGAAAATTGAAATCTAAATGGTCAGGATCGTTTATTGTGATTGAGGTTTTCTCCAATGGAGCAATTACTTTGCAGGATGAAAAAGATGGGAGAGTGTTCAAGGTGAATGGACAGCGTGTCAAGCATTATTGGGGAGAGGAGTTTCAGTCCAAATATCCTTCCCTAAGGTTGGTTGATGATTGAGAGAGCAGGATATTTGCGGGAGCATGTCACAGCGCAAAATTTTAAGCTCCCAGGATTTGTATTGATTTTATTTTTCGTTGATTTGATTTTAATTGCGGTTAGGTTAGATTTGATTTTGCGAGATTTATTAGATTTTGTTTTTTTAATATTTGATTAGATTTTATCTATTTCGTTTTGAATTTGATTTGATTTTTGGATTATTTATTTGGATTATCTTTGGATTGTCTTTTAATTAGTTAGATTTTGTTAGATTTTATGTAGATTTTATTTTCAATTATTTGAATTCTAGATTTAATTAATAGGGATTTTTTCTAATTTATTCGGCCTCTTTTGAGAATAACAGGTTAAGTTTGCTTTGATCGGTTTAATTTGAATTAAAAGGATTTGATTTGTCTATTTTGAAATTCGAATTCCGTATCTGAGATTCTTCAGGTTCAGCAGATTGTTGCGGCAAAGATATTGCAGGGGCAATATATTCCGAGATAGAAGGGTTTTCGTTGGAATTTATTATTGTTACCGTTAGATTTAGCTTTAAATTCTCGCAGGTAAATGTGAGTGCATCATCTGATGAGGCCACGTGTCGCAGAGTAATTATCCAACGGCTTCAATGGTGTCAGTACATCAATTCTACCATGGGCGTTTGGAATCCGCAATTTTACCGTTGGTAACTTTTGAATTTCAGGTTTGCATTTTTAATTACAACGGTAATAATAGTTATGGCAGGGCAAATCTTTTCGGTTGAGATTCTTGTTTGCTGCAGCCCTATTTATTCGCAATCTAGGTACGCACGTTTCACTTCACCTTCTTGATCAAATCTGTGTGCGTATAGTATTCTTTCTTTCTTTGCATTCTTTGTCAAAATCATATTACACCTCCATGGCTAAGACTAGAGCTAGAAAAGAGAGGGAGAGTGAAGAAGAGGAGGTGTCGGTCACGCCGGAAGTGCATAAAGGAAAAACCAAAAAGAAGAGAACGTCAGAAGAAAAGGAGGCAAAGCGAAGACGGAGGCAGCAGAGGGCTGCGGAACAGGAAGTCATCCAAGAAACAGAGGCTGTTCAGAATCTTGAGACAGAACCGATAGTTTCTGCTCCGGTTCAGGAAGAAAATACTGAGAAGGAACATGAGACAGAGGTCGACAGACAAATCGCAGGTATGCCTGAAAAAGAAAAAACACCAGAGCCGGTGCAGGAGGCCCATGTTGAAATTATTATGCCTGAACCACCCAAGCGCCGCCGTATCAAGAGGAAGGCGGGTCGCGTGAGGGTGGTTCGGAATACTCCATCACCTCCGACGTCGGACTCTGAGGAAGAAAGAAGGGAAGCTGAGAACACGGAAAAAGAAGAAGAGGTGAGAAAGGCAGAAGAATAGCGTTTGCGTGAACAGAGAGAAAGCAAGGGCAAAGGAATTGCCGAAGCATCGGGAGAAATTGAGGAGCCAAGGGCACCATTCATTCGCTTCGTCAACGATCTTGCTCGAGCAAAACACCAGGAGGTGCTGAAACGGGACTTCTTGTTCGAACGAGGGTTTGACAGTGATTTGCTCTGGTTCTTGGAGTCTGGAATAGTGAACCTCGGATGGAGGCAATTTTGTGCAAAACCAGAACCTGTTAATGCCAACATTGTTCGAGAATTTTATGCCAATCTTGACGTCAAGAATGATTTTGAGGTTATCGTTCGAGGAGTGCCTGTACAGTGGAGTCCTGAGGCCATTAATGAACTGTTCGATCTCCAAGATTTTCCGCATGCCGTTTTTAATGAGATGGTGGTTGCACCATCTAGTGATCAACTGAGTGCGGCTGTCCGGGAGGTAGGCATTGAGGGGGCTCAATGGAGGGTGTCGCAGGCGCGGAAGCATACGTTTCAAGCTGCTTATTTGAAGAGTGAAGCCAACACTTGGATGGGTTTCATCAGGCTATGCTTACTGCCGACAACACACGACTCCACAGTATCTCGGGACAGAGTATTACTTGCTTTTGCCATTCTTCGCTCAATGAGTATTGATGTAGGAAAAATTATTTCTTCTGAGATTGTTGATTGCTGGAAAAAGAAGGTGGGGAAGCTGTTCTTTCCAAACACTATCACGATGTTATGCAGTAGGGCAGAAGTGCCCACGATTCCAGAAGATATGATCATGACTGATAAGGGAATCATTGACACACCTAATCTGGCGCGGCTTCAGCGTACGCAAGAGGTTCGCCAGGGTGGGCTTGTGTATGGCGTTAATCAGATCCTAGAGCAACTGACAGTGTTGACCAGTAGGTTAGAATTTGCTGAAAGGCAAGCTCAGACCTACTGGACTTATGCTAAAAGGAGAGATGATGTGCTCAGAGGGCCTTGCAAAACAATTTCTCAAGACCATATCCGACCTTTCCAATGTTTCCTGATGATTTGTTTAATCTTTGGATACCACCCCCACCTGTTGAAAGAGGAGAAGAGAATGATGATGAAGACCAGGGTCAGGAAGATTGATGGATGGAATGATCTTCAACGAGCATTATTTTTGTTCTTATCATTTTGTTTGCTCGCGCATATCTGACCCCGTTTGCTTAATATGTTTGCTTGTTCCTTTTTAATTTTTCTGCTTTAAAAATATATCTCTGCTATGTAATTTCTTTTCTTATGTTTTTCAATGAAATTTCTAGATGTTTCTATTCTATGAGCACTGACTAACTCTAACTTAACTATTTTCTTCTGAATTTTTTAAGATTGGACTGATTATGCTTAATTAGATCAAGGTATTCTGATCTCCAGAAACCTTTTGCTTGAGCATTTCTTCTAGCCTGGACTGTTGTTGCGGCAAGAAGATTTTGACGGTAGTATTGACTTATATGATCCACTTTAAGCTTAATCCTAGTCCCATGTTTAGTTTAAAAATTCAGATAGAAAAATTTAAGTTTGGGGGTATAATTTACGAAAATTAATGATTCATTGGGGACAATGAATAATTCAAGTTTGGGGGACTTTTTGCTACTCCAATTGTTTTGCTCGAGCATTCCTCTCCTTCAAATTAAAATTTGCTAGGTTATTTAGTAACCGGGGACATTTGTGATACCCACAGTTTGTCTTCGCGTCAAAAGATGACCTAGGAAATGTGAAAAAATGAAAAATATGAGAAAAAAAATTATTTGCTGAAAAATTATTTGTTGAAAATTTTGCTGAAAAAATTGACGGAGCAAAAGTTTTGAAGGATGAATGATGATCCAGCAGTTCTTCTGTCTCCCAGAACTTAGGTGAGCTTCATCATAAAATGTCGCCATTCTGAGGGGCAAGAGATGGAATAACTAAGGATTTTTTGAGCTTTATAATGAGTATTGAGTCTAGTTGGTGATGAGCTTGAGGCAAGGGTATACTGCACCATAAAGTGGGTCATCCCGTGCTTAAGAGCTTATGACTGTAAGGCTGCTCTAAGTCTGATAAATAATGATATAAACCCCTGTAAAAATATGTTTTGAAATGTCTGATAATAGAGCTAAGCTGTGGTGAGTCCTTGGAATTAAGTTGAAAAGTGGTGATTATTTGTCCATGCAGGAGGAATCATTTTGCTGCAGTAGAGCTTGGTTTTGCAGAGTGCTCAGGTAAAGGTTAAAGGTAGTGTTGGACTGTCTGGTTTGATTAAGCTAATTCTTTGTCTAATATTTTTAAATTCTAGAAAGAAGGTTGGTTAGTATTGCTCGGGACGCGCAATAGTTCAAGTTTGGGGGTATGATAACTGCCCAAAAGGTAGTTATTTAGGCCTCATTTATATAAGGATTTGTGTGTCTTTAATGCTTAATAGGGTTGGTTTTAGAGAGATATTAAATGATTTAACCCATTTGGAAGAATGGAAGCATTGGAAATTATTTTGTGCAGATTATGCTGTTGAGCGACTAGAGGGAGCAGATTCTATGCTGCAGCAAAACTGGGAACAGAAACTGCCACATCACAGCTCGTTAGCCAACTTCATGAACCGACTTCTGTTGAGTTATTTTCGGGATAAAGGAGCAAGGAGAGCCTTACACGTGTCCTAGTTGACCTAATTCAAGCCTCCCATCCTTCTATAAAAGGAAGTAGCCGTCAAAGTCAAATTCATTCCATGTTTTCCCTTGGAAGCCGAATAGTATAGGGAGATTGAAGATCATCAAGAACACCATCAACCGCAAGCCGATTAGGGAGTTTACCTTCTTTATTAACTTGTAGTTATGGACATGCATACTCAGATTGTAATTCGTATTCCTATGCTTATTATGAACTAGTAGCTTAAGGTGTTGGTTAGGAATAATGTGATTACTATGCTTCATCTCTAGTAATGAATTGACTATAGCATTTTGGTTAATTGTTGTGCTTATTCTTATTTTATGTCTGCCTGGCCAGCCAGTATGGATAGCTCTCTCTAGTTTCAGGGATGATTTAGAGAGTGTGTGGCAATTCTCCACACTACGATCATTGTGTATTGGTGAACGCCAGTGATTGAGCTAGGGATAGCCAGTTGCCTAGTGCTTGATCGGTCACTCTTCATTGGGTTTGAAACATATCCCAAAAGATCCGGAGTTCCGGGAGGAATCCGCTAATAATACTGCGAGAAATGCATGATCAATAATATTGCTAGAGCATATCTTAGAATAATCACTGAAACCTAACCAGCGCCTGTCTTTAATCTGTCTATCTATTTGTTTACTCGTTGTTCTGTCATTTATTTTGCTTCAGCATAATTCTTATAAAACCCAACATTTTTATTATCTTCGAAACCATTAGAAAGTTATACAAAATAGATAAAGTGAAAACTCATTCAGACCTTGGATTGATAATATTACTTGCTGCAGACTGTGTATACTTGCACAGGAATTCTAGAGTATTTCATATCATATTTTTACTCACTCTAGGAGCCCAACAATGGGTCAAAGGGGAAGCCCAAAAGTCAACAATCCAAGTGAAGGTCCAAAAAGAATGAAGAAGGCCCAAGTTTCAAGCCCAGCCCCCGTGGAGATGTTCTGAAAGCGTCACAGCGTCGAGACGCTGTCCCATTTCTTGTCGAGCAAGTTGAGTGATGTCACAGCATCGCGACGCTGTGCCCTTAGCGTCGCGACGCTGTCCCTATTCTGGGCCTATAAAAGGGACCCCTTTGTACCCAATTTTGGCATCAATCATTCCATCCTTCCTTCCTTCCTTCCTTTCCTTTGCTCTCCTTGAGCATTCTCTCAAGGCTTTTTAGCATTTTTGAGAGTCAAGAGTGGGAAATTTTGTGGGGAGCTTGTAGTGAGCACTCTAGGAGGCTCGAAGCGTGTTTTGGAGGGACTCCAAGCGCAAGCGACGAGGTTCTCGACGGTCACTTTCCTTACTCTTATTTTGCTCCAAATTATTCTTTTTATTGTATACGTGGTGGATATTATGACCATGTAAACCCATTTTGGGGTCTTGAAATTAAAATTCATAGTTAAATATTATTATAATTGTCTATCTCTTGTCCATTTAACTAATTATTTGTATGGATGTTCGTAATGTTGTATATGATCTGGCCAATTACATATTGATTCGATTCCTAATGGAAACTCGACGGAGAGAAATTAGGATAGATCATAATCCATGCAACTAGTTTAACTGCTCGTAGTGACAATGAGATTAGTTGGTTAGACTTATATTCCTATAATGAATCAGAGCGTATTAATTAACAAATTTTAATGGCACTAAGGACACTTAGGTTGTTAATATTGGTTAATTATAATTAGGGGAGACCGACAGGAGAACCTATGTGATAAACGGAGATTCTAGGATTATAATTAGTCGGACAATGAGATAGGATATTGTAGTAATTAATTAGCTATAAATTGATTTTCAAGACCCCGTTTCTCACTCAAAACTCTTTCTCCATATTTTTATTTCTTTGATTGATCAATTTAATTTCTTTAATTGCTTTAATTTTTAATTCATTTTAGCATCGAGATTAGGTCCCTAAATAATATTTCACCCAAGTACTTTTAGTGCTTTGCTTAAATATCGTTACACCTCCATGTGGATTCGATACTCGGAATACTTCCATTTTATTATTTCTTGCGGCCCATGCACTTTGCGGTCATCAAGTATATGCTTCAAATGTGGAAAGGGTGGGCACATGGCTGCAAAGTGCCCCAGAGGCAAAAACTCAGATCCCAGACGACCCTTCGATTCGAATCAGGCCAACACCAGCACCTAGAGAGGTTCAACCCATGCCTCCACTAGCAAGAAGGCTGGTAATTCCAATGCTGTGATGACAGGTACATTACTGGTTCTTGGGCACTATGCACACGTACTTTTTGATTCAGGCTCTATGCATTCATTTATATCTGATGTGTTTGTTAAGCATGCCCGGACAGAGTCAGAGCCATTAGGTTTTGACCTGTTAGTTTCTACCCCAGTTGGAGTAGAGCTGTTAGCTAGGGAGAAAGTTAAAACCTGTCAGGTGTTAGTGTCAGATCGTCCGTTAGATGTGACACTAACCATGCTCGAGATGAGGGATTTTGATGTTATCTTGGGCATGGATTGGTTAGTCAAGAATCATGTCATCATTGATTGCCATCAGAAGGAAGTATTATTCAAGCCAACTAGAAGGGGCATGTTTCAAGTTCAAAGGGACCAGATTAGAGACTGTCCTTAAGGTGGTATCTGCGATAAAGGCAAGGAAACTCGTGGGTCGAGGAGCATGGTGCTTTTTAGCCAGTATGTCAGATACTCAAGTTGAAAAGGCGGGAATAAGCTTTGTACTAGTGGTCAGTGAGTTTACGAATGTATTCCCTGAAGATCCTCCAGGTTTGCCTCCGATTTGAGAAGTGGATTTCAGCATCGAGCTTGAGCCAGACACATCCCCTATTTCTAAGGCCTACAGGATGGCTCTGACAGAGTTGAAAGAATTCAAGGTGCAGATACAAGAACTCCTGGACAAGGTTTTTATACGCCCTAGTGTTTCACCCTAGGGAGCTTCAGTCCTTTTTGTGAAAAAGAAAGATGGATCAATGCGCTTATGCATTGATTACAGTGAGTTAAACAAGGTGACGATTAAGAATAAGTACCCACTTGATGGTTTGTCAGTATGTTCAATAAGTTAATCGAAAATTGTCGTAGATAATAATCAATCCAAGTGTAGATTGACAAAATCAAGTAATACCTAGTGAGTCTAGGGTCGAATCCACAGGGAAAGGTTAATTGCAAAGCTTGGATAATTTTTACTGATCTAAACTCGAAAACGTGTGATATTATACAAGAGATAAAATAATAGAGTTGATGATGCTTGAAAAATAAATTTTTGCAGAAAGTAAATTATGCGACAAGAGTAAACGAGAAGTATTAAGGAGAATAGTATCAAGGCTGTCGCGGTCGTAACCTCATGCGTTTATAAGAACCTTGTAACACATATCATGACTAATTGATCCATTAATGCCTAAGTGAGAAAAGAATCATAAGTTTCCCTTCCGGTACTCCTTTTACGTTTGGCATAAAACTATCAATTGGTTATTTGGCTAGTTCATGCGTGGGGCTTAGTTCTGTAAAACTTACAAGGGTTTGTGTTAGTCTTAACACAATCAAAGCTCATGCATGCACTATCTTTTAGCAGTAGTGTTTTAATGCTACCAAGACTACATGTCATGCGCTAACTTGTTCTACTTAGAGATGTCTGCATGCATTACCTGTCAAGGATTTAGCATACTGCTACCACATCCGGTTGGCCAAGCGGGAGTTAGTAATGAAAATAGTATCGCAACTAAGTAGAAGGGAATTAATGTTTCATTAAATCAAAATGTGCGCTTACAAAATATACTTATCACCACATGAGGTGCTTGCGCTAAGCCTTAAAGAAGAAAATTAGCTCATGCGAGCAAAACAATACATCATGCAATAGTACATTGCAAACGCAAGTCTACTCTTAATCACAGCTCTCTGTGATTTCTCTTTCTCCTTGACCTTCATCCTCTCCTCTCGTCCCTCAATTCTTGTGAATTTTTCAGTTTTGTCTTTCCTTGAGCAGGTGGCTTCTATTTATAGGCGAAGGAAACTAACTTCTCAAAGTAACTTGCTTCAGTTATCAACGACCAACTTGCAACTTTTTAGCCCCTTTTTGAGCCCACTTGCACTTTTTTTCAGCCTACTTGTGTTAGTTGTGTCAACATTGTCCTTTCATCCATCTTGTCTGTCTCCTGATCGTCTTGGGATGTGTGCCTACGCTAAGAAGAAACTTGGAAAACAACTTAATTAGCTGCGTTAGCGCCCTATATTTTTATAATTTCTCATCGCATACATTAATATAGCCTATCGCATAAAATCATTACATTTTCCTTTCTTATTGCGCTGAAGTAACGCATCATTGTATCTTTTGGCCTTGTTTTAGCTTAAGTTTAAAGGACAAATAACTTGCTTTTTGCAAGTTATCACCACTTCCTCGCATAGATGATTTGTTCGACCAGTTGCAGGGAGCGTCAGTATTTTCAAAGATTGATATATTCATATAGATAGTTTATTTGTACTTCTGATTGAATAAACTTAATTGATTAAATTATAATTTTAATCTATTCTAATAGGCCTTTGAATTTAAAAATTATGGGGTCGTTAAACTTTCAATATTGTATCTGATAGATGTTAGAAGAAAATAAGAAACAATTGTTGTGTTGTGGATGAAACCACTGCCTTGAAAGCAATTTCGGCACGACCACGGTCCCTGGTGCCCTCAGTCGCCTCGGTTCCACTGGGTTCAACCCGAATCGCCTCTGAATGTCGGAAAACCCTAGGGCAGAAGCAGGTATTTAATCCATTCTTGGTCACTAAAGAAGGGATCCCCGAATTCGATTCTCTGATTCTCCTCTTGCTCTTACTATTTTGCTTCCCATCGTTCTGCTTGCTGACTTAAACATCGGTAGCGGTGTGGCAAGCACCACACCGGTGTGCAGGTTTTACTGTCTTGTAGGCCGCGTCTTCCCCCTCTAAAAACAATTTACCATTGGTGGCACGTGAAGGTCAAGTGAGTTCCTCATGTCCAGATTTTGCCATCAACATTTGATATACTGAATATAAAATGATGGTATACTGTTAATATACTTTATATTAGGAATATCATTCCACTAATATACCAAAATAAAATTAGGAATATCATTCCACTAATATACCAAAGTAAAGTATATCGTAGATATATTTCATTTTAGGTATATTAGTAATATATCACAGTATATCATATATATTCCATTTTAGGTATATCAACAGTATATCTGATTTATTTCATACAAGTAGTATATTAATATACTTCGTAACAGTAAAACACGCAAAAATCTTGGAAAGGATTTTTTCGATTTTTTCTATTTTGTGTTTTGGGCTAGGCTAAACTTTTTTACCATAATTGCAATCCTCAAAAAGTAGAGGCATGCTTGCAATTGAGAACTTCCTTATTGCTACTTTTGTAACCACCCCTTTCTTTTATGAGTAAATGATAAGTATATTCCATGGAGTCAAAGCATAAATTATTTTCAACCTATGAAATGTTCTTTTTAGAGTTTCAACTTATGAGTATGACATTATATCTTTCATTTTAATATTGGGTGACACTGAAAACTTATATAAAAAAATCACCATGCAAGACTAGTAGATGTTTACATTATTGACAAATCCATGAAGTGTTAAAATGCCGTCAAATCAAATGGTTAGGTACCTTTCTCAAAAAAGAAAAACAAATGGTTAGGTACCACAGCTGCCGTCCTCCGGACCAAGTCCACTCGAAGAACCGTTCTATTTCCACGTCGATGTCCCTCATTGTCAAGCAAGTAAGTAAACGCCACTGACCCATCGTCTTCGTTCGGATAATGCCGTGCTAATCGGTCTACAATGACTCCAATGAACACACACCATTCTGTTCTAACAAGGTCACTATATTTTTGGAAGGTTATACTCATGGCCGCCCATCGATATGGACTCTTTCTCTTCAACACTCGTTGCTTTTAACTTGGCTTTTCTTCTCTTCAGGTCTGTTACTGCCCTTGATTCCTTGACGGCTCAAAACCCATTTCTAAGAGATGGTCTTAGTCTGGTTTCCGAAAATGGAAACTTCGAACTGGGTTTCTTCAGTCCAGGTCTTTCCGGCGACCGTTACTTGGGAATCTGGTTCAAGGATCGGCGAGGTCCGACGTCCGTTTGGGTTGCGAACAGGAAAACCCCCATTCATGATTCGTCTGGTGTACTTGCGATGAACATTACAACAGGAAATCTTACACTCTATAGCCACAATTCCACTGCCATTGTTTGGTCCGCCAGGTTACTGAGAAAAGTCCCCAATGGGGTACTCCAACTATTGGACACTGGAAATCTTGTGCTGAGAAATGGGGAGGATGAAAATCCCCAAAACTACTCCTGGCAAAGCTTTGATTACCCAACTGACACTCTCTTGCCTGGAATGAAGCTGGGTTGGGACTTGAGAAATAACATTGATAGAAGATTAGAGGCTTGGAAGAGTCCCAATGACCCATCTCCTGGAAACCTCAGTTGGAGGATGGAGCTTCATGAATATCCCGAGTCTGTTATGTGGAATGGTTCGAAAGAATACTTCAGGCATGGCCCATGGAATGGTGTGAGAGTCACTAGTAGACCACTAGGCATAGCTCCAATTCTGAACTTCAACTTCGTTTCAAATGACGATGAGGTTTACTACCAATACTCTGTTGTAAACAAGTCTCATACAGTGATGGTGGTGATGAACCAATCCAACTACATGCGCATAATGTACTTGTGGTCTGCAGCTGAAAGACAGTGGAGAGTTTACACTTCATTGCCAAGAGATTTCTGTGACAATTATGGCCTGTGTGGCCCCTATGGATATTGTGATATAAGGGTCACTCCATCTTGTAAATGTCTAGAAGGGTTTAAGCCAAGATCACCTGATAGTTGGAAGGCAGGGGAATTTGCGGACGGTTGTGAACGGAACAAGCTGATGAATTGTGGTAATGAAGTTGGGTTTGCACAATTCAACCAGCTGAAATTGCCAGACACAAAGCATACTTGGGTCAATAAAAGCATGAATCTTGAAGAATGCAAGCAAAAATGCTTGAGAAATTGCTCTTGTATGGCTTATGCAAATACAAATATCAGTGGCAGTGGTAGTGGCTGTGCCATATGGATTGGTGATCTAATTGACTTGAAATTGATCCCGGACGCAGGACAGGATTTATATGTCAGGATGCTAGCATCAGAATTAGGTAAAAGCTAATGTTCAATTTTCTGTGCTTCAAACGTTATAGTTCAACAAATAAACATTGATTTGGTTTCCCAATGTATCTGATAATTGTTTAACTTTTGCTTTGATGTGGAAAAGTCAAGCATAGGGAGGCACACAAAACTGAAAGATTGAATCCTAGGGTGAAAATTGCTTTGGTTGCGATTGCCGTCGGTTTGGTTTTGGCTATCCTCTTCATATGCTTATACATTTTCAAAAAGAGATCAACCTTCAAAGGTAATTGTTCCTCGAAGCACCACTGTATTAAACATGTTCCCATTTTATCTTCATTATCTGCCTGAAAGACTCTTATTTGAATGGGTACTGATGAAATGAAAAGAAACGGTCGTACATGCCAAAATTGAAACAAAAAAGGTTTATTTTTTGCCCGCATCCTTATTCATGATAATTGTTTTGCATCATGTGTAACTATCTTCATATGAACTGCCAAAACATTTTCCATGATAATCTTTTTCATCAGGTTCATTTCACTAAATATTGAGCTAATAATAGATTGAATTCCTTTTCCCACAAAAGTTTCATTATGACAGCTTCAATAGACTGAACCCATCTTAATTCAGTCAATGTTACTCAATATAAGTGTCAACATTGACCAAACCTTCAAATTGCAGATGACCATGAGAAAATAGAAGCTAAAGACCTGGAGCTTCCATTGTTTGATCTATCCTTGATTAATAGTGCCACAAATAACTTCTCGCTTAATAACAAGCTAGGAGAAGGTGGCTTTGGGCCAGTATATAAGGTGTTTCTTGTTTATTAAACTGATTTGACACACACTTTTTTATTCTTTTCAAGTCAGAAATATTTAGGAAAGTTTGAATTTCCAGGGTAAGCTTACAAATGGACAAGACATTGCAGTGAAGAGACTTTCACAGAGTTCTGGACAGGGAATGAATGAGTTTAAGAACGAAGTAATCCTAATTGCAAAACTTCAACATCGAAATCTTGTAAAGCTTCTTGGTTGCTGCATCCAAGGAGACGAGAAAATGCTAGTTTACGAGTATATGCCAAACAAAAGTTTGGATTTCTTTATATTTGGTAAGGATCCCTCTGAAATTTCAATCTTTTAACTTGTTGCATTACTTGAAATGTATTTTCTATCTTAACGTTGATCTTTCACTTTCAAATTGAATTTCAACGAAGTACATTTGAAATTGATAGATCGGACACAACGCCAATTTTTAGACTGGTCAAAACGATATCACATTATTTGTGGAATTGCTAGAGGACTCATGTATCTTCATCAAGATTCTAGATTGAGGATTATACATAGAGATTTAAAAGCAAGTAATGTTTTACTTGATATGGATATGAATCCAAAAATCTCTGATTTTGGTCTGGCTAAAACTTGCGGTGGGGATCAAACGGAAGGACGGACGATAAGAGTGGTTGGAACTTAGTAAGAGATTCTCAATATTTTCCTCCAACGTCTTACTTTGTTCTTTGTCAAATTCAAGTTTTTTAAACTTCTATTTTTCACAGTGGATATATGGCACCGGAATATGCTTTTGATGGACAATTCTCAGTGAAATCTGATGCATTTAGTTATGGTATTTTGTTGTTGGAGATCGTTAGTGGAAAAAGAAGTAGAAGTTTCTGCCACTCGACTGACCAAAATCTTATTGCATATGTAAGTTCCAAGGTTTAGTTGTTTATTAGCTTTCTTCTATTCAAAATTCTTTGATTGAGAAAATGTATTTTCGTCATTTTCGGTATCATAGGCATGGCGATTGTGGAAAGAAGGAAATCCAGAAGAATTGATCGACGATGCCATTCGAGAAACATGTACCCTCTCAGAGGTACTGAGATGTATCAATATTTGTTTGTTGTGTGTTCAACAGCATCCCAATGATCGACCCACAATGTCATCGGTGGTTATGATGTTAGGTTGTGAAATCCCTTTGTCACAACCAAAACAACCAGGATTTTTCGTACAAAATGAAGTCGTTGCAATGAATAACGGGTCGAGTTACGATAAATCAACTTCAGCTAATGAATTAACTATTACCCTCCCAGATCCCAGGTAATAACAAGGCGTTTGTTTTTTTGGAAATCTAGATAATCAGAATCTTTAGATGCTTGGAATCATAGATACCTTAAAATATAGATGTCCAACATTTTAGATTACTGTATTTGTTTTGAAGAAATAATTTATAACAATGTCTGGAAATATTCAAATAACTATGTTTGTTTAGCGGGATTTGTTTATGAGAATGTTTGAAAATTGTGTTATACCAATAATTTCCTTATTGATCTTTAGGTAATTTACATATTGGGAAAAATACACTTTTGGTCCCTGAGGTTTGGGTTAAGTGACACTTTGGTCTCGAGTTTTCAAACTCAACAAAAATACCCCCGAGGTTTGAGATATGGAGCAATTTGGTCCCTGCCGTCAATTTTTCTGTTAAACCCTAACGGTAAGCTAACGTGGCACTATTATTTTAATTAAAAAAATTAATTTTTAATTTTTTAAAATAAAAAATATAAAAATATTAAATATATTATTATTTTATTTTATTTTAATTATTTATCCCTCACTCTCTTTCTTCCTCTTCCCCAACTTCTTCTTCTCCAACTCTGGTGGTCGGCCGTCGTCTGCCGTCGTTCGCCGACCGGCAGCCGTCGACCGCCGGCGAGTTTTTTTTTTTTTTTTTCCTTTCTTTCTCTCTCTTTTCTTCTATCTTCTCTTCTCTTCCATTTCTTCACCTTTTCTTTTTTTTTTTTAAATAAAGAAGAGGGAGAGGGACGTCGCTAGCGTGAAACGTGACCCAAAACCCAGATCTGAAACCAGTGGTCGGCGTTTGCGGCGTTCGTGACCCAAAACCCAGATCTGGACACGTTCGAGCCGTTTGCAGCCGGTGTTCTCGGCGTTCGCTTTTGCAGTCGGTGTTCGCGGCGTTTACGGTCGGTGTTCTCGGCGTTCCCGTTTGCAGTCGGCGTTCGCGGCGTACGTGACCCAAAACCCAGATCTGGACTTTCGCGGCGTTCGTGGTCGCGTTCGCGGGCATTCGTGGTCAGGGTTCAGTGGCGTTCGCAGGCGTCTTCTCCGGCAATATCCACGGTTGTGCAACAGGGGTCGTGGTCGGCGTTCTAATGGATGAGTGATCGAAGGTGAATGGGGCGATTTTCCAATAATTTCTGGCAACGGTGAGGGAGGCGGTGAGTGAGAAGGAAAGAAAGAAGAAAAAACAAAGAAAAAAAATGCCGGCGGCGGTGACCGGCGGACAGCGACGACGACGGGAGCTTTGGTTTGAAGGAGAAGGGGAGGTTGGTGATGATAGGAGTGTTGAAGAGGAAATGAAATAAAAAAGAAATAAAAATATATTTTAAAATTAATATTTTTATTATTTTTATTAAAAAAAATGAAAAAAAATAATTATTTTATTAAAATAATGGTGCCACGTCAGCCAACCGTTAGGGTTTAACAGCAAACTAGATGGCAAGGACCAAATTGCTCCTTATCTCAAACCTCAGGGGTATTTTTGTGGAGTTTGAAACCTCAGGGACCAAAGTGTAACTTAACCCAAACCTCAGGGACCAAAGTGTATTTTTCCCTTTAATATAATTAAAATTTAGGTTCAATTACAAATTTAGTCCCTAAATTTTAGGGTTGCGTCAATTTGGTCCCTGAACTTTAAGTTTTAAATAGGTTTTCGAACTTTCAAATTTGTATTCAATAAGTTCGTGAATTTTAAAAAGTATACCGTAGGTTTTAAAACTTCCACTTTTGTGTCTAACATGTTCCTCAACTTTTAATTTTGTGTCAAATAAGTCTTTGACCTATTCGACATTTTTTAAAATTTACATGCCTAGTAGATACCAAATTGGATGTTTAGGGTTCCAATAGACATAAAATTCAATTTTGTATCTAGTAGATTGGTTAATTCTTAAAAATCTCAAATATGCAAATAACCTATCAGACACAATTGAAAGTTTAGGAACCTATTAGACACTTTTTAAAGTTCGAGAACCAAATTGATACAATTCAAAGTTCAAGGACTAAATTTGTAATTTAACCTTAAATTTATATTGTTTCATGTGTTTTGGTCTTTATTAATTTTGAAACCTAGTCTTTATTAATTTAATGTTATATTTGTACATCAATTTAATTTGTACTAAGTGTTTGTGTTATTTTGTAGAACAAAATAATTTATATTCGTTTGAAATTTTTATAAAATGTTTAAACTAACTTTCATGGCTATATGATATGAATACTTGAACTTTATGTAGTGACATAAAAGTGGATCAAGTTCAAGTAATAGTCTCAACGGTCTATAATATAAGGATAATGTTGAGTACCTTAATCCTAAAAACATTATGTGATGCGGACCACTTGGTATATAGTGCAAATGATGTGATCTTTAATCGTTCATGTAGAGAAATGCGAGTGGGGGCGTCCTATGCAAATGAGTTTGCATAAGACCATGATCGAGAAATAAGTCACTTTCCTTTATAACGCTGTTTACTGTGAAACTGACTATTTCATGCAATAACCTAGGTAACTTGATCTTAATCCTGAGCTAACTATGAACTCCTGTTTATTCTGGATTATCCTTTGATTTGCATAGGTGAGAGTGACTCATCTTCGCCGACTCAATAAGACTACCGTATTTTGGAGATAAGATCGGGTAGATAGTTGGAGACATAGTTCTACAAGACGGAATTCACTCCTACCCGATTTAGGAATAGTAGAGAGGTTGTTCCCTTATGTGTTGACTCTGAGACGTGAACAAAGGGATCATGTCCTCTCATTGGCCCGAGAGGTATTAGGCTTAGTGGTCGGACCACAAACCAAACGTTCATTAGGGACTTAGTGGGGACTTAAGGAACCAAATGTAACTTCAGGGGTAAAACGAACATTTGACTCAGGTGTAGTTACGAACAACCTGTGAAGGGTCGACTTACTAATCATGGTTATATCAGATAGACAGAAATATATCTACAGTGAGGGGAGTTCAACTATCGGCTATAGTGGAGTGTCCCAGTAGTTAATGAATATTGATTAACGAGGTTAAAAGAGTTTAGCCAGTTAATTTTGGATCATTGGAGCCCATGAACTGTAGATCCATTAGGTCCCCGTGCTAGCTCGTACGGAATAAACCTTAGAACAAGTGTGATGATGAATTTGAAACGTTCAAATTCATTATAGGGAGTTGTCGTTAAATTATGTTCCATATATTTAACGTTAAAGTTTAATTACGAATTAAACTATATTAGAGAGAGTTGGTAATATTTAAATCTTATTTAAATATTAGAATTTGATGCACATATCTATTTGATTCATATTCGAAAAATTGGGTTTGAGAGAAGTCAAAATTGTTGATCATTGTCGGGATTATTATGTATATATATATATATATATATATATATATGTATGTATATATCTATATATATATGTATGTATATATATATACTATATACATACATATATATATATACATACATATATATATAGATATATACATACATATATATATGTTGTGGGTCCACCCCAGAATCCAAGGACTAAGTAGGACAACGCAGCACAACACGAAGGCTTGATCAGGAAGCGGACATTGGAGGAGAGCGAGCCTGATGTGGCTCTTGAATTTATTCCTTTAAAAGAAGAACACACGTGATTTGTGGCTCCTGAATCAAGTATTCAAGGAGAATCACTATTCTTCCTTAATCACGTTTTCAAGACAAGTAAATGAAAATTACGGTCTTGAACAAGCTCTTTTTTTGCTAAGTAGGGTTCTATGTCATATTCATCAAGAACAATTCTGAATGATTTAAACATATGGGGCATGAGGACATTCCTCAGTTAAGAATAATCCTAGACTTATTTACCACAATTTGTTATTTAAGCATGTTGTATTACCGTTATTTATAAAATGACATAAGACAATACACATAAAATTATTATATAATTGCTGAAGTAACAAATTACTTGTATTATTAATAGCACTAACCCATTACAAATATTCCAATCAAATTCTACAAAAACAAATAAGCAATCAAAGAAACCGTATAAAACTATTGATTTGGTTTTTGCAACGATACTTCAAAGGTTTAGAACAACAGCCACTGAAGGGTAGTCAGCTACTCCTCCTCTGAATTGAGACAATCTCAACCAAATTCTAACACCAGAATAACTCATATTCCGTTAGTGTTTAGTTACCGTTGTTCGGTCAAGGATTAGTTAACACATTTAACTCATCTCGTAAGTGTAACCCTCCCACTTTCAGATCTCAGAGGCATGCACCAACAGGCTACCGAAGGGAAAGACAACTGTTGGTAATTAGCCTAAGAGTTCCTATTCTATTCAGAAGTTCATGATGTTCCGAATCCTATGATCAGGCCCTCCGAAGGGATGGTTGCGCTAGGACAACCTGTAGGCGGATCATAGGACTCTCACGGTGTGAACTAGGGGCGGAGACCGAGGGATACGTTAACACGTGTCCCGCTCCCACTTACTCTAGGCATTTTTCCCATTCACCTTGTTATTGATCCATGCAAACACTTTCCGAAGGGAGGCCGCTCCTAAGGCGACTCGAAGTCGAGCATGAACCTCACGTTGTGAATATAGGGACGTAGGAGCAAAACTTGTTTAAATCTCGTTTTGTAATTTTCCTCCCACTGAAAATGTCCTAAGGTTAATTTAGGGTTGTTCAACTTAGATAAAATTCGGCTAAGTCAATCTATCTAAGTCTGATCCTATTATAACAATTATGGAAAGGATTCGACCGCAGTGTTTTAGGTGAAAAACTTCTTTTAATAAGCCCAACATTGCAAGTCAACATTACTATGGTTAATTCAACTCAAGGTTTGGGTCAGTTCCCAGGTAGGAGGTGTTCCATAAACCGTCAACTTAAATACCCCCAACCTTAGACAGAACTTCACTAAGAGAGTTTCCTTATAACCACAGTAATGTAAGGTCTTTACTCTAAAGATCTAGGTGCACTAAACACTTTTAACAAACCTAGTGACATTGCATGCTAACATTTAACTATGATTAATTCAACTCCGATATTTCGGGTCAGTTCCCAGGTAGGAGGCGTACCGTAAACCGTCAACTTAAATACCTCCAACCTTAGATAGAACTTTACCGGTGGAGTTCCCTTATAATCATATCAATGTTTTTCCTACTTAGTCAATTAAAACTAATTTTAATTATAAGTAAGAATAATTCTAATCCTATTAGAAATGTGATCTTAGATCTAATTAATTTTAAACATTTTAAAATTAATTCATTTATCCTAAGATCCTATGTTTGCATGCAATTCTTTGCTATAGGTTAACGATTTCTATTTGTTAATTTTATAACTATTATAAATTTTAATGAATTAACCCTATAACATGCTACTATGGTGAATAAATTAACAATCAAATTCTAATTAATTTATAAAACCATACATTAGCATACATGACATACCAAAAATATAACATTTATATTAATCTAAGGTAATGTCATGCTCAATGCAATTTAATTTCCTTTTAATTAACCTAACTCTTAAATTAATTGTACAAGAAAATTAAAATTAAGCATTACCATTTTCATACATTAACATAACATTTATATTAATATATCATGAAAATTCATTAAGCATGTTACTTACTTATATATATTTAAACTAAAGTAGTTTCATGCTCAATTCAAATTAATTTTCTTCAATTAATCTAACTCTTAAATTAATTACTCAAGAAAATTAAAATAAGCATTCACATTTTCATACATAAACATAACACTTTATATTAATTGCTCATGAAAATAAATAAGCATATAAATTACTTTCATAAATATAACTCTTTATATTCTTTACTAAAGTAATTTCATGCTCAATGCTTTTCAATTTTCATCCATTTAATCATAACAATTTACATTAAATACTCATGAAAAAAAAATTCATACATATTTCATACATTGTAACATTTATAATAATAAACATGCATGAATAAGCTTAACCTATGGTGGGATTTTAAGCTAAATGACATACTTTATGCAACAATCAATTAATTTAATACATACATCACATGCATAATTAAATTAAAACTACCAAAATTGACCGGCATAGTTGGCATATCCTAAGGAATTAAAAACAATTTAAATCCAAGACATATCTTGGTCTTCAAATCTTTTCCTTTTTGGCATTTACAATTGATCTAATCAAAAGTATAAATCTAATCCCAACAAATTTGCCAAAATAATCAATTTATAAATTAAACCACATATCACAAATATGAAATTAAAATACCCACCATTGAACCAATGCTAATTTTAGAGAAACAAAATTAAATCTACGATCGACTTTGATACCAATTGAAAGGATTTGGAATTCCCCAATTCCGTTAAAGCGGAAGCGTAATTGGGACCGATTCGTAGTTAATTTTGTTTATCCAAAAATACTATTGCATTGGTTAAAACATAGAACAAATTCTATACAAACTTAAGGCTAAGCATACAAAATTTATTAGATCTAAATCTAACGGGGAGAAGCAAACATACCGTCGTTGACGACTCTGAATACTTCAAGAATGATTCTTGATTACTCTGCAACAACGAAGAACACCACCATTTGATCTTCCCCACTATGACTCTGAGATTAGGAACGTAATTGTGGGACTACCTAATCTTGAATGAGAAAAAATCTAGAGAGAAAATTCTCCCTAGAGTTCTTGGGTTGAGAGAATATGAGAGGGAGGCTAGAGAGAATGCAAGAGTGCATTCTTGTAGCCTTATGTTGTTGTACCTAAACCCTAGGTTTAGTGTTCTATTTATAGGAGAAAGACCATGAATAAAATATTCATTTAAAATCAATTATTTCCATAACTGATTAAATCTTTTCCATAATTAATCAATTCTATGACCAACCAATTCTATGACCAATCAATTCCATAATTCATTAATCTTTTCCATAAATGATTGATCACTTCCATAAGTGATTAAATCATTTCCATAAATGATTAATTACTTCCATAAGTGATTAATCATTTTCATAATTGATTAATTTCCAATTAATTAATTATTTAATTAACTAATCACCAATTAAATATCATATATTTAATTTCAGACATTCTATTGGTTAATTAATTAATTATCCAATTAAATATCATATATTTAATTTGAGACCTTCAATTAATTAATTCTATAATATGAATCAAATTCATATTAAAATTTGAACTCCTCAAATTCTCTTATATCCTATAAATTTAATATGAATCAAATTCATATTAATATTTGAACTTCTTCAAATATTTATTTCTCTCATAGACTATAGTTTAATTAAATCTCATTTAATTTAAACTAAAATGAATAATTAATTAATTCATAATTAATTAATAATTCTTCTAATTAAATACCATATATTTAATTAGACATATATTTGAACTCTTTCAAATATATCAATCTCTCAATATTACACAGTTTCATCTCAAATTAGACTTTATATTTTAATGCATTACTATATATTATATTAATTTGTATCTCGTACAATTAACTTAATTCCCAATATGAATTTGAACTATTCAAATTCTCTCAAGATATATTTGTTCCTAATTACTTTTTACAAGCTAGCAGGGGGACCTAATGGACCTACAGATCAGAAGCTCCAATGATATGAGGTTAATAGATTAAACTCATTAATCAAGTTAACCAATATTCATTAACTGTAGGTCATTCCACTAAAGACCCACAACTGAACTCTTCTCACTGTAGAACATTTTTGTATCCATGGATGTAGACCTATGCCGGTAAGTCAATCCTTCACGAGTGTCCGTAATCACAACTGGGTCAAATTACCGTTTTACCCCTGTGTTACTGTTGGGTTCCTAGAGTGAGTAAAAAGATAGTATAAAATACTCTAGAATTCCTGTGCAAGTATACACAGTCTGCAGCAAGTAATATTATCAATCCAAGGTCTGAATAAATCTCCACTTTACCTATTTTGTGCAATTTTCTAATGGTTTCAAGAATAATAAAATGATTGGGTTTTATCGGAATTATGCTGAAGCAAAATAAATGACAGAACAACGAGTAAACAAATAGACAGACAGATTAAAGACAGGCGCTGGTTAGGCTTTAGTGATTGTTTCAAGATATGCTCTAGCAATATTATTGATCATGCATTTCCCGCAATATTATTAGCGGATTCCTCCCGGAACTCCGAATCTTTTGGGATGTGTTTCAACCCCAATGAAGTGCGACCGATCAGGCACTAGGCAACTGGCTATCCCTAGCTCAGTCACTGGCGTTCACCAATACACAATGATCGTAATGTGGAGAATTGCCACACACTCTCTAAATCATCCCTGAAACTAGAGAGAGCTATCCATACCGGCTGGCCAAGCGGGCATAAAATAAGAATAAGCACAACAATTAACTAAAATCCTTAATTAAGGAATTATACCCCCAAACTTGAATTATTCATTGTCCCCAATGAATCATTAATTAAGGAATTATACCCCCAAACTTAAATTTTTCTATCTGAATTTTTTAAACTAAACATGGGACTAGGATTAAGCTTAAAGTGGATCATATAAGTCAATACTACCGTCAAAATCTTCTTGTCGCAGCAACAGTCCAGGCTAGAAGAAATGCTCAAGCAAAAGGTTTCTGGAGATCAGAATACCTTGATCTAACTAAGCATAATCAGTCCAAGCTTCAAAAATTCAGAAGAAAATAGTTAAGTTAAAGTCAGTCAGTGCTCATGGAATAGAAACATTCAGAAATTTCATTAAAATCATAGAAAAATATTACAAAGCAGATATTTTTTCAAAGTAAAAATTAAAAAGATTAGAAAGAAACAAGATAAGCAGTTATAACAGTGAGCAGGGTCAATATGCGCGAGCAAACAAAAATGGAAAAACAAAAGTAATGCTCGCTCCAGGTCATCCCATCAGTCAATCTTCCTGACCCTGCTCCTCATCAACATCCTCTTCTCGTTCAACAGGTGGGGGTGGTATCCAAAGATTAAACAAATCATCGGGAAACACTGGAAAGGCCGGATACGGTGTTGAGAAATTGGTTTGCAAGGCCCCCCTGAGCGCATCATCTCTCCTCTTAGCATAAGTCTAGTAGGTCTGAGCTTGCCTTTCAGCAAACTCTAACCTACTGGTCAACACTGACAGTTGCTCTAGGATTTGATTGACGCCATACACAAGCCCACCATGGCGAACCTCTTGCATACGCTGAAGCCGCACCAGATTAGGTGTGTCAATGATTCCCTTATCAGTCATGATCATATCTTCTGGAACCGTGGGCACTCTTGCCCTGCTGCATAACATCGTAATCGTGTTCGGAAAGAACAGCTTCCCCACCTTCTTCTTCCAGCAATCAACAATCTCAGAAGAAATAATTTTTCCTACATCTATACTCATCGAGCGAAGAATTGCAAAGGCAAGTAATACCCTGTCCCGAGATACTGTGGAGTCGTGTGTTGTCGGCAGCAAGCGTAGCCTGATGAAACCCATCCAGGTGTTGGCTTCACTCTTCAAATAAGCAGCTTGAAACGTATGCTTTCGCGTCTGCGACACCCTCCACTGGGCCCCCTCAATGCCTACCTCCCAGACAACCGCACTCATTTGATCACTAGATGGTGCAGCCACCATCTCATTAAAAACGACATGCGGGAAATCCTGGAGATCGAACATTTCATTGATGGCCTCAGGACTCCACTGTACAGGCACTCCTCGAACGATGACCTCAAAATCATTCTTAACGTCAAGATTGGCGTAAAATTCTCGAACAATGTTGGCATTCACAGGTTCTGGCTTCGCACAAAATTGCCTCCAACCGAGGTTCACTATTCCAGCCTCCAAAAACCTAGGTAAATCATTGCCAAATCCACGTTCGAACAAGAAGTCCCGTTTCAGCACCTCCTGGTATTTTGCTCGGGCAAGATTGTTGACGAAGCGAATGAATGGCGCCCTCGGCTCCTCAATTTCTCCTGATGCTTCGGCAATTCCTTTGCCCTTACTTTCTCTCTGGACACGCAAACGCTCTTCCTCTGCTTTTCTTGCCTCTTCTTCTTTTTCCTTATTCTCAGCTTCCTTTCTTTCTTTCTCAGAGTCCGACGTCGGAGGTGATGGAGTGTTCCGAACCACCTTCACGCGACCCGCCTTCCTCTTGATGCGGCGGCGCTTTGGTGGTTTCGGCATAATGACTTCAACATGAGCCTCCTACTCCGGTGTTTTCTCCTCGCCAGGCTCACCTTCGACCTGCTCTTCACCCTCTGTTTCTTGATTCTTCTCGACATTCCCTTCTTGAACCGCAACAGAAATTATCGGTCCTGTCTCAGGATGTGTAGTTCCCTCTGTATCCGCGACATTTACCGTCTCTTCTTGAATCGTTTCTTGCTCCGCAGCCCTCTGCTGCCTCCTTCTTCGTTTAGCCTCTTTTTCCTCCGGCGTTCTCTTTTTCTTCGTTTTTCCTTTCTGCACTTCCGGTGTAACCAGTACCTCTTCCTCTTCACTTTCTCTCTCTTTTCGAGCTCTTGTTTTAGCCATTGGAGGTGTAAAGGGGTTTTGACAGAGAATGCGAAGAAAGAAAGAATAACGCTCACACGAAGATTTGATCAAGAAGACGAAGTGGGAGAAGCTTACCAGCACTTGCGAATAAATAAGGCTCCAGCAAACACGAATCCTAACCGAAAGGATTTGCCCTGCCATAACTAATATTACCGTTGTAAATTTAAAAATGCAAACCTGAAAGTCAAAAATTACCAACGGTAAAATTTCAAACGCCCATGGTAAAATCGACGTGTTGTCATCATTGAAGCCTTCGGATAATTACTTTGGGACACGTGGCCTCATCAGACGATGCACGTATATTTACCTGCAAGGAGTTAAAGCTAAATCTTAACGGTAACAATAATAAATTCCAACGGAAACCCTTTTTACTCGGGATATTTTGGTCCAGCAAAATCTTTGCCGCAACAATCTGCTGGTCCTGAAGAATCTTAGATACGGAAGTCAAATTTCAAAAACAGAAAAATCAAAGATTTCTTCTTTTAATTAAATTTAACCAAACATCCCAATCTCTAGTTTTCAAAAGAAGCCGAATATATTAGAGAAAATCTCTATTAATTAAAACTAGAATTCAAATAACTGAAAATAAAATCTAATAAATAAAATCTAACTAATTAAAAGATAATTGCAAGATAATCCAAATAAATTATCCTAAAATGAAATCAAATCAAATTCAAAACGAAATAAAATCTAAAATGATAAAAACACTGAGATCTAATAAACTATGCAAAAAAAATCAAACCTAACCTAATCGGACTTAAAAACAAATCAACGAAAAAAATAAAATCACTACAAATCCTGGGAGCTCAAAATTTTGCTCTGTGAAATGCTCCCGCAAAAGTCCTGCTCTCTCAAACATCAACCAACCTTAGGGAAGGATATTTCGACTGAAACTCCTCATCCCAATAATGCTTCACACGCTGCCCATTCACCTTGAATACTCTCCCATCTTTTTCATCCTGCAAAGTAATTGCTCCATTGGAGAAAACCTCAATCACAACAAACGGTCCTGACCATTTAGATTTTAATTTTCCAGGAAATAATTTTAATCTAGAATTATAAAGCAAAACTTTTTGACCCTTTACAAACTCCTTAGACTTTATTTTCTTGTCATGCCACAACTTAGTCTTCTCCTTATACATTTTTGCATTTTCGTAAGAAAATTGGCGAAATTCCTCTAACTCATTAAGCTGCAGCATTCTTATTGCTCCTGCACGACTCAGATCAAAATTTAACTTTTTCAAAGCCCAAAACGTCTTATGCTCTAGCTCTAATGGTAAATGGCAAGCTTTCCCATATACTAACCTATAGGGAGACATACCTAGAGGAGTCTTATAAGTTGTCCTATAAGCCCAAAGAGCCTCATCCAATCTAAAGGACCAATCCTTTCTAGATGGATGGACTACTTTCTCTAAAATAGCTTTAATTTCCCTATTACTAATTTCAGCTTGACCATTTGCTTGTGGGTGATAAGGGGTAGCTATCCTATGCTTAATCCCATACTTAGCTAAAAGCTTAGTTAAGATATTATTAACAAAATGTGTACCCTCATCACTCACTAGAGCCCTAGGTGTCCCAAACCGTGCAAAGATGTTCGATTGAAGAAACCTTGCTACTGTCTTGGCATCACTCTGATGGCATGCGATGGCCTCCACCCACTTGGACACGTAATCAACTGCCAATAAGATAAAAACATTGCCATTAGAAGGGGGAAATGGCCCCATAAAGTCAATACCCCATACATCGAATAATTCAACTTCTAAAATGTAAGTAAGAGGCATTTCATCTCTCGACCCTAAATTTCCTCTCCTTTGGCAAGCGTCACATTGCTTGTAGAACCAATGGGCATCCTTAAATAACGTAGGCCAGAAAAATCCGCAATGCAAAATCCTCATAGCTGTCCTCTGACCACTAAAATGACCTCCATACGGCGAAGAGTGACATTGCTCCAGGATTTCCTTTGCTTTAGCACCTGAAACACACCTACGAATAATACCGTCAGAGCATTGCTTATACATAAACGGCTCATCCCAATAGAAAAATTTTGCATCATGCTTAAACTTTTTCTTCTGCCTCCAATCCATGTCAATAGGAGTGACTCCCTTTACTAAAAAGTTGGCAATATCAGCATACCAAGGGACATCCCTGACTACCTTCACCTGTACAGCAAAAAGCTGCTCATCTGGAAAAGAATCGGAAATGGCAGATTGCTCCAGCAAAAATGATGATGGATCAAGACGAGATAAATGATCTGCAATAACATTCTCCGATCCCTTTTTGTCCTTTATCTCCAAGTCAAATTCCTGCAGTAATAAAATCCAACGAATTAGTCTAGGCTTTGCATCTTTTTTAGACATTAAATACCTTATTGCTGCATGATCCGTGAACACCGTGACTTTAGAGCCAACCAAATATGGCCGAAATTTCTCAAAAGCAAACACAACAGTCAACAACTCCTTTTCAGTAGTTGTGTAGTTGATCTGTGCTTCATTTAGAACCTTGCTTGCATAATATATAGGATGAATAAATTTGCCCTGCTTTTGCCCCAGCATCGCACCTACCGCAGCATCACTCGCATCACACATTACTTCGAATGGCAAATTCCAATTAGGCGTGCAGAGAATGGGTGCTGAGATTAAAGCAGCCTTCAATGTTTCAAAAGCCTTCCTACAATCTGCATTAAAGTAAAAAACATGATCAGTGCAGAATAAGTTACAAAGAGGTTTACTGATTTTGGAAAAATCCTTTATGAACCTCCTATAAAATCCAGCATGTCCTAAGAAACTCCGAATTCCCTTCACTGAATTCGGTGGCTCTAGCCTTTCAATAACCTCAACTTTTGCTCTATCAACTTCTAGACCATTTTTAGAAATCCTATGACCTAACACTATGCCCTCCTTCACCATGAAGTGGCACTTCTCCCAGTTAAGAACTAGATGGGTATCCTCACATCTTTTTAATACCTTTCCTAAATTTTCTAAACAACTCTGAAAAGACCCTCCAAAAACTGAAAAATCATCCATAAAGACTTCAACAGTGGACTCAATCATATCAGAAAAAATTGCTAACATACACCGCTGAAATGTTGCTGGAGCATTGCAAAGGCCGAAAGGCATTCTCCTAAAAGCGAACGTCCCATAAGGGCAGGTGAAAGTGGTTTTTTCCTGATCCTCAGGAGCAATAGTAATCTGGTTATACCCAGAATAACCATCCAAGAAACAGTAATAGGCCTGACCAGCCAATCGATCCAACATCTGGTCAATAAATGGTAGAGGGAAATGATCCTTTCAGGTGGCTTTATTAAGCCTTCTGTAATCCATACAAACCCTCCAGCCAGTTACTGTCCTTGTGGGGATCAACTCATTATCTTTATTGCTCACCACAGTGACACCTCCTTTCTTAGGAACACATTGGACATGGCTTACCCAATTGCTATCGGCAATTGGATAAATGATCCCAGCATCCAACTATTTAATTACCTCCTTTTTAACAACCTCTTTCATTGCAGGGTTAAGCCTTCTTTGTTGCTCAATACTCCTAAAGGATCCCTCCTCTAGAGTGATTTTGTGCATACAAAAGGACGGACTAATTCCCTGAATATCAGCCAATGTCCAACCTATAGCTTTGCGGTATTGCTGCAGCAATTTTATTAAGGCCTCCTCATGCTCCGGCATTAAATCTGATGCAACAATAATGGGCAACGTCTCACTTTCCCCAAGATACACATACTTTAGATGATCCGGTAAAGACTTCAAATCTAAAGTGGATGCCTCAATTAGGGATGACTTAATTGGGGGAGCCTTTCTTTGATCTAAATCTAAAGACTCAAAAACATCCTCACACCTAAACAATTCTTTTTCATTTTTTCTATCTAAAGAAAAAAATTCAAAATCTTCTACACTAACCTCTCCATGCTTTTCCGAATGCTTATCAGCCGAATCCTGTATTGCTGTCTCAATAACTGTGCTCTCCAGAATCCTAATGAATGAGCAATCCTCCATCTCGTCTGGATATTTCATGGCTTTAAAGACATTAAATTTCACTTCCTCATTACAGATTCTCATTGTTAATTCTCATTTTTGAACATCTATTAATGCCCTACCAGTAGCCAAAAATGGACGACCTAGAATAATTGGGACATCTTTATCAGCCTCATAATCTAAAATAATGAAATCAACAGGAAATATGAACTTATCCACTTTTACTAAGACATCCTCAATTTTACCCTCTGGATATGTGATAGACCTATCAGCTAATTGGAGTGTAACTGTGGTAGGTCTAGCTTCACCAATACATAACTTCTGATAGACCGAAAGAGGCATAAGGTTAATGCTTGCACCCAAATCACAAAGTGCTCTACCTAACTCCTTTCCACCTATAGACACAGGTATAGTGAATGACCCTGGATCCTTAGCCTTAGGGGGTAGACCATTCTTAAGAATAACACTACACCCCTCAGTAAGAGATACAGTTTCAAACTCACCTAACCTTTTCTTTTTAGTCAAAATATCCTTAAGAAATTTAGCATAATTTGGCATTTGCTCAATAGCTTCTACTAAAGGGATATTTATATGCAATTGCTTAAGAATTTCTAAAAACTTTTTAAATTGACCATCCTGATTCTTAGGCTTTTGCTTTTATGGAAAAGGTAGAGGTGGTACATAAGGTGGGGGCGGCACATATGGTGGTTCTACATCTGGCACAGAACCAGATGCTCCAGCATTCTCCTTGCTGCCTCCAGCACCCTGACCAGACTCCAACTCCTTCTCAATAACAATAATATTATCACTATTACTATTTAAATCCTGGGTCTTTCTAGACTCTTCTAGTGGCTTACCACTCCTAAGAGTTACTGCCTTTACCTGCTCCTTACCTTCCCTTCGAGGGTGTTCAGTATCGGATGGAAGTTTCCCTTGAGGCCTTGCCTTTAGCTCATTGTTGCACGATTTTAAATTCCGCAAGCGTACGGGTCGTGACAAGTAATATAGTGATTTTGAGTATAAAGTATCGTCTCCACAGGGATTGGATTTATTCAATTAATTACCACGAATAATCTTGCTTAGCTTTATTTAGAGAACAAAATCTAATGCTGAAAAGAATAAGAAAAAGCTAATCTAGAAAGCAAAAGATAAATGGCGACACAATTTGATGGGATAATTCTAGAGTTGTTGATTTCAACAATTGGACCTTTAACGCATAATCAATTAACTAATATGGATTAACAAATCATTTGATTCATAAGTCTAGAAGCCTAATGACAAGGATTCTCCTGTCGGTCTCCTCCTATCTCATACCGTTCAATAAAGAATCTCCTTTCAGTCTCATCTTTATTTACTTAGCATGGCATTACGACCCTTCAGTACAACCTCTAACGTTATTTATTTTATCCCGTGTGACCCGGGTAAATAACCGTTAGTCATGCATTCAGTTCTAGTCTAAGCTTCTCTCCGTCGAGTTTCCACTTAGTAACGATTCATTTAATCAGTGATCAGTTGATTAAAAGCATTACGGACAAAATGCACAAATGAACAATAATGACAATTAAACCACATCAATTCATTAATTCAGCAAAGGTTCAACATCTAAATCAATCTCATAGAATTTAGGAATTTACTACTCATAATCACTAAAATTCAATAATTCCTAATCACAACAATTCTAGAAACTAAAACATAAAGGAAAAGGGAAGAGAAATGCTCATAAAAGTGTCGATCTCCTCGATCCCGCGCCGACCTCCTTCGATCCCGAGCTCCAAAGATCTTCAACAAAGCTCCAAAACTCTCCCAAAAATCCCAAATTTTAGAGTAGACTCTAGAATGGGGTGAAAACCCACAAATTGGCACACAAAATATGGATGCAAAAGGCTCCTTTTATAGACTCCCAGCAGGCGCAGCGTCGAGACGCTACAAGGACAGCGTCGAGACGCTCTGACGTCATCTTTTCTTGGGCTCCAAGATGTCGCAGCGTCGAGACGCTACTTGGACAGCGTCGAGACGCTCTCGCGATTCTGGATCTTTCCACGCAGCTGCCTAGCGTCGAGACGCTCCAGGCTTAGCGTCGAGACGCTAGGCCCTGAATCTTCAATAATGGCCCGATTTTGACTCCATTTTTGGGCCTCCAACTTTCTTTTGGCCCAAATGCTTCTTGTAATGGATTTTGGACTTTTTTCTTGACCCAACTTGATAATTTTAAGGCTTGAACTTCATGAATTTGGGCTTTTAATTCATTCTTCTTGGCTTTTTGGATTTGGATCTTCAATGTAATTCTTCAAATTGCTCCAAAAGCCTCCAAAATCATCCAAAATCTCTCAAAATTCCGATTTTTCTTCTTTGGCTCGGTTTTCTGAATTTTAAACAGAAAATAGCATTAAAGCACATAATTCAAGCATAAAACTAGCTAAAATTAATAGGAAAATGATGACATTTTTGCATGTCATCACACCCCCAAACTTAAATCTTTGCTAGTCCCGAGCAAAGCTAAAACCATTTATATGAATCAACTATTGCAAACGCATGACTCTAAGCTCAATGATCTAAATAATGAACTCTAACAATTAAAGGAAATATTAAAACATATTCATTCATCACGAAATTTAAATTTAAACTCTTCATCCCTTGCGTGTGGGTGTGCGAGCCTCCTTATTAGGTCTTTACTAGCCTAGAAAAGGTTTATAAAATCCTCAATTCATCTTCCCCCTACACTGGCCCTAAGCTCTAATTATCCAGCTTTCCAACAATCAAGAAAGCAATATTCCACTAAGGTGCCTGAAACAATGAGGTATGCCACCCCCAAACTTGCATTTTTTTTTTTTTTTAGAATCCTTTTAGATGTAGCGCCTTCGTTTTGGCTTGCCAACATTGGTGATGAAAGCATCCAACTACGAGCGCCTCATCTTTCAAGATGCCGAGGCATGCTCATTTCTTTCCAGCGTTTTCATGTAAAGGCAAACGATGGGTGTCATGAATGCCCCTGGTTACTAACGCTCTCAAGAAAGTGGAACATTCTTTTTTTGTTTTTCATTTTTTTTTTCATATATATATATATATATATATACATTTTTTTTTCACACCTTTCTTTTCTTTGCAGGCTAATAAACATGATTTTTCTCCCAAGTAAAACATTACAGACTCTCATGCAGTTCATCTTTCAAATTAGATCTTAAGCCTATCGGAGTGGCAACAAACATCTAGATAATATAATCCAGTTCTAAGCATTCAAAACCATATAAGCAGGCTAAGTGCTCAACATGTGCAAGGAAATCAAAGAAAAAATTTAAATTTACATGAATCTTGAACATGTTTTGATATTTCACAAAAATTGAATAAAATTCATTATCTAGATCATATCATAGACCGTCCTCATCAAGACAGATGTAATAGAATCATCATGAAAAAAAATTTTCAATCAGCTCAGATCAGAACAACAAAGCCTCCCCCCCAAACTTAAATCATACATTGTCCTCAATGTATTAATTATTCAGACTAATTAAGCATGCATAAGGACAATTAAAAAAATAAAGGGAGAACGGTACTGCCCTGAAGTGTGAGAGAAACCATGGATGTCAGCCTTCAACATTCATTGGGGTTGTTTTTGGAAGAAAATGTGGTCTCGAGCTCCTTCAAAAATTGATCAACCGGAACGAAAGATCAACATGCTCTAACTACAAAAAAAAAAAACTGAAAAACAAAGAAAAGAAAATTAACGAAAAAATAAACTTGGGTTGCCTCCCAAGAAGCGCTTGTTTAACGTCTCTTAGCTAGACGAGTTTGTGTGGGCTTTCAAGGCACATAAAAATTCTCGTATTTCTTTGGGCCCTTCTTCCTTGAATCAATGAAGCAGACTATTGCTAGTAAGCTTACTAGCTTTTCATGGGCCCCTGAAGTAGAAATATTTTTGGGATTTTCTTTTAATAAAAGCATAAAAGGAGAAAGATCAAAATAAATGGACTCTGACTCTGACTCTGACATGTGAGAACAAGAAAAAGAACACTCATTATCAAGAGAGGATGGAGGGGATAGAACAGACAAAGGCCTTTCAACCTTAAACTCTATCTCTAGAAACTCCTCAAACACTACAGGCTCATTTTCTTTTTCTTCCTCACAAACTTGTTCTTGGTGGGTGCTAGAATTATCCAATTCTTCCTCTTTTTCTAAACAGCTCACCCCTATATGCTCAAACTCAGCAAAATTGAAAGGATTAGGCTCTTGAATGGGCGCTAATGAATCACTGGCCACATGACTCACTAGACACTCTATGGAAGTGGATCCTACTTCCCTATCATCCCTTTGGGTTTGGAGTCTCTCCATAGATTTTTCTAATTCTAAATTCATGGCTCTCGACTCTTGGATAAAATTTTCAAGCAAGCTTTCTAAGGAAGATTTTTCTTCTATGGAAGCGGATTGCACTTCACTCTCATCCTTTTTGGGATGCAATCTCCCTAGGGATTTTTCTAGAGAAAAATTCATGGCTCTAGTCTCTTCAATATAATCTTGAAGCAAACTTTCTAGGGGAGATTTTTCTTCTAAAGGGGGATAATTTGAATAGAAAAAATTGGATGATGGTGTTGGTTCTTCGGGCTCAGATTCCCTAAAGGGCCACCCGAAACTATTAAAAGCCATTTAAAATAATTAAATCAACAATAATAAGGCTTTCAGTTAGATGCAAACACAAATTAAATGCACAAAAAGAACAATGGACCAGGATAAAAATAAAACAAAGAAAGCAAAATAAAATCTCTAATCTAAAGCAAGCAATTTCTTCACAATATTAATTGAATGAAATTAGCCAATCCCCGGCAACGACGCCAAAAACTTGTTGCACGATTTTAAATTCCGCAAGCGTACGGGTCGTGACAAGTAATATAGTGATTTTGAGTATAGAGTATCGTCTCCACAGGGATTGGATTTATTCAATTAATTACCACGAATAATCTTGCTTAGCTTTATTTAGAGAACAAAATCTAATGCTGAAAAGAATAATAAAAAGCTAATCTAGAAAGCAAAAGATAAATGGCGACACAATTTGATGGGATAATTCTAGAGTTGTTGATTTCAACAATTGGACCTTTAATGCATAATCAATTAACCAATATGGATTAACAAATCATTTGATTCATAAGTCTAGAAGCCTAATGACAAGGATTCTCCTGTCGGTCTCCTCCTATCTCATACCGTTCAATAAAGAATCTCCTTTCAGTCTCATCTTTATTTACTTAGCATGGCATTACGACCCTTCAGTACAACCTCTAACGTTATTTATTTTATCCCGTGTGACCCGGGTAAATAACCGTTAGTCATGCATTCAGTTCTAGCCTAAGCTTCTCTCCGTCGAGTTTCCACTTAGTAACGATTCATTTAATCAGTGATCAGTTGATTAAAAGCATTACGGACAAAATGCACAAATGAACAATAATGACAATTAAACCACATCAATTCATTAATTCAGCAGAGGTTCAACATCTAAATCAATCTCATAGAATTTAGGAATTTACTACTCATAATCACTAAAATTCAATAATTCCTAATCACAACAATTCTAGAAACTAAAACATAAAGGAAAAGGGAAGAGAAATGCTCATAAAAGTGTCGATCTCCTCGATCCCGCGCCGACCTCCTTCGATCCCGAGCTCCAAAGATCTTCAACAAAGCTCCAAAACTCTCCCAAAAATCCCAAATTTTAGAGTAGACTCTAGAATGGGGTGAAAACCCACAAATTGGCACACAAAATATGGATGCAAAAGGCTCCTTTTATAGGCTCCCAGCAGGCGCAGCGTCGAGACGCTACAAGGACAGCGTCGAGACGCTCTGACGTCATCTTTTCTTGGGCTCCAAGATGTCGCAGCGTTGAGACGCTACTTGGACAGCGTCGAGACGCTCACGCGATTCTGGATCTTTCCACGCAGCTGCCTAGCGTCGAGACGCTCCAGGCTTAGCGTCGAGACGCTAGGCCCTGAATCTTCAATAATGGCCCGATTTTGACTCCATTTTTGGGCCTCCAACTTTCTTTTGGCCCAAATGCTTCTTGTAATGGATTTTGGACTTTTTTCTCGACCCAACTTGATAATTTTAAGGCTTGAACTTCATGAATTTGGGCTTTTAATTCATTCTTCTTGGCTTTTTGGATTTGGATCTTCAATGTAATTCTTCAAATTGCTCCAAAAGCCTCCAAAATCATCCAAAATCTCTCAAAATTCCGATTTTTCTTCTTTGCCTCGGTTTTCTGAATTTTAAACAGAAAATAGCATTAAAGCACACAATTCAAGCATAAAACTAGCTAAAATTAATAGGAAAATGATGACATTTTTGCATGTCATCACTCATTAGCTAGCTGACCCACTTGCAATTCCAGGGCCCTCATCGAAGCTTGATTACTTTGAATTGTGGCGTCTGTGCGAGCCATAAATTCTTTCATCATCGCCTCGAGAGAATTTCCCGAATTTTGCTGGGGCAAAGCCTGCTTATTTTGCTAGGGCATTACCTGCGTTTTAGCAAATCCCGGCTGGTTCATCTTCTGTTGCGCTTGTACGTTACTTCCTTTACCTCCTCATGAGAAATTGGGGTGGTTGCGCCAACCTGGATTATAAAAGTTAGAATAAGGGTTGTTCCTCTGATTACCTACAAAAAACACAGAAGCTGGATTGCTGGGGCAAAACTCGTAGTTGTGGTCTTCACCGCAATAGACACATGCTTCATCCGTGACTTGGTTCACCACTGCTGCAGGCTCCATGGCTGGTGGCTGCTGATGACTAATCACTGTCACATTCTTAAGAGCGTTAGCAATCATAGCAAGATCGGCCCTAATGGTGGACACACCATCAACCTCTAACACACTCTTAACCTTTTTATTTGTGCCTCTAACATCTGACCACTGACAAATATTAATAGATATTCTTTCTAAAATTTCATAGGCTTCATCAAAAGTTTTTGCCAAAAGGGCCCCTCCAGCCGAGGCATCGACCATACCTTGGGTTACTCCATTTAAACCATTGTAAAATGTTTCCAATTGAATACAATGAGGTAAACCATGGTGGGGACACTCTCGCAAAAGCTCCTTGAACCTTTCCCAAGCCTCACTAAAAGTCTCATCCTCAAGTTGCCTAAACCCTACTATTTCACTCCTTAATTTAGCATTTCTATTAGGTGGGAAATATTTACTCAAAAATTTTTCAGCTAACTCATCCCACGTCCTAATTGATCCTGGAGCAAAAGAGTTTAACCATGACTTTGCTCCATCTCTAAGAGAATACGGGAACAAAGTTAATCTAAGAGCATCTCTAGGCACTCCCTGAATTACAAAAGAATCACTAACTCCTAGAAAAGACTTAAGATGTAAATGAGGGTCTTCAGATGACAAACCATGGAATTTCCCCACGGTTTGCAACATCTGAAACATTACCGATTTCATTTCAAAATTCGCCGCTTGGATTTGGGGACGTGCAATCCCTGGATTCAACTCATTAAACATCGGGACAGCATATGCTCGAATGGCTCTGGTCCTATCGTTCGCTATCAGGATAGGGTTCTCAGCCTGATTATTTCGCTGCTCATTTTGCTCAAACAGTGGGTTTTGCTGCAGCAACGGGTTCTGTTGGGGGTTCACTGCTACTGGACCTTCAGGAACCTGCGAAAGTTGCGGGGCGTTCTCCATCTGGTTTCTGCGCTGCTCCCTCCTTCGTTTCCTAAATGTCCTTTCAATTTCTGGATCAAGCTCAAACCGTACCCCAGGCGGATCGCTCATGCACCAAAATCACACCTGCAAAAACAAAAGAAACAATCAAAAAGTTCTAGCACCAAACCACTAAAACACATACACAAAATAGATCAGATAAAAACTTATTCAAGTCCCCGGCAACGGCGCCAAAAACTTGTTGGGTTCCTAGAGTGAGTAAAAAGATAGTATAAAATACTCTAGAATTCCTGTGCAAGTATACACAGTCTGCAGCAAGTAATATTATCAATCCAAGGTCTGAATAAATCTCCACTTTACCTATTTTGTGCAATTTTCTAATGGTTTCAAGAATAATAAAATGATTGGGTTTTATCAGAATTATGCTGAAGCAAAATAAATGACAGAACAACGAGTAAACAAATAGACAGACAGATTAAAGACAGGCGCTGGTTAGGCTTTAGTGATTGTTTCAAGATATGCTCTAGCAATATTATTGATCATGCATTTCCCGCAATATTATTAGCGGATTCCTCCCAGAACTCCGAATCTTTTGGGATGTGTTTCAACCCCAATGAAGTGCGACCGATCAGGCACTAGGCAACTGGCTATCCCTAGCTCAGTCACTGGCGTTCACCAATACACAATGATCGTAATGTGGAGAATTGCCACACACTTTCTAAATCATCCCTGAAACTAGAGAGGGCTATCCATACCGGCTGGCCAGGCGGGCATAAAATAAGAATAAGCACAACAATTAACCAAAATGCAATAGTCAATTTATTACTAGAGATGAAGCACAGTAATCACATTATTCCTAACCAACACCTTAAGCTACTTAGTTCATAACAGGCATAGGAATACGAATTACAATCTGAGTAAGCATGTCCATAACCACAATCTAAGCAGGAAAATAAACTCCCTAATCAGCTTGCGGATGATGGTGTTCTTGATGATCTTCAACCTCTACACTATTCGGCTTCCAAGGGAAAACATGGAATGAATTTGACTTTGAAGGCTACTTCCTTTTATAGAAGGATGGGAGGCTTGAATTAGGTCAACTAGGACACGTGTAAGGCTCTCCTTGATCCTTTATCCCGAAAATATCTCAATAGAAGTCGGTTCATGAAGTTGACTAACGAGCTGTGATGTGGCAGTTTCTGCTTCCAGTTTTGCTGCAGCATAGAATTTGCTCCTTCCAGTCGCTCAGCAACATAATCTGCACAAAGTGATTTCCAAAGCTTCCATTTTTCCAAATGGGTTAAATCATGTAATATCTCTCTAAAACCAACCCTATTAAGCATAAAGGACACACAAATCCCTATATAATTGAGGCCTAAATAACTACCTTTTGGGCAGTTATCAGTTACATCTGTCTCCTTAAGTACCAGCGCTCCTCTAATGAACAACTTGTTTATGGTCCAACCATTAAACAGAAAGTCCATCTCGGGCCAGTGAGAGGCAAGATCCCTTTGTTCAAGTCTCGAAGTCACCGCTTAAGGGAACACTCATCTACTTCACCTAGAAGCGGGGAGGAGTGAATTCCTTCTTGTGTTGTCATGTCCCCAGCCTCCCACTCGGTCTTGTCCCCAAAAAGGAAGGCATATTGAGTTGGCGTATTGGCCACTCTCACCCATGCTAATCAAAGGACAATCCCTCATGAGAAGGAGTTCATGACACACTCAGGATTAAGACTGAGTTACCTAGGTCATCCTATTGAAACAGTAACCTAATTAGTTAACGGTGTTATAACTAATGGTTGACTATTTCGTGGTCCGGTCTTATGCAAACTCATTGCATAGGATACCCCCACATGCATGTCTACTACATGGACGTTTTGGATCAATACGTCTGTATCAAATTCAAAGCGGGTCGTATCTCATAGTATTACCAAGATAAGGTACCCAACCTTATCCTTGTACTATAGACCTTTTAGGTTGTTACTTGAACATCTATCCTCGTATGTCCCCACATACTAGTTCAAGTTACATACAAACAACCTTGGATCTTAGTTTATTGGATTTGGGTCAAATTGTGCAATATTTAACAATAACACTTTATTGTAGAAACTCAATAACACTTTATTGAAACAAGTATACAATTTGTTTACATTTACTATCTACGAGTTCTTAGGGCATAAAACCCAACAGGTTGTTGATCAATAAAGCTTGATGATACTACTTGGAGAGTGGATGTACGCCAAATTGGTGGAACCACTATAAATTGTGTCTGTCTCTTCTCCTATATTCTTATTTTGTTGTTTTTGTGCATTCTGTTTTATCAAGTGGTATTAGAGTGTGGTTAATGTTCTTGTATTTGTCCCTATTTTTAAGCTGATTGGTTTGATATTATGATTTTCTTGTTGTTGGGTCTTTTCGATTTGCTGGTTTCAACATTCTCATGGTTGCATGTGATTCCTTGGTTGATTGATCGGTTGGAAACTCTCGGGGAAGAGGAGTTGATCGTTGATAAGGGTTAATTTCGCTAAACAAGCAAGTAAGTCTCTCGATTCTTCAAGTACTGTTTGCGATAAATAGTGATAGTCAATGGCGACTAGGTATGAGTTAGAGAGATTTACTGGAAAGTCTGACTTTAACCTTTGGAGGAAGAAAATGCGTGCTCTCTTGGTCCATCAAAAGGTAGCTAAAGCCCTTGATAGTCCTGAAACTTTGCCTGATACTCTCACGGAGGATCAGAGGAAAGAAATGGATGAAGTTGCTTTTAGCTTAATTATTCTCTATCTAGGGGATAATGTTTTAAGGCAGGTAGATAAGGAGAAAACTGCTGCATCGTTATGGGCTAAGTTAGAGAAGTTATACATAAGCAAACCGCTGCCTAATAAAATATATCTGAAGGAAAGATTCTTTGGGTATAGGATGGATAATTCAAAGACCCTAGATGAAAACTTAGACGACTTTAACAAAATCTGTTTAGAGCTAGCTGACACCGGTGAAACTATGTCTGATGAAAATCAGGCTGTGATTTTGTTAAACTCACTTCTAGAGAATTATAAAGAGATCAAAGCTGCTATTAAATATGGAAGGGACTCTTTAACATTGGAATTAGTTCTTGATGCCTTAAGATCCAAAGACTTAGAGATGAAAATAGAAAAGAAAGATGTTGAAGTACTCTTAACAAGAGGAAGATCTGAAAATAAAGGCTCTAATCAGTCAAAACAAAATAGCAGGTCCAGATCTAAGTCTAGGGGAAAAGGAAAGAGATGTTTCTATTGTCATAAGGAGGATCATATAAGACGCAATTGTTATCAACTTAAGGCCAAAAATAATAAACAAGCAACAGAGAAGAAAGATGAGAGTAGTACTGCCAATGTACATGAAGGCTATGATTCAGCTGAATTATTGGCAGTAACTGACCAACGATGTGGAGAGGAGTGGATATTGGATTCCGGATGCTCCTTCCACATGACACCTAATAAAAATTACTTCACTGAGTTCACAGAAAATAATTGTGGCACGGTTTTAATGGGAAATGATCAGAAATGCAGTATTAAAGGCATTGGATTAGTGAGATTAAAACTGAGTGATGGCACTGAAAAACTCCTTACTGAGGTTAGAGATATATACCTGATTTAAAGAGAAATTTAATATCTCTTGGTACTCTTGATAAATTAGGGTACAAGTATAAATCTGAAGGAGGGGTCATGAAAATTTACAAGGGTAATTTGCTGAAACTTAAGGGAGTTTTATAGAATGGTCTGTATGTGCTCCAAGGTTGTACAGAAGTTGGGAGTGCAAATTCAACTGTTGAATCATCTTCAAAGCTTACTGTTTTGTGGCACAAACGACTTGCACATATAAGTGAGAAAAGCTTGCTGGAATTAAATAGACAAGGCCTTCTTGGTAAAGATAAAATTGGAGACTTACCTTTTTGTGACCATTGTATAATTGGCAAAGCTACTAGAGTGAAATTTAATAAGTCTGAATTTAGTTCAGCAGGAATTTTAGACTATATTCACTCTGATTTATAGGGTCCAGCTCGAGTTGCTACACATGGAGGGGCTAAATATTTTCTAACCATGATAGATGATTGCTCTAGGAAAGTTTGGGTCCATATGTTAAAACATAAGAGTGATGTTTTTGGTGCCTTTAAACAATGGAAGACTCTTGTGGAAAACCAAACTGGAAAGAAGATTAAAGTAATCAGAACCGATAATGGGTTAGAATTTTTGAATGACCAGTTTAATAATATGTGTAGTGCAGTGTTGCTAACCGCAAGTGCACGGGTCGTCACAAGTAATATAAAACGGTAGGTAATACTGAGTATCGAATCCTCAGGGAGGCGAAGCGAAAATTAAGCAAAAATAAAATCTTTTGAGCACTAAAAGTACTTGGGTGAAATAATATTTAGGGAACAACTCATGCAATAAAGAGGAATTTAAAATTCAAAGCAATTAAAGAAAATAAGTTGATCAATCGAAAAAATAAAATATGGAGAAAAAGTTTTCTTTTAATGGGAAGAGGGGTCTTGAAAATCAATTATTAGCTAAACAATTGTTATAATTATCCTATCTCATTGCCCAACTAATTATAATCCTAGAATCTCCGTTAATCACATAGGTTCTCCTGTCGGTTTTTCCTAATTGTAATTAATCCATTTTAACAACCTAAGTGTCCTTAGCGCCATTAAAATTCATTAATTATTACGCTCTGATTCATTTTAGGAATCTAAGTTTAATCAACTAATCTTGTTGTCACGAAGGGCAATTAAACTAGTTGCATGGATTACGATCTATCCTAATTTCTCTCCGTCGAGTTTCCATTAAGAATCGAATCATTACACAATTGGCCAGATTGAATAAAGCATTAAGCACATCCATACAAATAATTAGGACAAAGGGCAAGAGACAGGAAATTATAACAACATTTTGACTATAATTTCATTTCAAGACCCCAAATTGGGGTTTAGCTACACATAGCTAAAATATCCACAACATTTACAATAGAAAGCATAATTAAGAGCATAAAAGGAAACGAATTGACCGTCGAAAAACCCCTTCGCTGACGCTCGGAGCCCCGCCGACTACTCCTTGAGCCTCCTAGGATGCTCCCCAAAATTCCCCAAAATATTTCCCACTAAAGAAATCTCTCAAAAAGGCTAGAAAGCCTTGAGAGAGGCTCCAAAGGAGCCAAAGGAGGGAGGAATGGAAGGAAAGGATGTGGTGATTGATGCTCAAATGAGGCACCAAGAGGTTCCTTTTATAGGCCCGGATTGGAGGTAGTGTCGTGTTGGGTTCCTAGAGTGAGTAAAAATATAGTATAAAATATTCTAGAATTCCTGTGCAAGTATACACAATCTGCAGCAAGTAATATTATCAATCCGAGCCCTGAATGAGTTTCCACTCTACCTATTTTTGTGTAACTTTTTAATGGTTTCAAGAATAATAAAATGATTGGGTTTTATCGGAATTATGCTGAAACAAAATAAATGACAGAACAATAAGTAAACAAATAGATAGACAGATTAAAGGTAGGCGCTGGTTAGATTTTAGTGATTGTTCTAAAATATGCTCTAGCAATATTATTGATCATGCATTTCTCGCAGTATTATTAGCGGATTCCTGCCGGAACTCAGGATCTTTTGGGATATGTTTCAAACCCAATGAAGAGCGACCGATCAAGCACTAGGCAACTGGCTATCCCTAGCTCAGTCACTGGCGTTCACCAATACACAATGATTGTAGTGTGGGTAATTGCCACACACTCTCTAAATCATCCCTGAAACTAGAGAGAGCTATTCACACCGGCTGGCCAGGCGGGCATAAAATGAGAATAAGCACAACAATTAACCAAAATGCGATAGTCAATATATTACTAGAGATGAAGCACAGTAATCACATTATTCCTAACCAACACCTTAAGCTACTTAGTTCATAATAGGCATAGGAACACGAATTACAATCTGAGTATGCATATCCATAACCACAAGTTAATAAAGAAAATAAACTCCCTAATAAGCTTGCGGAAGATGGTGTTCTTGGTGATCTTTAATCTCTATACTACTCGGCTTCCAAGGGAAAACATGGAATGAGTTTGACTTGGACGGCTACTTCCTTTTATAGAAGGAGAGGAGACTTGAATTAGGTCAACTTGGACACGTGTAGGGCTCTCCTTGCTTCTTTATCACGAAAATTACTCAACAGAAGTCGGTTCATGAAGTTGGCTAACGAGCTGTGATGTGGCAGTTTCTGCACCCAGTTTTGCTGCAGCATAGAATTTGCTCCCTCCAGTCGCTCAGCAACATAATCTGCACAAAATAATTTCCAATGCTTCCATTCTTCCAAATGGGTTAAAACATGTAATATCCATCCAAAACCAACCCTAATAAGCATAAAGGACACACAAATCCCTATATAATTGAGGCCTAAATAACTACCTTTTGGGCAGTTATCATACCCCCAAACTTGAACTATTGCGCGCCCCGAGCAATACTAACCAACCTTCCTTCAAGAATTCAGAACATTAGACAAAGAATAGCTTAATCAAACCAGACAGTCCAACACTACCTTTAACCTTTACCTGAGCACTCTGCAAAACCAAGCTCTGCTGCAGCAAAATGATTCCTCCGGCATGAACAAATAATCACCATTTTTCAACTTAATTCTAAGAACTCACCACAGCTTAGCTCTATTATCAGACATTTCCAAAACATATTTTTACAGGGGTTTATTCTCTTATTTATCAGACTTAAAGCAGCCTTACAGTCATAAGCTCTTAAGCACGGAATGACCCACTTTATGGTGCAGTATACCCTTGCCTCAAGCTTATCACCAACTAGGCTCAATACTCATTATAAAGCTAAAAAATCTTTAGTTATTCTATCTCTTGCCCCTCAGAATGGCGACATTTTATGATGAAGCGCACCTAAGTTCTGGGAGACATTAAACTGCTGGATCATCATTTATCCCTCAAAACTTTTGCTCTGTCAATTTTTTTCAGCAAAATCTTCAACAAATAATCTTTTCAGCAAATAATTTTTTCTCATTATTTTTTTACATTTCCTAGGTCATCTTTTGACGCGAAGACAAACTGTGGGTATCACAAATGTCCCCGGTTACTCAATAACCTAGCAAATTTTAATTTTGAAGGAGAGGAATGCTCGAGCAAAATAATTGGAGTAGCAAAAAGTCCCCCAAACTTGAATTATTCATTGTCCCCAATGAATCATTAATTAAGGAATTATACCCCCAAACTTAAATTTTTCTATCTGAATTTTTTAAACTAAACATGGGACTAGGATTAAGCTTAAAGTGGATCATATAAGTCAATACTACCGTCAAAATCTTCTTGCCGCAGCAATAGTCCAGGCTAGAAGAAATGCTCAAGCAAAAGGTTTCTGGAGATCAGAATACCTTGATCTAATTAAGCATAATCAGTCCAATCTTCAAAAATTCAGAAGAAAATAGTTAAGTTAGAGTTAGTCAGTGCTCATAGAATGGAACATCAAGAAATTTCATTAAAAATAAGAAAAGAAATTACACATCAGATATATCTTTTCAAGTAGCAGAAAAGTAAAAAGAAAAGCAAACATAACAGTAATAGAAAAGGAGGTTAGAAAATGCACGAGCAATCAAAAATTTTAGAACAAAAATTATGCTCGCCCAGGGCCACTTCATCCTTCAGTCCTCTTGGCCCGGTTCATTTTCATCATCCTCTTCTCCTCTTTCAACAGGTGGGGGCGGAATCCAGGGGTTCAACAGATCGTCAGGGAATGCTGGAAGGGCTGGATAAGGTTTTGAAAAATTCTCTTGCAGCGCCTTCTTCAAGCTGACATCCCGATTCTTAACATAGTTCCAGAAGGTTTAAAGTTTGCCTTTCAGCAAACTCCTGCCTACTGGCCGAAAGAGCCAGTTGTTCTAGAATCGAGTTGATGCCATGGATAAGTCCACCTTGACGTACCTCCTGCACACGCTGGAGCCGTGCCAAATTGGGCGTGTCTATGATCCCCTTATCAAACAGGATCACATCTCCCTCATCCACCAGAACCCCTGCTCTTCTGCACAGCATCGTGATTGTGTTCGGAAAGAATAGTTTCCCCACCTTCTTTTTCCAACATCCAGAAATCTCATTCACAATGATCCTCCCTACATTAATACTGAGAGACCGTAAGATGGCAAAAGCTAGGAGAACCCGTTCCCTGGAGATTGTCGAGTCATGTGTTGTTGGAAGCATCTTCTGTCTAATAAATCCCATCCATGTGTTCGCTTCCCTTTTCAAATAAGCCGACTGGAATGTCCTCTTCTGAGTCTTGGATAATTGCCACTGTGCCCCTTCAATTCCTATCTCCCTTACAGCCTCACTTAGTTGCTCATCAGATGGCGCCACAACCATCTCATTATATGCCGCATGGGGGAAGTTTTGAACGTTGTACAGTGCATTGATAGCACTTGGACTCCAATCCACCTCGACTCCTCGGACAATTACCTGGAAACCATCCTCCTTGACAATGTTAGCATAAAATTCACGCACCACCTGTGCGTTTACAGATTCAGGCTTCGCACAAAACAGCTCCCAGCCGTGGTCTGCAATACCGGTTCTCAGAAACTGTGGAAGATCACCATTGAAACCGCGTTCGAACAAGAAATCCCTTTTCAGAAGCTCAGCGTATTTTGCTCTGGAAAAATTGTTGACGAAGCGAACAAATGGAACCTGCTGTTCTTCTATCGCCTCGTGTTCTTCCGATGCTTCAGCAATATTTTTGCCCTTCTCTGCCCTGCGCTTGAGTAACTACTCTTCCTCAGTCTTCTTCTCTGTTTCTTCTCTTTCTTTGTCCTTAGCTTCTTTCTTCTCTCTTTCCTCTCGCTCTGCCTTTTCTCTCTCAGAATCTGATGATGGTGGTGATGGGGTATCAGTCCGAATCACCTGAATACGACCAACCTTTCTTTTTATGCGGCGACGTTTCGGCGGTTCGGGCATGATTACCTCAACACGAGCTTCTTGGTCCTGCTCGTTTCCTCTTTCAGACACTGCGTTTACCTGCTCGTCTCTCACCATCTCAGCCTGCTGTTCTTGATTCTCCTAACCATTTTCCTCTCGAGCCGTATCTGTATCCGCAAGTCTCTGATCAGCCTCTCCTGGGGTCTGTTCTTGCGGTTCTTCTAGGTTTTCTTCAACCACTGCAGCAGCCTCATCCTCTGTCACTTTTTCCTGTTCTTCCGCCCTCTGTTGTCGCCTTCTTCTTTTAGCTTATTTCTCCTCCGGTGTTCTTTTCTTCTTAGTTTTTACTTTCGGAACTTCGGGGGTAATGGGTATTTCCTCTTCACTCTCTCTCTCTCTTTCCTTCCTCGCTCTTGTTTTGGCCATGGATAACTCAAAGGGTTTTGCAAAGAATGAAAAGGAGAAAGAAAGAATGTAGATGGCAAGATAGAATCAAGAAGACGAAGTAGAAAGAAGACTTACCAATGTCTGCAAATAAATAAGGCTCCAGCAATTTGAAATCCTAACCGAAAGGATTTGCTCCGTAATAAATGGTTTTACCGTTCACAATTAAGTTGCAATTCAAATCCCTAACGGTAAAATTGTGGAACTCCAATCATCTATGGGAAATAACGACATGCTGTCAACGGCTAAACCGTTGGATTGTCCCTACACGACATGTGGCAACATCCCTGCAATTCACCTGCCCATAGAAATTCAAAAATCCCAACGGTAAAAATAATTACTCACACTAAAATCCTTCCTATGCGTACGAGAAATTTGCTCCAGCATTATCTTTGCTGCAACAATCTTCTCAACCTGTCGAATCTTAGATACGGAATTTAAATTTCAAAATAGGAAAATCAAATCTTTTAAATTCAAATTGAACTTTAACCGATCAAATCAAACTTAATCTTTTATTCTCAAAAGAAGCCGAATAAACTATGGAAAATCTTTATTAATTCAAATTAAACTGAATTCAAATAACTAAAAGTAAAATCTAAATGAAATCAAACCAATAAAAAGATAATATAAAGATACTCTAAATAAATAACCCGAAAATAAAATCAAACTAAATTTAAAAATAGATAAAATCTAAACTACCAAAAATACCAGAAAATATATTTTTTTAAGATAAAATCTAATAAATCATGCAAAATCAAATCTAACCCAACCGAAATTAAAAACAAATCAGCGAAAAATAAAATCAATAAAAAGTCTGGGAGCTCAAAATTTTGCTCTGTGAAATGCTCCCGCAAAAATCCTGCTCTCTCAAACATCGACCAACCTTAGGGAAGGATATTTCGATTGAAACTCCTCACCCCAATAATGCTTCACACGCTGTCCATTCACCTTGAACACTCTCCCATCTTTCTCATCCTGCAAAGTAATTTCTCCATTGGAGAAAACCCCAATCACAATAAACGGTCCTGACCATTTAGATTTTAATTTTCAAACTTTTTGACCCTTGACAAATTTTTTGGACTTTATTTTCTTGTCATGCCACAGCTTAGTCTTTTCTTTATATATCTTCGCATTTTCATAAGACAATTGACGAAATTCTTCTAACTCATTAAGCTGCAGCATTCTTATTGCTCCTGCGCGACTCAGATCAAAATTTAACTTTTTCAAAGCCCAAAACGTCTTATGCTCTAGCTCCAATGGTAAATGGCAAGCTTTCCCATATACTAACCTATCGGGAGACATACCTAGAGGAGTCTTATAAGCTGTCCTATAAGCCCAAAGAGCCTCATCCAACCTAAAGGACCAATCCTTCCTAGATGGATGGACTACTTTCTCTAAAATAGCTTTAATTTCCCTATTACTATTTTCAGCTTGACCATTTGCTTGTGGGTGATAAGGGGTAGCTATCCTATGCTTAATCTCATACTTAGCTAAAAGCTTAGTTAAGATATTATTAACAAAATGTGTACCCTCATCACTCACTAGAGCCCTAGGTGTCCCAAACCGCGCAAAGATGTGCGATTGAAGAAACCTTGCTACTGTCTTGGCATCACTCTGATGGCATGCAATGGCCTCCACCCATTTGGACACATAATCAACTGCCAATAAGATAAAAACGTTGCCGTTAGAAAGAGGAAATGGCCCCATAAAATCAATACCCCATACATCGAATAATTCAACTTCTAAAATGTAAGTAAGAGGCATTTCATCTCTAGGCCCCAAATTTCCTCTCCTTTGGCAAACATCACATCGCTTGTAGAACCAATGGGCATCCTTGAATAACGTAGGCCAGAAAAATCCGCAATGCAAAATCCTCATAGTCGTCCTCTAACCGCTGAAATGGCCTCCATACGGCGAAGAGTGACATTGCTCCAGGATTTCCTTTGCTTCAGCACCTGAAACACACCTACGAATAATACCATCAGAACATTGCTTATACATAAATGGCTCATTCCAAAAGAAAAATTTTGCATCATGCTTAAACTTTTTCTTCTGCCTCCAATCCATGTCAATAGGGGTGACTCCCTTTACCAAAAAATTGGCAATATCAGCATACATGGGACATCCTTAACTACCTTTACCTCAACAGCAAAAAGCTGTTCATCTGGAAATGAATCGGAAATGGCAGATTGCTCCAGCAAAGATGATGATGGATCAAGACGAGATAAATGATATGCAATGACATTTTCTGATCCCTTCTTGTCCTTTATCTCCAAGTCGAACTCCTGCAATAGTAAAATCCAACGAATTAGTCTAGGCTTTGCATCTTTCTTAGACATTAAATACCTTATTGCTGCATGATCCGTGAAAACCGTGACTTTGGATCCAACCAAATATGGCCGGAACTTTTCAAAAGCAAACACCACAGCTAACAACTCCTTTTCAGTAGTTGTATAGTTGACTTGTGCTTCATTTAAAACCTTGCTTGCATAATATATAGGATGGATAAATTTGCCCTGCTTTTGCCCCAGCATCGCATCTACCGCAGCATCACTTGCCTCACACATTACCTCAAATGGCAAATTCCAATTAGGTGCGCAAAGAATGGGTGCTGAGATTAAAGCAGCCTTTAAAGTCTCAAAAGCCTTCCTACAATCTGCATTAAAGTAAAAAACATGATCAGTGCACAACAAGTTACAAAGAGGTTTACTGATTTTGGAAAAATCTTTTATGAACCTCCTATAAAATCCAGCATGTCCTTAAAAACTCTGAATCCCCTTCACTTAATTCGGTGGCTCTAGTCTTTCAATAACCTCAACTTTTGCTCTATCAACTTGTAGACCATTTTTAGAAATTTTATGCCCCAACACTATGCCCTCCTTCACCATGAAGTGGCACTTTTCCCAATTAAGAACTAGATGGGTATCCTCGCATCTTTTTAATACCTTTCCTAAATTATCTAAGCAATTCTGAAAAGACCCTCCAAAAACTGAAAAATCATCCATAAATACCTCAACAGTGGACTCAATCATATCAGAAAAAATTGCTAACATACTCCGCTGAAATGTTGTTGGAGCATTGCAGAGGCCGAAAGGCATTCTCCTAAAAGCGAATGTCCCATAAGGACAGGTGAAAGTGGTTTTCTCCTGATCCTCAGAAGCAATAGTAATCTGGTTATACCCAGAATAACCATCCAAGAAACAGTAATAGGCCTGACCAGCCAACCGATCCAACATCTGGTCGATAAATGGTAGAGGGAAATGATCCTTTCGGGTAGCTTTATTAAGCCTTCTGTAATCCATACAAACCCTCCAACCAGTTACTGTCCTTGTGGGGATCAACTCATTATCTTTATTGCTCACCACAGTGACACCTCCTTTCTTAGGAACACATTGGACAGGGCTTACCCAATTGCTATCGCCAATTGGATAAATGATCCCAACATCCAACCATTTAATCACCTCCTTTTTAACAACCTCTTTCATTGTAGGGTTAAGTCTTCTTTGTTGCTCAATACTCCTAAAGGATCCCTCCTCTAGAGTGATTTTGTGCATACAAAAAGATGGGCTAATTCCCTGAATATCAGCCAATGTCCAACCTATAGCCTTGCGGTATTGCTGCAGCAATTTTATTAAGGCCTCCTCATGCTCCGGCATTAAATCTGATGCAACAATAATGGGCAACGTCTCACTTTCCCCAAGATACACATACTTTAGATGCTCCGGCAAGGGTTTCAAATCTAAAGTAGGTGCGTCAATCATGGATGGTTTAATTGGGGGAACCTTCCTTTGATCTAAATCTAAAGACTCAAAAACATCCTCACACCTAAACAATTCTTTTTCATTTTTTCTATCTAAAGAACAAATTTTAAAATCTTCTACACTAACCTCTCCATGCTTTTCCGAATGCTTATCAGCCGAATCCTGTATTGCTGTCTTAATAACTGTGCTCTCCAGAATCCTGATGAAGGAGCAATCCTCCATTTCGTCTAGATATTTCATGGCTTTAAACACATTAAATTTTACTTCCTCATTACAGACTCTCATTGTTAATTCCCCCTTTTTGAACATCTATTAATGCCCTACCAGTAGCCAAAAATGGACGTCCTAGAATAATTGGGACATCTTTATCAGCCTCATAGTCTAAAATAATAAAATCAACAGGAAATATGAACTTATCAACTTTTACTAAGACATCCTCAATTTTACCCTCTGGATATGTGATAGACCTATCAGCTAATTGGAGTGTAACTGTGGTAGGTCTAGCTTCACCAATACCTAATTTCCGATAGACCGAAAGAGGCATAAGGTTAATGCTTGCGCCTAAGTCACAGAGTGCTCTACCTAATTCCTTTCCACCTATAGACACAGGTATGGTAAATGACCCTGGATCCTTAGCCTTGGGGGGTAGCCCATTCTTAAGAATAGCACTACACTCCTCAGTAAGAGATACAGTTTCAAACTCACCTAATCTTTTCTTTTTAGTTAAAATATCCTTAAGAAATTTAGCATAATTAGGCATTTGCTCAATAGCTTCTACTAAAGGGATATTTATATGCAACTGCTTAAGAATCTCTAAAAGCTTTTTAAATTGACCATCCTGATTCTTAGGCTTTTGCCTTTGTGGAAAAGGTAGAGGTGGTACATAAGGTGGGGGCGGCACATATGGTGGTTCTACATCTGGCACAGAACCAGATGCTCCAGCATTTTCTTTGCTGCCTCCAGCACCCTGACCAGACTCCAACTATTTCTCGACAACAACATTATTATCACTATTTCTATTTACCTCCTGGGTTTTACTAGGCTCATCTAATGGCTTACCACTCCTAAGAGTTACTGCCTTTACCCGCTCCTTACCTTCCCTTCGAGGGTGTTCAATATTCGAAGGAAGTTTCCCTAGAGGCCTCGCCTTCAGCTCATTAGCTAGCTGACCCACTTGTAATTCCAGGGCTCTCATCGAAGCTTGATTACTTTGAATGGCAGCATCTGTGCGAGCCATAAATTCTTTCATCATCGCCTCAAGAGAATTTCCCGAATTTTGCTAGGGCAACGCCGACTTATTTTGCTGGGGCAACACCTGTGCTTTAGCAAATCCCGGCTGGTTCATCTTCTGTTGCGCTTGTACGTTACTTCCTTGACCTCCCCATGAGAAGTTGGGGTGGTTGCGCCAACCTGGATTATAAAAGTTAGAATAAGGGTTGTTCCTCTGATTGCCTACAAAAAACACAGAAGCTGGATTGCTGGGGCAAAACTCGTAGTTGTGGTCTTCACCACAATAGACACATGCTTCGTCCGTGACCTGGTTCACCACTACAGTAGGCTCCATAGCTGGTGGCTGCTAATGACTAATCACTGTCACATTCTTAAGAGCGTTAGCAATCATAGCAAGATCAGCCCTAATGGTGGACACACCATCAACCTCTAATACACTCTTAACCTTTATTTGTGCCTCTAACATCCGACCACTGATAACTATTAATAGATATTCTCTCTAAAATTTCATAAGCTTCATCAAAAGTTTTTACCAAAAGGGCCCCTCCAGCCGAGGCATTGACCATACCTTGGGTTACTCCATTTAAACCATTGTAAAATGTTTCCATTTGAATACAATGAGGTAAACCATGGTGGGGACACTTTCGCAAAAGCTCCTTAAACCTTTCCCAAGCCTCACTAAAAGTCTCATCTTCAAGTTGCCTAAACCCTACTATTTCACTCCTTAATTTAGCATTTCTATTAGGTGGGAAATATTTACTCAAAAATTTTTCAGCTAACTCATCCCACGTTCTAATTGACCCTGGAGCAAAAGAGTTTAACCATGACTTTGCTCCATCTCTAAGAGAATATGGGAACAAAGTTAATCTAAGAGCATCTCTAGGCACTCCTTGAATCACAAAAGAATCACTAACTCCTAGAAAAGACTTAAGATGTAAATGAGGGTCTTCAGATGACAAACCATGGAATTGCCCCACGGTTTGCAAAATCTGAAACATTACCGGTTTCATTTCAAAATTTGCCGCTTGGATTTGGGGACGTGCAATCCCTGGATTCAACTCATTAAACATCGGGACAGCATATGCTCGAATGGCTCTGGTCCTATCGTTCGCTATCAAGATAGGATTCTCAGCCTGATTATTTTGCTGCTCATTTTGCTCAAACAGTGGGTTTTGCTGCAGCGACGGATTCTGCTGGGGGTTTGCTGCTGCTGGACCTTCAGGAACCTGCGGAATTTGCGGCACGTTCTCCATCTGGTTTCTGCGCTGCTCTCTCCTTCTGGCCCTAAATGTCCTTTCAATTTCTGGATCAAGCTCAAACCGTACCCCAGGCGGATCGCTCATGCACCAAAATCACACCTGCAAAAACAAAAGAAACAATCAAAAAGTTCTAGCACCAAACCACTAAAACACAAAAATAAATCAGATAAAAACTTATCCAGGTCCTCGGCAACGGCGCCAAAAACTTGTTGGATTCCTAGAGTGAGTAAAAATATAATATAAAATACTCTAGAATTCCTGTGCAAGTATACACAGTCTGCAGCAAGTAATATTATCAATCCGAGCCCTGAATGAGTTTCCACTCTACCTATTTTTGTGTAACTTTTTAATGGTTTCAAGAATAATAAAATGATTGGGTTTTATCGGAATTATGCTGAAACAAAATAAATGACAGAACAATAAGTAAACAAATAGATAGACAGATTAAAGGCAGGCGCTGGTTAGGTTTTAGTGATTGTTCTAAAATATACTCTAGCAATATTATTGATCATGCATTTCTCGCAGTATTATTAGCGGATTCCTGCCAGAACTCCGGATCTTTTGGGATATGTTTCAAACGCAATGAAGAGCGACCGATCAAGCGTTAGGCAACTGGCTATCCCTAGCTCAGTCACTGGCGTTCACCAATACACAATGATCGTAGTGTGGGTAATTGTCACACACTCTCTAAATCATCCCTGAAACTAGAGAGAGCTATTCACACCGGCTGGCCAGGCGGGCATAAAATGAGAATAAGCACAACAATTAACCAAAATGCGATAGTCAATATATTACTAGAGATGAAGCACAGTAATCACATTATTCCTAACCAACACCTTAAGCTACTTAGTTCATAATAGGCATAGGAACACGAATTACAATCTGAGTATGCATATCCATAACCACAAGTTAATAAAGAAAATAAACTCCCTAATAAGCTTGCGGAAGATGGTGTTCTTGGTGATCTTTAATCTCTATACTACTCGGCTTCCAAGGGAAAACATGGAATGAGTTTGACTTGGACGGCTACTTCCTTTTATAGAAGGAGAGGAGACTTGAATTAGGTCAACTTGGACACGTGTAGGGCTCTCCTTGCTTCTTTATCACGAAAATTACTCAACAGAAGTCGGTTCATGAAGTTGGCTAACGAGCTGTGATGTGGCAGTTTCTGCACCCAGTTTTGCTGCAGCATAGAATTTGCTCCCTCCAGTCGCTCAGCAGCATAATCTGCACAAAATAATTTCCAATGCTTCCATTCTTCCAAATGGGTTAAAACATGTAATATCTATCCAAAACCAACCCTAATAAGCATAAAGGACACACAAATCCCTATATAATTGAGGCCTAAATAACTACCTTTTGGGCAGTTATCACGTCGCGACGCTACATTGCACAACGTCGCGACGCTGCTATGTGATGTGGAATTTTCCTTACCGCAAGCGCACGGGTCAAGTAATAATAAAGTGTTTGTATAAACGAGTGTCGTCCTCTGGATTGGATTTTTAAGCAAATCAAGTATTGTGAATTATCTTGCTCAATTTTATTTAGGGATCAAAAAGTAGTGAGTGAATGATATGAAAACTAAATCAAAGCAAGTAGAAAGTGGAAATTCAATTGGAAAAACACTTAGGGAATTGATTTCGCCAATTTAGTCTAGGATTGATTTTAAGGAGTAAGTTATCATGCACAATGGAATTATGAGCCTAAGAACCTTTAATCACAACTACCTCTCCCGAGTATAATTGATTCTCATGCAAATTAATCTACTTGATATCCCTATCTAAGTTTATTAACATGCAAGGCAATGAGATCTTTTGACCAATTCTAAAGTTAATCTAAAACCGTCACAAATTAGAAAATAAACCTTAGTCATGCAATCTTGAGTAAGTCTACATTTAATCCCCTCTCCTGAGCAAGAATAAAAACTCAAATCATTCAACTAATGGCCAATTAATTGAAAGCCTTAAATCAAGATTGCACACATAATAACCATTGCACAACTTAAGCCATAAATCAATCCATAAACAAAATCAACTACATCAATCCCTAAGCTACAAGTTTAGCTACTCATGAATGAAATTACAAGCTCAACTAAACATAACAAAGCCATAAACTCTAGCTAAAGAAAAGGAAAGGGAAAAGAAAACTCAATGTAGGCCGAGACCGAACGTCCCCGTCACGATCCCCACGAACAATGGGTTGATTTTCGCTTTTATCCTTCTTGTTCAGCCTCAATCCTCTGTTTTCTCCTCTGTTTTACGGCTCCAAAAGTATCCAAAAGAGTTCCCCCAAAAACCTAGCCGAAAAGAATGATTTATACTGATTTTTCGTCGTAGCGTCTCGACGCTGTCTTCAAAACACGCGTTCTGGAAAAGGAAGTCTAGCAGCGTCGAGACGCTGCGACAGTTTCGCGCCTTTCCGAATAAGGAATGCTAGCGTCGAGACGCCTAAGGGCTAGCGTCGAGACGCTAGTCAACATTTGACCCAATTTTGACTTTTTTCCCTTTTGATTCTTTTTATTCCTTTGCATCTTTCCGCGTCCTGAGCACCCGATTAACTCTAATATTGCACTATAGCTCCAATCAACCATTTCCGACAAAATAAACAATAAAGTGCAATAAAATGGCCCATATATCCTAAAAGACTAGCTTAATTAAATAAGTAAAGATAGCTAGCTATGCTCGCTATCACTATGCACGCGTCTTGTTGCCCAAGAAATGGGTAGTGTCGCAACGCTGTCTTCACAGCGTCTCGACGCTGACCCAATTTCCAGAATTCCCAACTTCAACTTGGGCTAATTTTTGGGCCTTCTCTTCACTTCTTTTTGGGCTTTTCCATCATGATTGGCCTCTTTGGATCCCCTTTTGATCCAAGCTTCGATTTGGGCTTCATTTGCTTCATTTTTTACACTTTTTCTCCCAAAATCACCGACTTTGCTCCTAAGGACCAAATGACATAATACATTAAATATTTTCATTAAAAACACGATTAAAGCACAGAAAAGCCTAATAAATTGGGACTAAAATAGCGACATTTTTGCTCGCTATCATGCAACGGGTATTAAAAGACATTTGACTGTTAAGTACACACCCCAACAAAATGGTTTGGCCGAGCGTTTTAACAGAACTATACTTGAACGTGTAAGGTGTATGTTGTCAAATGCAAAACTTCCCAAGAGTTTTTGGGGAGAGGTTGTGAATACAACAGTGTTTGTTATTAATAGAAGCCCCTCAACTACTTTAAATCTAAAAACACCCCAAGAAGCGTGGACCGGTAGACCCCCAAATTTGAGCTACCTTAGAGTCTTTGGATGTGCAACATTTGCACATATAAAGCAAGATAAGCTAGCTCCAAGAGCAAGAAAATGTGTTTTTCTTGGATATCCTAGTGGAGTTAAAGGCTATAAGTTGTGGTTGTTAGAACCGGATAATAAAAAATGCATTGCCAGTCGTGATGTAACGTTTAATGAGGAAGAAATGCCCTGGACAAGTTCCTCTACTCAGAATCTCAATGGGGGAGAGGAAGATAAAATACAATCCTTTGAAATTCTGAGTGAAAATGACCCGATTCCTACCCATTCACAAACTTTAACTCCCTCACCCTCGATGAATAATAGTAATGACAGCAGTAATGAAGCAATTAATCAACCATCCATTGAAGTATCTGGAGAAATGCAAATAGATGAAAGTCAGAATGATGTAGTAGAAATTGATAATACAGCAGCATCAAATTCTACTAGGGTATGTGATTACCAACTGACTAGAGATAGGGAAAGGAGAATTATAAGACCACCAGCAAGATACTCTAGTGAAGCTGATTTAGTTATGTACTCTTTAAATTGTGAGGAAAGCCTTGAAGTTTCTGAACCTATTTCTTATAATGAAGCTCTTAATAGAGTAGATAAAGAGTTGTGGCTTGAGGCTATGGATGAGGAAATGTCTTCATTAATTAAAAATCAAACATGGACTCTTGTTAAGAAACCTGAAGGACAGAAACTTGTTGACTGTCGATAGCTTTATAAAATCAAACCTGGTTAAGAAGGAGAAGGACCAAGATACAAGGCACGGTTGGTAGCTAAAGACTACACTCAAAGAGAAGGAATCGATTATAATGAAATCTTCTCACCCGTGGTTAGACATACATCAATCCGAGTATTATTAGCCTTAGTTAATCAGTTTAATATGGAGCTCGAACAGATGGATGTAACTACGACTTTTCTTCATGGGGATTTAGAAGAAGAGATTTTTATGAGACAACCGTCGGGGTATGTAGTAGATGGTAAAGAAGATTATGTATGTCATCTGAAACGGTCACTGTATGGTTTAAAACAGTCTCCTCGTCAGTGGTACAAAAGGTTTGATAGCTTCATTTTGAAATGCAATTTTTATAGAAGTAATCATGATAATTGTGTTTATGTTAAAAGAGTATCAAATGAGGTGTCTGTTTATTTACTCCTTTATGTAGATGATATGTTAATTGCTTCACAAGAAATATCACAGATTAAGCAGATTAAAACACTCTTGTGCCAAGAGTTTGAGATGAAGGATCTCAGCCTTGCTACTAAAATCCTTGGGATGGAGATTAGAAGAAACAAAGTTGAAAACAACATGACTTTGACTCAAAGTGAATACTTTAGCAAGGTACTGACACGTTTTAATATGCAAGATTCAAAAGGTGTTAAAATTCCTCTAGCTCAGCATTTTAAATTGTCTAAAGAGCATTCACCTAAGTGTGATGAGGAAGTTCAATGTATGAGTTGTATACCTTACTAGAATGTTGTTGGTAGCTTAATGTATGACATGATTTGTACTAGGCCAGATATAACACATGCATTAAGTATTGTTAGTCGCTTTATGAGTAATCCAGGAAAACCTCACTGGGAGGGTGTGAAATGGATCTTGAGATTTCTTAATGGTAGCAAAGATCATGGATTAATTTACTCTAAAAGCATGAATGACTCTGTTATACTTAAAGGGTATGTAGATGCTGACTTTGCATTTGACCTTGATAAAAGGAGGTCCACGTCTGGTTATGTTTTTACCTTGTTTGAGAACATTGTAAGTTGGAGATCTACTCTTCAACCGATAGTAGTTTTATCAACTACAGAGTCTGAGTATATAGCGTTGACTAATTCTGTGAAAGAAGTTTTATGGTTGATAAGTTTGCTTAAAGATATGCTTGGTATTGATGTTAAATCATGTATTTACTGTGATAGTCAGAGTGCCATTGCTTTATCTAAGAATCAAACTTTTCACGATCGTACTAAACATATCGATGTGAAATATCACTTTGTTAGAGAAGTGATAGCTGCTGAAAAGGTAAGTGTTTGCAAGGTAAGTACTGCTGAAAATCCTACTGACATGTTTACAAAATCTCTTTCAAGCTCAAGGTTAAACTATCTATGCAGCCTATTGAAAATAGGCATTGGCTAATGATGTTGCTGTCTGTTTAAAGAAACCCATGTAGGTCATCAAGCTTGTTGCTGGGGAGCTTTTATTCTTGAGTGTCATGAGGGTGATTTGTGGGATGACACATCAGATTAAAAGACCCATTCATGTTGCTGAAGTGGAAATGCCTTTGAAGAAATTTTGCCAGCTCATTTAAATTGATCTTATGCCATCACGTGATTATATTCCTTTTGGTTAATGGTTTTTTAAAAGGAGTGTTGTATTGTGAGGGTGTATTGTTCTTCTGGGCTGATTTTGCTTGGCGGTAATGTTGATTGTTGATTAATAAAGCTTCATGATACTACTTGGAGAGTGGATGTACACCAAATTGGTGGAACCACTATAAATTGTGTCTGTCTCTTCTCCTTGATTCTTATTTTGCTGTTTTTGTGCATTCTGTTTTATCACTCTCCATCTTCTGTCGTACTTCTCTCTCACTCGTTCTCCTCTCGCCTCCGGTCACCGTCCGACACACCAACGAGCCGCCGGTAGCGTCGCGTTCTCCCTTCCAACGACGCTTCGTTCCATATCTGCCCACCGTCCGACACAATAAGGTCGTTCAAATCTGTTTCATTCCAACGACGTTTCATTCCAGATCTGTTACCGTCCGACGCAGCACGGCTCGTTCAGATCTGTTTCGTTCCAGATCCGGTCACCGTCTGAGACAGCAGGGCTCGTTCTAGATCTATTTCGTTCCAGATCCGTTTCATCCCAGATCGTGGGGGCTCGTTCGTGGCAGTCGTTTCTCTTTTTTTTTTTAAATTTATAGAAACATTGAAAGAAGAAAGGGAAGGGAGAAAAAGGGAAGAAAAAGAAGAAAAGGGGGAGGAGTGGGAAAAGAGCAGAAAAAGAGAGAAAAAAAACACAATGGTGACGGTTCGGCGTCGGCGATGACGACGAAGACAACGGCGGCAGGTGGCTATTGGTTACAAAGTTGTTTGGTGGTGATGGTGAGAAGACAGAAGAAGAGAAGATGAAGAAAAAGAAAGAAGAAAGAAATAATAATAATAATTTATTTTTATTTTAAAATAATCTTTTTTAATAAAAAAAATATTGTCACATTAGCAATCTGTTAACATTTAACGTAAAAATGGATGAAGGGACCAAAATGAAACGAAATTCAAACCTTAGGGACTAATTTGTCGAGTTTCAAAACTCAGGGACCAAAATGAAACCTAACCCAAACCTCAGGGACCAAAAGTGTATTTTTCCCAAAAAAAAACAGTATGAATTATCAAAAGATACTAAAATAAAAGTCATCTTACAAAAATATTGTACTGGATTTTTAATAAATATATATGAATAAAATGCAACAATTACCGATCAATATATATGAATAGAATGTAGTATATCAAACAAATATACATGAATAGAATGCAACAGTCAAACAAATGCAGAGTTTTTTTTTTAAAGAAATATATATGAATAGAATGCAGCAATCAAACAAATTTATTTAAAAAAAAACAGTATGAATCGACACACATATATACAAATGCAGAGTTTTCAAGAAATATATATATATATATATACACAAATGCAGAACACAAATTCAACCAAATCAAAGCAATGCAAGTGCAGTAGAGCGAGAGAGATATACTTACGAATCCACAGAAATCAGCAGCAGCTAAGAGAAAAACGATTGAAAAAAACAGACACGAATTAGAATCATCAAGAAGCGCGAGAGAAATTGGAAGAATTAAACTGAAGGAGAATTTTAGCATTACCAGAAAGAGTGATGAAACAGTGGAAGAGAGAGAAGAGTGAATGACGTCAAATGGCTTATCGAATGATGGGAAGCTTATCGAATAAAAGAAAGAGAGTTGAGGGTTAAAATTGGAATAAAATTTTTTAAGTTTAAAATCCTGCCAAATCCGAGCTATTTGGAACGGATTTTTTTTTTTAAAAAAAAAAACAATATTTGAAATCAGAACTGAGTTCAAATATATTACTTTCGGTGCATCCAAACACGTGAAAGGATTTAAAATCCTAATTGATTTGAAATCATCCCAAATTTAGAGGTTCCAAACACGGTTATGGTACAATTGTTGTTAAAATTTATTTTATTGTTAACAATTTTTTTAATTGCACAATAAAAGCTCCCACTTTTTTTTTTTTTTGAAACAATAAAAGCTCCTACCTTTTAAGTTAGGTATGATCTTAAAATCTATTGCACTACATGTCATCGTTGAGCTAAGCTCACATTCTGCTCAATTCAATTTCTTTTTTTTTTTTTTTTTTTTTTTTTGTATCAGGCTTCTCAATTTAATTACATCTTTTGAAATTTAAATTTTCTTTCTATTCAGTAATTACCATTAATGTCATTAATGAAATATTGGCATGATAGGTTCATTCATACCACAACACACAAACTAACTAAAATTATTTAATACACATATATTGCATAAGAATTTCAATTATATCTATGAAATGTAAGTTTTGTTTCTATTTGGTAATTAGCATTAATGACATTAATGAAATATATTAGCATGACATGTTCATTAATTCGTACAGCACTACATCAATGTAGTTAAAATTTTTTAGAGAAAAATACATTTTTGGCCACTGACGTATTGGTTAGGTTTCATTTTGGTCCCTAATTTTTCAAACTCGATATTTTTATTTCTAAGGTTTAGATTTCGTTTCATCTTAGTCTCTCCATCCATTTTTCGATTAAAAATTAACGAAATGCTGACGTGACACCAATTTTTTATTTAAAAATAAAAATAATAATAAATTAATAAAAAAATTATTGTTTTTTTTTACTTCTTCATCTCTCCTCTTCTTCTTTTCTTCTTTTTTCTTTTCTTAACCCAGCCCGACGACCGATCTACGCCATCAATTTTTTTTCTTTTCTTCTCTTCCTTTCTTTTTCTTTTTCTTTTCCTTCTCCTTATTATTATTATTATTTTTTTGTATTAAAACTCGAAAGGAGGAGAGAGTCCTCCATTTTCAACATCAGAATGAGTGAGGTCTCTCCTCCCTCCCCTTTCAGATCCGAAACGGGAAACAGAGGGGGAGATCCCTCCTCCCTCCTCGATTCAGATTTGAAACGAGCTGGAGGGAGGGTTTTGACAAAAAAAAAAGAAAAGAAAAAGAAAATAAGAAGAAGGAAAAGAAGAAGAAAGGATGAGAAGAAAAGAAAAAAAAAATCGACAACATCGGCCAAGCTGAAAGAAGAAGAAGAAAGAAGAAAAGGAGGATGAGAGGTGAAGAAGTAAAAAAAAAATAATAAAATAGTAATCTTTTTATTAATTTAATATTATTTTTGTATTTAAAAAAATAGGTACCACGTCAGCATTCTGTTAATTTGTAACGAAAAAATGGATAGAGGGACTAAACTGAAATGAAATCTAAACCTTAAGGTAATAATGTCGAGTTTAAAAACTCAGGACCAAAATGAAACCTATTCCAAATCCCATAAATCAAAAGTATATTTTTTCCAATTTTGTAATAGACATATATTAGGTTAGTATTTCATTAATGACTTGAATAGAGAAAACTAAATATAGATGCAAAATAAAAAAAAAAAAATTAAATATTTTTGAAGTTAAAGATCTAAATAATACATGATGAGGAAAATTTAGAGACTAAATTTAATTAGAGTAATATAGCTTCATTTTATTATTTCAAAGTTTATTTTTTATTAAAGAAAAAATATCTTATGTAATATATTTCATAACACTTATTTCACTGGTCAACTTAGGTACAGTTTAACTGACTAAGTTGTAAAAAAGAAAAAACGTTAAACTGGTTAAAACATACCTCACTGGTCATTAAAATGTTAAATGTTTGAATCTCTTTTTCTGAAAAAAATAATAATAACACCGAATATTGTATTAAAAAGGAAAAACTCACGTCGGCAATAATCTCCTAACAAGGAAAAGATGGTTCACTTCCCAAAAAAAAGTGATTGTGAATCACTAGACAATTTTATTTATATTCAAATAATCTCATCCACCCTCAAATGGAGTAATATATTAAATTCAAATAGAGTAATATATTAAAAATAATTTAATTTTATACATTTATTTATTGTGCATTGTATTTATGATCCTTTCGAAAGGTCCTTATAAATAAGACTACACTCCAAACCTTATTTGCTATAAAAAAAAACAACTTTTCCATACTGAAAAAAGAAAAAGCACAAGAAATGGTTGCCTCGATCAAGTTTTTTTCTCTACTCTTCTTCTTTTGTCTCCTCTCCAAAGGTATATATATTATATATGGTTAAAATAGTTTAATCGTAAATTCTAAAATTTTATAGTTATTTTTTTATTTTGGTATTTGAACTTTCATATAATTTCATATTTTCTAATATTTTTTAGATCTTTGCATGAAAAATTACTTTTTGCTCTTTTCCCTGAATTTTTAACATAATTTAAACTAAATTATAGTTTTATTTTGAAACTCAATCCGTCGCCTACTATACGTGTCTTTCAAGACTTATGCATAAATATCTACTCATCAAATACGTGAACAAACGAGTACATGTCATATATTACAATTCTTTTCTCTCCAAAGTTTAGACAGAACATTTGAATGTTAAAAAAGTACCATGAAAGAAGAAGCACAAAAGTTCAACAGTGACTAAAATAGGACTTGAAACTTAATGTTGGATGTCAAACGTAACCTTATATTTTGTTATTTACTTTCACATGATTTGGGTTTGGATCATTTTCAGGAAATTGTGAGTGCTCATTGAAGGACATTGCAATCAGCCAGACTACAACTGGAGTTCAAGTAAACGGCAAGCAACAATGGAGAGCCACAATCACAAACAATTGTATTTGTTCTCAATTAAGTTTGAAGTTGGATTGCAGTGGATTTAATACAGTTGAGGCAGTTGATCAATCCATCTTAATGGTTGCAGGCTCTGTGTGTTTGGTTAATCAGCCAATCTTTCAATCAAAACCCACTTCCTTCACTTATGCTTGGGATAATGCCTTTCCTTTCAAGCCCCTCTTCTCTCAAGTTGTCTGTTCTTAACTTCTCTCTTTTTTATTTGATACTTCCATCTCTTCTACTTCTTACCCTATCTTTACAAATAAAAAGGAACTCACAGTTTGTATTAGTTTCTAAGGTATATGATATGAATTATATATATGTGCGCTTGTTTTTGCATGCATAAAACATGCGTTCATGCATTATTGGTATTACTGTTGTTCCAATCTTCTTTATACAAATGAAAAGAAGCCCAAAACAACTCTTGCATCTACCATACCCTCATCTGCTGCTATTATATATACAAATGAATAAGCCCTAAACAAACTTACAACAAAATACAAACCGAATAACAAACTATAAAACAAACTTACAATAAAATACAAACCAAATAGCAAACTTACAACAAATTAGAATAACAAACTAAATCATAATATTCCCCCTCAAGTTGGAGTGTGCAAGTCTAAAACACTCAACTTGTCCATAAAATCATTTAATACAGGAGAAGACAAAGCTTTTGTGAAAACATCTACAAGTTGTAAGCTTGGCCGAATGGGAAGAAGCCGAAGAAATCCTTCATTGATCTTGTCCCTTACGAAATGGCAATCAATCTTTATATGTTTGGTGCATTCATGGAATGTCAGGTTGGAAGCGATGGCAATGATAGCTTGATTGTCACAATACACCAGAGATGGAGATATATGAGGAAGCTGGAAATCATGAAGGAGCTAATAAACCCATACAAGCTCACTAGTAACAGTTGCTAAAGCACGATACTCCGCTTCAACTAAAGAACGAGAAACGGTGGACTGTTTCTTAGACTTCCAAGATATCAAGGAATCTCCCATGAACACACAAAATCCTGTAACAGAGCATCTAGTATCAACACAAGTTCCCCAATCTGCATCAACGAAAGCCTTCAATTGAAATCTGGAAGTGGGTCGTAATAAAGCGCCTTAGCTTGGCGAACGTTTCAAATAGCGAAAAAACTGATCATGTGCAGCTTTCAAATGTTGAGTCGTTGGTTGCTGAATGAACTGACTCAAACGATGTACTGAAAAAGAAATACCAGGACTTGAAACTTGAAGATATAACAGTCTTCCAATGAGGCGTCGATAGGAAGTAATTTCATCAGGTAGTAAGGGAGTACCAGCTGATTTTGAAAGCCATAGGTTAGGATCCATAGGCAATAGTGCTGGCTTAGCATCTAAGAAACCAGAATCCTCAAGTATTTGAAGACAATATTTTTGTTGAGAAAGAACTAGCCCTTGTTTAGATCTAGCCATTTTCAAACCAAGGAAATACTTAACAATGCTCAAATCTTTGAGCATAAAATGATCGTTAAGAATAGCCTTAACATAGTCAATTGCTATCATAGAAGGACATGTTAACAATATATCATCCACATATACTAGCGGTGCAACAAAATTAGATCTATTACCTCGTGTGAACAAGGAATAATCAGACTTAGACTGGGTGAAACCATGAGTTAATAAAGCAAAAGAAAACTTGGTAAACCACTGCCGAGAAGCTTGTTTTAAGCCATAAATGGATTTATGAAGGTAACAAGCAAGTTTCTCCCCCTTACCAAGAACAAGAGAAGTATTATAGCCAAAAGGTATAGACATATAAACTTGTTCAAATAGATCATCATTCAAAAAAGTGTTGTTCACATCCATTTGAGCAATGGACCAATTATAAGAAATGTCCAATAATGTGAGTAAGACTTTTACCGTGACTATTTTGGCTACTAGTGAAAAAGTTTAAAAAAAATTTATTCCTTCCTATTGATTTTAACCTTTAGCCACAAATCTTGCTATATATCGATCCACTGTGCCATCAAATTTGTATTTAACCCTATAAACTCATTTGGAGCCAATAGTATGATGTCCTTTTGATACAGAAACAACAGACCAAGTATTAATTATTTCCATTGCTTCCAACTCATCTACCATAGTTTTTTGTCATTAAGGGAATTTAGTAGCTTGATGGTAATAAGTAGGTTCATGAACCATAGTTACATTTAGTAAAAATTCTCTATGAGTGGAAGAAAAAACATGGTACAAAATATACTTTCCAAGTGAATATGGGCGAGGATCACTAACTAGCAAAAACTGTTGTTTTAATATATTGCAATGGAAATCTTTAAGATATGTAGGAGGACATTTAGAACGAGTAGATCGTCTAGGAACAATACTTTCAGCAGGCTAAGCACAAGTGTTATCGATCTCATCAACATTTTCAACTGGACTATTAAGATTAGAGCAACCAACATCATTATGATCAGTGTTACCCATGAGAACTTTGAGATAAATATAAGAGAATATTATTAATCTCACATGATGTTGAATGAATACAGAGCCTTGCTATTTAAAGAGAAGAAAAGGTTGTAACAAACCTTAACAAATTGTAACAAACTTTACAAAGAAATAATAAAATACAAAATGAATAACAGAATCATTCCTAAATACAAGAGAAATAATTAATAACAGAAATATTCTTATCAGTTAATATCCTCCCTCAAACAAAATGCCAACATAAGTCAGGATGGCATGAGTTTGGACCGAAGTGTATAAAACCGAGCTTGAGTTAAAGGTTTAGTAAAGATGTCTGCAAGCTCGGAAGCAGTAGGAATATATCGTAGAGCAATATCCTTTCGAACAACACGTTCACAAATAAAATAAAAATCTACCTCAATGTATTTAGTTCTGCCATGAAAAACAGGATTATTAGCAAGTTGTATAGCAGAAAGATTATCACACCAAAGTTGAGGTGGAGATGTGCAAAACATATGTAAGTCTCGAAGTAGTTGACATAACAAAAAAAGTTCAGCTGTCGTGGTTGTTAACGCTCGATATTCAGCCTCGGTTGAACTTCTGGAAACTGTGGACTGTTTCTTGGCACCCCAAGAAATAGGATTAAGCCCAAGAAAAATCACAAAACCAGTGATAGGACCTAAATAGTCTTATTTTATCATCTCTAATCTAAGCTTGTTAGAGTAATTTTATGCTTTACTTGTCTTATTTACAAGATCTTTGAGCTTATGCAATGTCGGGAGCTTGTCTTATTTATAGGATCTTTGAGCTCAGACAATGTCGAGAGCCAATCACGCTAATTTGGTGTTAATTCAGGCTAATTACGGAGTTTTGGAGCTATCTCGATGTCTTGGACGGCGAGGAGGTGAAAAGACCCAATTGTGCTGAAGCGGGCCAGAAGAACGACACCAAAAGCCGAAGATTGAAGCCCCAAACCGAGAAGAAACGAGACAAGACCGGGAAATAAAATAGCAAGGCACAGATCAGGGATGGTGTCGAGACGCTGTCCCTAGCGTCTCGACGGCGACGCGAAAACCAGGCGGAGCATAAAGTCCGTAGCGTCGAGACGCTACCCTTGGCATCTCGACGCTGCGATGTTTCCTATAAATAAGTAGTCTTGGTTTAGTCTGCCGTGAGGTTAGAAATTTTGTCCTTTTATGATTTCTTTCGCCTCTTTTACTTTCCAGTACTTTTGTGGACCTTTTTAGATCATATTTCATGTATTCTTTCATGCCTATTTGCATTTTCACTTTGTTTATGAGTAGTTAAACGCATCTATATCGTTGGATTGAGATTATGCTTTGATTTCTATTTAGTTGGCTAAGTTTTCTGGTGTTTTATGCACTGTTCTCGCTGTGTTTTCATTAAGTCTTGCATGTTATCCCGTTTAAACCAATACATGAGGCTAGTCTATTAGGATTGACGGCCCTATGTGATTACTGTTTGTGTATTCAATCAATTATTTTTAGACAGCCACTAGGTTGAGGCAAACCATTCTCTACATGAGACGACCCTTGATAGGCCTAGGATGCATGTTAAAGGTTGCATGAATTAGATTTAAATTGCATTTAAATTTAGTTAATGAAATTCCGGACCCACGATCCCAAAGCGACTAGTTTAAGTAGGTGATTGTGAAATTGCTTATTATAAATTAGTTAGATATAATTTAGTGACCGTTGCGAGGTCTCAGATGTTTGTTATTTTATGTATGAGGGGTGGCAAGTGATAAAGAATAAAATTAATTAATCTTGTTAATTGCAGAATTCACGGTTAGCAAGTTAATTATCACAAGTTAGTGTAGGGGGATCCTCCGAGTAACCAAGAAGTCAACCGGACTAATGAAATCAGCACAGAATAATTATTAGAGAAAACTAGGAAGTCAAACGAAATAGAGTCAGGCATAAGAAATCTTAATCCAGTGATCCCTTTCATGTTATTAACTTTCGTCTTATTTCTCATCTGCATTCTTTATTTTGTCTCTTTTAAATTCAGCATTTATTTATTTTCACTTGTCCTTCTTTCCAAAATCTCCCCTGTTTTATAAGCACAAAATTCTGCACTTACTAGGTCCCCTTCCCTGTGTTCGACTCCGGCCACTATTTCTACAAAATAGTTTTAGTGTCATGGATTATAAATTTTTTTTGACACGAGTCTCGACAGCTCGTCCCGTCAACTAGTCATAGAACGCCTATCAATCGGATCACCAGTCCAGTCGGAGTCACTATAAGCCGTCAACTTAAGTTCAGAGGATGATGGACGCTTAAAACAAATACTATGATCTATAGTTCTAGCAATAAATCGCAAAATTCGTTTAGCAGCAACCAAATTTGCAACAGTAGGCTTATGCATAAATTGAGATAATTTACTGACAGAGAAAACTATATTCGGGCGTGTGAAGGTCAAATACTGTAAGGCCCCAATCATTGCTCTAAACGAACGAGCATCATCATCACAACACTGAATATTATCATCAGAGCAACTAGTTAAAGAGATTGGTGTCTTACAAGATTTTGCACCAGCCATCCCAAAATGCATAAGAACATCCCTTGCATACTTTGCCTGTGTAACATAAATTCCTGCAGAATGTTGATTAATTTCTAGCCCAAGAAGTACCAGAGAGAACCAATATCAGACATATCAAAGTGAAGACACAATTGAGCAATTAGAGAAGAGATATAAGAAGGATCACTCCCAATAAAGATGATATCATCCACATACAAAAGCAAATATGTAACAGACTTCCCATACTCTCGAATGAATAAGGAAGAATCAGCAGAAGAGGCCACGAAACCAAGTGTAAGTAGATATGAGGTAAAACATTCAAATCAAGTCCTGGGAGCTTGTTTCAATCCATAGAGAGATTTTACTAGCTTGCAAACAAGATTAGGCCTAATGGTATCCTCAAAACCTTGAGGTTGTTGCATATAGACCCCATCATTTAAAGTGTCATGAAGAAACGCATTTTTAACGTCAAGTTGCCTAAGATCCCATCCAAACTGTTCAGCCAAAGAAAGAATAATTCTAACAGTGGGTTTTTTTACAACCGGACTAAATGTTTCATCAAAATCTATGCCTTCCTGTTGATGATAACCCATTTGCATCCTATAGCGGACTTATTTTCAGGCAGAGGAACAAGAGTCCAAGTGTCTTGCTGAAGCAAAGCGTTAAATTCGTCAGTCATGGCCTGTTTCCAAACACCTATCTTACTAGCTTTGGTAAAACATGTAGGTTCAGTATTCAAATCACCACACTGTTTTTCAGCAACAAAAACTTTCCTTTTTGTGATACCCGACTTGGCTCTAGTTACAGATGCCTATTAGGTACAGGTGGCTCAGTAACAGAAGAAGTAACAGGTAAGTCATTGCATACATTAGTATCAGTAGAGGGCAAAGACACAATATTCTCAGCACATGATAAAGACACCAAAGTGTTTGTTGGAGGAGTTGGAGATTGTGTAGATATAGAAGTTGGTTGTTCTTGACCTGGACATGGTTGCTGGGATATAGGATTTAGAGATGGTTATGATGTTGGATGTGGTAGGGACTGTGAAGAAGGTAGAGATACAGAGGAAGGAGTAGTAGAGAGAAGAAGAGAGTAAGGCAACTGATATGAAAGAAAAGTTGAATGTGAAGGAGTAGAGGAACTTGGAGGAGGAAGATTTGATTCAGCAAATGGATAGGAAGTTTCATCAAACCGAACATGATGAGAAATAAGAATTTTTTTTGTTGCTCATATTGTAGCACCAATAACACTTGTACTCTAATGGATTACCGAGAAAGGCACATTTGGTTGTTTTTGGCTGAAGTTTATGAGAATTATATGGTTTAAGAAGAGGGTAGCCAGCGCAACCAAAAACTTTATGATGGTAATCATGTGGGCGTTTACAAAGACATTCAAATGGTGGCTTATTATTCAAGGAGATAGACGAAAGTCTATTAATGAGGAACCCTGCAGCAGCAAAGGCATAAGACCAAAATTTTAAGGGCATATAAGACTGAAGCATTAAGGCCAGAGCAACTTCAATGATATGGCGAAGCTTACGTTCAGCCACACCATTCTACTCAAGGGTGTAGGCACAAAATGTTTGGTGTAAAATGCCATTAGAGGAAAGATAATTTGCAAGGGATTGATTGACAAATTCTCCTCCCCCATTAGTTCGCAAGGTTTTAATAGAAGTAGATAATTGGTTTTCAATAAGAGGTTTAAAACACATAAAGACAGCAGGAACGACATATTTTTTTGCAATTTGAAATATCAAAGTATATCGGGATAGATCATCAATAAAAGACACATAATACTTAAAATCAATGATTGAAATTTTAGGAGCTGGACCCCATACATCACTATGAAGCAACTTCAATGGATACATGGAAAACGTAGTACATTTTGGAAAAGGAAGTTTATGCATCTTACTAGAAAGACAAAACTCGCAGACACAACGATTGTTATTACATATAGGTAAACTAAGATGACGAAGAATAGTATGGAGCACTTGCGAGTTAGGATGGCCTAACCGATTATGTCATAGAGTAGAGGATGACTTGACGCTGATATGAGCAACAGGAGAAGAGATTGATGAGTTGGTAGACATGGAAGAGGCAACAACTGGAGTGATATGATAGAGACCATTTTGACTAGGTCCTTAGAAGAGAAGGCGTCCTGAAGTTTTGTCCTAAATAGAGAATCAGTCATAATAAAAAATAACAACACAATTATTGTCAACACATAATTGATGTATAGACAGAAGATTATTCGAGATATGAGGCACACACAAAAGATTTGATAAAGACAAAGAGGAAGTAGATGAAATAGGAAATGTGTCAGAACCTGTGTGAGTTATAGGGAGACTTTGCCCACTGCCAACAGAAATATGCTCATCACCATTATATTCAGAAGCCACCGATAAGTTACCAAGATCAGCTGTAACGTGCGCATTGCACCTTGAATCAACAAGCCACGACAAAACAGAGGGAGGAGCAGAGGGATTCGTCGTATTCAAATAAAAGTTGTTTTGTGAGGCCACCACGGCAGCAAGTTGAGGTGGTGGATGACGACCCTGATAGTGATAGTTCATCCTATTATAACAATCCAAGGCGTTGTGACCTAGTCGCTAACAAATTTGATAGGAGGGACGATTGTCAAGAGCTAAGGAATTTGTAAAATTAGGGATACGACCTCTGCCATTTTTCGTTCTGAGGAGAAAAACGTTCACGACCATTGTTGCGACCGCGACCGTGTACCCTACCACCATTAAAAGGGGGACGAGTAGAAGGAGGTTGAGCAGCAGCAAACGTAACAGTAGGTTGAGAGATGAGATCTCTCGTTTCGACTGTTTGTCGAGGGCTGACTCTTCAGACTTCATCAGGACATGTAACTCACCAAAACAAATCGGTAGTGATCGAGTGCGCATCGAAGTATGCAAAGTGTTGTAGTCAGTTGGTAACCCATTCAATGTATAGATCAGAAGATCCTCGTCATTGACTATAATGGAGGCATTGGCTAACTTGTCTTTGATTTCCTTGATCCGCTTGACATAAGCAATGATAGATTCATTCACTTTCTTCAAAATGGACTAAAAATCAAGTTTCAATTTGACTACATTAGTACAAGAGCTTGAGGAATAGTGTTTTTCAAGTACCTCCCACATTTCCTTAGAGGTAGTGTTGCCGAAGACATAAGCAAGAGCTTCAGGAGCCAAGGTGGCGTTGATAAGCGTCATTAGGGCCTAATCTTTTGCAATCCAGTCACCATGCTTCATATTGATCACAGGAGTAGCTACTTCAGAAGGAGACGATGTTGAATTAGTAGGATTCTCAGTGGTGGAAGAAGTTGCAGCAACCGAAGAAAGAAATTCAGCAGGTTGTGGAATGGAACATCAACAAAACCGAAGAGCTTATGAGCCTTGAGAATCGATGTAAGCTGAAATTTCCAGAGAATAAAATTTGAAGAATCCAATCGGATAGAAATCAGATTACAAATATTAGACAATAAAAAAAAAAATTGGAGAGTGAAGATCCTTCTGAGTAGTAGGCGTGACAGAATCCATGATTTTTTCGAAGAGAGAAAAAAAAATGAAATACGAGAGGAAAAAAAAGATCAAAGACGTAAGTCAAATCTGCTCTGATACCATGAGAACTTTGAGAGAAATATAAGAGAATATTGTTCATCTCACTTGATGTTGAATGAATACCGAGCCTTGCTATTTAAAGAGAAGCAAAGGCTGTAACAAACCTTAACAAATTGTAACAAACTTTACAAAGAAATAATAAAATATAAAATGAATAACAAAATCATTCCTAAATACAAGAGAAATAATAACATAAATATTTTTATCAGTTAATAACCCATAGGAATATTATCAACATGACCAGTAGAAACAGAAACATTATCAACACGATCAACATGAGAAATAACAACAGCATGATCGGGAATTGAAACACTATCATGAATATTTTCAATAGGTGTTGGCAAAACAAAATCCTTCAAGAAATCAGGTGTAGATGAAGCTGCAGTTGTTGGACTAGAATGAAAAGGAAATAATTCCTCAGAGAAGAAAACATCTCTTGAAATGAAAAAATGTTGTTTTGAATATCATACAGTCTATAGCCTTTAATTCCTGTTGGATACCCAATAAAAACACAAGGGCTTATTGTAGGATCAAACTTGGTTCTATGAAGAGATAAAGTGGAGGCATAAACCAAGCAACCAAAAGTCCTCAAGCAAGAATAGTCAAGTATCTTCCCAAAAAGTACAGCATAGGGTGACTTATTTGACAATAATTGCATAGGCATGTGATTAATAAGGTAAGTAGCAGTGAGTACACATTCACCCCAAAAAATGAGAGGAACTCTAATACATCAAAGACCGTGCAACATTCAAAAGATGTTGGTGCTTACGTTCAACAATAGAGTTTTGTTGAGGAGTTATTACATAGGAATATTGATGTCAAGTCCCAGTTGAAGCAAAGAAATCCTCAAAACTCAACTCAGAAGCATTGTTTGGTCTAAAAACCTTAATCACTTTAGAAAACTGAGTCTCCACAAGTTTAAAGAAAGGAGGTATAATATGTGAAACATCACTCTTGTGTTTAAGCAAATACACCCAGGTATATCTAGAACAATCATCAACCAATGTCAAAAATAAGAAAAATCCAGCATGAGTTTGAGCACTAAAAGGCCCTCAGATGTCACAATGGACTAAATAAAAAAAAAAAAAAAAATCTCTATTTAGACAATGGACAAACATGGCAAACATTATTCTTAGTATCACTAAAAAATAAATGTGGCTTCAACAAATTTAAACGAGCAAAAGATGGATGTCCCAAGCGTTTATGTCATACTTTAGATGAAACACTACATACCATGGTAGCGAGGTATGAGCAGTACGACTAGGAAGCTGAAGCAAGTAAAGCTCATCAACACAACTAACCTTGCCAATCCTCTTCAATTATAACTTGTCCTGAAGGAAATAGTCATGGCCAGAAAAATTAACAGAGTAACGAGAATCTTTAAGTAAGGAGCTAACTGAGAACAAATTATAATAGAACTGTGGTATAAAGAGAACATTATTCAAAAACAGATCATCTCCCAATCGAACATCACAAACATATTTGACTGAGAATTTGTTTTAATCAGGCAGAGTAACAGTAGTATTAATGGTAGGTCGAATATTGACAAACAACGATTGATTACAACAAATATGAGTAGAAGCCCCTAAATCTATTACCCATGTTGTTAAGAATTGAACTTCATTCGAAGCATTAATAGATAAACAGGTACCTGCAATGTGATTCACCTTCGATGTAGATTGGGAGCTAGAACTCCCTAAATGACTCTGCAACATGTTCATAAGTTGAAAGTACTGATCAGTACTAAGGCTAGCAAAAAAGGTCGTTTGATTGGCTGTAACACCAGAATTTTCAGTTTGTTTATCATGCTCAGCAGTCGATTTTGAATTTTGCCCTGTGTTTGAGTTCCCAAACTTGTAACCTGGTGGATATCCATGCAATGTATAGCATTTATCTACTACATGGCCCTTTATACCGCAATTAAAACAAATAGGCGGTGAACTCTGGCCATCTCTTCGCTTGGATCGATCATTGGAGTTCCTTTTGCCATTATCAGATGAGACAGAAAAGTGCTACAGTTTCGACAGAAGATTTACTGGTAGCCTTTTGGCGCTCTTCTTGAATCACAAGCGAAAATAGTTCATGTCTGGAATCAAATTCATTAAAATAATCTGAGTACGAAGAGGTGCATAAACTTCATTAAGCCCCATCAGTAAGATCGTCACGAACTGAAAATCGAAGAATTCAATTAAGGATTTTGATCCACCACAAGAACATTTGTCAGTAGGTCGATTCTCAATTAATTCGAGCCAGAGAGACACGATCTTCACATAATATGTTTTAACAGAGAGCAATCCTTGTGAAAAAAGTTGCAAGATCCTTGCGCAATTGGTAAATATGAAGGTCGTTTACCTATCGGTAACGAATCTTGAGTTCATCCCAAATATCCTTTGCACAACCAGTTATTACAAGGCTAGCGGCAATATCTTTGGAAATCTAATTCATGATCCAGGATGTCACGATGTCATTATTACACTGCCAAGTCGAAGAAAGAGCTCCATCTGGTTTTGGAATTGAACCATTCACAAAACCTAATTTCTTTTTACCAGATAATGCAAGAAGCATGGCCTTACTCCATGAAATATAGTTGCTAGCACCAACCAATTGCTGAGTAACAAGCGTAGTAGTCGGCGCTATAGAATGATGCAACAGATATGGATTCAATTGTCCTTCAATTTCAGTAGTAGAAAGAATTGAAGCGGTCGAAGAAGATCTGTCAACCATGGCGGAAGAGAAGAAACAAAGATAGATGGAGAAAAAGAGTTTTTTCTCAAAAGAATGTAAAGCGCGAAGGGAAGGAAGAAGAATAAATTTCTTAAAAATCCCCGCTCGAAGAAACAACACAAAAAAAAAAATTGCTCTGATACCATAACACAAGTAATGAGGCCAAAGGAGAGTTCAATATTATTGATAAATGAAAAGAACTTTTGCATCTACAATACCCTCATCTGCTGTTATATATAAACTTACAACAAATTAGAATAACAAAACAAACTTACAACAAAATACAAACCAAGTAACAAACTTACAACAAATTAGAATAACAAATTAGAATAAAAAATTGAATCATAATATGACTCATTATTCCAACAACAAAGTTGAATTAGCTTGATAATTAAGGGGCAAAGCTAGAAATTTTCCTAAACAAAATTTTACCTTCTAACTTTTTATGTATATATAATCTTTTAATTCTATCAATTTTGAATCCATATACTCTAGATTTGAATCCTCTCACTCCACATGTTGAACTAAAAAAAAAAAAGATAAAAAGAAAATTTAAAAGAGAATACTAAAATTTTAGGGGTAAACTTAAACTAGAGAAAAACTACAAAATTATATAAGTATTATATATTCGTGTTTCTTTTAATTACGATAAATTAAGATGTTCTTGGACTTAAACATTTTGAGAGAAGTGTGACTCGTGTATAAATTTGAAGAAGACTCAAATTATACATAATGTTTTTTTTAAAAAAATATACATAATGTTTTTTTAAAAGATGTATCCTTAATAAACATTTAAATTAGAAGGTATAAGAGACCCCTCCTAACCGATGCAAAGAACTCAACACGTGAAGAGATGAAGACCAATACTAGAAAGCATCAAACTTTTCTTTCAACATCCAACCCCATACGATATGGACAAAAAAGTGGAACAAAATTTCTCTCTTTACTTTCAATATGTATATTTTTAAATAGAAATTACTCCATGCCGCAAAGATTGAAAAAGAGTGGTATAACTATATAATATAAATAATTAAAGTTAAATAATGGATTGTGTGAGCATATCAAGATTTTTTGAATTCTGGTATCCCAATTGATTTTTAATATATAATAAGTGGATTAAGAAAGCAATCCACTAGAGAGAGTTTAAGTTTTACCTATCAAATTATTACTAATTAGCCTTGTTTTGGGGCATTGAGATTTGTTTCACACTGAAAATGAAGTGCCATTGAGATTGCTGCTGCTACTCCATCCTCATATCATTATGAGCCACCTCTTTCCTTTACTAAAAAATCTTTCTTTTTTCCACAAAAACAATTATCATTATCATTTCCCCATAATTCACTAATTAAATAAAGATAAAAGTTTCATTTTTTTAAATTTATTTTTTGGTAGATAAAATGTGGAAAAGTGAAGGTAGAGTTTTAAATTTTACCTCAAGGAAGAAGAGTAGATGTGTTAACTATGAAACTATGCATCTATTGACAATTCTTGTTTTGCTTTTTTTTTAAAAGCATCTATTTAATTGAACGAATCAAATTTCTTTTATTTAATATTAGACTTAAATAAATAATAAATTTAATACTTTTTAGTTTCAAATTTTTTGGTGCTAAGAATATATTTCTATTTGATCCACAAGCTTAGAAATTTTTCATATTAGTTCCTAACCTTTAGGAAAAGGTTCTAAAATGCCCTTGTTTTTTTTTTTTTTAGAAAAGTGATTGGATGGTTAGTTACTAACAAAAAAAGATAATTTAGCTACTAGATTTGTTTGATGTGCATATTTGGCAAAGTCAACTCCCAAATTATCTTTTCATTAGTTAATTAATAGTATATGGACCTTATCGACCCATTTTCTAAAGGTCAAGAATTGGTTTTTAAAATTTAGGGACCAAACAAATTTGATCATGTTCATACTAGGGACCAAAAGTGTATTTTATTCTTATTTTAAATGTTTTATCAATGATTCATTGATTAATTCGTGGACAACTATTTTTAATTTATTTTAATAAAGGTAGTAATTTTCCCATTTTTGTTTTTTTTAATTCAAGCATCATTGAATGAGAAATATGCCACTTGGCTTTTTTTTTTTTTTTTTTTTGAGTTCATATGCCACTTAGCTTGGGGCTATATTAGAAAGACTTTCCTCCTTGACTAAAGACGAGGGAAAGTTGGAGAGAACACAAAAATGGGGAAGAAGACGCAGTGGCTTTCTTTGCCAAATTGCGAGCAATTGAATTGTGGTTTGAGTGCATGTTTGGGAGTGATTTTAAAAAGGCTAAAATCACTTTTGTCTGGTTTGAAATCACCTTGAAACATACCTTTAATTATTCAAAATCAATTTCATGTTTGATTTTACACTTTTAAACATGGTTTTCATATCATCAAAATTAATTTTGAATTGTTAAAGGTGTGTTTCAAAGTGATTTTGAATATGACAAAAGTGATTTTAACCATTTCAAAGTCACTCCCAAACATACACTGAAGCCACATGCACGAAAGAGATCGACTCAAAGCTGCTGGCTTGTCGTTTATTACTTGGATTTGTTCGCAGGTTATCAGACTCAACAAATTTTTAGAGGTGGTTTGGTTGTTACATCTAAAAACACAAATTTGAAACACAAGAATTCAATGAAAACAAGGTTGTATTTCATGTTTTCAGATATGTGTTTGATGTTATAAATTTTGTATAATTATTATTTTACAATATCATATAATTTATAATGCATTATACTATATAAATTTTAATTTCACAAAAATAAATTGAGTTTATAACATGAATTACTATATTTATTAAAAAAAAAATATCTTTTTTAATTTAATTTTGCATTTAAAAATTTTAAATTCAAAATCTGGATATACTAAAAATATATTAAAAAAAAGTTGTTTATTCAGAATTTCCAGTACTATTTGGATCACAAAGTTCAAAAACTTTTTTAAGAAATACATCTGTCAAATGCATATTTCCTGAATTTAGTGAATCTAAAAACATAAAACAGAATCCGAATGCCTACCAAACAGACTCTAAATCTCTCAGTGGCTTTCTAATTTCACCACTAGCTCACATTTAAAAACAATTTTAAATTATAATTTTAGTTTTATGCTTATTTGGTTCTTCAAATTGCAAAAATGTCTAAGATTTTTAACTTTGAAATTGATATCTAATAAGTCTCTAACAAATTTAAAATTTTATAGAATTAATTGATTTATTAGGTGTAAAGTTTAATTTTGTGTCTAATAAAATCTTAAAATTTTAATATTATGTCTAGTAGATCCATGAATTTTTAAAAATTTTAAAGTTCAAGAACTAAAATTGTAATTTTAAAAGTTCAAAAACTAAATAGACCAATCTCAAAGTTGAAAGACTAAATTTGTAATTTAAATTAAAAACAAAGATATTAAAACAATATATTTTATTGTTAAAGTATTAATTTTCTAATCTAGGTTGTTCATGAGTCCAATTTAAGAACAAATTCAGATTTATGTCAAAAATAATAATAATAATAATTAATATTAAAATAAAAATTCATTTAAAATTTTGCACCATAGTTCGATAGGCATAAAGTTTTGTACTAATCACAAAAAGGTTTGTAATTCAAATCTCCTACTCCCCATGTCAAAAAAGTATTTCATTCAAAGTTAGAGAAACTAAAAAAACAAAAACAAAAAAAACAAAAAAAAAAATTGAGGGATTAAAACAATTTTTTTTTAAAAAAAAGTAGACATTTAGAGACTATAAAATATATATATATATATATATATATATATATATATATATATATATAAATTTAGTTATCGGATATTATTTAAACTTTTTTTTTCGCACTGTCAACAAACAATTATTATCATTTTTCAATAATTTAAATCATATTGAAAATAGCCCTTATCAAATTACAAATCTAGCAAGTAGGTTAGTTCTTTAAATTCCTCCAAATTGTGCCAATAAACTGGCACAAAGTTGTACTAATGACCACGAGGTCTGTGGTTCGAATCCCCCTACCCCACATATTGTCAAAAAAAAATTCCTCCAAATTGCCAAATAATTTAATATATTCTAACACATGACTTGAACTAATATAAAAATTGATTTTTATTGGGAAATTTTTAAAATAAACATATATAATTTGTTTATATTATGATTTGAATGAAATAAGTGATATTTAATTACAAACCATTCTCAACATCATCTTAAGTTGTTATGCTTAATTTGTTTTATTTTAAATTGTGTTTCCATTAGAATATTTGGGGGTGAGAGTGACTGATTAAGTAACCATGTGAGTTTGAGTTGGAACCATTTTGACCCATAAATTTTTTAATAAAAAAAAAATGGAACTTTATTTGATTGTCAATTTATAGTTTGGATGTTATCTGAGGAAGATAATGCCCAAAACATGTAAAACAAAAAAATGCTTGATGTGGTCCCATCACCCTTTCTAATGAGACAAAAACACAAAAATGTGTGTCATCCATTTGTCATCTTTATTCTGTTCAAATAATAAAACTCTTTATGTTGGAAATATATAGTTTACTCCTTAAAATTTTGTCTCATTTTTAATTTGGTCCCAAAAGAATTTTAAACTGTTCTATTTTGGTTTACCAAATTAATAAAGTCCAAATTTAATACTTATTAAGGAATGGACAAAATGATGTCAAAAAAAAAGAAAAAAATGGACAAAAGGGAAAAAGAAAAGAAAAAAAAAAAGCGACAGTTTGTTTTATCGTTGATGAAAACTGTTGTATAATTAAGAGTTCATAATAATTTTATTATTTTAAAAAAAATATAGTTCATGATATTAGGGATGACAATGTAGACATATATTAGCAATTCTCAAATAAAAGTCAGAGAATACGTAAATAAATAATAGAAATTTTTAAGCATTTAAGATTATATATAAAAAAAAACGAAACAATAAATCATAAGTTTTTTTTTTTTTTTTTTTTTTTTTTTTTTTTTTTTTTTTTAGTTCAACAACATTTGGGGTGGGAGATTTTTGAACCTCTGACCTCTTGATAGCGAGCATAGCTAGCTATGTTTCCCTAATTAATTAAGCTAGTCTTTTATATTTAATTGGCCAAAATTATGCATTTTTATGTTCTTTTTGTAGGAATCATGTTTCGGAGTTAAATCGAGAATTTGGAGCTAAATACATGTTCGGGACATGAAAATTGGCTAAAGAACGGAAAAGATTCAACCAAGAAGAAGTCAAAAGAGAGCCATCCGTAGGCCAGCGTCGGGACGCTGCTCTTGGAGCGTCTCGACGCTGCCTTTCCTTTTCTGAATTGGGCGGCAACAGAGACAGCGTCGAGACGCTATCTCCTTAGCGTCGAGACGCTATCTCCTTAGCGTCGAGACGCTGTGACAGCGTCGCGACGCTATGTACACAGCGTCGCGACGCTACCCGCAGATTTTCTATAAATTCCTCTTTTCAGCTACGGATTTAGGGAGGCCAATTGGTTAGATTTTAGCCCTAATTTCGACTAGAGACCTTTTGTGGGAGCTAAAGGCAAGGCCAAGGAGCGGGAATCAAGCGAGAAGACGTGGAGATCGTGACGGGGACGTGCCGGTTTCGACGGATTCGAGTTTTCCCTTTTCTTTCCCTTAACTCTTGTAGTTTTTATGACTTTTCTTTCAATTAGTGTTTATGGTTTAGAGACTATGAATTGCTAGTTGTTTGTCTTAGGGATTGATGTAATTGTTTAAGTTTGTTGGATTAATTTTTGGTATGAATGTGCTTTTATTCTATGCATGCAATTTTGTGTTTAATGCTTTCAATTACTTGATCACTAATTGAATGATTTAAGTGTTGAATCTAACTCGGGAGAGAGGATTTGGCCTAAGACTTACCTTGTTTAATTGCATGGCTAGAGTAGAAATTCTAAGTTTGTGACGGGATTTGGAATATCTTTAGAAGCATAACAAGGACCGAACCGAATAATGTCTTGCATGTTAATGAACTTAGATAGGGATATCAAGTTGGTTTATATGCATGAGAATCAATTATACTCGGGAGAGGTAATCGTGATAAAAGTTTCCTTGGCTTGTAGAATAATTGCACGGTCAATTCATTCCTATTAATCAATCCTCATTCTTAATCAATGAAATCAATTCCCTAAGAATCTTTCCATTTGAGTCTCCACTTTTATTTTATGCTTTTTGTCTTTAGATTTATTCTTTATCAAAGTTTTGCTCCCTAAATAAAATTGAACAAAAGTATTCGCGATGCTTAATTTGCTAGAAAACCAATCCAGATGACGACACTCGTTTTACATGAAAACACTATATTATTACTTGACCCGTACACTTGCGGTAAGCAAATTGCACATCACCTCTTGGTCAATAATATATGTCAATTACCGCTGAACTATACTCGCTTTGATATAATAAATCATAAGGTTGACGGATAAATAGAAATTATTAAATTTTAGGGAGCAAATAAAATTAAACTTTGGAAAAAAATGATATATATATATATATATATATATATATTTAACACTTGAATGAGGTTTTTTTTTTTTTCTTTTTTTTTTCTGAATAACACATATTGCATTAACTAAGGAAAATCTATCGGGGAGTCTTTTTTGAGTAGGGATGTCTTTATCCCTTCTTGGTTCTCTACTTGAATGAGGTAATTGAAGCAAGAAATAAAGTACCATAAATATCATCTATGATCATGAGGCGATAAAAATTATAAAAAAAATAAAAGATAAAAGATAAAAATTGACGACAAGGAAAACTAATTGAAAGATAAAATATTAAATTCAAATTAGTTAGTTCTTTTTTTTCTTTTTTTTTCTTTAAAAGCATAAGATTCTTCATTACTCAAATCAATGTTTTGTGATGTTTTGTCTTTTCCTTTATTTTCACAAACCATTGTATAAAAAAAAAATAAAAAAAAATAAAAAAAAAAACATTATAAAGAAAAACCAATTTTGAAAAAAAAAAAATATACCTTTTTAGTTTTTAAGTTTTGAGTATGGTATTCCACATCTTCTCAAAATATATCATTATACTTAAATTTAATAATTGCAATATAGTTTAATTGAATAAGGTGTTATAGGTAATTTTGGACCACTCTGATATGCAAGGAGCTGACGAGGACAGCGAGATACCAGCCCAAGGAGACAGGCAGGAAACGAGATCCGGTGGGAGAACAGGCCAAAGGGTCGAGCCAAAGCCAAATGGATCGGGCTTTTGGCCCGAGGTCGAGGCCGACCACTCGGCCCGCTTTCACCGACCGAGTTCTTCCGTCTCCGTTCGGTCCCTAGTGCCCCCGGCTGCCTTGGTTCCACTCAGTTCAGCCCAAATTGCCTCCGAATGCCTAAAACCCTAGGAGCATGAGCATGTATTTAAACCCCTCTTCGTCACTGAAGAAGGGATCCGAAAACTCTCTCTCCTCTTCCTCTAGCTATTTGGTTTCACTCATATTCCCTCCGATTACTAACTTGAGCATCGGAGGCGGTGTGGCAAGCACCACACCAGTGTGCAAGCTTCCCTTGTTTTGCAGGTCACGTCTTCCCTTCCAAACAAATTCACTGTTGGTGGCACGTGAGGGTCAGGTGAGTTCTCCCTGTCCTGATTTTAGCAACAACAGTTGGCACCGTCTGTGGGAAAGAAGCTTGCTAGTGAGATTTGAACACCGGTTACCTAACAAATAAGAGAATGAAGAAGAAAAACTAGATTCCAGATGCAAAACCTTCCAAAAATAATCATCGTACACAGAAATCACGAAAGGAGAGTTATCGCAAAGGTCACCAAGATGAACAGTACCGACCCAAGGTCGAGGTCGAGGCCGAGGCTGAAGTCAGGAAGAAACCCCACGAGGGATCAGGGTCATCTTTGGTGGACAAATCTGCGAAAAAGTCATGTTGAAGAGCTGAAAATCATTCTATTAACATCCAAGATTGAGGTAACGAACGCTCGAAGAAGACTAGGGGCTAAAAAGGAAAAGCTACCGGATTGAGGCCAACTCTAGGCCAAAGCTGAGACCGACCTTCCAAGGCCTAAAAGTGTCTCCAATATCACAATGTCAATGCAAATTTGATTGCCAATGCAGTGGAACACAAGACGAGCTTAAGATTGGAGCAAAGAAGCCAGATACGAAAGACGACGAATTATTCCTTGCTAAGGTCGAGGCCGAGGCCGACCCCAGCCATGCCTAAGGCCGACCAGGCTGAGGCCGAGCAGAGGAGAATCCTCCTGCTAAGGAATATCGATATCTTCTATTTCTTTCCCATTATTTTTTGTGTTGTTCACTTGACGGTGTAGCTTAAATTGTAGTTATTTCTGGTTTGCAGGATGAGAAATTGTTGAATTTCATTGGAGAAAACCAGTCGTGTACGTATGCAGAATTCATCTCTAGGGCCCAGAGGTACATAAATGCTAAAGAGTTAATTAAGTCAAAGTGGGCGGAGAGGGAAGGCTTCCAGAGAGTGAAACTTTACAACACTCAGAGAAACAATTAGGAAAGCGAAACCAAGGTCGAGGCTGACCAGGCCGAGGCCGAGCAGAGGAACATCCTTCGCCCATGGAAAGCTGATTGCTACTCTTTTATCTTTCATTGTTTTTTGCATAGATAAATTATATTTCCATTATGTTCCTAAAATTTGCATTTATTGATGTAGGAGACTCAAGTTGAATTTTTGTGTTATCTCTAATCAGAATTTCTTAGTTGATCCAGTTATTGTAGATAACCTAGTGAAAATGTCCTCGGCGGAGCGGTAACACCGATACTCCCCGAGGCAAACGACACGCAGAAATGTCCTTGGAGGAGTGGTAACCTGATAGCGAGCATAAATGTCGCTATTTTAGTCTCAATTTATTAAGCTTTTTGGTGCTTTAATCATGTTTTTAATGAATATATTTAATGAATTTTGTTATTTTGTCTTTAGGAGCACAAATGGTGATTTTGGGAGAAAAAGAGCCAAAATTGAAGTAATTATAGCCCAAATCAAAGCTTGAAACAATTGGAGGCCCAAAGAAGACAACCATGAAGAAATGACCAAAAGAAATAAAGAATAAGGCCCAAAAATCAGCCCAAAAGGAAGCTGAAAAATCTGGAAATTTGGGGCAGCGTCGAGACGATAAGTAAGGCAGCGTCGCGACGCTACCCTTTCGTGTTGCCCAAGCCGCGTGCCCAGCAGCGTCGCGACGCTGAGCAAGGTAGCGTCGCGACGCTACCCCTATTCCAGGCCTATAAAAAGGCACCCTTGGGTGCCTCATAATCATCAATCAATCATCATTCCAATCCATTCCTTTCTCTCTTAGGCTCCTTTGGAGCCCCTCTCAAGGCTTTTGAGCCTTTTTGAGAGGATTCTTTTAGTGGGAAAATTTTGGGAATTTTGGGGGAGCATATTAGAGGCTCAAGGAGTAGTCAGCGGGGCTCCAAGCGTCAGCGAGGGGTTTTTCGACGGTCAATTCCTTTCCTTTTATGCTCTTTAATATGCTTTCCTTTGTAATTATTGTGGATATTATGTGTAGCTACACCCCAATTTGGGGTCGTGAAATGAAATGATAGTCCAAATATTGTTATAATCTCTTGTCTCTTGCCCATGTCCTAATTATTTGTATGGATGTGCTTAATGTTTTACTCAATCTGGCCAATTGTGTAATGATTCGATTCTTAATGGAAACTCGACGGAGAGAAATTAGGATAGATCATAATCCATGCAACTAGTTTAATTGCCCGTTGTGACACCGGGATTAGTTGATTAAACTTAGATTCCTAAAATGAATCAGAGCGTAATAATTAATGATTTTTAATAGCGCTAAGGACACTTAGGTTGTTAAAATGAATTAATTACAATTAGGGGAAACCGACAGGAGAACCTATGTGATTAACGGAGATTCTAGGATTATAATTAGTTGGGCAATGAGATAGGATAATTATAACTACTATTTGGCTAATCATCGATTTTCAAGACCCCTCTTCCCATTTTAAGAAAACTCTTTCTCCATATTTTATTTTTGATTCATCAATTTGTTTTCGTTAATTGTCTTGAATTTGAATTTTTTTTTTGCATGAAATGGTCCCTAAATATTATTTCACCTAAGTATTTTTAGTGCTCAAGAGATTTTAATTATTTGCTTAAGTTTCGCTTCGCCTCCCTGTGGATTCGATACTCGGTATTACTACCGTTTTATATGTTGGGTTTTATGCCCTAAAACTCGTAGATAGTAAATGTACATTTGACCGAACATTAATAAAATGATGTATTATTCAATGTTTGTATTATATCTTGTCTTGCTAACCCTAATCCAATAAACTAAACATCCATGGCTAATAGAATGAGACTTGAACTAGTATGTAGGGACATGCGGGGATCAATGTTCAAGTTTTAGCCTAAAGGGTCTGTAGTATAGGGATAAGGCTGGGTACCTTATCCTGGTGACACTATGGATACGGCCCGCTTTGTATATTGATACAAACGTAGTGATCCAACACGTTCATGTGGTTGACATGCGAGTGGGGGTATCCTGTGCAATGAGTTTGCACAAAGACCAGACCGCGAAATAGTTAACCACTAACTATAACACCGTCGGTTAGCTCGGTTTCTATTTCACTAGGATGACCTAGGCAACTTGGCCTTAATCCTGAGTGGATTATGGACTCCTGTCCATGAGGGATTGTCCTTTGATTTGTACGGGTGAGAGTGGCCAGTTCGCCGACTCAATAAGCCTACCATTTTGGGGACAAGACCGAATGGGGAGCTGGGAACGTAGTCTTACAAGATGGAATTCACTCCTTCCTGATATGAGGGTAAGTAGAGGTGTGTTCCCTTAAGTGGTGTCTCCGGGTCTTGAACAAAGGGCCCTACCCTCTTTATGGCACGAGAGGGTTTTCTGTTTGATGGTTGGACCACAAACAGGTTGTTCATTAGAGGAGCACTGGTACTTAAGGACCAAGAGGTAGCCCAGGGGTAAAACGGTAATTTGACCTAGCTGGGGTACGAACACACGTGAAGGGCTAACTTGCTGCTGACGGTCAATATCCGTGGACACAGAAATATATCTGCAGTGAGAAGAGTGCAGCTGTGGTTCTTTAGTGGAGTGAACCACAGTTAACGAATATTGATTAACTTGGTTAATGAGTTTAACCAACTAATCTCATATCGTTGGAGCTTCTGATCTGTAGGTCCATTAGGTCCCACCGGTAGCTCATTTAGGGCGTTGAGGTAAAATTCTAAGGATGGATTGAATATTCAAAGGTGTTTGAATATTATACTAAAATATGAAGTGGTTCATATTAAAACTATAGGTTATAATTAATATGCATTGGATGTATATTAATACTATAGTTTTGAGAGAGAAAATAGTAATTGAATATGTGATGTTCAATTTTATTTTATTTTATTAGTTAATTTCGAATTAATTAATTAATTTTAGTTTAATTAAATTTGATTTAATTAAACTATAATATAAGAGGGATATTAATTTAAATTGGATTTAAATTAATGTTATTTTAATTAATTTAGATTAATTAAAATATAATTAATTATAATTTAAAATTATGTTTTAAAATTATAATTAATTAAAATATCAGATAACTGATTTATCAGTTATCTGATATTTTAATTTTAAAAGACGTGGTCAGTAGGTTGCAGAACTGACTCCTGGTCTCACGCCTGACTCCCTCCCAATAGCTCTCTCTCATTTTTGCATTCTCTCCCAGAGATCTCTCAGAGAACACATCCAGAGAAAAAAAAAAAAAACCAGAGAATTTTTTGCTCCCACCAGCACTCAACGTAGTATCCCAATTGGAGAATACCGGTGAATCCCTGTGGTGGTGTTTACACAATTTTCCAGCAAGACCAAGGTTAATTGCTGCTGTTTTTTGGGAGAAAAATCAGAGAATTTGGCGAAACGATCAAGGTTTTCTTCAAGGGTAAGATTATCTTGAACTAGGGTCAATAGGACCCAATTCTAGATTAGATCTAGGATTATTCCTATTTTTTTTATGCATGCTTGTATCTAATTTACAGCAGTTTTTTAATCTATTATAGTCGCTGTAAATTCATGATTTTTGCCGTCGTATTGGTATCCCAATCGACGTTTTATTATTCGAAAAAGGTCTCTGTTTTTTCCGCTGCACATAGGGCTTTTATCCCTACAATTGGTATCAGAGCCTATTCGAATTAAAACGTTGTTTTTGAGATTTGCGAATGGCTGTATGGTGGGATTAATTATGCATTATGAATGTGGCTTTGCGATAAACTGTTTAGATTTAATTTGGCCATAGATTTACCGCAATTTTACTTGATTTGATCGTGTAAGGCCCCTGCGTTTTTGGGCAAAATTGTGTAAATCGAGTCTGTATAAGTCCGGGTCGCAGTTAGGCTTGAAAATCGATGAAGATCGCAGAAGGAATTGATGAATTTCGCCAAGAACAGTCGCGTTTCTGCCCAGAAATCAGCTCCAGACGCAACAGCGTCGGGACGCTTAGCCTTGCGCGTCTCAACGCTGTCGCGATTCCACGCTCCAGACGGTTGAAATCGCGCCAGCGTCGGGACGCTTTCTTCACAGCGTCTCGACGCTGTCACGATTTCGTGCGGCGCCAGAATTTTCGCGAGAACGTGGGGGTGCCCTAATTTGGCCGGTTCGGTTCGAGCGTTTTGGGTCAGCTGGGACCGGTTCGGTCCGGTTTGACCCGTTTTGGGTGCGGTTCGAGTTTTTCAAGTCCGATTCGAAGTGGTTCGGGTCGGTTCAAGGCTAGTAGACCGGATTTGGAGCTGCAGAATTATGTAATAGGATAGATTTATTGCTTTATTAATGTAATTTTGCTTTAATCTATCCTAGGGGCCAATTAAATCGGTTTATTCGCTATTTAAATGTTTTATGGATGTCATTTAAATTTAATCCCACCTTAGGATATAAAGCATGCTCATGCATTTATGAATGTTATAATTAGATTATAATATGTGTTTGAAATGCATGGTTTGATTTTCATGATTTGTTTAATATATAGTTGAGTTATATTAAATTCATGAAAATGGAATAGTATGATGCATGCAATTACATAGTTTTAATATAAGAGTTATATTAAAGATTATTTGTTTGCAGCATGATAAGTTGATTTTCCATTATTGGCTATAATAAAGTTGTTTATTATTTAAATGGAAATCAAATTGCATTGAGCATGATACATCCATAGATTAATATAAGAGTTATATTAATTATCATGCAATGCATAGTACTATAGTTTAAAATTTCATTAACTTGAATATGATTGTTAATAGTTTTAAAAAGTATAGTATGCATGATTATAGGGCTAATCATTATAAAATTTTGAAATAGTTTAAAATTTTATGATTAGAAACCGTCAATCTATAATCAAGATATGCATGTTCACATAGGATCTTAGGTTAAAATTTGAATTAATTTTAATGGGTTAAAATTAATTAGACCTAAGATCATTTTCTGATAGGATTAGAAGATCTTACTTAGTTTTAAAATAGTTTTAATGAACTAAGTAGGACGAACATTCCTAAGATTATAAGGGAACTCTACCAGTGAAGTTCTGTCTAAGGATTGAAGGTATTTAAGTTGACGGTAAACGGAACACCTCCTACCTGGGAACTGATCTGGAATACCGGAGTTGAATTAATCTCAGGTTAATGTTAGAATAATGTCACTAGGTTAATTAAATTGGTTTAATACACCTAGACATTAGGTCTTATTATAATAGTTATACTAGAACTAGACTTAGATAAATGACTTAGCCGGATTTATCTAGGTTTAATCAAACCCTAAAATTAATATTCAGTTACTTTAGTGGGAGGAAAATTACAAAACTTAATTTAAATTGAGTTTTGCTCCTACGTCCCCGTGACGTTCACACCGTGAGATCCATGCTCGGCTTCGTGTCGTCGTAGAGCGGCCTCCCTTCGGAGAGTGTTTGCATGGGTCAATACCAAGGTGAATGGGGAAAGTGATTATAGTAAGTGGGAGCGGGATGCGTGTCAACGTATCCTTCGGTCTCCACCCCTAGGTCACAACGTGAGATTCCTATGATCCGCCTGCGTGTTGCCCTGGAGCAACCACCCCTTCGGAGGGCCTGATCATAGGATTCAGAACACCGTGAACTCCTGAAAAGGATAGGATAACTTAGGCTAATTACCAACAGTTGTCTTTCCTAACGGTAGCCTGTTGGTGCGTGCCTCTGGGATCTGAAAGTGGGAGGGTTACACTTACGGGGAGGAGTTAATTTGTTAACAAATCCTTGACCGAACAACGGTGGTTAATATCTAATGGAATATGAGTTATTCTGGTATTAGAAATTGACTGAGAAGAGTCTCATTTTAGAGGAGGAACAACTGATCACCCTTCGGTGGCTGTTCTTCTAAACCTCTAAAGCATCGTTGCGAAACACAATCATAGTTTTATTAGGGTTCTTTGATTGTTTGTTTGCAAAATTGATTGGATGTATGCAATTGTTTGTATTGCTTGTGTGATGGGTTAAGGCAAAGATAACTAATACGGTCACTTGTTTGTTTTTCAGCAATGTCTTCCTCTATAATATCCCTTCTTAAAAACGAACAACTTACCGGCGAGAATTTTCCACAATGGAAATCAAACCTCAATACAATACTCGTGGTTGAGGACTTAAGATTCGTCTTAACGGAGGAATGTCCTCCCGTTCCCCCTCGCACTGCCTCTCAGGCAGTTAAAGACGCCTATGAACGCTGGACCAAGGCCAATGAAAAGGTCAAGGTCTATATATTGGTCAGCTTGTCTGAAGTTTTGGCCAAGCGTTATGAGAACGTGGAAACTGCCAGGGAAATTATGAATTCCCTGCAGGAGATGTTTGGACTCTCGTCCTACCAGCTCCACCACGACGCCTTGAAGAACGTCTTCAATGCCAAGATGCTGGAAGGTCAATCTGTTCGGGAACATGTCCTGGACATGGTTAACCAGTTCAACATAGCTGAGGCAAATGGCGGGGTTGTCTGCGAGCGCAGTCAGGTTGCGTTCATCCTTCACTCGCTCCCAGCGAGCTATCTGTCTTTCAGGACGAACGCGAGCATGAATAAGATTCAGTTCAACCTGACTACCCTCCTCTCGGAGTTACAGATTTACGAGTCCCTGCAAAAGAGCAAGGGAAAGAATGTGGTGAAAGGAGAGGCCAATGTGGCCCATTCCAAGAAAAAGTTCCTGAAGGGTTCATCCTCAGGGACTAAATCTGTACCCCAGGCTTCTTCATCGAAGCAAATCCAGAAGAGGAAGGGAGACAAGGGGAAGGCTCCTGCACAGGCTGTGCAAGGGAAGGGGAAGGCCAAGGTCGTGGCCGATAAAGGTAGATGCTTCCACTGCAATGCAGATGGTCACTGGAAGCGCAACTGTCCCCGCTACCTTGCTGAGAAGAGAAGAGAAAAAGAAGGTAAATTCGATTTACTTGTGTTAGAGACTTGTCTCGTTGAACATGATGAGTTTGCCTGGATACTGGATTCGGGAGCCACTAATCATGTTTGTTCTTCTTTTCAGGGAAATAATTTCCAGCAGCTGGCAGAGGGTGAAATGACGCTCAAGGTCGGAACGGGAGACGTCGTTTCAGCTCGTGCAGTGGGAGCTGCAAAATTATTCTTTAGAAATAGGTTTTTAATTTTAGAGGACTTGTATTTGGTTCCTAGAATTAAAAGGAACCTAATTTCTGTTTCAGCTTTATTAGAACAATGTTACACTGTTTCATTCTTGCTTAACGAAGCTTTAATTTTAAAGAATGGAGTTTACATTTGTTCAGCTAAGCGTGAGAATAATTTATTTGTGTTAAGACCAAATGATGCAAAGGCCATTTTAAGTCATGAAATGTTTAAAACGGCTGAAACGCAAAACAAAAGGCAAAAAGTTTCTCATTTAAGTAACAACACGTATCTTTGGCATCTTCGTCTTGGTCATATTAACATCGATCGGATCGATCGTTTGGTTAAAAATGGGCTTCTAAGTGACATAGAAGATACATCTTTACCACCCTGTGAATCGTGTCTCGAGGGTAAAATGACCAAGAGGCCTTTTACTGGAAAAGGTTATAGGGCCAAAGAACCACTTGAACTAATACATTCGGATCTTTGTGGTCCAATGAATGTAAAGGCTCGAGGTGGTTATGAATATTTCATCTCTTTCATAGATGATTATTCTCGATACGGTTACTTATACCTGATGGACCATAAGTCTGAAGCTCTTGAAAAGTTCAAAGAGTTTAAGGCTGAGGTAGAAAATCTGTTAGGTAAAACAATTAAGACACTTCGATCAGATCGAGGTGGAGAGTATTTGGATCAGCGATTCCAGGACTATATGATAGAACATGGAATCCAATCACAACTCTCAGCGCCTGGTACACCTCAGCAAAATGGTGTATCAGAAAGGAGAAACAGAACCTTGTTAGACATGGTTCGATCTATGATGAGCTATGCTCAATTGCCTAGCTCGTTCTGGGGGTATGCAGTAGCGACTGCAGTACATATTCTTAACAATGTTCCCTCAAAAAGTGTTTCTGAAACTCCTTTTGAGCTATGGAAGGGACGTAAACCTAGTTTGTGTTACTTCCGTATCTGGGGTTGTCCTGCACATGTGTTAGTGACAAATCCTAAGAAATTGGAACCACGTACGAGATTATGCCAATTTGTTGGGTACCCGAAAGAAACGAGAGGTGGTCTTTTCTATGACCCTCAAGATATTAAAGTATTTGTATCGACAAATGCAACTTTCTTGGAGGAAGACCACATACGAAATCATCAACCACGAAGTAAGTTAGTATTAGGAGAAGCTACAGAAGGATCAACAAGGGTTGTTGATGAACCTGGTCCTTCAACAAGAGTTGTTGGAGAATGCAGTTCTTCTCGTCAATCTAGTCCTCCTCACGTAGTGGGAGAGCTTCGACGCAGTGGGAGGGTTGTGATACAACCTAACCGCTACTTGGGTTTAACAGAAACACAAGTAGTCATACCTGATGACGGCGTAGAAGATCCATTGTCTTATCGTCAGACAATGAATGATGTAGATAAGGACGAGTGGGCCAAAGCCATGGACCTTGAGATGGAGTCCATGTACTTCAATCAAGTTTGGGAACTTGTAGATCTACCTGAAGGGGTCAAACCCATTGGGTGTAAATGGATCTATAAGAGAAAAAGAGATGCTGCTGGGAAAGTACAGACTTTCAAAGCAAGACTTGTAGCAAAGGGTTATACCCAACGAGAAGGAGTGGACTATGAAGAAACTTTTTCTCCAGTTGCTATGCTAAAGTCCATAAGAATCCTCTTATCCATTGCCACATTTTATGATTATGAAATTTGGCAAATGGATGTCAAGACAGCTTTTCTGAATGGCAATCTTGACGAGAGTATTTTTATGTCTCAACCCGAAGGGTTCATATCCCAAGGTAATGAGCAAAAGGTTTGCAAACTGAATCGATCCATTTATGGGTTGAAACAGGCTTCTAGATCTTGGAATATTAGATTTGATACTGCGATCAAATCTTTTGGTTTTGACCAGAATGTTGATGAACCTTGTGTATACAAGAAGATCAACAAGAATAAAGTAGCTTTCCTCGTACTTTATGTAGACGACATCCTACTCATTGGGAATGATGTAGGGTATCTATCTGACGTAAAAGAATGGCTAGCAGCTCAATTCCAAATGAAAGATTTGGGTGAGGCCCAGTATGTTCTTGGGATCCAGATTATTCGGGATAGAAAGAACAAATCGCTAGCGCTGTCTCAGGCAACGTATATCGACAAGATGTTGGCTCGATATTCAATGCAGAACTCCAAGAAGGGCTTGTTGCCTTTCAGGCATGGGGTTCACTTGTCTAAGGAACAGTCTCCTAAGACACCTCAAGAGGTTGAGGATATGAGACGGATTCCCTACGCCTCAGCCGTGGGTAGCTTAATGTATGCCATGCTATGCACGAGGCCTGACATTTGTTATGCTGTAGGGATTGTCAGCAGATATCAGTCAAATCCAGGGTTAGACCATTGGACCGCCGTTAAAGGAATCCTCAAGTATCTTAGGAGAACGAGAGATTACATGTTGGTGTTTGGGGCTAAGGAGTTAGTTCTCACGAGATACACCGACTCTGACTTCCAAACTGACAAGGATTCTAGGAAATCTACGTCAGGGTCAGTTTTCACCCTTAACGGGGGAGCTGTAGTTTGGAGGAGCATAAAGCAGGGATGTATAGCAGACTCCACGATGGAGGCTGAGTATGTAGCTGCTTGTGAAGCAGCTAAGGAAGCTGTTTGGCTAAGGAAGTTCTTGACAGATTTGGAAGTTGTTCCAAATATGAACTTGCCCATTACGTTATACTGTGACAACAGTGGGGCAGTAGCCAATTCAAAGGAACCTCGCAGCCACAAAAGAGGTAAACACATAGAGAGGAAGTACCATCTAATTCGAGAGATTGTGCAAAGAGGAGATGTGGTCGTGACCAAGATCGCTTCTGAGCATAACATTGCTGATCCGTTTACGAAGGCCCTCTCGGCTAAAGTGTTCGAGGGTCATCTAGACAGTCTAGGTCTGCGAGATATGTATATAGCGTAATCTAGGGCAAGTGGGAGATGTGTAATGGGTGTAAGGATGCCCTAGTTTATTGTATTTTGTATATTTACCTTTTATGTAATGTACAAATATACATGTACCGTTTCCAGTCTTGGATTATTTTGTATATACTTTCCCTGTAACTTGAGTTTTAGTTCAAGTGGGAGTTTGTTGGGTTTTATGCCCTAAAACTCGTAGATAGTAAATGTACATTTGACCGAACATTAATAAAATGATGTATTATTCAATGTTTGTATTATATCTTGTCTTGCTAACCCTAATCCAATAAACTAAACATCCATGGCTAATAGAATGAGACTTGAACTAGTATGTAGGGACATGCGGGGATCAATGTTCAAGTTTTAGCCTAAAGGGTCTGTAGTATAGGGATAAGGCTGGGTACCTTATCCTGGTGACACTATGGATACGGCCCGCTTTGTATATTGATACAAACGTAGTGATCCAACACGTTCATGTGGTTGACATGCGAGTGGGGGTATCCTGTGCAATGAGTTTGCACAAAGACCGGACCGCGAAATAGTTAACCACTAACTATAACACCGTTGGTTAGCTCGGTTTCTATTTCACTAGGATGACCTAGGCAACTTGGCCTTAATCCTGAGTGGATTATGGACTCCTGTCCATGAGGGATTGTCCTTTGATTTGTACGGGTGAGAGTGGCCAGTTCGCCGACTCAATAAGCCTACCATTTTGGGGACAAGACCGAATGGGGAGCTGGGAACGTAGTCTTACAAGATGGAATTCACTCCTTCCTGATATGAGGGTAAGTAGAGGTGTGTTCCCTTAAGTGGTGTCTCCGGGTCTTGAACAAAGGGCCCTACCCTCTTTATGGCACGAGAGGGTTTTCTGTTTGATGGTTGGACCACAAACAGGTTGTTCATTAGAGGAGCACTGGTACTTAAGGACCAAGAGGTAGCCCAGGGGTAAAACGGTAATTTGACCTAGCTGGGGTACGAACACACGTGAAGGGCTAACTTGCTGCTGACGGTCAATATCCGTGGACACAGAAATATATCTGCAGTGAGAAGAGTGCAGCTGTGGTTCTTTAGTGGAGTGAACCACAGTTAACGAATATTGATTAACTTGGTTAATGAGTTTAACCAACTAATCTCATATCGTTGGAGCTTCTGATCTGTAGGTCCATTAGGTCCCACCGGTAGCTCATTTAGGGCGTTGAGGTAAAATTCTAAGGATGGATTGAATATTCAAAGGTGTTTGAATATTATACTAAAATATGAAGTGGTTCATATTAAAACTATAGGTTATAATTAATATGCATTGGATGTATATTAATACTATAGTTTTGAGAGAGAAAATAGTAATTGAATATGTGATGTTCAATTTTATTTTATTTTATTAGTTAATTTCGAATTAATTAATTAATTTTAGTTTAATTAAATTTGATTTAATTAAACTATAATATAAGAGGGATATTAATTTAAATTGGATTTAAATTAATGTTATTTTAATTAATTTAGATTAATTAAAATATAATTAATTATAATTTAAAATTATGTTTTAAAATTATAATTAATTAAAATATCAGATAACTGATTTATCAGTTATCTGATATTTTAATTTTAAAAGACGTGGTCAGTAGGTTGCAGAACTGACTCCTGGTCTCACGCCTGACTCCCTCCCAATAGCTCTCTCTCATTTTTGCATTCTCTCCCAGAGATCTCTCAGAGAACACATCCAGAGAAAAAAAAAAAACCAGAGAATTTTTTGCTCCCACCAGCACTCAACGTAGTATCCCAATTGGAGAATACCGGTGAATCCCTGTGGTGGTGTTTACACAATTTTCCAGCAAGACCAAGGTTAATTGCTGCTATTTTTTGGGAGAGAAATCAGAGAATTTGGCGAAACGATCAAGGTTTTCTTCAAGGGTAAGATTATCTTGAACTAGGGTCAATAGGACCCAATTCTAGATTAGATCTAGGATTATTCCTATTTTTTTTTATGCATGCTTGTATCTAATTTACAGCAGTTTTTTAATCTATTATAGTCGCTGTAAATTCATGATTTTTGCCGTCGTATTGGTATCCCAATCGACGTTTTATTATTCGAAAAAGGTCTCTGTGTTTTTCCGCTGCACATAGGGCTTTTATCCCTACATTATATTACTTGTCACGACCCGTGCGCTTGCGGATAATCGTAAATCATACCAACATAACCCCGATACTCCCCAAGGAAAACGACATGAAGAAAATGTTCTTGGTGGAGTGGTAACCTCGATACTCCTCGAGGCAATCGACACGCAGAAATGTCCTTGGAGGAATGGTAACCCCGATACTCGCCAAAGGAAACGAGATGAGGAAAATGTCGTTGGTGGAGTGGTAACCCCAATACTCCCGAGGCAATCGACACGCAGAAATGTCCTTGGAGGAGTGGTAACCCTGATACTCCCCAAGGCAAACGACATGAGGAAAATGTCCTCGGTGGAGTGGTAACCCCGATACTCCCTGAGGCAATCGACACGCAGAAATGTCCTTGGAGGAGTGGTAACCTCGATACTCCCCAAGGCAAACGACATGAGGAAAATGTCCTCGGTGGAGTGGTAACCTCGATACTCCCCTAGACAATCAACACGCAGAAATGTCCTTGGTGGAGTGGAAACCCTGATACTCCCCAAGGCAAACGACAACTAGAGAACCCCCGAGAATGGAGCCAAGGCTCAGACCAGAATCGTACTAATGGAGAAAGGTGCAGAGACACTACAGCTTCGAGGTATGGTGAATTGTATCCCAAAAATATTTTACTTAAGTATAATCTTTAAATTCAAAATAACACTTGAGTAGGGGGCTGGGGAGGGGAGACTATCGATTGGGTGATGATTAAAGCTTGTATGGAAAAAATATGTCTAGATGGTCGAGGGCGACCAGGCTGGATTAAGTCATTGTTTTTTCCTTGCTATCTTTTATCATGTATGCTATTGTGACTATTCAATTTTAATCATGCTCATGATATTTCTATCGCAAGTTGATAACTGTTTAGGCACGAGCTCAAGGCCAACTAGGCTAAGTACATGTTTAGTGCTCTATGTGCTTTTTGCAGGAAGGATGATGTTGAAATTGTTGTGGTAAGAGGTTGTGGCCACCAAGCCATACCTATGTTATTCTTTTGCAAAAATGTCATTATTCTGCTTAATCGATGCATAACATTAAGTATTTTTACCATATTTTTACAAGAATAGGGTCGAGGCTGACCAGGCCATGTCCATACTATATTTCTACAAGAAGAGGGTCGAGGCCGACCAAGCCAGACCCATACTATATTTCTATAGGAAGAGGACCGAGGTCGACCAGGCCATGCCCATACCATATTTTTACAGGAATAGGGTCGAGACCGACCAGGCCAAGCACATTCTAAGTGCTCCCATCTTAGTAGTAGTTAATTTTGCTTAATCACTCTTTGCAGGAGTAAAAGGTCGAGGCCGAGGTCGACCCTAATCTCTTCCCTCGTTTTTCTTTTGCAAAAACTAATGTATGAGTGCAGGGAGCTACAATTTGAGCTAATGGAGGATTGAGGCTGAGGTCGACCCTATCCTCTTCATTCACTTTTCTGTTGTTGAAACTAATGTTTTGATGTAGGAACTCGATATTTTCAATAACATGGAGAGTGGCCGAGGCCGACCCTATGGTCTTACCACGTGCGCTACATAAATGACTAAGTGAGAAAAGCACCAACGCAAGGGGCTTCAAAACAGAGGAGTGGACTAAACTACGTCCAAGACGAGAGACAAATGGCACAAAAGTTTGGACTCGCTCCAAACGTTAGCCTCGGCCTCATCCCGAGGCCAGGTTATTTCTTCAATCTTCACTTTTCTCATTTCTCTCTTACCTAATCCCTATTCAGGGAGCTCTTGCTGTGTCTATGTCTATTATATCTTGCAGGGTAATAATAAATCTACACATAAGTCAGAACATGGCACAGATCACTACTCTTAAATCGGGCTTAAGGAGTTTGATCTATAGCAATAAGTCACACCTGAATCTCAATTCAAGAGTAAGGGCTTAATGTTATAGGTAATTTTGAACCACTTCGATATGCAAGGAGATGACGAGGACAGCGCGATACCAGCCCAAGGAGACAGCCAGGAAACGGGATCCGAAGGGAGAACAGGCCAAAGGGTCGGGCCAAAGCCGAAGGGATCGGGCTTTTGGTCGGACCCCCTGCTCGGCCTGCTTGAGAGGGCCGAGTTATTCCGCCTCCGTTCGGTCCCTGGTGCCCCCGGCTGCCTTGGTTCCACTCGGTTCAGCCCAAATCGCCTCTGAATGCCTAAAGCCCTAGGAGCATGAGCAGGTATTTAAACTCCTCTTCGTCACTGAAGAAGGGATCCAAAAACTTTCTCTCCTCTTCCTCTAGCTCTCTAGTTTCGCTCATATTCCCTCTGATTACTGACTCAAGCATCAAAGGCGGTGTGACAAAAACCACACCGGTGTGCAGGTTTCTCTTGTTTTGTAAGCCACGTCTAAGTTCTGATAAAGATTAAGAACATAATGTCCTCAAACTATTTTTTTTTTTTTTTTGAGTACATCAACATTTGGGGGTGGAGGATTTGAACCTCTGACCTCATGGTCGATGGTACATGCCAATTACCACTGAGCTAAGCTCGCTTTAGCGTCCTCAAACTAATCTTAAACTATGTTGGTGAGTGTTTTTGACATAGTAAAAAAACATTTTTTTTTTCTCTTAAAATGGTCCTCCCTCCTTTTGGGTGAAATGTTTAAATTTTTAAAAATAAATAAATAAAAACCTTTTAATATATCTAACCAGTAACCAGAGGCATTTTGAATCAAACACTTTTTAGTGAAAGTGCTTATATTTAAAATATTTAACTATAAATTTCGTCTTATATTCCAAGAGTTTCAACTTAATAAATCCTTATCATTTACATCATTTAGTCTTAGAATTTACTTTTTTTATGATTTTGAAAATTAAAATATTCGTGGTTGTCGATATGATTTGATAAAACTTCATAAATAGATATGAAATATTAGAAGCACTAATAAAATGAATAGATGATGGTTAGAAACTATTAATAGATTGAGTATGTGGCATGATAGTTAATTATCACGTCCTCAATTTATTAGTTGCTTATAGAGACCTATTTATAAGGTTTTATCAAATCATAGAGATGGTGAGCTTTTTTTTTTAATAATATAAAGATGAAATTTTAATAAATAAAGTTATAGGAACTAAATTTTAATTTCTTTCGTATGGTAAATAAAGACTAATCCAAATAAAGATTTCTAAAATAGTTGACACAAAATCAAAACCACATGGAAAGTATAAAAATTAAATTTATGATTTAATTGAATTAAAATACTTTTTTGTAAATTCACTTATAATAAAACCCACTTTGTGTGACAGTTATTTGATTTGATGTTTTTTTAAGAAGACAGCACCAGTTCATGTCACCCTTTATTTGATGTGATGTTTTTTTAAGAAGATAACAAAATCCCTTTTAGGCCATGAAATATGCATCCAATACATCTTTTCCTAAAAAATTGTCTGAATGGAAGACCAAGGCATGCCCATTGGGAGTGGGAGAGGGAGTGGGAGCCAGCTCCACACAATGAAACCAAGAGTACAGCTTCAGAATTTATTAACTCATCCCCACTGCACATTCGCATTTTCATTTTCTTCCTTCTTCCACCAGGAAGGAAAAAAAATAATCACGTGGTTCTTTTTTTTTTTTTTTTTTGAAAGAAAATAATCACGTGGTTCTTAATTTTTTATTTTTGAAAATTAAGATCATAAATATACTTTTTTTTTTCCAAATGTATCCAAAACCAAATCAAATTTTGGGAAGTAAAAAAAAAAAATAGGTCTTGTTTGATATTCATTTAAAGTTTGATTTTCAATTTTTGAAAATTATGTTTGTCATCTACTAATTTTCTTATCATGATTTTCATCTTTGTTAAAAAAACACATTGAATTCTTAGTTGAACTGCAAAAAAAAAAAAAAAAAAAAAAAAAAAACTAATATATATATATATTAGTTTTAAAAACCTAACTTGGTTTTATAATCATGGGAAGAAGGAGACAAAATAAAGAAACTTACATGTAGAAGTAGTGTTTATGGATTTTTTTTTTATTTTTTTTTATTTTATCAAACGGGGCATAGGTTGTAAAATTTTGTTTTTGTTTTTAGAATTTGGTTAACAATTCAAATATGTCCTTAAGAAAGATAAAGGTCATTCCAAAGAAATTTTGGGAAAATAAGCACAATTTTCAAAAATAAAAAACCAAAAGTCAAATAGTCATCAAACATGTATTTTGATTACCAATTTACTTATTATAGATAATATCCTTTAACTTTAGGGTAGGTTGGCGGGACTTTTCGAAGGTCCGAGTCAAATAAATTTATAATCCACGACACTACAACTATTTTGTAGAAATAGTGATCGGGGTCGATTACATGGAAGGAGATCTAGCAGATGTAGAATTTTGTGTTCACACAACAGAGGGGTTGGAATACATGGATGTAGCAGAAAGTAAAATACTGAATGTAAATGAAGCAAGGCATGAAAACATTCGATAAGAAGAAATATGATATAATTCAATATTAAAAAGGGATCGCTGGATTGAGATTTCCTATGCTTGAATGTTATGCTACTTGGCTTCCTAGTTTTCTCTAAATATTATTCAATGCAGCTTTTATGAATCTGGTTAGCTTCTTGGTTACTCGGAGGACCCCCCTACACCAACCTGTGTTTAATTAACCAATTAACCCAAAACCTTGCAGTTAACATAATTAATTAAATTAGCTTGATCAATTGCCACCCCTCATGCATAACATAATGACCATCTGAAAGCTCGCAATGACCACTAAGCTATGTCTAACTAATCTAAAATAAACAATCTGAAATCTCACAATTGCTTACTTAAATTAGCCGCTTTAAACTCGTGGGTCTAAAATTGCATTAACTAAATATAAATAAAATTTAGATCTAATTAACACAACCTTTAACATGCATCTTAGGCTTATCAAGAATCTACACTCAATAGTGATGGACTTGCCTCGACCTAGTGGCTATCTAAAAATAACTGATTGAATGCACAAAAAGTAATCTCCTAGGGTCGTCAATTCTAAGAAATCAATCTCATGCATTGGTTTAAACGAGATTACATGCAAAACTCATAAAAGACAGCAAAAACTGAATATAAAAACCTAGAAAACTCAGCCAAAAGTCATAATCATTCAAGCATAAACCCAATCCAATGATTCCAACGAGTTTAACTACTCATATGCAATAGAAAACTACAAATGAATGTGAAAGAATACATAGAAATTGACCTAAAAAGGTCTCCACAACAGATGAAAAGGTAAAAAAGACGAAAACAATCGAAAAGAGACCAAAATTCTAACCTAACAGCGGACTAAACCGAAGCCCTATATTTATAGAAAATGACACAACGTCGAGATTCCAGGCTCAACATCTCGATGCCACAAACTTTGTATTCTGTGTCGAGTTCGGGTCCGCATTGAGACGCTAGGGGCAGCGTCTCGTCGCCATCCCCCATCGGAGCCTTGCTGCCTTTTTTCTCGGTTTTGTCTCGTTATTTCTTGGTACGAGGCTTCAACCTTCGATTCTTGGTGTAGTTCTTCAGGCTCGCTTCAATCTACTTGGGTCTTTACACCTCCTCGCAGTCTAAGAACACTGAGATGTCTCCAAACCTCCATAATTGGCCTGAATTAACACCAATTTACGCAGTTGTCTCCCGACATCACCTAAGTTCGAAGTATCTGTAAATAAGACAAATAAAACATAAAAGTCCTCTAACAAGTTTAGATTAGAGGTAATAAAATAGGATTATTTTGGTCCTATCATAGGTTTCGTTAATACCTTTAGAACTTAAAAATATTCATTTATACCCTTAGACTTTAAATTTGTTTAAAAACATCTCTTCCATCAACTTTTCAATTAATACCAAGATGGAAAAGTGTTGTGACAATGATTTATAAAAGGGTAGTACATGCAACATAGGCATAAGTTTCAAACATGCCCCTAAGTTTTAGGATATGTTTTAATTATGCCCATAAATTCTATGATATAGTTTTCCATTATGTCCCTAATCTTTTAGTGTAAGTTTCAATTATACTCTTATCGTTTCAAAATTTTTATTTTAACTCTCAACCTTTGTAATATCAAACAATCTTAGCCACATTTCAAATAACACTATAAATTGAGGGCAAGGGAATGAATTTGAAGATTATGATAAAATATTGTTTCTCCCTATATAACAGCCACAAAAAAAAAAAAAAAAAAGAAAAGAAAAGAAAAGAAAAGAAAAGGAAAAACGGTTTTTTTAACCATTAGTCGCTTCTCTCTCACGTTCCCTCTCTCGCGCCGTCACCCCTTGCACTGTCGCCTCTACTTCGATCTTTCTCTCATCACTGACCCCTCTCTTTCTTCGATCTCTGTCCCTCTCATCTCTGTCTAACCACCAGCGAGTCCAACAGTGCCAGACGTGACCCACGATAACAGGTTCTGGCATCGTTTGCAGCGAATTTTGTGTGGGTCTTCTTCCCTTCTCTCCCTCGGTTCGATCTCTCTCTCTTTATTTTTCAGTGTGTTCTCTGGCATTACAACAACTTCTAATCACGAATTCTGGTGGGTGTGCAGAGTGGCACAGATAACAACGTTTATGGGTTGTTTTAGCATTTTTCGGCGAGCTTCAGCATTGGGTAAGTGAATTATTTAGTCTATTTTTGGTTGATTAAAGCGATTTAAGATAAATACCCATTGAGTTTGGTTAATAATTACGAGGTCTCCATAGTGATAGGAGGCCAAATTTTCGAATTAAGGTGAAATTGGAAGCTCGGACAACAAGCATCGATCTCTTTTTGGTGAGTTTTGACCTCATTATTTTAAGTTGGATCTAAAGAAAATTATGAGAATTGGATGCCTCTAATTTTAAGACCTTTATTGTGATTCTAGATTTGAGTGGCGTGAGCGGCGTCACATTGAATTAGTTGGTTTGTGCTAAAAACAAGTATCTTCTTCACTAATGTAAGTAACCTTACTACTTGTAAAGTCTTGGTTAGGTCAAGCTACGTATTAAGAATTTGTTTCCTACATGCTTGAATGTCATAAGACAGGAGGCACTGATTATGTGTGGTTGGAATATAGAGTGTTGGATATTGTTGTTCTCGCAATACTAAACCTTCTTGTTATGTGTGTGTTTCTCTATATTGATGAACTGAACATTGTTGGTCGTTTAAAAGTATCAAATGCTCAAATTATGAGGAATATTCCAGATGTGTTGTATGTTTTGACTACTTTATGTTGGAAAGTGTAGAATGCTCTGGTTGATAAATCTTGTATGCTTTAGATGTTATGAATATGCTCTGTTCTGTGTTGGGAACATAAGATGTTATGTGGTTGACTGAGTCTTGAATGCTTTGGTCACCTTGAACACTATTTTTGATAGGTATGATATGTTTTATTTCCGATGAGTGGATACTCAGAACTTTGGTGGTATGAGATAAAGGTCGAGTGGTTAGTGTCTGCTGGACTGTGATGTTTTCCAATATATCTTAGATAGGGGACTTGTGGTTAGTTTACATGTTAAGCCAGATTAAGTTAATAAGGGCTCGTTTGATAACGTTCCTGTTTCTTGTTTGTTGTTCATGTCTCTTTTTTTTTTAAAGAAACAGACTTGTTTGATAACTCATCCCTGTTTCTTGTTTCTAAATTTCTAGAAACGTTTCTAAAAAAGAGGCCAAATTTGAGAAACTACAAAATGTTGTTTCTCAAATTCTGTTTCTGTTTTTTTTCTCTATCTTTCATGCATGTATCCATCCCTCCCTCCCATTTCTACACCAATCTCTTCTCTTCCTCTATTTTTTTAACCACTTCCTCGTCTTTTTTTTTTAATCTTTTTTTCGTTATTTCGTTCTCTTTCCTTTTTTTTCTTTTTTCGTTAATTCTTTCTCTTTCATTTTTTATTATTTGTGTTATTTCTTTCCTTTTTTCCTTTTATTATCACCTCCACGATCTCAGACTACCGCCTACCATCTTTGACATATGACTATCAATCGTCGCCGACCAGCCATCATTGTCAACCTCCGACTATCAGCTGTCGCCTACAGACCGCCTCCGTCGAACTTCGACTATCGACTGTCGCCGACCTCCATCGACCAACCGCCACAGACCACCTTCTACTACTGGTCGTCGATCGACCACCATTGTCGACCTCCGACTACCGGTTGTGGTCGTCCGCTACCGTCAACCTTCGACTATCGGCCTTCCCTGACAGACCATCATCGTCGACCTCCGAATACCGCCCGCGACCGATCGCTACCGTCGACCTCCGACAACCGACCGCCTCAACCTCTACCGACCAACCGCCACTGTCCACCTCCGACTACCTGTCGCGTCCAACCGCAACCGTCAACCTCCGACAATCGGCCACCATCGACCTCCACTGACCGAGCGCCATCATCCACCTCCGACTACTGGTCGTCGTCGACCTCCGTCGACGGGCCACCATTGTCGACCTTCGACTACTGGCCGCTGTCGACCTCCGCTGACCGACCATCACTGTCGACCTTCGACTACTGGTTGTTGTCGACCTCCACCAACCGACCGCCACCGTCCACCTCAAACTATCGATCATCGCCGACCTCCGTCGACCGACTGCCGTCGTCAACCTCCCACTACCGACCACAACCAACTGCAACCGTCGATCGGTCGCCGTCGACTTCTGCCGACCGACTGCCGCCGTGCACCTCTGACTACCGATTGTCGTTGACCTCCAACTACCGACCGCGGTTGGTCGCTACTGTTGACCTCCGACAACCGACCGCTATCAACCTCCACTGATCGGCCTCTGTCGACTGACTGCTACCGTCGACCTCAGACTACCAGACGCCGTCGACCTGCCACTATCGTCGACCTCTGACTACCGACAACCGCCGACCACCACCGAACGACTGCTACCGTTGACCTTTGACTACCAGGCGCCGCCAACCTCTTATTACCGTCGACCAACCACCGCCGACTGGCCGCAGTCGTCGACCTCCGACTATCGGCCACCATTGATTGACGATTCCGCCGACCCCCGCTCTATTAACCAGCTTCCAGCGACAGACCGTTACCGTCGACCTCCGACTACCTGGCGCCGTCGACCAACCACCATTGTCGACCTCTAACTACCAAGCGTCATTGACCTCTATTGACCAGCCTCCGCCGACTGACCACTACCGTCGACCTTAGACTATTGGGCTCCGTGGATCATCCACTACCGTCGACCTCTAACTACTGACAATCGCCGACCTCCATCGAACGATTGCCACCGTCAACCTTTGACTACCGGGCATTGTCGACCTCTACTGACCGCCGATCGATCGCCATCGTTGACCTTCGACTACCTGCCACCACCGACCAACCGCTACCGTCGACCTCTGACTATCGACCTTCATCGACCGACTGCTATCGTCGATCTCGGACTACTGTCAACCTCCGACTACCGAACGCCGTCGACCATCCGCTACCGTCGACCTCTAATATCGGGTGCCACCGACCTCTACTAAACGACAGCTATCGTCGACCTCTGACTACTGGGCACCATCGACCTCCGACTACCAGTCGTGGTCGACCTCCTCTGATCGGCCTTCGCCGATTGACCCCCACCGACCTTTGTCGACCAGTTGCTACAGTCGACCTGTGACTACCAGAGGCCACCGTCGACCTCTGACTACCGGCTGCCACTATCGTCGTCGACCAAAACTTGTTCCTTTTTTCTTATTTTCGACAACCGCCACCATGCGCCGACGACTTTTCCAACATTCGTCGCTGACTGTCTGCATTCGCTCAGTGGTCGAAAGTCGGTAGTGATGGCCGATGATTAATGATGGTGGGTGATCGGTAACAATGGTGGTAGTGATGAGGAAGAAGAAGGAGAAATAAAAAAATAATCGTTGAAAATTAATATATTTTTATATTATATGTACTAAATTTTATTTTAACTAAAAAAACAAGAAACAAGAATCGGTTATCAAACATATTTTGTGTTTCTGTTTCTTTTTTCAGAGAAACAAGGAATAGGAATAGTTATCAAACATGTTTCTGTTTCTACTTCTTAAAAAACAAGAAACAAGAAACAGGAAACAAGAAACGAGAAACGAGAAACAGGAAACGAGAACGTTATCAAACGGGGCCTAAGGGACCTGATACGAAATGAGGATAGGTCACTTATCCTAGTAGGGACCGTGGCAATTAAACACCTAGGATTGAGATGTTTATAGACTGAGATGAGAAGCTAAATGGGTGGGACTCAGATTTTCAGACTAGGTGTCATCTACTATCTGTGGAAGTATAATTCCGACTAAAAACTCATGGACGCCCCACTAGCGAGTTGGTAGTTAGAGTGTTATGCACACGTAGGTGCCTTGATGGGTGAGACTTGACTCCACTGATTGGGTGCCTTCTACCATCAGTAGGAGTAGAGATCTCCCAAGATTCCCACTTGTGCACCTCTAGTGAGTTGTTTAGCATGTGATAGGTTGGTTAATTGTCCACGTGACCCATACGACATGATAAATGAAATGAAATGTCCATTAGGCCCTTAGGCAGAAACTAACCCAAGCTACCTCTGTAATGCACGTCAATCTCCCCTCCCAGTAGTAGCGTTACTTACTAAGTATTTTTAATACTCATTCTTTTCAAAATGTTTCCTTTTAGGTACGAGCAAGGACATGTAGAGCGCGTGACAGTTTACTGCTGACGAGCCATGAAAAACATGTGGTCATGACTTCGTGTAGTCTAGCTTCTCATTTTTCCTTTAGACAGTTTTGTAAATGGTGTTTTTTAAGGTTTTAAATGTTTCTATGTTATCCTTAGGAAACCTTTGTTTTAATAAAGTTTTTGCAAGTTTTCTTGTTTTATTTGGGATTCCAGGTCGGAAGGTTTCATTTCTTTAAAATGTCGAATGTTTTGTGTTAATGTTCATTTCAAAACAAAACTTTTTCTTAAAAGTAAGTAGGCATGCATGTGGTAACGACCTTAAGAATTAATCATGAGAAGTTGGGTCGTTACACTCCCTCACCATTAAAAGATTTAATGTAAATTACAAACGAAAAGAAAAAAAAACGGAGTCTCTTTTGCTTGTTGTTCTTATACTTTTTACAAACCAACGCTTTCTATTGAGACTGAAAATAAATTCTCACATTGACTATGAAAGGAGAAGTTTATGAATATATAACTGATGAATATTGCTATTAGTAATAAGACATTTTGGATGAAATAGAAAAACAAAGACATAAGAGCTTATATCCAAAGTGGAGCGAAATATCATATCATTGTAGAAATATGTACACGTCTGTTGTAAAAAATTAACTTTGAAAGTTTAGGTGTATTTTTGTATAATTTAACTTTCTTGTTTAATTATGAGTAATTTTTTTCTTAAAAAAGAAAGTTTTAAACAACATGTTATTATTTGTAGAAAACCTTTTTTTTTTATTCTATTTCACACCTCTCTCCAACCATTTTTTTTTTTCTCTTTTTTCCTTTAGATTTTTTTTCGCTCTAAATTTCTCTAAAAAATTTCTCTCTCAAAATTTCATTTTTATATAACGTTTATTTCAATTTCTCTCTTAAAAATTTCCATATACACATAATTTTTATTTCACTTTCTCATTCTAAAACCTTCTATCTCATATCACTTTCATTTCTATCTCTTCTAATAAATCTTAGTTTTGTCTCTCTAAATATTTAGGTTAAGTTTCAATTTTAGTTCAAAAACTTTCAAGTTTGTGTTTATTTGGTCTCTGAATTTTAATGTGTTTAATAGGTCCCTAAGCTTTAAATTTGATATCTATTAGACCCTAAATTTAAAAATGTATAATATGTTCATAAACTTTCAATTTTGTATCCAATAAGTGGGACATAATCAGAATTTTTTAAAAATTAATTGACCTATTAGATATAAATGAAATTTTATGTTTGATAAGACTTTAAACTTTCAATTTTGTGTCTAGTAGGTCATTGAATTTTAAAAAATGTTGAATATGTGTCACAATTGAAAATTGAACCTTCAACGTCTTATTTGACAAAAAATCGAAAGTGTAAGAATCTATCAGTTACTTTTTAAAGTTCATGGATCATATCAGTGGTGGATCCAGGAATTCCATATAGGAGGGGCACAATATACATAAAAATGTAATAAAAAAATTTATAATGAAAATTTAAAATTATGCAATCTTCAAAAATGAATTAATTTTAGTTTTTAAACCAAGACTGTCCATATACTTTCAAATTTGTAATAATTTAACCCTATACTTACAAATTTGTAACCATTTAGTCCCTATACTTTCAAATTTGTAACAATTTAATCCTTATCGCAAAAAAAACAAAAAAAAAATCATCAAAATTAAATGTCGATTATTATTATTTAATTAGTAAACTTTGTTGCTTTTTTTTTTTTTTTTTTTTTAAAGAAGAAAATGAACCATTTCATTACTTCAAATCAATAAATGGAATAGTACACTTGCAATGAGTACTGTAGTGTAACTCATCTACAAAATTATCCAGCCACAACATGGATCTCTGCTTTGCTAGAGCATGTCTAGCCAAATAATCTGCTCTCCTATTACAATTTTGAGATACATAGATAAAAGAAACTTTGTAGCTTCTTAACATATTGGGACCCAAATTAGTTTATTAATCTATCTAGGTAAGATATTTCATTAAATTTTTACATTAATATTTCACGATAGGGACTAAATCGTTACAAATTTGAAAGTACAGAGACTAAATTGTTACAAAATTAAAAAATATAGGAACTAAATCGTTACAAAATTGAAAGTATAGGGACTAAATCGTTACAAATCAAAATTTAGGGATTAAATTGTTACTTTCATGAAAGTTCAAAACCAAAAATGATTTTAACTAAAAATTATATTATAACAACTAAAGGCTCATTTCAAATATATATATATTTTTTGAAACTACTGGCTGGACTGTAAATTTGCCTTGGGCATTTAATTAAGGTCATCAAGGGAGAAATCTGAAATCATGATGCGCAGGTTTGAGAAGGGGGAAATTTCGGAAAAAAAATTTACATCTCACATGTTTTGATACCTGTACCTCGTGAATTACTAGTACCCCTAACCAACCATCTAAGCTTCAACTTTGATAAATAATACGATTTATATATATTAATATTATAAAAGTTCCATTATATTATATTAAAAATATAAAGACGGGATAATTTGAGGGGGGCACGTGCCCCCGACCCCTTCATGGATCCGCCCCTGAATCATATGGGCACAAATATGAAAATTTAGCGACTTATTAGATAGTTTTAAAGTTTAAGAACCAAATATACACAAATTTGAAATTTTACAGATTTTAAACTTATAATTAACCAAAAATGTAATGTTTTCTCCAAACATTTCTCCATCTAAACTTATATTTCTCCCTCCCATATTTATCTCTAAAATTTATCCATGATTTTTCTTTTGCTCTCATTTATTTTTCATTTTAATAAATATATTTCTAACTTTTATCTGTCTAAAATTTTATCTCACTCCAACCTTGCTTTTGTTTTTCTAATTTGTATTGATTTCTCAAACATATAGCTTTCACCTAAAAAAAAAAAAAAAAAAAAAAAAAACTTTCTCTCAAATTGCTCATTGTCTTAACTTTTTCTATCCAAATTGATCTATTTCCCTTCAACTTCTTTCTATTTCTCTAACCAATCTTCTACAATCTTCTATTATTTAAAAAGAATACTAACTAATAGTCTCTCAACATTTTTTTTCCTCACTCTCTGTTTCTCTAAAAAAGAGATGTCTTTGAAGTTTTATTAACATATCTCTTCAACTTTCTAGAAAACAGAAAATAAAACAGTTACCAAATATGTATCGATTTTAATTTTCGAAAATAGAAAACGAAAAAATAAAAAAAATAATAATTATCAAAGCAGGCCTGAATTAATTCATTAGTCATAGGGTGTACATGAGTTGGTTGGGTTAGAGTGGGTTGAGGGGATTTTTTTGGACTAACTCGAAAATTCGGATTGGTCAGGTTGACGACTCGAAATAACCGAATATAGTTGGTAACCCAACCCAACCCAACCATTTTTATTGTAGGTTGGGTTGGGTCGGATCACCAGTTGTTCGATTTTTTTTTTTAATTAAATTAAACTCAAATCCCAATTTCCAATATCAAAATACACCAAATTCAATCTTTATCTCTAATACTAATAAAAAATACATATTTCTATCTATTGTTTAAAAAAAAAAAAAAATACATATTTCTATCTAAATCCTAACACAAAACTCAAATTAGAGAAACTTATTCCAGAAATAGAATATTGATTAAAAAAATTTAAACAAACAACAATAAGAACAAATAAAAAAAAATCTAAATATTTCGTAAAAAAAATAAATCTAAATAAATCTATGAAAAAAAAATAAATCTAAATAAATCTATGAAAAAAATAAAGTTAGAATAATTTTTCATTTAAGAAAAACAAGTTAAAAAAAACTTAAAAAAAAAATATATAATTTGTTTAAAAAAATAAGAAATTCGGTTCGGTTTGGGTTGAACCCAACTCAAGAAAATCCAATCCGAGAATCGAACCAAATTTTTGGTTTTGAAAAAAATAACCTAACCTAAACCGAAAAAATTTCTAACCGAACCAAATTGTTAAGATCATGGTTGCTTGTATACCCCTGTAGTCAATAACAAGATCTCTTGGTTCTTAAATCTTACCCATGGAAAATCTTTGAGAGCAGATTTCTAACATGAAAAATCCATATTTTCAAAAAAAAAAAAAAAAAAAAACCCCAATAATTCAAAATGAGATGAAAAGCAATGAAGGTCCATCCAAACCCCACCTTTGAGGTTGTCCCATTTGGGGATCTCTCTCTGCCTTTCCTCAGTAACATTTATTAGTTTCACTGATCAAGGTTCTTTGGCTGTCATTTTTCCAAACAATCAAAACCCTTTCCACTTTCTCTATCCCTTTCTTTCTCATCTCTTCTCTATCTCTCTATATATAATACAAATATTAAATTTTATTCCCCTCTGTTTAACCCTTTTTTGTCACATAGGAAAGGTGTTTTCCTTTAGCTCATGGTTTTGATTTTGAACTTCCCCATCTCCTCTAAAATCTCTCCCCAAAATGCCCACAAAATTTCAGGTACCATTGGAAAAAAAAAAACCCCTTTTCTTGGTAGCCCTTGAAGGAATGGGGTCTTGTTATCTTTGAAGCAGAGCAAGAGGGGCAAGAAATAAAAATATGCCAACAGTTTGGTTGTCCTTGAAGAAATCTTTGCACTGCAAATCAGAGCCATCAGAAGTTCATGACCCCAAAAGCAGAAGGAATTTGGGAGCAATTTTGACAAGAAAAACAGGGGGAGGAGGAAGATCAGGTTGTTCAAGGTCCATTGCAAATCTCAAAGATGTCATCCATGGCGGCAGCAAGAGGCATTTGGATAAGCCCCCTAGCTGCAGCCCAAGATCCATTGGCAGCAGTGAGTTTCTCAACCCCATAACCCACGAAGTCATTCTCAGCAACTCAAGGTGCGAGCTCAAAATCACCGGTTTCCACGGCGGTTTCAGCCAAGATGTGCCTGCCGCCGCCGACCCTCACGGCGGCGCTAGTGGCGGTTCCACTTTTGTGGGGACTCTGACACCGGGCACGCCGGGCCCCGGTGGCCACCCCACAATGCACTACTTTAATCCTTCGTTTAGGTCATCTTCCAGAAAGTTCCCTTTTAGAGAGGGATTTGGAAGCTCTAATAAATCTGGCGGCGGCGGCGGTAGTGGTGGAGTTCATTCGAGCAACAGAATCTCTTTGGAAACAGAGATTGGTGGGAATGGGTCTTCTTCTATGGTTACTTGTCATAAATGTGGAGAGCAGTTCAACAAATGGGATGCTGCTGAAGCACATCATCTTTCTAAACATGCTGGTACAAAACAAAAAATTCTTGATTCAGTTTTTGTTTTCTTGTTCATTTTCCTGGAAAATTACTGTTTGGCTAGTGGGAAAGTATGTTCATCTTCAGCTAGATTCAGCTCTTTTTCTAATTCAGTTGACTCTATTTGCTTTGGAATCCAAAAGATTGCTTCATTGATTCCCTTGTAGCTTTGAAACTTGTGATACAAAATTGATTAATTATCTGTAAGTTATTATTGTAGTCCTCGTAATTTTATACCTGTCATTTTGGTCTCTGATTGAATCACATAAAGCTGACACGGTTAGCTTTTCGTGTTAAGAATATGTATAAAAGATGAAATATATCGTTTGTTTGATTAAACGTTTAGATTTAAATTTCAAGTTTGAACTCTGCCATTTTTGCACTCGGTTTTTGTAAATTGAATTAGTATTCGAAGACGAAGATGTAATTATATATCTATGTTCTTCCATTTTCAGTGACTGAGCTTGTGGAAGGAGATTCATCAAGGAAAATTGTGGAGATCATATGCAGAACAAGCTGGTTGAAGTCTGAGAATCAATCTGGTAGAATAGAAAGAGTCCTGAAAGTTCACAATATGCAGCGAACACTGGCCCGGTTCGAGGAGTATCGCGAGACGGTTAAGATCAAAGCCAGCAAACTCCCAAAGAAGCATCCTCGGTGCCTCGCTGATGGAAACGAGCTCCTGCGATTCTATGGCACGACAGTTGCGTGCTCGCTCGGCCTGAATGGCTCCTCCAGCCTCTGCATATCAGAGAAATGCTGCGTCTGCAGGATCATACGTAACGGGTTCTCAGCAAAGACAGAGATGAAAGAAGGGATAGGCGTCTTCACAACTTCCACGAGTGCGAGAGCGTTCAGCTCGATCGATGAGTCGGGAGGGGATGAGACGATGACGAGGAAGGCGATGATAGTTTGCAGGGTGATTGCTGGGAGAGTTCACAGGCCATTGGAGAACATTCAAGAAATGGCTGGGCAGACAGGGTTTGATTCATTGGCAGGGAGAGTTGGGTTGCATTCAAACATAGAAGAGCTTTATTTGCTGAATCCTAGAGCTTTGCTTCCATGTTTTGTGGTAATTTGCAAACCATGAAGGAAATTTACTATGGTAAATTTGTAATTTTTTGTTCACCCATTTTTTTTTACTTCATCTTTTGGAAGATTTGATTCTTCATTTTCAATTTTTTTTTTGTCTGCCAAAATATATGAAAAGATTTGAAGGTTTTGTTGTGGCAGGGGATCCTTATGTTTTGATTCTGTTTTCTTTTTCATACAGTAGAACTGTAAAAAAATTCAAATTCAAAATCTCAGAATCTTTATGGCATCATATGGAAACACAAGGGCAACCTGAATTTCCTGTACTGAAAACATGGAGACAGAATAAATCCATGTTCAGAAATCAGAAGTGTATGTATATATATTTTATCTTTGAAAAAGGAAATCATTTTTAACTCAATACTCCATCATTTGATTTTAGTTTGAAGCTATCAATCTTATTAAATTGAATCCTAAGCTTGAATTACATAGTGAAAATAATACTAAATTATAAAATTGCTTGAATTCAATAAATGTAGAGACAAAGAAAATGATATACCTTCCATGAGTGTTGTCTTGATACAAGTGAAGTAAAAAGGTGAGTTGAGGGAGAAAAGCAAGCAGCCAACAAAAAGGGGAGGGTGCAAGAGAGGGCAGGTGGTCCTTGATTTGGAGGGATATTGGCCCAAAACAAAGGTTAATAACTTAATATAATCCAAATTAAAGGACAAAGTTAAGAGGGAGGTGGTCCTGTGCGTGTCATATTCTTGGTGGCAAAGCATATTTGGAACTGTCTTTCTTGCATGTCTTTATCAAGCAGAGCCTAAAGTTTTGGTGCAAAAATTAAAGGGCTATGTGCCCTGTAATTTTGAAGCTATTTATCTTTCTCTCTCTTCACAAGGGTATCCCTCCTAATCTTGGCTGCCCTTATGTATGATAAGGCCAGGGCCCCATGCCCCTCCTCCTCTCTCTCTTTTAAGTTTTAACTACTAAACTCATTTGTGTAGATAAGGGGATACATTTGTCATTTTGTCCCTTTGTCCTACACATGTAATCTATTTCTGCCACCCATTGGAATAGCATTCTCATTTTCTCTCTAGGACATAGGTATAGACTTTTTAGAGTATGAGACAATAACATGAAGTGAACTTTTTGTCATCATAAATTATGGACATTTTCATCCATTCAAAGATTCAATGTTTATATTAACTGCTAATAAGAATTTTTGTTATAATGATGTGGAAGTGCCAATTATATTGAAAATTGAAAAATGCGAACATGTATTCATTACTTTTTTAAGGAGTTGTTTGAGTCCTTTTTTGATCAACCTTCAATCTATGCTGTCTTTATTAGATTAACCATGTTGGTATTCATTAGGCTAAATCATAAGAAATACCCCTCAACTTTGGGGTTGAACTTTGAAAAATGTTTCAAAAATGCCATTGCCGTTAATTTTTGATAGAAACCGTTAAAGTTTTAGTTTCAAAAATACCCTTGAACTTTCAAAAAAATTTCAAAAACACCCTTATTGAAGAATGTTTCTTTTTTTTTTCTTCCTTCTCCCACCGTAAATTAATCTTTTTTTTCATAAAAAGATTAATTTACGGTGGGAGAAGGAAAGATTTCCGTATCGAAATTTCAAGATGGCTTTTGTTTTGTTCTTGAAATTCTACATGTGTGAACTTTTCAATATTATTTTCTCACCAACTATTACCCATTAACTTTCTTTATATCCATATTATGAAAAATAAATGAAACTATTGTTGTATACGAGTTCTAATAGTTTTTAAATATCAATAATAACAAAATCATATATAAAATTTTTGATTAATTAATTTTATAAATTGGACCAAATCCACAGTCTTATAAACTCTTCTTATCACTAACCTACACAAACAAAAAGAGGAAAAAGGAAATAATTTTTTTTAGGAAACAAAAAGGGAATAATATATATATATATATATATATATATATATATATATATATATATATATATATTTATATGTTGTTTTCTCACACTTATCTTCTTTACGCTTTTTAAAAGAGAAAACTCGATTTCAAAGTTTGTTTTTATCTGGTATTCTGTTGTACACAACCTTTATAAGCAAAGTTTTGCATTAATTTTCATGGAGAAAGAATTTTGGTGAGAAGAGGAAAAAATAAGAAAAATTTTTCAATAAGGGTATTTTTAAAATTTTTTTGAAAGTCCAAGGGTATTTTTGAAACTAAAACTTTAACGGTTTCCATCCAAAATTAACGACAAGGGCATTTTTGAAACATTTTTCAAAGTTCATGGGTATTTTTGAAACAAACCCCAAAGTTCATGGGTATTTCTTATAATTTAGCGTATTCATTAAATTAACATTCCTTTTTGTCAAAATGGAAGAGAAATTTGAAAGAAAAGTAACAAACACAAATGAAACAATGTGGTTGTCTATGGATGTATAGAATCTTTTAAAATGGAATGAATATTTCTAGTCATTTCGAGTATCTTTCCATTTTCTCCCTTCCTTTGTATTATTCTAACAAAGATAAGAAGAAAAAGGACATGTAATATGATGAATGCCCTTACAATAGAGTAGACAACAGTAATAAATTTTTTGGCAACTTGAAATTAAAGTTTCATGTCAGCTTGAAGAAAGCAAAATATTTTGTCCAAGAAGATGGTCTACAATGGTTATTCATGTCGAGAAAGCATGTAGTACGTTGGATTCGACAATGGGTATTGGAGTGGTCATTCGAAACAAGGCACGAGAGATTACTGCACCAATTCTTTGGTTTCTCCCATTTGTGGAAACCGCATGCTATATTAGAAGGACTAAAATTCGCTCGAATTTCGCTATCCATGTTTTCGATATTAAACGAAGTAGATGTGATCCTATCTTAGGTTCAAATAATAAGACGAGATATTGATGTTTCGAAGGATCTGTTCCAACAGGTAATTTTCAATCATGTTCGACGTCAGAATAATGTGTTGGCTCATAAGTTAGCGCAGTCTCTAAATTAAATATTGGGCCAATGTTATGACTTCAGGATTTTCTAGGTTGGATTTTGAATTATTCTTGTAGAGAGAAATCAAATTTTGTATCCGACCAAGTGGATTCTTCAGTTTAATAATATTGACTGTTTCTTAAAAAAAAAAAAGTTTAAATAAAAAATTAGAATAAATGTTCATTATGAGGCCAAAGTAAAATTTAAATTAACCTACAAAATTCTAAATCAAATTGTTTGTAATTTAGTAAGATGCTATGAAATAATTAATTGAGTTACAATGCTATTGTTGATGGTCGATTTTGGCCAGAGGATCTCACCTGACCTTCACGTGCCACCAACGGTAAATTTGTAGATGAGGGGGGAAGACGTGGCCTGCAAGACAGTAAACCTGCACACAGGTGTGGTGCTCGCCACACCGGCTCCGATGCTTAAGTCAGCAAACAGAACGGTAGGGAGTGGAAAAGTAAGAGCAAGAGGAGAGAGTAGAAAATATAGAATAGAGTTTAGGGATAGAATTCGGGTCCCCTTCTTCAGTGGCGAAGAGGGATATAAATACCTGCTCATCCTCCTAGGGTTTTTAGGGATTCAGAGGCGTTTTAGGTCAAACCAGGCGAAACCGAGGCGACCAAAGACGGTGGGGACCAAACGGCATCGAACAGACTCGGCCTCGGCCCATGGCCGAGGCCGAGCAGTGGGTCGGGCCAAAAACCCGACCCCTTCGGTCTTGGCCCGTCCCACTTGCCGGTTTTGCCTCCTTGGTCCATCTTTCAGCCCGATTTCTCCCTGGTTGTCCTCGTCAGCTCCTTGTATATCGGGGTGGTCCAAAATTGCCTATAACAGCTATGATGGACTATACTAGATGAAATTCATAAAAAGAAAGTACTTAAGTTCTAAATTATATAACACTACTCTAACCTACCTGACGAGAAAAAATGACTGAGAAGTTCTCAAGTCACATTGATATTGAGCACAAAAATATCTTTTTAAACACTTAGGAAATCATTCCAAACATGCTAATTGTGTCCTTCAGTGACTTGTCCTAAAACTTTTTTTTCCTTTTTGTTTTGTTTTGTTTTTTTTGACAACAGACTCTTGTCCTAAAACCTTATACTATATGTTTTAACAATTTATTGAATATGAGTAAAGTAATGTTTATATTTCCAAAGCAAGAGTTATTTAGATCTTGAAAATATGAGAGGTTGTTGGATGTAATTATGAGCAACCATGTAATTTATATGTGAGAGGATAATGTTGAAAGAGTAACTTGAAAAATCTAAATAAATAATCAAATGCTTAATCATAGGAATACTATTCTATTACGATTAAAAAAAAAGTTCATGTAATACTATTCATATAATTCATTATGTAATTGTACTTAAAAAAGATTCATTTTGTAACTCAAAAAAATTATATTTGGATTAATTAATTAGAGACACAAATAGAAATATCATCTTAGTGAATTTGTAAAAGACTAGAGGATACTTTGAACAATATGTGAGGTGAGGAGAGTCGAACCTTTGACCTCTTGATCAACATATGTTTTAACTAATTGAACTATGCTTGATTATTTTTTCCTCTTGAATTCACTTTATAAATATACCATAAAATGACTACATCAAATGACTAAATATTGCAACTTAAATGTTAATCAATTGGATTATAATTAACCACTTTTGATTAAATTAGGGGAATTGTGATAAATGGCTGGAAAAAATAAACTGTAATGAAATTCGACTAAATGTGATTACAATCTAAATAATGGCTACCAAATTTTGTTGAGAAATTAGTTTTTTTTTTTTTTTTTTTTGGAACAAAACCTTCTTTCATTCACAAACCAAGAAGATCACAATTGCGACTTTACATAAGGATTGAAAACCAAAACCCAATGCGCACTTCACCGTTTATCAGAGCCAATCATACGCCAAAACCAGGAGCCCAACACAATTCCTCCACCGAATACCATATCCACGATCATCTCGAGACTAGGCTAGCTACCAAAGATGCACCACCGTTGTTTGATCCCATTTTGTCTTTACCCCCATGCACTTACTTCCAGCCTGACACAAAATACCGTCATGATAAAATATCTATACTATAAAATCACCACTAGTAAGCAGAAGGAAAGGATAGAACCAAAACAACAATCGATCCACCAAAAACCCCTATCTACACTTACTACTGAAGGGAATAAAAGTCCCCACGCAGCGGAAGCGCATCGATTGGACCTTACGCCGTATATTAATTAACATTAAAATACCGTTACGATAGCTCAAACAAAACTTTAAACTAACTTTAAAGTTGCTGTAAAAACGGTTTAAACATGCTAAAATAAATCTAAATTTATTTTTAAAACTTTTCTAACGAAAAGAGGAAGAACCGTTACAAACCTCCGTTGTAGACTTGACCGTTCTTCGCCAACGACACTCCAACGAACGAAAACGCAGCAGCCTCCTCGCCTATCGATCGCTGGAATTTTCTTCTTTGAATGACACAATAACCACAGAGGTTACACTAGTATGTCTCTAAGTCTAGGAGGCCAAAGACTTGTGGGAGTCTTTCTCTAAGAGGGAGGCTAGAGAGAATTCTAGGTCTTGTCTTTCAAGAGTGTCAAGAATCAAAAAGTGTCATGACCAATTAGGTCTAGTGTTCTATTTATAGAAGAGAGGTCATGAATAAAATAATCAATTAAATCAATCTTTTCCATAATTGATTCAATCTTATTCCTTTATTAATCAATCATGATCAATCAATTCCATAATTGATTAATCTTTTCCATAATTGATTCAATCTTATTCTTTTATTAATCAATCATGATCAATCAATTCCATAATTGATTAATCTTTTCCATAAATGACTAATTACTTCCATAAGTAATTAGATCATTCCCATAAATGATTAATCACTTCCTTAAGTGATTAATTATTTACATAATTGATTAATTCCCGGTTAATGAATTCTTTAATTAATTAACCACCAATTAAATATCATATATTTAATTCTCGGCCTAGAATTAATTAATTTGCCCAAACACATTTTAGGCCTTAATTTAATTAATTCATTCTTTCAAACTTCCATAAATTTATATTTGAACTTTTCAAATATTAATTTCTCTTATAATAATATATCAATATATATTATATTTGTTTCCCTTAATAAATTGAACATTTTCAATTTATTTTTATTACTTAGTTGCCTCAAACTACTTTACGAGCTACCAGTGGGACCTAATGGACCTGCAGATCAGAAGCTCCAACGATGTGAGATTAATTGGTCAAACTCATTAACCACATTAATCAATATTCGTTAACTGTGTGTACATTCCACTATAGACTCACAGTTGCACTCTTCTCACTGCAGACATATTTTCTGTGTCCACGGATCTTAGACCAATATCGACTAGTTAGTCCTTCACGAGTGTCCGTGACACCAGCTGGGTCAAATTACCGTTTTACCCCTGGGTCACCTCTATTTCCTTAAGTACCAATTCTCCTCTAATGAACAACCTGTTTGTGGTCCAACCATCAAACAGAAAACCCTCTCGTGCCATTGAGAGGGTAGGGCCCTTTGTTCAAGACTCGGAGTAACCACTTAAGGGAACACTCATCTGCTTCCCTAAAGTCGGGAAGGAGTGAATTCCATCTTGTACGATTATGTTCCCAGCTCCCCATTCGGTCTTGTCCCCAAAGTGGTAGGCTTATTGAGTCGGCGTATTGGCCACTCTCACCCATACAAATCAAAGGACAATCTCTCATGAGCAGGAGTCCATAATCAACTCAGGATTAAGACTAAGTTGTCTAGGTCGTCCTAGTGAAATAGAAAACCAACTAGTTAACGGTGTTATAACTAGTGGTTACTATTTCGTGGTCCGGTCTTATGCAAACTCATTGCATAGGATACCCCCACTCGCATGTCTCCTACACGAACGCGTTGGATCGCAGCGTTTGTATCAAATACAAAGTGGGTCGTATCCATAGTGTTGTCAGGATAAGGCACCCAGTCTTATCCCTATACTATAGACCTTTTAGGCTGTTTCTTGAACAATGATCCCCATATGTCGCTACATATAGTTCAAGACTCATATTACAGCCTAGGATGTCTAGTTTATTGGATTAGGGTCAAATAGTGCAATATTTAACAATAACATTTTATTGTAGAAACTAAATAACACTTTATTAAATACAAGTATATAATTTGTTTACATTTACTATCTACGAGTTTTAGGGCATAAAACCCAACAACTACCCCATGAAACACTCCTAAACCCATGCAATATAGATGCCAAAGATTCAGATGATGAGGAGTGTCATGCACAAGACCCTGCACAGAAATATGCTAAGCCTTGTACCTAAGAGAAGCTACTGCAAGCTAGCAAATTATGAGACCACTCAAAACTTTCCAAGAAACAAATCTCGCGTGTGTGTGGTTAGCCTATCCTAGAGCAACCCCTAATGGTTCGGAGAAGGTTTATAACACCCTCCACCTATCTTCCCCCTACACTGGCCCTAAGGCCTTGCAAGGAAGGCTAAAAAACTCTCAATCAGGAAGCCAACTCAAACCTAGGAGCCTGAATGGGAACATCTTTTCACCCCCTTTCCTTCTCTTTTTCTCTTTTCCCTCATAACAAAATTATAAGGCGGGGCACTAGCTTTCACACCACAATGAAGGGACCCATAACCAGAGTTTTACCCTTGGATGGCCTAACTGTTCTCACTGTGGGTAGGTATTTTTACCCCTATCAAACATGGTTATTGCATGCAGATTAACCTTAAATATAAAACAAGAGAAGAGCATAGTTTTAACTACCAAGCTCAAATTGCCTCACATAATTACCACCCATTCACTATTGCGGGCAAACAAACTTTCTTTTTCCTTTTTCCTTTTTTTTTTAATTTTTTTTATACCTAGGCAAGGCTTACTCACTAACTTCAAGAAAGTTAGACTTTCCAGCTACAGACTAATAGTGAGCATAGCTAGCTATTTTTCCCTATTTAATTCAGCTAGTCTTTTATGATTTTTTGGCCATTTTATTGCACTTAATTGTTTATTTTGTAGGAAAGCGTGGATTAGAGCTAAAACGTGGAATTGGAGTTAATCGGGTGGTCGGGACGCGAAAATATGCCAAAGAACCAGAAAGTTCAAGCAACAAGGAGCCAAGAGAGAGCATTCTGCCCATCTGCGTCGAGACGCCACTCTTGGAGGGTCTCGACGCTGGTTTTCCTTAATTACAAGAGGCGGCAGCGTCACAGCGTCGAGACGCTGTGACAATAGCGTCTCGACGCTACCGTTTTTTCCCTTATTCAGAACGCGCGTTTTAGAAGCAGCGTCGCGACGCTGTCTTGATAGCGTCTCGATGCTGTCGCAGATTTTCCTATTTAAGTTTCTTTTCTTGCTACGGATTGGGGGGAGGCCAAATTGAGAGAATTGAACCCTAATTTCGACTAGAGACCTACTGTGGGAGCTGAAGCAAGGACGAGGATCGGGAATCTCACTTGGTGGCGTGGATATCGAGACGGGGACGTGCCGGGATCGACGACATTAAGTGTTTCCTTTCCTTTTACTTATCTCTAGCTAGATTTTATGGCTTTTTCATGTTTAGTTGAGCTTGTAATGACATGTATGAGTAGCTAAACTTGTAGCTTAGGGATTGATGTAGTTGATTTAGTTTATGGATTGATTTATGGTTTAAGTTGTGCAATGATTATTATGTTTGTAATCTTGATTTAATGCTTTCAATTAATTGGCCATTAGTTGAATGATTTAAGTTTTGAATCTAGCTCGGGAGAGGGGATTTAATGTGGACTTATTCAAGATTACATGACTAAAGTTTATTTTCTAATTTCGTGACAGTTTTTAGATTAACTTTAGAATTGGTCAAAAGATCTCATTGTCTTGCATGTTAATAAACTTAGATAGGGATATCAAGTTGATTAATTTGCATGAGAATCAATTATACTCGGGAGAGGTAGTTGTGATTAAAGGGTCTTAGGCTCATGTTGTTTGTACTGGTGTGTACGATGATTATCCGCAAGCGCACGGGTCGTCACAAGTTATATAAAACGGAAAGTATTCCGAGTATCGAATCCTCAGGGAGGCGAAGCGAAACTTAAGCAAATAATTAAAATTCTCTTGAGCACTGAAAATACTTAGGTGAAATAATATTTAGGGACTACGTTCATGTGATAAAAAGAATTTGAATTCAAAATAACTAATGAAAACAAATTTGATCAATCAGAAATAAAATGTGGAGAAAGAGTTTTCTTTAAGCGGGGAAGAGGGGTCTTGAAAATCAATGGTTAGCTAAATAATTGCTATAATTATCCTATCTCATTGCCCAACTAATTATAAACCTAGAATCTCCGTTAATCACATAGGTTCTCCTGTCGGTTTCCCCTAATTGTAATTAATTCATTTTAACAACCTAAGTGTCCTTAGCGCTATTAAAAATCATTAATTATTACGCTCTGATTCATTTTAGGAATCTAAGTTTAATCAACTAATCCCGGTGTCACAACGGGCAATTAAACTAGTTGCATGGATTATGATCTATCCTAATTTCTCTCCGTCGAGTTTCCATTAAGAAACGAATCATTACACAATTGGCCAGATTGAGTAAAGCATTAAGCACATCCATACAAATAATTAGGACATGGGCAAGAGACAAGAAATTATAACAATATTTCCACTATCATTTCATTTCAAGACCCCAAATTGGGGTTTAGCTACACATAATATCCACAATAATTACAAGGGAAAGCATATTAAAAAGCATAAAGGAAAGGAATTGACCGTCGAAAAACCCCTTGCTGACACTTGGAGCCCCCAGTTGATTACTCCTCGAGCCCTTATGATTGCTTCCCAAAATTCCCAAAATTTCCCCACTAGAAGAACCCTCTCAAAAAGGCTCAAAAGCCTTGAGAGGGGCTCCAAAAAAGGAGTCTTAAGAAAGGAAAGAAAGGATTGAGTGATGATTGATTTGATTGATGAGAAATGAGGCACCAAGGGCGCCTATTTATAGGCCTGGAATAGGGGTAGCGTCGCGACGCTGCCTTGCTAAGCGTCGCGACGCTGCTGCGCACGCGACTTGGGCAACAAGAAAGGGCAGCGTCGCGACGCTGCCTTGCTAAGCGTCTCGACGCTGCTGCGATTTTCCAGATTTTTCAGCTTCCTTTTGGGCTGATTTTTGGGCCTTCTTCTTCATTTCTCTTGGTCTTTTCTTTATGAATGTCTTCTTTGGGCCTCCAATTGCATCAAGCTAGGATTTGGGCTATAATTACTTCGATTTTGGCTCTTTTTCTCCCAAAATCACCAACTTAGCTCCTAAGGACCAAATAACAAAATTCATTAAATATATTCATTAAAAACACGATTAAAGCACCAAAAAGCTTAATAAATTGAGACTAAAATAGCGACATTTCTGCTCGCTATCACACCCCCAAACTTAAGCTTTTGCTAGTCCCGAGCAAAATAAATTCTAAAGATGCATGAAATAGAATCGCTCAACCCTCAATGATTTTGGAATTCTTAGGATCGAATGGAAAACATGCAAGTGGAATAAGCAAGCACCGCATACTTTTGAAGAAATCTTAAACTAGTTTGAACTTAAGATTAATGAATAGCATGCTCAAGACTTATCTATTGATTCTTTTACTAACCTAGATTAGTCTTATGGCTTTCTCCCTTTGTTTTCCCCCGACATTGGCTAAGAGCCCCTAATACTTCGGAGTCCTTCTATCATGCAAAAAAAAGTAACTAGGGTGCCTGTCGTCTTTTTCTTTTCTCATGGGGGAGCAGAATTCTCACATGATTTTTCTTTTTCTCATCTATTTCTTTTGTTGCTCTTTTGCTCCTCCCCCAAACTTGCATTTTGATATCTAATGGTACTAGCTTTCACACTACGGTGCAGGGACCCTTAACCCGAATTTTATTCTCTGGTTGGCCTAACTGATCACACCGTAGGTAGCTCTTTTTACCCCTAGGCTTTTTTCTTTTGAGCAAGCAAAAATTCTTTTTCAACGGATTTTCTTTTTCTCACATTTTCTTTTGTTGCTTTTGCTTTTCTCTCAGCAGGCATAACATTTTTTCCTACCTAGTTCTTTAGAGCAATCAAGCATGAACTTCCTAATATTAGAAACTAAGCCTATCGGGGTGACAACAACTTTGAAAACCATAATAAGAATCTAGATTTTCAAAGACGTCATTAGATAAGACTATTGCATGCTTTAGACATCAAAACTAAGTATAAAAAATTTTTAAAATTTCACAATTTCTGCCGTGCTCCCAGATTCCACAACATATAAACCATTTTCTCCCAAAATTTCAAAAATCACATCCTTGGCTATCATGGCTATCTATTCATGCATCCAACAGAATTTAAATATGCTCAACACAGCGGAAACCTCCCCCCCAAACTTAAACTAAACATTGTCCCCAATGTTTTAAAACAGAAAAGCATAAAGAGAGATACTGAGACTTCCCTGAGCTAGGAGCGCTTCATCCTCTTCCTTTGGATCCATGAAAAATGGGAAATGTGGAATTTTGGGATTTGCTAAGGTGATCCTGCAAAACAAAATTGGATCACGGAGCAAAGAAAATTATTTACCGCAAAAACAACTAACTACTTTAATCCTTGGGTTGCCTCCCAAGCAGCGCTTTCTTTAACGTCTTTAGCTAGACTAGGCTCGGCACGCTTACGGAGGCTCAAAATAAAAATTTTCATCATCCTCCGGGCCCTGCAAGAAATCACGCACCGAATTGCATACTACAAACAGGGGAGAAAAAAAACTTTCCCCTGGCCCATCTTCACTAAAGAGATTCTTATAATAACATTTTAGAAAATAATCAGCTGCATCAAATCTCTTTTCTAAATCTCTATTTTCAAAACAGTTGTTAACAGAGTCATCAAGCGTTATAATATCTACTGGTCTAGGATCTATAGATGGCCTATCAATCATGCCAGTCCATTCATCAGAAAAAATATCTACATGCTCAGTAGATCCTTCAGACTCAGAATTAAAAATTGATTCAACTAAGCTATCACATGACTCATCATCAGAAGAATTAAAGAATTCAAGAATTTCAGGATCAGATTCTATACTATGCACAGATTCGAGTTCTTCTGGGTCAGTTTCTATGCTATACACATCATCAGGACATGAAAAGAAAGTATTCACATTGTCAGGATTCATGCATTCAGGAATGTCAAGATCAGACTCAATAGATTCACTGTAATCATGGTCAGACTCAAAATTATCTATCGAGCAATCTTTTTTATGCCTTTTATGTTCATGCTCAATGTCAGGCAAATCAATATCATCAACAAAATTATTCATTTCAGGCAATTCCAATTCATTTTCAAAGGAAGGTAGATCATCAACTGCAGATCTTTCATTGTCACAAGCAGGCAAGTCTAATTCATTTTCAAAGTCAGATCCAAATCATTTTCAAACAGAGGATTATCCATATATACATCATGATCAAAATCCATATTATCAACAAGCATTTCTCCTAAGCCTAGGCCAAGATTATAGTCTACCTCTTCATCGTCATCAGTCAAGTACTCAGGCCCAACAGAAAAACATGTATGCAAGCTACAAACAGATTCATCTTGGCAAAAAATACTAAACACGACTTTTTCATCATCAATGTTCAAGGTAAGCTTACCTGTATGCACGCTAATCTCGGCCTTACCAGTGGCTAGGAAAGGTCTGCCTAAGATAATTGGCACCTCTTTGTCCTCCTTCATGTCCAGTACCACAAAATCTACAGGGAAGATGAATTTGTTGACTTTCACCAACACGTCCTCCACAACACCCATCGGGTGGGTAATCGATCTGTCGGCGAGCTGGAGAGTGACGTCGGTGTCTGTCATACCTGATAAACCAATCTTCCTGTATACAGAGTAGGGCATCAAATTTATACTTGCTCCTAAATCACATAAGGCCCTATCGAAGGATACTTCTCCTATGGTACAGGGAACAGTAAAACTCCCTGGGTCTTTCTGCTTAGAGGGTATCCTACCGGAAATAATGGTACTGCTACTCTCAGATAAATTAAAAACTTCTTTTTTCAGACTTTTCTTTTTAGAAAACATTTCTTTCATGAATTTTCCATAATTTGGCATATTATACAAAGCTTCTACCAATGGAATATTCACAGACAACTTTTTAAACATTTCTAAAAATTTTTGAAATTGTTCATCTAATTTGACATTTTTAAATCTTTGAGGAAAAGGTAACTCCCTGAAATCAAAGGTTGGACATTCGCCCCTCCGCTTGGGCGGGCTAATATGCGAACCTCTGTCATGGTGGTTGCATGGAACCACTTCTTCCTCAGTCATCTTTTTATTGTCATTCTGCTTCTCTTCTTCTTTTTTACCTGCACAGCTGTTAGAAAAATCACATTTAAATTCAATAGAGTTGGGAGGATGTTGGAACCTTTCAGAGGAGGCTTTTTGTGCCTCAGTCCCTTCATCTTCATCTCTTCTCTTTTCTTCTTCCGTTTTCTTCTCTATACTGTCCTCCAATCTTCTGCCACTTCTCAGAACCACCATCTTACACTGCTCTTTCGGGTTAGGCTCAGTATCGCTTGGAAATTTTCCCTTCTGCAGGGCATTTACTGCTGAAGCAATCTGACCTATCTGCACTTCCATATTCTTTAGAGCTGCGTCGTGGTTGTTTACTGATGCCTGGAGATTCACATTCAATATTCTTTGTTCCTTGATCAATAAAGCCACCATCTCCTCCAGATTATTTTTCTTCTCAGGAGTACTCGTTGATGCAAAACCTGGGGGTGGCTGTAAAACATTCTTCGTATTCGCATATGAGAAGTTCTCGTGATTGCGCAGACTGGGGTGGTAGAAGTTTGGTACTCCTTGAGTATATGGTCTATTTCCTATGTATTGAACTTCTTCCACATCTTGACCTTCTTTCTTCGAATGTCCTTCAGCTATGGTGGAAATGGACTTCACCACCTCAGATGACGTCAATTTGTTTAGTGCATTGGTCAGAGATGCCAGTTGCGCTTTCAGTGAACTTGACTCATCTAATTCATATAATCCAGCCTTTTTTGTAACTGTTCCTCTCTCCGTCGGCCATTGATAACTTGTTGCCGCCATTTCCTCAAGCAGGTCTTTGGCTTCTGTCACTGTTTTTGAAAGAAAACTCCCTCCTGCTGATGTGTCAAGGACTGTCTTCGTGGAGGGGTTTAATCCATTATAGAATAACTGTACCTGAAGCCAATCAGGATATCCGTGTTGGGGGCATCGCCTAAGCATTTCCTTATATCTTTCCCACGCTTCGTATAACTGCTCTTCGTCAAGCTGTTTGAATGTTCCAATTTCAGTCCGCAGCTTGGTAGTCTTAGCTGGTGGAAAAAATTTTGTCAGAAAAGCCTGGGCAAGCTCGTCCCAAGTACTGATGCTGCCTGTCTCGACTGATTCGAGCCAATCTTTTGCTTTATCCTGCAGGGAAAATGGAAACAGCCTTAATCTGATCGCGTCGGCCGGAACTCCGTTCATCTTTACTGTCCCGCATATTTCTAGGAATGATCGCAGATGAGAGTGGGGGTCCTCGGAAGGATGTCCCTTGAACGAGTTATCGCGCGCCATCTGAATCAACCCTGTTTTGAGCTCAAAATTTGTAGCTTGGATGGGGGCGTAAACAATTCCAGAATTCTCGGTAGGAAGAACTGGCTGCAGAAAATCTCTAATTGCCTTGGGAGCTTCTTCTTGGTGGGCCATCGTTTCTGCTAATCTTTTTTCTTTTCTAATGAATTTTAGAGTCCTGTTAATCTCAAGATCTAACGAAAACAGATCAACCACCTTGTTTCTTCGCATACAATGCTCCCAGATAACAAAAGAACCAAACAAAAATGAAAATAAAAAATAGTATTCACAAAATGATGAAAGAAAAATATTTACACCTAAATTACCATTTACCCTTTCTTTTTGATGTCAAGAAAAATTATTTTTTGCTTAAAAATCAAGCCTCCCCGGCAACGGCGCCAAAAACTTGTTGTTTTGGCTGGTGTGTACGATGATTATCCGCAAGCGCACGGGTCGTCACAAGTTATATAAAACGGAAAGTATTCCGAGTATCGAATCCTCAGGGAGGCGAAGCGAAACTTAAGCAAATAATTAAAATTCTCTTGAGCACTGAAAATACTTAGGTGAAATAATATTTAGGGACTACGTTCATGTGATAAAAAGAACTTGAATTCAAAATAACTAATGAAAACAAATTTGATCAATCAGAAATAAAATGTGGAGAAAGAGTTTTCTTTAAGCGGGGAAGAGGGGTCTTGAAAATCAATGGTTAGCTAAATAATTGCTATAATTATCCTATCTCATTGCCCAACTAATTATAAACCTAGAATCTCCGTTAATCACATAGGTTCTCCTGTCGGTTTCCCCTAATTGTAATTAATTCATTTTAACAACCTAAGTGTCCTTAGCGCTATTAAAAATCATTAATTATTACGCTCTGATTCATTTTAGGAATCTAAGTTTAATCAACTAATCCCGGTGTCACAACGGGCAATTAAACTAGTTGCATGGATTATGATCTATCCTAATTTCTCTCCGTCGAGTTTCCATTAAGAAACGAATCATTACACAATTGGCCAGATTGAGTAAAGCATTAAGCACATCCATACAAATAATTAGGACATGGGCAAGAGACAAGAAATTATAACAATATTTCCACTATCATTTCATTTCAAGACCCCAAATTGGGGTTTAGCTACACATAATATCCACAATAATTACAAGGGAAAGCATATTAAAAAGCATAAAGGAAAGGAATTGACCGTCGAAAAACCCCTTGCTGACACTTGGAGCCCCCAGTTGATTTCCCTCGAGCCCCTATGATTGCTTCCCAAAATTCCCAAAATTTCCCCACTAGAAGAACCCTCTCAAAAAGGCTCAAAAGCCTTGAGAGGGGCTCCAAAAAAGGAGTCTTAAGAAAGGAAAGAAAGGATTGAGTGATGATTGATTTGATTGATGAGAAATGAGGCACCAAGGGCGCCTATTTATAGGCCTGGAATAGGGGTAGCGTCGCGACGCTGCTGCGCACGCGGCTTGGGCAACAAGAAAGGGCAGCGTCGCGACGCTGCCTTGCTAAGCGTCTCGACGCTGCTGCGATTTTCCAGATTTTTCAGCTTCCTTTTGGGCTGATTTTTGGGCCTTCTTCTTCATTTCTCTTGGTCTTTTCTTTATGAATGTCTTCTTTGGGCCTCCAATGGCACTCGTTTATACGAACACTTTATTATTACTTGACCCGTGCACTTGCGGTAGGAAAATTCCACATCACAGACCTTACACCTATCGGGTGACAACAGATTTATGAGACTCATAAAACAGCTCTAAACCTTCAAGACTAATCATAGGACAAACCAAGTGATCAAGTATGCAAGAAAGACCTCAGAAAATTATGAAAGCTCAAAATAAACTAACAAGCTTCACTTCAACAAAACCACAAGACAGAGCCTAAATCACATAAAGGACTAGTTCATGATTGCCAGATCCCCACATCTGAGCTCCACACCTAAAATCAAAAAAAACATTTTGCTTACCGACCAGAGCAACCAAACAAAACCTGATAGAGTAGAACCAAGTATAACAATAAAACCAATATTCAAATCAGGTCCATTGCTCAGATGCAGGCCTCAAACCACATGTAATAGCATAAAGCTCAACAGAAAACATGCATAACAAGGAGACTAATGATCAAGTACAACCAGGCTCGAGCCTAAATACTAACATGCAGGACAAACACATCCACATCTGCCCTCCACCTAGCCCATACAATGATCTCAAGAGTAGTCAAATACATCCACCTCCAACCTAACTCATACAATGACCTCAAAGTAGTATAAAACATGCAAAACATAAGGATCAAAGAAAGGGAACAGAAAACCTCCATTGAATCCTAGCACCATGATTGGAGTGATGATTGAGGTCGCTCAGACTAATCACCTTTCCTGATGTAGGGAAATCTTGAGGATAAGTCGTGGAATCTTTGAAAACCTTCAACCGTCACCTGTCTGACATTAGCACACAAAAGAGAAAAACAGTTACAGGGATAAAAAAGCTTCCTCAACCAGAAGATAGGCACACGTAGGTACCGATTCCATCCAATACTCACAGCCTCTCTCTCTCAACGCAAAGCGAGCTAACTCATGAGCAACACAGTTTCCATCCCTTCTTGTAAAGCTGAATTTGAGCTGAATATGCACAGACACCTCCTTTCGAGCCTCAGAAACTAGCACACCGAGCTCAGATAGATCCACCAGGGCTAAACCCATCTCCATCGCAAGTGTCAAGGATTACCAGGGCTAAACCCATCTCCATCGCAAGTGTCATTCCGTCCACCACCGCCAGACCCTCTACCAAATCTAAATTCCCCACATGATCATGACTAACAGCAGCTGACAACATGACTTGCCCTGCCTCATCCCGAACAACAATTCCAGCACCCGCTTGAGACAGGTCCTCAGAATATGCAACATCCACGTTCACCTTATACCATCCCTCCTCCGATGGGAACCATCTTACTGCTCTCCGGGGCACTCCTCTAATCCCCTCGCAGTAGATCTGAGAGGCCCCTCGAAAAACAGTAAGGTAATTCACTGCCCAATCCACAAGCCCTGTTGAAGGAACTCACCCTCTAAACTTCTGCTGGTTTCGAGAACACCACACAACCCACAACACCACAACAAGCTCTTCAAACTTAGCCCAATCGACCTTGTCCTTCACATCCCTAAGCAGATTAAGCATAAAATTCGCCTGGACATTCTGTAGCAGAACCTCCCACTCAGATCCCATCAATAATTCCCGAAAAAATTTGCACTGCCAAAACAAATGCATGCATGACTCTCCATGCTGACCAAAAAGCACAAACACATTCAAAACATCAAGGCCTCTAACACTCAAATTATCAACCGTAGGAAGTCGCTCAAAGCAAAGCCTCTAGAAGAAGATCTTAATTTTATTTGGGATCCCTATCTTCCAACACCCCTTCCGCCAACTGGACAGTGCCTCACTCGAAGACGAAGATGGGGTTTGAGCAAGCAAAGCCACCTGGCCAAGTCGGTACCCACTCTTAACCGAGTAGACCCCACACTTCTCAAAATGCCATATGACTTTGTCCTCATACGATATATGCTGCAAGGGAATAGTAAGAATAGAGCGTACCTCACGAGGGATAAAGTAATGCCGAAGAAGTTCCTCATTCCATTGGCCAGAAACAGTAAGAAGATCAGTCACTCGAGTATTAAGATCCAAAGTAACCGGGGACTGTACCTTAAGGCAGGTATCATCTAGAATCCAGTTATATCCATACACACTGACTTTCTCCCCATTACCAACCCTCCAGCAAATACCTTTTCCCAATAGCTCCCTCCCCCAAATCAAGCTCCTCCAAATATAAGAGGGGCGGGAACCCACCCCTGCATCCAGGATGTCTCCACTAGGAAAATATCGCCCCTTCAGCACACGAGAGAGAAACGAGGTAGGATACTGAACATTCCTCCAACACTATTTGGCCAGGAGAGCTTGGTTGAAAGTTTCCAGATCTCTGAAACCCATTCCACCCAAACATTTTGGTTTGCACAACGTCTTCCAACTCACCCAATGGATCCTTCTATCCTCCTTATCCCCGTTCCACCAGAATCGCGCCATTGCCCTACTAATGTCCTGAATCAGATTTTTAGGCAAGCGGAAACAATTCATAGTGTAACACGGGATAACCTGCACAATGGATTTTAGTAACACCTCACTGCCCCCAACCGAGAAAAACTTACCCTTCCAACCCTAAATCTGGCGCCATACCCGCTCTTTAATGAAACTTAGAGTGTTTGTTCTATTTCGAGGTATGAAAGACGGCAAGCCTAAATACTGGAGGTTGCTATGCACAGCTCGAGCTTCACCATCTTTAACCCGAAAAAAGAGGAGGTTGTCATCAGCAAAAAATAGATGGGAGATAACAGGACACCCTCGCGCTATCTTCAACCCCGTAATAAACTTCGCCCCTTCCGCCTCATGCAACATACCAGAGAGCCCTTCAACACACAGTAAGAACAAGTACGGGGAAAACGGATCTCCCTGACGAAGGCCCCTACTAGGAATGACATCCCCACACCTCACACCATTCACATTAAACGAGTACCGGACCGATGATATGCACCGCAACACTAGCTCCACCAATCTACTGCAAACCCCATTCTCAGCTTCATCTTCTCCAAAAAGACCCACTCTACCCTGTCGTAGGCTTTGCTCATATCTAGCTTGAGCGAGGCCCACCCTATTCTCCCAACCTGCTTTGCTTTCAGAGCTTGAATGCATTCATACCCCAAGATGGCATTGTCAACGACGCATCACCCTGGAATAAAGGCGCTCTGGTTGTGGGAGATCGACTCATTGAGTATACCCTTCATGCAGTTCACCAAAACCTTGGACACGATTTTGTACGAGACATTGCACAAAGAGATTGGCCTGTAATCCGTGATACGCTTGGGGCTCTTCTTCTTAGGGATCAACACAATCATGGTTTTCATTCAAAGGTGCTGGAAAGGCTCTGTTATTCAGGATGTTCAAACAACAGTTGACCACATCAGGCCCAACTACCGACTAGGACTGCTGGTAGAAGGTTCCAGGCAGACCATCCGACCCCTGGGCTTTGTTGGGATGGATCTAGTTCATTGCTCGAAGAACCTCTTCACGCTGAAAGGGCCGTATAAGACTGATATTCATCTCATCTGAAATAGAAGAGGGGACGCGAGAGATCACCTGTTCAATCTCACCCTCAAATGGGGAGGATGTCGAAAAAATACCCTCAAAATACCCCTCAATCAGGCCCAATACCCTATCTGGTTCCTGCTGCCACACTCCATTACTATCCTCCAGACCCCAAATCGTATTAATTCTCTTTCTGTACGAGGCCTGAGAATGAAACCAACGAGTATTTCTATCTCCCCATTTTAACCAACTATTTCGGGATCTCTGCCTCCAATACACCTCTTCCTCCACAAGAAGAGATTCTAAATGCCCTTCTGCCCTCTGTATTTCTGCTCAGGATTCAGAAGATCCCAACCTGCCCATCGCCTGTTGGACATTTGCTGTAGCAGCCCGGATACGCTGGCCAAAACTTCCATCCTTTGGCCGCCCCCATCTGCTTAGGTGTGACATACACTGGGAAGCTGCTGATGCCAACTCCACGGGCGAGCTAATGGGACCCTCAGTCTTCCAGCTCGCTGAAACTGCCTCCCCATAATCAGTTGATAAATTACCTGTCCATTTTACTCCTGGTTTATACTGTTATTTACAACTTTACCTAACTAGGGATGTCCACAGGGCAGGGTGGGGACAGTGATGTCTTCCTCGTCCTCGTCCCTGCCTTCCATTTCAATCTCCATCCCTGCGAAATTCCCCATTAAATTTTGCGGAGAATGGGGCGGAGATTCCCCATGGGGAATTTGTAGAGATCAGGTTCCCCGTGGAAAATTATTCCTCATTTAGTTTTTAGTTTTTTTTATTTATTTTTATTTTTTTAATCTTCATTGAATCAAATAATTCTTTTAGTAAATTTTCAAATAGTTAACTTTTCACGGAGAATATTCATTAATTTTCAATTAGATAGTTAATTGTTCACATGAAATCTTCATTTAAATAGTTAATTTCTTTTAAAGATAAATTTCTTAAACCTTCTATTAGAAATAAAATAATATTTCATATAAAATTATCTAATTATCTATACATTTGTTTAAACTATATAATTCAAACATATCCAATTTTCTAAATCATTAACACAAAAACTTTAAATTTATATATAGATAGAGAAATAATAATAATAATAATAATAAATAAATAAATAAATAAACGGGGCGGGAACGAGGATAGGGAATGCCATCATCGTCCCCGTCCCCATTTATAGCCTCACCCATACGGGGCAAAGGGACATCCCTATGTCTAGCTCAACAACAAATATTTAGTTTTTTTAAAAAGTCAATGTAGGATTTTCCTCAACTGAAAAAATCTTATAGTCACAGAGATTTTTCCCAATATCCGTTAATAAGAATAATTGAAATCTCACAAAATTAAACATACTTACAACCGAGGTTCCAATTACAAAAATCGACTAGAAAGATTGCATGATGACCTAATTTGAAAAAAATAAAACTTATAAACTCCAAGCGAGAGCATCTCGATGCTGGCCACAGAGCGTCTCGATGCTTTGAATGTTGGTCATTGTGTGTGCCTCTACAACATCTCAATGTTGTGAGACATTTCCACAACGTCGAGCACAACATCTCGATGCTTCTTCTGCGGGTTTTTGGCATGCAAGGGATGATGTTAATCTTCTTTGACTGGGCTTTGACTTATTTTCTTCCATTTTTGCCCTTTTTGCTCCTATTTGATCTTGGTAAGCTCGAACACTCAGTTTACTTGAATTTAAGACAATAAAGCACATAATTAACGAGAAAACTAACAAGTTTAGGTCTAAATAACTAGCATGGAATTGGTGCTATCAAATTACCCCCAACCTAAACCTTGTTAGTTGAAAAAATGACTTGTCGAGGGTCGTGTCAAATAAATTTATAATCACTAACTAACTAAACTACCTTGCAGTAGTAGTGGTCGAGGTCGAACTCAGGGATCATTCGGTTTATTTCTAAGTTCTTTTATGTTCCGGGGTCATCGAAGAGGGGGAGATTGGAGAAAGCAATAAAGGCATAAAAATAAAGTGTGAGAAAATAAATTGCAGAAATTAAAAGATGGGCAGGTTAATCTTACGATGAAGATTACTGTAAGTGGGGACGCTCGAGTTTTAGTATGATTAATTCGATTCATTGATTATCGAAATATATTAATTTATTGATTGAAAGTCTAATCGACTAAACTGGAAAAGCCAACAAGTCATAATATCCCTAAATTCCTAAGTCCGACCAACACATCGAGACTAGACCTAACCGATTAATAAGATAATCGTGCACATCAACTACTAATTGATTGCATTAAGATTAAAGATGATTATAATGCTCTACATTAACTAGGAAAGGCCTAAATTAGTTTCAAGCATATATATAGATCCTAGATCTTTCATGCCATTTGCCTAGTTTTAGTGCAAGTGGGAGTTTGTTGGGTTTTATGCCCTAAAACTCGTAGATAGTAAATGTAACACTTGATTGTTTGTTAACAAAGAGTTATTTTATTTCAATAAAGTGTTATTGATTATATATGGATTAGTCTTGCCTAAATAACCACAAATCCAATAAACAACCCTTGGCTACATTATGAATACTTGGAACTTTATGTAGTGACATAAAAGTGGATCAAGTTCAAGTAAATAGCCTAAACGGTCTATAATACGGGGATAGATCTGGGTACCTTATCCTGGGGACACTATGGACGTGACTCACTTTGTATTTAGTACAAACGATGTGATCATGAACCGTTCATGTAGTGACATGTGAGTAGAGGCGTCCTGTGCAATGAGTTTGCATAAGACTGGACCGCGAGATAAGTCACTTTCACTTTATAACGTCGTTTATTGATGAAACTGACTATTTCATGCGATGACCTAGGTAACTCAATCTTAATCTTAAGCTAACTATGAACTTCTGTTTATTCGAGATTGTTCTTTGATTTGTTTGGGTGAGAGTGGCCCGAGTTCGCCGACTCAATAAGCTTACAATTTTTGGGAATGAGACTGGGTAGATAGCTGGGAACATAGTCCTGCAAGACGGAATTCACCCCTACTCGTTTTAGGGATAGTAGAGAGGTTGTTCCCTTAAGTGCTGACTCTGTGTCTTGAACAAGGGGCCCCACCCTCTCATTGGCTCGAGAGGGACTCAATTTAATGGTATAACCATAAACCAATTGTTCATTAGAGCATTAGTGGGACTTAAGGAGCAAGATGTAACTTTAGGGGTAAAACGAACATTAGACCTAACTCTAGTTAATAAAGATGTAACTTTATGGACTCCTGCTCACGAGGGATTGTTCTTTGATTTGTATGGGTGAGAGTGGCCAATACGCCGACTCAATAAGCCTACCATTTTGGGGACAAGACCGAGTGGGGAGCTGGGTGATTAATGAAATTCTTGTTTTGATAATCAAGTTTGCATTAATAAACCCTAAATCCAATAAACAAAGATCCAAGGTTGTTTAATTGAAACTTGGACTAGTATGTGAGGACATACGGGGATCGGTGTTCAAGTAACAACCTAAATGGTCTATAGTATAGGGATAAGGTTGGGTACCTTATCCTGGTAACACTATGTGATACGACCCACTTTGTATTCGATACAGATGCAATGATCCAAAGCATCCATGTAGGAGACATGCGAGTGGGGGTATCCTATACAATGAGTTTGCATAAGACCGGACCGCGAAATAGTAACCACTAGATGTAACGCCGTTGACTAGTTTAGGTTTCTATTTCAATAGGATGACCTCAGTAACTCAATCTCAATCCTGAGTCTGTTATGAACTTCTTTTTAGGAGGGATTGTCCTTAAATTTGTATGGGTGAGAGTGGCTTGTTCGCCGACTCAATAATCCTACCATTTCAGGGGCAAGACCGAATGGGGGCTGGGAACATAATAGTACAAGATGGAATCCACTCCTTCCCCTATTGGGGTAAGTAGATGTGTGTTCCCTTAAGGGCTAATTTCGAGGCTTGAACAAAGGCGCACCGTCCTCTCCTGGCCCGAGAGGAACTCCTGTTTAGTGATTGGACCCTAAATAACTTGTTCATTAGAGGAATCAGTGGTACTTAAAGGATCTAAAGGTACCCAGGGGTAAAATGGTAATTTGACCCAGCTGGCCTTACGAACACTCGTGAAGGATTGACTTATTGTATTGGTCGATATCTATGGACACAGAAATATTCTACAGTGAGAAGAGTGCAGCTGTGGATCTTAAGTGGAGTGACCCACAGTTAACGAATGTTGATTAACTTGGTTAATGAGTTTAACCAGTTAATCTCGTACTGTTGGAGCTTCTGATCTGTAGGTCCATTAAGTCCACCTGCTAGCTCGTAACGAGTACTAAGATTATTTAGTCTTGAATATTAAGGGATTTAATATAATGTATGGAGATACATTATAGTATAAGTTTAATTAGAGAATTAAACTTTATAATAAAATTAATTTTGGATGTGATTCAAAATTAATTAATGAGAGAATATGAATTTAATTAAATATGTGATATTTAATTAATTCATGAATGAATTAATTAGAGAATGAATTAATTTAATTTAATTTGCTTAAATATGATTTAATCAAATTAATACCATAGTTTATAATTAATGTACATTTGATGCACATTAAAACTATAGGTTAAATGAGAGAGATTTATTTGAATATGATTCAAATGTGAAATTAATTAAATATTTGATATTTAATTAATATGGGAACAATTAATTGAGAATTAATTGAATGACCAATTTAATTCAATTGAATATGATTCAAAATTGAATTAAATACTTTACATTATAATTGATTTAATTAAATTAATTATAATTAATTAATTAATTATTTAATTGATTGACGGTTAGGATCATGTTGATCCAATCAACGGCTAAGATTGATTAGAGAGTTATGGTAACTCCCTTCCCATCTTTGCCGTACGTGTAGGTGGGGGTTAGAGAGTCTCCCTCATTTCGGTTCGTCACGTTTACACAGAAGAGAAATCCCTCTAAAAAATATTCTCTCCCAACTCTGTATTCCAGCATCCTAAATTGTTGAAATTCTCCCTTTACAAGATGGTAGCGATCTCACAATCGCGATCTTGAGGTAATCCAAGAGCGTAGCGGGTGTTTGTAAGTAGAAAATAGAAAAACAATTGTTGTGTCGTGGAGATAACCACTGCCTTGAAAGCAATTTCGACACGACCACGGTGCTAAATCGTTATTGCCGGTTGCTCCCCAAGGTTAACACAACACCCTCCTCGCTCGTGCACTCGAGAGAGAAGGATTGGAATCAGAAGAGAAAGTAGGAAGAATGAAAATGAATTCGATGTTTTCCACTCTGCTCAGAAGTTTCTTTTATACGCTTCAAAAATAACTGTCTTCCACAAAACAGGGTCCAGCTGCCACGTGTCAGCCATGGAGGAGTCCACGCATAACAACTCCTCGGTCAAAGGCACGCAAAAAGGCACCAAACTCGGTCAACGAACGGACTGGTCAACTGCTGGAGTGTGTGGGCGCCGGATTGACACGTGGACGTAGACGTTGCCGACACGTGGGATATCGAGAATGATTAAAAAAATATTTTTGGCAAAAAGGTATAAAACCCCTCTCTTTATTACGCACGAGCGTGTGGGAAGAGGTTTAGGCACCACCTTTAACCACTTTTACAAGAGTAGGGAAGAGTGATTGTATAAAAACACTCCTCCCAACTCTAAATCTTTCCATGTGGGACAAACATAATGAATGTTGGGTTTTATGCCCTAAAACTCGTAGATAGTGAATGTAACCGTTGACCGGATATTAATGAAATAATATTGATATATTTTTTCCATTAATTGTTATTAGTTATTTTATATTTGTCTTTGCCTAATAATAACCCTAATCCAATAAACTAGACATCCAAGACTGTAATATGAGTCTTGAACTATATGTAGTGACATATGGGATCATTGTTCAAGAAACAGCCTAAAGGGTCTATAGTATAGGGATAAGACTGGATGCCTTATCCTGGTGACACTATGGATACGGCCCACTTTGTATTTGATACAAACGCTGCGATCCAACGCGTTCGTGTAGGAGACATGCGAGTGGGAGTATCCTATGCAATGAGTTTGCATAAGACCGGACCGCGAAATAGTAACCACTGGTTATAACACCATTAACTAGTTGGTTTTCCATTTCACTAGGACGACCTAGACAACTTAGTCTTAATCCTGAGTTGATTATGGACTCCTGCTCATGAGAGATTGTCCTTTGATTTGTATGGGTGAGAGTGGCCAATACGCCGACTCAATAAGCCTACCACTTTGGGGACAAGACCGAATGGGGAGCTGGGAACATAATCGTACAAGATGGAATTCACTCCTTCCCGACTTTAGGGAAGCAGATGAGTGTTCCCTTAAGTGATTACTCCGAGTCTTGAACAAAGGGCCCTACCCTCTCAATGGCACGAGAGGGTTTTCTGTTTGATGGTTGGACCACAAACAGGTTGTTCATTAGAGGAGAATTGGTACTTAAGGAAATAGAGGTAACCTAGGGGTAAAACGGTAATTTGACCCAGCTGGTGTTACGGACACTTGTGAAGGACTAACTAGTCGATATTGGTCTAAATCCGTGGACACAGAAAATATGTCTGCAGTGAGAAGAGTGCAACTGTGAGTCTATAGTGGAATGTACACACAGTTAACGAATATTGATTAATGTGGTTAATGAGTTTGACCAATTAATCTCACATCGTTGGAGCTTCTGATCTGCAGGTCCATTAGGTCCCACTGGTAGCTCATAAAGTAATTTGAGGCAACTAAGTATTAAAAGTAAATTGAAAATGTTCAATTTATTAAGGGAAACAAATATAATATATATTGATATATTATTATGAGAGAAATTAATATTTGAAAAGTTCAAATATAAATTTATGGAAGTTTGAAAGAGTTCAAAATAATGAATTAATTAATTTAAGGCCTAAAATGTGTTTGGGCAAATTAATTAATTCTAGGCCGGGAATTAAATATGTGATATTTAATTGGTGGTTAATTAATTAAAGAATTCATTAACCGGGAATTAATCAATTATGGAAATAATTAATCACTTAAGGAAGTGATTAATCATTTATGGAAATGATCTAATCACTTATGGAAGTAATTAGTCATTTGTGGAAAAGATTAATCAATTAGGGAATTGATTGATCATGATTGATTAATTAAGGAATAAGATTGAATAAATTTTGGAAAAGATTGATTTAATTGAATATTTTATTCATGGTCTCTCTTCTATAAATAGAACACTAGACCTAATTGGTCATGACACTTGACACTCTTGAAAGACAAGACCTAGAATTCTCTCTAGCCTCCCTCTTAGAGAAAGACTCCCACAAGTCTTTTGCCTCCTAGACTTAGAGACATACCGGTGTAACCTCTGTGGTAATTGTGTCATTCGAAGAAGAAATTCCAGCGAAGAAAACCTTAAAGCGGCTGCTGCGTTTTCGTTCGTGGAGCGTCGTTGGCGAAGAACGGTCAAGTCTACAACGGAGGTTTGTAACGGTTCTTCCTCTTTTCTTTAGAAAAGTTTTAAAAATAAATTTAGATTTATTTTAGCATGTTTAAACAAATTTTATAGCGGCTTTAAAGTTTGTTTAAAGTTTTGTTTGAGTTATCGTAACGGTATTTTAATGTTAATTAATATACGACGTAAGGTCCAATCGATGCGCTTCCGCTGCGTGGGGACTTTTATTCCCTTCAATGAAAAACATGGAAAAACCAAAATATACAAGCAAATATGCTAGTCCTTCCCAACAATCCCCCACGAATGACGGTAAGCAATATTTTTCTGAGCACATAAAGGCACCAAACTCGGTCAACGAACGGACTGGTCAACTGTTGGAGTGTGTGGGTGCCGGATTGACACGTGGACGTAGACGTTGCCGACACGTGGGATATCGAGAATGATTAAAAAAATATTTTTGGCAAAAAGGTATAAAACCCCTCTCTTCTTTATTACGCACGAGCGTGTGGGAAGAGGTTTAGGCACCACCTTTAACCACTTTTACAAGAGTAGGGAAGAGTGATTGTATAAAAACACTTCTCCCAACTCTAAATCCTTCCATGTGGGACAAACATAATGAAAAACATGGAAAAGCCAAAATATACAAGCAAATATGCTAGTCATTCCCAACATTCTCGTGTGGTGGTGTCCATTGTGAGATCAAGTAATTCCGTTTCGGAGCATAGTGCGGTGTTTTGGCCTTCGTTTCATGTAAGTTTCTTAAATCTAAAATAGTTTTAGATCTAAAATTGTGCATGCTTAATCTGTAATTTTATGGAAAATTGTTTCTATTTTTTTTATTGCCTTCGTACTGGTATTTTATTCATAATTAAATCCAGAGATTGGATCCTCTGTATGTCTTCCGCTGCGTGGGTTTTTTCATCCCATCACTGGGAACATAATGACACAAGATAAAATTCACTTCTTCTCGACTTTAGGGAAGTAGATAAGTGTTCCCTTAAGTGGTGTCTCCGAGACTTGAACAAAGTGCTCTACCCTCTCAATGGCACGAGAGGGGTTTTTGTTTATTGGTTAGACCATAAACAGGCTGTTCATTAGAGGAACGTTGATACTTAAGAATGTAGAGGTAACCCAGGGGTAAAATGGTAATTTGACTTAGTTGGTGTTACGAACACTGGTGAAGGACTAACTTGCTGTTATTGGTCAATATCCATGGACACTAAAATATATCAATAGTGAGAAGAGTGCAACTGTGGGTCTATAGTGGGGTGTACCCACAGTTAACAAATATTGATTAACTTGGTTAATGAGTTTAGCCAATTAATCTCATATCGTTAGAGCTTCTAATTTGTAGGTCCATTAGGTCCCACTGATAACTCATAAAGGGTATTGAGGTATATTTTGAATATTGATTCAAAATTAATTTTGGGAGAATTAAATGTTTGAAGGAGTTCAAATATTATGTTTAATATGAGTTGGATTTATATTAAAACACATTAGATGCACATTAAAACTACAGATTATATGAGAGATGTTCATTTAAATAAGATTTAAATTAAATAGTTAATTAAATTAGATTTAATTAATTATTTGTTATTTAATTAATTAGAATAAATTAAATTAATTTATTAAATTTAAAATTCAAACCTGATAAACAATTTGGTTATCAGGAAAAATGTGTGGATGGTCCACGTTAAGGTCTCTTCTCCTAACCGTACGCATGACAAAGGGGAAGTTTAGTTTTTGTCCTTCATTCTTGCGTAAACGATAACTTGCAAAAAGCAAGTTATTAGTCCTTTACCTTAAGCTAAAACAAGGCTAAAAGAAACAATAATGCATTGCTTCCGCGCAAAAAGAATGGAAAATGAAATGATTTTATGTGGTAGGCTATATTCATGTATGCGGTGAGAAATTATAAAATATAAGGCGCTAACGCAACTAATTCAGTTGTTTTTTTAGTTTTTTCTCAGCACAGGCACACATCCCAAAATGATCACGAGACAGACAAGATGGATGAAAAGACAGCGCTGACACAACTGACGCAACTAACGCAAGTGGATTGAAAAGAAGCTAAAAAGTTGCAAGTGGCCGTTAGCAAATTACTTGGAGAAGTTAGCTTCCCCCGCCTATAAATAGAAGCCACATACTCAAAGGAAGCATTCGTCATTTGTTCAATCAAGAGAGAAGAGGAAAGACAAAGGTGAAAGAGAAATCACAGAGAGCTGTGATTAGGAGCAAACTTGCGTTTGTAATGTTCTATTTCATGATGTCTTGTTTTGCTAGCATGAGCTAATTTCTTCTTCAAGGCTTAGCGCAAGCACCTCATGCGGTGATAAGTATATCTTGTAAGCGCATATTTTGATTTAAATGAAACATAAATTGCCTTCTACTTAGTTGCGATACTATTTTCATTACTAACTCCTGCTTGGCCAGCTGGATGCGGTAGCAGTACGCTAAATCCCTGACAGGTAATGCATGCAGACATCTCTAAGTAGAGCAAGTTAGCGCATAACATGTAGTCTTGGTAGCATTAAAACACTACAGCTAAAAGATAGACCATGCATGAGCTTAGACTGCGTTGTGACTAACGCAGTCCCTTGTAAGTTTTAGAGAACTACGCCTAATGCATGAACTAGCCAAATAACCAATTGATAGTTTTATGCCAAACGCAAAAGGAGTACCAGAAGGGAAACTTATGATTTTTTCTCACTTAGGCATTAATGGATCAATTAACCAAAGTATGCGCTACAAGGTCCTTATAAACGCATGAGGTTGCAACTGCAACAACCTTGATACTATTCTCCTTACTATTTTTCCTTTCACTCTTGTCGCATGTTTTGCTTTCTGTAAATCTTATTTTTCAAAATATACCAACCCTCTCATTTATTCTTTTCAATAATATCACACGTTTTTGAGTTTAGATCAGTAAATATTATTTTTGCAAACAACCTTTCCTTGTGGATTCGACCCTGGACTCACCAGGTATTACTTGATCTTGTCAATTTATACTTGGATTGATAAATATCTACGACAAATCTTTATTAATCTATTAAGCATACTGACCAGCAATCAGTAAACTAAATGATCGCTCTCTCTGAGTGTGTGTGATTCTCTCTAGAGTGCTCTAAGAAAGATCTCCCAAAAACTCTTCCCTTTTACAGAAAAGACTCCCACTAGTCTTGTTCCTTAATTCTCAAGCAAAATACTGGTGGTTCTCTCATGGTGGTGTTCTTGGAGATTTGCAAAGAAGAAGATCTTCATCCCAAATTGTTGGCAAAATTTGATCTGAGTCATCCACGTAGGTTTGTTCTCATATTCATTTTCTCTATAAACTTGTATAGTTAGAATAGGATTTTAATTATACATTCAACATGTTAAGCCTAGATTTACAGTAGATATAATTGAGATTGTATGTTGTGAATATTGTCTTCGTACTGGTATTTTATTCCTAATTAAATCTAAGTTTGGTCTCTGGATGTCTTCCACTGTGCGGGGTTTTAATCCCTGCACTATGAAGGTCACATAGTATCTGGAACCACCAAGAGAAGAAACTTCAGAAGACCCCCCACATCAATGTGAAGTAACTCCAATTTTGTTTTTTATTTCGGTTTTGCTCCTATTTTTTAGAAACTGTCACACTTCTGCTTCCCAAATATATAGCTCTCACACAACATGTGTTCAACTGTCTTCAGTCCTTGTAACTTCCCTGTAGAGTGAAGAAGCTTCATACCTTTTTCACTCATATGTCCCAGCCTGTTGTGCCACAAATTTGTTTGACTCAAGTGTTCTACAATAGCCACCCCATCGCTGTTGACATATAAAGTCCTTGACTTGCATCATCGAGCAATTATCATAGCACCTTTTGCAAATATGCTATCTATTTCTTATTAGTTTTAGCTAGTTTTGTGCTTAATTTGTGAGCTTTGATGACATTTTAGGCTTAATTTTTAGAAATGGAGCTAAAGGAGCAAAATCGGAGTTCTTGAGAGATTTTGGATGATTTTTTAAGCTTTTTGGAGACTAAAGAAGTGAATAATCGAAGACTGAGCCAAAAAACCTGATAAGAGAGCATTTAGACGCTCAAAATAGCGTCAAAATGCCATATATTGGTTGGAGATCCGAGAGACACTAGCCCTAGAGCGTCTCGATGCTGCACTGCGTGGGCGACAAGGAATCAGAAGACACAACGTATCTACGCTGGCCACACAACATCTCGACGTTATGGCTTCTGGAAAGTATATAAATATAGAGCTAATTTTAGGGTTTTTACCCTAATCTCGATTCATCACTAAAATTTGGGGGTTTTGGGGAAGATTTGGAGCGTTATTGAAGATCTTGGAGCTCGGGATTGATGGAGATTGCCACAGGAACGAGGAGATTGACATTAGTTTGAGCATTTCTTTTCCCTTTTCCTTTACTTTTTAGTTTCTAGATTAGGTGTAATTAGGAATAATTGGATGTTTAATGATTATGAGTAGTTAATTCCTAAATTCTATGAGCTTGATGTAATTATTTGGACCTTTGCTTGATTAATTAGTTGATTTGGCTTAATTGACATTTACATTTATTTGTGTATTTTGTCCTTAATGCTTTTAATCACCTGATCAGTAAATAATTGAATTTTTTTCTAAGTGGAAAGAGGAGACCGATAGGAGAATCCTTGATATTAGGCTTCAAGACTTATGAATTGGGTGTCTAATTAATCCTAATTAGGTTGTTTTTTTTTTTAAATAGAAATCCTAATTAGCTTGTTGATTAAGCAATAAAGGTCCGATTAATGAAATCAATACCCTAAGAATTATCCCTCAAGATTGCGTCTCCATTTATCTTTTGCTTTCTAGTTTAGCTTTTTGTTATTCTTTCTGGCATTAGATTTTGTTCTCTAAATAAAGCTACGCAATAGTATTTGTAGTAATTAATTGAATAAAACCAATCCTTATGGAAACGATACTCTTATACTCAAAATCACTATATTGAAAGTGTTAATATTAAACATGTGGAAGCAATTTAGGATCTTAGGCACTTAATTTCATCAATTCGATTCAAGAAGACATGCTGTTCTAAAACCGAAAAACAGAGACAAAATGTACCAACCTCTTGTAGCTCCCAATTCGTACAATCTTTGAGTTGTTTCTTCACACAAATGGATCTTAGACCACCACTTGGATCTTCTCTACTATCCTCAGGCATTGGAACGGATTGTGGGATCCTTAATGGATAGGAATTTGGGAAGGGAAGATTTTAAACTCAAGTTTTTTAGAGTTTTGTCAAGTTGTCTTTGAGGGGAAAATTAGACAACATTTCAGTACGAATTTTTCATACATTTCTCATCTCTGAATCATTTATTTATAGAGGAACATTATGCATCAAGAATGCACAAAAATTTGACACCTTAAGGAGGTGATTAAGCCTTGGATTAGTAGGTGGCTTATGGGTGTTCAATGAATTAATTAAATAAAAAATTAATTCAAAAAATAATTTTCAATTTAAAATTGATTTTCATTTTCTAATTTCAAATAATATTAATTCAAAATTAATATTAAATAAAATTGATTTTAAATATTAATTAAATATTAAATATTAAATATTAAATTAATATTTTACACCTCAATCCCGACTTTCTTGAATCCGACTCCTCAAACATGAATCCCTATTCATATGTTTAATATTTAAATCATATTTAAATACAACCAACTCTCATATTTTAGTTTAATTCAAAATTAAACCAATATGTCGTTAATATTGTATATAACCGACATTTGTGCCCTATTCTGAATTTGAACGTTTCAAACATTCCTATCATATTGTTCCAAGTTTTATTCCTATTGAGCTAGTAGAGGGACCTAATAGACTTACAGATGATGGACTCCAACGATTCGAGAATAACCGACTAAATTCATTAACCTAGTTATTCAACATTTGTTAACTACCGGGACACTCCACTTTAGCTCGGTGCTGCACTCTCCTCACTGTAGGTATATTTCTGTCCACTCGATATAACCATGATTAGAGTTGGGTCAAATGTCCATTTTACCCCTATAGTTACATTTTGTTCCTTAAGTTCCACCGATCCTCTAATGAACAATTGGTTCGTGATACAATCACTGAACCAAGTCCCTCTCAAGCCAATGAGAGGGTGGGGCCCCTTGTTCAAGACTTGGAGTCAGTACTGACAGAAGAGATTTGTCGCGGTCTCTTGTCAAATAAATTTATAATCCACGATTCCTAAAGCTAACTTGTAGCAGTAGTGGTCGGGGTCGATCACAGGGAACAATCAGTTTATTTCTAAATTCTTTTGTGTTTTTGAGGTAACCAAAAAGGGGGATTTATGGATAAAAGATTAAGACATAAAGTAAAGGCAGGGAAATTAAATGCAAGGAAAGTAAAGGCGGGGTTAGTTGATCTTACCACGAGGATCAATGTAATCGGGGTTGAACTCGGTGTTAAGTTTGATTAATTTCATTCATCGATTATCAATTTATATTTAATTAACTATCTAAGTCTGGCGTACTCCGGGAACAACTTGATAGTCATGGTCCAACTATCACAAACATAGAAACGCTAAGTTTGATTCTAGTTTAAATTAATTAATTGGTCTATTAACTAATCTAAACCGCATTGGGATCTAGTCGAATTAATTCACATGCAACGGGCAACAAACCACAATTACAATTGATTAAATCATTTAGTTCTAGGGACGCATGAGGAATATCAAAATGTTAGCCTATTTGCTACTTAGATTTAGCAAGTAAATTTAGATAGGGCACGGTCAAGGTTGTCAATCTTTCCTACCACAATCTAAACTTATATGCAAAGAACTAAAATCACAACGACAAATAACTAAGCAATTAAGAATGGAAATCTCATAATTTCAAAAAAAAAAAAGAATGTAAATATCATAAAATTAAATCAAACTTACAAACCGAGGTCCCGATTACAGCAATCCGAGCTTAGTTAGTCATAGACAAGCACTTCCAAGCTCAAGGCTTGATCAACCGACCCTTGGACTAAGAAAACATAAAAGAACTCTTGCAAACTAAAGAGAAAGGTGGCTACAATTTTGTATTGAGAGATGATTCTAAACCTAAACCAAGACACTCTATTTATAGAACTTCTTGGCCTTCAATTCTTGGAAAATTGGTGCTAAAGGGAGCCTCTAAATATGGGAAATTCGTGGAGCAAAATAAGGAAATTTCAATTATGGAAATTCGATAGCCTCGCGACGCTGTCCTGCATTGTAGGAAAATATCTGCTGAATCTTGCCTAGCGTCTCGACGTTGAGCCTCGGGTTTGGGCTCTGAATTTTCCTTATTTGTACAGCATCTCGACGCTGGCAAGGCTCCAAGGGCAGAATGATCATTTTACACTCCGGTTTCGCCCATTTAAGCCCTGAATTGCTTCCAAACCTCCGCTGAGGACCTATATGTTGGGTTTTATGCCCTAAAACTCGTAGATAGTAAATGTACTTTTGACCGAACATTAATAAAAGTGATGTATTATTCATTTAATCTATGTTTGTATTATATCTTGTCTTATTAACCCTAATCCAATAAACTAAACATCCAAGGCTAATAGAATGAGGCTTGAACTACTATGTAGGGACATACGGGGATCAATGTTCAAGTTTTAGCCTAAAGGGTCTGTAGTATAGGGATAAGGCTGGGTACCTTATCCTGGTGACACTATGGATACGACTCGCTTTGTATGATGATACAAACGTAATAATCCAACGCGTTCATGTAGTTGACATGCGAGTGGGGGTATCCTGTGCAATGAGCTTACACAAAGACCGGACTGTGAAATAGTTAACCACTAACTGTAACACCGTTAGTTAGCTTGGTTTCTATTTCACTAGGATGACCTAGGCAACTTGACCTTAATCTTGAGTGGATTATGGACTCCTGTCCATAAGGGATTGTCCTTTGATTTGTACGGGTGAGAGTGGCATGCACGCCGACTCAATAAGCCTACCATTTTGGGGACAAGACCGAGTGGGGAGCTGGGAACATAGTCTTACAAGATGGAATTCACTCCTTCCTAACTTTAGGGCAAGTAGATGTGTGTTCCCTTAAGTGGTGTCTCCGAGTCTTGAACAATGAGCCCTACTCTCTCTATGGCACGAGAGGGACTTCTGTTTGTTGGTAGGACATCAAACAGGTTGTTCATTAGAGGAGCACTGGTACTTAAGGATGTAGAGGTAGCCTAGGGGTAAAACGGTAATTTGACCTAGCTGGGGTACGAACACACGTGAAGGGCTAACTTGCTGTTGATGGTCGATATCCCAAAAATATATCTGCAGTGAGAAGAGTGCAATTGTGGTTCTTTAGTGGAGTGAACCACAATTAATGAATATTGATTAAATTGGTTAATGAGTTTAGCTAATTAATCTCATATCGTTGGAGCTTCTGATCTGTAGGTCCATTAAGTCCCACCAGTAGCTCATTAGGGGCGTTGAGGTAAAATTCTAAAGGGGAATAGAACATTCGAAGGTGTTCGAATGTTAAGTTTAAATATGAATTGGATTCATATTAAAAACTATAGGTTATAATTAATGCACATTTGATGTACATTAAAACTATAGTTTATGAGAGAGAAATATAATTAAGTATATGATATTTAATTATAATATTAATTAATTGATGAATTAATTAATATTTTTAGTTTTAATTTAATTTAATTAAATTTGATTTAATTACTTTACATTACAACTATAGGTTATGTGGGAGGTTGACATAAATGTGATTTATGTTTATAATATTAAGATAAATTGGGATTCTTAATATTATTTAATTAATTATTATTAATTTAATAATTAATTTTTCTTATCAGTTAAAGTAACTAAGTAGTTCAGTTAGGGTTTAATCCCAATTTGGCCTCTTGGATCTCTCTCACTCTCTCGTGCGTGTCTCTCACTCTCTCAGAAGTTTTTTCTCTGTGTTTTTCCTCTCTAGTGAATACAGAGAACAAACCACCAAAATTCCCAGAATTTTCTTGGTTCCCACAAACCTCTCAACTCCATTCTCTAAGAGGATATTGGTGAATCCTATTTGGTGGTGTTCGTGAAGGATTTGCAGCGAAAAAGGAGATCTTTTGCTACTGGAATTTTTCTGCAATTTGAAGGGAATTTGGTGAAACAATCAAGGACTTCATCTACGGTAGGTGTTCCTTAATCTAGGATCATTAGGATCCATTCCTAGATTAGATCTAGGGTTTTTTTAATAAGGATTAGCATGTTTTATAATATATTTCCATCATATTGTTTTATTTAAATGTTGTGATTTAATTTTCCATCGTATTGGTATTTTAGTTCAAATTAAATCAGAGTTAAGGTTTTGTACGTTTCCGCTGCGAAAGGGCTTTTATCCCTTCACTATACACATATTATACTCATTTTAAAGCATTTTTCACAAGAAATTAAACTAAGATAAGCAAATTGGGAGATTATAAACATATAACAATTTAGACCTATCAAGTACCTAAGGGAACAACCTCTTTACTAACCCTAATACAGGTATTAGCGAATTTCGTCTTGTGAGACTATGTCCCTAGCTGTCTATTCAGTTTCATCCCCAAAATGGTAGGCTTATTGAGTCGGTGAACTCGGGCCACTCTCACCCATGCAAATCAAAGGACAATCCTGAATAAACAAAAGTTCATAGTTAGCTCAGGATTAAGATCGAGTTACCTTGGTCATCGTTTGAGATAGTCAGTTTCAGCAGTAAACGACGTTATAAAACGAAAGTGACTTATCTTGTGGTCCGGTCTCTATGCAAACTCATTGCTTAGGACGCTCTCACTCGCATGTCAATACATGAACAATTCAGGATCACATCGTTTGTCTTAGATACAAAGTGTGCCGCGCCAATAGTGTCCCAATGATAAGGTACCCAACCTTATCCTTATACTATAGACCATTTAGGTTATTTACTTGAACTTGATCCATATTTATGTTACCACACAAAGTTCAAGTATACATAATATAACCAGGGGTTCTTAGTTTAATGGATTTGTGGTTATTTTAGGCAAAATAAATATATAGAATCATTAACGTTTTATTAATGCAAGTCAAGTGTTACATTTACTATCTACAGGTTTTAGGGCAAAAAACCCAACATATATTACTTGACCCATGCGCTTGCGTTACACACCAAGTTTTTTACGCCGTTGTAGGAGATTGACTAATTTTAATTCATTCATTATTGTGAAGAAATTGCTTGTTTTAATTTAGAGGTTTTATTTTTCTTTCTTATTTTTTAATTTTTTTGAGTCCTGGTTTATTGTTCTTGTTGTGCTGTTATTTGGTGTTTGCATCTGATTGAGAGCCTAATTATTATTGTTGCCTTAATTGATTTAAATGTCTTTTTAATAATTTTGGGTGTCCCCTTAGGGAATTTGAGCCCAAAGAACCGACACCATCTTCCAATTTTTCATTTTCAAGTTATACCCCTTTAGAAGAAAATTCTCCCTTAGAGAGCTTACTTCAAAAATTTATTGAGGAGTCTAGAGTCAATAGTTTAGAGCTAAAAAAAATCTATGGAGAGATTCCAAACCCCGAAGGGAGGTTAGTGAAGTGAAATCCACTTCTATAGGATGTCTAGTGAGTCATGTGGCCACTGATTCATTGGCACCAATTCTGGAGCCTAATTCTTTCAATTTTTCTGAGGTTGAGAAATTAAGGGTGATGTTCATAGATATTGGGGAAAAGTTAGAGAGTTTTAGCACCTACCAAGAGCAAGTTTGTGAGGAAGAAAAAGAAGATGAACTTTTAGTGTTAAAGGATGTTCATGAGGTACAGTTTAAGTCTAAAAAGCCCTTTTCTGTTTTATCTTCTGCATACTCTATTGATTATGATTGTTCTTTTTCTTGTACTCATGAGTCAATGTCAGAGTCTGAGTCCTTTATTTTGATCTTTGTCCTTTTATGCTTTCATTAATGAAAAATACCAAAACTATTTCTGTCTCAGGGGCCCATGAAAAGCTAGTAAGCTTGCTAGCAATAGTTGACTTTATCGATTCAAGGAAGAATGACCCAAATAAATATGAGAATTTCTATGTGCCTTGAAAGCCCATTTGAGTCCGTCTAGCTAAGAGACGTTAAACAAGTGCTTCTTACTGATGTGGACTTTTCCTACCGCAAGCGCACGGGTCAAGTAATAATATAGTGAATAGTAAATTCGAATGTCGTCCTCTGGATTGGATTTTTAAGCAAATCAAGTATTGTGAATTATCTTGCCCAATTTTATTTAGGGATCAAAAAATGATGAAAATATGATAATGAAACCAAATCAAAGCAAGCAAAAAGAATGGAAATTCAATTGGGAAAACTACTTAGGGAATTGATTTCGCCGATTTCGTTTAGGATTGATTTTAGAGAATAAGTTATTATGCACAATGAAATTATGAGCCAAAGACCCTTTAATCACAACTACCTCTCCCGAGTATAATTGATTCTCATGCAAATTAACCAACTTGATATCCCTATCTAAGTTTATTAACATGCAAGACAATGAGATCTTTTAACCAATTCTAAAGTTAATCTAAAACCGTCATGAATTAGAAAGTAAACTTTATTCATGCAATCTTGAGCAAGTCTAGATCAAATCCCCTCTCCCGAGCTAGATTCGAAACTTAAATCATCCAACTAATGGCCAATTAATTGAAAGCATTAAATCAAGATTACAAACACAATAACATTGCACAACTTAAACTATAAATCAATCCATAAACCTAATCAACTACATCAATCCCTAAGCTACAAGTTTAGCTACTCATGAATGTAAATACAAGCTCAACTAAACATGGGAAAGCCATAAATCTAACTAAAGGAAGAGAAGGGAAAAGAAAACTCAATGTAGGCCGAATCCCGACGTCCCCGTCACGATCCCCACGAACAATGGGTTGATTTCCGACTTCCTCCCTTTTTTTGCAGCTCCAAAAGCCCTCTATTCTGTCCTCTTTACGGCTGTCCAAGGTCCCCCATCGATCTCCTCTAAAACCTAGCCGAAGTGAAGCTTTTATTCTGATTTTTCGTCCTAGCGTCGAGACGCTGTCAAGACAGCGTCGCGACGCTGCCTCTTATACGCGCGTTCTGAATAAGGAAAAACGGTAGCGTCGGGACGCTTCCTATTGTAGCGTCTCGACGCTGTAAGCTTTACGCGCCTAATCTGATATGGAATGTGAGCGTCAAGATGCTCAAGAGCTAGCGTCTCGACGCTAGCCTGCTGTTGACCGAGATTTGACTTTTTTCCTCTTTTATTCTTTTCATTCCTTTGCATCTTTTCACGCCCCGAGCACCCGATTAACTCTGATTTTGCATTAAAGCTCCAATCGACCATTTCCTACAAAATAAACAATAAAGCACAATAAAATGGCCCAAATATCATAAAGACTAGCTAAATTAAATCAGTAAAGATAGCTAGCTATGTTCGCTATCAAATACCCCCAAACTTAAGCTTTTGCTAGTCCTCGAGCAAACTCTAAATCAGACATACAATGGAAGAATGGATGCAACAATCATAACTCAATCCTCAAGGCTCAAAAGTCAATAACCAAGCAAGCAAGAGATATGCACATAAGGACCAATGAGGGAGACAAATTAAAATTTTTCCAAAATTAACTTGCACAAGCGAGATCTAACTCAACAAGATCAGACTCTACTAGCCCGGGATTGGATTATTAAACTCTCAGCTCATCTTCCCTCTACACTGGCACTAAGGTTTCACTAATGAGTTAATGCAACAAATTAGTTTGTTTATCTCCATACTTAGGTGCTTTTGATTAACAATTGAATTAAGCATGTAAATGTGGCACTAGCTTTCACACACCCATTGCAGGGACCCTTAACCTGAGTTTTCTCTGGTTGGCCTAACTGATCACAACAGGGGTAGCTCTTTTTGCCTTAATCTTTATTAAACATTGCAACCTGTGCACAGGCCATGGCATAATAATTTTATTTCAACAGTAACAACAAGAATGATTTTTCTTTATGAGCATAAATAGCAGATATTCTTTTCTTTTCTCCTAAGCAAGATCAAACATGCTAATTTGCAAAAAATTAACTCTTTAGCTCTACCCTACACCTATCGAGGTGACAACAAGCATATGAACTCAATAATTCGCTCCTAAGCATTCAAATCCAAATCTAGCCAAGACAGATACTCTACTCATGCAAGCCGTCTCCTAGAAAAAATTTTAAAAAGTCTCCCTTTTTGGGCACTTATGCTTACATCTCATCACAAGCTTGAAAATTGACAAGAAAGCCTATCCTAGGACATCATAATCATGCAAAAGTAGCATCCAGAAAACAACCATATGCAAAATTCAAAGAAAGCTCAAAACTATAGCCCGAACTCAGATGCTCAAGGGCTCCACAAACATGCTAATCCACCCCCAAACTTAAAATATTCATTGTCCTCAATGTATAAAGAAAATAAAGCATAAACAAGCATGAGAACAATAAAAGAATGACAGGAGTGAATAATACTGGCCTGGAATGATGATGACTTCTTGCTTGAGAGCTTGGAATCTTTAAAGCTTGAAAACAAAGGAGAGGAAGAAAACAAGACCTACAAAACAAAAACAAACAATAAATCAAAACAACAAGAAAACACACTAACTTACTTGGGTTGCCTCCCATAAGCGCTTGTTTAACGTCAATAGCTCGACGTGTTGCATGTGCTTCAAGGAGGCTTTTGTTCTGTGAATCCAATAGAGGTGCTCTTTCTTGCACCTTTCCTGTAGCCCATGTAAAGCACTTCATTTTTAGAGTCTTCAACTGCTTTAAAGATTTCTTTTTCGTTCCTGACTCTAATAGTGAGCTCCCTGCGCTCAATATCTATGATCGCTCGCCCAGTAGCGAGGAATGGTCTCCCTAATATGACAGGCATTGAAGGATTTTCTATCATGTCCATAACATACAAGTCAATAGGGAGGAAAAATCTACCTACTCTGATTAACACATTCTCTACAATACCAACTGGCCTCACCACAGATTGATCAGCCAATTGGAGCTTTACAGGAGTAGATTTAATCTCACCTATGTCTAATTTCTTACACAAGGACAATGGGATAATATTAATGCTAGCACCTAAATCACATAATGCTCTAAAAGAATAAGTACCAAAACTACAAGGAACAGAAAAACTCCCTGGATCTGCTACTTTTTCAGGTACTTTCTGTTGTACTTTGGTGCTGCATGTGGAAGCAAGATAGACAGTGTCAACTTTCTTTTCTTTTCGCTTCTTTGCTAACCACTCCTTCATAAACCTGTTGTATTGGGGCATCTCTAATGCCTCTGCAAAAGGAATATTAATATTCAGATTCATAAAAGCATTCATAAATTTATCAAACTGAACCTGATTGTTCTTTTTCTTCTTTTTCTTTTTCCTTTCCTTGGGAACCAACAGTGTGGGAAAAGGAATAGGAGGCTCAAGGTTAGGCTTTTCAGCCTCATCTGCTGATGTGTCCTCCTCAGCTTCTCCTGTAGGCGTTTCATAGTCCTCAGATTCAGGTTCCTCTTCAGATTCCTCCTGGTGCACAGTGATTGCCTTACAGTACTCCATCTGAGGTTTCTCTTGTTCAGCTGGGGCCTTACCTTTATTCATGGTGCTTACAACATTCATCAACTGTCCCAGCTGAGTCTCAATGTTCTTGATGGCAGCACTGTGGCCATTTACCGTGGTGTTGATAGCAATGACTGCCTCCTCTAACTTGGTTGTCCTGTTACTAGACTCTGCAATGAAAGCTCCAACAAGATCTTCTAACTTTTTATTATCTTGAGTTTGAGGGGCAAAACCAGGAGGATTAAGAACATTCTTAGTATTAGCATAAGAGAAATTTTCATGGTTCCTATTGTTAGGGTGATAATGTGTAGGTGTAGAACTATTATTATATCCCCTAGAATTAAAATTTGATACATACTGAACCTGCTCGATGGTCTCCTCCTGAGGTCTAGATGCTAAAGCAGCAGCTGATTCAATTGACTGTGCACTCCCTGTACCTGAAAATTTCATAAAAGCATTGGCAAGGGAAGTCATCTGGGCTTGGAGTGCACTTACTTTATCAACCTCAAACACTCCAGTAGCAATCTTTTTAGGTGTAGACCGCTCAGATGGCCACTGATAGCTGTTGGTGGCCATATCCTCTAAAAGTGTGCGAGCGTTTTCCACGGTCTTGGACAACAGAGTCCCACCTGCAGCTGCATCAACAATCGTTTTTGTACTAGGAGTTAAACCATTATAGAACAACTGTACCTGAAGCCAATCGGGGTAACCATGCTGAGGACACTTCCTCAGTAGCTCTTTGAATCGTTCCCAAGCTTCGAACAGCTGCTCATCATATTGTTGTTGGAATGTCCCAATCTCGGTCCTCAGCTTGACCGTCTTTGCAGGAGGGAAAAATTTCTTTAAAAAGGCCTGGACCAAAGCATCCCAAGTGGTGATGCTCCCAGGAGTAATAGACTGCAACCAATCTCGTGCTTTATCCTGCAAAGAAAAGGGAAATAAACGTAAGCGAATAGCATCCTCAGAGACACCATTAATCTTTACCGTCCAACAAATATCCAAGAATGATTTAAGATGAGAATTTGGATCCTCGGTGGGTGATCCTCTGTATGCACAGTCTCGAGCCATCTGAATGAGGCCGGTCTTCAGCTCAAAGTTGTTGGCATTAATCGGTGCATAGACAATTCCCGACTGTTGCCCCTGAAACACAGGCTGAAAATAATCTCTAATAGGCCTAGGCTCCTCAGGTGGATTTTGGTCAGCCATTTGAATAATTTCTCTATTTTCTCTTCGAAGCCTATGAATTGTTCTTTCAATCTCAGGATCCAACGGTATAAAATCTCTACTACTACGCATAAACAAACTGACCTAAAAAGGAAAGAAAATCAATTATGGAAAGAAACAAAGAAAAGAAAACAACTAATCTAAAAATGGAAAATATAATCTAGAAAAGGAAACAAAAAAACCTAATATGGAATGCAAAAATAAATATGGCAAAACACAAAAAAGGAAACTAATCTAGAAAAGGAAAAACAAGAACAAATAAAGAAAAGATTACTTAACTAAAAGAAAACTAACCTAGAAAATCAAATATGGAAAGAAAAACAAATAAGGAAAAAAATGCAATCAACCTAAAAAAAATAACAATACACCCTAAATTAAGATCAAGCAATTTTTCCACAATATCAATCTAGCTAAATGTGCCAATCCCCGGCAACGGCGCCAAAAACTTGATGTGGACTTTTCCTACCGCAAGCGCACGGGTCAAGTAATAATATAGTGAATAGTAAATTCGAATGTCGTCCTCTGGATTGGATTTTTAAGCAAATCAAGTATTGTGAGTTATCTTGCCCAATTTTATTTAGGGATCAAAAAATGATGAAAATATGATAATGAAACCAAATCAAAGCAAGCAAAAAGAATGGAAATTCAATTGGGAAAACTACTTAGGGAATTGATTTCGCCGATTTCGTTTAGGATTGATTTTAAAGAATAAGTTATTATGCACAATGAAATTATGAGCCAAAGACCCTTTAATCACAACTACCTCTCCCGAGTATAATTGATTCTCATGCAAATTAACCAACTTGATATCCCTATCTAAGTTTATTAACATGCAAGGCAATGAGATCTTTTAACCAATTCTAAAGTTAATCTAAAACCGTCATGAATTAGAAAGTAAACTTTATTCATGCAATCTTGAGCAAGTCTAGATCAAATCCCCTCTCCCGAGCTAGATTCGAAACTTAAATCATCCAACTAATGGCCAATTAATTGAAAGCATTAAATCAAGATTACAAACACAATAACATTGCACAACTTAAACTATAAATCAATCCATAAACCTAATCAACTACATCAATCCCTAAGCTACAAGTTTAGCTACTCATGAATGCAAATACAAGCTCAACTAAACATGGGAAAGCCATAAATCTAACTAAAGGAAGAGAAGGGAAAAGAAAACTCAATGTAGGCCGAATCCCGACGTCCCCGTCACGATCCCCACGAACAATGGGTTGATTTTCGACTTCCTCCCTTTTTTTGCAGCTCCAAAAGCCCTCTATTCTGTCCTCTTTACGGTTGTCCAAGGTCCCCCATCGATCTCCTCTAAAACCTAGCCGATGTGAAGCTTTTATTCTGATTTTTCGTCCTAGCGTCGAGACGCTGTCAAGACAGCGTCGCGACGCTGCCTCTTATACGCGCGTTCTGAATAAGGAAAAACGGTAGCGTCGGGACGCTTCCTATTGTAGCGTCTCGACGCTGTAAGCTTTACGCGCCTAATCTGATATGGAATGTGAGCGTCGAGACGCTCAAGAGCTAGCGTCTCGATGCTAGCCTGCTGTTGACCGAGATTTGACTTTTTTCCTCTTTTATTCTTTTCATTCCTTTGCATCTTTTCACGCCCCGAGCACCCGATTAACTCTGATTTTGCATTAAAGCTCCAATCGACCATTTCCTACAAAATAAACAATAAAGCACAATAAAATGGCCCAAATATCATAAAGACTAGCTAAATTAAATCAGTAAAGATAGCTAGCTATGTTCGCTATCACTTACAAGGCAACCCAAGTTTCTTTTCCGTTAATTTTCTTTTCTTTGTTTTTCAGTTGTTCTTTTAGTTAGTGCATGTTAATCTTTCATTCTCATTGATTAATTGTAGGAGCTTGAGAACCACAGTTTCTTCCACAATGCATCCCAATGATTGTTCAAACTGACATCCTTGGTTTCTCTCGCACTCTAGGGCAGCATTGTTTTTACCTTCACCTTTTTAATTGTCCTTATGCATGATTAAATTAGATTGAATGATTGATACATTGGGGCAATGTATAATTTAAGTTTGGGGGATGCTTTGCTGTTCTTATGTAGTTTGTTGAAAAATTTTGTTATATGATGATTTTGTTGCATTGGGAGTGATGAGGATGACCTGTGATATGATCTAGATAATGAATTTTGTGCAATTTTTGTGAAATATGAGAGCATGTTCAAGATTTATGCAAATTAAAATTTTTTTCTTTGATTTCCTTGCACATGTTGAACACTTAGCCTACTTGTTAATGGTTTTGAAAGCTTAGAACAAGATTATATTATCTAGATGTTTATTGTCACCCCGATAGGCTTAAGGTCTGAATTGAAGGTTGAACTGCATGAGAGTTTGTAATGTTTTACTTAGGAGAAATTTCATGTTTATTAGTCTGCAAAGAAAAGAAAAGAGGAAAATAAGAAAAAAAAAAGGAAAAGAAGAAAAAAAAAAGAAAAAAAGGAAAGAAAAAAAAAAAGCTTGCTATGGTTAAATTGATAAAGGGTAAAAAGAGCTACCTCTATTGTGATCAATTAAGTCATCCTAGGGTTAAAGTCAGGATAAAGGTCCCTGCAACAGTTGTGTGAAAGCTAGTGCCCTTGAATAAAAGAAAAATGCAAGTTTGGGGGAGGCATACCCCGTTGTTTTTTAGGCACCCTAGTGAGGTATTGCTTCCTTGATTGTTTGAAAGCTAGATAATTAGAGCTTAGGGCTAGTGTACGAGGAAGATAAATTGAGGATTCTATAAACCTTTATAAGCTAGTCAAGATCAAATAAGGAAGGCTTGCACACACACACGTAAGGGATGAAGAGTTTGAATTTAAATTTCTTGATGAATGAATGTTTTTGAGTATTTCCTTAAATTGTTCAAATTTGTGATTTGGATCATTGAGGTTAGAGTCATTTCTTTGCAATTTTTGATTCATATATGTGGTTTTATTTTAGCTTTGCTCGGGATTAGCAAAGGTTTAAGTTTGGGGGTATTTGATAGCATGCAAATATGCTATCTATTTTCTATTAATTTTAGCTAGTTTTGAGGTTAATTTGTGAGTTTTGATGTCTTTTTATGCTTAATTTTCAGAAACTGAGCTAAAGGAGCAAAACCAGAGTTCTTGAGAGATTTTGGATGATTTTTGGAGTTTTTTGGAGATTAAAGAAGTGAAGAATTGAAGACCGAGCCAAAAAGCCCAAGAGGAGAGCATTTTGATGCTCAAAATAGTGTCAAAATGTCATATGTTGGCTAGAGATCCGAGAGGCTGGCGTCGAGATGCTGACCCTAGAGCGTCTCGACGCCAGAATACATGGGCGGCGAGTTTCTAGAGTAAGCAGCGTCGAGACGCTGGCCCTAGAGTGTCTCAACGCTGCATTGCGTGGGCAAACGAATCAGGAGATACAGACGCTGGCCACACAACATCTCGACGTTGTGGCTTCTGAATAATATAAATAGAGCCATTTCCAACCGAATTAAGGGAGCCAATTTGAGGGTTATTACCCTAATCTCGATTCAGTCATAAAATTGGGAAGGTCTTGGGATAAGTGATGAAGGAGGGTAATATCGTGGAAGGGAAATGTCTTTAGGCTGTGAGTTTAGTTTAGTTTGGTTTTGTATCTAGGGTTTTTTATTTTGAGTGGGCTTTGGGCCTTTGAGTTGAGTTTTGGGCTTCCCTATATAAGGGTGTACAATTATAATTCTGGTGGTAAGACATTTCCATATTGAGTTGCATTAAGTGGTATCAGAGCAGTAGTTCTTGGAGAAAAGAATGACTGGTCAAAGAGATAATCTCAATCCAGACACAGTTCGGAGTGGGAACGGGGAGAATGCTGCAGTGCATGGTCCTCGAGCACAAATTGTGTTAACACCTGAAATCCTTACTTCAAGAATTATCGAACTTGAAGGGACAACAGGTGAGTTACAAAATTCTTTGGGGCGAGTACAAATCTTGGTGCAAACCTTGACGCAAAGAATGAATCTAATGGAGCTTGAACAAGGAAGAGAACCTATGCCCATTAATAGACCGATGCAAGAAAGAATAGTGGATTTTGAATTTCCAAGACAACATCAAGAACGTGGATATCTTCCACCTATCAATATCCAAGGTGCTATCCAAAATCCAAGAAATAGAGGATTTCAAGAAAAATTTGATGAATTTGATGAAGGCGAAATTAATCAAATCGATCCACCATATGGGAACCAAAGACAGAATCGTTGGAATGACCGACAATATGGAGAGCCAAATTACAAAATGAAGATTGATCTACCAGTTTTTGATGGGAGGTTAGATGCTGAATTTTTTCTTGATTGGATTAAATATGTTGAAGATTTTTTTATATATATGTCCATTCCCGAAAATAAGAAAGTACAACTAGTTACCTTAAAATTAAAAGGGGGTGCATCTGCTTGGTGGGAACAATTCCAAACAAACAGAGAAAGAATAGGAAATTTTCCCATTCGAACATGGCCTAGGATGAAAGAACTCCTTAAAGAACGATTTCTACCAAAAAATTACGAGCAAAAATTATTTACAAAATACCAAAATTGTAGACAAGGGTTTAGAACCGTAACCGAATATTCCGAAGAATTTTACAGATTAAATGCTCGTAACAATTTAGTAGAAAGCAATCAACAACAAGTTGCAAGATATATTTCAGGCCTAAAGAAACAAATAAAAGATCAGCTAAATTTACAAAACCCAAATGTCCTGGCTGAAGCAGTTTCATTGGCTGAAACATTGGAAGAACAATTAGATACAACTCTCCCAAAACAACAATTTCTAAAAAATAGAATTGAGAAACAATCTAATAATTGGAACAAAAAGGACAGTGCTTACCATGAGTTTGAACAAGGCTCCACTTCTAATGTTAATAAAGGAAAAAATCCAGCAGCTTATAAACCCATAGGTGGCGATAGACTAACTGAAAATCAACAAAACAATCAAGATCTTAGAAAACCAGTCAATCCATATGCTAAACCAACACCAAATAAATGTTATAGATGTGGAAAACAAGGACATATTTCTAATCAGTGCCCAACAAGAAAACAAATTGCAATAATGGAAGAATGTGTGAATGAAGATGATGATATTAATGATGATAATGAAGGTGAGGAAGAAATTGAATATGCTGAGGGTGATGAAGGAGAACAATTAAATTGTGTTGTGCAACGAATTTTACTAACACCAAAAACAGAAACTCATCCTCAACGACATTCCTTGTTTAGAACTAAATGTACTATCATGGGAAAAGTGTGTAATGTAATAATTGATAGTGGGAGTAGTGAAAATATAGTATCAAGAAACCTTGTTAATGCTTTAAAATTAAAAACCAACCCCCACCCTAGTCCTTACAAGGTAGGTTGGATCAAAAAAAGGGGAGAGGCTCATGTAAACGAGGTTTGTTCTATCCCTTTTTCAATAGGAACAAGCTATAAAGATCAAAACATCTGTGACGTTCTTGATATGGATGCTTGTCACATCCTTTTAGGGAGACCATGGCAATTTGATGTTCAAGCCTTACATAGAGGTCATGCAAACACATATGAGTTTCATTGGTTAGGGAAGAAAATTGTTTTACTACCCAATACTAAAGACACTTTTAAACCAACTAACTCGATCAATAACAATAGCAAGGAAAAAGAAAAAGTTAGTCCTTTGTTTACTGTTTTGGACAAAAATCAGTTTAGAACTAGTGATTTCAAGGAAGGCATAGCCCTATTAATGGTGCAGAATATTAAACAAAGCAATGTAGGAAGTTGGGATGACAAAATCAGTATTCTTTTAGAAAAATACAGTGATATAACTAATGATATTAAAGAATTACCACCCTTACGAGACATTCAACATCGAATTGATCTTATCCCTGGTTCTACTCTTCCTAATTTACCCCATTATCGTATGAGCCCAAAAGAGTACCAAATTCTTCACGAACAAATTTCAGAATTATTAGAAAAGGGACACATACGTCCTAGCCTAAGCCCATGTGCCGTCCCCGCCCTCTTAACCCCTAAAAAGGATGGCACATGGAGGATGTGTGTAGATAGTCGGGCCATTAATAAAATTACAATAAAATATCGATTCCCTATCCCTAGACTTTCAGATTTAATAGATCAATTAGCAGGAGCTTCTATATTTTCAAAAATAGACCTTAAAAGTGGATACCATCAAATTCGTATCTATCCTGGTGATGAATGGAAAACAGCATTTAAGACTAATGAAGGCCTATTTGAATGGCTTGTGATGCCATTTGGACTTTCAAATGCCCCTAGTACCTTCATGCGTCTCATGTCACATGTTTTACAACCATTCATCAATTCTTTTATAGTGGTCTATTTTGATGATATCTTAGTTTATAGTAAGAATGATGATGATCATTTACTACATTTAGAAAAATTATTTACTGTTCTACAAGATAACAAACTGTATGTTAATCTAAAAAAATGCACATTTATGGTTCATGATATCTTGTTTCTAGGGTATATTATCAGTAAAAATGGTATTTCAGTTGATCCACATAAGGTGGATGCTATTCTTAATTGGCCTCAACCACACACAGTAAAACAACTACAAAGTTTTCTTGGTTTGGCATCTTTTTATAGAAAGTTTATTAGGGGTTTTAGTTCTCTTGTGGCACCTTTAACTAACTGCTTAAAAAAAGGAAAATTTGAATGGAAAGAGGACCAAGATAACAGTTTTGACGAAATAAAACATCGGCTGTCCACAGCCCCTGTTTTAGCACTTCCAGACTTCTCTAAAATTTTTGAAGTTTCAGTAGATGCTTCAGGACTTGGTATTGGTGCTGTCTTATCACAAAACACACACCCTATTGAATATTTCAGTGAAAAACTAAGCCTTGTTAGACAAAAATGGAGTACCTATGAACAAGAACTATATGCTCTTGTACGTGCTCTTAAACAATGGGGACATTATCTTATTGGTAAGGAGTTTGTTTTATTCACGGATCATTTTTCTCTTAAATTTTTACAAAGTCAAAAACATATAACTAGAATGCATGCTCGTTGGATTAGTTTTATCCAACGTTTTGACTTTGTAATTAAACATAAATCTGGGGTGATAAATAAGGTTGCTGATGCTTTAAGTCGTAGAGAAAATTTATTATCCATTGTTAAAGGAGAAATAGTGGCATTTGATTCTTTATCCAACAGCTATCAAGAAGATCCATATTTTTATTCTATTTGGGACAAATGTTTGAATCATATGGATGCTAGTAACTTTAATATATTCAATGGCTTTTTATTTAAAGGGAATTTATTGTGCATCCCAAACACATCATTAAGAGAGAAACTAATCAGAGATGCACATTCAAGTGGTTTGGCTGGCCATTTTGGGAGAGATAAGACACTTCATCTTTTAAATACTCGATTTTATTGGCCAAAATTACCTAAGGATGTTGCTAATTTTGTCAAACGATGTTTTATTTGCCAAACTTCTAAAGGATCTGTTCAAAACACCGGTTTGTATACTCCCCTACCCGTTCCTTCCACTATTTGGGAGGATCTCTCTATGGATTTTATACTTGGTCTACCTAGGACGCAACGAGGATTTGATTCAGTTTTTGTCGTTGTAGATAGATTTAGTAAAATGGCTCATTTTATACCTTGTAAAAAAACAGCCGACGCTGTTAATATTGCTAACTTATTTTTTAGGGAAATAGTTCGTTTACATGGAATCCCTAAATCTATTGTTTCAGATAGGGATGTAAAATTTTTAAGTTATTTTTGGAAAACCTTGTGGAAAAAGTTTGCAACAGGTTTAAAGTACAACACAACAGCTCATCCTCAAACGGACGGCCAAACAGAAGTCACAAATCGAACTTTAGGAAATCTAATGCGATGTTTGGCTAACCAAAAACCAAGACAATGGGACTCTATACTACCCCAAGCAGAATTTGCATACAACCATATGAAGAATAAATCTACAGGGAAGTGTCCATTTGAAATTGTTTATTTAAAGATTCCTAGATTAACTCTGGACTTGGTTAATTTACCACCTGACTTTCATATGAATCAGGATGCAAATGATATGGCAGAACGTATAATAAAAATTCATGAAGAGGTAATATCTAACCTGGAAGCTGCGAACCACAAGTATAAAGAAGCCGCTGATGCAAAGAAACGAACAAAGGAGTTCAACGTTGGCGATTTGGTCATGGTCCACTTGCGGAAAGAGCGTTTTCCGACGGGTACATACAACAAATTGAAGGCAAAACGAATCGGACCATTTCAAATCTTGGAAAAGTATGGATCAAATGCTTATAAAGTAGACTTACCGGCAGACATGCAGATCAACTCGAGTTTCAATATTTCAGATCTAACTGATTACTACGCAACAAATGAATTTCACCTCACATCTCGACCTTCATCTAGTTGCTGACTATATTTGTTTCCCTTTTCCTCTCCAACAATCCTTGCTGCCAAATCGAACTCGAGGACGAGTTTCTTGGGGAGAGGAGGAAATCTGATGAAGGAGGGTAATATCGTGGAAGGGAAATGTCTTTAGGCTGTGAGTTTAGTTTAGTTTGGTTTTGTATCTAGGGTTTTTTATTTTGAGTGGGCTTTGGGCCTTTGAGTTGAGTTTTGGGCTTCCCTATATAAGGGTGTACAATTATAATTCTGGTGGTAAGACATTTCCATATTGAGTTGCATTAATAAGATTTGGAGCATTATTGAAGATCTTGGAGCTCGAGATTAATGGAGATCGCCACGAGAATGAGAGAGATCGACATTAGTTTAGGCATCTTTCTTCCCTTTTCCTTTACTTTTTAGTTTCTAGACACTACAACAAATTTGGCTTTTAATGTCGGTCATTGCCCGACATTAAAAGCCTTTAATGTCGGTCACTGACCGACATTAAAAACACCGACATTAAAAGTTTTAATGTCGGTCGCTTTTAATGTCGGGCAATGCCCGACATTAAAAGTGACTTTTAATGTCAGACACTTTTAATGTCGGGCAATGCCCGACATTAAAAGCTCTGACCGACATTAAAAGGGTACTTTTAATATCAGTCAATGCCCGACATTAAAAGTACCCTTTTAATGTCAGTCAACCAGTCTTTGACCGACATTAAAAGTCACTTTTAATGTCGGTCAGTTTTTTATGTCGGTCATTGCCCGACATTAAAAGTTGTGACATTAAAAGTGTCCGACATTAAATGTGCGATATTAAATTAAAAAAAAAAAAAATTGTTGGTTGCACAAGTAGCTAACCAACAATACTATTTCTTCCTTTTGTAAAAACTTGTAAACATTAAACAAAATAGAATTTCAACCTATACACAAAATAAAATCCTAAAAATATTTTTACACAACAACTAACTCAACTAACATGGATTTAATTAATAAAATATCATAGTGTATATAATACATGAAACTTTTCGTCCATCCACAAATCACGTCCATGAACTAATTTATAAAGAAAAGGTAAAATTACTACAAAATAAGTACACAACTCCTTAAACGCTCTTTCGCAAGTTCCTCTTCGAGCTCCTTTTCGAGAATATATCCATTTCATCATCTGCAAAAATTCTTGCTTAGCAAGATGAATTCCAAACCTTATACAAAGCAAAAACGTAAGTTAAATACAATCGACACACATCTCCAATCAAATCCTTAAACTAAAAGTAAAGCTCAAGACATACGAGTAAAGTAGAGCTAATAACCAACAACATCTAGAGGATTATCAAACAAATCACAACAAAAACGACCCGTATGAAAGTTATAAATCTAGCAACACCACCCTACTAAAGTTCATTACATCCAAACATTGGCATGATATTAATGGGGTGAAAAACATGGAACATGTTAAATTCACCTCACAAAGATTAAAAACCTACAAGAATGGAAGTAAAGATTAGCCAAACAATAACTACTTAACTTTACTTAAAGAGTTAAGAAGAGAAGCTTTCTTTACTTAGAACATAGGAAAAAAACTTAGAGCTATGAAGAACACAATTGAAAAAATCCTTAAGCAAAACCAAATCTCAAGGTTTCTTGACATTTTTCTCTCACTCTTTGACCCATTTGCACTTTTTACTTTTTCTAACATCACAACAAGAAAAAGCAGCAGACATGTAAAGTAGACACCAAAAGCGACTTGATTATTCCAAAGCTAGTAATCTTCTTGCGTAACCCCCCCCCCCAAACATTTATGAAAAATTTCCTACAACAACATAAATCTTCAATAAAAACAAAACAAATAAATCAAAATCTTGTTTCTTCGTTCAACAATATCCCAACACCTTACAAAAACCACATCCCTAAAACTTCAACAGATAGCAATCAAAAAATGCACAACAAGAAATAAACAAGTCGTGTGAAACTTACCCTGTGGAGGCTCTTGCACAACAACCTAAAAGCAAATACATATAATATTTAGCCTTAGAAAGATTAGCAGTAAATTCATAAAGGATTATACTGGTTTAAACTTATCAATGTCAACAACTAAACTTACCGACAAAGTAAAGAAAATCCAAAATTTTCCTAATAAGTTGCACACTTGCATGATAAGTTATAGTGGTTTAATGGAGTCATAATAAGTTTTGGTGCAATATGAGAGAAGTGACATAATAAGCAAAGAAAATGCTTGTGTTTGAATCGTGAAGCCATAAGCATTAGCTCTACAAAATCAAAGAAGGAACCAACAAACAGGTCAATGAGAATCAGTATAAGCTCTTTGTTGAATTCAAAAAGAAAAAGGCCGACTCGACAACCTAAAAAAACCAATTTGCAGAGCTGCAAAGTCAAACAAACACATCAGTCTTGAGTAAAGAACATATTAATTGACAATCGTTAAGAGTAACATTTAGAGGAGTACAAAAATTCAAAGCAAAAATTATAACATGGCAACGTAAATCTAGCCTTCATAATAGGAAGAACAACCAGTTGAATGGACTCATTACAGAAATTAGCTGAGCTTCGATCGAATCACCCAAGCAAATAACAGAAACATACAATAATAAAAAATAATGAGGCCTCAATTTGAGCCCTAATTCTGATATCCTTGCGTCCATTAGCACAAGAGATAAGAAAAAGTCAGTCAAAGATGAATTCGAATTACCTCTTTCGCCAATAATATCCTTACTGATCCAATGCTTGTTATTTTGTAATACCTCCCATTAGTTGCTCCATACACTGAACGAGTTTCCAAAACAAGATCAAAATGAGTAAAAAAAAAAACAAGGAAGAAAGCAAAATGATTAGTTAGATGATTGCTTTTATCTGATACACGAACACACAAACTTAACATAACCACAAGTTTTAGCTATTTCTGAAATGAATCAATTTTTAATTTGTAATAATGGTTAGTTAGAAGATTCTTACTTCTCAGCGAGAGAAGTACAACCTGTCAAAAATGCTTATTGGAGGCAATTTCAAGAAACAAACAAGCTACTCAACTTGCATTTAACTCACACACACAAGGCTTACATCTTCTACTGATTTCAACACTCAAAAGTAGGTGTTGCAACAAATAAAATTAATCGACCCACTAAAGTTCAAAAGAACAAAGAATCAGGTTAATGCATCAGTATTTATAGGGGTCACAAGAAGGATATTTCTTACAACTTGAAGCATCTTGTCTCAATCTCTAGAAGTTCCTCTAAATTAGACGAAGAGCTATTGCTCCTCCATAATGATATCAAAAACATGAAATTTAGAAGCTCACAACTTTGCCTCAAGCAGAGAATGAAACATTATAACAAACAAATATGGCAAAGCCAGAAGAGCCCAATTTTTTTCTTCCTCTATAGTATTAGAAATGGTGGCTGCAATTTTAAGCTCAATGAAATCAGATACTATATAACACTCAAACAGGAGAAAATCGTGTTCTTATGGTTTCCGATAACATTGCAAGATGAAAAGTTCTTTGGGTATAAGACACCCAACATCATGCCTCCTCCCTTCCACCTCTCTAAATAGAGTTATGCTCCAGTTAGATGCTCACAGAAAAAGAGATAAATTGTCAGCAAGTTGAAAATTTTCATAGAACTTATTCACTCAACACAACAGGGGTGGGGATAAATTTTACATTCTAAGTTATCATAAACAAATTTTTTTTCAGTTCTAAAAATTAGCGAGCAAATTAGATGGAAAATTTTCAAATCGCCACTGTTTTAAACATTTCCTCGAATTTAAGACAAACAAAGGGGAAACCTCCTTCCTACGCCCCTGACTCATACAACCGACAAACTGACCTGAATTGTAATTTTAACTTAGCTAAGCAATTGAAGGCCCAATGAAAATGGTCTTCAGAGGGACATAGTGTGAAGCCAAATAATTCCAGAAAAACAAACATTAGAGCGATTAAGGGTTGCAAGAGCACAAAAAGAAACAAATTGCGCAGAGAGTTTAACCGAATCGTTGTATTCTTCTTCTTCTTCAAAGAACCGAAGCTTGAGAGTAAAGCGCGACGAACCCAAATAATTCGAACGGAAATAAAAAAGAAAACACACCCACACACACACACACACAAGGAAAGTATGGTTAGGGGTTGAAAAAGAGCAGAAAGTAGGAAATTACGCAGTGGGTTTGGCGGAATCGCCATCTTCGTCTTCTAAGAACCGACGCTTGAGATTGGGGCGCGATGAAGATGAATTGTCCTCCATAGAAAAGCACCGAACAGAAGTTAGGAGCTTGTTCAGTTCTTTGTGGCGATGCAAAAGGCGAGAACTGAGAATATAAGATTCAAAGGTAGGAGGGTTTCAGCTGGGTTTTTTGAGGAGGCTATCTTTCGCGTATCGGGGAGAGAGAAAAACTTTTCTTTTTACCTTTTTTCTTTTTACCATTTAAAAAAATAATAATAATAACTTTTAATGTCGAGCAATGCCCGACATTAAAAGTCTGAAAATTTTAAAATGCGCGCGTCCGACATTAAAAGACCCGCGTGTTTTTCTGTCCGACATTAAAAGCTGTGCGTCCATTTTTTTGTCCGACATTAAAGCTATAATTTGTTGTAGTGAGACTTGGTTCTATTGTTTTTTGATTTACCTCGATTCCTGTGACTTTTGTTATTACTTCTCACTTTGTCCACATTCAATAATGAACTAGAAGTAGAAGCAGCACCTGAATCCTTCCTATGAATCTCTTCTACTAGAGTAGAATCTCTAACATGTGAAAACTGCAATTTTTCTTTATCATATGAATTAGAAAGTGTGGCCTTCATGGTTTCCGAACTATCAAGCAGAAATCTCAACAACATAATCACATTTACTTCATCAGTAAATTTTAGTTGAACAAGAGCTAATTTGTTCATCAACAAACCAAACTCATTTAAATGGACAGTAACAGATGTACCTTCGACCATCATCAAATTAAAGAATTTAGTTGCAAGATACACCTTGTTATTTACCAATGTTTTTTCATACATATTATACAAGGTTGTCATCAACTTTGTTGTGGTCGTCGCCTTTGCCACACTACTTTGCATGTTCTTCTCAAAGTCAGGCGTATAGTCCCCAACACCTTTCTATCCAACTTCTTCCATTCTTTTTTCTCCCATGTCATCAGGCTTTCCTTCCAATGGCAAATCCAATTCTTTGGAATGAAAATAATCTATATCTGACACTTCAAAAAAGAAAAGTCTGATCCATTAAATATAACCAATATCTCATCCCCTCCTAACATTGTTCTACAATTAACCCAAATGCTCTAATACCAATTGTTAGACGATAAAAGTATAATCAATCTAAATCCAATCAACCAAATTCAGACAATATATAGTTTATCACAATTCCTTGATCAGGTTCTAGTTTCAAATACAAGACGAAATAAATAATTTGAAACCAACAGCTTAGAAGAATAAATAAACCAACCTAAAATTCTAAGCAACAGGAATAATAATAAATAAAAGAGAAAGGAAGAGAAATTGGCACCGAGTTTATACTGGTTCACCCAATATGGGCTACGTTCAGTTCTCTGCTACCGATGTAGGTTCCACAAAAACTCCCAGGAGAAAATTACAAGAGTTTAGGACACTCAACAATGATTTCTCTCACTTTTCTCTCAAAGAAAAGGCTCACGAATCACTCAACAACAAACTCTTAAATGGAAAGAAAAAGTCATGACAAATAACTCACAAAAGAGAAAATTTTTTGAAGCTCTCTTGAAACTCATGTCTTCTCTCAATTTTTTCTTCTAAAAAAAATGAATGAATGAAGCAGCCTAAAAGTTCCTTTTATAAGCACAACAACCGTTTTCTTTAGCCAATCAAGTTTTGTCGGATTTTTGTCTTCTTAACTAAGGCTGCATTGGGCGTTGACTTTTGAGGCCATCAAAGTGATTATAAAATAATTTTAACCGTTTTTAGTGTTTGGTAAATCTGATTATAAATTAATTTATATAAAAGTACTTTTTGAATTACATTGATTTTCAAAAGCCATTAATAGTAGCTTATCGATTTAGCTTTCCTACAAATGTGGTGAATTCTCTAACTAACCATTTATCCCTCCCATACCTCCATGTTGTTGAGACATGATTCACCATTCAATTATCTTATTTCATTACATTTGAATTTGATTTTTTCCAACTTTTTTTAAAGATTGAAATAACATTTTTTTTCTTTTTCCTTTTTAATCAAAATATAGAAATATCTAACATAATGTTACAATTTAAATCATATGAAATTTAAATTAATTGTCTTATTATAAGAAATTTGAAATCATATAACAACCTAACATTATACAATTATTGAAATATTATTAATATTTTGGTTATTATTATATGTAAGTTGAAATAATCTAGTATTAATTTACCAAACACCTGAACTTGCTCTTTCCTCTTTAAAGCTAAAACCTACCAAACACTAATTTACTTCGTACTAAAGTTGATTTTCTATAAAGGAAAGCTGACAACAATTATTTTAAAAGCTACCGCAATCCCAAAACTAAGCCTCACTTTGATGACCACAATTTTTTTTCTTCCTTTCACACTCAAAATGCCACCATACTCATGGCCTTGTTTTGGGCTTCATGTTCTTAACAACTTGTCCTTTGAGTTTATAAAATTGATGGGTTAACGGCAAGAATGACTAAAACAAAATGTCCGTTTTGAAAAATGGCAATTGTCTGTATTCTTAGATAAATAACCAAATCAATTTTGTAAATTTAAAAATTCGAATTAACAACTTACAGAAATACCCTTGATGCAAAAATATATCCAAATTTTTGGGATTAGATAGAATCTGACATTCAAATCTAAAAAACTAAATTCTATAATTCAAATCAAAATTTAGTTAAATCAAATCTAAAATTCAAATCAAATCATCTGCAAATACCAAATAATTAAAAATCTACATCAAAATGGTTAATAATTTAATATTGATACATAATAAATAAAAGGTTAAAAATCACTTTTAGTCCCTGAACTTTCATGAAAGTAACAATTTGGTTCCTGAACTTTGATATGTAACGATTTAGTCCCTGTACTTTCAATTTTGTAACAATTTAGTCCTTGAACTTTAATAAATATCAATTTAGTCCTTGTACTTCTGAATTTGTAACAATTTAGTCCCTGTACTTTCAAATTTGTGACAATGTAATCTTTTTCACAAAAAAAATCATCAAAATTATATGTCAATTTTTATTATTTGATGATTAAACCTTGTAGCTTTATGAACATATTGGGTCCCAAATTAGTTTATTGATCTATTTATGTAAGAAATTTCATTAAATCTTTACATTAATTTTCACGATAGGGACTAAATCATTACAAATTTGAAAGTACAGGGACTAAATTGTTACTTATTGAAGTTTAGGGATTAAATCGGTACAAAATTGAAAGTATAGGGACTAAATCGTTACAAAATTCAAAGTACGGGGACTAAATTGTTACAAATCAAAGTTCAGGGACCAAATTGTTACTTTCATGAAAGTTTAGGGACTAAAAGTGATTTTTAACCTAAATAAAAAATCTAGAAAAATAAATCACAAGAATGTAAAGGTATGTAAAAAAAAGATATGATTTTAATTAATAAAAATTCGGTAAAAAATACCATGTATATAGATTTTAAGCATTAATACACAACTCAATTCTCTTTGTAACATTGAGCGGCCAATACATTGTACTCAATTGAGAATTTAACATCGATCCACACAAATACCTTGTATTCAAACTCAACTTGTATTCTTATTTCTCTTTTAGATTCTATAGCTCTACTAAAAATATTATGTCTACTATAATAAAGTGTAACCTTCTAACCTCAAAAATGTTTTGATATCCATAGGAACAACCGAAAACACACCAGTAATGGCCGCCAACATATTCGTCACATCATGCTGTTGGATTTTGATTTATCTTTGAAGTTCTTAACAAGCCATCACGCATACAAAATCCGAAGTTCGACAAACTCAAATAGTGTAAAGGTAGAACTCTCAAGAATCAAAACAAAAATGTGGTCAATCTTCAACTTGAAACTAACTATTAATGCAAAACAACAAACAATGAGAAGCACACAGAAAGAATATATAGGATTCCAATACAGAGTACAAAGTTAATATATTTTTTTTAAATGAACCTCATTGCCTTCCTGGAATGATTTTCCATAGCCACTACTGCCCCTTATGCAATGTTTGGAACCTCAAGATTTTGAAGGATTTTAAATCATAACAGATTTCAAATCAATTCTTCTGTTTGTTATCACAAGAAAGAGAATGATTTAAAATCTGAAATGATTTCAAATCGTGTTTTTACGGAAAAAAATTTCCCAACTAAAACTATCAGATTGTGCAAGATTTCATAGGATTTAGAATTAAATTACTTATTTGACCCTATCATGTTTTAATTTTCTATTAATAAATTAATATTAAAAACCTATATCAGTAAACCTCTTACTTTCTTTTCTTTTCCGGTTACCATCCAAACACAAAATTTTAAATACATTCATTTTAAATCTTTTTCGTTCCAAACGAGATAAAGAATTTAAAATCATTTCTCAAATTTCAAATCATAGGATTTAAAATCATTTCTTGAACTTTCCTAATTCCAAATAGAGGGTTAATGATTTCTTGCCACCACTTCAAGCACCCCAAAAAGTTTCGCCACATCATTCACCATGGCTCATCTATAAAAAGCTTATCGGTCTCCCAACCTTCATAGTCCCAAATAGCCATTAGCTAGCCTTCTCCACCACAATCTCCATACCACAATCTCCATTCCCCATAACTCTTGCTTCTCTCCAAAATTCACCATACGCCTCCCACCCTATGCACAATCAACTGAGGCCCAAAACAAACACCCCATTCACCTCTGCCCACTTAATGAACCCAAAAACAAAACGTGGTGAGTTGACATGGATAAAGTGAGACCTGCTCGGGAGAATACGATCGAGAAACAAATCTAATTGGAATTTAAATTTAAAATTTCATCCGTAACAATATTTGGAGAGAATCTTTGAAAAAGATTTGGAGGGAGGGAGATACATCATCCATGCGTGATTTGGGTAGAAGGGGTAAAATTGGAAATCGACACACAAAAAAAGTCACGTGACAAGCACGCTTTGACCATTTTTCACTAGTTTATTTTTTTTGTCTATCTATCTAAATTGGTTATTTCTTTTTGTCATTTACAAGGATTTCCCAAAATGGATAGCCATTTGGTAACCCATTTTGTTCGTTAGTTTTCTCTTTCTAAAAATTATGCCTACTTCCCCTTAATTTCTATATTATGCTTTCACTATTTTTACTCACACATGTGAATAGTTTGCAAAAATTAATTTTTAATAAAAAAAAAGAAGAAAAGATTTGTTTTTTTTTTATTAACTATTCTTTTTGGTTTTTAGGCTTAGATTTTGAAAAACACTTATAAAAGATAGAAGGCAAAACAAACCAACACATGAGTGAAAGTAGTATTTGTAGGATAAAATTTAGGAAATTGAAAATAAAACGGAGCCAAAAAAGATGAAAAAGAAAAGAAGATAACACTTCTAGGGTGAATTCTCCAATTTTGACTAATGGGGGCTTTGCACAGATAGCAAAAACCGGTAAAAATATTGCAAAATTAGCAAAAAAAAATAAGATTAATTGCGGAAATAGCAAAAAATACATTAAATTACGAAAATGCCCTTAGTATCTCCAATAGTCTATCAGTCCCTATTATTGATAGTCACTGATAGACTTCGATTAATCGGTTTGATGATAAACTTCAATTAATCGGAGTCTATTAGTGATAGACACTGATAGACTTTGATTAATCGAAGTCTATCAGTGTGTATCACTGATAGACTTTGATGATCATAATCTATAAATTTTTATCGTGTTTAATTCAAGACTATTAGTGATAGCCGCTGATAGAAAACAATTTAATTCAAGGCTATTAGTTCAGTTTAATGCAAGGCTATCAGTTTCTATCCATCGGTTTAATTTAAGTCTATCAGTGATAATCACTGATTTAATTCAAGGTTATCAGTTTCTGTCACTAATAGAAATCAATTTAATTCAAGACTATTAGTTTCTATCACTGATAGAAACCAATTTAATTGAAGTTTATCAGTTTCTATCATAAATAAATTTAATTAAAGTCTATTGACTTGTATCACTTATGAAAATTAATTTAATTCAAATCTATCCTTTTATATCGAGGATAGAAATCAGTTAATTGAAGTTTATCAGTTTCTATCTCGGATAGAAATCAGTTAATTATCAATTAATTGAAGTCTACCAATGATTGTTACTGACATAAATCAATTTAATTGAAATCTATCAGTAAAGTAATTTGCATTGCAATCATCTCGGTAATTAGAAACTCATCCAAAATTATTATACTACAATCATAAATTGAACAAAAAATTTAAGTCTCTTGTGGTAATTAGAACATAAAATCCAAAAATAACCATTACGAACACGCAACTCTCAATCAACAATATAATTTTTAAAGCTCCGTGACCACCACCATAAAATTGTTATTCTTGTATTCTTTGTATTTCATTATCTATCAATCATAGCCCTGATAGACTTTGATCAGTGATAGTCAGTGATAGACTACGATTAACCGGAGTATATCAGTGATATACTTTGATATACCTATACAAACACTCACCTAAATTGCTATTTTTGTATTCTTGGCATTCTTGAATTAAAAAGAAGGCCAATAAGAGCTTAGCTCAATTGACAAAAAGTTGTACTGATGACCACAAGGTATGTTGTTCGAATCCCCCACCCCTCATACAATCATAACAATAAACTGCACAGAAGAGGGGAAAAAAACATATTAATCACACAAGAACTGCACCCTCATAAATGCAGAAAAAATTAAAAAAAATTAAAAAAAGAAGAAATCGTAATAGCTCATTATAAAAAAAGAAAAAAAAAGAAATCATAAAAGCTCATAAATGCACAAACAAAAAAAAAGAAGAAAACAAAACAAAAAAGAAGAAGAAAAATCGTATACACAGGCTCATAAATGCAAAAAAAAAAAAAAAAAAAAAAAAAGAAAGAAAGAGAAGAAATCGTATACACTAGAAATGAGGGAAGAAAGGGTAAATGAGTAGGGAGAGAAAGAGAAGGGTAAAATGGGAATATTATAATTTTTTGTCATATTTGCAATTCTTTTTACTTTGTGCTAAATTTGCTATTATGGATAATTAATTTGTCACCCACTGCAATTACTCTTGACTAATTATCTAATATTTGCTGGTATAATGTGATAGTCACTCCCATAATCCCATAGTATATTACATCTAGAGACACTTCTTGCCACTTATTTAATTTCTTACGATACAAGAAGCATTTCTCATTCAGTAAGCCATAGTTATGCCAAGTTCCTTCTAATTAAGAGATAGAAAGCCACATTCAACACAAGCAGCAATAGTCTCCTTAATTATATCATCTATTCCATGCTCAAACTCAAACCCCAAATCTTTCAATTTCTTATTGGAAACCTCAGAAGCCATACAAATTTGCTTCTCACCCACACATCTGCACAGAAAAGAATAAAACCATGTCAAGTTCACTATATCCCTAAATCAATTCGCTAGCTCGAAAGCGAATACTACCTTTGCAAGTTCATGCTATAGTGTCGCGATAGTCGTTCGACCAACTCCGACAATGCACAACTTTGGGTGCAGCATAGGTATCGACCTTTGGCGTTTGCATTCTCCATCAGGAAGATATGAGCTCTGCATATATCGTTGGTGTGAACGACAGCAATCGATCCTATTCTTTCGTTCACAGTTGATACTATCTTAAGGAAGTCGGGATCGCCTATACAAGTGATTAGATCAGCCACCCCATTTTGTTGTTGTCTCTATTTTTTTTAATATCGTAGTTAAATCAATACTAAACTCAAAAGCTTAAGTTCACCGACAAGCAGTTATCAATATTAAATGTCGAGTGGATGAGAACACAAGACCTTTTGCTTTGATGCTTACCTGTTATCGGTGCGGTGAAAAGTCGAACGCTTGTCGGGATATTGGAAGTGAGGAACGGACCAGAAACGGTGCTTGTAATTACTGAGACAATGTCAATGCCATTTTCAGATGCAAATTTAAATGCTGCTTCCTCACTAAGGCGCTTTAAAAGTGCATAAACCTGTGACAACCAAAGAGAGACTCAGAACAGAGAGCAAACTAACAGAATTCAACAAATTAGCCAAATGTTGAAACATTATTTACCCAACCACTTGGCTTGTTCTTCCAAACATGATCTACCACAGTTTGACATGATTCATCAACAACACGTCTTCGTTCTCCGTCCTCGTCTTTACCGGTGAGAGTACTGATCGTCGAGGTGAGAACGACTCGCTTCACAGATCCAGATTTCAAGCAAGATTTCAACAAGCTGATGGTTCCCTTAATTTCCGGGTCGATCACATTTGATTGAACATATTCCTCTTCGAAATTTGTAAGGGCAAAACAAGGCTTTGCTTCATTTGATTATGTGAGAATCTTGTTATATGAAGTAAACAGTGAAAAAAGAGAGGTTACCGATGTTGTGTTGTTGATCAACATTGAAAGTCATTGAAGCAGCAACATGAAATAGACCATCGCAGCCCTTTACAGCTTCATCGAAGCTTCCTTCTTCTCGCAGATCGGCTTTGAACAATCGTAAACGGTCGGTACTAGTCCATGATGACAGTAGCTTCACAGACTTTGCTGCAGCATTTGATGACAATGTTTTAGCCTAATTTGCTTACAGGGTTCAAAGTCAATGGGATGTAACATAAGTCATGAATAATGAATTAGAAGCTAGCATAGAATTGGGATAGCCGGCAAGTGTTTGCTATTTGATATCGTTTGGATGATTTCAAGCAATTCATCAACTTTTTTTTTTTTTTTCTTCCTCTTAACCGGGATACACGGGCTTGATATATTTTAATATTATTTTGTTTAATTAATTTTTTTATAGATTTAAAAAGACTAGCCTCTACACTTTTATGAAAGTAAAGAATTTAGTTCTAATACCGTGGAAGGTCACAATTTAGTTCTATATAGGGGTGCTAAAAAACCAAGCTGAACTGTAGAACCGAACCGAATCGAGCCAAGTCAAACCGAGTGGTTCGGTCCGATTTTTATAAAATTTTTGCCTTTCTCGGTTTAATAATTTAAAAAACCGAGGTTTTTGGTTCGGTTCACGGTTTATCTCTTTAAAAAACAGAAAAAATCGAACCAAACCGAAGTTTGAAATAACTCTTTTAGTCACAAGAAACAATTGGGTGAACGACCCATTTGGAGAGACCAAAATGAAAAATGTCTACTTTTCAATTCAAGGATGTATGCCTTTTTGCTTACGTTATCATCCTAACAAAATTACCATTTTAAAACAACATAAGAAGAAAATGGTGTATAACAACAACAACATGACCCTGGATATTGATTGAACAAGAAGAAGAAAGGAAAACAAGAGGAAGAAAAGGGGCCAAGCATTCAAGAGAAGCCCATTTTGTAAGTTGTTTATAAAATGATTCTATTTTCATTGAGAATTAGAAGGTTGTTGTTTGAACGATTCTGGTGCTCAGATTTTTCGGTTTTGGGATCCTCTTTTAGATATGTGAAAGAGAAGGAGATGGAGGAGAATGGAAAAGAGAGATCGGCGGTAATGTGAATAAGGACAACCACGGCGAAGGCGAGTTGATGGAGAAGAGAAGAAGAGACAAAATAAAATAAAATAAAAACAAAGGGAAGGGACGGGAAGGAGAGAAAGAGAAATGAACAAAGAACACGAAGATTAAAACAAAAATCCACATGACATAAAATAATATAAAATCAATAAAATTTTTCAAGTTGCAGGGGCTAAAAAGTGTCCATTTTAAAAATATTTATAAAGACTAAATAAGTATCAACTTCAAATTTTCATTACAATTTCTTGATTAAGTCTTAGATTTTGAACATTTTGTTTGAGTTTAATAAGTTGTTTGGACTATTTGACACTTTTAAAAATCAACTGATCTCATTTCTACTCCTAATAAGACCCATACATATCAATTTTGTTGTTAATAAATTTTTTAATTTTTAAAATTGTCAGAAGAATCTATTTTAGCATGAAATTGAAAGTGTACGTAGAAAAATTTATTAGAAAGTTTTAAAATTCTCAAAACTTATTAAACATTTTTCAACCCACCCAATGTTGTTTAATCTTTTAATTTACCCTATAATTTATGAAAAAACAAATTAGAGCCTTGGAGGAAAAAAGAAACAAAAAGTACGTTAGGAAATTACAGATTGAATGGAAAATAAATGAACAGACAAACCCAAATTTGGACAGTCTAATCTACTGAACCTCTTAAACTGGAGCACACACAGCAAAATAATATTGGAAAACCAACTTATTTTGTCCATCAAAAAGCTGGAAAATCAATATGTAGACAGAGAGAAAAGGAAGAAGAAAACATAGAAGAAATTGAAAGGAAAAAAAAAAAAAAAAAAACAAACCTGCGAGGTCAATCAAAGAGAAGGATCAAGAAACCCATAAAGAGAAAAGAAGAAAATCCAGAAAGAGAGAAATTGAATAGCACAAAAGATTAAAAAGAAGAAGAAAAAAAAGATAGAGAAATAAATAAAGAAAGTGACGAACCAGGGTCTCGAAGAGTGGCATGAACCGTATGGCCATTTTGAAGAAGAAGCTTGACCAACCAAGAACCAATGAACCCTGTGGCTCCAGTTACACAGTATGTTTTTGAAGAACCTCCTAATTTTGGCTCACCTCCTTCTTCTTCCATCTTTCATTTCATACTGCTTTTAATTTCCACCAAAATCCTCCATTTATATTCCCTTCATTTCTCTCCACTTCGATACAGATTCCACACCCATCTTTGTTTTTTTTTTTTTTTAAAAAAAAAATAAACACTCCAACAAAACGAAACAAACGAACGATTAAGGATAAAGATGCTGTCCCAAGACAAAGACCATAATAAATTATACTATTACCAAATAGCCATCCTTGATTGTGTAAAAACATAAAATAGAGTATGAGACAAATTAGTGGAGATAAGACCTTTAAAAGGAAAATTTATATAAATATAGTAGGTTTTCTTTTTTTGGGGAAGGAAAATATAGTAGTTTTTTTTTTAAGTACATCGACATTTGAGATTGGGGGATTTGAACCTCTAACCTCATGGTCAAGAGTACATGCCAATTACCGCTGAGCTATAAACATTACAGCTAGCTTCAAAAACTACTATATTATAAAATATAGTAGTTTTTTAAGCTAGCTGTAATGAAAATGATAATTTTGAAACAATTGTAAAACCGTGGTAGTTTTTGTCCACGTATGACATCGTAGAGCTTTCTAGTACTACGACCTGGAATCATTTTTTACCATGTCAGACATTGTCCTTTGACAATTTCGTGGACATGAAAGTTTAAAATCTTAGTTTAAGTTTAAGGATATGGTTGTGTTTGGTTTGGCATCTTGTGAGAACAAAAGAACAAAGTGCTAACCCTTTTTTGTTGTTATCACGATTCACATGTCGTGATTTCTCTGTTAGCTAGTGATATGTATATAATATGTGGTTGGTTACATGCACATGTAATAATAGTACTTTTGGTTTGGGCCTCCCTCTCAATGGGTTATGTTCCTCTTAGATGAGGTTGTTTCACCTACTTTTGTTCTGTTGTAATGAACTTCTTTCTTCAAAAAGCAATCATCCCAAATCTTATAACCACTTACATATAAAATATTAATAAAAGAATGATCTACTTGCCAAAGATCTATCAACTTAACCAACTTAATTCAAAGTTCAAACAGCATAATCTAACAATAAAAATATAATAAATCAACAACTTTAGTGGTTTTATCAAAAAAAAAAAAAAAAGAAAAACAACTTTAGTGGTGATATGGTGCATGACAAACCGAGAGACTAATAGACACTTCAAGATTTAGTTAATGGTATTATAATTAAATCTTTTGCAATAGGACATATTCGTTACTTTCTTTTGGTTAAGGTTGTTGATGTAATGTGAAAGATATTTGGATAGTCGCATTTCTAATTATCTAGATGCTAACACTCCGTTTTTTTTTTTTGTCTCTTAAGTCAGTACTTTCTAAAGAAAACTGCATTAGTAGTTTATCAACCACTCACAAGACCACTAAGAGATCTAGACTTATGTGTTTATGTTGGTGATTTCTAATGTGAATTCAGCGAGTTGTTTCCCCTTCCTATGGGTTCCCCCATCAACCTAGTGACACACCAACTACTCCCTTTCCCTTTCTCCGATCATAAAGCCCCTATGCTTTCTTTAGTCTTTGCTATGCCAACAAAAGGGAATCCTTAGAAAATCGAAACTCCCTCATTCGATATGCGGAATCGGAATGGGAGAGCTACGAAAGATAGCCCTTCACATGCTCACGTATGGAGCCTGTTTCGCAAAGAGGGAAGTAGGGCTCCTATGGACTAAAGGTGGATTCTTTCGCTTTCCTTTAGAATGAAAGTCGTTATGAAGGCCCTACTAATGACTTTTGACATTTTTTGATTCAAAAGGCGAACATCCCATGTTAGAATTTCATTGATGATATTAATGATGAAAACATTGAAATATTTTAAAAGTTTAGCAGGTAAATACACACAATAATATTCAAATCATAGAACTAAAGTTATAATTTTATCTTTTTTCATAATTGTTATAAGTAATTTTGAACCACTCCAGAATTCAAAGACTAAGCAGGACAGCACAACACTAACCCAAAGACACAACCGAGAGGCGGACCCTGAAGGAGGGGTAAACCGAAGGGGTTAGGCCAAGTTTCGCCCAACCCCCATGGGTCGTGGCCAAGGCCGAGCTTTCCCCACTCCGATTGGCTTTTGGTGTCCCTAGTGAGCCCGATTCAATTGGGTTCAGCCCTGAATCGTCTCCAAACGTCTAGAAACCCTAAAGTAGGAAAAAGGTATATAAACCCTTCTTCATCATTGAAGTAGGGATCCAAAAAAACGATTCTCTAAACTCTACTCCTCTTGCTCTCTCATCTTACTCCTGGCTGACTTAACACTACAAGAATTTTACCCTTTCCCGACGCGCGTCAACGTCGGCAGGGGTTCTCCCGACGCCCATCGGTGCATCGGGAAGATAGTCGAAAGAAACCAGTCAGTAGAATTTCTGTCGGTGCTGCTATATACGACGTCGGCAGAAGCCGTTTTTCCCGACACACTGTAAACCGTGTCGAGAGAAGACTACGTGGAGGCAAAACGGACAATTTTTGTCGACGCCGCCACGTGGCGTCGGCAGAAAGGGGTTCTGTCGACGCCGGCAGAAATTGTCTAGAATAAATTCTGCCGACGCCATGTGTTTGGCGTCGACAGAACTGAAGGATTGGAATTCCGTAATTCCGTAAAGCGGGAGCGTGATTGGGACCGATTCGTAATTAATTTTGTTTAATCTAAATTACCAATACATTGGCAATAATCTTAGAACTATTCTAAATTTATATTAAGGCTAAGCATAAAAAAATATTAGATATAAATCTAATTTATATAGTAACAAATTACTTACTCTCGTTGACGACTCAGATTAAATTCACCAACTGCTTGTGAAATAATCACGAACTACTGCGAACACCACCACTATGGTTACACCGGTATGACTCTGAGACTTCTAGAGGAATGAGACTGGTGGGAGTCTAGAGGGAGCCTTCAGGGGAATTCTCTAAGAGTAGGAGAATGAATGAGATGTTTTTCACCCCACCCCAGAGCCATATTTATAGGAAAAAGGCCAAGATCTTTTCTTAATAGGAAAATGTTATGAATAAGATCAAATCTATTATCTTATTCATATCTAATTTTAATGAATAATTAATTAATTACCCAATTAAATATCACATATTTAATCTTAGGGATTTTATTAAATTATTTATATTAATATGAATCCAATTCATATTAATTATTTGAACTCTTTCAAGTATTTTCTCTCAAGAATTAATTTTGAAATTAATTTAAAATTATATTATAAAGTTTCATAAACTTTATATTATAATATCTCAATATACATTATATGATTTCCCTAAATAAATTGACCACTTTCAATTTACAATTTATATTTAATTGCCTCAAGTCTCTTTACAAGCTACCAGTGGGACCTAATGGACCTACAGATCAGAAACTCCAACGATACGAGACTAATTGGCTAAACTCATTAACCAAATCAGTCAACATTCGTTAACTATGGGTCACTCCACTAAAGACCCACAATTGCACTCTTCTCACTGTAGAATATTTTTGTGTCCACGGATATCGACCAATGCAGTAAGTCAATCCTTCAGTGTGTTTGTAACACCAACTGGGTCAAATTACCGTTTTACCCTTAGGTTACTTATGGTTCCTTAAGTACCATTGATCCCTCTAATGAACAAGTTGTTTTAGGTCCAACCACTAAACAGGAGTTCCTCTTGGACCAGGAGAGGACGACACGACTTTGTTCAAGCCCCGAAATCAGTCCTTAAGGGAACACCCATCTACTTACCCCAATAGGGGAAGAAGTGAATTCCATCTTGTACTGTGATGTTCCCAGCCCCCATTCGGTCTTGCCCTTGAAATGGTAGGATTATTGAGTCGGCGAACTGGCCACTCTCACCCATACAAATCTAAGGACAATCCCTCTTGAAAGGGGTTCATAACAGACTCAGGATTGAGATTAAGTTACCTAGGTCATCCTATTGAAATAGAAACCTAAACTAGTTAACGACGTTACATCTAGTGGTTACTATTTCGCGGTCTGGTCTTATGCAAACTCATTGCATAGGATACCCCCACCCGCATGTCTCATACATGGATGCTTTGGATCATTGCATCTGTATCGAATACAAGGTGGGTCGTATCACATAGTGTCACCAGGATAAGGTACCCAGCCTTATCCCTATACTATAGGCCTTTTAGGTTGTTACTTGGACACCGATCCCCATATGTCCCCACATACTAGTCCAAGTTTCATTTAAAGAACCTTGGATCTTATTTTATTGGATTCAGGGTTTATTAATGCAAACTCGATTATTCAATAACCAAATTACTGAATCACTCAAATAACGCTTTATTGAGATCGATTAATTTGTTTCATTTACTATCTACGAATTTTTGGGCATAAAACCCAACAAGAACATGGAATTAATTTTTTTTTTTAATAATAAGAACAATTGAAATTCCCTTTTAACCTTAGAGCATAAATTCCCTTGATAGAACAATTGAAGCATATGACAATTTTCTTTTTTCTTTTTTTAATGTTAATAAAAAAATTGAGACATAAATTCCCTTGATAAATAATTAAACAATTAAAGCATAAATTAGGTTATGTTTAACGAAAATATTTACAATCAATAAACAAAGAAAAATATTACAGGATCATTTCGATATGTTCAGCAGCAACAAGGAAACTACCTAAAGACAACTAAAGATATAAAAAAAAAAAAAAAAAAAACTTTCTTAGCCTAATCAACATACACTATTGAGAAAATCAACTTGAACTCATGTGCTTCTGGACAATTTGAAGTGCCTCGTGATCCTCCTCGAACACCTAGTGATGGAAATTCAAGATTCAAGTAAACAAAATGGTTTTGAAAACAAAAACAGGAATATAACAATTTCTGTACAAGAGAAACACACACAACATACCTTAACTACAACACAGAACCACCCAACAACCTTCCTAATCTTTCCTTTAGAAAGAATCGTGCTCATCTAACTGCATTAGACCAAATATGAAAAAAAATTTCTTATCATCCAAACTCATATCAATGAAAACTTTCGATAGGTTCCATCTTGAAATCAAACTCAAACAAATGGTGTAGAATGCAAATATTTTAACAAGACATGTAAAACATGTAAATAAGTATTAACAATTATCCAGAAAATTTGCCACCATAACGACATACATATGGCTAACCCAAAAATTTTAAAACACCTACAAACATAAAAATAACACTCTTATAATATTTCAATTAACTCCCTCATACTTCAATTCAATAGAACTCCACAACAACCAGAATACGAGTCAGGTCTCGTATTAACAACTCTACATATTGATTAAATCATACTACATTAAGATAATTGCAAAATTTAAATTGAGGGCATACCTAATTTTGGGTGTCGTCCCGCCGTGACTCCATGAATCCTTTAATAATATTTGTCAACGATGTCAGTCTTGTTGGGTTTTATGCCCTAAAACTCGTAGATAGTGAATGTGAACAAATTGTATACTTGTTTCAATAAAGTGTAATTGAGTTTCTACAATAAAGTGTTGTTGTTAAATATTGCACAATTTGACCCAAATCCAATAAACTAAGATCCAAGGTTGTTTACATGTGACTTGAACTAGTATGTGGGGACATACGGGGATTGGTGTTCAAGTAACAACCTAAAAGGTCTATAGTACAAGGATAAGGCTGGGTACCTTATCTTGGTAACACTATGTGATACGACCCACTTTGTATTCGATACAGACGTATTAATCCAAGGCGTCCATGTAGGAGACATGCAAGCGGGGGTATCCAATGCAATGAGTTTGCATAAGACCGGACCACAAAATAGTAAACCACTAGATGTAACACCGTTAACTAGTTAGGTTACTATTTCAATACGATGACCTAGGTAACTCAGTCTTTATCCTAAGTGTGTCATGAACTCCTTCTCATGAGGGATTGTCATTTGATTAGCATGGGTGAGAGTGGCCAATACGCCGACTCAATATGCCTTCCTTTTTGGGGACAAGACCGAGTGGGAGGCTGGGGACATGACAACACAAGAAGGAATTCACTCCTTCCCACTTCTAGGAGAAGTAGATGAGTGTTCCCTTAAGAGGTGACTCCAGGACTTGAACAAAGGGATCCCGTCCTCTCACTGGCCTGAGAGGAACTTTCTATTTAATGGTTGGACCATAAACAGGTTGTTCATTAGAGGAGCGCTGGTACTTAAGGAGACAGATGTAACACAGGGGTAAAACGGTAATTTGACCCAGTCGTGATTACGAACACTCGTGAAGGATTGACTTACCGGTATAGGTCTACATCCATGGACACAAAAATGTTCTACAGTGAGAAGAGTTCAGCTGTGGGTCTTTAGTGGAATGACCAACAGTTAATGAATATTGGTTAACCTGATTAATGAGTTTAATCTATTAACCTCATATCATTGGAGCTTCTGATCTGTAGGTCCATTAGGTCCCCCTGCTAGCTCGTAAAGAGTAATTAGGAACAAATATATCCTGAGAGAATTTGAATAGTTCAAATTCATATTGGGAATTAAGTTAATTGTATGAGATACATATTAATATAATGTATAATGATGCATTAAAATATAAAGTATAATTTGAGATTAAACTTTATTAAATTGAGAGATTGATATATTTGAAAGAGTTCAAATATATGTCTAATTAAATATAGGGTATTTAATTAGAAGATGAATTAATTAATTATGAATTAATTAATTATTCAATTTAGTTTAAATTAAATGAGATTTAATTAAACTATAGTCTATGAGAGAAATAAATATTTGAAGAAGTTCAAATATTAATATGAATTTGATTCATATTAAATTTATAGGATATAAGAGAATTTGAAGGAGTTCAAATTTTAATATGAATTTGATTCATATTATAGAATTAATTAATTGAAGGCCTGAAATTAAATATATGATATTTAATTGGGTAATTAATTAATTAACTAATAGAAGGTCTGAAATTAAATATATGATATTTAATTTGTGATTAATTAATTAAAGAATTAATTAATTGGAAATTAATCAATTATGGAAATGATTAATCACTTATGGAAGTGATCAATCATTTATGGAAAAGATTAATCAATTATGGAATTGATTGGTCATGGAATTGATTAATGGAAAAGATTAAATCAGTTATGGAAATAATTGATTTTAAATGAATATTTTATTCATAGTCTTTCTCCTATAAATAGAACACTAACCCTAGGGTTTAGGTACCACAACATATGGCCACCATAAGGCCCTCTCATATTCTCTCAACTCAAGAACTCTAGGGAGAATTTTCTCTTAGAGTTTTTCTCATTCAAGATTAGGTAGTCCCACAACTACGTTCCTAATCTCAGAGTTATAGCGGGGAAGATCAAATGGTGGTGTTCTTCGTTATTGCAGAGCAATCAAGAAAGGCGTTCTTGAAGAATTCAGAGTCGTCAACGAAGGTATGTTTCTCATGGCTTAACCTTTTGCCAATGTATTGGTATTTTGTAAAACAAAATTAATTTATGAACGGTCAAATTGCTTCCGCTGTAACGGAATTGGGAATTCCAATCCTTCAAGTCTGTCTTCCTATTATGACTGACGTTGCATCATGTTGTCGATAAGGTCTTTGTATTCTTTTACTTGCGAAGTTAGACTCAATATTAGTTACTCCTATTCTAGCTCACGTTGTGTGGGTCCTGAGCTTGAGGATCTGTTACTCCTTGTTGATTTCGGAGGCTTCAGCCCCCATCCCATTCCTTTCACACGACCCGACCTTTTGCCCAATACCTCTTCAACAATGACTGGCGACGAGAGCGGTTCGTACCCATCCTGTGTGGGAGCATCTCGCATGAACACCATCTTCGCCTGTAACACAACGAAAATATAATTAAAGCATATAAACTCCAAAATAAAAACACGTGTTTTCATACTTATATGTGCGTCCTCAGCGGCCTAATTGACCCACTTCCCATGTCTCAAGTGGGTATGTTCAAACAACTCAATCGGACCCACATCACGTCCCTCCTTTTCTTTCTGCAACACAAAGATCAATAAAGGGAATTCCTAAAGTTACAAAAAAAAAATGAATAAAGTACTCAAAACACAAGGATATACAACTTACCAACTCATTTGTACGTTGATGAAGGATTTCGACTCAACCTTATGATTGAATGAAAGGGCTGAACGACTCATAGTGTTCTTTTCCGATTGATTCTATCAAACAATAAAATGTAAAGAGCCTAAATAATAGACTAAACCATAATAGAATAAAAAAAGAAATACATTGATTACCTTCCATTTAGGATCCTCAAATCTACTGCATAGGCGATGTCAGTCATCTATTGCATCTTTCAATCTCTTGGGTGGGTTCGCGCAGGCCTCTTCAAGAGTACCAAAACACTTGTAGTGTTTTGATAACTGGCCCCTGTAATCCTTGAATGAATTCATCATCATGTGATCAATGAACTCCAACACAGTACGACTCGACAAGTCCAATATGAAATGTTGCTGCACGAAAAAATGGATGGGATCAGATTATTAATAACGTAATATGTAAAGTAATAACAAGTGGGAATTCGAACTCACCAACAATCGGGCTATGATGACGTCCTTGACGTCTTTAGTCACATCAAGCCAGGTAGCCAGTCGGACGGGGATATTCTCACGAACGGCAGTCCCGATGGCTAAGCTAAATTGGGTAGCGTAGTCGCTGATAACTGCCCAAAAGGTAGTTATTTAGGCTTCATTTATATAAGGATTTGTGTGTCTTTAATGCTTAATAGGGTTGGTTTTAGAGAGATATTACATGATTTAACCCATTTGGAATAATGGAAGCTTTGGAAATCACTTTATGCAGATTATGCTGCTGAGCGACTGGAGGGAGCAAATTCTATGCTGCAGCAAAACTGAGAGCAGAAACTGCCACATCACAGCTCGTTAGCCAACTTCATGAACCGACTTCTATTGAGATATTTTCGGGATAAAGGATCAAGGAGAGCCTTACACGTGTCCTAGTTGACCTAATTCAAGCCTCCCATCCTTCTATAAAAGGAAGTAGCCGTCAAAGTCAAAAGTATTCCATGTTTTCCCTTGGAAGCCGAATAGTATAGGGAGATTGAAGATCATCAAGAACACCATCAACCGCAAGCTGATTAGGGAGTTTACCTTCTTTATTAACTTGTAGTGATGGACATGCATACTCAGATTGTAATTCGTATTCCTATGCTTATTATGAACTAAGTAGCTTAAGGTGTTGGTTAGGAATAATGTGATTACTGTGCTTCATCTCTAGTAATAAATTGACTATTGCATTTTGGTTAATTGTTGTGCTTATTCTTATTTTATGCCCGCCTGGCCAGCCGGTATGGATAGCTCTCTCTAGTTTCAGGGATGATTTAGAGAGTGTGTGGCAATTCTCCACATTACGATCATTGTGTATTGGTGAACGCCAGTGACTGAGCTAGGGATAGCCAGTTGCCTAGTGCTCGATCGGTCGCTCTTCATTGGGTTTGAAACATATCCCAAAAGATCCGGAGTTCCGGGAGGAATCCGCTAATAATACTGCGAGAAATGCATGATCAATAATATTGCTAGAGCATATCTTAGAATAATCACTAAAGCCTAAACCAGTGCCTGTCTTTAATCTGTCTATCTATTTGTTTACTCGTTGTTCTGTCATTTATTTTGCTTCAGCATAATTCCGATAAAACCCAACATTTTTATTATCTTTGAAACCATTAGGAAGTTATACAAAACAGGTAAAGTGAAAACTCATTCAGACCTTGGATTGATAATATTACTTGCTGCAGACTGTGTATACTTGCACAGGAATTCTAGAGTATTTCATATCATATTTTTACTCACTCTAGGAACCCAACAAGTTTTTGGAGCCGTTGCCGGGGACTTGAATAAGTTTTTATCTGATCTGTTTTGTGTATGTGTTTTAGTGGTTTGGTGCTAGAACTTTTTGATTGTTTCTTTTGTTTTTGCAAGTGTGATTTTGGTGCATGAGCGATCCGCCTGGGCTACGGTTTGAGCTTGACCCAGAAATTGAAAGGACATTTAGGAACAGAAGGAGGGAGCAGCGCAGAAACCAGATGGAGAACGTGCCGCAACTCCCGCAGGTTCCTGAAGGTCCAGTAGCAGTGAACCCCCAGCAGAATCCGTTGCTGCAGCAAAACCCACTGTTTGAGCAAAATGAGCAGCGAAATAATCAGGCTGAGAATCCTATCTTGATAGCAAACGATAGGACCAGAGCCATTCGAGCATATGCTGTCCCGATGTTTAATGAGTTGAATCCAGGGATTGCACGTCCCCAAATCCAAGCGACAAATTTTGAAATGAAACCGGTAATGTTTCAGATGTTGCAAACCGTGGGGCAATTCCATGGTTTGTCATCTGAAGACCCTCATTTACATCTTAAGTCTTTTCTAGGAGTTAGTGATTCTTTTGTAATTCAGGGAGTGCCGAGAGATGCTCTTAGATTAACTTTGTTCCCGTATTCTCTTAGAGATGGAGCAAAATCATGGTTAAACTCTTTTGCTCCAGGATCAATTAGGACATGGGATGAGTTAGCTGAAAAATTTTTGAGTAAATATTTCCCACCTAATAGAAATGCTAAATTAAGGAGTGAAATAGTAGGGTTTAGGCAACTTGAAGATGAGACTTTTAGTGAGGCTTGGGAGAGGTTTAAGGAGCTTTTGTGAAAGTGTCCCCACCATGGGTTACCTCATTGTATTCAAATGGAAACATTTTACAATGGTTTGAATGGAGTAACCCAAGGTATGGTCGATGCTTCGACTGGAGGGGCCCTTTTGGAAAAAACTTTTGATGAAGCCTATGAAATTTTAGAAAGAATATCTATTAATAATTGTCAATGGTCGGATGTTAGAGGCACAAATAAAAAGGTTAAGAGTGTGTTAGAGGTTGATGGTGTGTCCACCATTAGGGTCGATCTTGCTATGATTGCTAACGCTCTTAAGAATGTGACAGTGATTAGTCATCAGCAGCCACCAGCTATGGAGCCTGCAGCAGTGGTGAACCAAGTCACGGATGAAGCATGTGTCTATTGCGGTGAAGATCACAACTACGAGTTTTGCCCCATCAATCCTGCTTCTGTGTTTTTTGTAGGTAATCAGAGGAACAACCCTTATTCTAACTTCTATAATCCAGGTTGGCGCAACCACCCCAACTTCTCATGGGGAGGTCAAGGAAATAACTTACAAGCGCAACAAAAGGTGAACCAGTCGGGATTTGCTAAAACGCAGGTAATGCCCCAGTAAAATAAGCCGGCTTTGCCCCAGCAAAATTCGGGAAATTCTCTCGAGGCAATGATGAAAGAATTTATGGCTCGCACAGACGCCGCAATTCAAAGTAATCAAGCTTCGATGAGGGCCCTGGAATTGCAAGTGGGTCAGCTAGCTAATGAGCTAAAGGCGAGGCCTCAAGGGAAACTTCCTTCGGATACTGAACACCCTCGAAGGGAAGGTAAGGAGCAGGTAAAGGCAGTAACTCTTAGGAGTGGTAAGCCATTAGAAGAGTCTAGAAAGACCCAGGATTTAAATAGTAGTAGTGATAATATTGTTGTTATTGAAAATGAGTTGGAGTCTGGTCAGGGTGCTGGAGGATGCAAAGAAAATGCTGGAGCATCTGGTTCTGTGCCAGATGTAGAACCACCATATGTGCCGCCCCCACCTTATGTACCACCTCTACCTTTTCCACAAAGGCAAAAGCCTGAGAATCAGGATGGTCAATTTAAAAAGTTTTTAGAGATTCTTAAGCAGTTGCATATAAATATCCCTTTAGTAGAAGCTATTGAGCAAATGCCTAATTATGCTAAATTTCTTAAGGATATTTTGACTAAAAAGAAAAGGTTAGGTGAGTTCGAAACTGTATCTCTTACTGAGGAGTGTAGTGCTATTCTTAAGAATGGGCTACCCCCCAAGGCTAAGGATCCAGGGTCATTTACTATACCTGTGTCTATAGGTGGAAAGGAATTAGGTAGAACACTCTGTGATTTAGGTGCAAGCATTAACCTTATGCCTCTTTCGGTCTATCGGAAGTTAGGTATTGGTGAAGCTAGACCTACCACAGTTACGCTCCAATTAGCTGATAGGTCTATCACATATCCAGAGGGTAAAATTCAGGATGTCTTAGTAAAAGTTGATAAATTCATATTTCCTGTTGATTTTATTATTTTAGACTATGAGGCTGATAAAGATGTCCCAATTATTCTAGGTTGTCCATTTTTGGCTACTGGTAGGGCATTAATAGATGTTCAAAAAGGAGAATTAACAATGAGAGTATGTAATGAGAAAGTGAAATTTAATGTGTTTAAAGCCATGAAATATCCAGATGAAATGGAGGATTGCTCCTTCATCAGGATTCTGGAGAGCACAGTTATTGAGACAGCAATACAGGATTCGGTTGATAAGCATTCAAAAAAGTATAGAAGATTTTGAGTTTTGTTCTTTAGATAGAAAAAATGAAAAAGAATTGTTTAGATGTGAGGATGTTTTTGAGTCTTTAGATTTAGATCAAAGAAAGGCTCCCCCAATTAAGCCATCCCTAATTGAGGCACCCACTTTAGATTTGAAACCTTTACCGGATCATCTAAAGTATGTGTATCTTGGGGAAAGTGATACGTTGCCCATTATTGTTGCATCAGATTTAATGCCGGAGCATGAGGAGGCCTTAATAAAATTGGTGCAGCAATACCGCAAAGCTATAGGTTGGACATTGGCTAATATTCAGGGAATTAGCCCATCTTTTTGTATGCACAAAATCACTCTAGAGGAGGGATCCTTTAGGAGTATTGAGCAACAAAGAAGGCTTAACCCTGCAATGAAAGAGGTTGTTAAAAAGGAGGTAATTAAATGGTTGGATGCTGGGATCATTTATCCAATTGCCGATAGCAATTGGGTAAGCCCTGTCCAATGTGTTCCTAAGAAAGGAGGTGTCACTGTGGTGAGCAATAAAGATAATGAGCTGATTCCCACAAAGACAGTAACTGGCTGGAGGGTTTGCATGGATTACAGAAGGCTTAATAAAGCCACCCGAAAGGATCATTTCCCTCTACCATTTATCGACCAGATGTTGGATCGATTGGCTGGTCAGGCCTATTACTGTTTCTTGGATGGTTATTATGGGTATAACCAGATTACTATTGCCCTGAAGATCAGGAGAAAACCACTTTCACCTGCCCTTATGGGACATTCGCTTTTAGGAGAATGCCTTTCGGCCTTTGCAATGCTCCAACAACATTTCAGCGGTGTATGCTAGCAATTTTTTCTGATATGATTGAGTCCACTGTTGAAGTCTTTATGGACGATTTTTCAGTGTTTGGAGGGTCTTTTCAGAGTTGTTTAGATAATTTAGGAAAGGTATTAAAAAGATGTGAGGATACCCATCTAGTACTTAATTGGGAGAAGTGCCACTTCATGGTGAAGGAGGGCATAGTGTTAGGTCATAGGATTTCTAAAAATGGTCTAGAAGTTGATAGAGCAAAAGTTGAGGTTATCGAAAGACTAGAGCCACCGAATTCAGTGAAGGGAATTCGGAGTTTTTTAGGACATGCTGGATTTTATAGGAGGTTCATAAAGGATTTTTCCAAAATCAGTAAACCTCTTTGTAACTTATTGTGCACTGATCATGTTTTTGACTTTAATGAAGATTGTAGGAAGGCTATTGAAACATTAAAGGCTGCTTTAATCTCAGCACCCATTCTCTGCGCGCCTAATTGGAATTTGCCATTCGAGGTAATGTGTGATGCGAGTGATGCTGCGGTAGGAGCGATGCTGGGGCAAAAGCAGGGCAAATTTATTCATCCTATATATTATGCAAGCAAGGTTTTAAATGAAGCACGGGTCAACTACACAACTACTGAAAAGGAGTTGTTAGCTGTTGTGTTTGCTTTTGAGAAATTCCGGCCATATTTGGTTTGATCCAAAGTCACGATGTTCACGGATCATGCAGCAATAAGGTATTTAATGTCTAAGAAGGATGCAAAGCCTAGACTAATTCGTTGGATTTTATTACTGCAGGAATTTGACTTGGAGATAAAGGATAAGAAGGGATCAGAGAATGTCGTTGCAGATCATTTATCTCGTCTTGATCCATCATCATTTTTGCTGGAGCAATCTGCCATTTCCGATTCTCTTTCAGATGAGCAGCTTTTTGCTGTTCAGGTAAAGGTAGTCAGGGATGTCCCTTGGTATGCTGATATTGCCAACTTTTTAGTAAAGGGAGTCACCCCTATTGATATGGATTGGAGGCAGAAGAAAAAGTTTAAGCATGATGCGAAATTTTTCTTTTGGGATGAGCCGTTTATGTATAAGCAATGCTCTGACGGTATTATTCGTAGGTATGTTTCAGGTGCTGAAGCAAAAGAAATCCTGGAGCAATGTCACTCTTCGCCGTATGGAGGTCATTTCAGCGGACAGAGGACGACTATGAGGATTTTGCATTGCGGATTTTTCTGGCCTACGTTATTTAAGGATGCCCATTGGTTCTACAAGCAATGTGACGCTTGCCAAAGGAGAGGAAATTTGGGGCGTAGAGATGAAATGCCCCTTACTTACATTTTAGAAGTTGAATTATTTGATGTATGGGGTATTGACTTTATAGGACCATTTCCCCCCTTCTAATGGCAATGTTTTTATCTTATTGGCAGTTGATTATGTGTCCAAGTGGGTGGAAGCCATCGCATGCCATCAGAGTGATGCCAAGACAGTAGCAAGGTTTCTTCAAACGCACATCTTTGCGCGGTTTGGGACACCTAGGGCTCTAGTGAGTGATGAGGGTACACATTTTGTTAATAATATCTTAACTAAGCTTTTAGCTAAGTATGGGATTAAGCATAGGATAGCTACCCCTTATCACCCACAAGCAAATGGTCAAGCTGAAATTAGTAATAGGGAAATTAAAGCTATTTTAGAGAAAGTAGTCCATCCATCTAGAAAGGATTGGTCCTTTAGGTTGGATGAGGCTCTTTGGGCTTATAGGACAGCTTATAAGACTCCTTTAGGTATGTCTCCCTATAGGTTAGTATACGGAAAAGCTTGCCATTTACCATTAGAGCTTGAGCACAAAACATTTTGGGCTTTGAAAAAGTTAAATTTTGATCTGAGTCGTGCAGGAGCAATCAGAATGTTGCAGCTTAATGAGTTAGAACAATTTCGTCAATTTTCTTACGAAAATGCGAAAATGTATAAAGAAAAGACTAAGCTGTGGCATGACAAAAAAATAAAATTTAAGGAGTTTGTCAAGGGTCATAAAGTTTTGCTTTATAATTCTAGATTAAAATTATTTCCTGTGAAATTAAAATCTAAATGGTCAGGACCGTTTATTGTGATTGAGGTTTTCTCTAATGGAGCAATTACTTTGCAGGATGAAAAAGATGGGAGAGTATTCAAGGTGAATGGACATCGTGTGAAGCATTATTGGGGTGAGGAGTTTCAGTCGAAATATCGTTCCCTAAGGTTGGTCGATGTTTGAGAGAGCAGGATATTTGCGGGAGCATTTCACAGAGCAAAATTTTGAGCTCCCAGGATTTGAATTGATTTTATTTTTTCGGTTAGGTTAGATTTAATATTGCATGGTTTATTAGATTTTATCTTTTTAGTATTTTTATTATTTTTGGTAGGTTAGATCTGATCTATTTTTTATTTGATTTGATTTTTAAATTATCTTGCAATTATCTTTTAGTTAGTTAGATTTTATTTTATCTAGATTTTATTTTCGGTTATTTGAATTCTAGTTTTAATTAATAGAGATTTTCTCTAAGTTATTCAGCTTCTTTTGAGAATAACAGGTTAAGTTTGCTTTGATTGGTTTAATTTGAAAGGATTTGATTTGTCTATTTTGAAATTCAAATTTCGTATCTAAGATTCTTCAGGTTCGGCAGATTGTTGCGACAAAGATATTGCTGGAGCAAAATATGCCGAGTTAGAAGGATTTCCGTTGAAATTTATTATTGTTACCGTTGGATTTGGCTTTGAATTCTTGCAGGGAAATGTGCGTGCATCGTCTGATGAGGCCACGTGTGGCAGAGTAATTATCCAACGACTCCAATGATGACAGAGCATTAAATTTTACCATGGCCGTTTGGAATTCGCAATTTTACCGTTGGTAATTTTTGAATTTCAGGTTTGCATTTTTAATTGCAACGGTAATATTAGTTATGGCAGGGCAAATCTTGAAGGTTAGGATTCTTGTTTGCTGCAGCTCTATTTATTCGCAATCTCTGGTAAGTGCGTTTCACTTCGTCTTCTTGAATCTTTGTGAGTGTTATTCTTTCTTTCTCTACACTCTCTATCAAAACCCTTTTACACCTTCAATGGCTAAAACAAGAGCTCGAAAAGAGAGGGAGAGTGAAGAGGAGGAGGTGTCGGTCACACCGGAAGTACAGAAAGGAAAAATTAAGAAAAAGAGAACGCCAGAAGAGAAGGAGGCTAAGCGAAGAAGAAGGCAACAAAGAGTTGCAGAACAAGAAAGAGCGAGAGAGGAGGAGGTTGTTGCAGAAGGAGACGAAGACCCACAAGAATCTGGCAAACCGAATCAAGAAGAGGATGGACGGGAAGTGGCGACTATAGAAGAGGCTCGAGAGGGAATTCAGACGAAACAGAGTGAGGTTATGCAGACGGAGGCTGTAGAGGAAGAAGACCGAGAGCCAGTTCAGGAGGCTCGTGTGGAGGTTATCATACCTGAACCGCCGAAGCGACGCCGCATTAAGCGGAAGGCTGGGCGCATTCCAGTAATCAGGACTGATACCTCATCGCCTCCATCATCAGATTCCGAGAGAGAGAAGGCCGAGCAAGAGGAACGAGAGAAAAAAGAGGCTGAGGAAAAAAGGCGAGAAGAAGCAGAGAAACAGGCAGAGGAGGAACAGTTGCTGAAGCGGAGAGAAGAAAAGGGCAAAAAGATTGCTGAAGCATCAGAGGAGCACGATGAATTAACAGAGCGACAGGTGCCATACGATCGCTTCGTCAATAATTTTGCTAGAGCAAAATACACTGAGCTCCTGAAAAGGGATTTTCTGTTCGGAAGAGGTTTCAGCGGTGATCTTCCACCATTTCTAAGGACCGGCATAGCTGACCACGGCTGGAAGCTATTTTGTGCTAAACCAGAGGTTGTGATCACACAGGTGGTGCGAGAATTCTATGCCAACATTGAAAAAGAAGAAGGTTTCCTGGTAATTGTTAGAGGAGTCGAGATAGATTGGAGTCCAAGTGCGATCAACGCACTGTACCATCTTCAAAACTTCCCCCACACGGCATTCAATGAAATGGCAGTCGCGCCATCTGAGGAGCAGTTGAGTAATGCTGGAATTGAGGGGGCGCAGTGGCAACTATCAAAGACTCAGAAAAGGACATTCCAATCGGCTTACTTGAACAAGGAAGCGAACACGTGGATGGGTTTCATCCGGCAGAGGTTACTTCCAACAACGCACGACTCGACAGTATCCAGGGAACGAATTCTTTTGGCTTTTGCTATCTTAAGGTCTCTCAGTATTGACATGGGAAAAATTATTTATAATGAAATTGCCTGCTGCTGGAAGAAAAAGGTGGGGAAGTTGTTCTTCCCGAACACAATTACTATGCTATGCAGACAAGCAAGGGTTCCAGTGGAGGAGAGTGATACAATTCTATTTGATAAAGGGATCATTGAAACGCCCAATTTGGCGCGGCTCCAGCGCACGCAGGAGATACATCAAGGTGGGCTTATCTACGGCATCAATACGATTCTAGAACAACTGGCACTTTCGGCCAGTAGGCAGGAGTTTGCTGAAAGGCAAACTTTAACCTTCTGGAACTATGTTAAGAATCGAGATGCCAACTTAAGAAGGGAACTACAAGAGAATTTTTCCAAGCCGTATCCAGCCCTTCCTACATTCCCTGAAGATCTGTTGAACCCTTGGATTCCACCGCCGCCTGCTGAGAAAGAAGATGAAGAGGAAGATCTAGGTCAGGAAGATTGAAGAGAGATTTTAGCGCGCAAGCTTCTTGATGAAATATTTTGTTTGCTAGCGCATTCCTGACCCCATCTTTTATATGATTGCTTGCCTTGTTTCTTTTTAATTTCTTTTGATTTAAAAATATATCTCTGCTTTGTAATATTTTTCTATGATTTTAAATGAGATTTCTGAATGTTTATATTCTATGAGCACTGACTAACTCTAACTTAACTATTTTCTTCTGAATTTTTGAAGCTTGGACTGATTACGCTTAGTTAGATCTGTTGGGTTTTATGCCCTAAAACTCGTAGATAGTAAATGTACATTTGACCGAACATTAATAAAGTAATGTATTATTCAATGTTTGTATTATATATTGTCTTGTTAACCCTAATCCAATAAACTAAACATCATTGGCTAATAGAATGAGGCTTGAACTGGTATGTGGGGACATACGGGGATCAATGTTCAAGATTAGCCTAAAGGGTCTGTAGTATAGGGATAAGGCTGGGTACCTTATCCTGGTGACACTATGGATACGACCCGCTTTGTATATTGATACAAACGTAGTGATCCAACGCGTTCATGTGGTTGACATGCGAGTGGGGGTATCCTGTGCAATGAGTTTGCACAAAGACCGGACCGCAAAATAGTTAACCACTAACTCTAACACCGTTAGTTAGCTCGGTTTCTATTTCACTAGGATGACCTAGGCAACTTGGCCTTAATCCTGAGTGGATTATGGACTCCTGTCCATGAGGGATTGTCCTTTGATTTGTACGGGTGAGAGTGGCCTGTTCGCCGACTCAATAAGCCTACCATTTTGGGGACAAGACCGAGTGGGGAGCTAGGAACGTAGTCTTACAAGATGGAATTCACTCCTTCCTGATATGAGGGTAAGTATGAAGGATTTGGAATTCCCAATTCCGTTACAGCGGAAGCAATTGGACCGTTCGTAGTTAATTTTGTTTCTACTAAAATACCAATTGAAGGATTTGGAATTCCCAATTCCGTTACAGCGGAAGCAATTGGACCGTTCGTAGTTAATTTTGTTTCTACTAAAATACCAATGCATTGGCAAAAAGGTTAAGCGGTGAGAAACATACCTTCGTTGACGACTCTGAATTCTTCAAGAACGCCTTTCTTGATTGCTCTGCAACAACAAATAACACCACCATTTGATCTTCCCTGCTATAACTCTGAGATTAGGAACGTAGTTGTGGGACTACCTAATCTTGAATGGGAAAAACTCTCAGAGAGAAAATTCTCCCTAGAGTTCTTGAGTTGAGAGAATATGAGAGGGCCTTATGGTGGCCATATGTTGTGGTACCTAAACCCTAGGGTTAGTGTTCTATTTATAGGAGAAAGACCATGAATAAAATATTCATTTAAAATCAATTATTTCCATAACTGATTTAATCTTTTCCATTAATCAATTCCATGACCAATCAATTCCATAATTGATTAATCTTTTCCATAAATGATTGATCACTTCCATAAGTGATTAATCATTTCCATAATTGATTAATTTCCAATTAATTAATTCTTTAATTAATTAATCACCAATTAAATATCATATATTTAATTTCAGACCTTCTATTAGTTAATTAATTAATTACCCAATTAAATATCATATATTTAATTTCAGGCCTTCAATTAATTAATTCTATAATATGAATCAAATTCATATTAAAATTTGAACTCCTTCAAATTCTCTTATATCCTATAAATTTAATATGAATCAAATTCATATTAATATTTGAACTTCTTCAAATATTTATTTCTCTCATAGACTATAGTTTAATTAAATCTCATTTAATTTAAACTAAATTGAATAATTAATTAATTCATAATTAATTAATTCATCTTCTAATTAAATACCCTATATTTAATTAGACATATATTTGAACTCTTTCAAATATATCAATCTCTCATATTAATAAAGTTTAATCTCAAATTAGACTTTTTATTTTAATGCATCATTATACATTATATTAATTTGTATCTCATACAATTAACTTAATTCCCAATATGAATTTGAACTATTCAAATTCTCTCAAGATATATTTGTTCCTAATTACTCTTTACGAGCTAGCAGGGGGACCTAATGGACCTACAGATCAGAAGCTCCAATGATATGAGGTTAATAGATTAAACTCATTAATCAGGTTAACCAATATTCATTAACTGTGGGTCATTCCACTAAAGACCCACGGCTGAACTCTTCTCACTGTAGAACATTTTTTGTGTCCATGGATGTAGACCTATACCGGTAAGTCAATCCTTCACGAGTGTTCGTAATCACGGCTGGGTCAAATTACCGTTTTACCCCTGTGTTACATATGTCTCCTTAAGTACCAGCGCTCCTCTAATGAACAACCTGTTTATGGTCCAACCATTAAACAGAAAGTTCCTCTCGGGCCAGTGAGAGGACGGGATCCCTTTGTTCAAGTCCCGGAGTCACCTCTTAAGGGAACACTCATCTACTTCTCCTAGAAGTGGGAAAGAGTGAATTCCTTCTTGTGTTGTCATGTCCCCAGCCTCCCACTCGGTCTTGTCCCCAAAAAGGAAGGCATATTGAGTCGGCGTATTGGCCACTCTCACCCATGCTAATCAAAGGACAATCCCTCATGAGAAGGAGTTCATGACACACTTAGGATTAAGACTGAGTTACCTAGGTCATCGTATTGAAACAGTAAACTAACTAGTTAACGGTGTTACATCTAGTGGTTTACTATTTCGTGGTCCGGTCTTATGCAAACTCATTGCATAGGATACCCCCGCTTGCATGTCTCCTACATGGACGCCTTGAATTAATACGTCTGTATCGAATACAAAGCGGGCCGTATCACATAGTGTTACCAGGATAAGGTATCCAGCCTTATCCTTGTACTATAGACCTTTTAGGTTGTTACTTGAACACCAATCCCCGTATGTCCCCACATACTAGTTCAAGTCACATGTAAACAACCTTGGATCTTAGTTTATTGGATTTGGGTCAAATTGTGCAATATTTAACAACAACACTTTATTGAAACAAGTATACAATTTGTTCACATTCACTATCTACGAGTTTTAGGGCATAAAACCCAACAAACTCCCACTTGAACTAAAACTCTAGTTTAGTGGGATGTACAATAATCTATACAGCATTGGGTGTATAAATACATGTATAAAACATATACAATGTACAAATACAATAAACTAGGGCATCACTATACCCATTACACAATGGTATCACTATACCAATTACATTTCTCCCACTTGCCCTAGATTACACTTTTGTACATATCTCGTAGATCTAGACCTTCTAGATGACCCTCAAACACTTTAGCCGAGAGAGTCTTTGTAAATGAATCAGCAATATTTAATTCAATTTAATGTGTCTGCTTGTCTTAGGCTGCGATGTTCTTTTGAATTTGCCACAACACCACTATATCACTATAAAGTGTGATGGACAAGTTCACATTTGGAACACATTCCAAATCTGTCAAGAACTTCTTAAGCCATACAGTCTCTATCGCTGCTTCACAAGTAGCTATATTTTCGGCCTATATGGTCAAGATTGTAACTATGTCATACTATAGCTCCATCGTAAAGAGTGACCACAAATACTGATGTAGATTTCCTCAAATTCTTATCAGTCTTAAAATCTGTGTCAGTGTATCCTGTAAGGATCAAATCCTTAGTCCCATACACGAGCATATAGTTCCTCGTTCTCCTTGAATACTTGAGGATATTCTTAACGGTTTTCCAATGATTAAATCTTGGATTAGATTGATATTTACTGACAATCCCTACTGCATAGGGCATTCGTCTCATGCCCTCAACCTCTTGAGGTGTCTTAGGAAACATTTTCTTAGACAAAAGAATTCCATGTCTGAAAGGTAGTGAACCCTTATTGGAATTCTGCATCTTATATCTAACTAACATCTTGTAGATATAAGACACCTGAGACAATGCTAGCCTTTTGTTCTTACGGTTCCTAAACAATTTGGATCTCAAGAACAAACTCAGCTTCTCCCAAATTTCCACTTGGAAATGAGCTGCTAGCTCCTTTAATGTCAGTAAGATAACCTACATCATTCCCAATGATTAGGATATCAATCATATACAATACTAAGTAAGCTACTGAACTATTGATGATTACTTGTAAACACAAGACTCATTAATGTTCTGATTAAAGTCAAAAGATTTGGTCTCTTTATCAAATCTTATATTTCAAGATCGAAATGCTTAGGTTAATCCATGAATGGATCACTTAAGCTTGCAAAACCTTTTGCTTTCGATCTTGTTGTATGAACCCTTCTGGTTAAGACCTTTAATGTCTCGTTTTCTCTTGTAAATCCACTTGTAACTAATAGGTGTTACCCATCAAACAGATCTACAAGATTCCATATGGAAGTGAAATACAAAAGACTTCATTTCCAGGTCCATGACTTTAATCCATTGGTCCTTGTCAACATCATTCATTTTCTTTCTAAAAGATAATGAACCCACTATACCATCATCAGGTATGATGACCTAGGCTTCAAACAAGCCCATGTAACGTTCAGGTTATCAAACAACCCTCCCACTACATTGAGGCAATCTCAACTATTGAGATGGATGTGACTGACTAGATGCACTGATCCATCAACAACTTTTGTTGAACAGCCAACCTCATCAACAACTCTTGTGGATGTTACTGTAGCTTCATTAGTTAACTTACTTAAATCGACTTTACTCTGTGGTTTATGATTTTTTTTTTATGTGAACTTCTTCTGAGAATTTAGCATTTGTCGATACAAATTCTTTGTTCTCTTGTGAATTGAAGAAGTATCAACTTCTCGTTTCCTTTGGGGTTGCCTACTACAGTATGCAATGCAGTCAACACTACATGACCCCAAAACGAGCCAGACAATTGAGCATAGCTCAACATGGAATGAACCATATCCAATAGGGTTCTATTTCTCCTAAATGAGATTTAGGGTGTGATCCCATGTACTATCAAATAGTCCTGGAATCTCAAATCCCTATACTCAACACTTTGATCTGATCAAAGTGTTTTTATCATCTCACCTAACAAGTTTTCAACTTCAGTCCTAAGCCCCTTCGAATATCTCAAGAGCTTCAGACTTAAGTTGCATTAGGTAAAGATACTCATACCTTTGAATAATCATCCAAAAGAGATGAATTATTCATGCCCTCCCACTGCTTTAACATATTGAACCACAAGGATCCAAATGTACAAGCTCCAAGGGCTCTTTGGCTCTTAGATATTTTCCAGTAAAATATCTATCAATCATATTGCCCACAAGGCATGACTTACAAGGTAGTAGAGAGTCATCTTCTAACTCGCTTAGAAGTTCACTCTTGACCAATCTCCCAATCAAATTGAGATTAATATGGTCTACCTTAGAACCAAAGAAAGGTATTTTTCCTTTAAGAGAAATCCTTTGCCTCTTTTCACATTGAGTAGTAGCGGTCTTAAACAATCCAGTGTTCATGACTGCTTTACTCTTGATTAGTCTTAAAACATTTAGGTTACTTTACAGTAAAGCTAAACAAATGTCAACTCCCTTTCTTGAAATAAAACTGCGTTAGCAGAGAAAGGTAAAGAGTAACATTGTTCCAGCAAATAAGACACAGAAATCAAATTTCTTTTGATCTTACATACACATTATCTAATAATATGTATTTTCTCCCACTGAGAAAAAATAACTTAATGTTCCCCACTGATATAGCTAAAATAACCTCTCTAATTCTAACTTTGAGAGTTATTACACAAGCAGTAAGCTCTTGCCAGGAACTTATTCCTTTAAAAGAAGAACACACCTGATTTGTGGTCCTTGAATCAAGTATTCAGGGAGAATCACTATTCTTCACTAGTCACGTTTTCAAGACAGGTAAATGAAAATTACGGTCTTGAAGAAGTTCTCTTTTTGCTAAGCAGAGTTCTATGTCATATTCACCAAGAACAATTCTTAATGAATTAAATATATGGGGCATGAGGACATTCCTAAGTTAAGAATAATCCTAAACTTATTTACCACAATTTATCGTTTAAGCTTGTTGTATTACCGTTATTTATAAAATGACATAAGACAACACACATAAAATTATTATATAATTGCTGAAGTAACAAATTACTTGTATTATTAATTGCACTAACCCATTACAAATAATCCAATCAAATTCTGCAAAAACAAATAAGCAATCAAAGAAACCCTATAAAACTATTGATTTGGTTTTTGCAACGGTACTTCAAAGGTTTAGAACAACAGCCACCGAAGGGTGGTCAGCTACTCCTCCTCTGAATTGAGACAATCTCAACCAAACTCTAACACCAGAATAACTCATATTCAGTTAGCGTTTAGTTACCGTTGTTCGGTCAAAGGTTAGTTAACACATTTAACTCATCCCCGTAAGTGTAACCCTCCCACTTTCAGATCTCAGAGGCACGCACCAACAGGCTACCGAAGGGAAAGACAACTGTTGGTGATTAGCCTAAGTGACCCTATCCTATTCAGGAGTTCACGGTGTTCCGAATCCTATGATCAGGCCCTCCGAAGGGATGGTTGCGCCAGGACAACCTGCAGGCAGATCATAGGACTCTCACGGTGTGAACTAGGGGTGGAGACCGAGGGATACGTTGACACGTGTCTCGCTCCCACTTACTCTAGACATTTTTCCCATTCACCTTGTTATTGATCCATGCAAACACTTTCCGAAGGGAGGCCGCTCCTAGGGCGACTCGAAGCCGAGCATGAACCTCACGTTGTGAATATAGGGACGTAGGAGCAAAACTTGATTTAAATCTCGTTTTGTAATTTTCCTCCCACTGAAAATGTCCTAAGGTTAATTTAGGGTTGTTTAACTTAGATAAAATTCGGCTAAGTCAATCTATCTAAGTCTGATCCTATTATAACAATTATGGAAAGGATTCAACCACAATGTTTTAGGTGAATTAAACTTCTTTTAATAAACCCAACATTGCAAGTCAACATTACTGTGGTTAATTCAACTCAAGTTTCGGGTCAGTTCCCAGGTAGGAGGTGTTCCGTAAACCGTCAACTTAAATACCCCCAACCTTAGACAGAACTTCACCAAGAGAGTTCCCTTATAACCAAAGTAATGTAAGGTCTTTACTCTAAAGATCTAGGTGCATTAAACACTTTTAACAAACCTAGTGACATTGCATGCTAACATTTAACTATGATTAATTCAACTCCGGTATTCCGGGTCAGTTCCCAGGTAGGAGGTGTTCCGTAAACCGTCAGCTTAAATACCCCCAACCTTAGACAGAACTTAACCGGTGGAGTTCCCTTATAATCATAGTAATGTTTTTCCTACTTAGTCAATTAAAACTAATTTTAATTCTAAGTAAGAATAATTCTAATCCTATTAGAAATGTGATCTTAGATCTAATTAATTTTAAACATTTTAAAATTAATTCATTTATCCTAAGATCCTATGTTTGCATGCAATTCTTTGTTATAGGTTAACAGTTTCTATTCATTAATTTTATAACTATTATAAATTTTAATGAATTAACCCTATAACATGCTACTGTGGTGAATAAATTAACAATCAAATTCTAATTAATTTATAAAACCATACATTAGCATACATGACATACCAAAAATATAACAATTATATTAATCTAAGGTAATGCCATGCTTAATGCAATTTAATTTCCTTTTAATTAACCTAACTCTTAAATTAATTATACAAGAAAATTAAGAATAAGCATTACCATTTTCATACATTAACATAACATTTATATTAATAGCTCATGAAAAAATAAGCATTTTAATTACTAATATAAATGTAACTCTTATATTTTTAAACTAAAGTAATTTCATGCTTAATGCAAATTATTTTTCTTCAATTAATCTAACTCTTAAATTAATAACCCAAGAAAATTAAAATAAGCATTCACATTTCCATACATTAACATAACACTTTATATTAATAGCTCATGAAAATAAACAAGCATATAAAATACTTTCATAAATATAACTTTTTATATTTTTACTAAAGTAATTTCATACTCAATGCTTCTCAATTTTCATCCATTTAATCATAAAAATTTATATTAAATACCCATGAAAATTAAATTCATGCATAATAGTTATATTATAACAATTATAATAAAAAAATGCATGAATATGCTTAACCTATGGTGGGATTTTAAGCTATATGACATCCATAAAGCAATTAAATAGCTAAGTAGACGGGTTTTTGGCATCCTAGGACAAAATACATAAGAAAAATTACAATAATTAATCTAAAAATGTCCTATCTAGCCGTGAACCAGCCCGAACTAGCTTCAAACCGCATGAACCAGCTCCAAAATTGCCCAGACCAAGCTGAACCGAGCCCAGAAAACCGCAGACTGCACGAACCGGTCAAAAAAGTCAAGAACCGGTCATCTCCAACTGAACCACAAATTCGAACCAGACCGCATCTTTAGGGTTGACGTCATCGTTTCGCAGATATACGGATACAATAAATAAACCGCTACTAATTGACACAAGAATTGCAAGTGTCTCAGTGGTTAGTGCCAGTTGAAATTTGACGTGCACGCCTAAGTTCGATCCACGACTGACGCAAAATTGTAATATTTTTTTTTTTCGCGATTGCAGCCACTGTTTTAGCCGTTTTTCCCTTCTTCCAGCCTCGTTTTCTTCGTTTTTGGCCCCAAATTCTTCAGCTCTTCATGGAATTTCACCAAAAACAATTGACACGGACTTACAGACTCGATTGCAATTAAGATAAAGGGCCCTTACATTGATCAAATCAACTTAAAATTGCAAATCTATATGCCAAAACCTTAAACATCTATTAGCAAAATCTCATACATCAAATGCATAAATTAATCCCACCAATAGCCAATGCAAATTTTAGAGAAACAAAATTAGATCTACGATCGGCTCTGATACCAATTCCCGTATGTCCCCACATACTAGTTCAAGTCACATGTAAACAACCTTGGATCTTAGTTTATTGGATTTGGGTCAAATTGTGCAATATTTAACAACAACACTTTATTGAAACAAGTATACAATTTGTTCACATTCACTATCTACGAGTTTTAGGGCATAAAACCCAACAAAGTAGAGGTGTGTTCCCTTAAGTGGTGTCTCCGGGTCTTGAACAATGGGCCCTACCCTCTTTATGGCACGAGAGGGATTTCTGTTTGATGGTTGGACCACAAACAGGTTGTTCATTAGAGGAGCACTGGTACTTAAGGACCAAGAGGTAGCCCAGGGGTAAAACGGTAATTTGACCTAGTTGGGGTACGAACACACGTGAAGGGCTAACTTGTTGTTGACGGTCAATATCCGTGGACACAGAAATATATCTGCAGTGAGAAGAGTGCAGCTGTGGTTCTTTAGTGGAGTGAACCACAGTTAACGAATATTGATTAACTTGGTTAATGAGTTTAACCATCTAATCTCATATCGTTGGAGCTTCTGATCTGTAGGTCCATTAGGTCCCACCAGTAGCTCATTTAGGGCGTTGAGGTAAAATTCTAAGGATGGATTGAATATTCGAAGGTGTTCGAATATTATACTAAAATATGAATTTGGTTCATATTAAAACTATAGGTTATAATTAATATGCATTGGATGTATATTAATACTATAGGTTTGAGAGAGAAAATAGTAATTGAATATGTGATGTTCAATTTTATTTTAATTTTTATTAATTAATTTTGAATTAATTAATTGATTTAGTTTAATTAAACTATAAGATAAGAGGGATATTAATTTAAATTGGATTTAAATTAATGTTATTTTAATTAATTTAGATTAATTAAAATACAATACAATTAATTGTATTTTAAAATTATGATTTTAAAATTATAATTAATTAAAAATATCAGGTAACTGATATTTCAGTTACCTGATATTATGCGTTTTTTTTAAAAGGACGTGGTCAGTGTGCAGTTAGAGATTTACTCTCAGTCTCACGCCTCTCACGCCTCTCTCTCCCTCTCTCTCGCTCTCTCTCGTTTTGCTCTTTCTCTGAGGATACAGAGTGTTTTTTTCCAGAAGAAATCCTTAGAGTTTTTGAGTTCCCACAAGCTCTCAACGTGTACCCCTTTGAGAATACTGGTGAATCCTCGTGGTGGTGTTCGTGGCAATTTTTCCAGCGAAAACAAGGATTGCAAGTTGCTGTTTTTGGGAGCAATTCAGAGAAATTTTGGTGAAACGATCAAGAATTTCTACAAAGGTAACTGTATCTCGGCCTTGGATCAATAGGATCTTTTTATGTAGATTAGATCTATATTTTAGGGCTGTTTTAGCATGTTTTATAAACAATTTCCAGCATGTTTAAACTTGGTTAAATTGCTGAATTTTGCCCAAACGTATTGGTATTTTGTTCTTAAATTAATTCGGGGTTAAAGGTTCTGTTTGTTTTTCCGCTGCGCAAAGGGCTTTTATCCCTTCAAGATCAAGGTATTCTGATCTCCAGAAACCTTTTGCTTGAGCATTTCTTCTAGCCTGGACTGTTGCTGCGGCAAGAAGATTTTTTTACGGTAGTATTGACTTATATGATCCACTTTAAGCTTAATCCTAGTCCCATGTTTAGTTTAAAATTTCAGATAGAAAAATTTAAGTTTGGGGGTATACTTACTTAATTAATGATTCATTAGGGACAATGAATAATTCAAGTTTGGGGGACTTTTTGCTACTCCAATTATTTTGCTCGAGCATTCCTCTCCTTCAAATTAAAATTTGCTAGGTTATTGAGTAACCGGGGACATTTGTGATACCCACAGTTTGTCTTCACGTCAAAAGATGACCTAGGAAATGTGAAAAAATGAAAAATATGAGAAAAATTATTATTTGCTGAAAAAATTATTTGTTGAAGATTTTGCTGAAAAAAATCATGGAGCAAAAGTTTTGAAGGATGAATGATGATCCAGCAGTTTTTCTGTCTCCCATAACTTAGGTGAGCTTCATCATAAAATGTCGCCATTCTGAGGGGCAAGAGATGGAATAACTAAGGATTTTTTAGCTTTATAATGAGTATTGAGCCTAGTTGGTGATGAGCTTGAGGCAAGGGTATACTGCACCATAAAGTGGGTCATCCCATGCTTAAGAGCTTATGACTGTAAGGCTGCTTTAAGTCTGATAAATAATGTTATAAACCCCTTTAAAAATATGTTTTGAAATGTCTGATAATAGAGCTAGGCTGTGGTGAGTTCTTAGAATTAAGTTGAAAAGTGGTGATTATTTGTCCCTGCTGAAGGAATCATTTTGCTGCAGCAGAGCTTGGTTTTGCAGAGTGCTCAGGTAAAGGTTAAAGGTAGTGTTGGACTGTCTGGTTTGATTAAGCTAATTCTTTGTCTAATGTTCTGAAATTCTTGAAGGAAGGTTGGTTAGTATTGCTCGGGACGCGCAATAGTTCAAGTTTGGGGGTATGATAACTGCCCAAAAGGTAGTTATTTAGGCTTCATTTATATAAGGATTTGTGTGTCTTTAATGCTTAATAGGGTTGGTTTTAGAGAGATATTACATGATTTAACCCATTTGGAAGAATGGAAGCTTTGGAAATCACTTTATGCAGATTATGCTGCTGAGCGACTAGAGGGAGCAAATTCTATGCTGCAGTAAAACTGAGAGCAGAAACTGCCACATCACAGCTCGTTAGCCAACTTCATGAACCGACTTCTATTGAGATATTTTCGGGATAAAGGATCAAGGAGAGCCTTACACGTGTCCTAGTTGACCTAATTCAAGCCTCCCATCCTTCTATAAAAGGAAGTAGTCGTCAAAGTCAAAAGCATTCCATGTTTTCCCTTGGAAGCCGAATAGTATAGGGAGATTGAAGATCATCAAGAACACCATCAACCGCAAGCTGATTAGGGAGTTTGCCTTCTTTATTAACTTGTAGTGATGGACATGCATACTCAGATTGTAATTCGTATTCCTATGCTTATTATGAACTAAGTAGCTTAAGGTGTTGGTTAGGAATAATGTGATTATTGTGCTTCATCTCTAGTAATAAATTGACTATTGCATTTTGGTTAATTGTTGTGCTTATTCTTATTTTATGCCCGCCTGGCCAGCCGGTATGGATAGCTCTCTCTAGTTTCAGGGATGATTTAGAGAGTGTGTGGCAATTCTCCACATTACGATCATTGTGTATTGGTGAACGCCAGTGACTGAGCTAGGGATAGCCAGTTGCCTAGTGCTCGATCGGTCGCTCTTCATTGGGTTTGAAACATATCCCAAAAGATCCGGAGTTCCGGGAGGAATCCGCTAATAATACTGCGAGAAATGCATGATCAATAATATTGCTAGAGCATATCTTAGAATAATCACTAAAGCCTAAACCAGCGCCTGTCTTTAATTTGTCTGTCTATTTGTTTACTCGTTGTTCTGTCATTTATTTTGCTTCAGCATAATTCCGATAAAACCCAACATTTTTATTATCTTTGAAACCATTAGGAAGTTATACAAAACAGGTAAAGTGGAAACTCATTCAAACCTTGGATTGATAATATTACTTGTTGCAGACTGTGTATACTTGCACAGGAATTCTAGAGTATTTCATATCATATTTTTACTCACTCTAGGAACCCAACAGTCGCCTACCGGTTTCTTTACTTTAGGATCAATATTGATTGTAATCTTCCCATGCTTAGAAACATGGGCATCGAGGTTGATGTTCCATCCAAACCCCGTGTATTCCATGGAAGTTTAGATGTAACCACTGTGAGAAGACAGAAAACAGTTAAAATATTTCATTACAAACAAACTAATAACATTAAAGTATTTCATTATAAAACAAACTCATAATCGTTTGAACGTTTGCAACCGAACCTGAGGTGTCCCTTGTGGATGAAGGTAGTCGGGTTTCACAATCCTTCTATGCATACTCACCATCATTTTCCTCTTGTGTGTACACACCATCGATCTCTTCTACTATCCGACTTGCCATCATATATCTACAGGTAGGCAAGAAAATGTTAAACATACATATGCACAATAATAAATAAAAACATCAAAATATTGTTACGTGATATGACGAACTAGTCGTTTTGGTTCGAACTGGATTCAGTCATTTGTATGTCCTCGTTTTCGTCGTTTATGAAACTATCATCATTGTCGTCCTCAATAACTTGTTCTTCTAATATTGTCGGATCAACTCCATCCCTGTTGATAGCGAGCAAAAATGTCTTTATTTTCGTCCCAATTTATTAAGCTTTTTAGTGCTTCAATTGTGTTTTTATTGAAAAATTCTAATTTAATTTATTATTTTGTCCTAAGGAGCACTTTATGGAAATTTGTGGAAAAAAGCCCAAAAAATAAGCAATCCAAGCCAAGTTTCCATCCATGGGTCAAGGGAGAGTCCAAACAAGTCAACCATGAGAAAGAGACCCAAAAGAAATGAATAGAGGCCCAAATTCAAGCCCAAAATCGCGCCAGAAAGTTATGGAATTCGCCTAGCGTTGAGACGCTGTCCATTTCTTGGCCGAGAAGTCAATGAAATCACAGCGTCGCGACGCTGTCCTATTTCCGGGCCTATAAATAGCACCCCTTGGTGCCCATTTTTACCATCAACCATCATTCCATTCCTTCATTCTTTTCTTTCCATACCTCCTTTGGAGCCTTCTCTCAAAGGCTTTCTCGCCTTTTTTAGAGTTCTTTAGTGGGAAAATTTTGGGGAGTTTTTGGGAGCATCCTGATAATAGAGCTAGGTTGTGGCAAGTTCTTAGAATTGAGTTGAAAAGTAGTGATTATTTGTCCATGCCGGAAGAATTATTTTGCTGCAGCAGTGCTTGGTTTTGCAGGATGCTCAGGTAAAGGTTGAAGGTTGTGTTGGAATATCTATTTTGATTGAGTTGTGCTATGACTAATGTTTTGAATTTTCAAGGGAAGGTGAGTTAGTATTGCTCGGGACGCGTAATAGTTCAAGTTTGGGGGTATGATAACTCTCCAAAAGGGTGTTATTTAGACCTTATTTCTATATTGATTTGTGTGTCTTTTGTGCTAAATAAGGTTGCTTTTAGATCTATATTACATGTTTTAACCCATTTGGAAGAATGGATGCTTTGAAAGTTATTTTGTGCATAATATATTGTTGAGCGAATTGAGGGAGCAAATTTTGTGTTGTAGCAAAGCTGGGAGCAAAAATGCCACGTAACAGCTCGTTATCCATTTTAACAAAGTGGCGTTAGCTGAATTATTTTCGAATCTAAGAAGCTTGAAAAGCCCTCCACGTGTCTAAATTAACCTAATTAGGTTAAACCTCATCTTATAAAAGGAGGGAGCCGTCAAAGATAAAGGCATTCACGATTGGGAGACCGAATCAATCGGCTGAAGGCCGAATTGACGGCAGAATGGAGATCTAAGAAGACCATTTGCGATTCAACTCAAGAAGACAAAGTTCTTCTATATTCTTAGTGGTTTGGAGCAGTCATTTCATCCCAATTTGCTGAAAAGGATTAGTATTTCTTGTGTATTTCGCATTATGGATGTGCTTATCGAGATTGTAATGTGTTTTGTATTTTCAATCATGAACTAATTGCTTTATAGGCCTGGGTTAAGAATTATGTGATTGTTATATTTATAAAATCTGGAAATTCTATTTGATCATGATCATCTTGAATTATTGTTGATCTTTAATTTCATTATGTGCCTGCCTAGCTAGCCGATATGTATAGCTTCTCCTAGTTTCAGGGATGATTTAGGAGTTGTATGGCGATAATTCACACTAGATCATTGTGTATTGGTGAACGTCAGTGACTGAGTTAGGGATAGCCAGTTGCCTGGTGCTTGATCGGTAGTACATCATTGGAGTTGAAACATATTCCAAAAAATTCGGAGTTTCGGCAGGATCCCGCTGATAATACTGCATGAGATTGACGGATCAAAAGTATTGCTGGAGCTTCTTTATGAACAATTACAGAAGTCTTAACCTGTGTCTGTTTCCATTCTGTTTTCTCTAGTCGTAATCATTTACTGCTTTTGTATATCTTTTGTTTCAGCATTTTAAAAACCCAATCAATTTAACCAACCATTTGAAATCACTAAAAAGGAAAATTAAATCAATAGAGGTAGGCAATTCAAGACCTTGTGGATACGATAAATACTTATCACTTGCTGCTATATTGTGTATACTTGCACAGTATTTTGAGGTGAATTCTATCTATATTTTTAACCACTTCAAAATTGCAACAGGCATCGAGATAGGATAATTGTAATAATTATTTAGCAAATAATTGAGTTTCAAGACCCCACTTCTCATCAAAAGCTCTTTCTCCACATTTTATTTTTTTCTGTGGTTGATCAAATTTCCTCTTTAATTGTTTTAATTTTTTAATTCATTTTAATTGCATGTTTTGGTCCCTAGATATTATTTCTCCCAAGTATTTTTAGTGTTCAAGATTCTTTTTGCTTGCTTTAATTTCACTTCGCCTCTCTGTGGATTTGATACTCGGAATATTTCCGTTTTACTATTACTTGTGACGACCCGTGCGCTTGCAGATAATCGCCCAACACCTGCACATAGTGTTATCCTCGTCGATGGATTCATCAACTCTTATTCCACTAATAGGTTCTAATCTATCGAGTTGTTCGTTATCTACATCTTGCCCTTCTGGTACATCTCATAAACGTTTATGTTGAAATACTTGCACTATTTTCAAATTGTTGCCGTATTTAGGGTCATTGATGTAAAAAAACTTGTTTTGCTTGACTAACGAGAATGTACGACTCATCAACGTACCAAAAACGAGATTTATTTATGGATTTGAACCCCAAATCCATGTGTGTGGTGTTCTTCTTATTATCTGTGTCAAACCATCTACACTTAAATACCATTACACTTCTACCCTTAGCATACTGGAGGTCCAACACTTCAGTCAAGTCACCGTAAAAGGTACATTCATCACCTCCGATCGCACTTTCTGCAGGCACCATGACTCCACTATTCTGCGTAGACCGACGATTATCACGCTCAGTAATGTGAAACCGAACTCCATTAACAATACATCCACTATACGAGCGTACTCCTGACGCCGACCCCATGACCAGTGAGTACATATCATCAGACAAATTTCCACTCTCACGAAGCGATAGAACCTGTGAAATATTATAAACTTTATCATGAAAGAAATGTTTCAAAAGTTAATTAAATATTCTCAGGTTGTACTAGATTCTCGTACCTAGTTTTTAAACCAATTTGGAAATGCAAGTTTATGCCGATTGTATAAATCAACTGTGCTTTGAGCCTGATGTCGAATTAGTCTGAGGTGTTGTCAAAGATATGATTCTATCTTATCACAATTGTTCAGGACATACCAATGTGCACCATGCTTCTCATCTACTGTCAGTATTCTCAATTTTGAACTCCCTGAGGATCGTACACCCTGTCGAAACAACTCGAAGTGACCACATACCTGTTGATCAGGAGTTCTATCTGAAGGATTTGGAATTCCATAATTCCGTTAAAGTGGAAGCGTAATTGAGACTGATTCATAGTTAATTTTGTTTATCCAAAAATATCATTACATTGGCAAAACTTCATAGAACAAATTCTATAGAAACTTAAGGCTAAGCATACAAAAATATTAGATCTAAATCTAATAGGGAGAAACAAACATACTGTCGTTGTCGTCTCTGAAATATCAAGAACACCTTTCTTGATTTGCATCAACAATTGGGACACCACCAATTGATCTTCCCCGCTATAACTCTGAGATTAAGAACGTAGTTGTGGGACTACCTAATCTTGAATGGAAAAAACTCTAGAGAGAAAATTCTCCCTTGAGTTCTTAGGTTGAGAGAATATGAGAGGGAGACTATAGAGAATGCAAGAGTTCATTCTTGTGGCCTTATGTTGTATTCCCTAAACCCTAGGTTTAGTGTTCTATTTATAGGAGAAAGACCATGAATAAAATATTCATTTAAAATCAATTGCTTCCATAACTGATTTAATCTTTTCCATAACCAATCAATTCTATAATTGATTAATCTTTTCCATAAACTAGTTTTACACCACGTGCAATGCACGTGTAAATATTTTTAATTAAAATTATTTTAGAATAATGTTGAATTTTTTAAAAGTATAGTTAATTTATAAAATAAAGAAGGAAATTTGTTCTATGTTATTGAATAATCTTTTTTTTAGTAGGTCGCATGTTAATTTGTTCATACAATAATTAATTGAATTAAATTATGTTGTTTTTTTTCTTGTTAGATTTTTTTTTTCTATTGTCACTTTTTGTTAATAGTGATAGTGATCTTGGTTAAATTGATAAACATAGAATAATATTTTTATGAAATTATAACATACATTTTGTAATAGAGATTATTTTATTGGTAAAAGTAAAATTAAGCAAATGGTAGGAAAAGTTTTACGATAATTAGTTTAAAATGCAATACAATAAGTAACATCTTGAAACATTACAGAATAAGAAAATAAATGAAACTTAATGATATTATCTTACAAAGTCAAAACTTCTTTATATACAATGTTTTTTGTCAAACGATCCTTTGATTTTACCAAAACCTTTGTTGTTGCTGCAGAGATCCCTCTTGAAAGTGCCACATATAGTTGCCCATGTGAGAAAACATGTTGAGGAAGATAAATTCCCACATTAGGGATTGTTTGTCCTTGAGTCTTATTAATAGTCATGGCAAAGCATAGTCGAATTGGAAATTGTTTTCTTTTAAACTTGAAGGGATATCCTTCATCATTTGCTGGACTCATTGGTATACGTGGAAGGAAGACATGTTTTCCTGCATGTTGCCCAGCTATGATTTCTGCATAGATGATGTTTTTGCGAAATTCTCGACAAACCATTCTAGTCCCATTACATAGACCATTGGATGGGTCTAAGTTTCTTAAAAGAATAATGAGACAATTCTTTTTTAGTATCAACTTGTGTGGAGGAACACCATTGGGCAATAATGAATTGAGAAATTCCTCTTGATAGTAATTATGCGTGTCATCAATCGCCTCATCAAAACTCATGAATTCCTCTATTTTTCCAGGAAACAGGTGAACCATTTTATTGTTGATCTCATCAACATACTCATTTGTGGTTGATAAAATTGCCCTTTTTGTTATATATTCTGCCGAAGTTGCATTTTTTGCGAGATCATGATAAACAATATTTAATAATTTAAATACTGCATCGTCATCAGCTTCATCTGTCAGGATAATATTTTCTGGTAGGCAAATATAGTCTTCAACTATTGATGGTTCTGTTCCATTGCCAATCTTTAATAGATATTCTGCAAATTGATGGTCATTGTGAGCCCTCATATTTTTTGTCAAATGTATTTTTTCCATTTGCTTCCAAAGGTATGACTTCACCAAGCTTTCATTAACAGTTTGTTGTCTCGTTGCTCGTGGAACAACGGGAAGTACTTGTCGAAAATCTCCTCCAAACACAACAACCTTTCCTCCAAATGGTTCTAAATTTTCCATTATATCCTTAAACGTTCTATCAACAGCTTCTATAGTTGACTTTTTTGTCATCGGTGCTTCATCCCATATAATGAGTTTTGCTTGTCTAATCAACTCTGCTCTATTACTCTGCTTAGAGATATTACATATGGACGATTCGTTTGCTTGTAGTGGTATATTAAATCGAGAGTGAGCAGTCCGTCCTCCTGGCATTATTGAAGCAGCAACACCTGATGTCGCTGTTGCAATTGCTATCATTCTTCTTAACCTCACAGTAGCTAGCAATGAACGATATAAAAATGTTTTTCCTGTTCCTCTTGGCCCATCAACAAAGAATACTCCAGCTTTATTATTGATGATTCTATCAATTATTGTATCAAATGCAATTTTTTGTTCTTCATTCAACTTTGATGACGCTTGAATATCTTCTTCTGGGACTTCAATTGATTGCTCATCCAATATATCTTTCATATATCACATATTTCCACAAACTGAGTTATCTTTGATTTCTGGTAAATCATACATGGTGATTTCCTTGCCCATTGACTCCAAGAATATTTTCACATCTCGTAAAGTACATTGCATTTGATAATCCACATTTTCTGGCTCATCTTTTCTATAATCGTCTGATAATGCTTCAAAATAATCCTCCCACAATTTTCGCACATCAATAGGTTCACAATATACTAACAACGTTGCAAAAAGTCTTCTAAAAGAGAATGGCATCTCAAACGATACTGCTTCATCTAAACATTCTAGCACACTTTGGTCAGACTCTAAAAGTCCTCTTTCTTGTGCTACCCCTTTAAATGTCGACATTTTTTTTTCCATTGACAATCAATAAATACTCAAATGATGTTGGTCCCCTAACATGGTTGAGCAGTAAGCGCAAGTAATATCTTTCTCCTTCTCTTGGGTTTGCTCCTACGATGCATGATATAACCACTCCTTTTTTCCTTTCCTTCCATATTCGCAACTGTTTATCCCATACATAATGCTCTGGAAATTCTTTGTATAAAAAATTACGGGCAGTTTCATTTTTTTGACACATACAAAAGAATTTTGTTAGCATAGTCTTAGAAACATGATCCCAATGGATTAATTTCTCCAAATTCTGGTTTTCCCAATAAGAAACACATTGTTTATTTGGTAGGTGAAGTTGTAAGTTTATCACCGGATGAGATATTTCATTCAACCGAAAATCATAAATTCTCCATAAGGCTTCTTGTGAAGATACCCATCTCGCATCTTGGTAACATTTTATCTCATCGATACCTTTACTATCACTATCATGCGATATATATACTGCTGCTCTATCATGTCCCTTGTAGATATACTTATACAAATATTTAACAGCTTTCAATCCTGAGCATATTTCTACATTGATGTGACAGTTGTATCTCAAAATTAGGTACGGATTATAAGGGGCCACCCATCGATTATCAAAAGTCTTCTTCCTTAGAGTTACCTTCAAATTTTGGAAATTTTATATTATTGTTAAAATACGATTCAAATATTAATTTTACTAAATGAAGTACAATAAAATATATATATATGATCAATTAAATATAAAACATTAAATAAATGCTATTATCATAAATACCTGTTTTCCGTCATCTCTCCTTCGATATATTGGATATGCATCCTTTCCTTGCATTGTCTTTTCACAAAATTGTCTTGGATAATGGAATTTACATTTTCCATTAATCATGCAAGGACATGTTTTATCATCTTCTCCGCATGGGCCATGGAGCATGTGCTTTAAAACAACATTGTGAAGAGCAGGATTTGTTTGGCTATCTGGAATTTCTGCCTGAACATAGTCATCATACTTGTCAGCATTGGTGATCTTGTAACCATTTTTGAAGATGACCAGCATATGCATATGTGGAAGACCTCGTTTTTTAAATTCAATTACATATACAAAAGCTGCCACTTTTCCAAAAATTTCTTTATTCACAATTTGGTCTTTTAAGTCCATTAACTTTCCTCTAAAGATCCTTGACGTCAAATCTGACCTATCTTGAGCAGTTTGCCCTTCCATTAGTTCTTCTTTTATTTCTTTCCAATCAGAATTGCATGTCATTATTATGAAAAGATCTGGCTTTCCAAAATGTTGTACTAACGTCATGGCATCTAAATATCGACATATCTCTTGGACCTCCTATAAATGTTGAAGGAAAACGATGCGTTTTCCAACTTTATCTCCCCATGTTTCTCCTGCATTTACAATGTCAACAATGCCTTGGTATAGCTCAGATCGAATGTGTGATTGTTGTGTCTTGTAAAAATCAAGTCTTGTTGTTTCAAGCTTTATATACATATCGACAACATATTGTTGGAAAAGGCGACCAGCTTGAAGCAATATTGATGGAGTTGATAGACGTATTTGTAGCTTGTAGCAATAATATTCCCTACATGAAACCTTAGACGATCGTCCTTTTGAGATTCCTATGAAATTTAAAAGAAGAATGTTATATTATGAATAATTTAAATCTTCATAAATTTTAAAGAACATTTGTTGTTAAATTTATAATGGTAAAATAAACTAACCTTGATTTTCACGGTTGATAATGTCTTCTATGTTATTAATTTGAACAATGTTTGATGGTCCTTCTGTAAAATTCTTGTAGATACCATCACCATTATTTCCCTTAACATTTCTTTTGATGTCCTGATGCCAGCCAGCCTCTCCATATGGAAAAAGTAAAGGATATTGTAGTGGGTCATAACAACTAAAGTAATGTTGTATTCTATGACGTCTTCCAGAATGTGCAGGCACTACAATGTCTCTTTTGAATGGAATGTTGTTATTGTTTCCTTCAATCCAAATAGCAGCTACTTGATCCATTGTAGGTAAGTTATAGACACGTTGGTCTACTTGTACATCTGTAGCTATATGAATATGAGCATCTTCAATTGATTGGAGATCTTGTAGGCTTCGAAAAAATTGAGCATATGGATTGACTCTTAAAATTTCTACTATTTTCTCGGTAATTCTTTCATTCAACCCAACAGCTCCTAATCTTTCAATTCGGTTCTGAATTTCATTCATGGTATCATAAAAATATAGCTGAAAGAATATTGGCTTCTCTTCTGGTAATAAACTTGGGAGGTCATGGTATACTTGTCCTTGCACTCTAAATGTGTATACTCCTTTATGTGAAGAAGCTAGATCTTTATCTAAATTTACCCCAAATGATGTGAAAGAGAAAATACTATTATAAGCACGAATATTCTTCCTAAATAAACTTCCTTCTTCAGATTGTGAGGTGAATAAATATTTGAGGTCATTAGGTATAGCAGTTTCAGCAAGATGTACCTAAAGAATAAAAAAGTTTCTACAAAATCAAAAACAATTATGTATCCAATACAATAGGTTTATAGAAATTTTTTCTAATAGAAACTTATACCTGACCATTGTAGCAACAAATTGTTGGAGTTTCATGCTCAAACTTTATTGTTGTACAAAAAGTACACGGTTGTATCTTTTTAAGCTCATGTATTGGAGAATGAAATGGTTGATGTAAAATTTGTCCTATTGAAATTAGTAAACGAACATTTATTAGTATATTTAAATAAAATGACACTATATGTTAGTCTTAAGATAGTATGATATAAATTTACCTTCGACTTCATCTATCATTTTCTGTGTGGCTACATTGAAATCATTCTTTCTTTTAGTACGATGATTGCTTCCTTGTCCAAGTTTTCTTTTTTCCTTTGATTGTATAGACCGGTCAATTGTTCTTCTTCTTTCTTCTTGAGAAAATGTGGCATATGTTTTCCTTTTTCTATCACCATCCATATTGTCCTAGTACCAAAATATATACAAATTAATAAACTACTCTGTAATATGCATTTTCATAGAAAGTTTCAAATACATATATAATACTTTCAAGAATGTTCTCCTAATTTTTTTTTTTTTTGGTATTTATTAATTAGCAAATTAGATTAATATGATGTGATTTTTTTTTAAATTATGAATAATCAAATCATCGATTTTCGGGATGGTAACTAAAGTCTTATCTACGAAACAAATTTTTTTTGGCATATTTTTAAAATTTTCTATGCCAATAAATAATAGCATGAGGTTTCATGTGATTGATGAATTACATATCTCAAACACATTATATATTAATGTAAGGGATTTGTTTTTTTTATTTTCATGATTTGTCTTTTTTTAGTTTTCTTTTATTACATCATCTTTAATTGTATATTGTCATAACTAAAGCATTAAGCAAATTTTGTGATAAAAAGTCTGCTACTATTTATAAAAATAATGTAATTTTTCAAAGTCATAAATATAAAAAACCAAAGTTTTTGTTATAGGAACTCAAAAAAGAAAAACATTCTTTTAAATGGTATTAGAAATGTAAATATAAATATACTTTTTATATAGATAGTGTATCATACTTAGAATACAAAGGAATAGTGTATATGAGTAATTAAGTAATGAGAGATGTTTTTTTTTTTTTTAGAAGAATGAGAGATAGTTACCAAAATATAAAGAGTAAATTCTTTTTTGATCTTTCCATTTTTGCAACAGGTTAAACATTTTTTTTTTCATAATGACGTGACAAAGTTTTAAAATGGCATTGTTATAAAAAATAAAAGTTTTAAAATTTAATTCAATAGTTTTTTTTTAATTTAAAATTTAATTTAAAAGGGTTTAGTTTATAAGTTTTTTTTTTTTATTAATGTGACGGTTTATATTTATGGACATGAAATTAAATTAGATTGTTTTCATAATTAGGCCACCATTACTCTCTCTGATGTAGATTTTTCTTCAATGTGATTCTATGTTTTTTTTTTTTTCTTCTTCTTTCTCCTTCCTTCCTTCTATATTTATTTAAATTGAAATTTGAAATAAATACAAAATGACATTGCCAAAGCAAGCTTAGCTTAGCTGACATTTCTTAATTTTTTTTGTTTAAAATTAAAACAAAATTTCAATTTGTAGATTTTATTTTACTCTTAATTTTTTAATTTTGTGAATTACATAATTATTAGTCAGTCTATTAACACAAAGGATAATTGATTTTTGAAAACTTATTTTTTTTTTATAATAATTGATTATAATGACCGTGGAATCTTATGCTTACTTAGTTATACTATGGAGGTTTTGTTTTACTCAGATTTTTATAATTTTATTTGAATTACATAGTTATTTTACCTCTCATTAAAGTGAAATGTTTAGTTTTTTAAAGAGGTTACATTTTAAAATAAAGAAAAAATGATTGTCTATATTTGGCACCTTTAAAATTTGAAATCACATCCCCAAATTTTTTGGTTGAAAATTTTAAATACAAATTTGAACCGTATATTATAATTATTCCATGATACAAATGTACCCTATTTTTAAGGGTTCAGTTTGGTAAGATTACGTTCTTTTTAATGAGATTGTCTATATTTAGGATTGAAATTAATTTGCATTGTTTCTATAATTAACCATCAAAATATTAGGAGTAGATTTTTTTCACTATCTTTATATTTTTTCCTTCTTTGTTTTAGATTTTAAAATTTTCCAAAAGGATAGGACTAAAATGTTCAAATCACATTTCCTACCTTTGAAGATTTTGTTTTATCCGATTTTTTTTTATAATTTTTAAAACTAAACCATTATTTGAGACTCCATTAACGCATTAAGGGGCCGTTTGTTTTTTGGTAATCAAGATAGCCGGAATTTTCAGTTGCCTGGAATTATATATGCCCGGAAATATAGATGTCTGGCATTTTAGATAACCGTGTTTGTTTTGAAGGAATAATTTATAGGGATGTTCAGGAATATTTAGATAACCATATTTGTTTTGTAGGATTTCTGGACGGGAATGTCTTAAAATGATGTATTATTCCAACAATACTCTTTCCTGTCTTCAAATCGTTTATATATTAATTTAATATAATTTAACTTGTATAACATTTTTTATTTTAATAATTTAATATTGTTATCAATTCAATTTGTATTAATTTTATATGTTATTTTGTAAAAACAATAATTTCTATTGTCTTAAGATTTGTATGAAAAAAATAGAATTAAGTATTAATTTCAATTTAAACTTGAACTAGTTGAACTTATTTTAAATTAGAAGAAGACAAATTAACTGAAGTTTATTTTATATGTAAATAAAACATATAGTTAATTTCATATAATTGTTTATTAGTGAATGAATACACTAATTTTTTAAAGTCCTAAAAAAAAGAAAAAATAAAGAAAAAAAAGGAAAAATAAAGAAAATTTATGAAAGAAAATATAAAAAACGAAGGACCAAAACGTCAATAGTCGATTCCCTTAACATGGGAATCTTAGAAACCCATGTATCAGGAGGGCATCCAAATCTTCTTAGATGCCTCTCGTGTGGGCATCCTAGGATGTCCGGGCATCCCGAGATGCCTAGGCATCTTACATCACCACAAAACAAACGGGGTAATCCAGATGCCCATTCCATGGGAATCTTGGATTACCGCGAAACAAACGGCCCCTAAGGGTTTAGTTTTTTTAAAAAGAACCTTTAAAAAAAATTGTGATTTTTTATATTTAGGACATTTGAAAGTTAAAATTTAAATGACATATTTCTTAATTGTTTGGTTGGAAATTTGAAAAAAGAATTTTGATCCAGAGATTTTTTTTTTTTTTTTTAGAGAATGAGATCATATCTCAATTAAATTTAGTTTTAGAAAGTTTTTTATTTATTATTATTTTTTTATTTTTTGAATGTGTGATTGTCGATATTAACGCCTTTAAAAATGAAATTATTTCTATAAACGACCGTTATTTAATTTCTTTTATATATTATTGTAAAAAACAACTTTTATATATTTTTTGAGAATCTATAATTCATTATTTTACTTAGTTTAGATTATGTAAATATATATATTTTTTCTTTGACAACGATTATGTAAATATTGATGTTTATTTTTGGAAACATAATAATTTGACAATGATGGTAGTAAATTTATTATTATTTTTTTTATTTTGCACACATAAGGTAACGTGTCTTTTTTACGAAAATCCTTCTCAACCCTTATTTTTTTAAACAATTTTGTGGGTACAGACCATCTACAAAGAAAAATCCTCTATAATTATCATTCACATCCTCATTTTCTCCTCTATTTTTCTATCCCTTCGTCTTCCCTTTCATTTTCCCCTGGATCCCCTCATCTTTTCTTTGGCTTTCTCTCCTCCTTTTCTCTTTTGTCTACCTCTCAATTTTGGCTCTCCATTTATTCTTTTAATTATTTGGTGGATGGTATGTTTGGCTTACAATTTTAACGGTTTCTATGTTCATTATTTGATTTTATTTATTAATTCTTTTGATTTATATTCTATGTGTTTAATGATATTTTAAATGTTTGATTTGAAGATAATAATGATATATCTGAATTGGGTAACTGCCACAAATATTGGCATATTTTGAAGGTCGATGATGTATGCCCTATTCCGTAAGTTTTTTTTTTTTTTTGTTTAACCGTCCCTACGTTCATTATTTGATTGTACTCATTAATTCTTTTGATTTATATTCTATTTGTTTAATGATATTTTAAATGTTTGATTGGAAGGAAAATAATGATAAGGCATATTTTGAACTTAGTATATGGACTACTGGCTTGTTGTATTGTTGTAAACATCTTTATTTAATGAATGAAATTTATAAATTGGATTCTTGATACAAATTTTAACTTTGTATTTTTTTTTTGTTCATTTTTTATGCATTAAATAATCATTCCAGATTTTACCATATTTAATAGCTAAATCAAAACGATAAATTATTTTTCTGCATTGTTTGATTTGCATGTTTTTCTATCTTTAAATATTTCATTGTGTTAATTGTGGTAATTGTACTGATTAGGTATTTAAATAAGATCTTTTAAATACCTATTTTAAATATAAATACCCTATTTTATTTCTTGTATTGTGTTATGTGTTTTTTTGTTTACTTTAAGGCGTGACTATTCCGACAATTTTTATTAAATAAAAAACCAAAAGTATAAACAGAAAAATAGGAATTCTAAAATAGAATAATACATTTAATTTTGTTGGGAGTACTTACCTATTCCAAGTGTAGAATCCCTTCTTTTATATTCCAGTAATCCTCATTTGCCTATTTTAAATAAATAGAGAATATAATTATACATAATAGAAATAGAAAATAGAATATTACATAACTGTATTTTCAAAAAAAAAAAAAAAAGAATATTACATAACTGTTTTTTGGAGTACTTGCCTATTTTGTTATGTATTTTCAAAATTTTCTTTTGTATTCCAGTAGGTAAAACGTTTTTTATATATATATATATATATTTGTTTATTTATAAGAACATATATGCCTTAACAACTATTCTAATATTTTTAAAATTATTAGGCTTCTAAACATGAACTCTATTTAAAATAGACTATTCATTTCTTTAGCTTTCATAATTTTTTTAAAAAAAATTGAGATTTTTTTTATGATAGAGATAGAGACAACCAAAAAGAAATGTACACAAAAATTAAAATAGAAACAATCCATAATTTAAGGAGAAAAAACTTAAAAAAAAAAAGAAAAAAAGAAAAAAAAAGAAAAAAAGACTTGAAATCCACTAAGTCTAAAACTTGAAAAATACTATTTTTGGGATTGCACATTGAGTTCTACCATTTTTGGAAACACTTTGATCATATTTTTTTCTTCAAGATTAAAAAGAAAGAGAGAGATATAAAGTTTGGCATACCTGTAAATGTAGAAAGCAATAAAAAATCAATCTTGGAAGTAATTTAGAATCAAAGTGGAATGTTTTTTTTTTCTTGTGTATTATGAAGGACTTGGAAAAGTAGTATAGAAACTTCACATGCTCTATTTATATTTTGGCCCTAACTATTTGGTGGGTTAATAATTTAAATTTAATGTCTTGAAACCATTTTTTTTAATCAATACGTGAGAGTGATGAAATATTTTATTTTATTTTATAATTGTAAGTGGAAATAAATATGGAAGTTATAAATTTAATGCATCGTAATGATTTATGTTTTAAGAGTAAAATAGAAGTTACAATTACAATTTGAATCAACTCCATGGAACATGAAATACAACATTTATTTATATTTATTTTTATATCTTGAGTTTCATTTGCATTCAATCTTTCATTCTTGAAATTTGAATTTGTTTTTTTTTTTTTCATGAGCAATTAGCTTAATTATCTCTCAAGTATTCTCCTATGGAGTTGTATTCAAATTTTTCATAGAACAAATTACTTTATAGCCTTTCTAAAATTGTGAATATGTTTTTTGTTGTTGTTTTGATTTGTTCTTTTTCTCTGTACTTCATTTCTTTTTTTTTTTCTTTTTTTCTTTGGTTTAGTTTAAACATAGTGATTTATATTTGTATAATTTATGTTTTAAGTTAATATGGAAGTTAAAAACATAATGTTTTTTTTCCTTAGACATAAACATGATGATTTATGTTGTAAGTTCAATAATACAAGGATGGTAAACTGAATTGCAACTTATATCTAACTAAAATTAGAACTATGTTTATTTTTTCTTTTACAAAATATATTATCAATTCTCATATACTATTTTTCATGGTGAGCTTTTGTAAAATTGTCTATATTCCAATATTATTACTTATATTTTTTTTTTTTTACATATCATATTCTTCATTCTTCGTAAAAAAAAAGTTATATTCTTCATTTTATTTTCCCTTTGTTTGTTTTATAGGTTTTCATATATGATTATACTAAAAAAACATATAGTTCCCCAATTTTCATTTTGTTTATTAGTCTCTTTTTAAATACAATTTTGAATGTCTTAGTACATATGCTCAAATAATTTTTATTCATATTCATCATTTTTTTCCGTTATTTTGTTCAATGTTTTTCATTCTATTTATGTAGAAGTGTAAAATGATTTTAATCGTTCGATGGTTTGTTTATTTTTCCAAATTGTATGTATATAATTTTCTTATAAATGAAACATGCATAATATTATTACAGAGGTTTAACAAACAATTGAGAGTAATATGCATTTCAACCTTAATTAATTTTCATTAAATCAACCATGAATTAAATCTTACAATATCTTAGAACAATAAGATTAATGTTAAACACCTAAGAACAATATGAGAATTGAAAACATGTCAAGTAAGCTTCTTGAGAACAAAAACATTTAATTCATTTCTATTACTTTTGCTCTTTTTTTGTTCTCTTCTGTTTCAATCACTCTCTTTTCTTCACCTTCTTTGTGTCTTTTGCTAGCCATCGAAATGACACTGCAAATTTTTTTAACAACTATTTGTTTACGTGCACGATCACTCTCTCCTGCTTTGTCCATTCTGACTAAGAAGTAGTATTTCTTATCTTCTGCTACCACCAAATTCTGGAAATGCTTACTTTGTTCTTTTTTCTTATCCTGCAAAAAAAAATAGTAAATTTAGTTTTTTTATTTTTACAAAAAAATACAAGTAAAATTTTAACATATACCTTGAGATCATTGAAATATTCAGTTGCATTGCATCCAACTATGTAATCAGCAGCATAAAAAAGAGTTATGTAGCTTTCCTCTTCACCATCAGATACAAGCATTCTCAACACATATTTTCTTGTAAATGTAGAATTTTCATTCTCACATTTTGTACAATATGTTGTTGGCATGTAGTCTATGGGAAATAATCTTTCATTGCATGAATTGCAATTTTCAAACCATGGATTATCTTTGTTGTGTATCTTTATTATTCTTCATATGAAAGAACAATATAGGTCACTTACTTTTCCTTTGATAATGTCATCCATGTGACCTCTTTTGCTTCTATCATCTTTTTGGATGGATATAAAATATCATTCAACTTTTGATCTTTTATTAGGGTTTGCATCCTAAGAAAACAATGATACACAAAATTATAAATTAAATATAAAAGCATATTTAAACTAAAAACAACTTTTATTCTATGTATTGAAGAAAATTGTAAATGTAATTTTATAAATGAAATATTTTTTTTTGTAAAACTTGCCTGCACTTCAATGATTCTGCTCTCTCAAGGGGAGGATTTATGACAATAACGCTAATGACCGTAGATGATATGGTTATCTCACCTGTATTGTTGTCATTTAATTTTAAGTTAATATATTTATTAAGTATAATAGTTTATTGTTTTTAGAACACAAAAAAATATACCTTCAAATTCAGTAGGCTTTACATTGGTGATTACAATAACATTTTGTGCTTGTCCATTTTCCTCCAGATATTGTCCTTCATTTTTCAGCTAAATCGTCCCATAATGCCAATTTTATTGTATTAAACATGTATACAGTAGGAGGGAAAAATATTAAGTTAATAATATAAAATAAAATGGAAAGTGTTCTAAAAAAATAGAGACATACTTATTGTCCATAAGTAGAACTTCCCTTTTTCTGGAAAAATTGCCATCATGTAGTTTTCTTAAAACTATGGGTTTTATCTGTATCACTCCACCTATGACATCTGGAAACAAATTTTACATAATATATTAATTAAATTTAGTAAAATAAAAAAATAAATAAAATAAAAAACGCATAACCAAAATTGTAGATACCTATATGGGGAGTATTTGTTTCGCTATTACCGACCATCAATGATTCAAAGCTGCAAAAATTTTCCTTCTTCAAATTAAATCTTTCTCCCTCAACCTCTTTCACGTCACTGGTTTTGGATAATGAAATCTCAAATTTTTGATGAATGCTCATGTATCTGACGTCAATTGGTTTGATGATACCATCATGGATCACATATGTTTTTCCCTTTTGAAAAATATCTCCAAATTTTTCGATTAGGTCATTGAACAAAGTAATCTGAATACTCTCTCCCTACATTGATAAATATGAAACATTATATTTTACATAAACATGATAACAAATTTAATATAGAGGGGAAAACCTGAATTGTACCTCCTTATCAATTACTATTAATTTTAGAACCTTGAGTGGATCTCCTTTTTTGGTCTTGAATTTCTGGATGGAAAATTTTCTAACGACACTGACTTTAGTGGTCCATCCTCTTTGAAAAGGCTTGAGCTCACTAATAACCATATCCATCTCTGCCATCTAAGTATCATAGAAAGAATTAAACTAAATATTAAATCAAATATTAAATGTAACAAAAAGTAATCTTAAATTTGACTTTAAATGGAAATAACCAAAAGATTCAAAACATACCTGGAATAAAAATCGTACAAATTCACAAATGCTCAGATATGAAATTTAGAAATAGCAATACAGGGATTTCACAATCAAATCACTACTACAAAAATCACTTTTAATGACGGGCAATGCCCGTCATGAAAAGTTTTTCATGACGGACAGCGTCCGTGATCTATACGAGTGTCGTCGTAACTTGTTATGACGGGCATTGCCCGTCATTAAAAGCTGTCTGTCATAACAAGTTACAATGACGGACGTTTTTCATGACGGTCAATGCCCGTCATTAAAAGTCGTTCGTCATCAAAAGTGACGGGTGTTTTCCAACCAACCAGATTTTTAATGACGGGCAATGCCCGTCACTAAAAGATGTCTGTCATGAAAAGTCCGTCATTAAAAGATATTTTTCAACCAACCAGATCTTTAATGACGGGCAGTGCCCGTCATTAAAAGTCGTCAGTCATGAAAAGTCCGTCATTAAAAGAGTTTTTGCGAACCAAATGTCCGTCATTAAATGTTATTTTTTATGACAGGCATTGCCCGTCATTATTTTGTTCATAATTTAATAAAAAAAATTGTTGGTTGCCCGGTGGCAAACCAACAATATTTTCTTCGTTTGTCAACCTGTAAAGAAAGTAATCGTAATTTTAAATGTGCAAAATTGTATAGAAATCTAATATTTGTCAAATTTCATTCCAATGAGCCAATGAACCAAATTTGTTCATACAATTTTTCATATAAGTTTGATATAAAAATAAAATTACAAACACTCACACTTAAAAGCCTCAAAATTACTAAACACCTATAATTTAAAGTCTACACCTACACTAAAAAAACAAAAATTCTCTTACATACCGCTTTCATTCCTATCACCATAATCTTGCTCGTACATCAAACTTGAAGAACCAAAGAAAAACAAATTGTAATTAGGTTCGATACAACACCAAAACAAGAACTCACATAACAAACATATGTCCAACAACTCAAAGAACCTAAGAAAAATAAATTTAGTTAACAATAAAATACACAAAAAAAAAACCAATCTCGATGAGTATCGAAAAAAATTGTTAGAAAACTCAATAAACTCCAAAAGCTTACAAACTTCAAGATATCAAGTTTAACCCCTTCAGAGAACCTGTAATGCTCTAGGTTTTTATACTTAACCTAGAGACATTACTAAATCATCTATCTAATTCTAACCAGTTGCTCTAAAAATTTCGACAGCATAACGACATACATATGACTAACCCACAAATTTTTAAACCTGTTAAACAAGATAAACACACTTCTATATGAAAAAAAAAATCACCCAACTACAGCCTCACAACACTTCAGGTTCACAACAAGACCCCAAATATCCTAAAACCAAGCAAGAAACAAACTTTTCATTATGATTCAATCCCCTAAGAACAAAGTCCAAGCAAACAACAACCAATTAAAACATCACTACCTCTACTTTAGACCTTATGATTCAATCAATTGACTTCTCTACAAATCTCCACCAAATACCAAAAGATTAAAAGCGGAGTTTGGTAAGATAACACAAAACCCAATAAACTTATTTTCTAAAGAAAATAGATCACTCAAATAAATACACATGACTCATGAAAAGATATGTTGCCTGCGTGTGTGTTTTGTCTCGAAAGTAGAAAAAAAATAAAATGAGTTGATCAGACAAATAAAACCAATAAAAAAAAACAACGTCAAGCCAAAAAAACAAAACCCAATAAACTTATTTTCTAAAGAAAAGAGATCACCCAAATAAATACACATAACTCATGAAAAGTACAGACTAAATCAAAATCAGCAACATATAACACACATATCACTTAACTCCATCCTGTTCAAAGTTAAAGAAGCATTCGATGAACATATATAAGATGACATGCACAGCTCGGAGTGCATACTGCTCTTTCCTTGCAGCGAGGTACTATAACAAACAAAAATAAAAGAAAACGCACATACCAATCTTGGATGATAGATGGAAAATAAACAGGATTCCATTCCCAGAACATAGAACACATACTTAAACCAGAGAACTGATCATTGAGAAGGATTACCTAAATCCTTCCTAGCTTGTTCGATTTTCCCTTCTTCTTGAAGCCTCATGTATCGCTCATGAGCCTTTTGTTTCTCTATTTCCTCTCTGAAAAAGAAATAAACAGAACTTTATCAGCTTTGTGCATACCTAAATCGACATGTTGCCACATTTGTTTCCAAAATAAAAAAAACATAGAAGTTCAAGTAAATTTTAAATATTCTTTAAAACAAAGAAAATAGAACTTGTAACAACCTTTCACGCCTTGAAAGTTCAGTTGTTTTCCCAATCTGCAAAATGAAGCGAAATTATACCTCTATTGTATAATAATGTTAAAATTACAAAACCATTTGATATCTCTAGCTTTCAAGGTTTTTGGCTTTACCAAGTTAGGATTTTCAATCTCAATAATACCTTGAGTGCCTTTCCTCTGGCAGAATTTGACAACAAAATACAGGTGATTTAGTCTCCCTCAGCAAAAATAAAAAGCAACAAAAGATGTGATCACAAACGTGTATACATAATGCGTTGAAAACAAAATTTGGGTTTTGCTTTGCAGGTTAATTCTTCCTCGACACCATCCATCTATCCTTTACTAGTTTTAAGAAGCAATTCCAAAAAGAAACGCGTTTAACTCTGCGGTAGAAGCAAGACGTGCAATAAGCAATTCCAAAGAAGGTGCACACACTAGAGTTATCCTACTATTATGGATTTTGAACTCACCGATGTGAGGAGATTCGCAAGGGGGAGGTCGTGCAACAGTGGTCTAGCGGCCCCGTCAATTGGCGAAGAGGGTTGCACCGTCGTGGGCTTGCTGGAGGAGGTGTTGTTGAACTGCTACCGCCAGAGGGCGAGGGGTCACGCCAGCGTCGAAGAAACACCAAGCAGATTTCTATTGGGGAGAAGGCGAGAGGAAGATCAAGAAGAAGATGATGAAACCCACGCTACCAGTCGCCGTCCAGTCGGTCGAAACGCACGCGAAGAAGATGCTTTTGGTCTCCGTCCAGTCGCAGCCGATGAAGATCACCCTAGCATTCAATACATCACACCCTAGCACTCAATCACAGTTACAGGTAACCCCTAGCTAATCTCGTCAATCTCTTTTGGAACTGTTTTGGACAAATACAATGCAATTTCAATAGTAGTTTTCAAACTCTAGAGCAATAAAACACACATTTTGATGCACCTCTTTGTTACACTATTTCCAAAACCCAAAAGAAAAAGAGAGCAGATAAAAAAAAAGTGAGCAAGGACTGTAAAACCATAAACATTTTGCAATCATCATGAGTAAAAAACACTCACACATATCAGTGCATCCAACTAAACAGCCAAATTGGTTAGCAAGTAGTGAAACTAAAAGCATATCATACCTCAACCATCATGCCCAATGAATTTTTCAAGCTCCAAAAAGGATCTGATGGGATAAAAAAAAATTGCAACATAATGTCTCAAAAGCCTAACCAAACAAGGAACACAAACAAATTAACAATCCAATTATGCAACTACACAAAATAATGGTGATAGTGACAGTGAGAGAAGAAATGTCGCGAGAAAAAGGTTGTTGGTGGCCAAGGGAAAAGAGAAGAAAATTCTGTAAGAGTGAGATAATAACTAAAATGAGGCTAATAAAGGCAGTTGTTGTTGAAAACTATTGTCTATATTTCATGGGAAGACAACAAGTGTTTCATTATTACAACCTTTACCATTTCCAACAGCACACATGGGTAAAAATGGTTTCATTGTGAAATAGCTAATAATGAGATAGTGAAATAATTCAATTCTTTAAGGCTTTTGATTATGGAAATTTCAAAATAACTGTATTCATAATGATTCTTGTAACAATTTCTAATAAGTCAAGATCGCAATTCACAAATGAAATATGAAAAAGGAAGTTGCAAGTGTGTGTGTACATGATGAAAAACAAGAGCCAACGACATTGATCCTTCATGAGTAAAACACTGGTTAGTGGAAAAATATTCTCTTAATTAAGAGTAGAGAGCTTCTTGTGATGTACCTAAAATAATTCTTCTTTTCATATTTGAACTCCTACGAATTATAGTGAATGGAGGCTTCTTGTCGAACCACACAAGTCTTGTGTGTTGTTGTACCTCGTTGCATCTTCTTCTTCTTTTTCTCTTTGAGCTCCATTCCATTTTTTATTCTCTCTGACTCATGTCATTGTAGGATTGAAAGTTAGTAAAGTTGCTCCACTATGTTTAAAAAAACAAGGGCTTAATATTGAAGACCAATGAGAAAAGTTCATTTCATGGATCAGGACAACAACCTCTCACATCATTAAAAACATTAGCAATTCAAACAACAGTAGCAAATATTCAATAACTACAACAAATCAACTTCATTACAACAATATATGTGTAGGAGATAGATGCTTAGACAAGTTGGTATATATTCTTTACAGCTTAGAAAACATTCCTCGAAAGAACACATTCAACTACAACATAAATTGACTTTTTAACGTTGAAGCTCTTGGCTTTCCAATAATATTTATTTCTATTCCATAGTTTTATCCATATCAGTCAAACTTCCAAAATGCAACATGTTTTGAGCGTATAAAAAAAAAATATTTGTTTCATCTCTTCTGCTCTTCACAACATCATTGGTTTTAACAACTAATCACCAACATTTGCTCTTTCCCGACTTTTCAACTTGCCAAATATGAATGACAGGAAAACATTCAATACTTAAAAGATATATCCAGCAACTTGCCAAACTAGATGCTATGCTCAATGCTAAAAAATGTTTACTGCCAAAATTTGATCTTTCAGTTGAATCAGAAAAGAAAAAATTATACTTGTTGCTCCATGTGTGCCTAAATTGTGTTCCAAATAGCTTATGGGGCAAGGGATAAAAGACATGATGAGATCTCATAAGTTTAAGGTGCTCTAGTTCTGTACTACACTAAACACTTTTGCTCAGTCATTCATCGAGTTCTCTCCGTTTATAAGTTTTTATAGACCAGTTTAAGCCATTATTTCCATTACCATGTGGAATTTACCTTGCAGGTTAAAGAATATCCTGGTTAAAACTTTATTGGCTTAATATATGGTCCTAGTGGTGAATATAAAAAACGATTAGAAAAGGTAAGGAAATTGCTGGTAGAACTCTTCAACATCTGCAACCACAAGAACTAACCTGTTAGAACGCGAGAAAGAAGTTGACGAAGGTGAAACCCACGATGTCCAGTCGCCTTCGGTCGAAACGCACGCGAGAAACAAGCTTCTGGTCGTTGTCCAGTCACCGCCGATGAAGATCTTGCTGCCGTCGCTGAGGTTTTGTTCGTTGTCGTTGGTTGAAGACAAGGGGAAGGAGAGCTCTAGCGGCCGAAGGTTGAAGAAGGGAAGAACGACAGCTGCGGCGGCCGAAGGTTGAAGAAGGGAGGAACGAAAGCTGCGGCGGCCGAAGTTGAAGAAGAAGGTTGAAGAAGGGAGCTGTGGCGGCTGAAGGTTGAAGAAGCTAGGGTTTTTGAAAACCTTCGGGGAGAGAGAAAAGTGATTTGGGCTTTTTACCGTTTTAAAAAAATAAAAAAAAAAAATAATAATAAAATTGGGCTTTTAACGACGGGCTATACCCGCCATTAAAGGTTGTTTTTAATGACGAGCAATGCCCGTCATTAAAAATTCATTTTTCCGGAAAAACGCACGTCCGACATTAAAAGTGGCGCGTGTTTTCCGCCCGTCATTAAAGGTCCCGTCCCCTTTTTTCTGTCCGTCATTAAAGGCTATTTTTGTAGTAGTGAATGGTGTTTATTTATACTTTATTTGTTTTGTAACATTTGGAATTTAAAGAGTCAATCATTAATATTGAAACAATTAAGGAAATAATTGGTAGGTTTTAACGTGTGTGAATGAAATATGTAATAATTAGTTTTAATCAAATTTAAGAACCACGAAGGAGGTTTAATGGAATCAAATAACAAAGGTAAAAAAAAAACAATCTGAAAGATAAAGGTTAAGAGTTTAAATACATTAAATGAAATTTGATTAAAACGTGGAGGTCATTACAGGGTTAAAACGTGGAGGTTTTTTTTTTTGGTAATGATTCTGAATTTTGAGGGGTATAACAGTCCTAAAAACGTGGAGGTCTTTATAGGGTTAGAACGTGGAGGTCTTTTTGGTAATTAGTCTGAATTTTGAGGGGTATAACAGTCCAAAAAAGTTTTTCATGGATTGTTGCTTTTTAATATATTATAGATTATAGATGATTGATCACTCCCATAAGTGATTAAATCATTTCCATAAGTGATTAATTACTTCTATAAGTGATTAATCATTTCCATAATTAATTAATTTTCAATTAATTAATTATTTAATTAATTAATCACCAATTAAATATCATATATTTAATTTCAGACCTTTTATTAGTTAATTAATTAATTACCCAATTAAATATCATATATTTAATTTAAGGCCTTCAATTAATTAATTCTATAATATGAATCAAATTCATATTAAAATTTGAACTCTTTCAAATTCTCTTATATCCTATAAATTTAATATGAATCAAATTCACTTACACGTATCGTCTTCACATATATGTCCCGAAAGAATGCACATAATTCAACAATAGCGATTGACACGTCCTTTCGTAAGTAAGCTCGAACACTAATTGGTAGCAACCTCTAGAGGAAAACATGTGAGTCTTGGGTTTTCATCCCCCATATTTTTCCATCTTTTTCACTCACACACCGTGATATATTCGATGCGAACCCATCGGGAAATTTAACTGATTTCAAATATTTGCAAAATGCGATCCTCTCAGTGGATGTCAACGTATTTGCAGCATGTGGCTTCACAATACGACTGTCGACATGTTGCAGATGTAAGTCTACGTATTTTTAAATCTTGTAGATCCAACCTCGCCTTTGTTGTGTCTTTTGTTTTCCCATCAATATTCAACAGTGTACCGACCAAGTTGTCACAGATGTTCTTCTCTATGTGCAGTACATCCAATTTGTGTCGCAATAGGAGCTTCGACCAGTACGGAAGTTCAAAAAATACTTTTTTTATTCCAATTCAGGGTTCGCTTCCTTTTCTTGTCTTGCTTGCTTGGATGTTTACTAAGCACGTAAAAATATATTCGGTTGACTTCACTTAAGATCTCCTCTCCACTCAATGCCACTGGTGAAGATCTATCTTCTACACGCTCGTCGTGTTGCTTACTTCTACGCCAACGGTGGTTATGAGGAAGATAACGTCGATGTCCCATGTACGAGATTTTTTCTCAAATTCTAAACGATGATGTATCCTCCTTACAAATGGGGCATGCTTGATAACCCTTTTTACTCCATTCAGACAAGTCACCATATGTGGGGAAGTCGTTGATAGTCCACAATAAACTTGCACGTAGTTGAAAGTACTCACCAGAATCAGAGTCGTAGATGCGAACACCACTGTCCCATAACTCCTTTAACTCCCCTATTAATGGACGCAGGTAAATATCAATCTCTTTACCAGGGGATTTAGGCTCGGGAATCAGTAGAGACATGAAGAAATTTGTCTCCTTCATGCACTTCCAAGGTGGCAAATTATAAGGAATTAGAACCACGAGCCACATACTGTACGAGGTACTCATATTTCCGAACAAATTAAACCCATCTAAAGCTAAGCCCAAATGAACATTTCTTGCATCTGAAGCAAACTGAGGAAACTCACGGTCAAAATGTGATGTGGAATTTTCCTACCGCAAGCGCACAGGTCAAGTAATAATAAAGTGTTCGTATAAACGAGTATCGTCCTCTAGGTTGGATTTTTAAGCTAAATCAAGTATTATGAATTATCTTGCTCAATTTTATTTAGGGAACACAATGTAGTGAGTGAATGATATGAAAAATAAATCAAAACAAGCAAATAACAAACAGTGGAGATGCAATTGAAAGAACACTTAGGGAATTGATTTCGCTAATTTTAGTCTAGGATTGATTTTAGGAATAAGTAATCATGCACAATGGAATTATGAGCCTAAGACCCTTTAATCACAACTACCTCTCCCGAGTATAATTGATTCTCATGCAAATTAATCAACTTGATATCCCTATCTAAGTTTATTAACATGCAAGACAATGAGATCTTTTGACCAATTCTAAAGTTAATCTAAAAACCGTCACGAAATTAGAAAATAAACTTTAGTCATGCAATCTTGAATAAGTCTACATTAAATCCTCTCTCCCGAGCTAGATTCAAAACTTAATTCATTCAACTAATGGCCAATTAATTGAAAGCATTAAATCAAGATTGCATACATAATAACCATTGCACAACTTATACCGTAAATCAATCCATAAACGAAAACAACTACATCAATCCCTAAGCTACAAGTTTAGCTACTCATACATGGCATTACAAGCTCAACTAAACATGAAAAAGCCATTAAATCTAGCTAGAGATAAGGAAAAGTAAAGGAAACACTTAATGTCGTCGATCCCGACACGTCCCCGTCTCGATATCCACGCCACCAAGTGAGATTCCCGGTCCTCGTCCTTGCTTCAGCTCCCACAGTAGGTCTCTAGTCGAAATTAGGGTTCAATTCTCTCCATTTGGCCTCCCCTGGTCCGTAGCAAGAAAAGAAAGTTAAATAGGAAAAATCTGCGACAGCGTCGCGACGCTGCCTCTAAAACGCACGTTCTGAATAAGGGAAAAACGGTAGCGTCGAGACGCTATTGTCACAGCGTCGAGACGCTGTGACGCTGCCGCCTCTTGTAATTAAGGAAAACCAGCGTCGAGACCCTCCAAGAGTGGCGTCTCGACGCTGATGGGCAGAATGCCCTCTCTTGGCTCCTTGTTGCTTGAACTTTCCGGTTCTTTGGCATATTTTTGCGTCCCGGCCACTCGATTAACTCCAATTCCACGTTTTAGCTCTAATCAACGCTTTCCTACAAAATAAACAATTAAGTGCAATAAAATGGCCAATAAATCATAAAAGACTAGCTAAATTAAATAAGTAAAAATAGCTAGCTATGCTCACTATCAAATACCCCCAAACTTAAGCTTTTGCTAGTCCTCGAGCAAACTACAAATCAAACATACAGTGGAAGAATGGATGCAACAATCATGACTCAATCCTCAAGGCTCAAAAGTCAATAGTCAAGCAAGCAAAAGACATGAACATAAGGACCAATGAGGGAGACAAATTAAAATTTTTCCAAAATTAACTTGCACAAGCGAGATCTAACTCAACGAGATCAGACTCTACTAGCCCGGGATTGGATTATTAAACTCTCAGCTCATCTTCCCTCTACGTAGGCACTAAAGTTATACTAATGAGTTAATGGAACAAATTAGTTTGTTTTCCTCCATACTTAGGTGCTTATAATTAACAATTAAATTAAGCATGTATATGTGACACTAGCTTTCACACACCCATTGCAGGGACCCTTAACCTGAGTTTTCTTTGGTTGGCCTAACTGATCACAACAGGGGTAGCTCTTTTTGCCTAAACTTTATTAAACATTGCAAACTATGCACAAGCCATGGCATAATTTTTCTTTTCTTTCAAAAGTAACAACAAGAATGATTTTTCTTTCATGATCATGATAAGCATATATTCTTTCCTTTCCTCCTAAGCAAGATCAAACATGCTAATTTTCAAAATTAGCTCAACCCTACACGTATCGAGGTGACAACAAGCATATGAACCCAATAATTTGCTCCTAAGCATTCAAATCCAAATCTAGCCAAGACAAATACTCTACTCATGCAAGTCATCTCCTAGAAAAAGTTTAAAAAGTCTCCCTTTTTGGGCACTCATGCTTACAACTCATCGCAAGCTTGAAAATTGATAAGAAAGCCTATCCTAGGACATCATAGTCATGCAAAAAATACATCCAGAAAACAACCATATGCTCAATTCAAAGAAAGCTTAAAACTATAGCCCGAACTCAAATGCTCAAGGACTCCACAATCATGCTAATCCATCCCCAAACTTAAAACATGCATTGTCCTCAATGTATAAAGAAAATAAGGCATAATCAAGCATGAGAACAAAGAAAGAATGAAAGGAGTGAACAATACTGCCCTGGAATGATGATGGCATTTCTCATGGAAGCTTGAAAGCAAAGGAGAAACTGGAACGAAGACCTACAACACAAAAACAAACAATAAATCAAAAGCAAACAGAAAAGCACAACTAGACTTACTTGGGTTGCCTCCCATAAGCGCTTGTTTAACGTCATTAGCTCGACGTGTTGACCGTGCTTCAAGGAGGCTTCTTTTCTGTGAATCCAACAGAGGTGCTCTTTCTTGCACCTTTCTTGTAGCCCATGAAAAGCACTTCAGAGTGTCCCTTAGAGTCTTCAACAGCCTTAAAAATTTATTTTTCGCTCCTGACTCTAAGAGTGAGCTCCCTGCGCACTTCAGAATATCAATAATCACTCGCCCAGTAGCGAGGAATGGTCTTCCTAGTATGACAGGCATTGAAAGATTTTCTATCATGTCCATAACATACAAATCAATAAGGAGGAAAAATCTACCTACTCTGATTAAAACATTTTCTACAATGCCAACTGGTCTAACCACAGACTGATCAGCCAATTGGAGCTTTACAGGAGTAGATTTAATCTCACCTATGTCTAACTTTTTGCACAGAGATAGAGGAATGATATTGATGCTAGCACCTAAATCACATAATGCTCTGAAAGAATAAGTACCAAAACTGCAAGGAACAGAAAAACACCCTGGATCTGCTACTTTTTCAGGTACTTTATGTTGTACTTTGGTGCTGCACGTGGAAGTAAGATATATAGTGTCAACCTTCTTTTCCTTTCGCTTCTTTGCTAACCACTCCTTCATGAACCTGTTATACTGGGGCATCTCTAATGCCTCTGCAAAAGGAATATTAATATTCAGATTCATAAAAGCATTCATAAATGTCAAACTGAACCTAATTGTTCTTTTTCTTCTTTTTCTTTTTCTTGTCTTTGAGGACCATCAAGGGAGGAGAAGGAATAGGAGGCTCAGGTTCAGGCTTTTCAGCTTCATCAGATGATGTGTCCTCCTCAACTTCCCCAGTAGGAGTGTCATAATCCTCAGATTCATGCTCCTCTTCGACTTCCTCCATCTGGGTTTTCTGTTGCTCAGCTGGTGCCTTACCTTTATTCATGGTGCTCACAACACTTACCAACTGTCCCAGCTGAGTCTCAATGTTCTTGATGGCAGCACTGTGGCCATTCACTGTTGAGTTGATGGCAATGACTGCCTCCTCTAATTTGGTTGTCCTGTTACTAGACTCTACAATGAAAGCTCCAACAAGATCTTCTAGCTTTTTATTTTCTTGAGTTTGAGGGGCAAAACCAGGAGGATTAAGAACATTCTTATTATTCGCATAAGAAAAATTTTCATGGTTCCTATTGTTAGGGTGATAATGTGTAGGTGTGGCATTATTATTATATCCCCTAGAATTAAAATTTGATACATACTAAACCTGTTCAATGGTCTCCTCCTGAGGTCTAGATGCCAAAGCAGCAGCTGATTCAATTGACTGTGCACTCCCTGTACTTGAAAATTTCATAAAAGCATTAGCAAGAGAGGTCATCTGGGCTTGGAGTACACTTACCTTGTCAACCTCAAACACTCCAGCAGCAATCTTTTTAGGTGCAGACCGCTCAGATGGCCACTGATAACTGTTGGTGGCCATATCCTCTAGAAGTATGTGAGCATTTTCCACAGTCTTGGACAACAGAGTCCCACCTACAGCTGCATCAACAATCGTTTTTGTACTAGGAGTTAAACCATTATAAAACAATTGTACCTGAAGCCAGTCGAGGTATCCATGCTGAGGACACTTCCTCAGCAACTCTTTAAATCGCTCCCAGGCCTCGAACAACTGCTCATCATATTGTTGTTGGAACGTCCCAATCTCGGTCGTCAACTTGATCGTCTTTGCAAGAGGGAAGAATTTCTTTAAAAAGGCCTGGACCAAAGCATCCCAGGTGGTGATGCTCCCAGGGGTAATAGACTGCAACCAATCTCGTGCTTTATCCTGCAAAGAAAAAGGAAACAAGCGTAAGCGAATGGCATCCTCAGAAACTCCATTAATTTTTACCGTCCCACAAATGTCCAAAAATGATTTTAGATGAGAATTTGGATCCTTGGTGGGCGATCCTCTGTATGCACAGTCTCGGGCCATCTGAATGAGATCGGTCTTTAGCTCAAAGTTGTTGGCATTGATCGTAACATAGACAATCCCCGATTGTTGCCCCTGAAACACGGGCTGAAAGTAGTCTCGAATAGGCCTAGGCTCCTCAGGTGGATTTTGGTCAGCCATTTGAATAATTTCTCTATTTTCTCTTCGAATCCTATGAATTGTTCCTTCGATCTCGGGATCCAACGGTATCAATTCTCTACTACTACGCATACAAAAACAAAACTACGCTAAAAAGGAAAGAAAACAATTATGGAAAGAAACAAAGAAAAGAAAACAACTAATCTAAATATGGAAAATATAATCTAGAAAAAGGAAAGTACTATCTAATTAAGGAAAACAAGAAACAAATATGGAAAATCACAATTAAGGCAGATTACTAACAAGGAAAATATCTAACTAAAGAGAAAAGGAAAATCAAAGAAAAATAACTAAAGAAAACAAATAAGGAAAAGATTACACAACTAAAAGAAAAACTAAACTAGAAAAACAAATATGGAAAGAAACACAAATAAGGAAAAAAATGCAAACGACCTAGAAAAATAAAAATACACCCTAAATTAAAACCGAACAATTTTTTCACAATATTGATCTAACTAAATGTGCCAATCCCCGGCAACGGCGCCAAAAACTTGATGTGGAATTTTCCTACCGCAAGCGCACAGGTCAAGTAATAATAAAGTGTTCGTATAATCGAGTGTCGTCCTATGGGTTGGATTTTTAAGCTAAATCAAGTATTATGAATTGTCTTGCTCAATTTTATTTAGGGAACACAATGTAGTGAGTGAATGATATGAAAACTAAATCAAAACAAGCAAATAACAAACAGTGGAGATGCAATTGAAAGAACACTTAGGGAATTGATTTCGCCAATTTTAGTCTAGGATTGATTTTAGGAATAAGTAATCATGCACAATGGAATTATGAGCCTAAGACCCTTTAATCACAACTACCTCTCCCGAGTATAATTGATTCTCATGCAAATTAATCAACTTGATATCCCTATCTAAGTTTATTAACATGCAAGGCAATGAGATCTTTTGACCAATTCTAAAGTTAATCTAAAAACCGTCACGAAATTAGAAAATAAACTTTAGTCATGCAATCTTGAATAAGTCTACATTAAATCCCCTCTCCCGAGCTAGATTCAAAACTTAAATCATTCAACTAATGGCCAATTAATTCAAAGCATTAAATCAAGATTGCATACATAATAACCATTACACAACTTATACCGTAAATCAATCCATAAACGAAAACGACTACATCAATCCCTAAGCTACAAGATTAGCTACTCATACATGGCGTTACAAGCTCAACTAAACATGAAAAAGCCATTAAATCTAGCTAGAGATAAGGAAAAGTAAAGGAAACACTTAATGTCGTCGATCACGGTCCTCTACTAGGGACACCCGTCTCGATATCCATGCCACCAAGTGAGATTCCCGGTCCTCGTCCTTGCTTCAGCTCCCACAGTAGGTCTCTAGTCGAAATTAGGGTTCAATTCTCTCCATTTGGCCTCCCCTGATCCGTAGCAAGAAAAGAAAGTTAAATAGGAAAATTTGCGACAGCGTCGCGACGCTGCCTCTAAAACGCACGTTCTGAATAAGGGAAAAACGGTAGCGTCGAAACGCTATTGTCACCGCGTCTCGACACTGTGACGCTGCCGCCTCTTGTAATTAAGGAAAACCAGCGTCGAGACCCTCCAAGAGTGGCGTCTCGACGCTGATGGGCATAATGCCCTCTCTTGGCTCCTTGTTGCTTGAACTTTCCGGTTCTTTGGCATATTTTCGCGTCCTGACCACTCGATTAACTTCAATTCCACGTTTTAGCTCTAATCAACGCTTTCCTACAAAATAAACAATTAAGTGCAATAAAATGGCCAATAAATCATAAAAGACTAGCTAAATTAAATAAGTAAAAATAGCTAGCTATGTTTGCTATCAAAATGCCTCCACCCTGCAGCATCAACTGGAAGTTGTAACACACCCTCTGTTTCAACACGCTTCTCTTTATGCCATCTCATTTCAGAAGCAATATGTTTCGATGTGAACAACCGCTTTAACCAAGGGATCAGTGGATAATAGCGTAACACCTTAAGTAATCTTTGGATGTTCTAAAGAGGAAGTTTTCATATTTTTGACATGAATGGGTTGGTTTACATTAAGTAATCTTTGGATGTTCTAAAGAGGAAGTTCACTTCAGGTTACCATTTGGCCAAAGTTTAAATTCAAAGGAATAAAAAATTGAGAATCCCAAGATGGTACCTACCCTAAAGGTCGAGTGTCTCTTGCATTTTGGTGCTTGAGAATATATTTTGCAAATGTGATGGACTTCTAGATAGAGTTGTTACTTGGGACAACCTTTTATTCAAGGTACCTGATCGAATGATACCAGTTCAAGGAAGGAAGTTAAGGTGCAATTAGAAGAACTCTTGGGCAAGGGATTTATTGGCCCTAGTGTGTCCCTAGCTTTGTTTGAAAAGAAAAAGAACGGTTCAAAAGGCTTTGCATTGGACGTTGGGAATTGAGCAATGTGACAAGTGAAAGATAAGTATTCTCTCCTTCGCATGGGCGGTTTTTGGCTAGAGTATTCAAGGAACAAAGATCTTCTCAAATGAGATTTTCCTATCAAGCTACAATCAATAAGAATTAAGGAAGTTGGTGAAGATTTCATTCAAAGCCAAGTATGGACATTACAAGCGTACTGTGATGTATTCAAACTTACTAATGCTACTACAGATTGTGTGGACTTCGTGAACCAAGCCTTCAAGATCTTTTTAGAATTGCCTGTGATAATGTTCTTTGGTGATTTGTTGGTTTATTCAAAGACTAAGAAGACTCGTAATGAGCACCTTGAGCAAGTTGTCGTAGTTTTGAGAGGTGGCAAGTTGTACTCAAAGTTGTTAAAAGTTGAGTTTTGGTTAAACAAGGCTTCCTTTCTCGAACATTAGAATGCTAAGGATGGTATTATGGTGGACTGTGCAAGATGGAAGCAAATTGCAATTGGTCCTGATCCAGTTTAGTGGCTTAAATTCACAATTTTCTTGGATTGGCTACCTTATGAAGCTTGGGGATCGTTTAGAATTTTGCTAGTTTGGAAGCATCGTGGATTCAGTTGACTTGCAAGATTCGAGAATATATCTATCGTTCAAGGCGAAGTTGTGAGGTGATTTTTAAGAAATAAGGAAACAATTGGCTACAATCTTAGTGTTAAAAGGACAAGGTTGTAACTTGGAAACCGTGTTGCAGTATGAGCTTTAAATATTCTATGGCACTTTCCTTATGGAGAAAGTATTCCAACTCACGGGTCATAATAGTTTGAAGTATTTCCTTGTATAGAAAGGAGCTTAAGTTAGGACAAGAAGAAGTTTTTGGATCTGGTAAAGAATTGTGGCTGCTAAAGCAATTATCGTCATGGCAAGGCTTGTATGGTACACACTTGGCAAAAGAATAAGTATGACATTCTTGGTATCATCGCATAGTCCATTGTTAAGTGAGTTGATGGTTCAAGATTTAGTTGGCAGCAGAAGACTTTTCAATATTGTTGACTCAACTTCAACGGTGCCTAATTTGAAATAAGAGATTGAAAATGGCAAACAAGAAGATCTAGATTTGGCTAAAGACGTGAGTGACCAAAGTCAAGGAAATTTTGCTCGCACCAGTGATTCAACTTGACTATATCAAGATGGTGTGTGTCAAAGGGCTATCTTTTAAGACAAGATCAGTTGATAGAAGGAGTGTGCAACACAACTTTTTAATGCATCCTGACAACATTGGGATGTACAAGGGTCTCGAGAAGCACTACTAATAGCTATGAAGAGAGATTGCTTAGCCTACCAGTACTTCCTTGTTCATACCAAAAAAATCAAAGTTGGTAAAGTTGTCAATGAAGGTAGGTACATTGTGAACGTATCAAGCACAAGGGTTAAAGTTCGATGATGTGACTCGCAGTTCCTCAAGTAGCGTCTGTGAAAAGCTGTCTTTTGTGTTAAGGAGATGGATAGCGTAGCTCCAATCATATTAGACCATTTGAGATCTTTGAGCACATTGGTCTAGTCGTTTATAAGTTGCAGTGTCGTGGAAAGAAAAGTTGATACCAAGGTTAAGTGATTAAAGTTTTTGGACAAACAACTTTCAAGGACGAGAGTTCTTAAGGTGGGGAGATTGTAACGCCCCGCGATTCAGAATTAGACTTTTTGGAGTAATCAAGGCGGTTCACTCAAGTTCTAATTTGGAAAGTTAGAAACCTCAGTTTAGTTCATAAGTTTAGAGGATTAAATTTCTATAATTTCGGTTTAGAGGTTTGAATTGGGATTTAATATCTTAGCTATTAGTTTCCGTTTTATTTGTTTTTGGAGCATTCTTTTAAATTGGAGAATTGAAAGAATAAATAGATTAAAAAAAAGGGCAAACCCTAAGCATTTCTTTCTTCTCCCTCTCTCTCACGCCCTAGCCCCCCCCCGAAATCTTCTTCTCCAAGCCGTAACCCAGCTCTCTCTCATGAGCTCCCTCTCCGACAGCCACTCCAAAATCGCGACAACCTTGTAGTCTTTCCCTCGTGTCTTGTCGTTGTCGAGCAACCCCCTAAGTTGCACGAGTACGCGAGCAGCCTCTAGAGTGGGTAGACCCACAACGCCCAAACCACAAGCTGATGGGCGGTCAACATCTCTTCTTTTCTTCCTTGCATTGTTCTTTGTTGAGCAAGCTCCAGCCGTGCGATTCTCTTCCTCTCCTCGCGCATCAGCAGTCGCACTGTAGCCCAAGTCGAATCTTCTCTTCTCCCTCTCCTTTTTCCTTCGGCCTGACACCCATGAACACTGGTAATAGCAGTAGCTACATGAGTTGGTGCGGTTCCAACTCCCCAATGACGTCGTTTGGCATTTTTGGTAAGATTCGGCTTGGACCCATCTTTGTTTATTTTTTATTATGAATTGCCCACTCCTTAACAACTCCAAATATGCAGGATTCGGCTTCGTGAACACCAATCAGCGAGCTAATGAGTTAACAGTTTGTTTCGGTGATTACCCATATGTCGGGAGGCCTTGAATCTGTTTACCCATGGCCAATAGCTCACGTTTGACGATTTTGATCAATGGAAAGCCTCGGCCGACGAAGAATCCCTTGCTTGATAGGGCTTGAGGTTCGAAATCCAAGATGAAATCTCAATGCATCAGATGTGGAAAGTGGCCTATCAACTAGCTCTAACTCTAAAGGCCGAGGAAAAGCTAAAGAGAAGGACCACAAGGAGGCACCGAAGGTGATAGGGGATTGACCTCTACCATCGGGCGAGGAAAGAGACCCCTTTTTCCCTTCCCTCAATATATATGGCACGCTTGACTAATAGTTTCGAAAGTCGACGGCTCCATCCTACTCGTTGCCCAGAGCCGTCGACTTGAGCATTGTACAAGTGCTTAAGGCTCCTTGGGGCCGTGGCCACAACTATTTATTATAGTTGGCAAGGCTTAACAACAAGCGTTTAGTCCTGTTTATAGAAGTTTAGTAAATTTGAACGCTCTGTAGACTCCTTTGGATTTGATTAATATGGTTTGGATCATTCTGTAATGCTTGAAAGACTTTTGGTTGTAGTTGGGGACTTGCTCAAACCTATTTGATCACCAGTCATCACTACTTGGAGTTGGTTGGGATCAATTCAGTAAGTTTCAGCCACTTGGTATCCTTTCAAACTCTTTAATAGTGGTTTGTAGTTCGATAAATTGATCCTTAATGCTTGGAAGCTCTCTATATGTAGGTTTGGACTCATTCGAGCACTTCTAAGCAAGGATTCGAGTCCTTTGGTGAAGTTTAGTAGTTTCAACTCAACTTGAACTCACTCGAACACGTTATAGCAAACGTTGAGTCATTTTGAGTGAGTTTCAGGTGGTAAGCTTCATCTAAGACCTTTTCGATCTCTTTGTTAATGCTATAGATCATTCTCGTACTCTTAATAGCTCTTGGTTGAGTTTCAGGTGGCTAATTTAGGGTGTCCAAGCTAGCTGTCTAAAGTTGTGTTTGGGAGCTCGTTAGGTTTGCATAAGAGCGTTTTAGCAATTTGTAAGTGGATTTCTACCTGTTGAGTCTGGTTGTCGTGTGCTACCATGTTGTATGTATTGACCATGTTATATTTTCACGACCTATATTTATATATATATCGCTTCTGGAATTATGTGCTATGTGATAGCGAGCATAGCTAGCTACTTTTACTTATTTAATTTAGCTAGTCTTTTATGGTGTTTGGGCCATTTTATTGTGCTTTATTGTTTATTTTGTAGGAAATGATTGATTGGAGCTATAATGCAATATCAGAGTTAATCGGTTGCTCGGGGCGTGAAAAGATGCAAAGGAATGAAAAGAGTAAAAGTGGAGAAAAGTGAAATCTCGGTCAACAGCAGGCTAGCGTCGAGACGCTAGCTCTTGAGCGTCTCGACGCTCACATTCCATATCAGATTAGGCGCGTAAAGCTCACAGCGTCGAGATGCTATGATAGGAAGCGTCCCGACGCTACCGTTTTTCCTTATTCAGAACGCGCGTATAATGTTGGGTTTTATGCCCTAAAACTCGTAGATAGTAAATGTACATTTGACCGAACATTAATAAAGTAATGTATTATTCAATGTTTGTATTATATCTTGTCTTGTTAACCCTAATCCAATAAACTAAACATCCTTGGCTAATAGAATGAGGCTTGAACTGGTATGTGGGGACATACGGGGATCAATGTTCAAGATTAGCCTAAAGGGTCTGTAGTATAGGGATAAGGCTGGGTACCTTATCCTGGTGACACTATGGATACGGCCCGCTTTGTATATTGATACAAACGTAGTGATCCAACGCGTTCATGTGGTTGACATGCGAGTGGGGGTATCCTGTGCAATGAGTTTGCACAAAGACCGGACCGCGAAATAGTTAACCACTAACTCTAACACCGTTAGTTAGCTCGGTTTCTATTTCACTAGGATGACCTAGGCAACTTGGCCTTAATCCTGAGTGGATTATGGACTCCTGTCCATGAGGGATTGTCCTATGATTTGTACGGGTGAGAGTGGCCTGTTCGCCGACTCAATAAGCCTACCATTTTGGGGACAAGACCGAGTGGGGAGCTGGGAACGTAGTCTTACAAGATGGAATTCACTCCTTCCTGATATGAGGGTAAGTAGAGGTGTGTTCCCTTAAGTGGTGTCTCCGGGTCTTGAACAATGGGCCCTACCCTCTTTATGGCACGAGAGGGATTTCTGTTTGATGGTTGGCCCACAAACAGGTTGTTCATTAGAGGAGCACTGGTACTTAAGGACCAAGAGGTAGCCCAGGGGTAAAACGGTAATTTGACCTAGCTGGGGTACGAACACACGTGAAGGGCTAACTTGCTGTTGACGGTCAATATCCGTGGACACAGAAATATATCTGCAGTGAGAAGAGTGCAGCTGTGGTTCTTTAGTGGAGTGAACCACAGTTAACGAATATTGATTAACTTGGTTAATGAGTTTAACCAACTAATCTCATATCGTTGGAGCTTCTGATCTGTAGGTCCATTAGGTCCCACCGGTAGCTCATTTAGGGCGTTGAGGTAAAATTCTAAGGATGGATTGAATATTCGAAGGTGTTCGAATATTATACTAAAATATGAATTAGGTTCATATTAAAACTATAGGTTATAATTAATATGCATTGGATGTATATTAATACTATAGTTTTGAGAGAGAAAATAGTAATTGAATATGTGATGTTCAATTTTATTTTAATTTTTATTAATTAATTTCGAATTAATTAATTGATTTAGTTTAATTAAATTTGATTTAATTAAACTATAGGATAAGAGGGATATTAATTTAAATTGGATTTAAATTAATGTTATTTTAATTAATTTAGATTAATTAAAATACAATACAATTAATTGTAATTTAAAATTATGATTTTAAAATTATAATTAATTAAAAATATCAGGTAACTGATATTTCAGTTACCTGATATTATGCGTTTTTTTTAAAAAGGTCGTGGTCAGTGTGCAGTTAGAGATTTACTCTCAGTCTCACGCCTCTCACGCCTCTCTCTCCCTCTCTCTCGCTCTCTCTCGTTTTGCTCTTTCTCTGAGGATACAGAGTGGTTTTTTTCCAGAAGAAATCCTTAGAGTTTTTGAGTTCCCACAAGCTCTCAACGTGTACCCCTTTGAGAATACTGGTGAATCCTCGTGGTGGTGTTCGTGGCAATTTTTCCAACGAAAACAAGGATTGCAAGTTGCTGTTTTTGGGAGCAATTCAGAGAAATTTTGGTGAAACGATCAAGAATTTCTACAAAGGTAACTGTATCTCGGCCTTGGATCAATAGGATCTTTTTATGTAGATTAGATCTATATTTTAGGGCTGTTTTAGCATGTTTTATAAACAATTTCCAGCATGTTTAAACTTGGTTAAATTGCTGAATTTTGCCCAACGTATTGGTATTTTGTTCTTAAATTAGTTCGGGGTTAAAGGTTCTGTTTGTTTTTCCGCTGCGCAAAGGGCTTTTATCCCTTCATATAAGAGGCAGCGTCGCGACGCTGTCTTGACAGCGTCTCGACGCTAAGACGAAAAAACAGAATAAAAGCTTATTTTCGGCTAGGTTTTTGGGGGAGTTCGATTTGGGACCTTAGACAGCCGTAAAAAGGACAGAATAGAGGACTTGGAGGCTGAAAACAAAGGGAGAGACTTGGAAATCAACCCATTGTTCGTGGGGATCGTGACGGGGACGTCGGGACTCGGCCTACATTGAGTTTTCTTTTCCCTTTTCTTCCTTTAGTTGAGATTGTATTTTCATTCATGAGTAGCTAAACTTGTAGCTTAGGGATTGATGTAGTTGATTAAGTTTATGGATTGATTTATGGTTTAAGTTGTGCTATGTTATTGTGTTTGTAATCTTGATTTAATGCTTTCAATTAATTGGCCATTAGTTGGATGATTTAAGTTTCGAATCTAGCTCGGGAGAGGGGATTTGATCTAGACTTACTCAAGATTGCATGAATAAAGTTTACTTTCTAATTCTTGACGGTTTTAGATTAACTTTAGAATTGGTTAAAAGATCTCATTGCCTTGCATATTAATAAACTTAGATAGGGATATCAAGTTGGTTAATTTGCATGAGAATCAATTATACTCGGGAGAGGTAGTTGTGATTAAAGGGTCTTTAGCTCATAATTTCATTGTGCATAATAACTTATTCTTTAAAATCAATCCTAAACGAAATCGGCGAAATCAATTCCCTAAGTAGTTTTCCCAATTGAATTTCCATTCTTTTTATTTGCTTTGATTCGGTTTTATTATCATTCTTTCATCACTTTTTTGATCCCTAAATAAAATTTGGCAAGATTATTCACAATACTTGATTTGCTTAAAAATCCAATCCAGAGGACAACACTCGTATTTACGAACACTTTATTATTACTTGACCCGTGCGCTTGCGGTAGGAAAAGTCCACATCAAGTTTTTGGCGCCGTTGCCGGGGATTGGCACATTTAGCTAGATTGATATTGTGGAAAAATTGCTTGATCTTAATTTAGGGTGTATTTTTACCTTTTTAGTTTATTGCATTTTTTTCCTTATTTGTTTTTCTTTCCATATTTGATTTTCTAGGTTAGTTTTCTTTTAGTTGTGTAATCTTTTCCTTATTTGTTCTTGTTTTTCCTTTTCTAGGTTAGTTTCCTTATTTGCATTTAGCCATATTTATTTTTGCATTCCATATTAGGTTAGTTTGTTTCCTTTTCTTGATTATATTTTCCTTATTTAGATTAGTTGTTTCATTTTCTTTATTTATTCCCATATTTGTTTTTCTTTTCTTTTTAGGGTAGTTTTGATTTTTGCATGCGTAATAGTAGAGAAGTAGCACCATTTGATCCCGAGATAGAAAGAACAATTCATAGGCTTCGAAGGGAAAATAGAGAAATTATTCAAATGGCAGATCAAAATCCACCTGAGGAGCCTAGGCCTATTAGAGATTATTTTCAGCCCGTGTTTCAGGGACAACAATCGGGAATTGTCTATGCACCGATTAATGCCAACAACTTTGAGCTGAAGACCGGTCTCATTCAGATGGCTCGAGACTGTGCATACAGAGGATCGCCCACCGAGGATCCAAATTCTCATCTTAAATCATTCTTGGATATTTGTGGGACGGTAAAGATTAATGGTGTCTCTGAGGATGCTATTCGCTTACGTTTATTTCCCTTTTCTTTGCAGGATAAAGCACGTGATTGGTTGCAGTCGATTACCCCTGGGAGCATCACCACTTGGGATGCTTTGGTCCAGGCCTTTCTAAAGAAATTTTTCCCTCCTGCAAAGACGGTCAAGCTGAGGACCGAGATTGGGACATTCCAACAACAATATGATGAGCAGTTGTTCGAAGCTTGGGAGCGATTCAAAGAGCTACTGAGGAAGTGTCCTCAGCATGGTTACCCCGATTGGCTTCAGGTACAGTTGTTTTATAATGGTTTAACTCCTAGTACAAAAACGATTGTTGATGCAGCTGCAGGTGGGACTCTGTTGTCCAAAACCGTAGAAAACGCTCGCACACTTTTAGAGGACATGGCCACCAACAGCTATCAGTGGCCATCTGAGCGGTCTACACCTAAAAAGATTGCTGCTGGAGTGTTTGAGGTTGATAAAGTAAGTGCACTCCAGGCCCAGATGACTTCCCTTGCCAATGCGTTTATGAAATTTTCAGGTACAGGGAGTGCTCAATCAATTGAATCAGCTGCTGCTTTAGCATCTAGACCTCAGGAGGAGACTATTGAGCAGGTTCAGTATGTATCAAATTTTAATTCTAGGGGATATAATAATAGTTCTACACCTACACATTATCACCCTAACAATAGGAACCATGAAAATTTCTCTTATGCTAATACTAAGAATGTCCTTAATCCTCCTGGTTTTGCCCCTCAAACTCAAGATAATAAAAAGTTAGAAGACCTTGTTGGAGCTTTCATTGCAGAGTCTAGTAACAGGACAACCAAATTAGAGGAGGCAGTCATTGCCATCAACTCAACAGTGAATGGCCACAGTGCAGCTATAAAGAACATAGAGACTCAGCTGGGACAGTTGGTGAATGTTGTAAGTACAATGAACAAAGGGAAGGCCCCAGCTGAACAAGAGAAACCTCAGATGGAGTACTGTAAGGCAATCACTGTGCACCAGGAGGAATCTGAAGAGGAACCTGAATCTGAGGACTACGAAACGCCTACAGGGGAAGCTGAGGAGGACACATCATCTGATGAGGCTGAACAGCCTAACCTTGAGCCTCCTATTCCTTCTCCCACACTGTTGGTTCCCAAGGAAAAGAAAAAGAAAAAGAAGAAAAAGAATAATCAGGTTCAGTTTGATAAATTTATGAATTCTTTTATGAATCTGAATATTAATATTCCTTTTGCAGAGGCATTAGAGATGCCCCAATACAACAGGTTCATGAAGGAGTGGTTAGCAAAGAAGCGAAAAGAAAAGAAGGTTGACACTGTTTATCTTGCTTCCACATGCTGCACCAGAGTACAACAGAAAGTACCTGAAAAAGTAGCAGATCCAGGGAGTTTTTCTGTTCCTTGTAGTTTTGGTACTTATTCTTTCAGAGCATTATGTGATTTAGGTGCTAGCATTAATATCATTCCTCTATCGTTGTACAAAAAGTTAGATATAGGTAAGATTAAATCTACTCCTGTAAAGCTCCAATTGGCTGATCAATCTGTGGTGAGACCAGTTGGTATTGTAGAAAATGTGTTAATCAGAGTAGGTAGATTTTTCCTCCCTATTGACTTGTATGTTATGGACATGATAGAAAATCCTTCAATGTCTGTCATATTAGGACGACCATTCCTCGCAACGGGGCGAGCGATCATAGATATTGAGCGCAGGGAGCTCACTATTAGAGTCGAGAACGAAAAAGAAATCTTTAAAGCAGTTGAAGACTCTAAAGATGAAGTGCTTTACATGGGCTACAGGAAAGGTGCAAGAAAGAGCACATCTGTTGGATTCACAGAACAAAAGCCTCCTTGAAGCACGTGCAACACGTCGAGCTAATGACGTTAAACAAGCGCTTATGGGAGGCAACCCAAGTAAGTTAGTGTGTTTTCTTTTTGTTTTTGATTTATTGTTTGTTTTTGTTCTGTAGGTCTTGTTTTCTTCCTCTCCTTTGCTTTCAAGCTTTCAAGATTCAAAGCTCTCAAGCAAGAAGTCATCATCATTCCAGGCCAGTATTATTCACTCATGTCATTCTTTTATTGTTCTCATGCTTGTTTATGCTTTATTTTTGTTATACATTGAGGACAATGCATACTTTAAGTTTGGGGGTGGATTAGCAAGTTTGTGGAGCCCTTGAGCATCTGAGTTCGGGCTATAGTTTTGAGCTTTCTTTGAATTATGCATATGGTTGTTTTCTTGATGCTACTTTTGCATGATTATGATGTCCTAGGATAGGCTTTCTTGTCAATTTTCAAGCTTGTGATGAGATGTAAGCATAAGTGCCCAAAAAGGGAGACTTTTTAAAATTTTTCTAGGAGATGGCTTGCATGAGTAGAGTTTCTGTCTTGGCTAGATGTGGATTTGAATGCTTAGGAGCGAATTATTGAGTTCATATGCTTGTTGTCACCTCGATAGGTGTAGGGTAGAGCTAAAGAGTTAATTTTTTTGCAAATTAGCATGTTTGATCTTGCAAAGGAGAAAAGAAAAGAATATCTGCTATTTATGCTCATATCGAAAAATCATTCTTGTAGTTACTGTTGAAAAGAAAATTATTATGCCATGGCCTGTGCACAGTTTGCAATGTTTAATAAAGTTTAGGCAAAAAGAGCTACCCCTGTTGTGATCAGTTAGGCCAACCAGAGAAATCTCAGGTTAAGGGTCCCTGCAATGGGTGTGTGAAAGCTAGTGCCACATATACATGCTTAATTTGATTGTTAATTATAAGCACCTAAGTATGGAGATAAACAAACTAATTTGTTGCATTAACTCATTAGTGAAGCCTTAGTACCAGTGTAGAGGGAAGATGAGCTGAGAGTTTAATAATCCAATCCCGAGCTAGTAGAGTCTGATCTTGCTGAGTTAGATCTCGCTTGTGCAAGTTAATTTTAGAGAGCACAGTTATTGAGACAGCAATACAGGATTCGGCTAGTAAGCATTCGGAAGAGCATGGAGAGGTTAGTGTAAAGGATTTGCAGGTTTGTTTGTTAGAAAGAAAAAATGAAAAAGAATTGTTTAGGTGTGAGGATGTTTTTGAGTCTTTAGATTTAGATCAAAGGAAAGCTCCTCCTATTAAGCCATCCCTGATTGAGGCACCTACTTTAGATTTGAAGCCCTTGCCAGATCATCTAAAGTATGTGTATCTTGGGGAAGGTGGGGCGTTGCCCATTATTGTTGCATCAGACTTAATGCCAGAGCATGAAGAGGCCTTAATAAAATTGCTGCAGCAATACCGCAAGGCTATAGGTTGGACGTTGGCTGACATTCAGGGAATTAGCCCATCTTTTTGTATGCACAAAATCACTCTAGAGGAGGGATCCTTTAGGAGTGTTGAGCAACAAAGAAGGCTTAACCCTGCAATGAAAGAGGTTGTTAAAAAGGAGGTGATTAAATGGTTGGATGGTGGGATCATTTATCCAATTGTCGATAGCAATTGGGTGAGCCCTGTCCAATGTGTTCCTAAGAAAGGAGGTGTCACTGTGGTGAGCAATAAAGACAATGAGTTGATCCCAACCAGGACAGTAACTGGCTGGAGGGTTTGCATGGACTACAAGAGGCTTAATAAAGCTACTCGTAAGGACCATTGGCCTCTACCATTTATTGACCAGATGTTGGATAGATTGGCTGGTCAGGCCTACTATTGTTTCTTAGATGGTTATTCTGGGTATAACCAGATTACCATTGCTCCTGAGGATCAGGAAAAAACCACTTTCACCTGCCCGTATGGGACGTTTGCTTTTAGGCGAATGCCTTTTGACCTTTGCAATGCTCCGACAACATTTCAGCGGTGTAGGTTGGCAATTTCTTCTGATATGATTGAGTCCACTGTCGAGGTATTCATGGACGATTTTTCAGTGTTTGGAGGGTCTTTTCATAGTTGTTTAGAAAATTTATGTAAGATATTAAAAAGATGTGAGGATACCCATCTAGTCCTTAATTGGGAAAAATGCCACTTCATGGTGAAGGAGGGCATAGTGTTAGGTCATAGGATTTCTAAGAATGGTCTAGAAGTTGATAGAGCAAAAATCGAGGTGATTGAGAGATTAGAACCACCGAATTCAGTGAAGGGAATTCGGAGTTTTTTGGGACATGTTGGATTTTATAGGAGGTTCATAAAGGATTTCTCAATTCTAGATTAAAATTATTTCCTAGGAAGCTAAAATCTAAATGGTCAGGACCATTTACTGTGGTTGAGGTTTTCCCCCATGGAGCAATTACTTTGCAGGATGAAAAAGATGGGAGAGTGTTCAAGGTGAATGGACAGCGTGTGAAGCATTATTGGGGTGAGGAGTATCAGTCGAAATACCCTTCCCTAAGGTTGGTCGATGATTGAGAGAGCAGGATTTTTGCGGGAGCATTTCACAGAGCAAAATTTTGAGCTCCCAGAGTTTGTTTTGATTTTATTTTTCGCTTATTTGTTTTTAATTTCGATAGGTTAGATTTAATTTTGCATGATTTATTAGATTTTATCTTTAAGTATTTTTATTATTTTTGGTAGTTCAGATTTTATATATTTTGTTTTGAATTTGATTTGATTTTCGGGTTATTTATTTGGATTATCTTTGAATTATTTGTGAATTAATTAAATTATTAGATTTTATCTAAATTTTATTTATTTGAATTTTGTTTAGTTAATACAGATTTTCTCTAAGTTAATTTGACTTCAAGAAAGATTAAATTTGATTTGATTGGTTATTTTTTAATTTAGAAGATTTGGTTTCTATTGTGAAATTTGAATTCTGTATCCAAGATTCTTCAGGTTCAGCAGGTTGTTGCGGCAAGGTTATGGCTGAAGCAAAATCACCTGAATTAGAAGGGATTTCGTTGGAAATTTATTATTTTTACCGTGGGGATTTTCTTTGAATTTTGCAGGTAAATTTGCATGTATCGTCTGATGAAGCCACGTGTCACACAGCGATCATCTGACGGTTTGATTATTTGACAGCGCATACTGATTTACTATGGGCGATTAAAATTCACCACGTTACCGTTGATGGTTTTGAATTTCCTATTTGCACGAGTTTAAATTAAACGGGAATAATATTAAATGCAGGGCAAATCTTTTCAGTTGGGATTTGATGTTGCTGGCGCCTTATTTATTTACAGACAGTGTTTCTTCTGAATTTTTGAAGCTTGGACTGATTAAGCTTAATTAGATCAAGGTATTCTGATCTCCAGAAACCTTTTGCTTGAGCATTTCTTCTAGCCTGGACTGTTGCTGCGGCAAAGAAGATTTTGGAGGTAGTGTTGACTTTTATGATCCACTTTAAGCTTAGTTCTAGTCTCGCGCTTAATTTAAAATTCAGACAGAAAAATTTAAGTTTGGGGGTATAATTGCTAAATTAATGATTCATTGGGGACAATGAATAATTTAAGTTTGGGGGACTTTTTGCTACTCCAATTGTTTTGCTCGAGCATTCCTCTCCTTCATTTAAAATTTGCTAGGTTGTTGAGTAACCGGGGACATTTGTGATACCCACAGTTTGTCTTCGCATCAAAAGATGACCTAGGAAATGTGAAAAATGAAAAGAATTATTATTTGCTGAAAAATTATTTGTTGGAAATTTTGCTAAAAAAAATTCATGGAGCAAAAGTTTTGAAGGATGAATGAAAATCTAGCGGTTTTTTTGTCTCCCAGAACTTAGGTGAGCTTCATCACAAAATGTCGCCATTCTGAGGGGCCAAAGATAGAATAACTAAGAATTCTTGAGCTTTATAAAGAGTATTGAGCCTAGTTGGTGATGAGTTTGAGGCAAGAGTATACTGCACCATAAAGTGGGTCATCCCATGCTTAAGAGCTTATGACTGTAGGGTTGCTTAAAGTCTGAAAAACAAGAATATAAACCCCTTGAAAATATGTGTTCTAATGTGTCTGATAATAGAGCTAGGCTGTGGTAAGTTCTTAGAATTGAGTTTAAAAGTGGTGATTATTTGTCCATGCCGGATGAATCATTTTGCTGCAGCAGAGCTTGGTTTTGCAGAGTGCTCAGGTAAAGGTCTAAGGTAGTGTTGGACTGTTTGGTTTGATTAAGCTATTCTCTGTCTGATGTTTTGAATTCTTGAAGGAAGGTTGGTTAGTATTGCTCGGGACGCACAATAGTTCAAGTTTGGGGTGTGAAAACTGCCCAAAAGGTAGTTATTTAGGCCTCATTTATATAAGGATTTGCGTGTCTTTTATGCTTAATAGAGTTGGTTTTAGATAGATATTACATGTTTTAACCCATTTGGAAGAATGGAAGCTTTGGAAATTATTTTATGCAGAATGCATTGCTGGGCGACTGGAGGGAGCAAATTTTGTGCTGCAGAAAAACTGGGAGCAGAACTGACACATCACAGCTCGTTAGCCAACTTCATGAATCGACTGCTGTTGAGTTATTTTCGGGATAAATGAGCAAGGAGAGCCTTACACGTGTCCAAGTTGACCTAATTCAAGCCTCTTATCCTTCTATAAAAGGAAGTAGTCGTCCAAGTCAAAACCATTCCATGTTTCCTTGGAAGCCGAGTAGTATAGAAAGGTTGGAGACCACTAGAAGACCATCATCCGCAAGCTGATTAAGGAGATTATTATTTTCTTTATTATCTTGTGATTATAGACATGCCTACTGTTGGGTTCCTACAGTGAGTAAAAATATGATATGAAATACTCTAGAATTCCTGTGCAAGTATACACAGTCTGCAGCAAGTAATATTATCAATCCAAGGTCTGAATGAGTTTCCACTTTACCTATTTTGTATAACTTTCTAATGGTTTCAAAGATAATAAAAATGTTGGGTTTTATCGGAGTTATGCTGAAGCAAAATAAATGACAGAACAACGAGTAAACAAATAGACAGACAGATTAAAGACAGGCGCTGGTTAGGCTTTAGTGATTGTTCTAAGATATGCTCTAGCAATATTATTGATCATGCATCTCTCGCAGTATTATTAGCGGATTCCTCCCGGAACTCCGGATCTTTTGGAATATGTTTCAAACCCAATGAAGAGCGATCGATCGAGCACTAGGCAACTGGCTATCCCTAGCTCAGTCACTGGCGTTCACCAATACACAATGATCGTAATGTGGAGAATTGCCACACACTCTCTAAATCATCCCTGAAACTAGAGAGAGCTATCCATACCGGCTGGCCAGGCGGGCATAAAATAAGAATAAGCACAACAATTAACCAAAATGCAATAGTCAATTTATTACTAGAGATGAAGCACAGTAATCACATTATTCCTAACCAACACCCGAAGCTACTTAGTTCATAACAGGCATAGGAATACGAATTACAATCTGAGTAAGCATGTCCATAACCACAATTTAAGAAGGAAAATAAACTCCCTAATCAGCTTGCGGATGATGGTGTACTTGATGATCTTCAATCTCCCTATACTATTCGGCTTCTAAGGGAAAACATGGAATATTTTTTACTTTGACGGCTACTTCCTTTTATAGAAGGATGGGAGGCTTGAATCAGGTCAACTAGGACACGTGTAAGGCTCTCCTTGATCCTTTATCCCGAAAATATCTCAATAGAAGTCGGTTCATGAAGTTGACTAACGAGCTGTGATGTGGCAGTTTCTGCTTCCAGTTTTGCTGCAGCATCGAATTTGCTCCTTCCAGTCGCTCAGCAGCATAATCTGCACAAAGTGATTTCCAAAGCTTCCATTCTTCCAAATGGGTTAAATCATGTAATATCTCTCTAAAACCAACCCTAATAAGCATAAAGGACACACAAATCCCTATATAATTGAGGCCTAAATAACTACCTTTTGGGCACTTATCACCTACTCAGATTGTAACTCGTGTTTCCATGCCTATTATAAACTAAGTAGCTTAGGTGTTGGCTAGGAATAATGTGATTGTTGTGCTTCATCTTTAGTAATATATTGACTATCGCATTTTGGTTAATTGTTGTGCTTATTTCCATTTTATGCCCGCCTGGCCAGCCGGTGTGAATACCTCTCTTTAGTTTAGGGATGATTTAGAGAGTGTGTGGCAATTATCCACACTACGATCATTGTGTATTGGTGAACGCCAGTGACTGAGCTAGGGATAGTCAGTTGCCTAGTGCTCGATCAGTCGTACTTCATTGGGGTTGAAACACATCCCAAAAGATCCGGAGTTCCGGGAGGAATCCGCTAATAATACTGCGAGAAATTGATGTGGACTTTTCCTACCGCAAGCGCACGGGTCAAGTAATAATATAGTGAATAGTAAATTCGAATGTCGTCCTCTGGATTGGATTTTTAAGCAAATCAAGTATTGTGAATTATCTTGCCCAATTTTATTTAGGGATCAAAAAGTGATGAAAAGATGATGATAAAACCAAATCAAAGCAAATAAAAAGAATGGAAATTCAATTGGGAAAACTACTTAGGGAATTGATTTCGCCGATTTCGTTTAGGATTGATTTTAAAGAATAAGTTATTATGCACAATGAAATTATGAGCCAAAGACCCTTTAATCACAACTACCTCTCCCGAGTATAATTGATTCTCATGCAAATTAACCAACTTGATATCCCTATCTAAGTTTATTAATATGCAAGGCAATGAGATCTTTTAACCAATTCTAAAGTTAATCTAAAACCGTCAAGAATTAGAAATTAAACTTTATTCATGCAATCTTGAGTAAGTCTAAATCAAATCCCCTCTCCCGAGCTAGATTCGAAACTTAAATCATCCAACTAATGGCCAATTAATTGAAAGCATTAAATCAAGATTACAAACACAATAACATTGCACAACTTAAACCATAAATCAATCCATAAACTTAATCAACTACATCAATCCCTAAGCTACAAGTTTAGCTACTCATGAATGTAAATACAATCTCAACTAAACATGTGTAAGCCATAAATCTAACTAAAGAAAGAAAAGGGAAAAGAAAACTCAATGTAGGCCGAGTCCCGACGTCCCCGTCACCATCCCCACGAACAATGGGTTGATTTCCAAGTTCCTCCTTTGTTTTCAGCTCCAAAAGCCCTCTATTCTGTCCTCTTTACGGCTCCAAAAGGTCCCAAATTGATCCCCCCAAAAACCTAGCCGAAAGGATGCTTAAATAGCAAAATTTCGTCGTAGCGTCGAGACGCTGTCAAGACAGCGTCGCGACGCTGCTTCTTAAACGCGCGTTCTGAATAAGGAAAAACGGTAGCGTCGGGACGCTTCCTATCGTAGCGTCTCGACGCTGTAAGCTGTACGCGCCTATTCTGATATGGAATGTGAGCGTCGAGACGCTCAAGAGCTAGCGTCTCGACGCTAGCCTGCTGTTGACTGAGATTTGACTTTTCTCCACTTTTACTCCTTTTCATTCCTTTGCATCTTTTCACGCCCCGAGCACCCGATTAACTCTGATATTGCATTATAGCTCCAATCAACCATTTCCTACAAAATAAACATTAAAGTGCAATAAAATGGCCCAAACACCATAAAAGACTAGCTAAATTCAATAAATAAAGATAGCTAGCTATGCTCGCTATCAAATACCCCCAAACTTAAGCTTTTGCTAGTCCTCGAGCAAACTCTAAATCAGACATACAATGGAAGAATGGATGCAACAATCATAACTCAATCCTCAAGGCTCAAAAGTCAATAACCAAGCAAGCAAGAGATATGCACATAAGAACCAATGAGGGAGACAAATTAAAATTTTTCCAAAATTAACTTGCATAAGCGAGATCTATCTCAACAAGATCAGACTCTACTAACCCGGGATTGGATTATTAAACTCTCAGCTCATCTTCCCTCTACACTGGCACTAAGGTTTCACTAATGAGTTAATGCAACAAATTAGTTTGTTTATCTCCATACTTAGGTGCTTTTAATTAACAATTGAATTAAGCATTTAAATGTGGCACTAGCTTTCACACACCCATTGCAGGGACCCTTAACCTGAGTTTTCTCTGGTTGGCCTAACTGATCACAACAGGGGTAGCTCTTTTTGCCTTAATCTTTATTAAACATTGCAAACTGTGCACAGGCCATGGCATTATTATCTTATTTCAACAGTAACAACAAGAATGATTTTTCTTTATGAGCATAAATAGCAGATATTCTTTTCTTTTCTCCTAAGCAAGATCAAACATGCTAATTTGCAAAAAATTAACTCTTTAGCTCTACCCTACACCTATCGAGGTGACAACAAGCATATGAACTCAATAATTCGCTCCTAAGCATTCAAATCCAAATCTGGCCAAGACAGATACTCTACTCATGCAAGCCATCTCCTAGAAAAATTTTAAAAAGTCTCCCTTTTTGGGCACTTATGCTTACATCTCATCACAAGATTGAAAATTGACAAGAAAGCCTATCCTAGGACATCATAATCATGCAAGAGTAGCATCCAGAAAACAACCATATGCAAAATTCAAAGAAAGCTCAAAACTATAGCCCGAACTCAGATGCTCAAGGGCTAAACAAACATGCTAATCCACCCCCAAACTTAAAATATGCATTGTCCTCAATGTATAACGAAGATAAGGCATAAACAAGCATGAAAACCATAAAAGAATGACAGGAGTGAACAATACTGGCCTGGAATGATGATGACTTCTTGCTTGAGAGCTTGGACTCTTGAAAGCTTGAAAGCAAAGGAGAGAAAGAAAACAAGACCTACAAAACAAAAACAAACAATAAATAAAAAACAAAAAGAAAACACACTAACTTACTTGGGTTGCCTCCCATAAGCGCTTGTTTAACGTCATTAGCTCGACGTGTTGACCGTGCTTCAAGGAGGCTTTTGTTCTGTGAATCCAACAGAGGTGCTCTTTCTTGCACCTTTCCTGTAGCCCATGTAAAGCACTTCATCTTTAGAGTCTTCAACTGCTTTAAAGATTTCTTTTTCGTTCTTGACTCTAATAGTGAGCTCCCTGCGCTCAATATCTATTATCGCTCGCCCAGTAGCGAGGAATGGTCGTCCTAATATGACAGGCATTGAAGGATTTTCTATCATGTCCATAACATACAAGTCAATAGGGAGGAAAAATCTACCTACTCTGATTAACACATTTTCTACAATACCAACTGGTCTCACCACAGATTGATCAGCCAATTGGAGCTTTACAGGAGTAGACTTAATCTCTCCTATGTCTAACTTTTTACACAACGATAGAGGAATGATATTAATGCTAGCACCTAAATCACATAATGCTCTGAAAGAATAAGTACCAAAACTACAAGGAACAGAAAAACTCCCTGGATCTGCTACTTTTTCAGGTACTTTTTGTTGTACTCTGGTGCTGCATGTGGAAGCAAGATAAACAGTGTCAACCTTCTTTTCTTTTCGCTTCTTTGCTAACCACTCCTTCATGAACCTGTTGTATTGGGGCATCTCTAATGCCTCTGCAAATGGAATATTAATATTCAGATTCATAAAAGCATTCATAAATTTATCAAATTGAACCTGATTGTTCTTTTTCTTCTTTTTCTTTTTCTTTTCCTTGGGAACCATCAGTGTGGGAGAAGGAATAGGAGGCTCAAGGTTAGGTTGCTCAGCCTCATCAGATGATGTGTCCTCCTCAGCTTCCCCTGTAGGCGTTTCATAGTCCTCAGATTCAGGCTCCTCTTCAGATTCCTCCCGGTGCACAGTGATTGCCTTGCAATATTCCATCTGGGGTTTTTCTTGTTCAGCTGGGGCTTTACCTTTATTCATGGTGCTTACAACATTCACCAACTGTCCCAGCTGAGTCTCAATATTCTTGATGGCTGCACTGTGGCCATTCACTGTTGAATTTATGGCAATGACTGCCTCCTCTAACTTGGTTGTCCTGTTACTAGACTCTGCAATGAAAGCTCCAACAAGATCTTCTAACTTTTTATTATCTTGAGTTTGAGGGGCAAAACCAGGAGGATTAAGAACATTCTTAGTATTAGCATAAGAGAAATTTTCATGGTTCCTATTGTTAGGGTGATAATGTGTAGGTGTAGAACTATTATTATATCCCCTAGAATTAAAATTTGATACATACTGAACCTGCTCAATAGTCTCCTCCTGAGGTCTAGATGCTAAAGCAGCAGCTGATTCAATTGACTGTGCACTCCCTGTACCTGAAAATTTCATAAAAGCATTGGCAAGGGAAGTCATCTGGGCCTGGAGTGCACTTACTTTATCAACCTCAAACACTCCAGCAGCAATCTTTTTAGGTGTAGACCGCTCAGATGGCCACTGATAGCTGTTGGTGGCCATATCCTCTAAAAGTGTGCGAGCATTTTCCACGGTCTTGGACAACAGAGTCCCACCTGCAGCTGCATCAACAATCGTTTTTGTACTAGGAGTTAAACCATTATAAAACAATTGTACCTGAAGCCAATCGGGGTAACCATGCTGAGGACACTTCCTCAGTAGCTCTTTGAATCGCTCCCAAGCTTCGAACAGCTGCTCATCATATTGTTGTTGGAATGTCCCAATCTCGGTCCTTAGCTTGACCGTCTTTGCAGGAGGAAAGAATTTCTTTAAAAAGGCCTGGACCAAAGCATCCCAAGTGGTGATGCTCCCAGGAGCAATAGACTGCAACCAATCACGTGCTTTATCCTGCAAAGAAAAGGGAAATAAACGTAAGCGAATAGCATCCTCAGAGACACCATTAATCTTTACCGTCCCACAAATATCCAAGAATGATTTAAGATGAGAATTTGGATCCTCAGTGGGCGATCCTCTGTATGCACAGTCTCGAGCCATCTGAATGAGACCGGTCTTCAGCTCAAAGTTGTTGGCATTAATCGGTGCATAGACAATTCCCGATTGCTGTCCCTGAAACACAGGCTGAAAATAATCTCTAATAGGCCTAGGCTCCTCAGGTGGATTTTGATCTGCCATTTGAATAATTTCTCTATTTTCCCTTCGAAGCCTAAGAATTGTTCTTTCTATCTCGGGATCAAATGGTATCACTTCTCTACTACTACGCATGCAAAATTAAAAATACCTTAAAAAGAAAAGAAAAAAAAAACAAATATGGAAATAAATAAAGAAAAGGAAACAACTAATCTAAATTAAGGAAAATATAATCTAGAAAAGGAAACAAAGTAGCCTAATATGGAATGCACAAATAAATATGGCAAAGTGCAAATAAGGAAACTAACCTAGAAAAGGAAAAACAAGAACAAATAAGGAAAAGATTACACAACTAAAAGGAAACTAACCTAAAAAAATCAAATATGGAAACAAGAACAAATAAGGAAAAAATGCAACAAACCTAAAAAAGTAACAATACACCCTAAATTAAGATCAAGCAATTTTTCCACAATATCAATCTAGCTAAATGTGCCAATCCCCGGCAACGGCGCCAAAAACTTGATGTGGACTTTTCCTACCGCAAGCGCACGGGTCAAGTAATAATATAGTGAATAGTAAATTCGAATGTCTTCCTCTGGATTGGATTTTTAAGCAAATCAAGTATTGTGAATTATCTTGCCCAATTTTATTTAGGGATCAAAAAGTGATGAAAAGATGATGATAAAACCAAATCAAAGCAAATAAAAAGAATGGAAATTCAATTGGGAAAACTACTTAGGGAATTGATTTCGCCGATTTCGTTTAGGATTGATTTTAAAGAATAAGTTATTATGCACAATGAAATTATGAGCCAAAGACCCTTTAATCACAACTACCTCTCCCGAGTATAATTGATTCTCATGCAAATTAACCAACTTGATATCCCTATCTAAGTTTATTAATATGCAAGGCAATGAGATCTTTTAACCAATTCTAAAGTTAATCTAAAACCGTCAAGAATTAGAAATTAAACTTTATTCATGCAATCTTGAGTAAGTCTAAATCAAATCCCCTCTCCCGAGCTAGATTCGAAACTTAAATCATCCAACTAATGGCCAATTAATTGAAAGCATTAAATCAAGATTACAAACACAATAACATTGCACAACTTAAACCATAAATCAATCCATAAACTTAATCAACTACATCAATCCCTAAGCTACAAGTTTAGCTACTCATGAATGTAAATACAATCTCAACTAAACATGTGTAAGCCATAAATCTAACTAAAGAAAGAAAAGGGAAAAGAAAACTCAATGTAGGCCGAGTCCCGACGTCCCCGTCACGATCCCCACGAACAATGGGTTGATTTCCAAGTTCCTCCTTTGTTTTCAGCTCCAAAAGCCCTCTATTCTGTCCTCTTTACGGCTCCAAAAGGTCCCAAATTGATCCCCCCAAAAACCTAGCCGAAAGGATGCTTAAATAGCAAAATTTCGTCGTAGCGTCGAGACGCTGTCAAGACAGCGTCGCGACGCTGCTTCTTAAACGCGCGTTCTGAATAAGGAAAAACGGTAGCGTCGGGACGCTTCCTATCGTAGCGTCTCGACGCTGTAAGCTGTACGCGCCTATTCTGATATGGAATGTGAGCGTCGAGACGCTCAAGAGCTAGCGTCTCGACGCTAGCCTGCTGTTGACTGAGATTTGACTTTTCTCCACTTTTACTCCTTTTCATTCCTTTGCATCTTTTCACGAACCGAGCACCCGATTAACTCTGATATTGCATTATAGCTCCAATCAACCATTTCCTACAAAATAAACATTAAAGTGCAATAAAATGGCCCAAACACCATAAAAGACTAGCTAAATTCAATAAATAAAGATAGCTAGCTATGCTCGCTATCAGAAATGCATGATCAATAATATTGCTAGAGCATCTTTTAAAACAATCACTAAATCCTAGCCAATGTCTGTCTGTAATCTGTCTGCCTATTTGTTTACTTCTTGTTCTATTATTTACTTTGCTTCAGCATAATTCTTATAAAACCCAATCATTTTTATTACCTTGAAACCATTGAAAGATTCATACAAAATAGATAAAGTGGAAGCTAATTCAGGACTCAGATTGATAATATTACTTGCTGCAGACTGTGTATGCTTGCACAGGAATTCTAGAGTCTTTTCAGATCATAATTTTACTCACTCTAGGAGCCCAACAATTGGCACTAAGGATTTACTAATGAGCCAATGGAACAAATTAGATTGTTTTTACCCATACCTAGGTGCTTTAGATTAAAATTGAATTAAGCATTTAAAAGTGGCACTAGCTTTCACACACCTATTGTAGGGACCCATAACCCGAGTTTAACCCTTGGTTGGCCTAACTGATCCCAACAGGGGTAGCTCTTTTTGCCTAAAATATCATTATTAATTTTCTTTCAAATGTAAGAACAAGAATGATTTTTTCTTTTCAAGCATAACAAGCATATATTCTTTTCTTTCCTCCTAGGCAAGATTAAACATGTTAATTTGCAAAATAATAATAATAATAATAACTTTTTAGCTCTTCCCTACACCTATCGAGGTGAAAACAAGCATATGAACCTAATAATTCGCTCATAAGCATTCAAGTCCAATTCTAAAACAAGAAAAGTACTCCACTAATGCAAGACATCTCCTAGAAAAATTTTAAAAAGTCTCCCTTTTGGGGCATGCACTCATGCTTACAACTCATCAAAAGCTTAAAAATTGACAAGAACGTTTGTCCTAGGGAATCATAATCATGCAAAAATAGCATCCAAAAACAACCATATGCCATAATCACAATAAGCTAAAAAATATAACCCGAACTCAGATGCTCAAGGGCTTAACAAGCAAAGCATGCATCCCACCCCCAAACTTAAAACATGCATTGTTCTCAATGTATAGAAAACTAGAGCCTAAATAAACATGAGAACAAGAAAAAAATGGAATGAGTGAACAATATTGTCCTGGAATGATGACCTTCTCATGAAAGCTAGCTAAGACAAGAGCCACAAAACCACCTACAAAACACAAACAACAAATACATCAAAAACACAAAAACAAAAACACACTCACTTGGGTTTCCTCATATAAGTGCTTGTTTAATGTCTTTAGCTCGACGTGTTGACCGTATATGCATCAGGGAGGTCGAATGTCATGAGATCCACCAATGGTGTTCTTGCTAGCACCTTTTCTGTATCCTATCATTAGCACCTCTGAATGATCCTTAGAGTCCTCGAATGCTTTGAAAACTGTTTTCTCGTGCAGGACTCTCACAATCTGCTCCATGCGCTTGTTGGGTTTTATGTCCTAAAACTCAAAGTTTCTAATCCTATTGAAATAAAGATGTTATTCAATGAATTGTTTGTGTGTATATACTTTAAATCCAATAAGATAAACATCCATGGTTATAATATGAAATACTCGAACTATATCGTAGATATGGACATAGATCAAGTTCTAGTATATAACCTAAATGGTCTATAGTATAGGGATAAGGCTGGGTACCTTATCTTGGTGACACTATGGTTCCAGTCTGCTTTGCGAATAAGGCAAACGACGTGATCCTGGATCGTTCATGTAGAGACGTGCGAGTAGGGGCCTCCTGTGTAAAAGTTGTTCACATAAGACCGAACCAAGAAATAAGTCACTCTTACTTTCTAACGTCGTTTACTGTTAAGACTGACTATTTCATGCGATGACCTAGGTAACTCGATCTTAATCCTGAGCTTACTATGAACTCTTGTTTGTTTGGGATTATCCTTTGATCTGCATATGTGAGAGTGGCCCAACAGAGCCGCTCAATAAGCCTACCATTTTGGGGATAAGACTGGATAAATAGCTGGGGACATAGTATTGCAAGATGGAATTCACTCCTACCTGAATCAGGGATAGTAGAAAGGTTGTTCCCTTAAGTGTTGACTCTGAGGCTTGAACAAAGGGCCCCACCCTCTCATTGGCCCGAGAGGGACTCTGTTTAGTGGTTGGACCATAAACGAATTGTTCATTAGAGGACCAGTGGACTTAAGGAATCAAGAAGTGTTATAGGGGTAAAACGGACTTTTTGACCTATCTATAACTACGAACAACTTGTGAAAAATTTACTTACTAATTATGGTTATATCGAGTGGATAGAAATATATCTACAGTGAGGGGAGTTCAACTACTAGGCTATAGTGGAGTGACCTGGTAGTTAACAGATGTTGGTTAACTAGGTTAAAAGAGTTTAATCGGTTAAACCTCGAACCGCTGGAGCTCATGATCTATAGGTCCATTAGGTCTCCTTGCTAACTTGAGAATAAACTTTGGAACAATATGATGGAAGGAATTATAATAAGTTCAAATTCGGTTTAGGAAAATGGTCGGTCATATTGGATATTACCGACACGTCGGGTTTTGGTTAAACCTAATTTTTAGAGATTTAATATATTTAAATATGATTTAAATATGGAGCACATGAATAGGGATTCATGATTGAAAAATAACATTTCAGAAATGTTCAGGGTTGGTAGCAAAATATTAATTTAATATTAGATATTAAATTAATTATATATTTGATTATTTAATTAATATTTAATTCAAATTCAAAATTCAAAATCGGATTTAAATTTTCAGATTATTAATTATGGAATTAAATAAACTAAAATTCAAATTAATTTGAATTTTAGGAGGTGCAGTGCATGGTGACTAAACTCATGCACTCCCCCTCATTAAGCCACCAAATTACCCACTTAATCTTGGGTCATTTGGTGTCAAATGTTGGTGCATTTCCTCAGCTTTAGTTCCTCTATAAATGGAGGTGAAATTGTTGAAGAAACAAGGTTAGAATCCATAAGGTTATGCTGCCAAAATCTCTCCAAAAACTCAAGAACTCAAACCTCTCTTGAAGCTTGTGTTTCAAGCTCTTTTCCTCTCAAATTTCATCACTAGAGGATCCCACAATCCGTTCCAAAGGCTTGAGGATAGCAAGGAAGATCAAGTGGTGGTTCGTGACAAGTTGGTGAAGAAAAACAATCAACCAAATCATCCAATTTTAAGATTAAAGAGGTTGGTACTCACTGACCTTGTTTTTCTACATATGAACAACATGTTTTGTATGATCAAATTGAAGTAATTATGTTCCTAAGATCCAAAATTGCTTCCGCATATTAGATATTAACACATTTAGCGCTCTATGTCAATAATTACTCGTCCAGTAGCAAGGAATGGTCTCCCTAATATGACTGGTACAACAGGATTTTCCTTAACAACCATAATAAAGAAATCAATAGGGAGAAAAAATCTACCTACTTTAATAAGAACATTTTCAACTATTCTTTATGGGCTTCAACTATTCTATATGGGTTGACTACTGATTGATCAGCCAATTGGAGTTTCACTACGGTAGGTTTAATCTCTCTTATATTTAATTTCTTACATAAAGATAAAGGCATAATATTAATACTAGCACCTTAATCACATAAAGCACGAAAAGAATAGGTACCAAAATTACAGGTACCAAAAAAACTTCCTGGATCAGTAAGTTTGTTAGGTATCTCTCTGCTATAATAAAGCGCTACAAGTGGAGGTGGGGTACACTATTTCCATCTGTTTCTCCTTCTTTTTCTTGGCAAGTCACTCCTTCATGAACTTTTTGTAGTTAGCATCTACTCCAGTGCCTCTGCAAAATGAATGTTAACATTTAAACTCATAAAAGCATTTCAACATTTTTCAAAATGGGCTTTTGAATTTTTCTTTTTCTTTTTCTTCAATTTTGGAACCTGATAACTGCCCAAAAGGTAGTTATTTAGGCCTCAATTATATAGGGATTTGTGTGTCCTTTATGCTTATTAAGGTTGGTTTTGGATAGATATTACATGTTTTAACCCATTTGGAAGAATGGAAGCATTGGAAATTATTTTGTGTAGATTATGTTGTTGGGCGACTGGAGAGAGCAAATTCTGTGCTGCAGCAAGACTGGGAGCAGAACTGCCACATCACAACTCGTTAGCCAACTTCATGAACCGACTTCTGTTGAGTTATTTTCGGGATAAAGGAGCAAGGAGAGCCCCACACGTGTCCAAGTTGACCTAATTCAAGCCTCCTATCCTTCTATAAAAGGAAGTAGTCGTCGAAGTCAAAAGGAATTCCATGTTTCCCCTTGGAAGCCGAATAGTATAGAGAGATTGAAGATCATCAAGAACACCATCATCCGATAGCTGATTAAGGAGTTTATTTTCTTTATTAACTTGTGATTATGGACATGCCTACTCAGATTGTGATTTGTATTTCCATGCCTATTATGAACTAAGTAGCTTAGGTGTTGGTTAGGAATAATGTGATTGTCGTGCTTCATCTTTAGTAATATATTGACTATCGCATTTTGGTTAATTGTTGTACTTATTTCCATTTTATGCCCGCCTGACCAGCCGGTGTGAATAACTCTCTCTAGTTTCAGGGATGATTTAGAGAGTGTGTGGCAATTATCCACACTACGATCATTGTGTATTGGTGAACGCCAGTGACTGAGCTAGGGATAGCCAATTGCCTAGTGCTTGATCGGTCGTACTTCATTGGGGTTGAAACACATCCCAAAAGATCTGGAATTCCGGGAGGAATCCGCTAATAATACTGCGAGAAATGCATGATCAATAATATTGCTAGAGCATCTTTTGGAACAATCACTAAATCCTAACCAGCGCCTGTCTTTAATCTGTCTATCTATTTGTTTACTCGTTGTTCTGTCATTTATTTTGCTTCAGCACAATTCTTATAAAACCAAATCATTTTACCATCTTTGAAACCATTAGAAAGTTACACAAAATAGGTAGAGTGGAAACTAATTCAGGACTCGGATTGATAATATTACTTGCTGCAGACTGTGTATACTTGCACAGGAATTCTAGAGTCTTTTATACCATATTTTTACTCACTCTAGGAACCCAACAGAACCAAAATAGTAGGGGAAGGGACAGGGTATAACGTCCCAGGCCCAGGATTCGGAATCCGGATTTGGCACCTAACAGCCCCGACATTCCCCTACGACTTGGCCACGCCACCATACTGGTTGAAACTACTTCTACGATTGAAGAATGTCCCCACAAACCAACACGAGGTCCTTTTAGCATGCTTTGTCCTCACTCACATGCTTCTTAGGAAAATTCCCAAGAGGTCACCCAACATAGAACTTCTCCAAGCCAAGCACGCTTAACTTCAAAGTTCCTAGGTGCACATTGTTGGTATAGGTAGTATCTATCAATTCATTTATGCTTATCTTGACCATGCTTTCATATTCTCAGGATCCCTCTCATTCAGATGTGATCTTGGTTCATTCATGTACCCCTCCTAACCTCGGGCGCCACATAGGGGGCTCAGGATTAAGCTTTTCAGCTTCGTTTGAGGATGGGTCATCTTCAACTTCCCCAGTAGTGCCTTCTGGTTCATCAGTCTTCTATTTTTCAATTGCTTGAACTTCGTCCTCGTAGTGCATAGTGATGGCTTTACAATACTCCATGTCCCAACTGAATCTCGATGTTCTTTATAGTTGCACTGTGGCCCGTTACTGTGGTATTGATGACAATGACTGCCTCCTCAAGCTTATTGGTCCTGTTACTTGATTCTATAATAAAATCTCCAACAAGATCCTCAAGAGATTGTTTATTTTCTTGCTTTTGAGGGGCAAAACCATGAGGATTTAAAACATTTTTATTATTAGCATACGAAAAGTTCTCATAATTCCTATTGTTAGGGTGATAGTGTGTAGGTGTAGAATTATTATACCCCCTAAAATTAGAATTTGATGCATACTGAACCAGTTCCATGGTGGTCTCCTCCTGAGACTGAGATGCAATGGCAGCAGTTGACTCAATTGGTTGTACACTCTCTATACCTGAAAACTTAAGGAAAGCATTAGCTAGGGAGGACATTTGGGCTTGTAGAGCACTTACATTATCAATCTCGAACACCCCAGCTGCCACTTTCATTGGTGTAGACCGCTCAGATGGTCACTGATAGCTATTGGTAGCCATATCCTCCAGTAGTGTATGTGCATTCTCCACAATCTTGGACGATAGAGTCCTACTTGCAGCTGCATCAATAATAGTCTTAGTATTAGGATTTAGACCGTTATAGAAGAGTTGGATCTGCAACCAGCCGGAGTATCCATGCTGAGGGCACTTTCTTAGTAGTTCCTTGTAGCGCTTTCGTGCCTCGAACAGTTGTTCATCGAACTGCTGCTGGAATGTCCCAATTTCGGTCCTCCGCTTGACCGTCTTAGCAGGAGGAAAGAATTTCTTCAAGAATGTCTGGACCAAAGCATCCCAAGTGATGATGCTCCCAGATGGAATAGACTGCAACCAATCCCTCGCTTTATCCTGCAATGAAAAAGGAAACAAGTATAAGCGAATGGAAGATATATGTTAAATAGTTTATTAGAATGTGTGGATATTAAAAGATATATATCGTCAAATTTTTTAAAAAATAAAGAATCTAGCAAAAAAAAAAAATCTAGGAATTGACGTTTAAAAATGAATTTTCAAATAAGGCATGATCTTAAGAGATGAAAATCTATAAATATAGATTTCTTAGAATAAGGAGGCTCATGGTAGGTTTACCTATAAGGGTAAAAACAAAAAAGCAAAGAGAGATTTTGCCGGTGGCCATAATTTTGGTTTGTTTGGGGTTGATTTTAGGAGTGAAAGTAATTAGGGAAAATTACCTTTTTGGTCCCTGAGTTTTGAAGGATAGGTGCGTTTGGTCCCTGAGTTTTCAAAATAGACCTTTTTAGTCCCTGAGTTTTGGGAAATAGGTTTAAAAGGTCCCTAAGTTTTCAAAATGGACCTTTTTAGTCCTTGAGTTTTGAGAATTATGTTTAAAAAGTCCCTTATATTATTTTTTTAATTTTTATAAATTAATACTTTTTAATTTTGTTAATTTAAAAAATCATTCAATATTAAAATATAATAAAAATTATTAGTTTAAAAAAGTTGAAAAAATAAAATGAGGGACTTTTAAAACCTATTTCTCAAAACTTAGGGACTAAAAAGGTCCATTTTGAAAACTTAGGGACCTTTTAAACCTATTTCTCAAAATTCAGGGACTAAAAAGGTCTATTTTGAAAACTCAGGGACCAAACGCACCTATCCCTCAAAACTCAGGGACCAAAATGGTAATTTTCCCAAGTAATTATGAAAGAATTTTAACCATTTTAAGGTATTTGATCAAATTGATTTTATTTTATTAATTTAAATACGATCACTTTTCAATTACCTTGATTTGTAGAATCTGGTGAAGACACTTTTGAAATTAGCTTCCGTTGTAATCTGTCACCTCTTTCTAGAGATTTTAAAAAATTACTCTTATATTCTCCCCTAGTTAGCTTATGTGTTGATGCATTTGTGATATGGTTACTTTCCTATTTGACAATTTCACCATAATTTTTTTTTTCCTTGAAACAAATATGTTATATTTTTCTTCTTCATTTTCAAGTCACAGTTACAAACCAACAATTTATTATTCAATAAGTTTTAAGTTTTATATTTATTGTTTAAGGAAACAAATTATATCAACAATTTATTTATTTTTGCTTGGTCCATTAATTAATTTAATATTTTATTTTATATAAAAATTAATTTTCCTAATATTTTATCAAATAATTTAGTGTAATTTCAACATAATTTTTATAACTGAAGTCATATAAAATTTTTAAATAATCTTCTTCTAACCATTTTAAATATGAAAAATTAATATAAAAACAATAGAAATGATATATTTATTTTAGTAATTTTAGCTAAATCACAACAATTTAGTATCAGTTTACTAAACACTCTAACTTACTTGTTGTGGTTTAAAGTTGAAATTTATCAAACGCTAATTTACTTCTTATTACAACTGATTTTTCTAAAAGCATAGTTGGTAGCAATTATTTTAAAAGGTACATCAATCCCAACATAAGCCTATGTCAAACAAAAAAAATGGTAAACCTACCACCAGCACCAGCCTTTGCTTTTTTGTTTTTACCCTTACACGTAAACCTACCACTAGCCTCCTTATTCTAAGAAATCTATATTTATAAATTTTCATCTCTTAAAATCATGTCTTATTTGAAAATTCATTTTTAAACTTCAATTCCTAGATTTTTTTTTTTTTTTTGCTAGATTCTTTATTTTAAAAAAAAATGGTGATATATATCTTTTAGAGCTCGTTGCATATAAAATAAAATTGACCAAAATATTAGCAAAAATGGCAGCCCTAAAAAAGAATTGCAAAAATGACAAAATATTATACTCAGAGGGTCTAAATTACTAAATTACCCTTCTTGTCACTCATAGAATCTACCAGTGGTAGAATTATATCATTGATAGAAACGTATCACTAAATACTTTTCTATCAGTGATAAAAATCTAACTTTCTATCACACGTTTCTATCATTGATAGAAACATATCACTTATAGATTTCTATCAGTGATAGAAATTTATCTTTCTATCAGTGATAGAAATCTCCTATCACTCTATCACTAATAGAAATGTTTTTATCAGTGATAGAAACGTATCATCGATAAATTTCTATCAATGATAGAAAGTTAGATTTCTATCACTGATAGATTCAACTCACTAATTTACCTTATATTCTAGTTATCATTTAATAATAATCAGTTAAATTTTAGATATTTCGATTCACATCCTTCATATTCTCTTGCATTCTCTGCACAACAATACCGATCTAAAGGTTTCTATCAGTGATAGAAATATTTATATTCGTCAATTGCTTTGTACTATACATTCTAATAGGATCAACATGAAAAGAAAAAAAAAACATAATAAAAAGACGTAAAAATATTATTTGAAAAATATCAAAGTATCACAATAGGTTTCTATAGTGATAGAATCTATCACTGAAAGGTTCATATTAGTAATAGAAAGATATATTTCTATCTGTGATAGAAACCTATCACTAACAGATTTCTATCTTTCTATCACTGATAGAATAGATAGAAGATTTCTGCATTTTGTTTGGAAGTTGTTATTGTTTTCTATTAGTGATAGAAGATTTCTATCACTAATAGACCTATCAATGATAGATTTCTCTTAGTGATAGATTTCTATCAGTGATAGATTTCTATCAGTGATAGAAACGTATCACTAATAGAAAACTATCTTTTCTATCACGGATAGAAAACTATCATTTTTGTTTCTAAAACCTATGTCACTGATTTTCTTTTTATAGATGTCAAAGCAAAACAACATGGAAATAGAACCGGAAGAAAAGAAAACACAAAGCGGAACTTGAAATTTAAAGAAAGGAAAACCTCACCAAAACAAAAAAAACAAAAAACAAAAAAACAAAAGATATGTACAAAATTATCATGTAATCAAATACACTATAGATTTCTATTAGCAATAAATTTCTATCAGTGATAGAAATCTATCACTGGAAGATTTCTATGGAAGATTTCTATTAGCAAAAGATTTCTATTAGTGATAGATTTTATCAGAAATCTATTAGGGATAGAAATCAAAACAGGGGCAAAATGGGAATTTAAAAAATGATTTAAAAAATTTTGCTATCTTTGCAATCTTTTATAAAACTTGCTATATCTGTAATTAACCATTCGAATTTAGTCATCCATTACAATTTTCCTACCTTTTAATATCCACACATTCTAATGAACTATTTACTACTTTATATCTTTCTAGATTTCAAATTTAAATCTATTTTATTCAAAATTTGATGGTGCATATCTTTTTATATCTGCAAATTCTAATTAACTTCTTAAGATTTTACATCTTTCTAGATTTCAAATTTAAATTCATTTTTATTCAAAATTTGATGATTAAGGTTAACTACATAGATTTTTTTTTTTTTTTTTAGAAAGAAATACAGTAGAAATTAAAGAAAAGAAACCATTGGCTGTGGGATAGGTCCCCCACTATTGGTATCATCACCACAAATGTCAGATAAATTAAAATCAATTAGCCAAAATGGAAAACAGTGGTCCCAAATTTCAGAACTACCACTTAAGCACGCCTTCCTTGCTAACAAATGTGTCGTTTGGTTATGCTTCCTCTTCACGTGATAGAAGCCTTCAACATTCGTACCAGAGGTTATGCATTTCGCTTCCTCGATAAAAATCTGCACTTCAGATTCATCATCATCACTTCCGTTAAGGAGCTGGATAACCTGGAGAGCGTCGCTTTCAACGTGAACCGGAGGTGAATCCCCAGGTAGTGCCCGGAGACCTTCACTGATCGCTAAAGTCTCCAATCACTTAATTTTCCAGGGTCTGGCTATATGTCGATAACCCGCACCCAGGATCTTTCCGTCCGCCTGCCGGAGTATCCATCCCACTCCCCCTCGTTGGTGTTCTTCAGACCAGGCAGCATCACAGTTTAATTTCCACATCCCATTCGGAGGTCGTATCCATCCTAACGAACTCGAAGATTTCAGATCTAAAAGAGGTATGCATTGCTTCGCTCCATCTTTTCTTTGCATTTCCTCCATGTAGTTTGTAATCTGATTCTGAAGCATGATGGAATTTGGTTGTATCTGATTGTGGTGGATTCGATTTCTGTAATGCCAAATCTGCCAGCAAAGTATTAGGCTTCTACTCATCTTGTCAATCTCCCCATCTCCCGATTCTGATTTGTTCCAAATGCTCTCTAGATACTCCATAGGCTCCTTGTCGTCCCTGCCATTCAAACAGAGTAAGTCAGATGGGTGAAAATTTTTTTACCAAAGTCCCTTTATGACTTTGCATCCCCAGAAAAGATGTGAAGCTGTCTCCTTTCGATTCCTGCACAAGAGACAAGTTGTATTCAGATCAATGCCTTTCTTATACAGATTAGCAAGAGTAGGAAGAATATCCTTAAAAATACGCCACCCGCATATCTTAATTTTAGAAGGGAGAGGGGTATTCCAGAAATTTTTCCATAAGGATATTTGGTGGCTGGGGTTGGAAACTGAAGCCAATGGCTGGCTCTGAATTTGCATTCCAAGCCTATAAGCGCTTTTGACCAAAAAATGCCCTTTAGGATCATAATGCCAAATAATTACATCCTCCTTTTGTTGAGGACTCAGGGGGATGTTCAGAATCATCTTAGCATCCTGATCAATATATAGATTTCGGACCATTCTCTCATTCCAAGATCCATCTCTATTGATTAGATTAGCCACCGTGAGGTTGTGAGTATAATGATGAGGGGCAATCGGCTTGCATGACCCCTCCCTTGGAATCCAAGGATCTGAGGAGGCTTCAATGCTAACACCACTACCAATTCTCCAACGAAAGCCCTTATTAAATAACTCACGACCCCAAAGTATGCTTCTCCAAACATAGGAAGGGTTATTGCCAATCGAAGCTTTTAGAAAATTTCCATTTTTGTAATATCTTCCCCTAAGCACCTTAGCCAAAAGACTATTAGGGGATTTGAGTAGCCTCCAACTTTGCTTAGCTAACATAGCTTGGTTAAAGATAGTGAGATCCTTAAAGCCCATTCCACCAAGAGTTTTGTTAATGCAAAGCTTTTTCCAACTTTGCCAATGGATTTTGTTACCCTCTTCGGAATCTCCCCACCAAAACCTAGCACACAAAGAATTAAGATCATTACATAGATTTAACGGAAATTTAAAGCAACTCATAGCATAGTTAGGAATTGCCTGGGCCACTGATTTTATTAAAACTTCCCTTCCTGCCGTCGAGAAGAATTTGCCTTTCCAACCTTGAAGCGTCTTCCAAACTCTATCTTTGATTTGGTTGAAAATATCCTTTTTGTTTCGGGCATTTTGACTTGGGAGTCCAAGATATTGGCCTAGCGTCCCTGAATGTTTCACTCCATGGGTATCCTTCACAGCTTGAATATCTTCCACACTTGTGTTTGGGCTCACCATAAACATAGATTTCTCTAAGTTCACCGTTTGCCCTGATGCCTTCTCATAAGTATCAAGAATTTTTTTTACTGACCTGCAATCTTTGTTAGTAGCTTTGAAAAACAGAAGACTGTCATCAGCATAAAACAAATGAGAAATAGAAGGGCAATGTTTAGTGATACTCAAACCTGTGATGTCCTTATCTCTTTCTGCAACATTTAAAAGACTCGAGAGTCCTTCTGCACAGATGAGAAAAAGATATGGGGATAAAGGATCACCCTGTCGAAGCCCCCTAGTCGGCTGAAATGCAGATAAAAGGGATCCATTCAGCAGAACTTGAAAACTCACAGATTCTACACAACCCATGATCAGGTTGATCCATGCATTACTAAAACCCATTTTACCCATGATACTCCTGATATAAGTCCATTCAACCCTATCATAGGCTTTACTCATGTCAAGTTTTAGACCCACCGTTCCCACCTTACCCAATCTTTTATTTTTGATCGCATGTATACATTCAAACCCCAGGATTGCGTTGTCAGTAATTACATAGATGGACCAAATTGGAACCAAAATTTCATAAATGTCTAGTTTTGAAAAGAATATTGGCTTTGTCTTAAGCCAAGTCAAAATAGAGGTATATTTACATCAATACCCATTGTACTATATTTAAATACATAAAATAAAGATAATTAATTAAAAGAATCCAAATCTTTTCCTAAAATATCTCCTCCGTAATAATTACCTCCCATTAATCTCTTCCCATTCTCTCTTCCAAAAAAAACTCCTCAATTCTCTCAATTTTCCTTTCAAACCGCCAAATTAGTATCTCCCTATCATACTCCACACAACCTTGCCACCGATTACAGACTCAAAATGCCATAATTATATTTTCTTTATTTAATTAACTATATGGTTTGTTTTCCCGATGTTCATATATGTAACGCCTTGCGTTATAAAAGTTAAGCTAATTCTAGATCAATTGGGTCTATTCCCTAAAGTTTGTATCAAGAATTTAATGATAGCCGTTAAGTTGATGAATTAAATTTCTTGAAATTTAGAGAAAAGAGATTTTTATTAAATCTTTATTTCTCTAATGTGGGAATTTTATTCTAGTTCTTATTCCCTAAATTCAAAAAGCAACCCAAATTTACTTTCAATTAGATTTTATCTCAATCCTTTAGGTTCATTATTGTGCGTTTTCAAAATTGGAAATTTAGAAAGAATTTTCCTTATCTAAATTGATTGAGTTCATTTGGAAAAATTTTAAATTCCTATGCTTTTCCTTCATTCTATTTAGGAGTGATCATTGGTCGGTCGGAGTCAGTTTTAGGGTCAAACCGATGCCGACCACCGACATGTCGGTTTCCAGCGATCGATTTTCGTTGATTTGAAAGTGGTTGGTTACGTCGACCAACCGAGCACACTAGCGGTCGGTCGGTTATGATCAGTTTCAAGATTCCGGCGAGAGTGAGGAAGAAGATAAAAGAAAAGGAATGAAAAAGGAAAGAAGAAGAAAGGGAAAAAAGGGAGAGAAATATCGACTTAAAAAAAGTACAAGAAGAAGAAGATAAAAAAATGGAAAAAAGAAGAAAGAAAACGTACAGAGTAAAGGAAGAAGAAGATGAAAAAAACCAGAAAGAAGAAGAAAAGAAACTTACGAGATGGAGATGAAAGAAAAAAATGGAGAAATGAAAACGAAAGAAAATAAAAAAAGAGGGAGAGAAGCAAGAAAAAACTCAGAGACAAGAGACAACTGAAATAGAAAAGAAAAAAAAAGATGTAAAAAGAGAGAGGGGAAGAAGAGACGTTAAAACATTTTTTTTAAATGTGTCCTTGGGAAGACCATCGCCTGATGGTCTTCCCAAGGCTGGCACTTGGCTGTGACGTGATGTACTGTTGCAGCGTGCGCAAACAGGTACTTTTTTATTATTAAATTTGGTCGGTTTTCGTCATTTTGGAGTAGTCGATCGACCGACAGGTCAGTTTTACTCTATGTAAAACCGACCCCAACCGAAATTATAGAAAATCAGCCGACCGACGTCAGTTTGATCGATCGGCTCAGTTTTTTGGCTTTACTTGCTCACCCCTAATTCTATTTATTAAAAATTTTTAATTGGAGGAATTAAATAAAACAACAAGAAAACTCTAGCCCCAAAATCTTTTTTCCTCTCTTTCTCTTCACGCATTAGCCGTTCACCCCCTCCCCCCAATCGTCTTCTTCTTCTCGCACGTGTCAGCCCCTTTGTGATCTTCTTCTTCTTCGTTGGCCAGCAATCGTCGTAGCCGCACAACCCTCTCAGCCCCTGTCTTCGGCGATTTCACGAGCATCTCCTCCCTCTCCGTTCATTTCCCACTGGCAAGCAGCACCCATGGTCGCCGATCTCCTCCTCCATCCCATGTGTTCATCAACCAATCATCGGGTCTGTTGCTCTTTTCCTTCTCCCTCGTTCTTCCTCTCTTTTTGGCATGAGCAACAAGAGATCCGTGAGGTTGTGGAGTCTTAGTGCCCGATCTGCAAAGCTCAGGCATTTTCACGTCGTTTAGTCGTCCTCTCTCTCGGTCCAGCGAGTCTCACGCTATTTTTGACCCTCATACGTCGTGTGTCCGACGTTCCGGTAAGTTTGACTTTTGACCCACTCAATTTTCTTCGAGTTTCAAGCATACCCATCCGGATCAAGACCTTGGATTGTGTTTAGAACATGACCCATTCATTATCAACTCTAGAATTGTAGGATTAGGTGTGTTCCTTTGTTGTCCAGCAGCGTCTTGGGTGAAATAGGTGTTCGGCAAATACCCATAGCCTGAAAGGGTCTCAACTCAAGTACCCATAGCCTAAGGAGTTTGGGTTGGTGGATTCGAATCTTATTGGACACGTTTTAGCAAGGAGTCAGACCCTTTTCGGTATGGTTCAGCGACTCTTAGCATACTTAACGCATTCTAGTTTTGTTTAGAGTGTTTTAAAGTATGTTAGATCGGTCTCTAACCCTTAGAAACTCTCTGTTTTATAGATTCGAACTCTGTCAGACACTTTTTAGCAAAGACCCAAGTTTCCTTTGGGAAGTTTAAGGTGGTAAGTCCCTTTTAGATTCTTTGAATTTAATTTAGAGTGTTTTAGAGTCGCCTCTAACTATTGGGTGTGCTTTGTTTGAAGTTTGATCCAACTCGAACACTTTCAGGTACCTCCAAGCAATGATCATGTTCGTGTTGGAAAAGCTAGGTGGTAAGGTTTACTTAGACCTTTCTAATTGTGTTTAAGTGCCTTTGGCTAGCTTTTGATGCTCGAATGTCTTTGTCTAAGGAAATTATACTTGTTCCAAGTCATCGAGTTAGCCTTCAAGTTTGCATTGAGTTTGTTTAGTAAGAAACTCTTCCCTATGTGTCTTTTAGGTTCTAATAAGGTGGTTAAGCTCAATTCTGATCTCTATATGTTATCCTTGTTGTTAGGAGCTTGCCTAGATTGGTTTAGAAGCTCTTGATCTAGTCTAGGAGCATTTAGAGCTTCCGATAAGTGAAATTCTACCTTTTGAGTTTGTTTGCTTGTGTGCTAGCATGTTGTGTGTTTTTATTTGTTTGGTTTCAATATATGTTGGATGTATGTATATGTTGTTATGCAAATAATGAGTTTTGAGTATGTTGAACTGTTGTGATATCTGATATGTCGAACTGTTGTGCTGAAGTATGTTGAATTGTTGTAGTGCAATATTGTCATGATAAGCATGTTGTTATCATGTTGTGGTTGGTTGTAAAGCATGATTTTGCTGTGAGCATATGCTGTAATTTTGGTTGTTGCATTGACTGAAAGCATGACATGAGTTAGAAAGCATGTTTGGGATGTGCATTCTGAGTTGTGAGCATGTCATTGGCATAAAACATAGTCTAGAAGCATGATGAGTAGGATTCATGCATTCTCGTGAGATTGTGAGGTCAGAGGACCTTGTGTGTTGAAAAGGAAAGTTAGGTGAATACCAGGTGCCTCAGGTAAAAATGGTCGAGGAGTGGTATGTCACCAATGGATTAAGAGGAGCATCGGGTGCCTTGGGTAATATGGCCAAGGGGCGATGCACAGTTCGAGGCCTTGGGTAATATGGTCAAGGATCGAACGCTGAGCATCATAGAGAAACGTCGAGACCCTTGGTAATATGGTCAGGGGTCAGCGTGACTCGAAGGAGTCAGTCTCATAGAGGTTTGTAAGGGCTATGAGTGTTGAGGGAGCTTATGGAGCTTGAGAGGAGACTGAGTTTGAATGGCATGATGTGGAATTCATGTGTTTTGAGTATGCATGACATGGTTCGGAATTCATGTGTTTTGAGTGTGCATTGCATGGTGCGGAATTCATGTGTTAGGTGCATGGTTGTTGCACGATTGTATTATTTGAGTATGGTTCTATGTGTTGATTGCTCACCTTATATATGAGGCATGATATTGTAGTTGAAAAGCATGACACTTGTCATGTATATGTATGTTGTTTGATGACTCTTCAGGTGTGAGCCACTTACTCATTACCGTGGCTTTTGTACTGACCCACCACTAGGTTTTTGATAGCGCGCATAGCGAGCTATTTTTTCTATTCATTTTAGTTAGTCTTTAATTTGAGTATTATTTGACCAATTTGATACACTTTCATGTTCTGTTTGTAGGAATTAATTATTGGAGTTAAATCGAGAAATTGGAGTTGATCGGGTGTTCGGGACGCTAAAAGAAGCCAAAGGAACAAAAAGGAATCAAGTTGGAGGCTTATCAAAAGTGGAAGACCCGAGAGCTTGTGTCAAGATGCGGTCATTTTGGCGTCTCGACGCTGCTAAAATATCCTTAAATAGAATGGACGGTAAAGACAACAGCGTCGCGACGTTGCCCCTAGCATCTCAACGCTATCAAGAATTTCCATATCAGAATAAGGCGGCAAGCGACAGCGTCACAACACTGTACATAGTGTCTCAACGTTGTCAACAGATTCCTATAAATACAATCTTATGTTCTACGGCCAAAGGAGTTCAATTGGAGAGATTTTAGCCTTAATTTTGACTAGAGACCTTCTGTGGGAGCTGAAGCAAGGCCAAGGAGTGGAAACCAAGCTTGAAGATGAGAATGACGGGGACGTGTCGGTTTCAACGGATTCAAGAGTTTTCCTATCTTTTCCTTACCTCTAGCTAGTTTTTTTTGGCTTTTTTCATATCTAGCTTATATCGTAACGCCATGTATGAGTAGCTTGACGTGTTTCTTAGGGATTGATGTAGTCGTTTATGTTTATGGATTGATTATTGAGATGTTTTGTGCACTTATTTTATGTAGGCAATTATGTTTACATGTTTTCAATTAATTGGACACTAGTTGAATGATCTAAGTGTTGAATCTTGCTCGGGAGAGAAGATTTAGCGTAGACTTATTTAAGATTGCATGACTAAAGTAGAAATTCTAAGATCGAGAGATTTAGAATAGCTTGTCAAAAGAACTAAAAGTCTTGCATGTTAATTAACTTAGATAGGGATATCAAGTTAATTAGATGCATGAGAATCAATTATGCTAGGGAGAGATAGTTGTGATTTACGGTTCTTAGACTTATAAAATAATTGCACGTTACAATTCATTCCATTTAATTAATCCTAAACTAAATAGACGAAATTAATTCCTTGAGGACTCTTTCAATTGAATTTCAAACTTTTAATTTGCATTACCTTTGTTTTCAATATCTCATTCTTTTTTTATTCTTAAATAAAATTGAGTGAAAGTATTCACGGTACTTAGTTTAACTAGAAAACCAATCTAGATGACGACATTCGATTTAACAATCACTATATTATTACTTGACTCGTACACTTGCAGTAAGCAACATAAGTTTTGCATGTGATGAGATCATACTCAGATTTGGTAATGAAGAGGAGGTTTGAAGGAAAAGACCATTAGATACCTGGTTTTGTTGATTTATTTTTATGGTTAGAGTTTTGGTTGGTTTCTAATAAAGTTGTTGGTTCTCCCGTTTGGCAGTTGTAATAGACTCAAGTTTGTGGTTTCTTTTATTTAGGGCGTGTCACTTTCTTAACTGCATTTGTTACGAGATCTGACTTGTATTGCATTTACTTGAGTTTTGGAGTAGTTCTTAGTTTATTGAGTATGTTTGGGGATGTTGTCAATTGAAGGAGAGGTTGTGTTATGATTATAGAAGTGTGCATTTTTGCTTCTCAGGTATCGAAAATTTTTTGTTAGTTGTAATCGTGTTGTTATGCTGCCAAAATTTTCGGGACATTAGGTTGACATGAGAGTAAATGTTTAGTAATGTTCCCCTAGTTTAGGTTGAATTTTGGAGGTGTTACAGTTGTGATGCCCGAGAATAGGAGGGGCACATGAATGAATCGAGATCACATCCGAATGGGAGGAAATAAATATTAATAATACAAATTTTTAATTTATTTAAAATGGATAAAATGCTTAGTTGTTGATCTACATATTTTTTTTTTTATAATTTAGTTCATTAATATAAAATTTTCAGACATATCCATCGACATGAACATTTTTTCTATATTTCCATTGACATATCCTTAAAATTGAAACCTCAACATTTCCACCGTCATTGATATTTAAAATAAAAAATCTTGAGCAAAGTACATTCAATACCCAATCATAGCATTCACTCTTTATAATGAATAAGATTCCAATACTAATAATAGAAAGATTTTAACTATGATGTATCATATGGTTGGCCAATTCAAAACTTATTCCAGAATCAAGGACTTGAAAATAATTGGAGATAAAAGAAAAATAAAATTTCAAGCTGATAACCCTTTTCCAGCTTTTCATATAATACACAATGAACTAGCAAATCAAGATCACTTCACTATGCATGAACGAACAAACAGACCGCAACAAAAATGTTTGCTAAAAAGGAGAAATGGGCAACAGATGGATACCCTTTGAGATTCATAACTACAGAAGTGATACGTACAGTCTGAAAAAGGATTCTTAGGCTGATGTAGCCACTTCAGTTTTGCTCTTCTCTTCCTTCAGTTTCTTCCAATTTTCGACGCCGTCGATGATCTCCCCAGTTTTTATGAGGTAACGTACTCGTTTTCCATTTTCAAGGGTTTTGTGACCGACCCGGCTTGCTACATTCTGTTCTTTTGAGTAAAGCATCACATTGGAGCTGTGGATTGGTGCTTCAATCTGAAACATCAGAACCGAGCTAAATGTAAGTTGACAACGAGAAATTAGACTAAGAAGTGAGACTAATCTGCCAAACATGAGACCATGAAGAAGTAATCAAATAAAGAATCCAGTTCACACCAAAATGTTGGTCACTTCTTAGGTTGGAAAGAAGAAACCAAACCACCAAATGAATTTCATTTTCTTGGAGGGTTTAAACAGTTTGCTGTTTGATAATAAACCATTATAAATCTTCATTTTGTATAGACAGTAGTTGATGATTTGCATTCATTACAAAGAACAGAAACAAACCTTAATAATCTGTCCTTGTTCCTCCTCCTCTCGGCTCTTTACATGCTTTGTCTTCAAATTTATTTCGTTCACTATCACTTTGCTATTATGTTTAAAGATTTTTGTGATTTCTCCAATTTTTCCCTTATCACGGCCAGCTATAACTTTCACCGTGTCTCCAACCTTGACATGCATTTTGTGTAATACTGGAAGGCTGTTTGGCTTACATTCCTTCCGTTCCCATCTTTTAAGCTGCCAATAAGATTAAAAGAAAAATGTAAAGAGAAGTTAATAAAGGGGGAAAGCAGTATAATTGCCCATATTACCATAACAAATTTGATCCCATGCCAAAGAGATATGCAAGAACAGAAACACCAAAAATATTATTATAAACCTTTTATTATGGTGGCAGAGTTCATCTGGAAGAGAGAAGATTCTGACAACAAAACTGGAAAGAACTATTTGCTCAGAAAACAATTATAAAATCATTATAAAGCTTACCATTGATACTTGGTGAATTTGGAGTGACTTATAGAAATGGTATTTTTAAGTGAAACACTCCTAGAAGAAAAAATATTACTGAGCTTTCAACTATGACAAAAGTTTTTTTGATGGTGAAAAAAAAACTTCCTATCTGAAAGGTTTATGCTTGGCTACAATTTAGAAGCATTATCAACATTCATCAAATTGCTATAACTGCATTGAATATCTTCTACATTAAGCTTTTGAAAGGAAAAATGCTTATAGTTGCATTGCATGATGGTTATGGAAAGGGACTCTCAAAATGATTCGATCACAATGCATTATCACATATCATAACCAATGGTAGCAGCAAATATATCGGTCTCTCAGCAAGTCTACCATCCAACTTCTTCCTGTTTCACCTCTTTTTCTTTTCCCAGATGTATATCTTCTCTTAAATATTAATGAGTTGAAAAATGGTGAAATCATGAAAAGACAAAAATACTAACCCTCATTACTATGAGACATGGCTTCTCTTTTGACGTTACCTGCAAGTTAAACAAGAGATACTTAGATACAGACTATCCTGCAAATTACTTCAATACAATATCATGCAAAAGAAGTTCAAATATAAATAATAAATGATGCAATTTGTCAACTTGAAACATACAGAAATTCTGGGAAGTAGTCTATAATTTCAAAGGTTATGGGAAAAAAAGACCTTGTTTGAGGAAAATTTGACGAAACTTTGATATTGGATCTATTTTTGCACACTGATTGCAGGCAAGATCATCAAAAAGAAAAAAATTACAGCAACAGCCATTTCTGTAATGCTGTATAGCTCTTCTATACTTGCATTTGAATAAGGCTACTCACAGGTAGTATATAAAACAACATCACAATGCTAAATATCTGTTAGACAACCAAAACAAGGGGGAAATGAAAATAAAAGAAGAGATGACATGAATGAAGAAGCTTAGATAATGGTTGCTTGATAAAATTGTAAAGATCGAAGTCAGGAAAAAAATTAGACTCATGAAATCGAATTATTATCACTTCCAAGACGAGAAAGAGGAAACAAATGGAGAAACTCTAACACAGACTGCCCCTCCCTCGTCCCCAAACAAAAAGGGGGAAAATGTACAACTAAAAGAAACATTCTTTTTTTTTTTGAGAATACTAAAAGAAACATTCTATGTCTAAATGTTGGGGAAAATTGATGGATGATGCTCAGATTGCGAGTTGAGCGAATAATTCACCGAGCAAAAATGAAATTAGATCACAGGCCAAAGCAATTAAGCAGAATGAAGCAGAATGAGAAAACAATTAGAATAGAAAGTGAAAGTAGAAAATGGTACCGGCGCCATGTAAATTGTAGGTGGAGGAAGGCGCTGGCCAAGGAAGGAATTGGAAGAGAGAGAAAGAGCGGTCATGGAGCTCTGAAGCGCAGCCATGGCTGCCATTTTTGCTGGAGCTGGTTATGGCTTGTCTGTGAGAGTGGTATTGGGGAGCTTTACAAATGGATAATGCAATTGCAGACTTGCAAAATAGCGAACAGGATAGAACTAGAAGGAGGTGCTGGGCTTTAAACGGCGACGTATTTCCCAAGCTCAGCCTATATGAATGTTTCAAAAGTTCAACCATTCACCCATACGATCCAATCAACAAACCTAACCCTGACCCGACCCGATATCTTTCGAGTTTAAATAATTTTAAATTTTGTGAATTAGATGGGCTAATGAATTATTCTAAAATTAATTTAATTTATCAATTATTCCAAAATTAGTTTAATTCAAATTGAACTTATTCCAGTTTGTTATTAATTAAAAACTATTTTTACTTGAAATAAAATTATATAGAAAAAATCAAGTTTTATTCCTAAATTTGACGAGTTGTATCAATTTTTATCCTAAAATTTCAAATTTATCAAATGGGACCTTATATTTAGATAAGTTCTTGCCATCTTTAAGTCAAACCTTATTAATAAGTGTTGCAAATTTTAAGCAGAATTTTGAGAAAATGACCAAAATAATCTGAATTAACTAAACATAAACATTTGATGGTTAGATCTTATTATTCAACAAGAAATTATTTTTTTGTCCATGAAGAGCAATGACAGCATTAGCAAGACAGCAACAGGGATACAGAAAAAAGCTTTCTTTTTTCCTTCATATTCAATACTGATGCTTCAATATACAAACCTTTTCAGTTAAAACAAAACAAAACAAAAAAATAAAAGGAATAAAAAAGGGTCAATTATGTTACATGAAATTTGTTTGGGGGAGGGAGTGTTGGTGCACATTCTTGTTAACTTCTCCTGCCTATTTTTCTTTCTTGTCAAAATAAGAAGAATCAAAGAACTGAACATTAGGACTAAGTGGGGCAAAAGAACCATTTTCTAAACATCACATGATTCAGCTGCACTATCTGTGGACTGTTGTCTTCTGTGTTCAGGCCTTGGACTCCTGGCTTCTAGTTGATCATCGACATCAATGGCGACTTCATCTGTTGGCGTTGACACCATATTTCGGTTACGTTTGTTGTTCTGCCTTTGTTTTAGGATTCGGGACAAAACTTGTACATTGTCTCTCATGGAAGGTCGTTTTTTCGAGACACGGCTAACACATTTGTATGCAAGAGCTGCTACTTCATTCAGCTCTTGGGCGTCAAAAATTCCATCTAGACGGGAATCAACAAGTTCTTCCCACCCAACTTTCCCATCAGAATTCATGGCAGCCTAACCATCAACAAAGAAAAAGATGTGTGGTTTTAAATGAATGGTGTGAGATACTAGTTCCAACTAAGGGCTTATGCAAACAAAGTTGTGAAAGAAAGAACTCAGAACAGTCAAGAATTTCATGAAGCAGAGCTGGTTGGTTCATTCAGAGAGAGAGAGAGAGAGAGAAAGATGTCTTACAAGCTCAACATATTCCATAAGGCCCTGTTGAGGATTTCTGCCTGCTATAATCTCAAAAAGTAATACTCCAAAGCTGTAAACATCGCTTTTCTTATTGAAAGTCCTTGAAGATATATATTCAGGATCAAGATAACCAAATGTTCCTCTGATGTTAGCTGCATGACTGTCTACCATCTCTTCTCTTGAAAGCCCAAAATCAGCAACCTGATCGATCATTGTACTAACTCAGATGCAAGCAAACATACTGATACATAAAACATTGTATGGAAAAATCCTTGATCTACATAAAAGCAAGAGAATTTAGATGAAAACAATAATAAATGCCCCCTAAAATCTTATTGCAGAAACATGGTCATGTGGTAGCACTTATAACCAGCAGAAAGGACATACCCTTGCTCTCATGGACTGATCCAACAAAATGTTGGCTGATTTGATATCCCGGTGAATTACTGGAGGAACTGCCTGAAGTAAAATGTGAAGCATCATTAGCAGCAATAACATTCATGTATTTCAAAACGTTCATGTGCTCATGATTTGTCTGATACTAAGGGGAAAAGAAAATTACCCCATCATGGAGATACTCCAAACCCCTAGCTACATCTAAAACTATACGAACTCTCATATCCCAACTTAGTACTCCATTCTTATCACCTGTACAGAAACAAAAAGAAAAGGTCATTTTCAACGGTAGAAATCAAATTATACGGAGCTTGTGCAAAATAAACAAACAATAATTTCCTTTTTCTCTTCAAATTTGAAAAGATGATACTGTTCATCAATGCCAACATTGATAATAGATGATGACAACAATACATAGAATCATTAATAGTGACAAATGAAAGACAGTTTCCAGTCAGTCACTGTCACTGTTGGTTTCACTGATCTAGAAGGAATAGTCAGCTTACTGTATAAGTGAGAAGCTAGGCTGCCATTACTCATGTAGACGTACACAAGCATATGCTCGCCTCTTTCAGCACAGTATCCGACCAAATTCACGAGGTTTCTATGATGCAATCTTCCCAATAACATCACCTGAATGATTTACATGGAAATAACATTAACTTATACAGTAAACGTAGGATATGTAAGTCTAACAATTGAATTTAAACTAAATGGAAAAAAAAAAAAAATAAATAAAGCTTCTGAGAAAGGGAAAAAATGAAAAAATATTGGTCTAGTTATATGTTGCGCTGAATTATTTTGTTGTATTTCATAAATCCAAGCCCTGGATCCGAGTTCCAGACTAAGTTTCAAACTGTTTCACCCTTGCTCATTGCATGCCTTTTATTTTCTTTGAAGACAACAGAACGGAAATAGGGGAAAAGAACTACAAGGCCATAATCTCGGACAAGGAAACCAGGAATATTTCTAGCAAAGGATTATTTGCTCATTAAAGTTCGAGGAACAACTGAACAAAGCAACCTTTTTATGAATTAGTGTATTTTGTAACATATTCTACACAAAAAGCCCTAATTAATAATTCACCACCCTTACCTCTGTCTGGAATTCTTTCTCTCCTTGTTTAGAATTAGTTGCAAGCACTTTCACAGCAACAGTGTTACCAGATGGCAAAGTAGCTTTGTAAACAGGACCAAATGCCCCTTTTCCTATTACACTTGTAAAATTGCCGGTTGCTTTTTGCAGATCCCTGCATCATATCACAAACTAAACATTTAATAACAAATTTCTATGATAGGGATCATTTTCTCTCTCCATATCGAATAGTTCATTAAGCAGATTCCTAATTTCAAGGTATGTGCATCATAGCAATATGACAGGATCTCATACAAAGTAAATGGCAGAGATGGGTTTCATAAGAAGACGTACTTATAAGAATATTCAGGCATCCCAGCTGCCGAGATCACACTGCTTCTCTTAAATCCGTCAAGCCATGAGGATATACCATTCCAGCTGGACTTCACCGGTGATTCTGGACCCACTGTTGAGTCTGATAGAATACTACAAGAATCAGCTCCGTTTGTTCGAATGGGAACATTAGCTGCCCTCCTCGAACTACTATTACCAATCTGCAACCGCTTCCTATGATATCTAAAGCAGAATAGAGCAAGAGCTGCCAAAAGAACTCCAATCACCACTCCTATCGAAATTCCAATTGCCAACCCAGTTGACTCCTCTTTCATCTCCTCTTCCGTGCTCCCCAAGTTCTTATTCAGTTGTCCAAACCTCCCTCAACTGCAAAATGGCTTCAGAGTCTTTTAACTAATCTGGTCAACCGCATCATTCACATTTTACTGGAATAAATAACAAATGATGTTATAAAAATCAAGAGGACCATTCTCTGTTCTTCCCTATCGACAGCCATAAGTAAAGTCAACAAGATGAATAAAAATATGCAAGAAAGCGATAAAATTCCAGCAGACAAGTATTATTCTAAAGAAAAATGTATTAAAAAAGCCACGCAAGAGCCGTCGAGTAACAATCAACATTAGATAAGCATGACATCTTGAGCCCAAAAACTTTTAATAATTCAACGATAAAACTCCTCAGATCCAACTCCATCGCTATAAAATTAGCGTTTGTGAGAATCATATTCAGAAACATCACAATTACAAATAAATTTAGTTTAAATGGATCAAGTCGCTGGACAAATAACTATATACTATTCAAATTTGATTAAAACTTCACTACAGCTAAGAATAATTAATCCCTTCCCTATTCTCTACCAGTAGACATTAGCAAACTCTATACAGTCTGATGCGACAAATCGCCTATTCAGATCCAAGATAAACAGAATTACAGAATCAAAATCGAGCAAATCATTTAAAAAATTTACTCTGGCCTACTCTGCTATAGCCACATAAACACAATAAATAGCAAAACTCATAAAGGATCCAAGAATGAGATAGTTGTAATAACGCGAAATTAAGCCTATATCAAGCATTTCCAATATGTAAACTTCATACATTTCTCCTTCTCCTTCTCCCTATCAATTTTACTCTGTTCATCCTAAAACCAATCAAATAATCACAATGAAGAAAAAGAAAAGTTCCTCAGCATCAGACAATAAACCAAACAGAGAAAACAAAAACAAAACCAATGCAATCGAGGCAGAAATCACTAGTAAACAAAACAAAGAGAAGAAGAAAGTTTCTAAGCCATGGAAAAACACGTTGGGACCAGCAGGACTCTGATTCAAACGTACCTAGCAAAACGACGATCATCAAAATCTACATCGGCACGGTGGCGCGTCGTTCTGTAACAAAAATGGAAACTGAAATGAAGAGTTGACAGAGAAGCCAAATGAAGAGATGAAAAATATGGAAAGTACGATTTCTCCGAGATTCGAAGAATGTGAACAAGAGAAATAAAAGGAATCAAAGTGCAGCGAATGAAATCTGTACTTACAGCTCCATTTTGAGAACAATTTGAGAAAGAAAATGAAAAAGGAAACATTACAATTCAGAAGTACTGAGAGAGAGACCGCCGGTCGCCAACGCTATTGTTTTTGTTTGAAACGGAACGCGGCATTTGTGGTCAAGCCGTCGAGCCGATCAACTTTTTTGTGCTTTTATTTTAATATTATTATAATATTCATATTTTTTTTTTATTAAATTCATGTATGAAAACAAATTAAAGTCGATATTAAAATATACTTTTGCTTTTTAAAGTTCATTATTGTTTGGTCTAAATATACAAAAATGGTCCCTGATGCCCTACTTAATTTGGTTATTAATTCTTTAGAATTCTTAATTTTATCTTTAATGTAGGATAAATTCTCCATCGAGTTATTTTTCTTGAAAATTTGTTAAGATTTAGGAAAAATACATTTTTGGTTGACTAACAGAAAAATGATTTGGCGTGTTAAAGTGACACATTTTAATTGGGGTGGTCAATTTAATAATTTTTTCCTCTCTCCCTTTCTCCCTCTTCTCTCTCCTCTATTTCCCTTTCCCTCTCTTCCATTATCTTCTACCGTCAATCTCGTGTTCACGTTCGTGATCGCTCAGACCTTCCTGTCTGTGCTCTACCACTTCAAGTTGGGTCTGGAATTCAGAGGTATAGTGTAACGAACTTTGATGCTTAAGTTCATATTTAATCTATGTGATGTTGAGATGAAGATGAGATATTTTTAATAATTTTATATTTAATCTGATTTGATCGAGGGAAATGTGGGGAAGGGAGATTCGAACCACAGACATTGTGGTTATCAATACAATTTTATGTCAGTTGAGCTAAACTTTGTTTGCATTATGCTTCGGTTAGCTGTTGAAGGATTGATCATTACCCATATTTTTGTTTGAACTCAAAATAAATAAAAATACATTCCTATTTTATTAACAAAGACTTAATTGAGAATGCACAATACATTTAAAGGTAATATTGAAAGTTTGAAATGATTGACCAAATTTAGAATTACCTCAGAGATTAGGAACCGTATATTTGTTAAATATATTTAGCTAGTAAGCACAAATAATTATTTTAATTTCTAAAAAAAAATCTTTTAGGTTTCGATAATTTATAAATTCTAAATTCATTCTCAAAATTTAGAAATTAAAAAAAAAAAAAAAAAAAAAAAAAAAAAAAAAATCTAAGTTCATTTCGTTCCGTCAAAATATTTAAACGAAAAAGCATAATGTGGCTAGCTTGACATTTAAATGTTAAATAAATATTTTATGGCAATTGTTTTTCTTTAATCTTTGAATTTGTTTTCAGTTTTTCTATTAATTATCATCTTTTGTTTGTTTATTTGATGTTACATGATGACATTGTTCACATAAAATTGAAATCTTATTAAAATTTGTAAAGATCATGAAAAGATCATGAAAGATATCAATCCAAGCATAGTTTACTGACACTAATTATTATTCTAAAAATCGATGAATCGATTCCCCACTAATTTCAGAAACTATATTTAAAGGTTGAATGACAAGTTTCAAGTAATAAGACCTTAAACCTGTCTTAAATAAAATTAAAAAATATATATATATATATATATATATATTAAACCTGTCTTTTAAGCTTTTGTTACAAATTTACAATGTAGAATAGATATTTGAATTTTGTGACAAATCCATTTAACAGCTGCACCACCCTTTTTTTCATTCATTTCCCTTCACCCTAGTTTTATTTCATTGGGGAAAAATTATTTATTATTATTGTTCATTTTCTTTGAATTAAAATTTAAACTTTTATCTCTTTTCTTTTGTAAATTTAAATTGTGATGTGAAATTGTGAATGATATTTCTTTTTTTTTTTTTAGAAGAATTGTGAATGATATTTCTTTTCATGAATTTAAATTGTCGATTTAAAATATTTAAACTTTAATTTTATTTCTTGATATTTGATAAAGATTGATAAAAGTATTTTAAAAATCTTTGAGCAAATTTAAAATTTTCTTTAACTAGATGAAACGAAACTTTAATTCAAATAAAGAAGAAAAAAACCACTCCTAAATATCTTGAATTTAAATATATAATTACTGAGCCAATTATCAGATTACTACTAAAAAAAAGTATTTTCCATGTGATTCAATGAATTACAAAAAAAATTATTTTAAAGAAAAATGATATTGGAGTTGTTTTTTATTCAAGAGAAAAAAATGTGAGCGCAAGTTTTGATAAAGTGATTGAATATTAATTTTGTACATGATGAAGCTTAATTTTGTGGAAAAACTTAGGTCCTCACAAATAGTCATTCGATTTTTAGATTTTGAAAATTATGTCTATCTTTCTCTCATTTTCTTTACAATGACTTTCATCTTTGTCAAGGATTAACCTTTGAATTCTTAGTCAAATTCTAAAAATAAAAAGAAGTTTTTGAAAACTATTTTTTTTTTTCAAAACTTGATTTGGTTTTTCAAACATGTGAAGGAGGTAGATGTCAGATTAATAGTGGTACTGATGTGCCAAAATTAAATTTATAAAAATCAGATCAACTGTGAATATGAGCATAGTTCAATTGGCATAAACTTTATATTAATGACTAAGAGATTTGTGGTACGAATCCTCTAACCTGCATGCTATAAAAAACCAAATTAACTAAATCATTTCCCTAAGGAGCTTGAAACAACCATTATATTTGCAAGAAACTTATAGGTGGAAATAGTGTTTTTAAACATAATTTTCAAAAACGTAAAAAACGAAATGGTTATCGAATGAAGTCTTAATTTTTTTCTAAAAAAAATAATGAAGTCTTAATTTTTAAATTTTAAGAAATTGAACCAATTAATAAAAATTGTATTAAATATAATAATTAAAAATCAACGTAATAATTATACAATGTTTTAGAAACATTTCAACAGAGAAAATTCTCATCAAACAAAACAAAATCCATCATTTAATATCAAATTGTGCCACTTGACTCGTATAATATGATTGATATGGTCTCAAATTGAACATTCAATATTCACAACCATTACGATTATGACATCAAAAATCTTAAATTGGAACATTACTATCTAAAATTAGAATTTGATTTATTCAATCCATCATTAATTCAATACATATAAATTTCATCTTTATGTTTTGGATTCATATTCCCATGCATATGTCAAATCAAATCACTTTCCCTAGAATTTTTCTTCCATTTTGTCATAGATTTTTCCTTACTTATCCTCCCATATACTAACTATATATCATTACTCAAATGAAATGCTTGAGATAAGAGGGTAATTTCAAATGGTTGAAAAGTTAAGATGGGTTTTAAAATAAGTAGAATTCGATCCAAATACTTACTTGGTGCATTTGATAATGATTTCATTTTTATTTTTTATTTTTAGAAATTGTATCTTTTCCATGCAATTTATTTGGTAAGATTTTTTTTTAATTTCTTGAAAATTAGTGTGAATTCTTAACCCGTTTTCAAAAGTAAAATCAAGTTTTTGATAGTCACTTTTTTGTTTTAGTTTTCAAAATCAGAATTTGAAAATGTTTTTAAAAATAATTTAGATAGAAAAATAAACAAATACATAAATTAAATAAAGCTAAGAGTAGTATTTATAAAATTACTTCTCAAAAACAGAAAAATAAAAACTCAAATGGTTATCATATGAAATCTAATTTAAAATTTATCTTAATTTTAGTGAGAATAAAGAAATAAAATGTCAAAGCGAGCATAACTCAGTGGTAATTGACATATACTTTTGACCCAAAATAGGTTCAAATCCCTTCATCCCCAATTGTTGTTAAACTCAAAAAAATAATTAAAAAAAATAAAAATAAAGAAATTAAATTAAATAAGGATCTAGATGAAAGCATAAAATTGTTTTTTTAATTGAATTATGAACCAAGAAAGAAGCATGCTGACATTGCCCATTTGAAATTCTTAATGAACGCATCTTTACCTATAATCTTGTGAAATATGACCCTTTTTTAACTCTCCTTTCAAAAAGAACTTGCAACATGGGCTAAACTTAAAAAACACACCCACATTCTTCCCCTAAAGTCTCTCCCAAAAGAAAGTAAATAAATAAAATTGACTATTAGAATGTGGTTGTGTGGGGAGAAAAATGTGAAATATACAAATATAATATTATGATCAAAACTACAATACTACAATTATCTCTGTCCTTCCACATGTTAAGTCAAATAAATTAGAGCCACAAAAATAACAATAAAAGATACGAAAAAAAGAACGTCATCGAAAGCTATGCTGGTTCACTCCAAACTCTGGATTACATCTAGTCTTCTATGACTACTAGTTCTACTAAAACTCTAGAGCTGACAAAAATCCCTCAAAATACCGCTACAAACTATCCACCAATAGTCCAACAAAGACTATTGACTTCCAAATACCACAACTTGGTATCTTGGAATAAAAAACATAGCACAACCCATCAATCGCACAAAAGAAACACATTGTCCCACACACTTTCAATCTTCTGCACTAAGAAAATTGCAGCCACAAACCTAAGCCCACAAATGGGGCTGAAGCAAATGGACTTTATCATAAAAAAAAATTGTTGCACGCATGTCCGTATTTGGGTTTTAATGCTATATAGTGTCATTTTGGTTCCATCTTCCTCTTCCTCCTGTTAATGTTGACAATGAATTTGATATGCCACGTTCATCCCAGTTGGAGTGATGAGTCAGCTAAGTTGAAATGCTGACTGAATATTACATGTCAGCTCGGCCTCTCAACGATTTATTATTCGATTCCACCAAAAAGCACATGAGGAAGCTGAAATTCATTGGCTCTTCAATTCTTCACGCACTTGATCGGATCCTAGAGTATGTGGGGTATGAGAGCTGAATGAATTGTAAATAGGGTTTCTCAAATTCCCTATTGAGTGTATAAAAGGGTTGCTTGTCCTCTGTATTTGGTTGAGAGAGAAGTTTTACAGAGTGAGAGATCTATAGAGTGGGAAAGGAGCGATTGTGCTGAGTGGCTGTAGCAAAGGAGTGATTCTTGTTGCTGTAAATCGCTGATAATGAAAGGGACTAAGTGGATGTAGATCTATTCTTGATCGAACCACTATAAACATCGGTGTAATTCTCTTTCCCTTTCTCTCTGATTTTATTCTTTCTGTTCAAAGTTCTTGTGGTTGTGGCCTGTCTGGTGAAGATCGTTTGTTTGGTTAATGAGTTTTTGAGCTCATTTTAACATCATTTGGTATCAGAGCTTTTAATTCAAATAGTAATTCTGAGTTCTGAGTATCGACTGCTTTAAAACCGCTGCTAATTAAGTCTTCTTGAATTTCTGTAATGGCCGCGAAATTTGAGGTGGAGCGGTTTGACGGTCGAGGTGATTTTTCTCTCTGGAAGAAGAAGATGAGAGCCCTTCTTGTACAACAGAAGGTCTCAAAGGCTCTCGATGATCCAGCAACCCATCCGCCAACGATGACAGCTGCAGAGAAGGAAGAGATGTTAGAAACAGCTTACAGTACGATTATTCTCTACCTCGCGGATAATGTGTTGCGGCAGGTTCATGAGGCTAAGTCTGCAATCGATGTATGGACTAAGCTGGATGCTCTGTATTTAACTAAGTCCCTGACTAATAAGCTGTATCTGAAAGAAAGATTTTTCGGCTATAAGATGGATGCTAGTAAAGACCTAGAACAGAACTTAGATGAGTATAACAAGATCACTCTGGACTTGAATAATATTGATGAACAAATCTCTGATGAAAATAAAGCAATTATACTGTTGAATTCCTTGCCTGAGTCTTATAATGAAGTCAAGTCAGCTATAAGATATGGTAGGGATAGTTTGACCATGGACATTGTTTTAAATGCCTTGAGGTCTAGAGATTTAGAAATGAGAAAACTGAAGTCTAAAGAGAGTGAGGCTCTAGTTGCTAGGGGAAGATCAGAGAAGAAAACTAATAACCGTAGTAGCAGCCGTGGGAGATCTAAATCTCAGGGTAAACAAATTAAAAGATGTTTTTACTGTCATAAAGAAGGTCACATAAGAAGGAACTGTTATGAACTAAAAAATAAGAGAAAGAATGAACAAAAGAAAGAAGAAGAACCGCATAATGTAAATATTTCAGAAGGGTATGAATCTGCGAAGGTTCTAACTGTTGCTGAAACTGAGATAACTAGTGACTGGATTTTGGATTCGGGATGTTCATTTCACATGACTCCTAATAGGCACTGGTTTAATACCTTTGAAAATATCAAGGGTGGCAAAGTTCTTCTTGGAAATAATCAAGAATGTAGTGTTGAAGGTGTAGGAACTGTGCAAGTTAGTATGTTTGATGGGCAAACAAGAATTCTAACTAATGTGAGATATGTTCTAGAGTTGAGAAGAAGTCTATTGTCCCTAGGAGTTTTGGATAAAAATGGCTATGTGTGTAAAACAGAAAGTGGTTCAATGAAAATAATCAAGGGAGTCATGGTAAAACGGAAGGGAAAGTTAACTAATGGGATGTATATCTTACAAGGGAGCACGATTACTGGTACAGCAGCAAATGCGTCATCACTAGAACAGAAAAATGCCAAATTATGGCATATGAGGCTTGGCCATGTTAGTGAACAAGGTCTCAAAGAACTTGATAAACAGGGTTTGTTGGGAAAATGTCAGCTAGGAACATTAGATACATGTGAACATTGTATCTATGGTAAGTCCACAAGGGTTTCATTCAGTAGAGGCAAACATAGTTCTACAAATGTGTTAGATTATGCCCATGCCGACTTATGGGGGCCTGAGAGTACACCAACCATGGGAGGAGCTCGTTACTTCTTGTCTATTGTGGATGATTACTCACGTAGAGTATGGGTGTACCTTCTTAAAAACAAGAGTGAAACCTATGCAAAGTTTGTTGAATGGAAAAATCTAGTTGAAAGACAAACTGAAAAGAGGCTGAAAGTTTTAAGAACAGATAACGGATTAGAATTTCTAAGCAATGAGTTTAAAACCATGTGTATAAAAGAAGGAATTGAAAGACACCTCACTGTTAAAGGAACACCACAACAAAATGGATTGGCTGAACGAATGAATAGAACTTTCCTTGAAAGAGTGAGATGTCTATTGTCGAATGCAGGGTTAACTAAAGAGTTTTGGGGAGAGGCTGTTATGACTGCCGCTTATTTGGTGAATAGATGTCCATCCTCAGCTTTAAGTTTTAAAACTCCTTTAGAAAAATGGACTGGTAAGCCTCCAAATCTAGAAAACCTAAGAGTCTTCGGTTGTGTGGCTTATGCTCACTCTAAAGAGGGTAAACTTGATAAAAGGGCCAAGAAATGTATGTTCCTTGGGTATCCTCAGGGAATAAAAGGATACCATCTATGGTGTCTTGAAAAAGGAGAAGAAAAATGTTTAATAAGCCGAGATGTTGTTTTTGATGAACTGAATATGGCCTTTAATAATACACCAGTTGAAAATGTTGAGTCTGAGTGGAAAACTAGTGAGGTGGAGCTTGATTTAAGTCAAAGAACTGTAGCTTCTCCGAGAATTCAAACAGAAATCATGCCTGATAATAATTCATACCAAACACCTGAACCTATAGAAACAGAACAAGACAGTGTACAAGAAAATCTACAGGATTATCGTCTTGCCAGGGATAGAACAAGAAGGCAAGTAAAGCTTCCAGCAAGGTATGCTAGTGCAGATTTGGTTTACTATGCTTTAGTTTCTGAGGTTGAACAGGAAGGGGATGATCCCTTGTCTTACGAAGAAGCTATGAGTTCAAAAGATAGAGAGAAGTGGTATGTAGCTATGGAAGAAGAGTTTAGTTCTTTAATTAAAAATGAAACCTGGGAATTGGTTGAGAGACCTCTGAAAAAGAAGCTTGTAAGCTGCAAATGGATTTTCAAGAGAAAAGAAACTATGGATCTAAAAGAACCAATTCGTTATAAAGCTAGATTAGTAGCTCGTGGATTCACTCAGGTGGAAGGAATAGATTATAATGAAATCTTTTCTCCTGTGGTAAGACACACCTCTATTCGTTTTATATTGTCATTAACAGTTGCATATGATTTTGAGTTAGAACAGATGGACGTGAAGATGACCTTTCTTCATGGAGAACTATCTGAGGTTATATATATGCAGTAGCCACTGGGATTTATCACCAAGGAAAACGAAAATAAAGTGTGTCTGTTGAAGAAATCTCTCTATGGTTTGAAGCAGTCGTCTAGGCAATGGTATTTGAAATTTGATTCTTTTATTACTTCTTGTGGTTTTAACAGAAGCCAATTAGATCATTGTGTATACTACAAGCATGTTGATAAAGTAGTTGCAATATATCTGTTATTATATGTGGACGATATGCTGATTGCAAGTTCTGATATGAATGAAATTGAGAAACTTAAAAACCAACTGAAAGATAATTTCGAAATGAAGGATCTTGGTAAGGCTAAAAGAATCCTGGGAATAGATATTAAGAGAAATAGAAAGTTAGGTACATTAACTTTGTCTCAAGAATCCTATTGTTTAAAGCTGTTGAATAAGTTCCAAATGGATGGTTGTAAATCTGTTTCAATTCCAATAGGACAACAGTTTAAGCTTTCGGCTGCTCAGTCACCTGTTATAGAAAAGGATAAAAAAGATATGTCTGTTGTTCCATATGCTAATGCTGTGGGTAGTTTAATGTACCTAATGGTGTGTACAAGACCCGATTTAACATATGGTATGAGTTTGGTAAGTAGATATATGGCTAATCCTGGTAGGCAACATTGGTTGGCTGTGAAATGGATGCTTAGGTACATTAAAGGTACTACTAAGCATGGTTTGTGTTTTAAGAAAATGTGTGCAGGCGAAAATCAGCTTGAAGGGTTTGTTGATGCAGACTATGCTGCAGATCCTGATCGAAGAAGATCCTTGACAGGTTGGGTTTTTAAGGTGTTAAATAACACCGTCAGCTGGAGAGCTTCACTTCAGACAGTGGTTGCTTTGTCAACCACAGAAGCAGAGTATATGGGAGCAGCTGAAGCCATAAAAGAAGCTATATGGTTGAAAGAGATGATGTGTGAGCTCGTTCAAGGTTTTGATGGAAAGGCAGTTGTCCATTGTAACAATCAGAGTGCGGTGTTCCTATCTAAAAACCAGACGTATCACGAGAGGACTAAACACATTGACGTCAAGTTCCACTTCATCCGAGATATTATATCTGAAGGCAAGATAACATTGCAGAAGATTGCATCTGAGGAGAATTCTGCAGATATGTTTACCAAAGTATTGCCCCTGAAAAAGCTTGAGAGCTGTCTTAATGCTCTCAGCTTTGGTAAGCTAGATTAAGTTCTAGTTGAAAGTCCCTTTCATAGTTATATATATCAGTTGATTGGTTTTAAATTCATTGCCAAGGTGGAGAATTGTTAATGTTGACAATGAATTTGATATGCCACGTTCATCCCAGTTGGAGTGATGAGTCAGCTAAGTTGAAATGCTGACTAAATATTACATGTCAGCTCGGCCTCTCAACGGTTTATTATTCGATTCCACCAGAAAGCACATGAGGAAGCTGAAATTCGTTGGCTCTTCAATTCTTCACGCACTTGATCGGATCCTAGAGTATGTGGGGTATGAGAGCTGAATGAATTGTAAATAGGGTTTCTCAAATTCCCTATTGAGTGTATAAAAGGGTTGCTTGTCCTCTGTATTTGGTTGAGAGAGAAGTTTTACAGAGTGGGAGATCTGTAGAGTGGGAAAGGAGCGATTGTGCTGAGTGGCTGTAGCAAAGGAGTGATTCTTGTTGCTGTAAATCGCTGATAGTGAAAGGGACTAAGTGGATGTAGATCTATTCTTGATCGAACCACTATAAACATCGGTGTAATTCTCTTTCCCTTTCTCTCTGATTTTATTCTTTCTGTTCAAAGTTCTTGTGGTTGTGGCCTGTCTGGTGAAGATCGTTTGTTTGGTTAATGAGTTTTTGAGCTCATTTTAACATCACCTCCCATCCCACCTTAATTGTTTTCTTAATTTTACAGTCCACTAATAGACGGAAGTTGTCGAGGCCTCCAATCGAATAAAATTTATAACCACTAACTACTAAATTACTTTGTAGTAGTAGTGTCTGGAGTCGAACATAGGGAGTACAATTATAATTTTGTCTATCCTAGATCTATTGTAATGACCAAACTAAATGGGGATTGAATGCAATAAAATAAATTGCAGAAATTAAAAATGCATAAAATTAAATGTGAGAAAAATAAAAGGATGGTAGATCTCACCTTGGGATTATGCAATCGGTTCTCGAGATGTAAATTTGGCAATTTTAATCATTGACTGCCTTGATTAATCGAATTAACTAATCCTCTAACCACTCATCGGAACAACCACATGAGATTAAGGACCCCTAATATCTCTAAACCCCTACCAAAGCTTCAGGTTAGAGCCTATCTAGATTTCTAATTAACACCGTTTCATTAATTAAATTCTAACTGCATTAAGCAAATTCGATCATTATTAGATATACGTATTGTGCATGTCATCCTTTATTGATTATCATTCCAATCTTGTTGAGTTTAACTTGATCCCTTAGACTTAGCATGCTATGTGAGTTTGATACCGAAAGGGTCAAACAATATCGATTTTCATAAAGGTGATACAGGAGAAAAGGCTCGAAAAAGTGTATTCGCTGTTATAGGGGATAGTCGCTTATAACAACTATAGGGTTAGAGGTTACACACGTGAATAATCTATGTCGGAGTTGAGTCACATAAATGTCCATAACGGTACTCGCTTAGCCTTCTAACGATTCTTGGGAGCAAGACCAAATAGGAGTTAAGTCTGACCCAATGCATATCTAGACTTAGGTTAAATAAGCCATTATTAGAGTTATTTGCCTTTGGGTTGAAACTTTACTGAATTCCTCGCTTTTATTATTGTTGTTTGTTTTCTTTATTATTTTCCAAAAACCCCAACATCAGTTATTTTTACTTTGTTACCTACTTCGCAATTTAAGAGCAGTTTCTTCTTCAAATATGTGTTTAAATTGATCCCTGTGTGATCGATACTTTTAGCTAGACTGAATTCATCCTTAATTATTATTTTCTAACTTATTCCTACATCCACCTTCAGTCTACAACCCGCAACATGTTTTTGGCGTCGTTGTCGGGGACTAAAAGTGAAACCAGTTTTGTTGGATTTTTTCCCTAAAACTCGTAGATAGTAAATGTAAACAAATTGTATACTTGTTTTCAATAAAGTGTTATTAAGTTTCTACAACAAAGTGTTATTGTTAAGTATTGCACAATATGACCCAAATCCAATAAACTAAGATCCAAGGTTGTTTGTATGTAACTTGAACATATATGTGGGGACATACGGGGATCGATGTTCAAGTAACAACTTAAAATGCCTATAGTACAGGGATAAGGTTGGGTACCTTATCTTGGTAACACTATGTGTTACGACCCACTTTGTATTTGATACAGACGTATTGATCCAAAGCATCCATGTAGTAGACATGCGAGCGAGGGTATCCTATGCAATGAGTTTGCATAAGACTGGACCACGAAATAGTCAACCATTAGTTGTAACACCGTTAACTAGTTAAGTTACTGTTTCAATAGGATGACATAGGTAACTCAGTCTTAATCCTGAGTGTGTTATGAACTCCTTCTCACAAGGGATAGTCCTTTGATTAGCATGGGTGAGAGTGACCTATACGCCAACTTAATATGCGTTCCTTTTTGGGGACTAGACCGAGTGGGAGGTTGGGGACATGACAACACAAAATGGAATTCACTTCTTCCCACTACTAGGAGAAGTAGATGAGTGTTCCCTTAAGTGGTGATTCCAGGACTTGAACAAAGTGATCACGCCTTCTCACTGGCCCGAGAGGGACTTTCTGTTTAATGGTTGGACCATAAGCAAACTGTTCATTAGAGGAGCACTGGTATAGGTCTATATCCATGGATACAGAAAGCTCATATCATTGGAGCAGTAGGTCCCCCTGCTAGCTCGTAAAGAGTGATTAGGAACAATTAGTCTTGAAAGAAATTTGAATAGTTTAAAATCCATCCTGGGAAATCAAGTTTTTTTTTTTTTTTTGAAAAATTATCCTTCATTGAAAATCAATCGGAATTTATGGAAAATCAAGTTCTGACCTCATGGTCGAGGGTACATGCCAATTACCGCAAAGCTAAGCTCGCTTTGGCTATGGGAAATCAAGTTAATTGTATGAGATACAATCAATATAATATATGTGATATATTATAATATAAAGTTTAATTTAAGATTAAACTTTATTAATGGAGAGAAATACAATTAAATACGACTTAATTGTAAGCTTAAATTAAAGATGAGATATTTTCCAACAAGAGCTTAGCTCAACTAGCATAAAGTTGTATTGATAACCACAAGGTCTGTGGTTCGAATCCCCCTCCCCACATATTGTCAAAAAAAAAAAAAAATTAAATATGAGATATTTAATTTATTAATTAATTAATTGGAGAATTAATTAATTATTTAACTTAATTGAATTTGATTTAATTCAAAACTATAGGTTATGTGTGAGATATTCATTTAAATATGATTTAAATGAAATTAATTAATTAAATGAATCTCTATCGTATTAGAATTGGAAAGAGTAATGATATGACACTCAATATAAATGACATAATGCCTTCCCAACTGATGATAACTCATAACACAAGACTTTGCTCTCAAGCAAAATTTCTTTCTAGGAATTTCACAACATTCTAGTGAAATTCTTTTTCCCAAAATTCAAGAACACCAAGTCTCACAACTTGGTTCCTAGTCCCAGAGATATAGCAGTGGAAGATCTCGGTGGTAGTGTCCCTACTGTGATCATATTATTCTTGGTGGGAGTTCATTGAAGAAAGTGTTCAACAAGTAAGTATTTCATTCTTTTAATTATTAGATTTAGATATAATGCATGTTTAGCCTAGTTTATATATAGAATTGTTCTGTATGATTTGCCAATGTACTGATATTTTAGAAAACTTAATTAAAATACGAATCATTCATATACGCTTTAGCTGGGAATTTAGGAATTCCAATCCTTCAGTTTTTGTTTGTTGAAAGTACGATTGGATTGCGACCCGCATCAAGTTTCGGAGCTTCTAGAATAATAAAAGGCATTTTGGTAACCAAAACTCAACTTCAGGCGTTGAAGCAAGCTAGAAGACAAACGTAACAACGTCTCGACGCTACAACTTGTACTAACTCAATGCTGCAAATGGTCTACTCAACGCTACTTCATAGAATGCACAGTGTCGAGACGCTATGTTGTAGCATCAAGACACTATCGATAATTCTAGCTGTAGTTTTTTGGTTTGCACGAATATTTTCTTTCCATATTTGACACAGTGTCTCAACGTTATTAGCAGCGTCTCGACACTCTAGCCTATTATAAATATGTTTTGATATTTTTCAAAGTCATTTTCAGTTTTCTTGCTCTTTAGAGTAGTTTTACTTTGTTTCTATGGTGGGTCGAGCCTGAGGGCCGTCTTTGTGCATTCCCATGACGAGCTAGGCCAATTTTGTGTAATCAGAACTTGATAAATGTAAGTTTGGCATTCTTGAGACCTTGTATTTCAATTTCAATAGAATTAATTGCTAATTGTGTCTTGAATATCTGATTTAATTGCAATTAGATTGATAGAATATATTATTTAATTGCTATGCTAAAGTGGTTAGCAATAGATTTACTTTGTAATTGACTTCAAATGTGTGTGTTGAAGGAGAAATTTTGACCAATCACAAATTGCCACGTCATCACATAAAAATAATGACGAAATTAAAATTAATTAAATTTGGGACCGATTATAAATTGACATGTGTCCCAAATTTAATTTGAAAATAAAGTTGGCCAATTATAAATTTATAGAGTCAAATTTCTGTTTGAGCAGTTAATTAAAATTAAATTATTTTGATCAAATTAATTAATTTGACCCATTGATTAAAAAAAATAATTATTTGGATCAAATTTGGGTCTTTTAAATATTTGGGTCATAGGGTTTTGGGTCAAATATGAACCAGACCCAAGACTAAATAGTTGAACCCAAGATCAATGAAGCCCAAGCCCAAGTTGTTGGCCCAAAAGTCACCAGGGCCCATCCAGTGAGAACTCTATAAATAGAGGGGTTCTCTTCTATGGAGGGGGTCAGAATTTTGAAGCTCGAAGCCAGAGTCAGAGAATTCAAAGAACTTCATCAAGATTGAAGACTGAAGACTGAAGACTCCTTGAAATCCACAAGTTTCAAAGTGCTGAACACTTCCTGAAGACTGAAGACTCCTTCAAGATTTGGAAGACTTCAAGCTCCAAGAATCCGTTGAAGCTCCAGACTCGAGATCAAGCGTTCCAGCCCTCGAGTGAAACACATCCACACACAAGAGAGAGAATCAGAGGATCAACATTAGAGATTGTATATCCACACACATACAAATATTAATACAAGTATATTGTTTATTCCACGTGTCTCCATCTCCGAAGTCTCGTGTGAACAAATTGGCACGCCCAGTGGGACCATCTCTACCTCTCATCTCTTTCTCTTGTTTAAAGATCCAACCAACGTGATGACACCAAAGAAAGCTCCCGCGAAGGTTACCACATCAAGCGACTCTTACACTGGTCCTGTCACTCGTAGTCGCTCCCAAGGAATTGAGATCAAGGAGGATCATACTCCTCTGGCTGTTGCAAGCAAGATCTCAAAGTTGATTGAAGAATCCTCTAAGGATAAGGTTGCAGTCAAAGACAACCCACTGTTCGAATCTGTCGTTCCAACATCTAAGCAGCCAAAGGATACACTAGATCCTGATGTGATGTCCGTCATGATGGCTGATGTAGACCAAGATGAAAGAATGGCAGAGATGGAAAGGAAACTCAATCTCTTAATGAAGGCAGTTGATGAGAGAGATCTTGAGATTGCCTATTTGAAGAACCAGCTGCAGAGCCGAGAAGTGGCTGAGTCTAGCCAGACCCCTGCTGCAGGAAAGAATGATAAAGGGAAGGCTGTCGTGCATGAGGATCAACCGCAACACTCAACCAACATTTTATGAACCCTTTTACCATCCATGCAATCCGATAATCAACCTCTACCATCCATAACCCTTTTACCTAATTCTAGCCTTTATATATATATATATATATATATATATATATACCTTAAGAGAGTCCCCAAGGTCACAACCCTTAATCTAGGAATGACAACATTTTATGATGAAGTGCACCCTGAAGGGAATAAAAGTCCCCACGCAGCGGAAGCGCATCGATTGGACCTTACGCCGTATATTAATTAACATTAAAATACCGTTACGATAACTCAAACAAAACTTTAAACTAACTTTAAAGTCGCTGTAAAACGGTTTAAACATACTAAAATAAATCTGAATTTATTTTTAAAACTTTTCTAACGAAAAGAGGAAGAACCGTTACAAACCTCCGTTGTAGACTTGACCGTTCTTCGCCAACGACGCTTCAACGATCGAAAACGCAGCAGCCTCCTCGCCTATTGATCGCTGGAATTTTCTTCTTTGAATGACACAATAACCACAGAGGTTACACCGGTATGTCTCTAAGTCTAGGAGGCCAAAGACTTGTGGGAGTCTTTCTCTAAGAGGGAGGCTAGAGAGAATTCTAGGTCTTGTCTTACAAGAGTGTCAAATGTCAAGAGTGTCATGACCAATTAGGTCTAGTGTTCTATTTATAGAAGAGAGGCCATGAATAAAATAATCAATTAAATCAATATTTTCCATAATTGATTCAATCTTATTCCTTAATTAATCAATCATGATCAATCAATTCCCCAATTGATTAATCTTTTCCATAAATGACTAATTACTTCCATAAGTAATTAGATCATTCTCATAAATGATTAATCACTTCATTAAGTGATTAATTATTTACATAATTGATTAATTCCCGGTTAATGAATTCTTTAATTAATTAACCACCAATTAAATATCACATATTTAATTCCCGGCCTAGAATTAATTAATTTGCCCAAACACATTTTAGGCCTTAATTTAATTAACTCATTATTTTGAACTCTTTCAAACTTCCATAAATTTATATTTGAACTTTTCAAATATTAATTTCTCTCATAATAATATATCAATATATATTATATTTGTTTCCCTTAATAAATTGAACATTTTCAATTTACTATTATAACTTAGTTGCCTCAAATTACTTTACGAGCTACCAGTGGGACCTAATGGACCTGCAGATCAGAAGCTCCAACGATGTGAGATTAATTGGTTAAACTCATTAACCACAATAATCAATATTCGTTAACTGTGTGTACATTCCACTATAGACTCACAGTTGCACTCTTCTCACTGCAGACATATTTTCTGTGTCCACGGAACTTAGACCAATATCGACTAGTTAGTCCTTCACGAGTGTCTGTAACACCAGCTGGGTCAAATTACCGTTTTACCCCTGGGTCACCTCTATTTCCTTAAGTACCAATTCTCCTCTAATGAACAATCTGTTTATGGTCCAACCATCAAACAGAAAACCCTCTCGTGCCATTGAGAGGGTAGGGCCCTTTGTTCAAGACTCGGAGTAACCACTTAAGGGAACACTCATCTGCTTCCCTAAAGTCGGGAAGGAGTGAATTCCATCTTGTACGATTATGTTCCCAGCTCCCCATTCGATCTTGTCCCCAAGGTGGTAGGCTTATTGAGTCGGCGTATTGGCCACTCTCACCCATACAAATCAAAGGACAATCTCTCATGAGCAGGAGTCCATAATCAACTCAGGATTAAGACTAAGTTGTCTAGGTCGTCCTAGTGAAAATAGAAAACCAACTAGTTAACGGTGTTATAACTAGTGATTACTATTTCGCGGTCCGGTCTTATGCAAACTCATTGCATAGGATACCCCCACTCGCATGTCTCCTACACGAACGCGTTGGATCGCAGCGTTTGTATCAAATACAAAGTGGGCCGTATCCATAGTGTCACCAGGATAAGGCACCCAGTCTTATCCCTATACTATAGACCCTTTAGGCTGTTTCTTGAACAGTGATCCCATATGTCGCTACATATAGTTCAAGACTCATATTACAGCCTCGGATGTCTAGTATATTGGATTAGGGTTATTATTAGGCAAAGACAAATATAAAATAACTAATAACAATTAATGGAAAAATATATCAATATTATTTCATTAATATCCGGTCAACGGTTACATTCACTATCTACGAGTTTTAGGGCATAAAACCCAACACACCCTAGCCTCTAGGTTCATCACCTTATAAGGATCAACACTCATTTTCCCATAAAGATATCCTATTAGTTGTTTCCCCCTTGCTCCTCAGAATGGCGACATTTTATGATGAAGCTCACTTAAGTCCTGGGAGGGATGCAACTAGCAGGGCTACACTAATCCTTTCTCTTTGATTTTTTTTTTTTTTTTTTTAAGAAAGGAATCTTCTTTTTCCATAAATGCCTCTGGTTACTCGACTACTTAAGAAAAAGATAGATTCTCTTATTTGGAACGGATTGAGTGCATCTTCTAAGGAAAAGAGGAGTGCTCTCACAAGGGCTTATTTTACTGCTTTTTTTTTTTTTCCAAAGGGAATCACCACACCCCCAAACTTAAATTACTCATTGTCCCCAATGAGAAAATTAGCTAGGAGAGACCCCCAAACTTATTTCTAAGCTAGAATTTAAGGCTTGAGAGTTGAACAAGCTAGATCTTGATTAACGAAGGCAGCTCTCCTAAAACACTAGCTGAGATAAGTAAGGCTCTAAAATCATGGACTACACAAGGACTTATTGTGCAAAAGAGTGATGATATTGCTACAAAGATATTCTAAGCTATGGACAATTCAGAACACTCATCCAGCACAAATTTTCAGCCACAACAAACAACAATATCATTTGAATGATCTACAGCAAACTAAGGGATTCAAAGCAGCAACACAAACTAACCAGATTGAGACAATGCTTACTACTTTGCCCTAGCAAAGGACATCATTGATCCAGCAAAGCTAAACAGATTTTCATTCAACGCATTCATCGATTCTTTATACAGCAGATTCATTCTCCTCTCTTTTTTTTTTCTATAAATCAGAACTCATGCACAAACACAACACAATAATGCAGCCCAACATATGATATTTCATTAAATTCATATTCTTTTTCACATACATCTTAAATTAGACAGCCACAAAACAAGATAAAAAGGAAACAAACTAAAGGAGCAGACAATAAACACAAAATAACATAAAACATAAAATAGCAAGGGATTCAACAACATCCCTGATCAAACATTGAGATCTGCATCGACCTCTTCTTCATTCTCTTCTTGATTCTCTTCTGGAAGGTGGGGGATCCAAGGCACGAGCACTTCATTTGGAAATGGAGGGAATGGAGGATACGGCCGAGTGAAGTTGGCTTGCATCGCCTTCTTCAAAATTGAATCTCTCCGCTGGGCATACAACCAGTAAGCTTGCTGCTGCCCTTCCATGTGCTCAAGTCTCTTTAAAATCACGTCCAATTGGTCCAAAGCCTTATGGACCCCCGACATCAGCCCTCCTTGCCTCTGCTGACCTTTTCCTCTCCTAAGCCTATCCATATTTGCAGCATCAATGATTCCTTTGTCAAAAAGGATGTCGTCTTCTTTTTGGATAGGAACTCCGGCTCTTTTACATAGCGTTGTTATGGTGTTTGGAAAACATAGCCGCCCAACCTTCTTCCTGAAACACAGAAAAATTTCAGTAGAAATTATCTTCCCTAGATCAATGCTCAGATTTTTCATTATGGCGAAGGTCAGAAGGACTCTCTCCATTGATATGGTAGAGTCGTGAGTTGTTGGGAGAATTCGATTTCGAATCAGTGCCAGCCACACATTTGCATCGGGTTTCATGTAAGTGGCTAGGAATGTTCGGGCACGATTCTTAGACATCTGCCAGCTAGCTCCCTCAACACCTACTTCTGATAAAACAGCTTTTAATTGCTCCTCTGATGGAGCAATTACCATCTCATTGAACATTGCTCTCGGGAAGTCTGGAAGGTGATAAAGATCATTGATTGCTTCAGGCGACCAGTCCACGGGCACTCCTCTGACAATCGTTTGAAAGCCCCCTTCTTCATCAATATTTGCATAGAATTCTCGTACAACTTGGACACGCGCAGGCTCCGGCTTTTTGCAAAAAATATCCCAACCGAGATTAGTAATCCCAGATTGAAGAAAACTAGGAAGCTGATTGAATGGAGATTGAAATCCTCGTTCTGCCAGAAATCCTCTTCTTAGAAGAGCTTCATACTTTGCTCTAGCAACTTCGTTGATGAAGCGATCCACCGGCGCTGGTTGCGGAACCAAGACTTCCTTACCTTTGCTGGAATATTCAGCTTGTTTGGCCTTCTTCTTCTTCTTTTTCAACTGCTCAATTAATGGGATATGATCATCATCAACGGGATGCTCTTGCTCATGCTCCTCTCTGCTTGCATGCTGAACAACGGATGGCTCCTTGGCTACAACACGCTTTTTCTTACCCTTCTTCTTTGCTTGAGCTTCAAGCTCAGACCGCTCAATGCCGAGGCTTTCCTCTGGAATATTACTCTCTCTTTGGTGAGCCTCTGATTTTTTTCCTCTTGTCCTTGGCGACATTATGGCGATTTAGCACTCTAAGAAGGGAGGTATTAGCTATGGAATATGCTGAAGCTTGAGGGTTTATGGGGAGCTTTAAAAGGAAGAAGATGATGGCACTATCGATTTTTTTTTCTTAAAAACCGAATACGATTTTTGGGGGGGAAATCTTGCATTAAAATGAAATCTTTTTTTCTCCTTAATTGCCGATTTGACCACTCCTTTTGGAAACCCTAATCTTCACTCATCTTATCAAATTTCTCTTCCCCATGCCTTTCATGTCAGCCTTGAGCCACGTGATTTACCTCACCATAACTTCCTCTTTCCTTTTTCAACTTTCTTCCAAAAAATCAGTCAATTCAATCCTATCAACTTCTTTTCCAAAATGATGATGAATATTAAAACCCTTGCCTTCTTAAAAAAAAAAAAATCTGCAACCAAGAAACACAATAAATTAAAAGAAATCAAATAAAAACAAATTAACTAAACCAGCAATAAATAAACTCAAAGAAAAACAACCAACTTTGGGAGCTCAATTGAAAACCCACTGTTAAAGCCACAATGCTCCCTCAAAATTTTTACTACATCAATCCCCAGCTAATTGGAGAGAAGCTAACTTTCTTTGAACTTCTTCTCCCCAATAATGCTTAATTCTCTGACCATTAACCTTGAATTCCCTACCATCTTTCTCATCCTTCAACATGATTGCTCCGTAGGGAAATACCTCCAAAACTGTAAAAGGACCAGACCAACGAGACTTAAGCTTTCCTGGAAAAAGTTTAAGTCTGGAGTTAAACAAAAGCACTTTCTGACCCTTTTCAAATTGCTTCGGCAAAATTTTCCTATCATGCCACATCTTGGTTTTTTCTTTATACATCTTGGCATTTTCATAGGAAGTCTGCCTGAACTCCTCTAATTCCACCAATTGCAACTTCCTCAATGATCCAGCTGCCACATGATCAAAATTTAATTTCTTAAGAGCCCAAAAAGCTTTGTGTTCTAATTCTAAAGGTAAGTGACAAGCTTTACCGAAGACTAGCCTATAAGGAGACATTCCTAAGGGAGTTTTAAAAGCTGTCCTATAAGCCCAAAGAGCATCCTCAAGCTTAAGAGACCAATCTTTTCTATTGGGACTAACTACCCTTTCCAAAATTCCTTTTATCTCCTTATTGGAAATCTCGGCTTGGCCATTGGCTTGGGGGTGGTAGGGAGTGGAAATTTTGTGCTTAATGTTATATTTGGCCAACATGCTACTCATTAACCGGTTAACAAAGTGAGATCCCTCATCACTTATCAATGCACGAGGGGTGCCAAATCTTGTGAAAATGTGCTTGTGGAGGAATCTCAAAACTGTCTTAGCATCATTTAAGGGGCAAGCAATGGCTTCAACCCACTTAGACACGTAATCTACCGCTAAGAGAATGTATATGTTACCAAAGGAAGGTGGGAAGGGTCCCATAAAGTCGATCCCCCATACATCAAATAGCTCTATCTCTATAATATAGGTAAGGGGCATCTCTTCCTTCAAGCCAATAATTCCTTTCCTCTGACAACTATCACAAGTTTTACTAAACCAATGAGAGTCCTTAAAAACCGAGGGCCAATAGTATCCAGATTGAAAAACTTTAGCTGCTGTCCTTTGACCACCAAAATGCCCTCCATAAGGTGATGTGTGACAGTGCTCCAAAATTTCAGGAACTTCCTCTTGAGATACACATCTTCTCACTAATCCATCTGCACATTGTCTATACACATAAGGCTCATCCCAAAAATAAAACCGCACTTCATGCAAAAACTTCTTTAACTGCTGTTTTGATAAATCAGAGGGCAAAATTCCACAAGCAAGATAATTAGCAATATCAGCATACCAAGATGCTTCCATATCCTTAATGTGAGCTACTGTTAAAAGCTGTTCATCTAGGAAGGAATCTCTGATCTCATTTTGAGGAAGCATAACATTTGCTCTCTCAATTCTTGACAAGTGGTCTGCTACTAAGTTCTCAGTTCCTTTTTTGTCTTTAATTTCTAAATCAAACTCTTGTAGTAGCAATACCCACCTTATCAACCTCGGTTTAGAATCCTTTTTAGCTAGCAAGTACTTAATGGCAGCATGATCTGTGAATACAGTAACCTTAGATCCCACTAAATATGACCGAAATTTTTCAAATGAAAATACTATAGCCAACAGTTCTTTTTCAGTGGTGGTATAATTCAACTGTGCTCCATTAAGGGTTTTGCTAGCATAGTAAATAGGATGAATAATCTTGCCATACCTTTGCCCAAGCATTGCACCCACTGCATAGTCACTTGCATCGCACATCAATTCAAAGGGTAGTTGCCAATTTGGACTAGAGACGATAGGTGCAGTGACTAATGCAGACTTCAAGGTGTTGAATGCCTTCAAACACTCCTCTCCAAATTCAAATGGTCGATTGGCCTCTAACAACAAACAAAGGGGCTTGGAAATCTTAGAAAAATCTTTGATGAATCTCCTATAAAAGCCGGCATGTCCTAAGAAACTTCTAATACCCTTTACTGAAGTTGGAGGGTCCAATTTCTCGATGATCTCTATTTTAGCTTTATCCACTTCTATTCCCTTCCTAGAAACCTTGTGTCCTAAAACAATGCCCTCTTTGACCATGAAATGACATTTTTCCCAATTTAGGACCAAATTGGTTTCTATGCATCTTTTCAACACCTTTCCCAGATTCTCCAAGCAATTCTGAAAGGATTCTCCGAACACTGAAAAGTCGTCCATAAAGACTTCCATGATGGTTTCTATCATATCTGAAAATATAGCCAACATGCACCTCTGAAATGTTGCTGGAGCATTGCAGAGCCCAAAAGGCATTCTCCTAAAAGCATATGTACCGTAGGGGCATGTAAAAGTGGTTTTTTCTTGGTCTTGTGGGGCTATAGTTATTTGGTTATACCCTGAATAACCATCTAAAAAGCAATAGTAATCGTGCCCTGCCAATCGATCCAACATTTGATCAATAAACGGTAGAGGGAAGTGGTCTTTACGTGTGGCTTTATTAAGCCTTCGGTAATCCATGCACACCCTCCAACCGGTTACTGTTCTAGTGGGAATCAGTTCATTAGCTTCATTAACCACTACTGTCATACCTCCTTTCTTGGGTACACATTGGACCGGACTTACCCAATTGCTATCCGAGATAGGGTAGATGATTCCTGCATCTAACCACTTGATTATTTCCTTTTTCACTACTTCCTTCATAGCTGGGTTAAGTCTCCTCTGCTGCTCCACTGTCTTAAAATTTCCATCTTCCAAATTAATTTTATGCATACAGAACGAAGGACTTATCCCTTGAATATCAGCTAAAGTCTAGCCTATTGCTTTCTTATATTGCTTCAGCAAATTAAGCAATAATCCTTCATTTTCAAGCGTTAGACTTGCTGATATGATTATGGGAAGAGTTTCCTTCTCTCCTAAATATGCATATTTCAGATGCACGGGCAAAGGTTTCAACTCAAGTTTGGGAGGTTCTTTTATAGATGGCTGCATAGGTGGGATCTTCCTATCAGCTAAATCCAGCAACTCAAAAACTTTGTTCACCTTTTGCATTTCCCAAACACTTTCTGACTCTTGTTTCAACCCAGTAATCTCTAACTCTTCTACTGTAACTTTACCAAATGCCTGGGTATGTTGCTCTCTCAAATCCAAAGCAAATTTTTCCTCAACTAATTCATCCAAGATCTGAATAACAGAACACTCTTCCACATCAGGAGGGTATTTCAGTGCATCAAAAACACTAAATTTCACCTCTTGGTCATTTACCCTCATAGTTAGTTCTCCCTTTTGGACATCTATTAAAGTTCTCCCGGTGGCTAAAAATGGTCTTCCAAGAATTATAGGGACCTCCTTGTCCGCTTCATAATCCAAAATAATAAAATCGGCCGGGAATATGAACTTATCCACTTGAACCAAGATGTCTTCAATCTTTCCTTCTGGGTAAGTTATGGACCTATCAGCAAGTTGCAATGTAACCGTTGTGGGTCTAGCTTCACCTATGCCCAATTTCTTGAATATAGATAATGGCATAAGGTTTATGCTAGCACCGAGGTCACATAGAGCTCGCCCTAGCTCTTTACCACCTATAGAAACAGGAATAGTAAAAGAACCAGGATCTTTAACCTTAGGTGAGAGTTTATTTTTCAATATAGCACTACACTCCTCGGTTAAAGAGACAGTCTCATACTCCCCAAACCTTTTCTTCTTGGTTAGGATGTCCTTGAGAAACTTCACATAATTAGGCATTTGTTCCAAAGCCTCAACCAAGGGTATATTTATGTGAAGTTGCTTCAATACTTCCAAAAATTTCTTGAATTGCACTTCTTGATTTTTCTGTTTCAATCTTTGGGGAAAAGGTGGTGGAGGTGGTTTAAACTCAGGGATGGAGATCGGGACTAGCTTAGGTGGCTCTATGGGTGTTGTCTTTGGGATCTCTTCAACCTCTTCAACTCCTGAATCTTTTTCAGCAATATTCTCACCTTCTGTTTGTACAGCAGACTCCTTACTTTTCTACTTTTGCTTGATCAAAACTTTGGGTTCAGCAAGAGGTTTACCACTCCTCAATTCAATAGCCTGAACTTGCTCCTTACCTTCTCTCTTTGGAACCTCAGTATCAGCAGGTAATTTTCCTTGGGGTCTAGCCTTCATCTCACTTGCCAATTGTCCCACTTGTATCTCTAAGTTTCTCATGGCAGCATCATTTCTCGCCATATAATCCTTAAACAGATTTTCGAGAGAACTTGTTCCTTGGTTGGACTGATTGACAGAATTCTTTTGTTGGGGCATAGTCTGCTGATTTTGCTTCCCAAATCCAGGTGGACCATTCATCTTTTGTTGTCCTTGGAGGCCTTGCGAATTAATTCCTTGGCCACTCCAAGAAAAGTTAGGATGGTTCCTCCACCCTGGATTATAGGTGTTAGCATAAGGGTTATTTTGCTGATTGTTTTGATTCCCAATATAGCACACTGAAGCTAGGTTGCTGGGGCAAAATTCAAAGGTGTGCTCCTCTCCACAATACACACAAGAGTCTTGAGTATTTTGACTTATATTGATTGCTGCTACATTTTTGTTTGCACTAGGAGTTAAATTCGAATTTTCAAATCCTAAAGCCAGTTTCTTCATCATATTCTCCATGGTGTCAAACCTTGCATTGAAAGCAGTAACAGTATCTACCTCCATCATTCCTTTACCTTTCTTTCCAGCCACACTTCTCACATCAGACCATTGGCTGCTGTTGGTTGAAATCCTTTCCAATATTTCATATGCCTCATTAAAAGTTTTAGACAGTAGAGCACCATTTGCTGAAGCATCAACCATGTTCTGTGTAGTCAGATTCAATCCATTGTAGAAAGTCTCCATTTGGATACAATGGGGAAGTCCATGGTGAGGGCATTTTCTTAACAACTCTTTAAATCTATCCCATGCCTCACTAAAAGATTCATCCTCAAACTGCCTAAAGGAAACTATTTCAGCTCTAAGTTTAGCATTCCTAGTGGGAGGAAAATACTTGATAAGGAATTTCTCAGCCAACTCATTCCAAGAAGTGATGGATCCTGGAGCAAGACTATTCAACCAAGCTTTTGCTCCATCCCTAAAGGAATAAGGAAAAAGAGTTAATCTAAGTGCATCCTTAGAAACTCCATGCATCCTAAATGAGTCGCTCACTCCCAAAAAGGATTTTAGATGAAGGTGGGGATCTTCTGAAGGTAATCCATGAAATTGCCCCACCGCTTGTAACATTTGGAACATCACAGGCTTCATTTCAAAATTAGGTGCCTCTATTTCTGGCCTAAGTATCCCGGGGTTTAATTCATCAAACATAGGGAGTGCATAGGCTCTAATGGCTCTTCCCCTATCATTGGCTAGGAGGACAGGGTTTTCAGCCGGATTATCTATTCTAGCTTGTCGGTCCATTTCAGGGTTAGGTTGCTGTGGGTTCTCTTGCTCTTGAGGATTTCTCGGGTGGGCAGGAGGTAAAAGAGGAGGTAGGTCCATGCAGTTTTTCCTATTCCTCTGTTCTCTCCTTCTCTTATGAAATGTCCTTTCAATCTCAGGGTCAAGCTTAAATTCTAGATCAGGAAACTCGTTCATACACCACTACCAAACCAACCCCTGAAAAAGTAACAAACAACCAAGTTAGAATGCAATTTCAGCTCCAATTTACCAAAAATAAGTTCAAACACAGGGAAATTCAAACTAATCCCCGGCAACGGCGCCAAAAACTTGTTGCCTTGTAAGGTGGGGTTAAAATATTCAATGAAATCCACACAATGCACGTGCAAGTATACACGGCCAGCAGCAAGTGATAAGTATATTAATATCGTCTCCACAGGGATTAGAACAAGAAAATTCCTATGTTCAAACTTAATTTCTAGCAAATTCAAGATGGTAACCGATAAATTTTAGTAATGCCTAAACTAAGGTACTTTGATAAAATAAATTGCAGAAACAAACATAAACAAGTGAATGCAGAATGCTCAATGAAACGAAACTTGCAACAAGGTTAATAAAGTAGGCTCGGATTAGGAACTATTTGTATCTCTCTAAACATTGAATGCTGGAGCAAGAACTTTGCTCTCTCAATCCACACAGCAGGTTCTCACAGAATCTTCCTAGATCTCCGAAAATAGCAGATTAACTCCCATTAACCCACTTCATTTTAAACATGCTGTATTATGTGCATTAGGTGAAGTGTTATCCCTAACTCCTTCACTTAGCTAGCTACTAACCCTAACAAGGAGCTAATGTGATTTTGAGTATTCAGCCACCCTTGTTTTTCCCAAAACTAAAGATGACAGAGCAAAGAAATGGTTGGCCGGACGAAATCTTTGCTTAAGCAATAAACACCCTCAAAACCAGATTAAGAAAGCCAAGGAGCTCAGCTCCAATGTTTAGATTAATACAAAAGTATCCTAATCCTCACCTTAAGGTGATTAGTTCATGTTACAAGCTGAAAACAAAATGAAACAACCAGAAAAAGCCATGAAGAAAACTAAAACACAGCTACACAAAGTTCAAGAGAATAAGAAAGAAAAATAAAGGAAGAAGTAGCCGGAAATGGAAAGGTTGTTGAAGATGCTCCTTCCAAATGTCATCTTCTCCTTCTTCTATGGAATCTCCTTCTCTTCCCTTCTCGATTTCTCCACACTGCTGTCTTGATGTCTGTATATGTGTCCCCCCTTTTGGTTTCTTCTTCTCCTTTTTATATCTCCTCACAAAATGTGGTTGCCCTAAAAAAATATACTCCTCTCTTCATTGAATTCAGGGCTACATCAGCTTCTTTTCAGCAAGATGGCAGACTCCCATTGGATGAAAGAGCTGATTGTATTAAAAAGTGCCAGCTCATTTAATGAACTGAATTTTCCATCGTGTGAATCACGTGCGAACTTTGCTCCAGAATTGATCCAGCAATTCCATCTCCAGCTCCTCAATCACTTCAACTCTACACATGCTGCCTTTAGTCTGCTACCACAATGGCTTAATGGATCTGCACTATGAGTACACCAAATTTAATGCATTTCACCTTCAAAACAGTAGCAAAATATTAACTATTTCCTCAAAGATGATTCAGACCAAAGCATGAGATTTATAGAGGAACAACACCAAAATATGCTAGCCAATTATACCCCCATATTAAATAATCCAAGCTAAAAGATAAGATAAATAACTCTTTTACTAAGAGTTATCAATTGCCTATTTGAAGAACCAGCTGCAGAGCCGAGAAGTGGCTGAGTCTAGCCAGACCCCTGCTGTAGGAAAGAATGATAAAGGGAAGGCTGTCGTGCATGAGGATCAACCGCAACACTCCGCGTCAGTTGCTTCTTTGTCTATCCAACAACTGCAGGACATGATCATGAATTCCATCAGGGCTCAGTATGGTGGACCCACTCAAAGTTCCCTCTTGTATTCTAAACCTTATACAAAGAGGATTGACAATCTCAGACTACCCCCTGGGTTTCAGCCTCCCAAATTCCAGCAGTTTGACGGAAAGGGCAACCCAAAGCAACACATCGCCCACTTTGTTGAAACCTGTGAGAACGCCGGTACTCGGGGAGATTTGCTTGTTAAGCAATTTGTCCGAACACTGAAGGGAAACGCGTTCGATTGGTACACTGACCTGGAGCCTGATACAATTGACAGCTGGGAACAGATGGAGAGAGAGTTTCTGAATCGCTTCTACAGTACGAGGCGAACAGTTAGTATGACAGAACTCACGAGCACAAAGCAGCGAAAGGGTGAGCCAGTCATTGATTACATCAATCGTTGGAGAGCCTTGAGTCTTGACTGTAAAGATAGACTCTCCGAGGTGTCCTCTGTTGAAATGTGCACCCAAGGTATGCACTGGGGACTTCTTTACATCTTGCAGGGGATAAAACCCCGGACCTTTGAAGAATTGGCGACTCGCACTCATGATATGGAGTTGAGCATCGCTAGTAGAGGGGGCAAAGATCCCGTAGTCCCAGACATGAGGAAAGAAAAGAAGGAAGTCAAGGGCATTGAGAAAGTTGCAAAGAGTGCCACGAAAGAATCCATGGTCGTCAACACGACCCCGTTGAAATTTTCCTCCAAAGGAAAAGAAAGTAAATCCAATAAGCAAATAGAGACAGGCGAGAGACGTCGCCTAACTTTAAAAGAAAGACAAGAAAAGGTATATCCATTTCCAGACTCCGACGTTCCAGATATGTTGGAACAGCTGTTGGAGAAGCAGCTGATTGAACTACCTGAATGCAAACGACCGGAAGACACTACTACAAAATGTAGAATACACTACACTTTATTTTAGATATTAGACCATAGTTTTGAAAAAACCATAGTGTAATGTTTTAGAGATTTGTCCAACCATGGTCTAAAATAAATAAACCTATTTATAGACCACGGTTACAAAAAACCTGTAGTCTAAAGGTTTACTATAGACTACAGTTTTAAATAATCGTAGTGTATAAATTACATTTACAACCACGGTAAATAATAACCATAGTCTAAAAGGCAACTATAGACTCAGTTTTAAACAACTATGGTCTAAATATGAACTTTACACCACAGTAAATAAAAACCATAGTCTAAAAGCCAACTATAGACTACAATTTTAAACAACTATGGTCTAAATATAAACTTTACACCACGATAAATAAAAAACATAGTCTAAAAGGCAACTATAGACTACAATTTTAAATAACTATGGTCTAACGATGAACTTTACACCATGATAAATAAAAAACATAGTCTAAAAGCCAACTATAGACTACAATTTTAAACAACTATGGTGTAAATATGAACTTTACACCATGGTAAATAAAAATCATAGTCTAAAAGGCAACTATAGACTACAGTTTTGAAAAACTATGGTCTAAATATGAACTTTTCACCATGATAAATAAAAACATAGTCTAAAAGCCAACTATAGACTACAATTTTAAACAACTATGGTGTAAATATGAACTTTACACCATGGTAAATAAAAATCATAGTCTAAAAGGCAACTATAGACTACAGTTTTGAATAACTATGGTCAAAATATAAACTTTACACCATGATAAATAAAAACATAGTCTAAAAGTCAACTATAGAGTACAATTTTAATTAACTATGGTCTAAATATGAACTTTACACCACGGTAAATAAAAATCATAGTCTAAATGCCAATTATAGACTACAATTTTAAACAACTATGGTCTAAATATGAACTTTACACCACGGTAGATAAAAATCATAGTCTAAAAGCCATATGCAGATTACAATTTTAAAAAACTATGGTCTAAATATAAACTTTACACCATAGATAATAAAAATCATGATTAAAAATATACCTTTACATTAAAATAAAAGAACACAGTGGTTTTCATATAAAAAAAAAAAAAAAAAAGAACACAATGGTGTAAGAACCAACCATAGACTACAATTTTAAATAACCATGGTCTTATAATTAAGATTACATCATGGATAACAAATATCATAGTTTATCGTCATATTATTATTTTACATTAGATCATAATTTGTTAATACCATGGTCAAAAGTATACTTTTACACCATAATCTAAAATTCAACTATAGATTATAATTTTAAACAAACATAGTCTAACAATTACAAACAAAAATATTATTTAATAAAAAAATTAAATAAATTTGTATCATATTTTTTATTTAATAAACAAAATGTTTATAATATTTAAAAATTTTAATTTAATAACATAAATTTAAATAACAAAAAAAAAATCATTTTTTTTAATATGCTACAATCATAAAAAAAAAATTAAACGAAGGCTTTTCTTAATTTATTAAACTGCAATTTAAAAGAATTAAAATGACATTTTGTAAATTTCTATAATATAATTTTATTTAATTCACTTAACTGAAGTTTTAAAAGAATTAACTTTTTTGACTAAAAAAAAAAAGAATTAACTTTAATGTATCAAAGAAAAAAAAGAATTGACTTTAAAAAAAATCAAGAATTAAAAAATTAAAAGAAAAAGTAAGAAAACCTAACCTATATTTAGCCTTGTGTGTGGCACACAACGTACGTGAAGAGGGGGATTGAAGGGTAGTTTCTGCAAAAGGAGATTCAGATCGTTTAGCCGCTATATTCACATCTTCAACAAGGAACATTGTCGCATCCCCGTTGTTCACTCAACTTGCTAACCCAATGCCGCCCTCCATTTTGCTAAACAAACGCCATCAACTGCAAGAGTATGTTTGCGAGTTTGCACGTTGTTGCTGCATTTTTTCTTTGTTCTTTTTTTTTTTTAATATTTTTCTATGTTCATGTTACTTTTAGTATGCATTTATTGATTCTCTTATGGCAGTTTTGTTGTTGAAATTGTTAAACAAGACCATAAAATAACAAAGTTCTTAAGAGTTTTTTCTGAGTTTTTTATTTATGAGGATGTCTTACATTTCATTAATTTTCCCTATACTCGAAATTTTATATGAGAACATTATTTGAAATCAAAATTATTACATTATTCTTCATGTTTGCTTTACTCTAGTTTCTTTGATCTCTTTTTTTTTTTTCAATTCAATGTTGTTGGAGGTGGTGTGAGAAGAAGCAAAAACTTGTATGATAAATTTTGAAGCTTCAAATTCTCGTGATGTTATAGACATGTTTTAGATTTTTTTTTTTTTTGTTATCTAGAATTCAATTCGGTAGCTTTTCCAACATCTGTTTAATAAATTTTGATGGTATTAGAATATGCGTTTGATTCAAAAGAGTATCCATTTTCGTTGTCTTGGTTGCATGATCTTTGTTTCTTTCAAATAATAACAATTTCTCTTGAACAATTTAACTTATAATTTTCTTATTGCAATCAATTTAATTTTTTTGCAGGGTCTTTGATAGAAATGATCCTATTGGTTCAATCAGCATTAAGGTATATATAATTTGTCATTGAATTTTATTTTTCATTTCATTTCTGGTAGGAAACAACATGCCTCGATGCTTCTTAACGTATTGGATGATTAGCTCGCATTATTTGTTCTAGGTAGGAAAGATTTAAAATGAGTATTTACATAGCATGTTCAATTTGTTGATAGATTTAAATAATCAAATTGTTTAGATGAAGCTCTTTTAATGTTTAATTTAGAAAACAACATCTTCAAGAATACACTACGTACTATTAAAGTTGGAGTTAACTATTAAAAGCACTTAATGTTAGACATTGTTCACTCTTAATTTATAGTTTGGAGTTCTTGACCATTTGTTGAAATTTATTTGAGATATTGAATATTAATATAATATAATTATATTGTTCTTCTTTTTGCAGATTAGTAGTAGAAAGACTCTAATCAAGCTGAGATCAATGAAGTTCTCGTAATTCTCATAGATAGTTTCTTCAGCAATACATTCTTGTACAAAATAATAAATGATATACAATTTCAATATGAACTTAGTATTTTACTTTAATTCAATTCAATGTAAATAATTTACATTTTCTTATTCAATTTTGAATTTTGTTTGAGTTTATTTTAATGGTATGTTTTGTGTCAATTAAAGGAAAAGTGGGAGAATGACAACGTTGATCTTCATCCTAATTTTTCTAAAAAATATGTGCATATAAATGAGGATTTATACAATAATATTAAAATTTTTAAATGTAAAAAATACCATGGTTGATCGTAACCATGGTCTGTATTATAGCCAACAGTATAGACCATGTCTAACGTCGACCATGATCTATACAAGTAGACTATAGCTAACGTCGACCATGGTCTATACTTATATATTATGGTGGACGTTAGACGTGGTCTATACTATAGACTATGGTTGATTATGACCATGGTCTATAGTATAGACTACACTGGAATATACTACGGTCGTAAAACCATGGTCTAAACCATAAGATCATGGTCATATGACTATGGTCTATTCCAAATTTTGTAGTAGTGAGAGTTAGGAAAAGTCAATGATCCTAACTACTGCAAGTATCACCGAGTTGTTAGTCATCCAGTGGAAAATGTTTTGTATTGAAAGAGCTAATCCTTAAGTTGGCTCGTGACAGGAAAATTGAGTTGGACCTTGATGAGGTGGCTCAAACAAATCATGCAACCATAATGGCAAATGTAGGGAATGAAAATCCTCTAATCTCCTCATGTGATTATGAAGAAAGATTAATTCAATTTGGGACCCTTGATCCTGTAGTGGTTCGATTTCAAAAAGAAGCCACAATGAGGGGACCCCAAGGAAAATATAATTCCGTTGAAGATGAGAACGAAGGCTGGACCCTTGTCGTTCGCCGCAAAAAGAAAAAGCAAAGTTACACACGGAAAGAGTCCCGCCTATATCGAGATAGTAAAAGAAAAGTTAAGTCTCAAAGGAAGAAAGGAAAAAAGAAGTCAAGGAGGTCAAAGTTTGTCGTGGAGGAAAGTGAAGATTTCTTTTGCACTCCACAACCCATAACTTTGGCAGAATACTTCCCAAGGAGCTTTCTCGATGATAGTAAAGAGGAGGCACTTGAAACTGTCACGTGTCACGTTGTGGACGTGGTGGAAGATGATGACGTCCTCGCTAGCTCCTCGGGAGTGGCAGCAGGTTCAGGAGACTTATCCTCTTTCAGCATAAAGGACTTACTGTCACTTCCTCAGGAAGCTAAAAACGTCCTTATTAACGCATTGATAGAGTCCGATGGTACAAAGATTCCAATCTCTGAGGCACGCACATGTGCTTCGTGTTGCGTGACTATAGGATTTTCCGATGAAGATTTGCTGCTAGGGTCAAAGCCTCACAATAGACCTTTATTCGTCTCGGGATACATCCGAGAACAGAGGGTAAGTCGAATCCTCATCGATGATGGATCAGCTGTCAATATAATGCCTAAGTCAACCATGAAGCAATTAGGCATCTCGATGGAAGAATTATCAAACAGTAAATTGGTGATTCAAGGTTTCAATCAAGGCGGACAACGAGCGATTGGCATGATACGTCTCGAGCTCATCATTGGAGATTTGAAGGCCGATACTTTGTTTCATGTGATAGACTCCAAGACCACTTATAAGCTGCTATTAGGTCGTCCTTGGATCCACAGCAATGGAGTGATAACTTCTACATTGCACCAGTGTTTCAAATTCTATCAAGATGGCATTAAGAAAGTTGAAGCTGACACTAACCCATTTTCAGAAGCTGAATCTCATTTCGCTGATGCAAAATTTTATATGAAGAGCGACAACACAGGGGAAACTATACCTACATAAATCCCCTTGATAAAAAAGAATGATAAACTCGATTTAGAGCCACAAGCAGATGCAGGGAAGGAAGTTGTTGAGAATGTGAAGGCATCTAACCCGAAGAATGGTGAAACATCTACAAGCCTTGAGAAATCTAAAGTTGTAGAGGATGAGAAGTGTTCACCTGTTCTACGATACATCCCTTTATCCTGGCGTAAAAAGGGTGAATCACCTTTCACTGAATGTTCGAAAAGCATAAAGGTCGGTGACGTTGAAATTCTGAAGGAAGGTTTCACTATGCCTCTTACAAAGATCACAGAGCAAGAGATTAGGAAACCTGAGGATGACCAGATAAAAGCGATTTTGCCTGAAAAACGAACTAAAGACGGGTTCGACCCGAAGGCATACAAACTTCTAGTGAAAGCAAGTTATGACTTCACAGCTCACACTGAGTTTAAAAGTCTGAGGGTTTTTGATGGAAGATCTGAGCTCTCTGCAACACAGAAGAAGCTTCTAAAGGAAGGCTATAGTCTGCCTACGACGAGAAAAGGACTTGGATATAAGTCGCTTGAACCGGTTCGCATAACAAGAAAAGGGAAGGCGAAAGTGGCAGACATAAATCATATAACAACAGAGGAGGTCGATGACTCAAAAGAAGAAGAGAACGTCAACAAACGAGCTTCTGTTTTTAGGCACATCAGGCCACCAGTTGCTCGTGCTTCAGTATTTCAAAGATTAATTGTGAATGAAACAGAAGAAGAAAGCGTACAACCTACCAATAACTCCACGCGACCTTCAGCTTTTCGAAGGTTAAATATGTCTGTTGGGGAAGAAGAGAGTACACTTTCAATTCCGGATATCACACGACCTTCAGCTTTTAGAAGATTAAATATGTCTGTTGCGGAAGAAGATGGCACATTTTCAAGTCCGGATGTGACTCGACCATCAGTTTTTCAGAGGTTAAGTGTTACCACGAGAAGAAACCAAAAAGAGCAGCCTGCTTCGTCAACTTCTCACCGACTTCAACATGAAGATGTGATGAAAATTGAAAAGATCACGAAGGCTAATGGAGAAATTCGAAGTGCAGTTCCTTCACGAATGAAAAGAAAAACCTTTGTTACTGTCGATACGGATGGTTCTTTAAAGGTAAAGAGACGTGATGTTGTCATCACCAATCCTTCAGAAGAAGATAGTGACCAGGAAGAAGAACAAGCCTCTTGCCTTCACATCACGGTTGAAGAAGAAACAGAGGTCGAAATGTCTGAAGTAGATGAGGACGAAACACCTTTATCACTTGAAGACGGTAGCGAGTCTACAGTTGATGAGCTTAAAGAAGTAAACCTGGGTACACCAGAAGAGCCACGCCCAACTTTTATAAGCACGTCACTGACTCCCGAAGAAGAAGGTGAATATATGAGTTTACTCGCTTCATATAGAGATATCATCGCCTGGTCATATAAAGAGATGCCTGGACTTGACCCAAAAGTAGTTGTCCATCATCTCGCAATTAAAGAGGGGTATCGGCCAGTCAAACAGGCTCAACGACGCTTTTGTCCAGAACTTATCCTTCAAATCGAAATAGAGGTCAATAAATTGATAGAAGCAGGATTCATCCGTGAGGTAAAATACCCTACGTGGATAGCCAACATCGTTCCTGTTAGAAAGAAGAATGGACAGCTTCGCGTTTGCGTTGACTTTCGTGATTTAAATAATGCATGTCCCAAAGACGATTTTCCACTGCCAATCACAGAAATCATGGTGGATGCCACCACAGGGCATGAAGCTTTGTCTTTTATGGATGGGTCATTAGGCTATAACCAGATTCGAATGGCTCTTGCAGATGAAGAAATGACAGCCTTTCGAACTCCAAAAGGGATATACTGTTACAAAGTGATGCCCTTTGGATTAAAGAACGCTGGAGCTACTTATCAACGTGCTATGCAAAAGGTTTTCGATGATATGCTACATAAACATGTCGAGTGCTATGTCGATGATCTTGTTGTTAAGTCGAAGAGACGACAGGATCACTTGAAAGATCTAAAAGTGGTCTTTGATCGTTTGAGAAAGTATCAATTGAGGATGAACCCTCTCAAATGTGCATTCGGTGTTACTTCTGGGAAGTTCCTGGGGTTCGTCGTTAGACATCGATGAATCGAAATAGATCAATCAAAAATTGACGCCATTCAAAAGATGCCAAGACCTAAAAACTTACATGAGTTGAGAAGCCTGCAAGGTTGTCTGGCCTACATTCGAAGATTCATCTCTAACTTAGCCGGTCGATGCCAACCTTTTCAAAGGCTACTGAGGAAAGGAGAAAAATTCGAGTGGGATGAAGCATGTCAAAACGCCTTTGAAAGCATTAAGAAATATTTGCTTAACCCTCCTGTCTTAGGAGCCCCCATAGCTGGAAAGTCATTGATTCTGTACATCGCTGCTCAAGAAAGATCACTGGGAGCGTTATTGGCATAGGAAAGTGAAAAGGGAAAGGAACGAGCCCTTTATTACTTAAGCAGGACCTTAAATGGAGCTGAGATAAATTACTCACCTATTGAGAAAATGTGCCTTGCTCTTTTCTTCGCTATTGACAAGTTAAGGCATTACATGCAAGCTTTCACAGTGCACCTGGTCGCGAAAGCTGATCCTATCAAGTATGTTCTATCAAGGCCAGTTATTTCTGGACGCTTAGCTAAGTGGGCCATCATACTTCAACAATATGATATCGTGTATGTACCTCAAAAGGCAGTCAAGGGGCAGGCATTAGCCGACTTCCTGGCGAATCATCCAATTCCTTCAGATTGGAAGTTATGTGAAGATCTTCCTGATGAAGAAGTCTTCTATGTTGAAATTACGGAGCCCTGGATTATGTACTTTGATGGTGCAGCACAAAGAAGTGGAGCAGGGGCAAGAATCATCTTTGTTTCGCCTGAGAAACACATGCTCCCCTATAGCTTTGTGCTTGGTGAATTATGCTCAAACAATGTTGCTGAATATCAAGCGCTAATAATTGGCCTCCAAATGGCCTTGGAGATTGGCATAAGATATATGGAGGCCTATGGTGATTCAAAATTGGTCGTTAGCCAACTTTTACTCCAGTATGAAGTGAAGCATAAAGACTTGAAGCCTTATTTCATCTATGCAAGACAACTGCTAGAAAGGTTTGACAGTATAGTACTGGAGCAAATTTAGCCACTGCCCTAACAATTCCAGAAGATATGTCGATGGACATCTCACTTTGTCAGAGGTGGATCGTGCCGCCAATAGAAGACCAATGCCAAGAAGTAAATATGATTTCTGTCTTTGCAATTGAAGAAGAGGACTGGTGACAGCCCATTATAGATTATCTTCAACATGGAAGACTGCCCACAGATCCCAGGCGTAGGGCCGATATACGAAGAAGAGGTGCCCGATTTATCTACTAGAAGGAGATCCTTTATCGTCGTTCTTATGAGGGACTCTTCCTTCGATGCCTTGGAAATGAAGAAGCAGCAAAGGCATTAAATGAGGCACATTCAGGTGTTTGTGGTGCCCATCAGTCGGGTCCAAAACTCCAGTTTCAATTAAAAAGGATGGGTTATTATTGGCCTACAATGATTCAAGACTCAATGGAATATGCAAAGAAGTGTGAAGCCAGTCAATTCCATGCAAACTTCATACATCAGCCGCCGGAGCCTCTTCATCCGACTGTAGCTTCATGGCCTTTTGAAGCTTGGGGACTTGACCTTGTTGGCCCTATAACACCTAAGTCTTCAGCAGGACATTCTTACATTCTTGCAGGGACAGATTACTTCTCAAGATGGGCTGAAGCTGTCGCATTGAAAGAAGCCAAGAAAGAAAATGTTGTGGATTTCATTCGAACTCATATAATCTATCGGTACGGTATCCCTAATCGTATTGTGACAGATAATGGAAGACAATTCTCCAACGGCCTAATGGACAAGTTGTGTGAGAAGTTTAACTTCAGACAATACAAGTCCTCTATGTACAATGCTGCGGCAAATGGGTTGGCAGAAGCATTCAATAAGACGCTGTGTAACTTATTGAAGAAAGTAGTCTCCAAGACAAAGAGAGATTGGCAAGAAAAGATCGGTGAAGCGTTGTGGGCCTACCGAACTACTCATCGCACTCCTACAGGAGTCACACCTTATTCACTCGTCTATGGGGTAGAAGCTGTGCTCCCGTTAGAAAGAGAGATTCCTTCATTAAGGATGGCTGTCAAAGAAGGGTTGACAACAGAAGATAATGCTAGGTTGCGCCTTCAGGAGTTAGAAGCACTTGATGAAAGAAGGTTAGAGGCTCAACAAACATTGGAATGCTACCAAGCACGGATGTCTAAAGCCTTTGACAAGAATGTGAAGCTTCGATCTTTTCAAGTTGGTGATCTTGTGCTAGCTGTTCGAAGACCCATCATCACGACACGACACACAGAGAACAAGTTCATACCTAAATGGGATGGACCCTACGTCGTCAAGGACTACACAAATGGAGCGTACAAGATTGTAGATAAAGACGGATTAAGAATAGACCCGATAAATGGCAAATTTCTTAAAAAGTTTTATGCGTGAAATGTAATGCTCCATATCGCAAGAGCCTAAACTGCATGATACTCCTGGCCCGCATGAGTTAAAAAGGTGAACGACCAAAACAAAAAAAAATCAAATTTGTATTTTGAACTACGTTATGACTTGATCCCGTTTATTAATGGGTACGTAGGCAACTTAAAGGAAACTTTAAGCTCAGTCCATAAAATTAAAAAAATCATTATAAAAAAAAAAATCAAATTTGTATTTTGAACTACGTTATGACTTGATCCCGTTTATTAATGGGTACGTAGGCAACTTAAAGGAAACTTTAAGCTCAGTCCATAAAATTAAAAAAAATCATTATAAAAAAAATCAAATTTGTACCTTGAACTACGTAATGACTTGATCCCTTTTCTTCAAGGGTACGTAGGCAGCTTAAGGAAAACTTTAAGTTCAGTCCATGCAAACAAAAAAAAAGTGCCACAAATATTGGAGCATGATAAAACAAATTGAAGAAATTCATCCCTACTGGGGGCAACACAACAGGTTGAAGACATGCATTGCTTTGAATGGAATGTTATGAATTGAGTGCATTAAAGATGGCTTCGTTCTTCAAGTTCAGCAATTTGCTCGCTCCAAATTCGGCATCTCGTCTCAAGTTTGGTACTTCGCTTCTTCAAAGTTTGGTGTCTCACCCCTTCAAGTTTGGCACCTTGTTTTCTCTAAAGTTTGCATTCTCCATGCTGGCATTTGGCGACCTCACTTCACTTTCAAGGGTAGCGATGGAAGGCTTCATTTTCACTTCAACTTCAAATCTTCAAAGGTTGGTAGTTGAAAACTTTGCTTCACTATAAATGTTGGCGATGGGAGACTTCAGTTTTGCCTCATCTTAAAATTTTGGCGTTTGATGTCGCTTCATCCCCAAAGATCGACCGTCGGCAACTTTACTTTATCTTCAAAGGATAGCGGTGGAAAGATTCGTTGTCACTTTATCTTCAAAGGTTGACAGCTTGTGGCTTCGCTCCGTCTTCAAAAGTTGGTAGCTGGCAGCTTTCACTTCATTTTACAATGTTGACAGTTGAAGACTTTCGTTTTGTCTTCAAAAGTTGACAGGTGACCACCCCTGCAGGAAACTACAGTCATCAAAGTGACTGGTCTAGACAGGTGGTGAATGTTGGGGTTTATGTCCTAAAACTCGTAGATAGTGAATGATTAACGAATTATACACTTGTATCAATAAAGTGTTATTGAGGTTTATGCAATAAAGTGTTATTGTCATATTAAGTCTAGAATTGCACAATATGACCCAAATCCAATAAACTAAGATCCAAGGTTGTTTACATGAGACTTGGACTAGTATGTGGGGACATACGGGGATCAGTGTTCAAGTAACAACCTAAAAGGTCTATAGTACAGGGATAAGGCTGGGTACCTTATCCTGGTAACACTATGTGATACGGCCCACTTTGTATTCGATACAGACGTATTGATCCAAAGCGTCCATGTAGGAGACATGCGAGCGGGGGTATCCTATGCAATGAGTTTGCATAAGACCGAACCACGAAATAGTAAACCACTAGATGTAACACCGTTAACTAGTTAGGTTACTGTTTCAATAGGATGACCTAGGTAACTCGATCTTAATCCTGAGTGTGTCATGAACTCCTTCTCACGAGGGATTGTCCTTTGATTAGTACGGGTGAGAGTGGCCAGAACGCCGACTCAATAAGCCTACCTTCTTGGGGACAAGACCGAGTGGGGGGCTGGGGACATGACAATACAAGATGGAATTCACTCCTTCCCCTATTGGGGCAAGTAGATGTGTGTTCCCTTAAGGGCTGATTCCGGGGCTTGAACAAAGGCGCGCCGTCCTCTCTTGGCCCGAGAGGAACTCTTGTTTAGAGGTTGGACCCTAAACAAATTGTTCATTAGAGGGATCAGTGGTACTTAAGGATCCAGAGGTAACCCAGGGGTAAAACGGTAATTTGACCCAGCTGGTGTTACGAACACACGTGAAGGATTGACTTACTGCATTGGTCGATATCCGTGGACACAGAAATATTCTACAGTGAGAAGAGTGCAGCTGTGGGTCTTTAGTGGAGTGACCCACAGTTAACGAATGTTGATTGACTCGGTTAATGAGTTTAGCTGATCAATCTCGTATCGTTGGAGCTTCTGATCTGTAGGTCCATTAGGTCCACCTGCTAGCTCATAACGGGTTCTGAGATAATAAAGTCTTGATTATTAAAGGGAATATAAGTTAATTGTATTTTGATACAATTAATATAATGTATGGAGATACATTATAGTATAAGTTTAATTAATGAATTAAACTTTATAATAAAATTAATTTTGGATATGATTCAAAACTAATTAATGAGAGAATTATGAATTTAATTAAATATGTGATATTTAATTAATTCATGAATTAATTAATTGGGGAATTAATTAATTTAATTTTAATTTGGTTAAATGTGATTTAATCAAATTAAAACTATAGTTTATATTGATGTACATTTTGATGCACATTAAAACTATAGGTTAAATGAGAGAAATTAAATTGAATATGATTCAATTATAAAATTAATTAAATATTTGATATTTAATTAATGTGTGATCGATTAATTTAGAATTAATTGAATGGCCAATTTAATTTAATTGAATATGATTCAAATTGAATTAAAAACTATATATTATAATTCATTTAATTTGATTAAATTAATTATAATTAATTAATTAATTAAATATTTATTATTTAATTAGTTAATGGCCGAGATCGTTTTGATTAAGATCTAACGGTCTAGATCTAGTAGGGAGATAACTCCCTCCCCACTTATCGTTGAGGGGAGAGGGAGTTCCCTAACGAAGGTTCACTCTCTCATTTTTTACGTGAGAACACAGAAAAGCTCTCTGGTTTTTCTCTCTTCTCTCTCTCAAAAACAGCAAGATTCTTTGCTGTAAAATTCCCTTCCAAGATGAATTTTGGGTTCCCACAAGCCATATCTCAGCGACCCAAGAGAATAGTGGGTGATTCGAGTGGTGGTGTCCGTTGGAAGTCCCAAGAACGAGATCCTTGGAGCATTGTGCAGTGTTCTTCGGAATCCGGTAAGTATTCTTGATTTTGAATCAATTTAGCATGCTTAATCTTAGTAATTTAGAGATTGTTTCTGAATTTTGTTGCCAACGTATTGGTTTTTCTATAATTGAAATTTAATTCGAGAAAGGTCTTGTTTGCTTCCGCTGCCAAAAGGGATTTCAACCCTTCAATTGGTATCAGAGCCATCTCGTTAATTAAATTCGATTTATGAAAATTGCGTTGGTTTTTGGTGGGATTGCATTATGAATGTTGGTTTGCTGAAAAACTATTTTGGTATTTGGCCTTAGATTTACTGTGTTTTGATTTGATCAAAATTGTAAGGCCCCTGCGTTTTTGGGCGATTAATTCAGTAAATCGAGTCTTGTAAAGTCCGTGTCTAGATTAGTATTCATTTTGATGAAGATTGGGATGAATTTGGGCGAGAAATCGATTGGAATCGGCGCTGGAAACGAAGGTCAGTATGTTGTCCAGAGGCGTAGCGTCGCGACCCTGCTCAACGGAGTCGCGACGCTGAAGAACGGAGGCTGGAAAAAATCGGGGCAGCGTCGAGACGCTATGCCTACAACGTCTCGACGCTGACGGAAGTTTTCAGATTCGCGGAGCGTTGAACGCATGGGCAGCAGTTATTCAGCGGTTATGAAATAATTATTTTTCGCGTGCATGAAGATTCGAACGTGGGTGCTGGAACAGTTGGTTGCGTGCGTGGCTGGTTTACGTGACGTCTGCGGTTCGAGCCCCATCGTGTGCAGTTTTCTGCAGTTATTTTTTCCAGCGTGCAGAATTAGTCCGGTTCGGTCCGAATTGAGCTGGTTTGGTCTGGTTTGATTTAATTTGGTCCGGTTCGAGTGATTTGGGCCTAGTTTGAAGCAGTTCAAGCTGGTTCGGGTTGGTTCTGGAGCGGTTCAAGACTCAAAAGGATAATTAAATTGAAATTATTGTAATTTTTGTTTATTTTAATTATCCTAGGGGCCAATATACCTGTTTTTCAGCTATTTATTGCTTTATGAATGTCATTTAGCTAGATCCCACCATAGGTTAAACATGTTTCATGCATTTTTATGTTATAAATGTTATAATATATGATAATTATGCATGAATTTAAATTTCATGAGTGATTTAGTATAATTGTTATATTAAATATATGAAATTGGAAAAGCATGATGCATGACATTAATTAGATAAATATAAGATGTTATATTTTATTAATGTAGCATGCATGCTTAGATTTATTTTCATGAGTATTAACATAATAGTTATATTATGAATGGAAATAAATTTCAATGCTTGATTTTCATGTATAATTTTAATATAAAGTGTTATATTAATTTAATGAAAATGGAATAGCATTGAGCATGACATTAATTAGATTAATATAAGAGTTATATTATATTAATGTCTAATTTCATGTGATTTAATTTCGTTGATGATTAATTAATATAATCGATATTAATTAAATAAAATTGAAATTGCATGAAGCATGACACCACTTTAGATTAATATAATCGTTATATTATCGGCGTCATGAGCGTTATGGTGTTTAATAATTTGAATTAGATTGTTATTTGGAAACACCATAGAAGCATGTTATAGGGCTAATTATTAAAATTTTATAATAGTTATAAAATTGATTAGAAACCGTCAACCTATAACAAAGAGTTGCATGCAAACATAGGACCTTAGGTTAAATGAATTAATTTTAAATTGTTTAAAATTAATTAGACCTAAGTTCATTATAATTCTAATAGGATTAGAATTAATTTTCTTACTTAGGATTAAAATAGTTTTAATGCACTAAGTAGGAAAAACATTACTATGGTTATAAGGGAACTCTCCCGATGAAGTTCTGTCTAGGCTGGGGGTACTTAAGTTGACGGTTACGGAACACCTCCTACCTGGGAACTGACCCGGAACCTGAGTTGAATTAATCATAGTCTAATGTTAGCATGCAATGTCACTAGGTAATTAATGGGTTTAATTCACCTAGACATTAGAGTAAAGTCCTATTTATAAGAGTTATAATAGGCATAGACTTAGATAGATTGACTTAGCCGGGTTTATCTAAGTTTAATAACCCTAAAATACAGTAGGTTACTTTAGTGGGAGGAAAATTACAAAACTTGATTTAAATCGAGTTTTGCTCCTACGTCCCTGTATAGTTCACACCGTGAGATCCATGCTCGGCTTCGTGTCGTCGTAGAGCGACCTCCCTTCGGAAAGTGTTTGCATGGGTCAATACCAAGGTGAATGGGGAAAGTGACTATAGTAAGTGGGAGCGGGACGCGTGTCAACGTATCCTTCGGTCTCCACCCCTAGGTCACAACGTGAGATTCCTATGATCTGCCTGCGTGTCGTCCTGGAGCGACCATCCCTTCGGAGGGCCTGATCATAGGATTCGGAACACCGTGAACTCCTGAATAGGATAGGATTGCGACCAACAGTTGTCTTTCCTAACAGTAGCCTGTTGGTGCGTGCCTCTGAGATCTGAAAGTGGGAGGGTCACACTTACAGGGATGAGTTAAATGTGTTAACTAATCCTTGACCGAACAACGGTAACTAAAGGCTAACGGAATATGAGTTATTCTGGTGTTAGAATTTGGTTGAGATCGTCTCAATTCAGAGGAGGAGTAGCTGACCACCCTTCGGTGGCTGTTGTTCTAAACCTCTGAAATATCGTTGCAAAAACTAAATCAATAGTTTTATAGGGTTTCTTTGATTGCTTGTTTGTTTTTGCAGAATTTGATTGGATTATTTGTAATGGGTTAGTGCGATTAATAATACAAGTAATTTGTTACTTCAGCAATAATATAAAACTTTATATGCATTGTCTTACACCATTTTATTAATAACGGTTTAAGATACAACTAGCTTAAACGAAACTTGTGGTAAATGATTTAAGATTAGTCTTTAGTGAGGAATGTCATCAGGTTCAAATGTCTAGTTCATCTTGAATAGTTCATGATGACAATTACATTAACTGCCTAGCCAATATCAATGACAATTAATATGATTTATTGGTCATTGAAACGTGCATAGTGGAAAATGAGGATACAGCCTGAATTTTTAATTCAGGTGCCATTTATCACGTTTGCTTTTCCTTTTAAGGAATAAGCTCATGGCAACTGTTGCAAATAGGTAAGATGACTCTAAGATTTTGATCTGGAGAGTATGTCTCGGCTTTGGCAGAGGGAACATTAAGTTATTTTATCCAGTGGAAGATAATACACATTATTAGATAATGTGTATGAATTTCCTGAAGATTAACAGAAATTTGATTTTTGTATCGTATATGTTGGAACAATGTTAGTATATACCTTTCTCTGCTAACGCAGTTTTATTTTAAGAAAGGGAGTTGACAGTTGTTCAACATTACTGGTAAATAACTTATGTGTTTTAAGACTAATCGAGAGTAAAGCAAGTCATGAGCACTGAGTTGTTTAAGATTGCTTATACTCGTAGAAATAAAGGCAAAGGATATCTCCTAAAGGAAATACCTTTCTTTGGTTCTTAAGGTTAGGCTAATTTTGATCTCAATATGATTGGGAGCTTAGTCTATGAGTATACTTCTAAGCTAGTTAGAAGAAAACTCTTTAATACCAATTAAGTCATGCCTTATGGGCGATATGACTGATAGATCTTTTACTGGAAAAGAGCTAAAAGAGCCAAAGAACCCTTGAAACTTATACATTTGGATCCTTGTGGTCTAGTATGTTAAAGCAGTGGGAGGGTATGAATAATTAATCTTTGTTAACGATAATTATTCATAGGTATGAACATCTCAACCTAATGCAACTTAAGTCTGAATCTCTTGAGATATTCGAAGGGGCTTAAGACTAAAGTTGAAAACTTGTTAGGTGAGATAATAAAACCACTTTGATCTGATCAATGTGTTGAGTATAGGGACTTGAGATTCTAGGGCTATTTGATAGTTCATGGAATCACATCCTAAATCTCAGTTAGGAGTAACAGAACCCTATTGGATATGGTTCAATCCATGTTGAGCTATGCTCAATTGCCTGACTCGTTTTGGGGTCATGCAGTGTGACTGCAATGTGTATTTTGAACAACGTTCCATCAAAAGTGTTTCTAAAACACCTTTTTGTTGTGGATAGGACGTAAAGATTGTTTACGTTCCTTTAAATTTTGGGGTGTCCAGGACTTGTGCTTGTGACTAACCCAAAATAAATTGGAATATCGTTCAAAATAATGCCTAATTGTAGGCAATCCCAAAGGAAACGAGGAGAATATACTTCTTCAATCCATAAGATAATAAAGAATTTGTATCGACAAATCCTTCATTCTCAGAAGAAGAACATATGAGAAATCATAAGCCATAAAGTAAGGTCGGTTTAAGTGAATTAAGTAATAAAGCTACGGAAACATTGACAAGAGTTGTTGATGCATCAACAAAAGTTGTTGATAAGACTGGTTATTCAACAAGAGTTGTTGATAAGGCCAGTGCTTTTGGTCAGTCACATCCATCTCAAGAGTTGAGAATGCCTTGATGTAGTGGGAGGGTTGTTTTATAACCTGATCGTTACATGGGCTTATTTGAAGCTCAAGTCGTCATTCTTGATAATGACATAGAGGATTCATTGTTTTCTTTTCGGAAGAAAATAGATGATGTTGACAAGGACAAATGGTTTAAAGCCATGGACTTGGAAATGAAGTCTTTGCATTTCAATTCCATTTGGGATCTTGTAAATTTGCTTGATGGGGTAACACCTATAGGTTACAAGTGGATTTACAAGAGGAAACGAGACATTTAAGGTCTCAACCAGAAGGGTCCATTGAGCAAGATCAAAAGCAAAAGAGTTTGCAAGCTTAAATGATCCATTCGTGGATTGTCATAAGCATTTCGATCTTGGAATTTAAGATTTGATACAGTGATCAAATTTTCGGCTTTAATCAGAACATTGATGAGTCTTGTGTTTACAAGTAATCATCAATAATTCTGTAGCTCACTTAGTGTTGTATATGATTGATATCCTAATCATTGGGAATGATGTAGGTTATCTTACTGACATTAAACGAGGCTAGCAGCTCATTTCCAAATGAAAGTCTGGGAGAAGCTGAGTTAGTCTTGTCTCAATTGTCTTATGTCTACAAGATGTTAGTTAGATATAAGATGCAGAATTCCAATAAGGGTTTACTACCTTTTCAGGAATGGAATTCTGTTGTCTAAGGAATTGTGTCCTCAGACACCTCAAGAAGTTGAGGACATGAGACATATGCCCTATGCAGTAGGGTTGTCAGTGAGTATCAATCAAATCCAGGATTTGATCTCTGGAATGTTGTTACGTACATCCTCTAGTATCTTAGGAGAACGAGGTTTTATATGCTCGTGTATGGCACTAAGGATTTGATCCTTAAAGGATACACTGACACAGATGTTTTAACTGATAAGGATTTGATGAAATCTACATCAGTGTCTGTCTTCACTCTTAATGGAGGAGCAATAGTACGAGCTATCTGCAGTCTCGACCATATAGGCCAATAAGTAGTTGCTTATGAAGCACAGATAGAGACTGTATGACTTAGGATGTTCAAGCCTAATTTGGAAGGTGTTCCAAATATGGACTATCCTATTGCAAGACAAGCAAGCACATTGAATCTAAATGATATATTGCTGATTCATTCACGAAGGCTCTCTCGGCTAAAGTGTATGAGGGTCATCTAGATGGTCTAGGTCTACGAGTTATGTACAAAGATGTAATCTAGGGCAAGTGGGAGAAGTGTAATGGGTATAGTGATACCATTATGTAATGGGTATAGTGATGCCCTAGTTTATTGTATTTGTACATTGTATAAATACGTTTTATGTATTATACATGTATTATACACCCACTGCTGGGATAGATTATTGTACATTCCCACTAAACTAGATTTTTAGTCCAAGTGGGAGTTTGTTGGGTTTTATGTCCTAAAACTCGTAGATAGTGAATGATTAACGAATTATACACTTGTATCAATAAAGTGTTATTGAGGTTTATGCAATAAAGTGTTATTGTCATATTAAGTCTAGAATTGCACAATATGACCCAAATCCAATAAACTAAGATCCAAGGTTGTTTACATGAGACTTGGACTAGTATGTGGGGACATACGGGGATCAGTGTTCAAGTAACAACCTAAAAGGTCTATAGTACAGGGATAAGGCTGGGTACCTTATCCTGGTAACACTATGTGATACGGCCCACTTTGTATTCGATACAGACGTATTGATCCAAAGCGTCCATGTAGGAGACATGCGAGCGGGGGTATCCTATGCAATGAGTTTGCATAAGACCGAACCACGAAATAGTAAACCACTAGATGTAACACCGTTAACTAGTTAGGTTACTGTTTCAATAGGATGACCTAGGTAACTCGATCTTAATCCTGAGTGTGTCATGAACTCCTTCTCACGAGGGATTGTCCTTTGATTAGTACGGGTGAGAGTGGCCAGAACGCCGACTCAATAAGCCTACCTTCTTGGGGACAAGACCGAGTGGGGGGCTGGGGACATGACAATACAAGATGGAATTCACTCCTTCCCCTATTGGGGCAAGTAGATGTGTGTTCCCTTAAGGGCTGATTCCGGGGCTTGAACAAAGGCGCGCCGTCCTCTCTTGGCCCGAGAGGAACTCTTGTTTAGAGGTTGGACCCTAAACAAATTGTTCATTAGAGGGATCAGTGGTACTTAAGGATCCAGAGGTAACCCAGGGGTAAAACGGTAATTTGACCCAGCTGGTGTTACGAACACACGTGAAGGATTGACTTACTGCATTGGTCGATATCCGTGGACACAGAAATATTCTACAGTGAGAAGAGTGCAGCTGTGGGTCTTTAGTGGAGTGACCCACAGTTAACGAATGTTGATTGACTCGGTTAATGAGTTTAGCTGATCAATCTCGTATCGTTGGAGCTTCTGATCTGTAGGTCCATTAGGTCCACCTGCTAGCTCATAACGGGTTCTGAGATAATAAAGTCTTGATTATTAAAGGGAATATAAGTTAATTGTATTTTGATACAATTAATATAATGTATGGAGATACATTATAGTATAAGTTTAATTAATGAATTAAACTTTATAATAAAATTAATTTTGGATATGATTCAAAACTAATTAATGAGAGAATTATGAATTTAATTAAATATGTGATATTTAATTAATTCATGAATTAATTAATTGGGGAATTAATTAATTTAATTTTAATTTGGTTAAATGTGATTTAATCAAATTAAAACTATAGTTTATATTGATGTACATTTTGATGCACATTAAAACTATAGGTTAAATGAGAGAAATTAAATTGAATATGATTCAATTATAAAATTAATTAAATATTTGATATTTAATTAATGTGTGATCGATTAATTTAGAATTAATTGAATGGCCAATTTAATTTAATTGAATATGATTCAAATTGAATTAAAAACTATATATTATAATTCATTTAATTTGATTAAATTAATTATAATTAATTAATTAATTAAATATTTATTATTTAATTAGTTAATGGCCGAGATCGTTTTGATTAAGATCTAACGGTCTAGATCTAGTAGGGAGATAACTCCCTCCCCACTTATCGTTGAGGGGAGAGGGAGTTCCCTAACGAAGGTTCACTCTCTCATTTTTTACGTGAGAACACAGAAAAGCTCTCTGGTTTTTCTCTCTTCTCTCTCTCAAAAACAGCAAGATTCTTTGCTGTAAAATTCCCTTCCAAGATGAATTTTGGGTTCCCACAAGCCATATCTCAGCGACCCAAGAGAATAGTGGGTGATTCGAGTGGTGGTGTCCGTTGGAAGTCCCAAGAACGACATCCTTGGAGCATTGTGCAGTGTTCTTCGGAATCCGGTAAGTATTCTTGATTTTGAATCAATTTAGCATGCTTAATCTTAGTAATTTAGAGATTGTTTCTGAATTTTGTTGCCAACGTATTGGTTTTTCTATAATTGAAATTTAATTCGAGAAAGGTCTTGTTTGCTTCCGCTGCCAAAAGGGATTTCAACCCTTCAATTGGTATCAGAGCCATCTCGTTAATTAAATTCGATTTATGAAAATTGCGTTGGTTTAGACAGGTGGTGAAATCACTGCAAGTGAAGCCGATGACGACCGTGGTGACCACCCCTGCAGGAAACTACAGTCATCAAAGTGACTGGTCTAGACAGGTGGTGAAATCACTACAAGTGAAGCTGATGACGACCGTGGTGACCACCCCTGCAGGAAACTACAGTCATCAAAGTGACTGGTCTAGACAGGTGGTGAAATCACTGCAAGTGAAGCTGATGACGACCGTGGTGACCACCCCTGCAGGAAACTACAGTCATCAAACAGGTGGTGAAATCACTACAAGTGAAGCTGATGACGACCATGGTGACCACCCCTGCAGGAAACTACAGTCATCAAAGTGACTGGTCTAGACAAGTGGTGAAATCACTGCAAGTGAAGCTGATGACGACCATGGTGACCACCCCTGCAAGAAACTACAGTCATCAAACTGACTGGTCTAGACAGGTGGTGAAATCACTGCAAGTGAATTTGGTGACGACTGTTGCATGAAGCTTGTTCAAGTAAGAAAGGAACAAATTGCAATAATATATGTGAAAAAAAAATAGGGGACAACAAAAAAAAAACTATCCAAAAAAAAATTGCAATAATATATGACACAATCCAAGTAGTTCATATGTACACATCCAATAAGGCCACCAATGGAATATATGCAATATTCAAAAAAAAAAAAAAGTTTGAATATGTATATACCTTTCAAGTGGTGGACAAAGATTGATGTTGTGCCCAAAGAGATCGTCAAATAAGTTTGTTAATTCTTAACCCTGCAAAGAAAGGACCGTAGTAAGAAAAAAAGGACATACAAAAAAAAATGGAAACAAGTTACAACAAGTTCATGAACTAAAAAAAAATTAATTAAAGAAAAACTTAATGTGTTGACTGCCGCAAATTGAAATTGAAATTGAAATTGAAATTGAAAATTGATATTGAAATTGAAATTGATATTGAAATTGATATTGATATTGAAATTGAAATTGGAATTGCAAAACTTTGCAAAACTTGCGGTCTTTCATTGTTTATTTTAAAAAAAAAACAAAAAAAAACAAAAAAAAAAAACAAAGATAAAAAAAAGAAGAAGGAATTGCGACTGGGATTGAAATAAAAGAAAAAAACTGGAGTGAAGTCACGAATTGTGAACTTGAAGCCCACGTCGAAGAAAAAAAAAAAACTGAACTCACGTGAATACATTTTGATGAAGTGTGAGACGTTCTCTTGTGGGAGGCTTTAATTTATAGTGGAGAATTTCCAAATCCTAATTTGATTTGGATTTTAACCAAATCATATCTTTTAAGCCTTATCAAATTAGGAGTGTCAATTCAAATTGTAATCCAAGTGGGAAATTTGATTTAAATAAATTTTGAATAAAAATTCGAATTGGTCCAAATTTAAAGTAAGATAAATTGGATAAATTTCGAATTTGATTCGATTTAAATTAAATTAAAATCGGTATAGCTAAATTTTTAGCTAAATCTAAATCAAAGGAGCAAATTTTTAGAATTTTATTCCTTAAACCAAAATTTTGATATAATTTAACATTACCCCAACTAAAATTTTTAAGCCTTATTTGAAATTCAAGGCATTTGAAGTTGAGTTTATCTTGAGATAATTTGGGCCTAATCATAATTTAGCTCCAAATTAAACTCGAGTAAAATTCAAAATAGAGAAAAATTACTCCAAATTCAAAGTTACATAGAATTTGGACTTGACTGAAATTCAATAGGAAATTAAAATCCAATTGAGATTCAAATGACAATTTGTCATCGAGCAAGTGGGGTAAAGAAAAATTCAAAGTAATTTCTTTTCGAGATTCATCCACACATAATTTGACCTAAATCTCGAAAAGGGGGCATTTGTTGAAGGAGAAATTTTGACCAATCACAAATTGCCACGTCATCACATAAAAATAATGACGAAATTAAAATTAATTAAATTTGGGACCGTTTACAAATTGACACGTGTCCCAAATTTAATTTGAAAATAAAGTTGGCCAATTATAAATTTATAGAGCCAAATTTCTGTTTGAGCAGTTAATTAAAATTAAATTATTTTGATCAAATTAATTAATTTGACCCATTGATTAAAAAAAATAATTATTTGGATCAAATTTGGGTCTTTTAAATATTTGGGTCATAGGGTTTTGGGTCAAATATGAACCGACCTAAGACTAAATAGTTGAACCCAAGATCAATGAAGCCCAAGCCCAAGTTGTTGGCCCAAAAGTCACCAGGGCCCATCCAGTGAGAACTCTATAAATAGAGGGGTTCTCTTCTATGGAGGGGGTCAGAATTTTGAAGCTCGAAGCCAGAGTCAGAGAATTCAGAGAACTTCATCAAGATTGAAGACTGAAGACTCCTTGAAATCCACAAGTTTCAAAGTGCTGAACACTTCCTGAAGACTGAAGACTCCTTCAAGATTTGGAAGACTTCAAGCTCCAAGAATCCATTGAAGCTCCAGACTCGAGATCAAGCGTTCCAGCCCTCGAGTGAAACACATCCACACACAAGAGAGAGAATCAGAGGATCAACATTAGAGATTGTATATCCACACGCATACAAATATTAATACAAGTATATTGTTTATTCCACGTGTCTCCATCTCCGAAGTCTCGTGTGAACAGTGTGTTATCCCAATTGGCCCAATTGCATGCTAGATCTAAGAATAAAGACTTAGGATTGTATGAATTTTGAGGTTGTTCTTAGTTTATAAAATAGAGAACTTAGGTAAATAAACAACTTTCAAGCTATTCAATCCATAAGGGAATTTACTAACCTGAACCCCTTCAATGGAATTTAGCTACACATGGTGGATAAAAATGCAAACAAATAACTTTCCATTGAATAAATAAATGAGAAGTACAAGAAATAATGAAAAGTAATGGGTGAGATATAGTGCAGTGGCTAAAAATAAGATTTTTTCAATTTATTCAATTCAGAGTTCTCACGACACTCTACTCTCCCTTTACAAGATGAAAATATGGTGAAATCTCTACAAACACGAAGGTTTGATGTCTAACTAAGGTTAAAATTTAGTCTTCTAGGAAGGACCTCGAGCATCACGACTCAAGGGTGTCTACTAAGGTTATGTCACCACTCTTTTCTTCTCACTGTGTTCTGCTTGCATTTGTCACGAAAATGGTGCTTGTAGGTAGCTCAGTTAGTTTCGGAGTCAAATTAGTTGGTTAGGTGCATGGAAAGCTCGTTCAAAACGACCCTCGACGGACTCGGGCTTTTCTGTTTCTGCCCAGAAATGCGGTCGCATTTCATTTAGCCTTGACAGAAATGCAGTGATTTCCAGAATGACTTTGGAGATGTTGCCGCTTCTCAAAGTGGCTTTGGGGCTAACCTTCAGAAACTCACCTTTGCCATGAAGTGATTTCCAGAATTAAAATGAAATATAAAATAAGATTGCCTAGAAACGCATTTTAAAATCATGGACAGTGATGCCGATGTGTATCTACCATCATCTAGATACAAAGAAAGAAAGAAGAAATGGATGATCAAAACAAATTTCCATAGAGATTTCACATCAAGAATGTAGCAAAACCACCATCCAGCATAAAAAAACTTCATAACTTCAACAAGTCAACAGAGAAAAAAGGTACACACAATGGGAGAAGCCATTAAAACACCAAGCCAAAAGCTAATCAGAGACAATCAAAATGGAAATCCCATTAGCAAAACAATAATCAGACTCAAATCTCCTAATCCCACCATTGTTTAAGCAAATTACAGCATTGAGTCCAATGAGAAGCCATGAGAGCACCAAGCCAAAAGCCAATCAGAAACAATCACAAGAGAAATCCCAATAGCTAACAATTAATCAAACGCAAATCTCTTAATCCCACCATTTGTTTAAGCAAATTACAACATTAAGTCTAAAACTTGTTTGTCTAAAACTAATTGATAAGTTATTTACCTTCTTCCCTCCCTCAATGTACTTGACTGCAAGAAGTTCGTTGGTCTTCTCTAAAACTTGTTTGTCTTTATCATTTATCTCAGCCATTGTTTGCTTTGCTCTTTCTCTCACTTTATTGTGTATTATTATTGATTTCTAAATGAATGGGAAAAAGATTTAATAGATAAATAATCATAAGAAACAAAATAATGGTCACATGCCGCTTAATTACTTTGCATAAGAACTAAATTAATTCCTTAGCTCCAACCTTTAATCAAGCTACACAAGGGGAGAAATTCCTTAAAACAAAATAGAATCTCAAATCAAATGCTTACTAAGAGCCCATTAAATTGGAGAAAGTAACACCCAAAACTTGACCAAAAAACAGAACAAATGTTTGCTGTTCGGGCTTCCAATTTCACTCCAAATTGACAAATAAATCACCAAACGCTATGGATACCTTGAAATTGAAAGCTAACATAAATGGGTATTTGAATAACACTAAAATCAACCCAAATCCTTGATGTAAAACACTTACCCAATGCTGAAATTGCTCAAAGACGTTGAAAGTCGAAGACCCACTGCTTGAATCGTCGAAATTTGAAGGGAAAGCATGTTGAACGAAACTAATAGTGAGTGGGTATTCAATTAAACATGTTAATCAACCAATACAACCTTCAATCCAACTTACCTATGTTCGAATTCGCTATAAAACCCATTAAAAACGCCCAAAAACACTGTTATTCGCGCTTAAATAGAGCACCTGACGGAAAATTGTGAAAACAGCTGCTGCCCTGCTTGAAACTCGCCGAAAAAATGCTAGAAAACAGAGATGGAGATCACGAGTGGGAGAGAGAACGAAGGAGAGAGAGGAATCGAGCCTTGAGGAGTGAAAAACCGAGAGAAATACACTAACCCACGTAGAAATCATCGTTGACCGCGCGAAGGAGTGTTTGACGCCGATGAACCGTCGCTGCTGTTGCGCCGTCGTCAGAGCTATTCGTCGGAGGGGAGGGGACACACATGGCTGGGAGAAAGAGATGGTGAGAGGATTGAGATGGTGAGTTAGGGCTTCTAAAATCGTGAATGGTGGGGGAAGGAGAAGCTTCAGAAAATTATTTTATTTTAAACTAAACTATTCTTGACATCTAAAACATGGCAAGTAAATTAAGATAAAACTTGACATTTTTTAAAAGTCAAATTTTATGTTAGTGTTGAAAAAATCCAAAAATTTCCATCAACCTCCGCCTTTTTTTATTTTTCTTGATATTTCCTCCACCTTTTTTCATTTTTCTTGACATTTTTTTTAGAAAATGCAAGTTACTTGACATTTTTTTTATTAAAATGTCAAGTGATTAAAAATTGCAAATGTCAAGTAAGATAGATTTTGTAGTAGTGTATGTTTCCTCTGTTTTTCTGCAGCACGTAAAAATAAGTCAATTTCTTACCAAAATGTGTCCAATTGAGCACAAATATGTATAATTTGACACATATGACTCTCAAAGACCTAACTCACCAACTTTTACACTTTTTAAACTTGGAAATAGTAGATTTGATCTAAAACATACAAGTTTCACAAGGAATAAGCTAAGAATAAGGGGGCAAAATAGGTATTTTTTTACACTTACCAAAGACAGAAAGGAAGAAAATGAAGAAAGAGAAAAATAAAAAATAAAAATATATTTTTTATTTAAAAAATTAAAAAATATATTTTGCAAATTAAAAATGGTGTCACGTTAGCATTCCGTTATTAATTAACGGAAAAATTGACGGAGTAACTAAAATGAAACAAAATTCAAACCTCAAGAATAAAATTGTTGAGTTTGAAAACTCAGGAATCTAAATGCAACCTATCCCAAACCTCATGGACCAAAAATTTAATTTTTCATTTTTTAAAAAAATAAAAAACAGTTAAAATCATTTTCCTCAAAATAAATTTAATTTAGTGAAAAAAGTAGTCTTCTCTTTTATTAGGATATTGAAATCCAAGAAATACATGAAATTCTCTCAAATTAAATTAAATTTTTCTAAAATAACTGTATTAAAGGATGAGTAGTGTTCTCTTTCTGGGATAATAATCCTAAAAAACATGAAAATTTCTTCCAATTTTCAGTGACAGAATATTAGAAAATATAATTTCCTAATAATCTTGATTGAGGAGTTTATTTTGAAGTATGAGTTTTTTGAGCCACTCATCATTGTTAATTCATATTTTGTCATTAAATGCAAAATATGAATTAATAACATTGAGCCATTTAAAAATCAAACAAAAAAAGGCTAAATTATAAAAAAAAAAACCCCTAAATTATGGGGTTTGTTTAAAAAATGTCCCAGAACTTTAAAAAGTTTCAAAAAATATCCTTGAACTTAAAAAAATGTTCAAAAATATCCTCAACATTAATTTTTGGATGGACACCGTTAAAGTTTCAGTTTCATTAATATCTTTGAACTTTAAAAAAAAAAAATTAAAAAATACTCTTATTGGAAAATGCTTCTTTTTTTCCTTCTCTCATCGTAAATTCTTCCTCCATGAAAATTAATGAGAATACTTATTTGTCATGTGTTCATATAGAGACTAGGAGTTTTTCTTCTTTTTTAACGCATCATCCCAAGAGCTTGACTAGATTTTCATTCTGAAATGTTACTTATTTATCGTGTGTTCATATAGACTAGGAGTTTTTCGTTGGGATCTAGACTAGAGCTTGACTAGATTTTCGTGCTAAAACGTGTGTGCGTGTGCGTGTGTGTGTGTTTTATGGTTTATAAGACTAGTTTTTCCTGGATAACCAATCACACCTCATAATGATCGGTGGCCGCTCAAAACTTTTAATCTTGAAAGAGACCCTCAAGGGAAGGACATTAGTCGTTCTGCGTCATGATGATATTGCGACAATATATATATTTATGCTTGTACACTTGCATGTATTTATTTATTTATTGTTAGCTTTACGAGCTTCAATCATACCACATGTTTTGATGATAACAAACCTTGAATTTATTAACACTTTTAGTGTTTCAAAGTATCTATTTTGTAGAGCTCGAAAAGAAAATTCCAACGCAATTTGAATCGTTCAAATTGGAGTTCAAAGTAGACAGTTATAAGCAAAGGAAGATTTGAAGAAAAAAAGCCTACGTGGCAGTGACGTGGTGTTTATTGATGTGGAAAAATCTTTACTGCAAGTGTATGAGTCAAGTTTTAATATAGTGTTGTCAAGTTTTAATATAGTGTTTTCGTTTAAAATTAGTGTCGTCCTCTAGATTGGTTTTCTAGCCAATTAACTACCGTGTCTAATTTTGTTCAATTTTATTTAGAGGCAAAAATATGATGAGATTGAAGAATCAATTAAAACTAAAGAAAGCTAAAAGATGAAAATCCAAATGGGGAAAACTCTTAGGGAATTGATTTCACCTATTGGGTTTATGAGTTAATTATGGGGATGTAAAAATATGCAATGCTTCATAAATCTAGGATAAAATACACCCATATTTAGCTCTCACGAGCATAAATAATTCTCAAGCATACAAATAATTGATCAATATCCCCTATCTATATTCATTTACATGCAAGACCTTAAGGGGCCGTTTGGTTTAAGGTTTTATAGATGTCTGGGAATAAATGATGCTTGGGAATAAGATTGTTTGGAATAAAAAATAACTGTGTTTGGTTGTGGATGTAAATGTCATCAGGATTTTATGAGAACAAACTATGTATGTATTTATTTTTTTAGAATTAATCAAGTAAAATTTATGTAATTTTAATAAATTAATCAATAAAATAATCAAAATTAATTCAAACTATTAATAAAAATTAATGAATTAATAATCATGAAATAATTTTAATGGGATAAACTATTTTAATTTAACTAATTAAACTTATTTAAATAATTTTTTAATAAATATCTTTAACTACAATAATTTAATATATTTGTATCCATAAAAATTAATTAGATAAATATTTTAATAATAAGATGATTATTTATTTATTAAAAGGAAATCCAAAAAAATAATTAATTCACTATAAATAATCAATAACTAATTAATTATAATTATTTAAAAATGAATTTTTATACTAAATTCATTTAAATAATTTTAATTTAATAATTAAATATATTTTCGATAATGCTAACTAATTAATTAGAATTTTAGTAAATATGTAATTACATCCTCTAAGAAACTTGGACTAAGTATATGTTTTAATTTTTTTTTAAATTCTTGAAAAATTATTAATTAATCTAATTAAATAATTTATTATATTATTTTTTAATTTGGTATCCATTAGTTAATTAATTAACTATATTCAAAATAAAATTGCATATAAAAATAAAAAAGAAGATATGGGCAAAGAGAAAACTCATACTTTTGCAAGGGCATAGAAAACCCTTGCTCATGGACATAAATGATGTCTGGGAATGCGTTATTTCCTGGGTCCACCACAGAATCCTTGAAACAAACAAGGGTATCAGAAACCCTTGCTCATTCCCATCTTCAAAACCCTTGCACCAAACAACCCCTAAGTTTAATCCTTTAACGATTTCTAAAATTATCCTAAATCTTCCAATATCAGGACTACTCTAGTTATGCAATTCATGGTCTAAACTAAATCCTCTTTCCCAAGCAAGACTTAGAAATACATCAACCAATCGATTCATGACCAAATAATTAAAGGCATTAAGAATGGAATTGTATAAATGGAGACAAAGTCATAAACATCCACAAATTAATTCATAAAACACCAACAAGCTACATCAATCCCTAAGATAAAAATCTAGTTGCACTTGCTCTCCTCGTTACAATATAAGCTAGAAGAAAAATCCATAACAACAACTAAAGATAAGGAAAGAAAAGGGAAAAAACTCAAATGTCGCCGAAACCGCATGTTCCCATCACGATCTCTACGCGTTCTAGCTTGAATCCCACTCCTTGTCCTTGCTCAAGCTCCCACAAGAGGTTTCTAGTCGGAATTAGGGTTAAAATCTCTCCAAAAGAATTTCCTTTTTCCATGTAGAAATTGCAACATATATATAGAAAACCAGCGTCTCGACGCTGTCCATTATGCCGCTCTAATTAGAAAAGGAAAGCGTCGAGCATCGTGACGCTATTGCCACAACATCGAGACGCTGCAGCTTTTGGTTTTCAAGCTGGATTGATTTCTAGAGTAGTGTCGAGATGCTAAGGACCAACATCTCGACGCAGAGCTCTCGACTTTCTTGGTTGCTACAGCTCCAACTTAGATCCTTATTCAATTCTTTTTCATCTTTTAGCATCCCGAATACTCAAACAACTCCAGTTTCTCAATTTCATCTCAATAATTCATTACTTACAAAAGAAAACATAAAAGTGTGTAATTTTAACCAAATAATTCTCAAAGACTAACTAATATTACTGGGGAAACTAGCTCATTTTGTGAGATATCACTTATGTGGCATCAGATGTGACAACGAATGTGGACCTCATTTTGAATGGTTGGATGAATAAATTTAATTCCACTTTCCTCCTAATTTCAATCCAAATTTAAATTTCATTCAATCATTTCTCCTAAAATCAGTCCTTTTTAAATCACAATTTCATCTCCAAATTTCATCATTATTTCAATCCATTTAAAATCTCTTTTTTAATTCAAAATTTCTCCTAAAATTCATCTTTTCAGACCCCAAATTTAATTCAAATTTCATCCTAATTTCAATCCTTCCAAATCTCATTTTTAATTAAAAAAATTCTCCTAAAATTTATCCCTTCAAATCCCAAATTTCAATTCAATTTCCCTCCTAATTTCCCTCCTTTTTAAATTCAAAATCCATTATTTTTTCATCAAATTAAATGTCCACCATTCATTTTGAATTAAATCCAATGACCAAAATGTTGGGTTTTATGCCCTAAAACTTGTAGATAGTGAATGTAAACAAATTGTATACTTGTTTCAATAAAGTGTTATTGAGTTTCTACAATAAAGTGTTATTGTTAAATTTTGCACAATTTGATCCAAATCAAATAAACTAAGATCCAAGATTGTTTGTATGTAACTTGAACTAGTATGTGGGGACATACGGGGATCAATGTTCAAGTAACAACCTAAAAGGTCTATAGTACAAGGATAAGGTTGGGTACCTTATCCTGGTAACACTATGTGATACAACCCGCTTTGTATTTGATACAGACGTATTGATCCAAAACGTCCATGTAGTAGACATGCGAGCGGGGGGTATCCTATGCAATGAGTTTGCATAAGACTGGACCATGAAATGGTAAACCACTAGATATAACACCGTTAACTAGTTAGGTTACTGGTTCAATAGGATGACCTAGGTAACTCAGTCTTAATCCTGAGTGTGTCATGAACTCATTCTCATGAGGAATTGTCCTCTGATTAGCATGGGTGAGAGTGGCCAATACACCGACTCAATATGCCTTCCTTTTTGGGGACAAGAACGAGTGGGAGACTGGGGACATGACAACACAAGAAGGAATTCACTCTTCCCACTTTTAGGAGAAGTAGATGAGTGTTCCCTTAAGTGGTGACTCCGGGACTTGAACAAAGGGATCCCACCCTCTCACTAGCCCAAGAGGGACTTTCTGTTTAATGGTTGGACCATAAACAGGTTGTTCATTAGAGGAGCGATGGTACTTAAGGAGACAAATGTAACATAGGGGTAAAACGGTAATTTAACCCAATTGTGATTACGAACACTCTTGAAGGATTGACTTACCGGTATAGGTCTATATCCGTGGACACAAAAATGTTCTACAGTGAGAAGAGTTCAGCTGTGGGTCTTTAGTGGAATGACCCACAATTAATGAATATTGGTTATCGTGATTAATGAGTTTAATTAGTTAACCTCATATCATTGGAGCTTCTGATTTGTAGGTCCATTAGGTCTCCCTACTAGCTCGTAAAGAGTTATTAGGAACAATTATATCTTGAGGGAATTTGAATAGTTCAAATTCATATTGGGAATTAAGTTAATTGTATGAGATACAAATTAATATAATGTATAGTGATACATTAAAATGTAAAGTCTAATTTGAAATTAAAATTTATTATTATGAGAGAAATAAGTATTTGAAGAAGTTCAAATATTAATATGAATTTGATTCATACTAAATTTATAGGATATAAGAGAATTGGAAGGAGTTTAAATTTTAATATGAATTTGATTCATATTATAGAATTAATTAATTGAAGGTCTGAAATTAAATATATGATATTTAATTGGTGATTAATTAATTAAAGAATTAATTAATTGAAAATTAATCAATTATGGAAATGATTAATCACTTATGGAAGTAATTAATCATTTATAGAAATGATTTAATCACTTATGGAAGTGATCAATTATGGAAATTATTAATCACTTATGGAAGTAATTAATCATTTATGGAAATGATTTAATCACTTATGGAAGTGATCAATCATTTATGGAAAAAATTAATCAATTATGAATTGATTGGTTATGGAATTGTTTAATTATGGAAAAGATTAAATCAGTTATGAAAATAATTTATTTTAAATGAATATTTTATTCATGGTCTTTCTCCTATAAATAGAACACTAAGTTCTTAAGGTTTAGCTACTACAACATATGACCACCATAAGGTCATTCTTGCCTCCCTCTCATATTCTTCCAACTCAAGAACTCTAGAGAGAATTTTCTCTAGAGTTTTTCTCATTCAAGATTAGGTAGTCCCACAACTACGTTCCTAATCTCAGAGCCATAGCGGGGAACGACAACGAAACGGTTTAGAGACGACAACGACGATATGTTTGCTTCTCCCGTTTAGAATTAGTTCTAAGGTTGTATGCTTAGCCTTAATAATTGATTTAGAATAATTTTGTAAATTTTTGTCAATGTATTGGTATTTTGGTGGAAACAAAATTAACTACGAAACGGTTCAATTGCGCTTCCGCTTTACGGTATTGGGAATTCCAATCCTTCACAAAATTCAATTTCTCCAACTATAAATTGAGTCAATTTCTTCTCCTCAAATACACACTCAAATTGATCAAATTTCCAACAAGCCTTCAAGAGGGGTGTGGGTTCCCCTTGAAAATTGAGTGAGTGTGTAATTCCCCAGACACAAGATTCGTCTGAAACTGCTTCGAAGAGTGAAGACTGCCCCCACAAACCAACACGGGGTCCTTTTAGGATGCTTTGTCCTCACTTACATGCTTCCTAGAAAAATTTCTAGGAGGTCACCCAACATAGAACTTCTCCAAGCCAAGAACGCTTAACTTCAAAGTTCTTATGATTGAGCCACCAAAAAGGAAGGTGCACCTTGTTGGTATCGGTAGTACCTATCAATTCTTTTAAGCTTATCTTGACCATATACTTTCATGTCCTCAGGATCCCTCTCATTTGGATGTGATCTCGGTTCATTCATGTACCCTTCCTATCCTCAGGCGTCACAGAGTGGTTTAATCCTAAACCCATAAAAGGATTTGTAGTAGCTTGATCCTGAACCCGGTTAAAAAGATCATAGTGGTTTAATCTTCAACCCGTTTAAAAAGATCGGTATAAGTTGAGTCCTCAACCTGAAAAATTATTGGTAAAGGTTTACTCTTGAACCTGAAAAAAAAAGTGTTCCATCGGTTTGGTTCTCACCTGCAAGAGAGTCGTTGCAGTAAAATACCCAAAAATGAGTCTTGGGGAGTGAAGTAGGGATTTTCGAACCACTATAAAATTTCCGGTGTCATATCTTTCTCTCTACTCTTTTAATTTTTGCTCTTTGATTTTTTTTTTGAGATAATCTGCTCTTTGATTTTTTTTTTTGAGTAGATTGCATGCTTATGGAAATTATTCTAATATTTATAACATATTTTATAATGTTTATTAAATTATTTTAATTTAATTTAGTGAAAACAAAAAGTTTTAAAATTTAGGTTAAATTATCAAAAATACCCCTCGACTTTAGGGTTTGTTTCAATTATACCCCTGGACTTTCAAAAGTTTCAATTATGCCCTTGAAGTTTCAAATTTGTTTCAAAACTACCCTTGGAGACATTTTCCGTTAAATTTATCGACAAAAATTGATGCGTTTGCATGTGTTTTTATCGTTTTTTCCACGCATGTGTTCAAATCTATTCACATAAGCAACAATATATATGCAAACACGTCATTTTACATCCATGAATTTAACAAAAAAAAACCTTCAAGGGTAGTTTTGAAACAATTTTGAAACTTCAAGGGCATAATTGAAACTTTTGAAAGTCTAGGGACATAATTGAAACAAACCCTAAAGTTTAGGGGTATTTTTGATAATTTAACCTAAAATTTATTAAGGAACCTATTCAGCCTCCTCTCATGTTTTTGTTGATGATTTATTGACTTGATAATAGTAATCTATAAATTTTTATTTTATATGTCAATGACTAAGCTAGATATTGATCATAATTTTTCTAAATATTAATTAAATGTATTTAAGCACATTTTATGATCCTAATTAGCCATGAAGAATTATTACTTGTAAAAAATTATAGGAACAATCTCCAAAATATCCAACTTTTTAGGAATTGAAAATTGATATGGACAACAGTTATTGAACAATTCAACACATGAGGAGAGTAGCTGTTGAATTTGGGTGGTCTTTAGGTAAAAACAGAAAGAAAAAGAAAATAAAAAAACAATGCCACCTCCGACTTTAACGAAAAGGACTTTGTCATCTAGTTTATTAACATTTTGAGAATACTAAATTCTTAATTTTTCTTTCAACTCTGGTCGAAATTGACATCTTTTTAAACAAGGAGATGGAAATAAATCATATGGTATTTGTAATGATACTTTTTTTTTAATAATATAGTTTATTTGATTAATTAGTGAAAAATCTTTCTAACTCAATTTCAAATTAAAACTTTGGGTTCTTAACCATCTTTCGTGATGAGATATTGATCATTGAAATTCGGGATCAAACACACTTATACTTATTCCTGTCTTGATTTATCTCTTCAAATTTTTATGTTTTAATTGCTTAACTTAACTTCAAATGTTTTGTTTTTATTTTTAAAAATTTTAATTGAAGATAATAACTAGAACAGTTTTGGTTTAAATTTTGATTTTTTGACTCCAAAACTTTTGAATTTCTTCCATATTGGTCGATAGGCTAATTGAGGTGAATGTTGTATAAGGTGAGTATTAGGTAGACAATATTGAGTTTTAAATACAACTAAACTGTTATTAAATATATGTAAAATCCACCTCAAACTAAAACCTCAAATGAAAAGGAGAAGTCCATAAACGTTAAAATTCATAATAATAATCTTCTTTTCAAAAAAAAAAAAATTCCTAATAATAATCCACTAAATTAACCACTAATCACCAATAGTTTTTTTTTTTTTTTTTTTTTTTTTTGACAATATGTAGGGTGGGGGATTCGAACCACAAACCTCGTGGTTATCAGTATAAATTTATGCAGTTATGCTCTTGTTGGCACCAATAGTTTTCTTTTGTTTGAGTTCAACAAATGTGAAAATAAAGATTTATTTATTTTTTTTAATTTCAAAAAATTAATATAATATGTTATCCAACAAACTAGTTGAATGGGGACTGGAATGGGACACAAATTTCAATAAAATGTGTAATGAAAAGAAAACTATGGTTTAGGGAGATAACTAAAAACGGTCAAAGGGGCATAAAAAGGGGCGTAGAAAAAAGAGGCTTTAGTTAGAACAAAACGCTAGTTCTGGTCCCACGTTGTGTTACTCTACGCCGGGAAAGTTTCAAACATCCAATTACTTTCCAATTTCCATAATTTCACTTTTGAATTAGATCGGTGTCTCTTTACGACCATGAGTGTCCATTGGGTTTTCTTTAATGCTATTCATTGTATTAAAATATCATTTTAGTTCATTTTACTTCATTTTAGTTTCTATACTTTCAAACATCAAATTTTAATCTTTGTATTTTCAATAAAACTTAAAATTGGTTCCTATCATGAATTTAAAGTTTTTTTTTTTCCCAAAATCGGTTAAACAAAATAACACTAATTTTTATAAAAAAAACACACACAATGTGAACATATTTCTAAAATATATAGAAGAGCTAATAGAGACAATTTTTCTAAAGAAAAGTTAACAAAAAGCTCGATCAATTTTAAGGTTTACTGAAAATATATGGACTAAAATTGAAAATTTGGAAGTACATGGACTAAAATAAAACTAACGAAATGATATTTTAATCAATTTATTGCTTATATACTTTTAGAGTCAATTTTGTTACTATGCTTTCATTTCATTTATAAACTTCAATTTACGGATTTCAATAGTTTTTATGTTGTTCAAGTTCATGAATGTTAAAAAATGGTTGACAAAAAAAAAAATAAAATAAAAAAATAAAATAAAATGTAAAGAAAATAAGAGTGCAAGCTATTATTTTTACAACTTGGAATTGAAAGTTTGGATTTGTGCCATCTATGTTTAGATTGTACCTAACAATCAATTTGAAGAGTTTGAGTTTATGGAACTTAGGGGTGAGCAGCGGTCGGTCGGAGTCGGTTTTTGGCCAAAACCGACGCCGAAAACCGACCATTCGGTTGTAGTCGGTCGGTGGTCTTCGGTTTTTTATGGGTGGGCGATGTCGATCGACTGACCACACCAACGGTCGGTCGGTTTTGTGACTCCGGCGAACTCGACGACGAAAAAAGCTTGATTTCGTTACTCCAGCGAACTCGACGACGAAAAAGCCTTTTTCGGCGAAGAAGAAGGATCGAAGAGAGAGAAGATAGAATAAGGAAGGAGAAAAAAAAATCTGCAACTTGGCCGCTGCGTTCCGGCAAAAACGAAGTATGCCCGGCGAAACGGAGCTTCAATGGAGGGGAGCGGCGATGTGGGGAGATAAATCGAAGCTTCAACGATCGACGAAGCTTCAAGAAAGAAAACAAACGAAGAATAAAAAAATAAAGAAATGAAAACCAAAAGAAGAAGAAAAAGAAAAGAAAGAAGAGGAAGAGCAACCAGTGAAGAAGATACAAAGAAAAAAAAAGTGAGGAGAAAATGAGGGTTGTGGACGTGAAGAAGATACAAAGAAAAAAAAGGAAGAAGATGAAAAGACAGAGAAAAAGTGAGAGAGGAAAACGTGAGAAAGATTAAAAAAAATAAAAATAAATTAATTTTTTTGGTTTTACTTTACGTAAAACCGACTTCCGACCAAAATAATAAGAAACCGACCGACCGACGTCGGTTCAGTCGGTTTCGGTCGGTCGGCTTGGTTTTTCGGCTTTACTTGCTCACCCCTAATGGAACTTGTGTTTGGCTTATCAATAGTGCTTGTTTGGGAGTGATTTTGACATGGTTAAAATCATTTTTATCACAATCACTCCAAAACACATGTTATTAATTATTCAAAATCAATTTTGATGATAAGAAAATCACGTTTAAATGAGTAAAATCAAACATGAAATTGATTTTAAATAATTAAAAGTATGTTTCGGAGTCATTTCAAACATGATAAAAGTGATCTCAGCCATTTCAAAATTACTCCCAAACATGCACTTATAATTTGTCCTTGGTTACAGTGATAGATCAAAAACTTACCTGATAGTGTGCAGTGGTTAAATCTTGAGTGAGTATATGTTCATCTTGAAATTTGAAATTCCTTCTCTAATACTCCAACTTAAATTCATTCTCTTTTGAGAAATAAAAAATAAAGAAAAAGGAGTTCTTTGTTCTTAATATAAAATTAAGGAAAATTGTAATGAGTGACAATTCATCTTTTGCTATTTGCAAATATAACAAGTGGGAAAAAGAATTGCAAATATGACAAATCTGTAAAACAAATTTGGTTATTCTCATTTTGTCCTTAGTTTGAATTCAAATTTCGCGCACATTTCTTCCTTATTCTTCTTCTTCTTTTGTTTTGATTTTTTTTCTCTATACTTCTATGCGTTCGCGGACTTCTCTGATTGAGTTCGTACGCTTCTTCTTTGTTAAAACTCCTCGTTCTTCTTTGATTTTGTTCTTCGTGCGTTTTAGGTCTGTGTTTATCTTTCTCTCTTTGTTTTTATCGATGATTTCTTCTTTCTTTTTTTGTTGGATTTTGCTTTTTTTTCCTCTGGGTTTTAATCCCAGTTTTCCTTTGTGATTCTTTGATTTTGTTCTTCATTTGCCAAATGAAACGTTGATTGATTCAACTATTGTACTCATCAGAGGTCTCTTTTTTTTTTCTTTTTTTTCTTCAATTGATCTTCGTGCTCTGCTCTGCTTTTTCAATTTCTACATCCGGAGGATATCTTTTTTTCCTCTGTCAGTTATCTTTGTGCTCATTGGAGGTCTCTGTGTTTTGTTTTGAAAAGAAGTTGTAGAGTTGTAACTGGTAGATGATTTTCCTCTGCTATCACTTTCAATTTCTTGGTCTTTGTATTAGGTCTTTGTGTTTGCTCTCTTGTTCGATTGATCATATTGAATAAGAAAAAGGTTTTTTATTCTATCATTAAAAGATCTATCAATAATACAATAAGACACTGATAGAATGATATATATACCAATTGGAATGATAGAATGATTTTGAGAGAGTGATAGAAGTCTATCAGGCTACTTTGCTCTTTTTCCTTTACTCTGTTTGTTTGAATAAGAGAAAATTTTTCTTCTATCAGTAAAGTGTTGGGTTTTATGTCCTAAAACTCGTGGATAGTAAATGTAACAAAGTTTATTATAATCGATAAATCGTAATTGAGGTTATTTAATAAGTGGTTATTGAATGGTTGTATAATTGTGCATTAATTAACCTAAATTCAATAAGCTAGAACCCATGGCTATATGATGAATACTTGAACTTTATGTGTAGACATAAAAGCAGATCAAGTTCAAGTAATAGCCAAAACGGTCTATAGTATAGGGATAGAGGATGAGTGTCTTATCCTAGGGACACTATGAGACGTGACCCACTTTGTATTTAATACAAACGATGTGATCCTGAATCGTTCATGTAAAGACATGCAAGTGGGCACATCCTATACAATGAGTTTGCATAAGACCAGGATCGAGAAATAAGTCACTTTCTTTATAACACCATTTACTGTGAAACTGACTATTTCATGCGATGACCTAGGTAACTCGATCTTAATCCTGAGCCAACTATGAACTCCTGTTTATCCGGGATTATCCTTTGATTTGCATGGATGAGAGTGGCTCATCATTGCTGACTCAATAAACCTACCATTTTGGGGATAAGACCTGGTAGATAGTTGGGGACATAGCCTTGCAAGAAGGAATTCACTCCTACCTGCTTGTAGGGATAAAAGAAGTTGTTCCCTTAAGTACTGACTCCGGGTCTTGAACAAAGGCGCACCGTCCTCTCCTGGCATGAGAGGATTTTCTGTTTAATGGTTGAACCATAAACAAATTGTTCATTAGCGGATCAGTGGAACTTAAGGAACAAGATGTAACTTCAGGGGTAAAACAAACTTTTTGGCCCGTTGTAGTTACAAACAACCTATGAAGGGTCGACTTACTGATTATGGTTGTATCGGGTGGACAGGAATATATCTACAGTGAGGGGAGTGCAACTACGGGCTATAGTGAAGTGTCCCGTTAGTTAATGAATGTTGGCTAACTGGGTTAATGAGTTTAACCGATTAATCTCGTATCGTTAGAGCCCATGATCTGTAGGTCCATTAGGTCCCCCTGCTAGCTCATATGGACCAAACCTTAGAACAAAGTGATGAAAGAGTTTGAATCATTCAAATTCGGTTTAGGGAGTTGACGTTAACTATATACGATATACTTAACATATTATAGTTTAAATGCAAGTTAAAAGTCCATCTAAAAAAAATGCGATGATAAGACCAATTTATTATACACTTAGAATCTCCCAATTTACTTATCTTAGTTGAATTCCTTGCGAAAAATGCTTTAAAATGAGTATAATATGTCTATAGGTCCTCATCGGAGCTTTGGAAGCGATTCGGGACTTAAACGAGCAAAATCGGAGCGTGAAATGACCATTCTGCCTCTGGAGCTGTCACAGTGTCGAAACGCTGTCATTGAAGGGTCGGGACGCTGCTCAAATAAGGAAATCTCGTGGGCGCCAAGAGGAAGCTGCAGCGTCAAGACACTGCACCCATAGCATCTCGACGCTAGGTTGATCCGAGAGATTCATTCCATATCTGAAGGCCCAGCGTTGCGACGCTGTGTCCTAGCGTCTCGACGCTAGACAGTTTTCCAGAATTGAAATTTTCTAAATTTGGCTGGAATTTTTTCATGTTTGAAGACCCAATTCAACACCATTCTACCACGAATTGTAGGCCAAGAAACTCTATAAATAGAGGCCTTTGGTGTAGGTTTAGAATCATCCCTCAACACACAATTCACTACAACTTTGTAGTCCATCTCTCTCCCCCTTTTCCACCATTCTTCTTAGTTTTAGTTTTTATTGCATTCTTTGATGTATTCCATGAAGAAGCAAGCTTGCTCTTATTCCATGAGAGACTAAGCTCTTCATTCATGTAACCGGGAAGTCAAAAGTAAGTTCATATTCTTTTAATGAAATTTCTTGTTTGAATTATCAAAGCATGTTTATGTGATTTTAGTTCTTTTTCTATAAATTTAGTTTGTGGTAGGAAAGATTGACAACCTTGACCGCGTCCTCTCTAAATTTACTTGCTAAATATTAGTAGCATATAGGTTAACATTATATTTATACGCATGCGTCCCTAAAACTAAATGATTTAATTAATTGTAATTGTGGTTTGTTGTCCGTTGCATGTGAATTAACTCGGCTAGATCCCATTGCGGTTTAGGTTAATTAATCGGCCAATTAATTAGTTTAAACTAGAATCAAACTTAGCGTTTGCATGTTTGTGATAGTGGATCATGATTCTCGGTTTGTTGCCGGAATACGCCGAGCTTAAACTTGTTTTGACTTATTAGTGAAATTGATGATTTAATCGAATTGAACTTACCATGACTAACCCGGTTGCATGATCTTAAAGGTATTGATTTCTTTCCTAAATTTAATTCTCTTACTTTCCTCTTTTGTTATTTTCCATATTTGGTTTTCTTTCCTTGTTAACTTTCTTTCCATATATAAAAATCCCCCTTTTTGGTTACCTAAGGAATTAAAGATTTGTTTGCATAGACTCCCTGTGATCCACCTCGGTCGCTATTGCTACAAGTTAGCTTTAAAGGTTGAGGATTAGAAATTTATTTGATAGGAGACCTCGACAATCTCTTCCATCATGCGAGTTAAAATATTAAAGAGAGTTGGAAATATTTAACTAAGATTTAAATATTGCAAATATAAATAGGATACGTATTTTGGTTTGTATATGAATAAAGATTCATATTCAAACGATCGAGTTTTTTTTAGAGAGATCGGGATTAATACAATTGTTTAATTTAATATTTAATATTAAATTAAATAAATTATAATAAATTAGTTAAAATTAATTACATGAATTGATTTGATTTTGAAATTATCAAATAAAATGAAAAGTTTTCATTTTAGGTGGCTTCATCCCTTGAGTTATTTCATGAATTGTGTATTAGAGTGACACCAAATTTGGTGATAAATTGAGATCCATGAACTTATATATAAAACCTTCTTCTTCTTGAGATGGAAGTGGAGTTGGCTGTATGTTTACATGCAAAGAAATCAGAAAATCTCTCTCTAAAAACCAATTGGAGTTGGCTATATGTTTAAATGCAAAGAAATCAGAAAACAAGCATATCTGATAGAAAAATGATAGACATCTAATGATAACTAAGTATCGATAAAACTTAAGATGATAGATTTCTATCAGTGATCGATTCTATCACTGATAGAAACATTTCACTTATAGGTTTCTATTAGTGATACAATCTATCAGTGTTAGAAACATTTCACTGATAGGTTTTTATCAGTGATAGAAATCTATCACTGACAGGTCTCTATCATTGATGGAAACCTGATAGAATCTATCAGTGATAGAAATCATTTAGAGTTTTTGTAGAATCTATCGGTGATAGAATCTATCAGTGATAGAATCTAACAGTGATAGAAACCTGATAGAATCTACCAGTGACAGAAATCATTTAGGGGCCGTTTGGCCCACTGTGTTGGTTATAATAGTGGGAGCTATTATAACTCACTCAGTGTTTGGGACATCAACAAAAATAAGGGGTGAAATTGGTTATTTTTCCCCTCCATGTTGCTACAGTAACCACTATTCAACCCAATCATTTATTCTATCCATTCTCTACAGTAACTCTTGACGGAAGAGGTTGTCGCGGTCTCTTGTCAAATAAATTTATAATCCACGATTCCTAAAGCTAACTTGTAGCAGTAGTGGTCGGGGTCGATCACAGGGAACAATCAGTTTATTTCTAAATTCTTTTGTGTCTTTGAGGTTACCAAAAAGGGGGGTTTATTGATAAAAGCTTAAGACAGAAAGTAAAAGGCAGAAAAATAAATAAGGAAATTAAATGCAAGGAAAGTAAAGGCGGGGTTAGTTGGTCTTACCACGAGGATCACTGTAATCGGGGTTGAACTCGGTGTTAAGTTTGATTAATTTCATTCATCGATTAACAAATGATATTTAATTAACTATCTAAGTCCGGCGTACTCCGGCAACAAACCGAGAGCCATGATCCAACTATCACAAACATGCAAACGCTAAGTTTGATTCTAGTTTAAATTAATTAATTATCCAATTAACTAATCTACACCGCATTGGGATCTAACCGAATTAATTCACATGCAACGGGCAACAAACCACAATTACAATTGATTAAATCATTTAGTTCAAGGGACGCATGCGTAATATCATAACGTTAGCCTATTTGCTACTTAGATTTAGCAAGTAAATTTAGACAGGGTGCGGTCAAGGTTGTCAATCTTTCCTACCACAATCTAAACTTGTATGCAAAGAACTAAAATCACAAAGACAATTAACTAAGTAATTAAGAATGGAAATCTCATAAAATTGAATCAAACTTACAAACCGAGGTCCCGATTACAACGATTCGAGCTTAGTTGGCCATAGACAAGCACCTCCAAGCTCGAGGCTCGATCAACCGACCCATGGACAAAGAAAACTTAAAACAACTCTAGAAAAGTAAAGAGAAAAGTGGCTACAAAATTGTAGTGAGGGATGATTCTAAACCTACACCAAAGGCCTCTATTTATAGAGTTTCTTGGCCTTCAATTCGTGGTAGAATGGTGCTGAATTGGGTCTTCAATGAAGGAAAATTTCTAGCCAAAATAGGAAAAAATTAATTTTTGAAAGCGTCTCGACGCTGTCCCTTCAATTTTGGAAAATATTTCTCAGATTGCCCTAGCGTCGCGACGCTGTAGCGTCTCGACTCTGTGTGACGAGCGTCTCGACGCTGTAGCGTCTCAACTCTGTATGATGAGCGTCTCGACGCTGATGAGGCTCCAGGGGCAGAATTGTCATTTTACACTCTGATTTCGCTCGCTTAAGCCCTGAATTGCTTCCAAAGCTTCAGTAAGGAATTCAACATATTATACTCATTTTAAAGCATTTTTTTTTGCAAGGAATTCAACTAAGATAAGCAAATTGGGAGATTCTAAGTGTATAATAAATTGGACTTATCAACTCTTTTCTCTCTTCTTCTATGTGACTCATTGACTTTTCTACCGACGACCAGCCAAAGACTTTTCCGGCGACCACCGTCGACTTTCTGGTCACTTTTCCGGCGATCACCGATGACTTTTCCGTGCGACTTTTATATTTTTTATTTTTAAAAAATATTTATTCTCATCTTCATTTTGAAAATATAAAAAACGAAAATAAAGAAAAAAAAAAGAAAAGAGGTAGAAGAAATGAAAGGAAAAAAGAGGGAAAAATTTCAGTTGTCGAAAAATTTGTTGGTGGTCGTTGGAAAAGTCGAAAAATTTATAGGGAGTTAGATACTAGGTTGTCTTTGTACATATATAAATATGAAGTTTTATTACATAATTACTTTTGATAATGAAGTATATGAATGTTTACCTTCATCGTACCATATTTTTCATTCCAAATTATACTTAACGTATTTAAGTTTACCGTGATAATAATAATTAAAAAAAATAGTACTCAAGTTTTTATTTTATGTGATTTCTATTTTATTTGATTCTTTTGATAACGAATGTAGAATGAGTTTTGAATAAACATTTACCATTTTTATGTTGGAAATACAGAAATGAAACAAATATGATTTTTTTATATGAAATCATAAAATGATTTATTTTGTGAAAAACCATGACTCTAAAACAAAGAAAATCGACTCTTACTTTAGGTTATTTTTGTTTCCTTTTAAGTTAAACACATAATTTAACCCCTATACCCAAAACTTTATTTTTTTTACAACTAAACCCAATTTTTTTTTTTATTAATATTTGAAGTACAAAGTTGTATGAGGAAAATAAACAAAAAAAGTCAGGAAAAAAAACAGTCAGTTTGAAACATAGACTATTTTAACCTAGACTAAAATAATCTGCATCCCAAACACTGACTATTTTATCCCAGACTATAATAATCTGCACCTCAAACACAGACTATTATAACACCTAGACTATTATAACCCCCCAACTATTATTGTAACGCCCCAGGTTTTAAGATAATCTAACCTAGTTACATTACTAAACTCCTATTCAAACTAACCGAGAGCTCATAAAATTTCGGCAGCATAACTGTATACATAGGACGAAATCAAAATTTTTAAATCACCTGTTAAACACAAGATATCACTTCTACATTATTTCATTCTACCCCACAACTCCATAGAACAACTACATAATAGATTACGAGTCAGATCTCGTATCTTCAACCAACAATAGATTCAAACTCTTCTAATGCAACATGCTCTCAACTTCTAGAAACAATTCAACTTTATTCAACATTAACATATTTACAACCTAACGAAAACATGAAATTCTGAACGAGCTCAACAACTAAAAGTTAATCCAACCTAACTACGAAATTGAAGGTTCAACCTATCATCAATAAACAAATGACTACCCTATCTATCAAAAAGAAAATAAACAAGTAAATGGACCCATGTGGTCATCCCTCGTGAACCTTCTCGTTTACATCACCGGGCACATAAAACTCGTCACCTGCATAATCTGAAAATGTTGGGAAAAGGAAGGGAAGGGGTATCAGTACAACCACAGTACTGGTAAGTAGCTCACATCCGGTAAGCCACCACACAACAAACAACCTCAACAATCATGATATCAACACACATCATGCTTGTAAAATGATAAGCAGTTCAACATGCTCTTAAACACGAAAATAACAACGCCAACACATGCTCATACAAAAATGGGACGTCAACATGAATCCACGAATCATGCTATGCACCCCCACATGGTTTCCACGCCATGCCCGTACACTGACACGTGATTTCCGCGTCACGCTCCGCACTCACAACCCACACTTGATTTCCGCGTCACGCTCCGCAAACCCACCTAACACATGTATTATTACGCTCCATGCGCAGCGCCACTCACACGTGATTTCCGCGTCACGCGCTCCACACTCACTCCGACACGTGATTTCCGCGTCACGCTCCGCACACACACCCAACACATGATTTACGCGTCATGCTCCGCCTCTCCCCAATGACCACGCACTATGCAGACACGACTCTTATGCAACATAGTTTTCATACAACAACCTCATGCTCATGAATTAAACAAGTAACATGCTTATGGATCAACAGAACATTATGCTTAAGAATCAATTCAAACATCACGTTCATTCACATGGCGAACTACATACATAATAGGCACAACACATAATAACAAGGCAAGTAAAGCAAACGACATGCTCACACAACATACAAGCCCAACTAGATAGAAACTACTTACTCTAGCTTAAAAGCACACCTAAACCAAGTTATCGCTTGCTGGAAAATTTAGGATATGCTCTAAACGAACCCACAGGCACAAGAGAGACCTTCTAAAGGTTAGGGAATGACTTAGCCCACTTGCCAACACTCTAAGTGAGTTTAACTAAGCCTAAAGCATGCTGGAAATCACTCAAGCTAACCGAAATAACACTGAATGCTTGCTGGAAATTACTGAACAACACCAAAATCCTAAGAACACGTGCTGCCCGGGATTCGTATTGAGTTTAGAACTGAAACGAAAGAACACGCAATGGTTAAAATCTATTCTAAGCTAACTAGGACAATTTTTAAAGATTTTAAGGCTGCTGGAACTTACCGATCAGCACCAAACAGAGATGCCTACGTGCTGTACAGTGTTCGAAAGTGGCCAAAACCTGAAATTTAGGAGGCGATAATGAATGGGTAACTTAGAATAACACTTCTTGGCTCATGGGTAACTTAGAATAACACTTCTTAGCTCATGGGTAACTTATATTCATAGCCAATAACGAATGGGTCAAGGTAGAACTTACTGAAATTGCTAAATAACGCTGAAAAAGAGTTGAAACCACACCCAAATCACGTTGGACAGAGACGAAACCACGAGAGAAACGAGATCTTAGATGCTGGTTGCATGGGATCTAACCAAGATGAGAGAGAGGAAGGTTAAATCGAGCTTAATCAACAAAGAATTGAGAGAAACATAGAGACTTACACACTGCTGGACGCAATCGAGGAAAGACGACGATCCTCACGAGTGATTCCAGTTTTACTGACCCGAGAGGAAGGAATAGCGGCGACGACTCGACTTGCTAGGTCGCTTGCGTGCTTGGGCACCGGAGAGAGAACAATGGCGATGGAAAAGAAAAGGGGCTGCGACACGAGGAGATCGTCGACGGGCTGAGCAAGGCAGCTGGGCGCGACTGTGCGAGACATAACCAACGGCGGTGTGCTGTGCGAGGTGGCGCTCACGAAGGGGGAAGGCGATGGCGGCGATGGCGGCGACGGGCTGCACGAGACGGCTGGGCGACGTGAGGAAAATAGGGCAGTGGCTGAGCGCGCGCGAGGAGGACGGGGTGAAGGGCGGCTGGGCGGCGGTGCGAGGCGGCTGGCGGAAGGAAGGGGTGGCGACGGCGGCGGCTGCTGTGCGGCTAGGAGAAGAAAAAACAGGAGAAGAGATTGGGAGGGGGGTCTGCCGTGCGAGAGAGAGAGAGAGATTTCCTATTTATTTCTTTTCTTTTTTTTTAAAACCCTTACAAACTCCAAAACTACCCACTAACTAGGAGAAAAAAACGCTGACTAACTTCCCCCCTCAGCCTGCACGATAAACCGAAAATATCTTAATACACGAGGAAAAATATCTGAATCAGCCCAACATAATGACTAATTTAAAACAAACTTGGGTTACCTGGAATGTGGGGCATCACAATCTCCCCACCTTAAAAACTTTCGTCCTCGAAAGTTTGCTGTTCGGAGAGCTCTGGATACCTGGTTCTAATCTCAGCTTCCCTTTCCCAAGTTTCCTCTTCCATTTTGTGATTCCTCCACAAAACCTTTACTAAATCAATGGCTCTGCTTCTCAAGACTTTCGACTCCTTAGCCAAGATCTTAACCGGCTTCTCTTCATAGGACAAATCCTCATTCAGCAGCAAAGGTTCTGGATTCAGCACGTGTGAAGGGTCATGGACATACTTCCTCAACATCGACACATGAAACACATTGCTGGCGGCAACGCCAACCTATACGCGAAGGTCCAATGAACCTGGGGCTAAGCTTGCCCTCCTTACTGAAACACAGAACTCCTTTCATTGGTGCCACTCGGAGGAACACACGATCACCAACACTGAACTCGAGTTCCCTACGCTGGACATCTGCATAACTCTTCTGCCTACTCTGAGCAGTTTGCATCATTGCCCTTATCTTCTGAACTGCATCATTGGTCATTTGAACCAACTCTGGCCCTAGCAAAGCTCTTTCACCAACCTCGTCTCAATGGACCGATGACCTACACTTTTTCCCATACAAAGCCTCATACGGAGCCATACCAATGGTCGGCTGATAACTGTTGTTGTAGGCAAACTCGATCAGATACAAATGACTTTCCCAGCTACCACCGAAATCTAGCACACAAGCCCTGAGCATTTCTTCTAGCACTTGGTTTAACCGTTCAGTCTGGCCGTCAGTCTGAGGGTGGAATGCAGTACTAAAATCCAACTGAGTACCCAGTGCTTTCTGTAGACTTTGCCAAAGGTAGATGTGAAGCGAGGGTCTCTGTCAGACACTATCGAAACAAGCACACTGTGCAACCTCACTATCTTCTTTAGGTACAATTCTGCCCACTTATCTACAGAATATGTGGCCTTACCCAGGATAAAATGAGCAGACTTGGTCAGACAGTCTATCACCACCCAAATCACCGTGAAATCCTTCACTGTCCTTGGCAATCCAATGATGAAATCCATGGACACATTTTCCCACTTCCACACAGGAACGGTCAAGGGTTGCAACAAACCGGCAGGTCTTTGCCTAGAAGCTTTCACCTGCTGACATGTCAAGCATTTACTGACAAATTGAGCAATCTCACTTTTCATATTATGCCACCAGTAATGCTTCTTAAGATCCATATACATCTTGGTACTTGATAGCGCAATTTATTGTGCTATATTTTAGATAATTTTACCGTTAGTCTTGAGTATTATTTGGGCATTTTTATCTCTATTTGGTTTTGTTTTGTAGGAATCAAGTATTTCAATGGAAATTGACGTTTTTAAGCACTACCGATGAATTTAGAGCTAAAGAATAAGTTCGGGCCAAGAAATTAGAAAAGGAAGATAAATTAAAGGCCTAGCGTTGAGACGCTAGCCCTTGAAGCGTCTCAACGCTGGGCGCAAGTCAGGAGAGGCGCGCATTCGGGTCAGCGTCGAGACGCTACCTCCACAGCGTCTCGACGCTGCGAACTTTCCAGATTTAATTAGGGCATACGCGCGACAGCGTCGCGACGCTATGTCCTCAGCGTCTCGACGCTGTCACGCAGATTCGACAGTATTTAAAGGAAACGATGCTTTCAGAATGGGGGAGCTGTTTTGGAGAGAGAAAAACGACTTCTAGAGAAAGAGAACGACCAGAACAAGGCAGAGAGCGAGGGGGCTTGATTCGAGGAGCTTGGATCGAGAGGTTCGTGACGGGAACGCACGGGAATCACGGCCAACGAGTTTAATCTTTCTCCCTTATTTCTTGTATTGATTTGTAGCATGTTTGGGACATATTTCGATTATATTTTAGAGACCATGTGTAGCTAGATTTCGTTTCTTAGGGGCTTGATGTAGCCATTAGTTTGTATGGATTAATTTACGGCTTTTTAGGACGTTTCGTAACGCGGTTTATTTATGCAATTGTATGATTAATGCTTATAATCTCTTGATCACGGATTGTATGTTGTTGTTTCTGAACTAATCGCTCGGGAGAGGGTAGTTTAGATTAGACTTTCAATTGCATGACTTAGGTAATTCGTAAATCGGGAGATTAGGAATTGCTTGAGAAACCGTCATGAGGGTTGTTCTTATTGCTTAGGCTTATTATTGAAATTAGATAGGGATATCAATTTCTTAATTTGTTTAAAGGATTAATTGCACTCGGGAGAGGCTTTTAATTATTAATAATCCTCGGTTTATAAACTTGTTACGAATTCGTTCTTAATTATTCGTTTAGTTAATTCATGCATCTAATAGGTGAAATCAATTCCCTAAGGCCTTTCTCCATTGAGTTTCCACATTTTATTGCTTTTATTAGTTTTTAATTGTTTCGCATATCTCTTGTTTATTTTTCTCTAAATAAAATTGGGCAAATATACCTTTAATAATTGGGGGAATTAGAAAACCAATCCAGAGGACGACATTCGATTTTAAATCACTATATTATAACTTGGGCCCGTACACTTGCGGTTAGCAATTTGCGTATCAAGTTTTTGGCGCCCGGATGCACTGAGAAAGAAGTGTTATGTGCTTCTTCCAGCAACGATCGCCTCAGCAAAAAGTTCTTTGGCACACACAACCTTCCCTGATACAACAAGGCTGAGTCCTTAGTGAGAGTGAAGTCTCATTGACCTACCTCATCTACACGCTTGATTAAATCTGGATCCTCTTGTTGAGCATCTGCAATACGCTGCCACAAACTAGGAACCACTGAACGCTAAGCCAATAATGATGACACATATGCCACTGCTAGTTCAATCTCTGCTCGGTCCAACTCTGCTAACATAGGACTTTCTGATGAAACCATGAATGCTACACTTGCTGCCCTTCTGCTAAGAGCATCCGCTACCACATTGGCCTTGCCCGGGTGGTAATTGATCTCACAATCATAGTCGTTTACCAACTCCAACCACCTTCTTTGCCTCAAGTTAAGCTCCTTCTAGGTGAAGAAGTACTTCAGACTCTGGTGGTTAGTGAAAATCTGGATCCTTCCTCCATACAAGTAATGCCTCCAAATTTTCAAAGCAAACACCACTGCTGCAAGTTCCAGATCATGAGTGGGGTAATTAAGCTCGTGCCCTTTAAGCTGACATGAGGCATAAACAACTACCTTCCCATGCTGCATAAGCACACCGCCTAATCCTTTTCTTGAAGCATCGTTGTAAACCACCAAGCCTCCTGAATCATTAGGAATGGTTAGCAGCGGAGCGGTGGTCAACCGTTCCTTTAACTCCTGAAAGCTCTTTTCACAGTCCTCACTCCAAGTGAAAGTCACATTTTTGCGGGTCAACTGAGTCAACAGCGCTGCAATGCTTGAGAAGTCTTGAACAAACTTTCTGTAGTAGCTTGCCAACCCCAGGAAACTACGGATTTTCAGTCACAGTAGTGGGTCTCGGCCAACTGCGAACTGCTGTCACCTTAGCAGGATCCACTGCGATACCATCTTGGGTGACTACGTGACCAAGGAACGCCACTTCATCCAACCAAAACTCACACTTTGAGAATTTAGCATACAACTCATTGCTTCTTAAGTCTTCCAAAACCTGAATCAGGTGTTGCTCATGTTGTTCCTTGCTCTTGGAAAAGACCAGGATGTCATCAATAAAGACTATCACAAATGAGTCAAGGAAGCTTTTAAATACTCGATTCATAAGATCCATAAAGGCCGCAGGAGCATTGGTATGTCCAAAAGACATCACCGTGAATTCGTAATCCCCATACCTGGTCCTGAAGGCAGTCTTTGGAATGTCAGTTTCCTTAATTCTCAGCTGATGGTAATCGGAATGCAAGTCGATCTTTGAGAATACCTTGGCTCCTTGCAGCTGATCAAAAAGATCATCAATGAGAGGGAGAGTGTATTTATTTTTCACGGTCACCCTGTTCAGCTACCGATAGTCAATGTAAAGCCTCATGGAACCATCTTTCTTCTTGACAAACAAGACCGGAGCACCCCATGGAGAAACACTAGGACGGATAAACCCTTGCTCCAGGAGTTCTTCCGACTGCACTTTCAGTTCCTTCAACTCCACCGGAGCCATTCGATACGGTGCTTTGGATAACAGAGCTGTCCCAGGTAGGATGTCTATGCAAAAGTCTATTTCCCAAGTCGGAGGAAGCCCAGGAAGATCATCCAGAAAGACATCTGCGAAATCCCTAACCACGGGGACGGAGTCCAGGCTGGGAGATTCCTTGCTAACATCAACCACACTGGCTAGGTAAGCCCATGCGCCGTGTTGCAAAAGATGTTTGGCTTTCAACGCAGAAACTACCTTAGGACTCCCATTCCTTGAACCCTTAAACTTAAACCTTTGGCCTCCAGGCAACTTGAGATGCACTTCCTTCTTAGCACAATCAATGGTAGCTCCATTACTAGCCAACCAATCCATGCCCAGGATTACATCGACGTCATGCATATCTAACTTGATCAACTTTTCCCCAAAGGCTTGGCCCGCAACAGAAACTTCACCCAACTTAATCACTTGTTGAGCAAGCAATATTGAACCTGAGGGTGTAGACACCGAGAGAATATACCCTAGAGGCTCAAGCTCGAGTTTTGCTTGGCTAACAAACGCCGAAGAAACAAAAGAATGACTCGACCCCGAGTCAAACAATACAAAGGTAGGGACATTCAGAACAAGAATGGTTTCTGAAGTAGCAAAAAGCAAGAATGAAACAAACAATCAAACGATTTAAACAAAAGCCAGATTAGAGAGAGCGTACCTGTGACCACGACATCCTCCTCATTAGCTTCTTCTTTTTGTGAGGGCAAAGACACGCGCCCTTTGATTACCACTCTGATCTGGCGCAACTTGGACTTTCGGAACTGGTCTTTCTGCGTTGGCTTCATTCTTGATCGGACAATGCCTTGCATAATGCCCTTCCTTCCCACATTTGGAGCATACCCTTCCACCCACCTGGCATGGTCCAAAGTTGTATTTGTCACAAGAATTGCATAAGGGAAGAGCAGGAGCTTTCCCCTGAATCTGCTGCCATGGGGCCTTCTGAGGTTGTCCGACAAAAGGTGGAGGCTTCCTTTTGGCTCCTGATGCCGAAGCTTCTCCCCACTGAGGCTGTGCTTTCTTTGCCACATTTTTGTCCATAATCAAAGCACCCCTGAGTGCCTCAGCAAAAGTTGTGGGTCTGCTCAAGGCAACGGTACCTCTAATTTCCTCTCGGAGGCCTTTGATGAACCTCTTGATTTTTCGATCTGGCGTGCTAACCAAATCCTGAGCAAAGCAGGAGAGCTCAGTGAATTTCCTCTCATATTGCACCACTGTCATATTTCCTTGAGTTAGGTGCAAAAACTTTGTCTCCTTATCATCCTTGAAAGTCTCAGGAAAATAATATTCGTATAGAAGGTCCTTAAACCTTTCCCACGAAACTGGGTTGTTAGCACGGTCTTCCGCCTCCGCTATGGATTTCCACCACATGCGGGCATCATCCCTCAGCATAAATATCGTCCTTCTGACCATCAGACGGTCATCACAATTCATGTAGTCGTACATCGCCTCCAAATCGGCGATCCAACGTTCGGCCACCACAGGATTTTTTGACTGTCCATCGAAAGTAGGAGGACCGTAACACTTGAAATCTCGCAGGAATTGGGACTCCATTGGGTCCTCGGCTGGCCGATTGGGGTTCCTCGGCTGCCTGACGTTTCTTTGAGCCATGTTATCGAATATGGTCTGAAACGCTTCTGGTGTGATCAACATAGGAGCTGCAGGTGGTACAGGAGGTGCTGGAGGTGCCGGGGGTACAACTTCTCGTCGACGGTGAGGAACCAGAGGGTTAACCTCTTGGTGAACGGGAGGGGCTGGAGGATCTTGCCGAACATCATCACCCTTTGCCTCGTGCTCCTGCCTAGCAGCTGGGTTTCTAGGTCTACCTCGACCACGAGCCATTGATTGAGAAGGTGGTGCACTAAGGTCAATGAACAAATAACAACCAAGGATACAAGCTCTAACATAAGTCTAGGTAGCATCCTAGTCCTACTATCATGCAATAAACAGACAATCAAAGCACGCTATCTAATCACCTAAAGGGAGCATCCTAAGCCTAACTACTATATAAAAATAACATGGAAAACATCATGCTCAAACAAGGCAACCAAGATAATAAGTAAACATGTATTGCAAGTCTAACAATAATCATTCAAGGCTAGAATAAGATGAAGCAACCAAGTAAATCGAGTAATATATAAATAAGACATTCAATCCACATACCTGGTGATGGAGAGGAGAACGAGGAAGACCATAGATCCTACACTATTAACAACCTAGTTTCTAGGCCAATCTACAGGAACAACTCCGCTCTGATACCAACTGTAACGCCCCAGGTTTTAATATAATCTAACCTAGTGACATTACTAAACTCCTATTCAAACTAACCGAGAGCTCCGAAAATTTTGGTAGCATAACGACATACATAGGACGAAACCAAAATTTTTAAATCACCTGTTAAACACAAGATATCACTTCTATATTATTTCATTCTACCCCACAACTCCACAGAACAACTACATAATAGATTAAGAGTCAGATCTCGTATCTTCAACCAACAATAGATTCAAACTCTTCTAATGCAACATGCTCTTAACTTCTAGAAACAATTCAACTTTATTTAACATTAACATATTTACAACCTAACGGAAACATGAAATTCTGAACGAGCTCAACAACTAAAAGTTAATCCAGCCTAACTACGAAATTGAAGGTTCAGCCTATCATCAATAAACAAATGACTACCCTATCTATCAAAAAGAAAATAAACAAGTAAATGGACCCATGTGGTCATCCCTCATGAACCTCCTCGTCTACATCACAGGGCACATAAAACTCGTCACTTGCGTAATCTAAAAATGTGGGGGGAAAGGAAGGGGAGGGGTATCAGTACAACCACAGTACTGGTAAGTAGCTCACATCCGGTGAGCCACCACACAACAAACAACCTCAACAATCATGCTATCAACACACATCATGCTTGTAAAGTGATAAGCAGTTCAACATGCTCTTAAACACGAAAATAACAATGCCAACACATGCTCATGCAAAAATGGGATGTCAATATGAATCCACGCATCATGCTATGCACCCCCACATGGTTTCCGCGTCATGCCCGCACACTGACACGTGATTTTCGCGTCACGCTCTGCAAACCCACCCAACACATGTATTATTACACGCCATGCGCAGCGCCACTCACACGTGATTTCCGCGTCACGCTCCGCACTCACACCGACACGTGATTTCTGCGACACGCTCCGCACACACACCCAACACATGATTTACACGTCATGCTCCGCCTCGCCCCAATGACCACACACTATGCAAACACGACTCTTATGCAACATAGTTTTCATACAACAACCTCATGCTCATGAATTAAACAAGTAACATGCTTATGGATCAACAGAACATTATGCTTAAGAATCAATTCAAACATCACGTTCATTCACATGGCGAACTACATACATAATAGGCACAACACATAATAACAAGGCAAGTAAAGCAAACGACATGCTCACACAACATACAAGCCCAACCAGATAGAAACTACTTACTCTAGCTTAAAAGCACACCTAAACCAAGTTATTGCTTGCTGGAAAACTTAGGATATGCTCTAAACGGACCCACGGGCACAAGAGAGACCTTCTAAAGGTTATGGAATGGCTTAGCCCACTTGCCAACACTCTAAGTGAGTTTAACTGAGCCTAAAGCATGCTGGAAATCACTCAAGCTTACGGAAATAACACTGAATGCTTGTTGGAAATGATTGAACAACACCAAAATCCTAAGAACACGTGCTGCCCGGGATTTGTATTGAGTTTAAAACTGAAACTAAAGAACACACAATGGTTAAAAACTATTCTAAGCTAACTAGGACAATTTTTAAAGACTTTAAGGCTACTGGAACTTACTGATCAGCACCAAACAGAGATGCCTACGTGCTGTACAATATTCGAAAGTGGCCAAAACCTGCAATTTAGGAGGTGATAAAGAATGGGTAACTTAGAATAACACTTTTTGGCTCATGGGTAACTTATATTCATAGCCAATAATGAATGGGTCAAGGTAGAACTTACTGAAATTGCTAAATAACGCTGAAAAAGAGTTGAAACCACACTCAAATCACGCTGGACAGAGACGAAACCGTGAGAGAAACGAGATCTGAGATGCTGGTCGCACGGGATCTAACCAAGACGAGAGAGAGAAAGGTTAAATCGAGCTTAATCAACAAAGAATTGAAAGAAACATAGTGACTTACACGTTGTTGGACGCAATCGAGGAAAGACGACGATCCTCGCGGGTGATTCCAGATCTACTGAACTGAGAGGAAGGAATGGTGGCGACGACTCGACTTGCTAGGTCGCTCGCGTGCTTGGGCGCCGGAGAGAGAACGACGACGATGAAAAAGAAAAGGGGTGGCGACACGAGGAGATTGATAGCGAGCAAAAATGTCGCTATTTCAGTCCCAATTTATTAGGCTTTTCTATGCTTTAATCGTGTTTTTAATGAAAATATTGAATGTATTATGTTATTTGGTCCTTAGGAGCAAAGCCGGTGATTTTGGGAGAAAAAGTGCCAAAAATGAAGCAAATGAAGCCCAAATCCAAGCTTGGATCAAAAGGGGATCCAAAGAGGCCAATCATGATGAAATAGCCCAAAAAGAAGTGAAGAGAAGGCCCAAAAATTAGCCCAAATCGAAGCTGGAAATTCTGGAAATTGGGTCAGCATCGCGACGCTGCCTATTTCTTGGGCAACAAGACGCGTGCATAGCAGCGTCGCGACGCTGTGCAATGTAGCGTCGCGACGCTGACCCCATTCCGAGCCTATAAAAGACACCTCTTGGTGCCTCATTTATCGATGAATTAATCCATTATTTCCTTCCTTTCCTCCTTTCTTAGGCTCCTTGGGAGGCTCAAGGAGTAGTCAGCGGGGCTCCGAGCGTCAACGAAGGGGTTTTTCGACGGTCAATTCCTTTTCTTTTATGCTCTTAATTGTGCTTTCTATTGTAAATGTTGTGGATATTTTAGCTATGTGTAGCTAAACCCCAATTTGGGATCTTGAAATGAAATTATAGTTTAAATGTTGTTATAATTTCCTGTCTCTTGCCCTTTGTCCTAATTATTTGTATGGATGTGCTTAATGCTGTATTCAACCTGGCCAATTGTGTAATGATTCGATTCTTAATGGAAACTCGATGAAGAGAAATTAGGATAGATCGTAATCCATGCAACTAGTTTAATTGCTCGTCGTGACAACGTGATTAGTTGATTAAACTTAGATTCCTAAAATGATCAGAGCGTAATAATTAATGATTTTTAATGGCGCTAAGGAGACTTAGGTTGTTAAAATGAATTAATTACAATTAGGGGAAACCGACAGGAGAACCTATGTGATTAACAGAGATTCTAGGATTATAATTAGTTGGGCAATGAGATAGGATAATTATAACAATTGTTTAGCTAATAATTGATTTTCAAGACCCCTCTTCCCATTTAAAGAAAACTCTTTCTCCATATTTTATTTTTCGATTGATCGACTTATTTTCTCTCAAGACTTGTGATGACCCATGCGCTTGCGGTAATCGCTCGTCGTAGTCGAACGTATCAACAGAGATCGACGACGGGCTGAGCAAGGCGGCTGGGTGGCGGCTGTGCGAGACAGAACCAACGGGGTGTGCTGTGCGAGGTGGCGCTCGCGAAGGAGGAAGGCGACGGCGGCGATGGGCTGCGCGAGACGGCTGGGCGACGTGAGGAAAAACAGGGCAGTGGATGAGCGCGCGCGAGGAAGACGGGGTGAAGGGCGGCTGGGCGGCGGTGCGAGGCGGCTGGCGGAAGGAAGGGGTGGCGACGACGGCAGTTGTTGTGCGGCTGGGAGAAGAGATTGGGGGGGGTCTGCCGTGCGAGAGAGAGAAAGAGAGAGAGAGAGAGAGATTTCCTATTTCTTTCTTTTTTTAAAAAAAAACCCTAACAAACTCTAAAACTACCCACTAACCAGGAGAAAAAAAACGCTGACTAACTTCCCCACTCAGCCTGCACGATAAACTGAAAATATCTTAATACACGAGGAAAAATATCTGAATCAGCCCAACATAACAATTAATTTAAAATAAACTTGGGTTACTTGGAATGTGGGGCATCACAATTATAACCAACTCAATGCCTCAAACAACCCCTTAGAGTTTTCGTAGAACTCATTTCTATCTTCTTTTGCTTGAAAAAAATGATAGATATAAAATCAGAAACAGAAACTATACAAAATGACAAATGATAGATATCAATGATAACTATGCATAGATAAAACTTGAGTTGATAGAAATCTATCACTGATAGAAATATATCACTGATAGAAACCCATCACTGTAGGTTTCTATCAGTGATAGGTAGTGATAGATTTCAAAGCTGATAGAAATCTATCACTACCTATCACTGATAGAAACCTATCACTGATAGAAACCTATCACTAATAAAAATTTGATAGAAACCTACAGTGGTAGAATCTATCATTAATAGAAGCAAAATCGGTGAAGATAATCTATCAGTGATAAGATAGATTACCTTCACTGATCTCAAAACTAAATGAAGATAATCTCAACTACAAAAGAAGCAAAACCATAAATGATACAAGCAATTATATATTTCTCCACACCGATTTCAACTCAGAATCAATGAAGTTCCTCAAATTCATCAAATGAATCAGAATTACGCAGTTGCAAAAAAGTGAAGAAGAATAGAGAAAAACTTCTAAGAATCTCAAACACTCACATATATCTAAGATTACCATCTTTAGGGGAATCCTTAAAAATGACCAGATTTACACTGTATTTTTTGAAAAATGGCCAAATAGATTGTTTCAATGAAAAATGGCTAAACCGTTTTTTAACCTATTTCGTCATGAATTATTATTCCAATTATACCCCTCCCACTCCTGATTTCACCCCACCCTGATTTATATGTAGAATTAAACTATTTTTTTTATATATAAACAAAAATCATTATCTTCCTTGATTTACGAAATCTAGTTGGTTTGTCATATATTACTATATTTTTTCAAATAACCTTTTTTAATATTTGTCGTTTTTAATCCTCAAATCAAGCAAATTCATTATCCAAATCGACATCTTTATTATCCAATTCAACATCTTTCATCATTAACCCAGAAATCACAGTCTTCTTCTTCAACCCAGAAATCATAATCGTTACAACAATCAATTGTTAAAAGGGTTATCAATCATGAAACATAGGTATGTTAAATACGTTATTTTGTATTTATCTATCATTATTTTACTCATTGTATATCTTTTTTTCAACACAAAGTATTTTTCTTTCTTTTTTTTTTCAAGATCTTCATTGGTTTTCGAATGAAAGCTTTTGGAAGAAGATTAGAATGTAGAAAGGTAACCAAGTTGAAGACAATTGGAGATTTCTCAAGAATTTCGTTTGTAATTGTTGGGACGAGAAGATGATAATGGGAAAGACTGCAAAAACTCAAGAAAATTGGAAAAATCTCAAGGGTTTCATAAAATTTTTGAAAAAAAAAAGGTGAATACTAAATTCTAATTTTCGAATTAAGCTAAGGGAAATAGTGAATAATGATTTCTTCCATTTTTAGATGATTTTATGTTTACTATAGTGAAATTATTTGCATGTTGTCTAATAGGTTAGTTTACTGTATACACTGTATTTGCATAATTTGTTTATGATTTCTTCCCGTTTTTCAAGATGATTAGATATTTACCACAATGAAATATTATTTGCATGTTCACTAATAGGGTAGTTTACTGAATATACCACTTTGAAGTTAGTTTATTGAATACACTGTATTTGCATAATTTTTCTTTTTGTAAACTTGAATTCTTTTTATCGTTACAACAACATTTGTTTCAAATAATTTCACTTATTTTATTAATTTTAAAATTGAATACCTGTTGAATATATGTAGTTAAGATATATTATAATCTTCATATTTTTATCTCAGGATTATAGGGTAGTTTAGATTTAACTATTAATAGTTAATGTTTGACTTTATTAGAAATAATAATTTCACTTATTTTATTAAATTAATATGTAAATCCTAGATTCTCTTCTTATTTTAGAATTTATTTTAATTTAAAATAGTCTTTGGATTTAGATTTCGGTTAGGGGCATTTTGGTATGTTTCATTGCTAAAAAAACCTACTAAAAATAGAATTTGGCTATTTTTCAAATGAAAAATTCGAATGGTCATTTTTCAAAACGGTCAATTAAAAATAACCATTTATCTAGTTGCCCCAATACTTTAATATGTTGCTAATTTTTCTATTCTTTTAGTTGGGTTTTCTATATGTTCAAGCAATCCTAAAGTTAATTGAGTCTTCTATGGATTTGTATCTTCTATTCTATAGGTTTTTTTTTTTTTTTTTTTTTTTTTTTTTTTTTTTTTTTTTGAGAATAAGGTCTTTTAGAGTTTAAACTTAGAGAGTTGTGTCTAACTAATGTATAAATTTTCAAAAAGACGTTTAATAGGTCTCTCTGATGTGGAACTTTTAGAGAGTACGTTGAACTTTTAATTTTATGTCTACTAGGTATCTGAACTTTTAATTTTATGTATAATAGTTTTTTAACCTATTCAACATTTTAAATTCTTTTTGGATCTATTAGGCAAAAGTTGAACATAAATTATGGGAAGTAGTCCATTTTCAAACTCATATTTCACAAATGTCAAGTTTTGAAAAAAATTATCAACTTTGTCTTAGGCTCAAAATTATGCAGCCAAATCCTTCATATTTTACCCTTTAAAATTCTGCATATTAATTATGTTATTGTGTGTGTTTGTTTTTTCCATAATGAAATTTTAGTTTATGTTACACAACTATATACCTAATCCCAATTTTTAGTTTTAATTGTTACAGGCAAGAAATTGAAAAATTTTCAAACCTTTTATGCAAGCAAACCGTCGGCAAACATAACATTTTCGTTGTTTGCTGGACATATCCCCATATTATATAATATATACCCCAAAACCGTAATTACATAATTGGCTTACAAACATATACCTCGTTTATTCAATATAAATTGGTATATACATTCAATAATCAGAGACATTATATTAATACAATATGTTTAAATATTCATATAACAAAATATATATTCTGTTTATTCTCATAAATCCTATAATACAGTTTTCTAAAAAAAAAAAAAAAAACCATATAATACATATATATACCATGTTTATTCTCTATAGAAGATGAATGAAACTTGAAAATAAACCCAATATATATTTTTCCTTCAATGTTTGACAATCAAACAAGAGCTCAACACGAAGTAGACGCCAAAATCTAAACTCCTAGAACTCTAAAACTACGAATTGTGGATGTGAAGGGACTTAGGACAATCAACGATTTGAGAGGGAGAATTATGAAGAGACTTGATTGATTAGGGAGATTATGGAGGAAAGATATGGAAAAAAAATAATTAGTAATTATTATGGATGGAAGATATGGAAAAAAACAAGAGAGATTTTAGGGGAGATTTTTAAATATAACGATTATGGAAATTAACCCTTGTTATTAATTTTTATTTATTTATGTTGACAATTTTTTTTTTTTTAATAAAATGTAATGGGCATTTATGTAAAATCGTCCATCTATTAGCTTGGTTTTTGACCAAGCTGATAATTTTTTTTAAAAAAAAATAGACATATTTGTGTAATTTGAGGCACAAAATGGTCTATCTTTTTTTTTCTTTTTTTTTTTTTTTTGAATATGGAGTTATTTGCCCAAAATTGGAATATCAGAGTCCTTTAAGACAAAAAAAATTCAATTCTTAGTGTTTCAAAGAAAAAATTTAATCATAAGTCTAATAAGTTGACTTATTAGACACAAAATTCAAAGTTTAAGAGCTTATCAAACACTTCTAAAGTTTAATGACCTATTAAACACAATATTATTCGAAGTTCAAAGATCTAATAGACAATTTTTAAAGCTCAGTCCCCTCGCCACCTTTCAAAAAACCAGACACACTCGTTTAGAAGTTGTAATATATAATATAGATTAAATTAGAATTTTGGTCCCTATTGTTTTAAAACTTTCAATTTAGATTGAATGACTATAAAAAAAACTATCGAATGAAAAGAAGAAGAGATTAGAGGTCTTGAAGTAGACAAAAAATTGGAGAATTTTCTTGAGGAAGAAGAGATGTATTGGAAGCTCAAGTCTAGACAAGACTGGTTGAAATGGGGTGATAGGAATACAAAATGGTTTCACTAGTCCAAGGCTTCTGATAACACTCATTTATGTGTGTTATTTAGCCTTAAAAACCTAGGTTATTGTTTAGAAAGCAAGGATTTTGTGCTTAAAATCTTATTTTTAGAGTCAAAATAGCAAAAGTCTTACAATCATGTTTGAAATCTTAGAAATATAGAATTTATGCTTAAAATGTACAAAAATAAATTACTTTTGCAAGAATTTATCCAAGTTAAATGTTTTTGTGTAGAGAGTTTTGCAAGGGAAATGCGCTTGCAATTGGAGATTAAAAGTAGCGGAGCAAAAGAGTCGAAGTTGAAGATTTGCGTCCACGTTTGGTCCTTAAGATGTGGAAAATGCGTTTGAATTGCGTCCGCAAACCAATAAGGAAAGTAGCCCCAGCTGAAGACAGAAGTGTCAAGGCAGTGCATAGATATTTTGCACCCACAAGTGGACTTTCTGACAGAATTTCGAGATTCGCTGGATCTTCACAGAATCACCTGAAATTCTCAAATCTCGTATCAAATCTCCAAGGATTGTGGATTTTTACCTTTTAAGGCTCTTTCACACTGATCTCGGCAGCCAACCCTACCTTCCAAGGTCTATATAAGGCGACCAATATGCAAGATGCAAAGAGAGCTCGAAAATTTGTCCTTATCATGGTTTTTTTGTTTTTTTCTTCTCATCTTGTAACCACTCCGAGTTTCGAATCTTTGAGCCTCTATTGGCTCTTCCATTCGAAAGAAGAAGAGAAAGATTTGTCTCCCCTTGAAAGAGGTTAAGAGTAAGCTAGATAGAGAGGGGAAGATCCTTAGTCGAGTCTAGCACTTTATTTTCTGTTTAGTCTTTACTTTCAGCTGCTGTACTTTTTTGTTTTCCTTTAATTTTCAGTTGTAAGTTTATCATTCTTATACTTATTCCATTTAATTAATATGAATTCAGTTTATTCTTCTATTTTTTGTTATCGTTCTTTTATGTCTTGCACTTTACTTTCATCAATGAGCTAAGCTTTTTCTTGGGGATTCAAATATGTGGATTCTAGAAATAGGTGATAACTTGCAAAAATCAAGTTATTTCTCACCTAAAATTAAATTAAATAAGGCTAGAAAAGAATCATGATGCGCTAATTTGGCACATATCGGCTGAAAATTGCGATAATCCAATCTTAAAGTTTATATTCTTTGATGCGGCGAAGAATCACATGTTTATATCTTCTAACGCATGACTTCTGTAGCTGTTTCCCTTGCCCAAGTTATCTTTTAGTGTAGGCGGCAGACCAAGCACGTGGAAAGTACTTTGACAGCCTGTTTGATGATCATTCTGACATGTGGTTGAATTGCAAGCTGGCAAAAGCAGATTGGATCACGAAAGCCTATTCCTTGGAGAAATCAGCATCTTTAGCCTATTTAATCCCCCATTTACCAGAAGACAAGAGACGACAACGGAGAGAGAGAAACCAACACATTTACTTCTCGATTATATCATGTATTGCGTTATGTTTTTTTATTTGTAGCATGAGCTAATTTTCCTTTATCAAGGCTTAACCTAGGTGCCCATGCGACGATAATCTTTTTGTATGCGTTAAGTTGAATAAATGAAATTGATGCTTTCTACTTAGATGCTTTAATATTTTCATTACTAATTCCCGCCTGGCGAGCCGGTTGTGGTAGCAACATGATAAATCCTTGACGGGTAACGCATGAGGAAATATCTAAGTAGAGCAAGTTAACGCATTGCATGTAGTCTAGGTGTGTGTTAGAATTTGCACTGTCGTGAGAGATATTTCATGAATGTATTTAGATTGTTTTAGGAATAACTCAATCACTTGCTAGTAAATTAGAGAACTGTACCAACGCATGAACTAATCGAACAAAACGTTATTAGTCCTACGCTAAACACATGTGTAATACCGGAAGGGAATCACATGTTTATTTCTTGCTTAAGCATCATTAGCATTTCATTCATACTATGCGCTACAGAAAAGGTTATCAACGCATGTCGCGGCCACGGTAAAAGCCTTGATAGCCTATCTCATCTGTTTATCTTTTATCTCTATCGCATGCTCTTATTTTTATTTCCTTATTTGCAATTCTCATCCACACACTCACCTTTTGCCCTATTTTATTTAGTACCATGTGTCTGAGTGTTTGTTAGCTAGCTTGTTAAGATGCTCTTTTCCCTTCCTTGTGTTCTGACCTTGGGGTACTCTAGGTATTACTTGGTTATACTTAATTTATACTTGAATTAGTGCATATCAGCGATATTCTTCCTTGATTATATTGCATAATATTGAGTCGTTGTATTTTCGGGCCAATAGGACTTTGTTTTCTTGCATCCTAGAAATAGAACTGGAACCACTAGAGTTTTAAGAGTTATGAGCATTACTTATCTAAGTTTCAATTAGCCTTAGAAATAGATGTCTAGTTGGCTCAATCTTCTACAGGCACCTATAGCGGAGCTGGATAGAAGTAGGACTTAACTAACAATCTAGTTGTCAAGGCATTTGCCGACGCAACTGGAGGATTCTATCTGCACCATGTCATGTGGGCAACATAGATAGTGTTCTTTAGCCATTTGCAATGCCTGAGTAAGTTGCTAGCGCAAAGGTGGGTGCAATCTAAAGCTTTTGGTTGATGCTATTTGAATTTCTCCGCTTATCTCATATATCTTCTGTTGGGATTGGTGCCATAAAACTCGTAGATAGTGAATGTTAAACAAAATTATATACATGTCCGATAAAGGCGTTATCGAGATTCATTCAGTAAAGTCATTACTGAATAAGTAAATTGCACATTAGATAACCCAAATGCAATAAACTAAGATCCATGGCTATAGGATAAACACTTGAGCTTTATGTAGAGACATAAGAGTGGATCAAGCTCGAGTAATAGCCAAAACAGTCTTTAGTATAGGGATAGGGCTGGGTACCTTATTCTGGGGACACTATGAGACGCTACCCACTTTTTAGATAATACAGACGATGTGATCCTAAATCGTCCATGTAGGGACATGCGAGTGGGGGTTTCCTATGCAATGAGTTTGCATAAGACCAGGACCGAGAAATAAGTCACTCTCGCTTTCTAACACCGTTTACTGACGAGATTGACTATTTCATGTGATGGCCTAGGTAACTCAATCTTAATCCTGAGCTAACTATGAACTCCTGTTTATTCGGGCTTATCCTTAGATCTGCATAGGTGAGAGTGGCTCAGTATCGTCGACTCAATAAGCCTCTCATTTCAGGGATAGGAACGAGTAGATAGTTGAGGACATAGTACTGCGAGAAGGAATTCACTCCTGCCCGAATTAGGGATAGTAGAGAGGTTGTTCTCTTAAGTGCTGACTCTGGGGCTTGAACAAATGGATCTTGCCCCTCTCATTGGTCCAAGAGGGACTCGGTTTATTAGTTGGACTATAAACCAATTGTTCATTAGAGGATCAATGGGACTTAAGGAACTAGAAGTTCTATAGGGGTAAAACGGATCTTTGACCCAACTATAGCTACGAACTAAAGGATTGGAATTCCGTAATTCCGTAAAGCGGTAGCGTGATTGGGATCGATTCGTAATTAATTTTGTTTAATCTAAAATACCAATACATTGACAATAAACTTAGAATTATTCTAAATCTAATTTATATAGTAACAAATTACTTACTCTCGTTGACGATTCAGATTAAATTCACCAACTGCTTGTGAATTAATCACGAACTAGTGCGAACAGCACCACTATGGCTACACTGGTATGACTCTGAGACTTTTAGAGGCAGGAGATTGGTGGGAGTCTAGAGGAAGCCTTAAGGGGAATTCTCTGAGAGAAGGAGAATGAATGAGATGTCTTTCACCCTACCCTAAGGGTTATATTTATAGGTAGGCCAAGACGTTTTTCCTTATAGGAAAATGAAGACCTTTTTCCTTATAGGAAAAGGTCTCTAATTTTAATAAATAATTAATTAATTTCATAATTAATTAATTTTCCTAATTAAATATCATATATTTAATCTTAGGGATTTTATTAAAATTAAAATTAATATGAATCCAATTCATATTTAATTTATTTGAAATCTTTCAAATATTTTCTTTCCTAATAGGAAAAGGTCTCTAATTTTAATAAATAAATAATTAATTCCATAATTAATTAATTTACCCAATTAAATATCATATATTTAATCTTAGAGATTTTATTAAAATTAAAATTAATATGAATCAAATTCATATTAAATTTATTTAAACTCTTTCAAATATTTTCTCTCAAGAATTAACTTTTGAAATTAATTCAAAAATTATATTATAAAGTTTCATAAACTTTATATTATAATGCATCAATATACATTATACGATTCCTCAAATAAATTGAACACTTTCAATTTACAATTTATACTTAATTGCCTTAAATCTCTTTACGAGCTACCAGTGGGACCTAATGGTCCTACAGATCAGAAGCTTCAACGATACGAGACTAATTGGTCAAACTCATTAACCAAGTTTAGTCAAAATTTGTTAACTGTGGGTCACTCCACTAAAGACCCACAACTGCACTCTTCTCACTGTAGAATATTTCTGTGTCCACGGATATCGACCAAGCAGTAAGTCAATCTTTCACGTGTGTTCGTAACACCAGCTGGATCAAATTACCGTTTTACCCTTGGGTTACCTCTGGTTCCTTAAGTACCACCGATTCCTCTAATGAACAAGTTGTTTAGGGTCCAACCACTAAACAAGAGTTCCTCTCGGGCCAGGAGAGGACGACGCGCCTTTGTTCAAGCCCCAGAATCAGCCCTTAAGAGAACACACATCTACTCACCCCAATAGGGGAAGGAGTGAATTCCATCTTGTACTATTATGTTTCCAACCCCCATTTGGTCTTGCCCCTGAAATGGTAGGATTATTGAGTCGGTGAACTGGTCACTCTCACCCATACAAATCTAAGGACAATCCCTCGTGAAAGAGGTTCATAACAGACTCAGGATTGAGATTGAGTTACCTAGGCCATCCTATTGAAATAGAAACTTAAACTAGTTAACGACGTTACATCTAGTGGTTACTATTTCGCGGTCCGGTCTTATGCAAACTCATTGCATAGGATACCCCCACCCGCATGTCTCCTACATGGATGCTTTGGATCATTGCATCTGTATCGAATACAAGGTGGACCGTATCACATAGTGTCACCAGAATAAGGTACCCAACCTTATCTCTATACTATAGACCTTTTAGGTTGTTACTTAGACACTGATCCCCGTATGTCCTCACATACTAGTCCAAGTTTCATTTAAACAACCTTTGATCTTAGTTTATTGGATTTAGGGTTTATTAATGCAAACTCGATTATTCAATAACAAAATTACTGAATTACTCAAATAACGCTTTATTGAGATCGATTAATTTGTTTCATTTACTATCTACGAGTTTTAGGGCATAAAACCCAACAACTCCCACTTGAACTAAAACTCTAGTGGGCAATGTACATCAACAATCAAAATTGAATGAATAATCATTGAAGTAGGAATAGTAGTTTGTATTAATACTGTATAATACATGAAAAGTACAAGTATAGATAAATACAATAAACTAGGGCATTCACAATACCCATTACACTTCTCCCACTTGCCCTAGATTATTCTATGTACATATCTCGCAGACCTAGACCCTCTGGATGACCCTCGAACACTTTAGCCGTTAGAGCCTTCGTAAATGGATCAGCAATATTGTGCTTAGAGGCTACCTTCGTGACGATCACGTCCCCTTGTTGCACAATCTCTCTGATGAGAGGATATTTGCGCTTTATGTGCTTGCCTCTTTTGTGACTGCATGGTTCTTTAGAATTTGCCATTGCACCACTATTATCACAGTAAAGGGTGATTGGCAAGTTCATAATTGGAACAACTTCCAAATCCATCAAGAACTTATGTTGCCATACAACCTCCTTGGCTGCTTCACAAGAAGTGACATATTCGACCTCCATGGTGGAGTTTGCAGTGCATCCTTGCTTGATGCTACGCCAGACTACAGCTCCCCCGTTGAGGGTAAATACTGACCCTGATGTGGATTTCCTAGAATCCTTATCAGTCTGAAAGTCAGAGCCTGTGTATCCTGTAAGGATCAAATCCTTAGAGCCATACACAAGCTGATAGTCCCTCGTTCTCTGAAGATACTTGAGGATGTTTTTAACTACAGTCCAGTGGTCTAACCCTGGATTGGATTGATACCTGCTGACTATCCCAATTGCATAGCAAATGTCAGGCCTAGTACACAACATGGCGTACATAAGACTGCCCACAGCTAAAGCATAAGGGATCCGTCTCATATCCTCAATTTGTTGAGGTATTTTAGGACACTGTTCCTTAGACAAATGAACTCCATGCCTGAAGGGTAGTAAACCCCTCTTTGAATTCTACATCTTATATCTAGACAACATCTTGTCTATATATGATGCTTGAGACAGGACTAACGTTCTGTTCTTACGATTCCTGATAATTTGAATCCCTAGAACATACTGAGCTTCACCCAAATCTTTCATTTGGAACTCAGTCGATAGCCATTTTTTAATGTGAGCTAGATATTCTACATCATTCCCAATGAGTAAAATATCATCTACATACAACACTAGAAAAGCTATTGAACTGTTGATAATCCTTTTGTAAACACAAGGTTCATCAACGTTCTGGTCAAAGCCATAAGATTTGACAGTAGTGTCAAACCTTATATTCCAAGATCTGGAAGCTTGCTTCAACCCATAAGTGGATCGTCTAAGCTTGCAAACTTTTTTGCTCCTGATCTTAAGCAATGAACCCCTCTAGTTGAGACATAAAGATGTTCTCATCAAGATTGTCATTCAGAAAAGCAGTCTTGACGTCCATTTTCCAAATCTCATAATCATAAAACGTGGCAATGGACAAGAGAATCCTTATTGACTTTAACATGGCAACTGGGGAGAAGGTTTCCTCATAGTCCACCCCCTCCATTTGGGTATAACCCTTTGCCACCAGTCGAGCTTTGAAAGTCTGCACTTTCCCACTTGCGTCTCGTTTTCTCTTGTAGATTCATTTGCACCCTATGGGTTTAACCCCTTCAGGTAGGTCTACAAGATCCCAAACTTGATTGAAGTATATAGACTCCATCTCTAGGTCCATAGCTTTGACCCACTGGTCATGATCCACATCATTCATTGCCTGTCTAAAGGTCAATGGATCCCTGATTCCATCATCAGATATGATAGCTAGAGTTTCTGCTAAACCCAGATAGCATTTAGGTTGAGTAACAACCCTCCCACTACGTCGAGGCATTCTCAACTATTGAGAAGGATGGGCTTGACCAGATGTACTGAGCTCATCTACAACTCTTGTTGAAGGTCCAGTCTGTGTACTGGGCTCATCAACAACCCTTGTTGAAGGTCCAACCTTATCAACAACTCTTTTTGATTCATTCGTAGCTTCACCAGAAAGTTCACTTAACACCATTTTATTGTGTGGCTTGTGTTCTCGAACGTGGTATTCTTCTAAGAAAGTAGCATTTGTCGAAACAAACACTTTATTTTCTTGTGGATCGAAGAAGTATCCACCCCTTGTTTCTTTTGGGTAGCCTACGAATAGGCAAAATTTTGAACGTGAATCTAATTTCTTTGGATTTTCCACTAGCACATGTGCAGGACATCCCCAAATTTTGAAATGACGTAAACTAGCTTTACGCCCTCTCTAGAGCTCAAATGGTGTTTCAGAAACACTCTTTGAGGGAACTACATTCAAAATATAAACTGCAATCTCTACTGCATAACCCCAAAAAGAACTAGGCAGTTGAGCATAGCTCATCATAGATTGAACCATGTCCAACAAGGTTCTGTTTCTCCTTTCAGATACACCATTCTGTTGAGGTGTACCTGGTGCTGAGAGTTGAGACGAGATTCCATGTTCTATCAAATAGTTCTAGAATTTTAAGTCCAAATACTCTCCACCTCGATCAGATTGAAGTGTTTTAATGGTCTTACCTAACAAGTTCTCAACTTCAGTCTAGTACTCCTTGAACTTTTCAAGGGTTTCAGACTTATGACTCATTAGGTATAAATAACCGTACCTTGAATAATCATCTATGAAAGAGATGAAATATTCATACCCTCCTCGAGCTCTTACATTCATTGGACCACAGAGATCCGTATGTACAAGTTCTAAGGGCTCCTTGGCGCGATAACCTTTTCCAGTAAAAGGTTGTTTGGTCATCTTACCTTCGAGACATGACTCACACGGAGGTAAAGTACCATCTTTAACTGGCTTAGAAGTCCGTTCTTAACCAATCTCCCAATCCTATTGAGATTTATGTGGCCAAGTCTCAAGTGCCAAAGATAGGTACTTTGAGAAACTTTCTGCCTTTTTGGTTGAGTCTCGGCTGTTTTAAACATTTCATTGTTCAAAATAGCCCTAGACTCTATTGGTCTTAAAACATACAAATTGTTCTCCATTTTTGCAGAACATATACCAGTACCCCTTTTAGTAATGAAAGCTTCATTCACAGAAAAGGACAATGAATATCCTTGTTCTAGCAAACAAGAAACAGAAATCAAATTTCTTTTTATTTTGGGAACTATATATACATTATCTAATAACATATAGTGTTCCCTGGAGAAGAATATTTTAATATCTCCCACTGCTTTAGTTGAAATGAGCTCCCCAGTCCCAACTCTGAGAGTCATTTCCCCATCATCCAACTGTTGCCAGGAGCTCATTCCCTCAAAGGAAGAGCATACGTGGTGAGTGGCACCTGAATCAAGGATCCAGGTTGTATCATCATTTTCCACTATACACGTTTCATTGACCAATAAATCAAATTTATTTTCATTGAGATGTGCTAAGCAGTCTATGTCATATTCATCATGAACAATTTCAGATGAATTAGACATGTGGGCTTGAGGACCGTCCTCAGTTAAGACCAATTCCACACAATTAATGTTTAAGTTCATTTTCTTAGTTGTATTAGAAATACCATTTTTGTAGTTGGTGTTATTCGAGGCATACAAAGAACGTTTCATTGCTGAGAACAAACAAATTAACTTAATAAGTATTGTTGCATTAACCCATTACACAAAATAATATTATTATCTTAATCTAATCAATTTAGCAAAAGTAATGGTCGACCCATAGAATAAACATTCATTTTGCAACGATACTTAAGAGGTTTAGAACAACAGCTACCGTAGGGTAGTCAGCTACTCCTTCTCTGAATTGAGACAATCTCAGCCAATTCTTATTCTCGAAATAACTCATATTCCAATAGTTCTTAGCTACCGTTTTTTCGGTCAGGAAATTATTAACGCCTTAACAATTTTCCGTAAGTGTGACACTCCATTTTTTAGATTTCAGAGGTCGACCCCAATAATGCTACCATAGGTTAAGTCAAAGTTGGAAATGGACCTAAGAAACCCTATCCATTTCTGGAGTTTGCGTTGTTCCGACTCCCATGATCAAGCCCTCCGTAGGGTGATCGCTCCCAGGGCGACTCGCAGCCAGATCATGGGGATCTCACAATGCAACCTAATGGAGGAGACCGTAGGATACATTGACACGTGTCCTACTCCCATTTACTATAAAATATTCTCTCATTCACCTTGATATTGATCCATGCAAACACCATTCGTAGGGGGTCACTCCCAGGGTGACTCGAGGCCAAGCATGAACCTCACGTTGTGAACTTTTGAGGACGTGAGAGCAAAACTTGATTTATGAAAATCTTGTTTTGATATATTTACTCCCACTAAGTATTTTTATAATTATAGGGTCTATTACTTAGGTAAATTTCGGCTAAGTGACTCTATCTAAGTCTATGTTTGTATATAACTTTTATATATATAGGTCTTTCCTCTAATGCTAGGTGGATTAACCACTTTTAATTACCTAGAGACATTGCATGCTAATATAACTATGGTTAATTCAACTCAAGTTCCGGCTCAGTTCCCAGGTAGTAGGTGTTCCGTAAATCGTCATCTTAAGTACCTCCAGCCTTAGACAGAACTTTACCGGTAGAGTTCCCTTATAACCAATAGTTATGATAAATCTTTACTCTAAAGATCTAGGTGAATTAAACTCTTTTAATTGACCCAAAACAAATAAAAAGTGGAAATTCAATTGGAAGAACACTTAGGGAATTGATTTCACCAATTTGGTCTAGGATTAATTTTAAGGAATAAGTTATTATGCACAATGGAATTATGAGTCTAAGACCCTTTAATCACAACTACCTCTCCCGAGTATAATTGATTCTCATGCAAATTAACCAACTTGATATCCCTATCTAAGTTTATTAACAAGCAAGGCAATGAGATATTTTGACCAATTCCAAAGTTAATCTAAAAACCGTCACGAAATTAGAAAGTAAGCTTTAGTCATGCAACCTTGAGTAAGTCTAAATCAAATCCCCTCTCCCGAGCTAGATTCAAAGATTAAATCATTCAACTAATGGCCAATTAATTGAAAGCAGTAAATCAAGATTACAAACATAATAACCATTGCACAACTTAAACCATAAATCAATCCATAAATTCAACTGACTACATCAATCCCTAAGCTACAAGTTTAGCTACTCATGATTGGTATTACAAGCTCAACTAAACATGAAAAAGCCATAAAATCTAACTAAAGTGAGGGAAAGAAGAATTAAACTCGTTGTAGGCTGAGACCGAACGTCCCCGTCACGATCCCCACGAACAATGGGTTGATTTTCAACTTGCTCCCCTTGCTTCAGCTCCAATATGCTATGTTCTTCCTCTGTTTACGGCTCCAAAAAGTCCCCCATTCGAATCCCCTAAAACCTAGCCGAAAATAACCATTTATTCTGATTTTTCGTCGTAGCGTCGAAACGCTGTCAAGACAGCGTCTCGACGCTGCCTCTAAACACGCGTGTTCTGGAAAGGAAATTACACAGCGTCGAGACGCTAAGGTCGCAGCGTCTCAACGCTGTGACCGTTTCGCGCCTATTCAGATAAGGAATGTTAGCGTCGAGACGCTCAAGGGCTAGCGTCGAGACGCTAGTCTGCATTTGACCGAATTTTGAATTTTTTCCTCTTTTACTCTTTTTCATTCCTTTGCATCTTTTCGCGTCCCGAGCACCCGATTGACTCTACTATTGCGTTTTAGCTCCAATCAACCATTTCCTACAACATAAACATTAAAGCACAATAAAATGGCCCAAAAATCATAAAAGACTAGCTAAATTAAATAAGTAAAGATAGCTAGCTATGCTCACTATCACATGTGCCCCTCAAAGACACCGAGGCTTGATGGTGTTCATTCGTTATTCTAGCAAAGACTATAGAACATTGTGGGGGAGGAAACTAGTTGGGTTTGCCTAAACATCTTTAATGGTAATAAGGATATAAGGCCCCTGAATAGAACTCTCATCTCCCTGATACCTCAAACCTCAGACCTAAAGAGGATGTTTGAATTCAGACCGATAAGGTTATGCAACATGGTCTACAAGATCTTAACCAAAGCAATTTACTAATAGAATGAAGAAAGTGTTTGATATCATCATTTCCTTAAAGCAAACAACATTTATTCCAAGGCGGCTTATTACCAATAATGTTATCTTGGGGTTTGAATGTATCCACACCATCAATAATAGAAGAAGGGGGGAAAATAAAGCCTGCGATAGAGTTGAGTGGGTGTTTTATTTTAAGGAAGGTCATGAAAAAGATGGGGTTTACTAGTAGTTGGATAGAAAAGGTCATGGGTTGCGTAGAGTCCGTCAAGTTTTTTGTATTGATCAATGGATCAAGCCACGAAGAATTTAGACTAAAAAGAGGCTTGCGTCAGGGAGAGCCTTTTTCCTTTACATGTTCCTTCTTTATGCTTAAGGCATATGAGTGCTTCTAAAAAAGGGGATGAACGCTATCAAACATCCAAGGTTTGGACATTATCAATTTTTGTCTTGTGCTAACCTACTTTTTTTTCTTCTTCTGTAGATGACAGGTAGTTGCTCTTTAGGTCAACGAAAGCAAATTGCAAGGCCATCAAGGATATTTTATCCACTTTTGAGAAAGCCACAGGGTAGACAATTAACTTCGAGAAACTGACCTTTATATGGTGAAAAAAAATGTTGATGCAGCTCAAGTTGCATCTCTTATAGAGGCGTGTTGAGAGTGAAATTCAAAAACTTTGATCTTTGGGAAATTACCCTGGGAGGCCATTCCAAATCGAGAGAATCAAGAACAAGTTGTTTAGAAAGATCAGAGATTGGGTGTGGAAGGCCCACCAGAGTTGGAAACAAAATATTTTCTTAGTAGGGGAAAAGGAAGTGTTAATTTAATCTCGAATGTAAATTTCTTTTACTTATATCTCTCGGTAATCTATCATTAACAACTTCTTTTCGACTCTTTTCACTGTAAAGGAGTACCATATTCTATATTCACGACTTTCTCAAACAAGAGAAAGAAACAAATATAAAATTCTTTAGAGAGATTACAATATGTTCCCTATGGTAATTGGATTCATGAATTATGGTCAACAAACAGTACGAGCTGCAATGTACATTGGTCAAGGTTTTATGACTACTTTATCCCATGCAAATCGTTTGCCTGTGACTATTCAATATCCTTACAAAAAATTAATCGCATCGGAACGAAGTCATAGCCCAAGCGATCCCAATATATACAATGATTTGTTTTAGATTGCCTAAAGGGATATTGATCGGAATTAACTAATGTAATCAGGAACTCAAATTCTCTAATTAAATTAATTTAATTTCTCCTAGTTTCTTAGGCCTATCAAGAGTCTACGCTAATCGAACATGCAATTAATGATGGACTTGGCTCAACCTAGTGCCTATCTAAATATAACAAATAAATTATGATTGAATGAAACCTAAGAGATTAAAATTCATAGAATAATCCTGCAATCACAATTGTTTATGCAAGGACACTAGGATGCTACAAAATACATTCATAAAACAGTGTAAACACCAACAAACTCAACAAAAGTTCATAAACAATCTAAGAAAATCTCCCAATCCGACAATCTAAGAAATTTAGCCTAGCATACTAAGAGTAAAAACACAAAAAGATATGAAATACATGATCAAAATCCAACCAAAACAGTCTAAGAACAGTAGGATACTAAAAAGATCAAAAGAATACAGTAGAAAGACTGGGAAAACGACTAAGATCTGACTTTAATCGGCTAAAATACGAAAAACTAGGTTTTTATATTCCAGTTGAAGCGTCTCTGTAACAACCTGACTTCTTAATAAGCCTTAAAAGGACCGTTACGACAATGCATGCTCTGGAGGCCTTTTTAAAATAAAAATAACTTGAACAGAAACACTAATTTAAGCAAAAACTTTAAAACAAAACTTTTATTCGGGATCCCTAATTTCAAAGGTTTTTAAATAAGCTTAAATAATTCCTAAAACATAAATGTAAAAGGCCTCATCAATCGTCTTTCATCTGCCCTTGCCTTTACCTGAAAAAAAAAAATATTTTTGAAAAGAGTGAGTATTTTAAATACTCAGTAAGTGACCCTACTATTGAGGTTGGGTCACGTTTTAAAAACATTTTAAAATCAACAACAAATATAATTTTGGTGGCTCTAAACTTTATTTTTAAACTTTAAATGAGAGAGAAGATATACATCAATTTCATGGATATCCTAGACACATCAATTCCATATGTCTCCTACGGAGGTCGTCAATTTCACGAAACCTCGAGGTCATCAATTTCACAAACCTCGACTTAGGTACATCAATTTCATGTCCCTAAGTCTTGTGTAGGCATCTCTGAACGTACATCAATTTCATGTACACTAATTTAAACTTATTCCTTTAATGGAATTTAAAGAGACCACCAACTAAACTATTTTAACGTTAACGAACGCAAGCAATGATAATGAATTTCATGCTTTCAATAACTTTTCATAACTCATACATATTTAAAATAACAAATTGTCATGCTCAAATCTCATGCTTTTTAATAATCACAATAAACTTGAAGAACAGCTCATAAACACAAATATTTTATAAAATCGAATATTCGCACCCAATTAAAAAGGGTTCAACAATACTTACCTTGGCTTTTAACTCCTTAATATAAATCGAGAATTTGATTCTAGCAAACCCGATATCGCCCCTAATTGAACTAAGTGATTTCTACACCAAAACAATTCCATAAATCACCCCAATATTCCTACTAATCTTCCTTACATATCTTAAAAATTCAAGAAGGCCAAAATGAGATCGAGGCTTACCCAAAACTCCAATCAGCGGCTGATCAGACTCCCAATACCGCTCGAATTTGATAATTAATCTTCAAAATGCCAAGGGAACCTTGAAATCGAAAGCCACGACTAATGGGTACACTTGAATAATCGATAAATAAGTCGAAAACACTCTAAATCCACTTACCCACTCTAGAAAATCGTCGCCGTTGCTTACCATTGCCGGAAAATCAGTTTGAACTCGCCGGAAAAATGCCCCCCCGCTGCACCTCACTGTTACGCAGCCACGGTTGCTGTACCGTCAGAAGAGATGACGTCGCCCACCACCGCTGCTGAGAGTTACTGCAAATGCTGGAGGAATGTCGCTGTCGGTGGTAGTTGCTTCAACCGACAGGTGCAAAGGGAGAAGAACAAGGCTGCTGGAGACGCTGCGGAGAAGACACGAGTGCGTCGTCGTTACGTGTGGTTGTCGGAGTTCACGTGTCCGCCAGAGCCGCTAAAGGCTTGTTGTCATCGCCGCTGGTCGGAGAAGTCGCTGGGGACGGGGCTGAAGGAGAGTCACGGGTGGCTGAAAAAAGAGGAATCGAAAAAGAGGGAGGGAGAAGAAGATGGAGGCTGAAAATTTCCCTTCCTTGGGCTGCGTGGTGGCTGAATAAAAGAAGGAAACTAGGGCTTGGATTTTGGTTGGCTACAAAGACCACTAAATTACCACTTTGCCATTCCAAACCTTATTTTTAAAATTTTACCAATATTCAAAATTTCAAATTCCCTCTTAACTCCAAATTAACTCTAACTTAGGAAATTTGCAATTCATCTTAAATTACGGGCATTACAATCTTCCCTCCTTAAGAACTTTCGTCCTCGAAAGTTGTTGGTCTTAGAAGAGTTCTAGATACTTGATTCTTATCTCCTTCAATCAAACTAAGCTCACTTATTTGAAAAGTAAGCATGCATAAAAAAATGGAATGTGTTAAATTGGGTAAATGTAATGCTCCAAGTTCTATTCCCAACTTAGCAACATTACTTAAACTTTTATCTTAATAATAACCGAATGCTCCGAAATTTTGGAAGCATACAAACATAAACCACAAGCTATTGCTAGAAGAAGGAAAGGAACATCAATTCAAACATACTTTAATCATCTCATTACTAATAAATCAAATGCAACGGGGAGTAGGGAAATGATCCGCTACCTCAGGGTTCAAACTTAATGCTTAAAACAACGAAATCCAAACAACTAAAAGAATGAAACAAATAACTAGAGTCTCATCTTCACGAATAAAGCAAATAGAACAAAAGTAACTACTAAGGTCCTTCTTCAAAGGTCTTTCTTCACGAGCCTCCTGTTTTCTTCTGAGGGCAGTTATTAGCCATATGCCCCTCCTGGTGACATTCGAAACACACACCTTTCATCGCCATGCACTGACCCCAATGATGTCTTCCACAAGAGTTGCACTTTGGTTTCTCACCTCCATTGTCTCTTGTTTGTCATGCTGAGTTTTCTGCCTAGAACTTTCGGATGAGTGTTGAGATTGCTGGAGGTTGGTAGTTGTCTGCTCATGTTTCCTCTTCTGTCCTACGTTAGGCTCCGACTCCTTGGCTACTGGAGTTGCATTGACAGTTGGCATGCCAATAAAGGTGGCCGCTCGAAGGGCCGCTGCGTAGTCCGCTGGGCCAAGTGCTCCAACAACCCTTTGGACGTCATCTCTGAGGCCCGAGATGAACCTCTTTGTCTTCTTTGCCTCTGTATCCACCGCTTCAGGGGCGTATCGGGACAATTGGGTGAATTCCAGTCCGTACTCTTCTACTGACTTTTCTCCTTACGTCAAGGTTAGGAACTTCTTCTCCTTTATGTAACTGATAATGGCCGAGTAATATTTCTTGAAGAACGCCTCCATGAACTGAAACCAAGTGGGCGGACCAGAACTAACATCAAAGGATCTCTCAGCCGATCTCCACCACAACAGGGCATCATCCCTTAGCATAAAAACCGCGCACGGCACCTGTTGCGCCCCAAGGCATCCCATATAGCGAAAAATCTCTTCAATTTTGGCAGTCCAAGCTTCGGTCTCTTTCGGATCCACAGTCTTCCCACTAAACGTCGGTGGGTCATACTTCTTAAAATCCTTAAGACATCGAGCTCCCGCAATTGAGCCTACCTGACCCTGGTTCTCATTTTGGTTCACTTGGGGCGCCTGATTGGCAACGACATTATTTAGAAGCGCCTGAAGAGCCTCTAGAGTCAGAGTGACAGTCTGCGCCGATGCTGGAGGAGCAGGAGCTTGCTCATCAGGGAGATCTTCATCAAACTGATCCATAGGAGGATCTCCTTGCTCCGGAAGTGTCAGACTTCTGCCACCCCTACCACGACCACGTCCGCGCCCCCGTCCTCGACCTTGTCCACGTGGAGGCATACTTCAAGTTTCTACACCCATACTAAGCCTATTTAATCTCATATCCAAAAACTAAATAGCAAGAGAAAGATCATGCATGGAATAATAATCACCTAAACTTAAACATTTTTAAAAACATAGTTTATTAGAAGGGCATACCTGACGATGATGAGAATCTTTGTTATTTAGCCATGAGGACACATAAGCTTATGATGTAAGCAGTCTATAGAACCATTAACTGGGCTCTGATACCAACTGTAACGACCCGACTTCTTAATAAGCCTTAAAAGGATCGTTACGACAATGCATGCTTTGGAGGCCTTTTTAAAATAAAAATAACTTGAAACAGAAACACTAATTTAAACAAAAACTTTAAAACAAAACTTTTATTCGGGATTCCTAATTTCAAAGGTTTTTAAATAAGCTTAAATAATTCACAAAACATAAATGTACAAGACCTCTAGAAATTTTCTTAAAACAAATTTACAATTCGAATAAAGTAAAACAGTGTTCCTAATGCGGAAGAAAATAAAATATGAACTCAAGTCCTCTCATGGCTGTCTATCGGATTCTCATCAATCGTCTTTCATCTGTCCTTGCCTTTACCTGAAAAAAAAAATATTTTTGAAAAGAATGAGTATTTTAAATACTCAGTAAGTGACCCTACTATTGAGGTTGGGTCACGTTTTAAAAACATTTTAAAATCAACAACAAATATAATTTTGGTGGCTCTAAACTTTATTTTTAAACTTTAAATGAGAGAGAAGATATACATCAATTTCATGCAGATTCTAGACACATCAATTCCATATGTCTCCTACAGAGGTCGTCAATTTCACGAAACCTCGAGGTCATCAATTTCACAAACCTCGACTTAGGTACATCAATTTCATGTCCCTAAGTCTTGTGTAGTCATCTCCGAACGTACATCAATTTCATGTACACTAATTTAAACTTATTCCTTTAATGGAATTAAAAGAGACCACCAACTAAACTATTTTAACGTTAACGAACGCAAGCAATGATAATGAATTTCATGCTTTCAATAACTTTTCATAACTCATACATATTTAAAATAACAAATTGTCATGCTCAAATCTCATGCTTTTTAATAATCACAATAAACTTGAAGAACAACTCATAAACACGAATATTTTATAAAATCGAATATTCGCACCCAATTAAAAAGGGTTCAACAGTACTTACCTTGGCTTTTAACTCCTTAATATAAATCGAGAATTTGATTCTAGCAAACCCGATATCGCCCCTAATTGAACTAAGTGATTTCTACACCAAAACAATTCCATAAATCACCCCAATATTCCTACTAATCTTCCTCACATATCTTAAAAATTCAAGAAGGCCAAAATGAGATCGAGGCTTACCCAAAACTCCAATCAGCGGCTGATCAGACTCCCAATACTGCTCGAATTTGATAATTAATCTTCAAAATGCCAAGGGAACCTTGAAATCGAAAGCCACGACTAATGGGTACACTTGAATAATCGATAAATAAGTCGAAAACACTCTAAATCTCACTTACCCACTATAGAAATCGCTGCTGCTGCTTACCACCGCCAAAAAATTAGTCTGAACTCGCCGGAAAAATGCCCCCCCGCTGCACCTCACTGCTACGCCCCCACGGTTGTTGTATCGGCTGAAGAGATGACGTCGCCCACCACCTCTGCCGAGAGTTACTGCAAATGCTGGAGGAACGCCGCTGCCGGTGGTAGTTGCTTCAGCCGACGGGTGCAAAGGGAGAAGAACAAGGCTACTGGAGACGTTACGGAGAAGACACGAGTGCGACGCCGTTACGTGTGGTTGTCGGAGTTCACGTGTCCGCTGGAGCCGCTAAAGGCTTGTTGTCATCGCCGCTGGTCGGAGAAGTCGCTGGGGACGGGGCTTAAAGAGACTCACGGGCAACTGAAAAAGAGGAATCGAAAAAGAGGGAGGGAGAAGAAGATGGAGGCTGAAAATTTCCCTTCCTTGGGTTGTGTGGTGGCTGAATAAAAGAAGGAAACTAGGGCTTGGATTTTGGTTGGCTACAGAGACCACCAAATTACCACTCTGCCATTCCAAACCTTATTTTTAAAATTTCACCAATATTCAAAATTTCAAATTCCCTCTTAACTCCAAATTAACTCTAACTTAGGAAATTTGCAATTCATCTTAAATTACGGGCGTTACAGTCTCGACGCTATAAGAGAGCGTCTCAACGCTCTGCTTTCTGTTCGCGATTTATCGAGCCAGCGTCTCGATGCTGGCATCTGAACGCTTCAGCTTTGCGGTGCCTTTTTGCTTAGGCTTAGCGTTGAGACGTCCTGAGCTAGCATCTCAACGCTAGGCTCTTGGATTTCTTGGTTTGGTTGCATAAACCTTGAGCATTTTGACATCGTTCTCGAGGCTTGAACGTTTCGCTTTAGTCTTTTCACTTCCTCGTGTCATCCCGTGGACTCCAAGATAACTTGAAAACATCATAATTCCGTCAAATTCACTTCACTAGGTTCTAGTAGGGTTCAATGGATAATAAAAAAAAATGACATCAGTTGAGCTGGAAAAGGATGTGTGTTAGCAAAGAGCTTGGTGGTATGGGTTTTAGGGAGATTAATTAACAATAATGACGTGACAATTAGTGATTGGTCAATTTTTTTTATTCAACAACACAATTTTCTTACCATGGTTTTCATTTTTGTTGAGGATATATTTGAATTCTTAGTCAAATTCGAAAAAAGAAAAAAAGAGTTTTTGAAAACTACTTTTTTTAGTTTTTAAATCTTGACTTGATTTTTAAAAACATGAGAAGAATGTAGAAAATAAAAGAAAGAAACCCATAACGATCAGTATTTATAAGTTTAATTTTCAAAAACAAAAAATAGAAAATAAAATCGCTATCCAACATAATTTTTAGTAAACAATGATGAGTTTTAAAATTCTTAGTTTCTCACCTCCATGCTTTTTGTTTTTAATCGAAAGAACCTCCATGCAATATAAACCGTAAATTAGATGGAATTATTATTATTATTATTATTAGTTTTGGCAAAGGAAAATAAGTGCAAAATGTCCATTTGAACACAAGACCTTTAACTTGAACTTTTTGGTAGGCAATCTATTATTATTAATTATATTATTTAACTGCTATTTCTACGGAGTGACCTCCGTTAGTAGGCCCACTTTTGTTGGGTGCGAGTTTTGTCCAAATAAAAACTATTTTTTTTAAAAAAAAAAAAAACTATTATTTTATTTTATTGGAATAATATATATTTGTGAAAAATACACTTTTAGTCTCTGAGGTTTGGGTTAAGTGACAGTTTGATCCCTGAGTTTTCAAACTCAACAAAAATACTCCTAAAGTTTTGAGATAAGGAGCATTTTGGTCCTGCCGTCAACTTTTCTGTTAAATTTTAACGGTTGCTGACGTGGCACTATTATTTTAATTAAAAAAATTATTTTTAAAATTTTTAAAATAAAAAAATATATATGTATTATTATTTTTTAATTATTTTATTATTTAATTATTCCTCCATCTCTTTACTTCCCTTCTTCTTCTCCATCTTCTTCCTCTTCATCCTTTCACTCTTCTTCTTCATATCTCCGACGGCCGGCTACTTTTTTTTTTAATTTCTTCCTCCCTCCTTTTACTGTTTTAAAATTAAAAAAAAAAAAACAGAAACGAAGGGGGAAAACCCCCTTCGATTCCGGCGCCGGAGACGGAGGAGGGAGGATCCTCCTCCCTCTTCGTTCCAGATCTGGAACGGGGAGGCCCTCTCCGGCGCCGGTGTTGTTTTTTTTTTCAAATTTTAAAACAGTAAAAGGAGGGAGGAAGAAAAAGAAAAGGGAGGAAGAAATAATTAAAAAAAAAAAAAAATCGCCGGCGGCCGACGGCTGCCGGCTGGCCGTCGGAGTTGAAGAAGATGAAGTTGGGAAGAAGTTAGGAGAAGGAAGTGGAGAAGAGGAAGAAAGAGAGAGGGGAAAAGTGTTAAAAAAAATAAAATAATAATATTTTTATTATTTTAATATTTTTGTATTTAAAAAAATTAAAAAAAATAATTTTTTATTAAAATAATAGTGCCACGTCAGCAGCCGTTAAGATTTAACAGAAAAATTGACGGCAGGGACCAAAGTGCTACTTATCTCAAAACTCAGGGGTATTTTTGTTGAGTTTGAAAACTCAAGTACCACATTTTAAAATTTAGGTTTCATTTGGAACTATTTGGTTTTTGGTTTTTGAACAACTCTAATTCCACATATAAGTTATTATATTTTGTTATCTATATTCTCTCCATGTTTTCAAAGAGAAAACAAGTAAATTTTTGGGCAACTAGATAAATGGCCAATTTTAATTGAGCATTTTGAAAAATGGCCATATGTTTTTTTCATTTGAAAAATGGCAAATTACTATTTTTAGTAGGTTTTTTTACAAAGAATTGGACGAAAATACACCTGAACGAAATCTAAATCTAGTGAACCAATAAATTCAAATACAACGTAAATCCAGTGAACTATAAATTCAAATACAACGTAAATGTAGGGAAAAAATTTAGGCTATGTTTGGGAGTGATTTTGGCATGATCAAAATCAATTTTACCAATGCCAAAATCAATTTCCTCTAAAATAAACATGTTTGGCAAATAGATAAATTGATTTTTAAAAAATTTGGAATCAATTTAAATTGATTTTTGAGAAATTTGTTGGGAGATGATTTTTCCTTTGGTGATTGACCGGGAATCACCTCCCAACTTTAATGGTTTTTTTTTTTTTTTTTTTTTTGTAAATCTTTGTGGATTCTATTTTTAGTACACTGCTTTTGGTTTTTTTTTTTCTTTTTTTCCCATCATTTATTATTTACTTATATATTTATTATTTTTCATAAAAATTTGTTAGTATTGGCGGTTTCTAAAGATTCATTCATAATTTCTCTCCAATATAATTTTATTATTTTCTATTACCATGAGGGGTCAATTGTGCATTTCTTGGTTTCCAAAAATGTAGATATTTCATTATAAAGATATATGATTTCTCCATAAATTTGTAAGGAGTCATGACATACATGTTACCTTTTAAATGGAGTGAAAAATAGAATGGTCTTAGTTTGTCATGATTCAAAAAGTATTTGTAGAATAATTAAGATTTCATTAGTTTTCTTCTAGTTTCAACCCTATCTAGTTTGTAAAATGAAAAGATTATATATGCATCTATATAAACAATTAACATAAGCAAACGTTGTCATTCTATAAAAAAAAATTATGCGGCTTCGCCCAGACTATTTTATGATCAAGAAATTGTAATATGAGAGTCTCTACCTTAGCAAAGGTTGCCTTGACATAAGTCATTAACACCACCCGTTCAAAAAATATTCCATGATTTATTAGAAGAATTAGTCATATAATATATGTATATAGTTGATATTGACCTAATAAAATGATCATCATCTTTAAGAACTTAATTAAAGATTATATATATATATATATATATATATATAGATAAGGTTGAGTGTCGAATCTTTTACAATAGTTCGATTTGAATGGTTCATTTAGAGAAACATGTGTAAAGATATATTATATATGCAATGGGTTTACATAAGACTAAACTTCAGCATATTTATTCTATATTATTAAGTTAAATAATTTATTGAATGTAAAATGCCCTTTTAGTAATTTGGAAATTCTAAAATCACATTTGAAACCAAACATAATGTTTCAAAATCACTTTTAAATATATGAAAATCACTATTTAAAGTTTGAAACCAAACATAAATATGATTGTATGAAAATCAATTTCATAAAATCAATTTCATAAAATATTCTTCCTAAATCAATAATTCAATCATCGCTCCCAAACATAGCCTTAATGGCACATTGAAAATCAATCAAATTAAAATATAACAAATAAATAGCTTAACTGTATAAATTAATAATAGGGAGATAGCTGTAGAATTGTTTTTAAAAAAAAAAATCTGTTGAACTTTTACCTTAAAAATAACATGAGGGGAGGGTTGATTGATAACAAAAATTAACCAAAATAGTATGAATCGAGGGAGAGAGTTGTAGAGTTAAAAAAAAAAAATCTATTAACTTTGTGTGTATTTAAATTATTAAATTCATTTACGTACATACAAAACCCTATTTTCTTTTCCAAACCCTTACTAGATATTGTCTCGTTGGGTATTAAATAATCTAACTTCAAAGTGTATTTAGTAAACTTGGAGATAATTTCAATCATCTTGAAAATGGGGAAAAATCATTACTCACAAATGTTATTAGAACAATAAAAAAGATCAAGTTTATAAAAAGAAAAATTATGCAAATACAGTATATTCAGGAAAAAAAATTATGCAAATACAGTGTATATATAAGTTAACTAACCTACTAGACAACATGCAAATAATTTCAGTATGAAAAACATCAAATCATCTAAAAAAACGAGAAGAAATCATTTCTCACTATTTTTCTTAAGCTTAATTCGAAAATTGAGATTTAGAAAATAATAGCCATGTAACGTCTCTATCCTCACAAAGCCTAAATATTGTCGGTTTACCAGAAATATTGCTATACAAGGAGAGACGATTAATTTTTCCATTATTCTGAACTGTAAGCTTACTATTTATGCAATCGATGAATTGTTCGAATGAACAATTTGAATCCACACACATTGTTGATACCTTGAATCCAGTGTATTGATTACAATTATCCCACAACCCATCGTACCATATAGAAAGGAGAATAAAAGACATCTAGTTTTGAAAAAAAAAAAGAGCAAAGATTACATTAATGAACAAAAAAAATGAATGTGATTTTTAAAAAATGAATACAATCATGCAAGCCATACCTATGATCAACCTACAGTGTTGGAAGAAACCGTGAACCAACAAATCGATCAACCTTCTTCTAAAAGATGATCAAGAGAGAGGATCGGTGCTGTAAAAATCTACTGGAAAACCAAAGCAAAACACGTATATTTTTTGTAGTTCCCCAGATTGCAAATGGGAAGAGGGATGATTGATTATGTAACCATCTTTTCTTTGATTCATGGGATTGGAGGTTAACGATTTTTTGTAAAAAAATTCATCAGATACGGGCAGCACAAATATAGGGGGACGTGAGAAATTACTCAAGGGTAAAAATGGAAGATTGAATTTCACAAAAATAGGTAAAAAATAACAGTTGACCATTTTTCATTAAATCATTAAAAAATCCGGTTTGACCATTTTTCAAAACAACACTGTAATTTTTGCTATTTCTAAGGATATCACTAAAATTTTTAAAAATCTAAAACCAAGCCCATCCAAAATGGGCCTCATTAGACCTAACAGATCATGGAATCCAGGGCTTTCGTCATTGGGCCATTAACATGATAAGCCACCTTTTTATCATTTTTGAAGGGTAATTGTCAAAAATATACCATGGATGAAAATATTTACAATTATATACCGGGTGGTTAAATATTTTTAAATATATATTGGTATATTCTTTTGTATTATATTTTCTTTCCCTATATACACTCTTATTTAATTTGATTATGTTTTGATTTTATTTAACTTATATTCTTTCCTTAGATTTGTTAATCTTATCTTTGTAAAATAATTCTTATCTCTCATTCGGGTGTGTTTGGTTTAACTTTTCAAGTGTTTAATTTTGAAAATAAATCATTAAAAAAAAAATAGTGTTTGACAACTACTAACAATGACAAATTAGAAAATGAAATTGGTAAATAAACCATTTTGAGAAAAACACTAGAAACCAACTTTTTTTAAAAGACTTTAATATACAATAACTTGTGTATAAAAACACTTAAATGCAACCAAACATATTAGTGTTTAAATTCTAAACAATTTATATACAAAATGTTTTTTTAAAAATGCATTCTTGAAAAACATTTAAATTAAAATGTATTCCAAACGGACAATAGGTCTTTTGACCTTGCAATATTTTATGTGTTTGTTCATGCATGATGTTTGATTGCAATTATTCTAGAATTGATCACTTTTTTTTTTATTTGAAAAAAGAATTGATCACTTAGGAGAAAGCTTTTCAACCAACCTAATATCATCAAGTTCATAGATTTATAGCCCAAGTTATCAATTTTCTTTGAAATTTGTTGATTGAAAAAAAAATTCTGCTGCATATCCCAAAATTTTGATTTCTTTGGTTAATTATTTATCAATAATCCAAGCTGCAAATGAAATCAATGTCCAATCTCAAAAAAAAAAAATATATATTTTCTTGTCGAGAAAAAGATAGAGAAAATAATATTTGAATGCTCATTGCTCATTTTCGGAAAATTCTGGAATTTACTGCTAACCGACTTTAACTCGTTTGTGCAGCATTCATCCGACGCTATACAGAAATTATGGTGGACCTAAATGTCCTTATTTAATTTGATAACTCTTATTTTAACCTTTTGAATATAAGGGCCCATCTATCTTTTGAGAGTTAGCCCACAATTTTTTACCTCATAGTCGAGGATACATGCCAATTACCACTGAGCTATGCTCACTTTAGCAGTTAGCCCACAAAATTTGACTCAAATAACCTACTCAAAAATCCTATACAAGGTATTTTTTTTTTAAAAAAAATGACCAAACAGATTTAGTTATTCTTCCAATTATACCCCTCACACCGCAGATTTCATGGTAGAATTAAACTATTTTTTTTATATATAAAAAAACCACTCTCTTTCTTGATTTACAAAATCTAGTTGGTTTGTCATATCTTACTATGACCTTGTTTGATAACCATTTGATTTTTTATTTTTGGTTTTTTGTTTTTAAGCTTATAAACACCACTTCCAACTCTATGTTTCTTTGGCTTTTCACCTACTTTCTTCCTATGTTTTCAAAAATCAAGCCAATTTTTGAAAACAAAAAAATAGTTTTCAAAAACTTGTTTTTGTTTTTAGAATTTGGTTAGAAATTCAAGTGTCTAACAAAAATGAAAACTATGGTGAGGAAATTTAAAGAAAACAAGTCTAATTTTCAAAAACCAAAAACCAAAAACCAAATGGTTATCAAACGGGGCCTATATTTTTCAAATTTCAATTTCAAATTATGAATTTATCTTTTAAATCCACTACTACAAAAACAACCTTTAATGACGGACAGAAAAAGGAGGCAGGGCCTTTAATGATGGACGAAAAACGCGCGCCACTTTTAATGTCGGACACGTGTTTTTCCGAAAAAATGCACTTTTAATGACGGGCAATGCCCGTCATTAAAAACTACCTTTAATGGCGGGCATAGCCTGCCATTAAAAGCTCATTTTTATTTTTATTTTTTTTTTAAATTTGAAAACAGTAAAAAGGCAAAATATCTTTTCTCTCTCCCCGAAAACCCTACCTTCTTCAACCTTCGGCCGCCACAGCTCTGGTTCCTCCCTTCTTCAACCTCATTCTTTCTCCCCACTCTGTTTCTCCTACAAACCCTAATAATTTTTCTTCGCTCAATGTCGTCGTTCCTTTTCTTCTTCTCTACTCTCTCTCTTCTTTGCCAGTTTCACTTTTGCTTTTAACCCTCATAAAACCTCTTCACCTTTCTCTTTTCTCATTTCCTCGCTTTTCCCCTTCTTCCCTTCTCTCTTCTTCCGTTTTTCATCCCCAATCGAAGTCGAGAGACTAGGGATCTCATTTTTGCCACTTGGGTTTTCTTTTTCAGCTGTTGAAACGGCGAGAAGTTTCTTTTGAGACCCTTTGTCCCAAGCCCTAGGTTTCTGATTGTCCTCAGATTCTTATAGATGGCGCAGAAGTCATTTGGCCATGAAAAAGTTAAAATAGTAAAGCTCGGTCCTTTAGCTTTTTAGTGGTTGTGACAATGTGCCTTGGTTATATAATATAATATGTATTTGTTTTCTCAGGAGAGAATCCGAATTGGCAAGGAGCTCCTAGAAGCAAAAAGGATCGAGGAAGAAAATGAGAGAAAAAGGTTCTTTTTGGGTCTTTCTTATGGTATTTTTATTTTTGATAGAATTGTTTGTCTGTAATTGTTCTTATGATGTTGAAAGCAATATTACTATGTTTTATTCAAGTTTGTTTCATTTTTTACTGCAAAATATCTTTCTCATTGTAGAATATTAGCCTTAAGGAAAGTTGAAAAAGAAGAAGAGAAAAGAGCCAGAGAAAAAATTCGTCAAAAAACTTGAAGAGGATAAGGTATTGATAGTTCCTGATCCTGGAAACTGTTGTTGATTAATACAATCAAGCATACTATAAGATATTTTTTCTATATATTTTTGGTGTCTTATTCTTCATGAATTAATTTGCATTGATTTCTGATTGTGATTACTTTCTGGATTAATCTAAAATGTTTTAAACGTAGTGCTGCTTGTTGGTTTACGGAAATTATTATTTAGAGTTGTAGTTGTAGTTGTACTTTACACCTTTACTCATTTCTTTAGTAACCTCAGCCATGAAAAGAAGTGATAATCTGTACCCGTGGTTTCATGGAGGAAGTTATGAGAACTGTGGCTCTTATGGGGTAATTAGGCTGCAACCACCAATTTCAATTATTTAACTAGTTGAGTTGGTCTACTGGTCAAAGAGGAAAGGTTAATTTTGGAGTTATGAGTTCAAGCCTCGGTGGTGAAGTTTGTGTTGTTAGTGTTTATTGTCTTTTTCTTAAGTCACGTCAGCCTAGCTAGGATATTGGTATTTTATAACTTTTTCTATTCCAAATATTATGAGATTTGTTGAGATTTGTGTGAGTGAGCATGTATTATGAGAAAATTTCCATTATATATATAGGAAATGATATTTTGTTGATGAGATTATATAAAACAACAATACTGATATGCTAATAGATTTAAGGGAAAAAAATACTTTCCCGAGCAAAAAGATCATTTAATGAAAGCTCAGTTTATAAACTTCACCCTCCATTGCTTGTGTTTTAAGCTATGGGAAATTAGAATGTGAATTTTATTTTAAAGAAGTTACTCTTCACAGGCAGAAAGAAGATGGAGGCTTGGATTGCCACCAGAAGATCCTTCGACTGCAAAACCTGCAGCACATGTTGTTGAAGAGAAACTGGTATTGCCTACCCTTTTGAATTAGGTATTTACTCTTTCAATTTGGAACTGCTTAGAGTTTCTGTGATTAAATGTCAGTTTATGTGAACTGCAGATCTCATTGCCGGTTAGACCTGCTTCAAAGGCAGAGCAAATGAGAGAATGCTTGCGATCTTTAAAGTCCAATCACAAGGTAAACAAGTTTGAGACTTCATAAAACCCTCCGAACACAAACAGGAACTCAAAAAACTGACTCAAATTACAATTACTTATACGTATTTATACATGCACGCACACACATATGGAAGTATAGTTACTTACATATGGGGTATAATTGCATTGAAAGTTTACACCAATTAGAAACTATGAACTTAGCCAAGTTAAAAGACATTATCCCTCCTGCTTCTGTTATTGAATTCCTGTCTATTCCTTTCTAACCATTGTTCACACTTCACAGAGCATGACTTTGTTTGCATTAGTCCACAAAATGGTTGTCTTTGCCACCCGTGGTGTCCTAACACATGGCCACATGGCAGCTGCCATATGAAACTGAAACAGTGCACTTAATTACTGACTAAGGGGACGATAGAAGAATACATATAGTGGGCTTTCTTGGTTCCTTCTGGCTTCTGCACTACTCACTGCTAGCTGAGAAAAGTTGATGGAAAACTAACCTTTTTGCTCGGGAAAGTATTTTTTTAATGAAAAACCAACCTTTCATTAATTGAAATTAATTAGAGGGTGAAGTCTATAATGACAGTCATGAAAAATAAACGTGGAGATTTAATGATGGATGAAAAGAAAAGGCGTTGAAGTTTTTAAAAAATGAAATTCACCTAAACTGGTAACTTTACCCTTTTTTTTCTTGTTGAACATGTATAGCTTTTTTTCTTCTGCTGTTGGTGAATGTTGAAGATGAGTTTCTTTGTGGCTTGTTTGAAACTGGGACTTCAGATGAGAAATTTTGGGGGGTTTTGTTTGGTTGTGTAGGCTGTAAAAGGAGGGGATGTATGATTTATTTGTGTAGGGATTTTTTGGGAGAAACCTGTGGTCTTTTGTGTATGCTTTGTTTATAACTTTCTTATGTGAGTAAATGACTTTCTTATGTGAGTAAATGACTTTCCTTTTTCTTGCTCCAATGGTTATAATGCTGCCATAAAATCCTTGGCCAAGAGAACATGGAATCAATTTTATTGGACCTAATGTAAGTGTTTTAAGATTTCCTAGTTAATGTGGCTGATGTAATAGTTCAATTCCAAGCTGCTATAATCGTTTATACATTTTGTGGGGGAAACTAAAACTCTTGATGCATTGTGCAGCCTGACGGCATCCGAGTTATGGGTGAGAAATCAACTGTCACTATACAATGAAAAAAAGCAAGTGTACCGACTGTTCCAGGAAGTGATGGTCTTTTACAGGTATATCGTTGGTTAGTAGGCATCATGTTATTTGCTTGCTTTGCAACTGACTTAGCAAAGCAAATATTTTTTCATACCTTTAATATGTTCTGGCTGTCTCATATTCCAGAGCATCAAATAAGCAATCAAACTCGTATAGGAAATTGGCTATCCAATAATGATTAAGGTATAGTGATTGAATTGTACACATTTCCTTAAAGAACACATTTCCTTAGAGGGGTGAACTTGGGAGGATAGTTGGTCATTGACGGCTGGATTAAGCATCCACACTGCCACTTCTTGCCCCTTTATAGGTGTTACTGGGAGAGATTAGCAATGGGTACTGGGTGTTTTCGTGATGTTCAAAATCTTATTAAAAAAGGATGTTAGCAAGATTCTCAAGCGCAAGGATTGTGATGCCGGCCAAAGGGGTACTTTCTCTCTTTTTCTCCATTTTCCATATCTATTTCTTATTGTTGTTTGAATTTTGGTGTTTTTACAGATTTTCCCTTGTTTTTCGGATTGTTGATTCTAAATTTTTGTCCACATCGGATTCTAATGTTACCCAAACTTGTATGCTAATTTTCTTGTTACGATGGTTCAATTCTTGTTCTTTTACTGCATATTTACATGATTTTTGAAGTTGTAAAGATAAGGAATCTTGGAATTTTTGAAGTTTTAAAGATAAGGAAATCTCGAAAGTTTTGGTTTAGTTGATATGTTCATAATTTTCAATAAGTTAGTTCAATAAGTTAGTCTTGTTTACTTTTAAGTTCACAATTCAGCATCGTGTTTTATACATGTACTATAGTATGGGAATATGTCACTTGTTGTATATGTAGCTGGTTGTTCATTGATTAAAGTTTTGTCGGCTCTTTTTGTGGACAATACATATGGAGTTGAAAATTGTTATTTTTTGTGGTTGTGTATGCTCAAGATCTTCTCTTTGGCCCTTAAGGTGGTACTTTGTAGCTTTTGTACACTTTTTCAATATGAAGGGAATTTTGTTTTTTGTATAAAGAGTTTACTATGTAACTTCAAATAAAAGGGAGAAGATTTTTTTTTTTTTTTTTAAGTGTAAGATGTGCTTGTTCTGGTTCTACACTTATTAGTTTCAATGTTAAACTCATTTCTTTTAAGTGTAGGATTCCTTGTTTCGGTTGTAAGGCAATGTATATTTATAGTTTTTCTGTCATTAAAAGTCTGTCACTTATTAGTTTTTCATGTTAAAACTAAGTTAGTTTTAAGATATTTGAGGTCTTGTTGTGAACCTGAAGTGTTGTGAAGCTGTAGTTGGGTGATTTTGTTCATATAGAAGTGTGTTTTTCTTGTTTAATAGGTTTAAAATTTTTTGGGTTAGTCATATGTATGTTGTTATGCTGTCCAAATTTCTAGAGAAACCGGTTAGAATTAGGATAGATGATTTAGTAATGTCTCTAGGTTAAGTTTGTTATGTGATAATTATATGTTTGTTATGTGAGTTCTTGTTTTGGCGTTGTATCGAACCTAATTACAATTTGTTTTTCTTAGATTCTTCAAGTTTGATGTACGAGCAAGATTATGGTGACAAGAATGAAAGTGACATGTACGAGAATTTTTGTTTTTTGCCGTAGATGTAGACTTTTAATCATAGGTGTTTAGTAATTTTGAGGCTTTATTTTAATTGTAAGTGTTTGTAATTTTATTCATATATCAAACTTATATGAATAAAAATTGTATGAACAAATTTGGTTCATTGGCTTATTGGAATGAAATTTGACAAACATTTGATTTCTATGCAATTTTACACATTTAAGATTAAGATTACTTTCTTTATATGTTTACAAATGAAGAAAATATTGTTGGTATGCCACCGGGCAACCAACAAATTTTTTTATTAAATTATGAACAAATGATGACGGGCAATGCCTATCATTAAAAAATATATTTAATGACGGGCTTTTAATGACGGACATTTGGTTGCAACATATCCTTTAATGACGGACTTTTCATGACGGACGTCTTTTAATGACGGGCATTGCCTGTCATTAAAGATATGGTTGGTTGGAAAATACTCTTTAATGACGGACTTTTGATGACGAACGACTTTTAATGAAGGGCAACGCCCGTCATGAAAAACGTCCATCATTGTACCTTGTTATGACAGACAGCTTTTAATGACGGGCATTGCCCGTCATTAAAAGTTGTCCGTCATAACAAGTTACGATGACACTCGTATAGATCACGAACACCGCCCGTCATGAAAAGTCTTTAATGACGGGCATTGCCCGTCATTAAAAGTGATTTTTGTAGTAGTGATCCCTATAGATGAACCCATATTAAGATTTTCCATTTTTAATCCTCAAATCCAGCATCTTCATTATTCAAGTTGACATCTTTATTATCCAACTCAACATCTTCATCGTTCTAACAACCCAGAAATCATAGTCTTCTTCTTCAACCCAGAAATCATCGTTCTAACTACCCATTGTAAAAAGAGTTATCAATCTTGAAACATAGGTATGCTAAATACTTTATCTCCTCGTATCCTCTTTTTCAACCCAAAGTATTTTTTATTTTTTATTTTTCAAAATCTTCAATATGGTTTCCGAATGAAAGCTCTTAGAAGAAGATTAGAATGGAGAAAGGTGCCCAAGTTGAAGAAAAATGAAGTTTTCTCAAGAATTTCGTTTGTAATTGTTGGAAGAAGATGAGAATGAGAAAGACCGCAAAAACTCAAAAATATGGAAAGAATCTCAAGGTTTTAGAAAATTTTTGAATAACAAGGTCAATACTAAATCCTAATTTTCAAATTAAGCTAAGGGAAATAGTGAGTAATGATTTATTCCATTTTTTAGATGATTTGATATTTACCACAGTGAAATTATATGCATGTTGTCTAATAGGTTAGTTTACCATATACATTGGTATTTGCATAATTTGTTTACTGTACATTGTATTTGCATAACTTGTTTATTGAATACATTATATTTGCATAATTTTTTTTTTTGTAAACATGAATCTTTTTTATTGTTCCAATAACATTTGTGAGCAATGATTTCTTTTCGTTTTTCAAAATGATTTGATATTTACCATAATGAAATTATTTGCATGTTCACTAATAGGATAATTTACTGAATACACTTTGAAGTTAGTTTATTGAATACACTGTATTGGCATAATTTTTCTTTTTGTAGACTTAAATTCTTTTCATCGTTACAACAACATTTGGTTCAAATTTCACTTATTTTATTAATTTTAAATTTGAATACTCATTGAACTTATGCTGTTAAGATATATTATAATCTTCATATCTTTATCTCAACATTATAAGGTAGTTTAGATTTAACTATTAATAGATATTGTTTGAGTTTATCACACTTATCTCTTTTTTTTATTTTGAAATTTGTCGATTTAATTTGGTGTTAAATTAATTTGTAAATCTTAGATTCTCTCGCAATTTTAGAGCATATTTTAATTTAAATAGTCTTTGGATTTAGATTTCAGGTAAAGGTATTTTGGTCTGTTTCGTTGCTAAAAAAAAACCTTACTAAAAATAGCATTTCTTCATTTTTCAAATGAAAAATTCGGAATTGTCATTTTTCAAAACGACCAATTAAAAATAACCATTTTTCTAGTTGTCTCTAAATAATAACCTATTTTGCTAGATTTAAGGAGTCTTTCTTTTTTATTCAGCGAGGTATTTTAGTCACGTTTTTAACTGGATGGAATTTTACGAATTTAAAATTTTTCCATTTTCACAATTAAAAACATTTTTGGACTTTTTTTCAAAATGGCTTTATTATTTTGTCTATTATTTTCGTTATCCCTATTATTTATAGCAAATAACAAAATCTTCACACCTATTATATGCTTTATTCAAATCTACCGAGATCCTAAGTCACATTATCTTGCTGTAAAATTAAAAAAAAAAAAGAAATCTAAATATTCTCCTGGATTAACATCACAAACCGAATTTCCTCCTGGATTAACATCCTAAAATTGTGTTTTTAGATTCTTTAACAATACAATATGTAGAATTTCCTCCTGAATTAACATCACAAACCCTAAAATCCATGCCTCAAATGAATTCTAATTGTGAATGAAAGCATGCTCGTCAGTAGCAGATCCAGAATTTTTGTTCAGGGGGCTTTACCAGTAAATGTAATTTACAAGTTGGAAATTTCAAAAATTCATAAATAATTTAAATCTTCTAAATTTACTTATATGTTCTATCCGACTTATTATTACTGAGATGATAACCCAATCGATTTTCTCTTACAGTATATCTCCATTTAGATTTTGATTTAAATCTACAATACATTAATAAAAATAAATAAAATAAAGAAACTAAAACTTAAAATAAGAATGATGAAAACTAAATGTATAAAAGTAATAGAAACATGACAATAATTACTAAATGTATAAAAGTAATTGAAACATGAAAACTAAATGTATACAAGTAACTAAAACATGAAGCTAAATGACGTACCTTATAAAATTAATTTTCAAATCCTTGACTTCTTGAAATTGCTAGCAAGAATTAGACTTTGAGAGGAGTTTCTTTTAGGTTCAAACTATTATATGGTGGCTACATTACAAGTATAATGAAGAACAATACTTGTTATAGAAAATTAGGGTATGAAAATTAGAATATGATTTCAACATAAAAGGAAAAAAAAATTGAAGATTTTATGTTTAAAGAAATTTAGATAATTTAGAATAAAAAATTATGATTTATTTATCCCTAAAAAAAAAATTAAGGTGAATGGTGGCTTATATAATTCCAAATTTAAAATAAATAGTGCAAAGGAAATTATGGACTTTAAATTGAAAACGGTAATTAATTGAAATCAAACAGTTAAGGTCACGAGGCAAGCAAAAATTAACTTGAAAGAAGGACTTTGAGGTTCGAACTTTATCCTGGAGGAGGTGGGGGAGGGGGTGGAAAGGGCATTGACCACCAAGGCAACTGACAATTCTAATATTCAAAGCACTAAATTTAATACTAATACATAAAACAAAAAATTGAGGGGGCCTGGGCCTGAACTATATCTGCCGCTGATGCTGTTGGAATCAAGAAGAATAAATACCATGTAAATAAAAAATCAATCTCTGTATTGGAAGTCTCAAAAGCACTGATTTGGCACATTTCCCTTTGCGAAGTGTCAAATGGAATTAGTTGGGGCAGCTCAATGTTTTGAAAACCAATTAGCAACATTTTCCTTGGGTGTGAACAAAGCCTTTTTCTTCTCCAAGATCCGACGACACATATTGTTGTTGATCACGTTCTTACTTCTTTAAAGTTCCATATTGCTACTCATTTCCATGTTTTTCTCTGCTTATTGATTCAAGGTTCATGACCCACACAAGGTATGCATGTGTCCATCATCCTGTGGATTTACAGGGATGAAATATTTTCAGACCATTAGGAGAACGGTAGAGGTTGATGAAGGAGGGGTGATTTAAAATATATAGAGAAAAATACACTTTTGGTCCCTGAGGTTTGGGTTAAGTTACACTTCGGTCCCTGGGTTTTCAAACTCAACAAAATTACCCTTGAGGTTTGAGATAAGGAGCAATTTGATCTCTGTCATCCATTTTGTCGTTAAATCCTAATGGGATGCTGATGTGACACTATTATTTTAATTAAAAAATTAATTTTTAATTTTTTAAATAAAAATATATTAAAATTATAAAAATATTATTATTTTATTAATTTTTTTTAATTCTTTCTCTCTCTTTCTTCTCCTTCTTCCTTCTCTTCCCCATCTCCTTCTTTCTCTTCTCCATCTCGTTCTTCCTCCATCCCCATCTCCTTCTTCTTCAACTCCGGTGGTCGCTCGTCGAATTTTTTTTCTTCTTCTTCCCTTCTTCTCATTTCTTTTCTTTCTTCTGTTTTTTTAACAGAGGGAGATTCGGGGAGGAGGAATCCCCGATCCTACGCCTGAGAGGGAGGAGGGACCTTCCTCCTCCATCTTCAGCGTCGGAAACGGAGGCGAGAGGTCCCTCCTCCCTCCCCGTCTCATAAATAATTTAAACTCACATATAATAAAATTTTGAGAGACCACCAACTCAAATATTTCAAACATCAACAAATGCAAGCAATAATGATAAATTTCATGCTTTCAACAATTTTCACAAACGCATACGTAATTATAATAATAAATTATTTTAACTTATAAATGAGAGAATATACATCAATTTCATGTACATCCTAGACACATCAATTTCATGTGTCTCCTACGGAGGTCTTCAATTTCACGAACCTCGAGGCCGTCAATTTCACGAACCTCGACTTAGATACATCAATTTCATGTCTCTAAGTCATGTGTAGGCATTTCTTTAAGTACATCAATTTCATGTACATTTTCGAATATTTAAGAAAACTCACAAATAATTTAAACTCATACACATAATAAATTTGAGAGACCACCAACTCAATTATTTATAATATCAATAAATGCAAGCAAGAATAATGAGTTTCATGCTTTCAACGATTTTCCTAAACGCATCCGTAATTAAAATAAAGTTATCATGCATAATTTAACAATCATAATAAATTTCAAGAACAACTCATAAACACGAGAATTTTAGAAAAAAAAAACACACGCACCCAATTAAAAAGTTCAACAGTAAAGCCACTTACCTCGGCTTAACTATTCTCGATCTAGAATCCCAACTAACTCAAGCAGCACTGCCCTCGATTTCAACCAAATGATTGCCAAGAAATAAACTTGAAGCTTGCTAGTCCAACTTCAATTTGTTTTAAGATTTCATGAGTTCGACTCCAATCACCACTCCAAACGTGCTAAACTTCAAAGGCCCATGCCGCCAAACTCCCAAAACGCCGCTGTACGTTCCACGAAAGAAAACGCCGCTGACTACATGAGATATATGCTGGAACCAAATCGCTGGAAAACGAGCTCGCCGCGACCTGCACCGCCGCCGTGACAGGGACTGCTTGCCGGAAAATGACGCCCAAACTTGGTGCTCGCGGTACTACACGCTCGCGTCTCTTGCCCACCACCGCACACGCGCCGCCACGCCTCGTCGGTAATCACTGCTGGTGAAGACCAAACGTGGCTGCTGTCGTCGAGGAGGAAGAGATCTCGTGCAGAAGGCCCTATCGGAACTCGAAAACAGGGCTGCCTCACCGTGCGTCGATGCCCACGGAACCGCCGGAAGTCGCCGTCGCTGATACTACCAATAATTTCGTATCCAAACTGAAATATGTATCGAATACATAATTCTAATATTTAAATCTCATTTAAATATTCTTGACTCTCTCTAATATAGTATTGTTTAATTCGTAATTAAACTTTAATGATAAATTTATTGAACATAATTTAACGACAACTCCCTATAATCAATTTGAACGTTACAAATTCTTCATCACACTTGTTCTAAGGTTTATTCTGTATGAGCTAGGAGGGGGACCTAATGGACCTACAGATCATGGGCTCCAACGATCCGAGATTAACCGGCTAAACTCTTTTAACCTAGTTAACCAACATTCGTTAACTATCGGAACAATCCACTATAGCCCGATAGTTGAACTCCCATCGCTATAGATATATTTCTGTCCACCCGATATAACCATGATAAGTAAGTCGACCCTTCACAGATTGTTCGTAACTAGAGCTGGATCAAATGTCCGTTTTACCCCTAAAGTTACATCTTGTTCCTTAAGTCCCCATTGAGTCCCTGATGAACAATTGGTTTGTGGTCTGACCACTAAACCTAATACCTCTCGGGCCAATGAGAGGGTGGGATCCCTTTGTTCATGTATCGGAGTTAGCACTTAAGGGAACCTCTCTACTATCCCTAAATTGGGTAGGAGTGAATTTTTTCTTGTAGGACTATGTCCCCAGCTATCTACCGGTTCCTATCCCTGAAATGGGGGGTTTATTGAGTCAACGTGATGAGCCACTCTCACCCATGCAGTTTTAAGGATTAGCCCGGATAAACAGGAGTTCATAGTTAGCTCAGGATTAAGATCGAGTTACCTAGGTCATCGCACTAAAATAAGTTAGTTTCAACGGTAAACAGTGTTATAAAGGAGATTGACTTATTTCTTGGTCCTGGTTTTATGCAAACTCATTTGCCTAGGATGCCCCCACTTGCATGTCTCTACATGAACGATTCAGTATCACATCGTTTTGCACCATATACGAAGCGGGTCATGTCACATAGTGTTCTCAAGATAAGGTACCTAGCCTTATCCCTAAACTATAGACCGTTTAGGCTATTACTCGAACTTGATCTACTTTCATGTCACTACATGAAGTTCAATTATTCATATCACATAGCCATGGATGTTCATTTATTGGATTTGAGTTATTTAATGTGCAATTCATTTATTTAATAACCTAAGTGAACAAAAACTTGACAACGACTTTATCGAACAAGTATACTACTATTTGTTTCATTCATTATCTACGAGTTTTTAGGTCACCAATCCCAACAAAACTGTTGTATGATGATTTTAAGAATTCCATGAAAAGAGAATTTGAGATGAGTGATATGGGTATCATCCATTATTTTTTGGGAATTGAAGTCAATAAAAAAAGATGGAGAGATTGTCATCTCACAACAAAAGTATGCTTGTGATTTGCTGAAAAAATTCAAGATGGAAAATGTTTTTCCTTGCAACCACTACAAGAAAAAAGGTTTTTGCCAACGTAGGTTTCTCTCAACGCGCAAAAACATGTCGGGAGAAGGGGTATATGCCAACGCGCATACAATGGCGAGGGGAGAATTAATTTTAGGCGATTTTTGTTGACCATTTAACGCGTCGGGAGAACGGGTTTCTCTCGACGCAGGTGGGCATTGCATTGAGAGATACTTATTTTTGTATGGTCTCTGCCGACGCATCCATTTATTGCGTCGGCAGAATGGGTCTCTCTCGACGCGTCTCTTCATTGCGTCGAGAGAGATTTCTTGATATGGTCTCTGCCGACGCCATAAGTGACCACGTTGGCAGAGACATGTTCTAAATCTCTAACCCTCATTTCTTCTCCTCATTCGATTGAAATCAAAATACCCCCCTCCCGCCGTCGCCAATCTTCTTCAACTCCTTCGGTCGTCTCCCTCTTCAACTCCTTCGGTCGTCTCCCTCCGCCTCTGACCATCTTTCTCCACGCCTTTGGTCGTCTCCCTCCGCGTCCAGCCGTCTCCTTCCGCCACCGACCGTCTCCCTCTGGTTCAGACTGCAAAAGTAAAGTACAAATTGTTGAATCAGAATTATCTCAACGGAAACCTGAAGTCATTGGGGTAAGTCTTTCATACTATACTATAGAAATTTATATTTGAATACCACTGAATGTTTCAGTTTCCTCACAAAAAATTAACATAGAAAAAGAATGCTCACAATAAAACTGCTGGAATCAAAGCTCAATGGTTTTAAATCAAAATTATATTTTGAGTATGAAGTAAATGCAATGGGCCATTACTAATTTCAATTTAAACATAACCAATTGCTTGGTTTAAAGGTGAAGGAGAGTTTGACACAAAAAAGAAAGTATCGAAGCGAAAACGAAAGCGTGACTCGGCACAAGAAGTTAAGCAGATCTCAAGGCTACAGGTAATCTCTCTCATTAGTTTGTTAGTTTGATTAGCTACATCTTTAGTTTGTTTTCTTACATAGTTTGATTGAAATCCTTGTTAACAAAAATTAGCAACATCGTCTGTACTTTTTCAACTATGAACAAAACTGAAATCAGAAAATTAAAGCATGTGAGATAAAATATGTTGTTCTTGTTGGAGAAGATTACCAATTCTCTTTCTTCTTTTATTAGATTCAAAATCAGTGTGATGGAATTCGGTTTCTCCTTACGATTGTACTGTTGGAAAGAAACTTTTGGAGATTGGAGGGTAAACTTGAAAGATGGATTTTTGAGAAAGAGGTTATGAGAAAGAGGCTACTTGTGTTGTTACTCAATTCTAGCTTTTCTTGGCTTGATTGGCTTGATACAAAACTTTAAGACACCACTCCTATTTATACTAGTTTCCACCTCCTCAATTTGTGGTTAGGATTTTGCCAACACACAACTATAATCTTGTGGATACAAATTATTCTCTAGAATACAATTTTCTATAATATTCTAGAGAATTCTACTCATATACTCCAAGAATCTTCCTAGTGGATTTCTCTAGATTTTTCCATCTACTTAAGACATTTCTAGAATTTGGGCTTTTATTTGGGCTAGGCCCAAATACTAATTATCCAAAATCAAGTTTATATTTCAACACCCCCTCTTAAACTTGATTTTGTTACTCCCATCAAATCTCTTGATCTTATGAAGTTTTCTTTTCGGTTTCCTTTTGGTTTTGTAAACCCACTTCACTTTGATCGCCTTGTGCCCTTTTGGAAGTGAGACTAGCTCCCATGTGTCATTCTTCTTGATCGCCTTGATCTCTTCATCCATAGCGTTTTTCCAATTTTTGTTTGTCACTGTTTCTTGGAAGTTTATGGGCTCACTGTTGGCAAAAAGACAAAAGAGAGTAAGATTATCATGATTTTCAGTTACCTCATAGAGTTCTTGTAATCTTCTGAAACATGGAATCCTTTCACTTGAGTTCTCATCTTCTTGAGAACTTGTAGTCGTTGGTGAAGCTGTTGGAGTAGAAGGCTCCTCTCTTGTTTGCTCCATCATTGTTTGCTCCATGTCATCTTCTTCGAAGTATGGAAGGAAGTTGTAGTCTTCATCACGTTGTCCCCAATCCCATGCTCCTTCTTCATCGAATATTACATCTCGGCTAATTATTGTTTTTCCCGTATTAGGATTGTAGAGCTTGTAGCCTTTAGTGTTGGAATCATAGCCGATGAATATGTACTTCTCACTTTTATCATCCAGCTTACTTCTCTTTTCATCTGGAATGTGCACATGAGCAATACTTCCAAAGACTCTAAGATGAGAAATCCCAGGCTTCCTTCCGCTCCAGGCTTCTTGTGGTGTTTTTCCATGTACGCTTCTTGTTGGAGATCGGTTGGATAGGTAGACTGCACATGCCACCGCTTCTGCCCATAACTCTTTTGGTAGCTTCTTACTTTTGAGCATACTTCTTGCCATGTTGAGAATTGTTCTGTTCTTTCTTTTTGCCACTCCATTTTGTTGGGGAGATCTTGGCACTGTTAAGGGTCGTCGAATTCCATGGTCTTCACAATATTTTTGGAATTCATTTGATGTGAACTCTCCTCCACGATCAGATCTTATGGCCTTGATGACTAAGCCACTTTCTTTCTCAACAAGGGCTTTGAACTTTTTGAAATTCTCGAACACCTCTGACTTATGCTTCAAGAAATACACCCATGTTTTTCTTGAAAAATCATCAATAAAGAGAAGAAAATAGTTACTCTTACCAAGTGAGCTTGGCTTGATTGGACCGCACACATCCGTATGAATGAGTTCCAAAGGCCTTTGAGCTCTTGAGTTGGACTCTTTTGGAAAGCTTTTCTTGAATTGCTTTCCAAGTAGGCATCCTTCGCACACTTGATCAGGATGGTTGATGGAAGGTAATCCTCTCACCATGTTCTTCTTGGAGAGCGATTCTAATCCTCCAAAATTGAGATGCCCAAATCGAAGATGCCAAAGCCAAGTTGCATCCTTATAACACATCTTTAGACATTTTGCTACGTCGTTTTGAATGTTGAGTATAAACATTCTATTTTTTGTCATTGGCACCTTAGCAATCAAATTATTTGCATTGTCTCTTATAGAAAGGTTATTATCTTTTAATTGAATGTCATAACCTTTCTCTAAGAGTTGGCCCAAACTCAAGATATTATTCTTCACACTTGGCACGTAATAAACATTTGAAATAAATTGATGCTCACCATTCTTCAATCAGATAAGAATGTTACCTCTTCCTTTTACTTCCACCTTGGATTCATCTCCAAAGGCTACATTGCCACTCACTGATTCATCAAGTTCCACGAACATGCTCCTTTTTCCACACATATGGTTGCTTGCTCCAGTGTCTAGATACCATTGATTATCTTTGTTCCACTCATTGCCCGTGCAAGCCATCAATAAGGTGTCACACTCTTGACTCCTTTCAATGAAGTTTGCCTTCTCTTCAACTTTTTTGTTGCTAGGAGCTCTACATTCAGAGGCATAATGACCAAACTTTTGGCAATTGTAGCATTTAATATTTGATTTATCGTACCTTGATCTTGAGTTGCCTGACCCACGACCTCTTGTTGAGTTTTCTCCTCTTTGGAAATTGTTGTTGTCTTCATAGGACCTCCAACCTCGTCCTTGTCCTTGTCCATGACCTCTTCCTCGTCCCCGATGTCCACCATGACCTCGTCCTCGTTGGCCTTTATCACTCCGACTAACTCCTCCAGTAGGTGAGTCAACTTGCAGTTTGAGTAATTGGTCCACGATTCCTTCCTTCTTCTTTTTCTTTTCTTCATATGCTTGTAATGATCCCAAGAGTTGCTCAATGGTCATAGCATTCAAGTCTTTTGTTTCTTCGATTATGGCAACAATATGTTCAAACTTTGGATCTAAAGATCTTAATATTTTCTCCATGATTTTATCATCATCAAGCTTTTCACCATTCCTCTTAAGTTGATTGGTGACCGTTAAAACTCTAGAAAAATAGTCGGAGATGGCTTCCCCTTCTTTCATATTCAAAGTTTCAAACTCAGCTCTTAAAGTTGGAAGACGTACCTTCTTGACGGGATCCGCTCCCTTGTATGATGTTTGAAGCTTCTCCCATGCTTCTTTCGCTGTCTTTGCTTCTGAAATCTTCTCAAAAGCATCATCATCTAATCCCTGATAGATTAGATAGAGAGCCTTCTTGTCTCTCTTTCTTGAGTCTCTCAAACCATCCCTTTGTGCTTGAGAAAGACTATCATTCTCCATCTCGATGTATCCTTTCTCCACTATCTCCCATACGTCTTGCGAGCCAAGGAGAGCCTTCATCTTGATGCTCCAATTGTCATAGTTGCTCTTGTTGAGCATTGGAACTTGGAATGGGACCATGCCGTTGCTAGCCATCTTCTTAGCAAGGATCTTGAAGCTCCGATACCACTTTGTTGGAAAGAAACTTTTGGAGATTGGAGGGTAAACTTGAAAGATGGATTTTTGAGAAAGAGGTTATGAGAAAGAGGCTACTTGTGTTGTTAATCAATTCTAGCTTTTTTTGGCTTGATTGGCTTGATACAAAACTTTAAGACACCACTCCTATTTATACTAGTTTCCACCTCCTCAATTTGTGGTTAGGATTTTGCCAACACACAACTATAATCTTGTGGCTACAAATTATTCTCTAGAATACAATTTTCTATAATATTCTAGAGAATTCTACTCATATACTCCAAGAATCTTCCTAGTGGATTTCTCTAGATTTTTCCATCTACTTAAGACATTTCTAGAATTTGGGCTTTTATTTGGGCTAGGCCCAAATACTAATTATCCAAAATCAAGTTTATATTTCAACATGTACATCATTGTTGTGAAATTTACATAATCATAGGCTCGAGTGAAGAGTCTAGCAAAAAGTCAGATTTATAAGGAACGAGAGTGAAAAATAATCCCAAACTCTTGTAAATTTCTTGCTCAGGGAAAAGTTCTGTCTCAATGAATTATCCGTTTAGAATTTTCACAACTTTCTTCTGGTTAAGCTTATCTATTGCAAGTATCAAGAAAATTGACTTAAATATTGTTTGGTGGAATTCTCTTGAATGGCCATGGGTTTAAATGGGAGGACTTGAAATTGGTGCTAGTTTCTGGCCAATGTCATGAGTGTGATTTATCAGTTGTCTCAAGAAAATCTTGGCCCATAAAGACAGCGAGGCATTAATATATTACCTTTTGGTTGAATTTTGTATTTGTACATTGAAATTTTATTCCTTTTGGTTGAATTTTGTATTTGTACATTGAAATTTTGCATGTGATTCATTTCCAAAGGGAAAAAAAAAGAGAAACCAAAAACATGGATGGGTGTTGTTTATAGATAATTGCATTTTGAATGGATAGATTTTGTACCCTTTAGTTTAGGTTGTAGATTAAAGTTACAGACCGAAAAATCCTACTTGCAATTTGTAAATTTGTATACGAAGGATAATAATCAATATATATAATGATGAATGAAACCATTCTTTTCAACTCATTTTTCTTTCAAGTGGCAGTCCTTGGAGAAAACATTGTCTTCGCTTTCTTTACCTAATACTCTCTCTCACAATGCATATATATGTATGTTTCCTCTATTTCCTCTTGTTTGAATACACCATAGGATGAAAAAAGAAATTAAAAAAAATACCAATATCATCTTCTTGCCCTCAAATTCGAAATATCTCCAATTTAGAATTCTCTCTCTCTAGAAATCAACCCTACAGTTATAAAAAGGAGTCACATTAGCCCTATGACATTGTCCAAAATAAGAGGGAGGGTAGAATCTGTAGTGTCATGCTGTAAAGGGTAGAATTTTCAAATTTTTGAAGTTTAAGGAAGAAGAATGAATTGACTGCCTCCAGAAATGGGTATCATGTAAAGAGTTGTATTTTTTTGGGGATGTGACCTGTACCCTATACCCCATTTTTGTCTTTAATGAATTTTTATGGACTGTTTGTTTTAAGAAAAATTATAGGGATTGCTTCTGCATTTGTGCAACAAAAGCTTCTACTGTTTACATGGATGCCTATAAGTAGGTTGAGGTCCGTTATATCCTGGTTGTACAAGGTTTTTTTCATTGCACTTTATTGTCAAGTTGATGCATATTAAAGTTATCAACGGGTGGAGTAACAAGTCCTTTGACATGTTATTGGAACTACTAAAACAAGCATTTTCAAACGACACAAACATACCCGGTTCATTTGATGAGGCTAAGAGAAAATTGCGTGACTTAGGGTTAGGCTATGAGTCCATCCATGCTTGCAAATATGATTGTGTGTTATATTGGAAGGAATTTTCCAATTGTCAAGAATGTCCCGTATGTGGAGAGACTCAATATAAGGTTAATGATGGAAAAGGCAAGAAAGTTCCACATAAAGTGTTACGTCACTTTCCACTGATACCGAGGTTGAAACGATTGTTCGCATCGAAACATGTTGCTTCTGAAATGATATGGCATAAAGATAAGCGTTTCAATGAGTTTAATTGTGAACATGATAGAACTTCTAAGTTTAAGGTTTGATTTTTTTAGTTCTTTATAAGTTAGATGATTTAGTTGGTACATATATACTTCATTAGTATTAGATGTATATAAGTTAAATTTTTGGTAAATGTACATTGTTTTGTTTTTGGTTTAGGAAAAGTTACTTTTCGTTTTGTAATTTTGTTTTACTAAATAAAGTTAGATCAACTTGGTTGTTTTTCTTAAATTTGGTGTTTTGCTTGTATAGTTTTGTAATTTCATTAGTTACATCTTAACTTCATTAGTTATGATTTGGATTACTGTGTTATGCGAAATCTGACTTGCTTGTATTTGGAGATTGTGGTGTTGTTCAGGTGTTATGAGGGATGTAGTTGGGTGTTTCTAGCTATATTGAAGTGCATTTCTCTTGTTTAGCAAGTCTAAAAAAATATGGGTTACTCTTATCTATGTCGTTATGCTGCCGATTTTTTCTAAGCATCTAATTAATAATTTAGATGCTTTAAATTAGTTTAAAACTTAGTGTAAAACTTAGTTTCAAGTTAAGAATTTCGCTTCTAGCATCTAATTGATTTTCTTCCTTTGGTTTTTTGTAGATGATTCGACTCAATCTTGATATGGAAGGACACATTTGCATTTGGAGGCTGCCTCGAGTTTGTTAGATGTTTTTCCTGTAAATAAAGACTTTCTCTTCTAACTTTTTATTAGAATTATTTGTACCGAACAATATTTTTAATTTCGTGTATTTTTTTATACTTTTAGTTTTCTGTACTTCAATTTATAATGCAGGATTTTATATCTCTCGACTTTCATGTATATGTGTAATATCTTGAATTTAATTGAATGCATTTTGATTTTATGTATATGTGTAATATCTTGAATGTATTTCTTTTAGACTTTCAAAATAGAAAAAATAGCAAAACGAAAAAAAAAGATAAATAAAGGCTCTACTGACGCGTAAGTCAATGTGTCGGCAATGGGCATTTTTGCCGATGCGCAAGTCAATGCGTCGGCAGAATTTGCTCCGCAAAACTTTCTGCCGACGCGTTAACTTCCGTGTCGGGAGAGGCCATTTCTCCCGACGCACGATCAAAGCGTAGGCAGAAAATCGAGTCCATCGCTTTCTGCCGACGCGATAGTCAACGCGTCGGCAGAAAGCGACCATAATTGCTCCCCACATTATGCGTCGAAAAATATGGTCTCTGCCGACACATGACAAATACGCGTCGGTAGAGGCTCTACCGACACGTTTTTCCCGACTACTCTCCTGACGTCCGAATACGCGTCGGGAGAACCTTTGCCAGCGCGTATTCCGATCTTTCTCGACGCAGATGTGCATCGGGAAATGTAATGCCCCACGTTTCAAAATTAAGCATTTCTGAGATATTTTTGATCCATTATTGAGTTCAAATAGGGATTTAAGTTGATGATATCAAATTTTTTGGAGTGTTGGAATTTTTGGTAAGGAATAAAATTTGTAATTTCAATCCCATAAATATGAAAATTCGATTGCCCAATGATTTACTCGAAATTAGGGCTTTAATTAGAGTTTTAAAGACTGAGTTTTATTAAAAGAAAAAAAAAATCAAACCCTAACTCAATATTTTCCCTCCATTTTCTTTAGTCATGTCGTCAGCCCCCCTCCTCTTGCGTTTTTCTTCACACGTACAACCCCCAACTGGATCTTGTTCTTCCTTCTTCGACAGCTGCACACAAGCCTGAATTCCCTCCATTCATCTTCTTCTTCAGTCGCGACCAACCCCTCCATGTACAACAGTCATCAGCGACCTCACCCACGTTCGCGTCTTGACGGCGCGTGACAACAGCATCACGAGCACCGACGTGAGATCTCCATCTCCTCGACGTCTCTCTCTCTCACTCATTCTCTCTCGATTTATCTTGCCTCCCGCATCGCCTTCCCCTCCCCCTCATTGTCTCCTCCACGTCGACGAGCGATAGACCTATCCCTCCTCTCGTTTTTCTTTCCGTCGGCAACCCCCCCTCACTTTCCCGACGCGCATCTGTGTCGGAAAAATGTAACGCCCCGCGTTTCAAAATTAAGCATTTCATAGATATTTTGGATCCATTATTGAGTTCAAATAGGGATTTAAGTTGATGGAATCAAATTATTTGGAGTGTTGGAATTTTTGGTTAAGGAATCAAATTTGTAATTTCAATCCCATAAATATGAAAATTCGATTGCCCAATGATTTACTCATTTTAGAAAGGAAATTAGGGCTTTAATTGGATTTGTAAAGATTGAGTTTTATTAAAAGAAAAAAAATCAAACCCTAACTCAATATTTTCCCTCCATTTTCTTTAGTCATGCCGTTAGCCCCCCTCCTCTTGTGTTTTCCTTCACGTGTACAGCCCCCAACTGGATCTTGTTATTCCTTCTTCGACAGCCGCACACAAGCCTGAATTCCCTCAATTCATCTTCTTCTTCAGCTGCGACCAACCCCTCCGTGCACAACAGTCATCGGCGACCTCACCCACGTTCGCGTCTTGACGGCGCGTGACAACAGCATCACGAGCATCGGCGTGAGATCTCCATCTCCTCAGCGTCTCTCTCTCTCACTCATTCTCTCTCGGCTTATCATGCCTCCGACATCGCCTTCTTCTCCCCTTCATTGTCTCCTCCACGTCGACGAGCGATAGACCCATCCCTTCTCTCGTTTTTCTTTCCGTCGACAACCCCCTCACTTTCTTCTTCGTGCAACAAATTGCGTCACTGGGAGCGTTCATGGCGACAACTACCCACAAACGTCAAGGAACCTTCCTAGTCTATCTCAAGCGAATCTTCTTCGCAAGCAAGCAAGACCCACGCGTTTCCAGTGACTCCGACGCAAGGAATCCGTGAATTGTGGCCTCACTTAATTCGAATCAATCGTGAATCAATCTGGTATGGTGCCCCACATTCTATAAGTCTTGGATTTGAGTTTCCCACTTCTTTATAGATTAAAAATCACATGATTAAGCTTTATTCGTTCACTGTTCAGCATGTTTTGGGGTCGTTGGCGCTGATTCACGAGTGCAACCATTACCCAGAGTCGGAACAACCTCATTTATGATCACCCATGGCCTATGGAGTTTTGATTTATGAAATCAAGTATATTCGAACATTGATCGTCAAGGTCTTGAGGCTGTTTGGAGGCGTTTAGTAGGTAATCGTGCACTTTAACCCTTTCAATTCATCTATATTAGTTTAGGCGAGCTTCTAATTTGTGAGTATTCATCGTTCAGTAGATTTGAACTCTTTCGAAGCAAGTGTTCAAACTCGTTTGGTGAGGTTTAGTTAGCTTTTGCATTGTTTAAGTTGTTTCAAACTTCTTAAAGTGCTTTCGATCAGTCCCTAATTCTTTGCAACTTTTTGTTTGTAGTTTTAGATTGATTCAAAGTGTTCGATCTAGCTCTTCAGTTGTGTTGGGTAAAGGCATTCCTGCTAAGCACCTTTTCAGCTTCGATTGAGATTTTAGGATTAAACTGTAGCTTTGAAGCATTGTCTTTCTCATTGCAAGAGCTTGCCATAGTAATTTAGGAGCGCTTTAAAAAGATTAGTAAGTGGAATTCTATATGTTGGGTCTGTTTGTTGGTATGCTAACATGTTATGTGCATTGCTGTTCAGTTTAGTATGTTTGGTGTATATATATGCTTGTTGTTTGTTATTGACAAAGTATTGAATATGTTGATCTGATGTGTCGAGTTGTCATATTGAATTATGCTAGGATGCTGTTTTGTTTTGTTATGATTGACTGTAAAGCATGAGTATAATGTAGAGAATGTGCTGCTCACTGTATGTGTTTTGTGACTTATCGAATGGTTTAGAAAGTATGTGTGGAATGTGCATTTTCAGCTGTGAGCATGACATTGGCATAAAAACATGGTCTAGAAGCTTGATGAGTAAGATTCATGCATTCTAGTGAGATTGTGAGATCAGAGGATCGTGTGTGTTATAAAGGAAAGTTGGGTGAATACCAAGTGCCTCGAGTAAAAATAGTCGAGGGGTGGTATGTCACCAATGGATTAAGAGGAGCATCGGGTGCCTTGGGTTATATGACCAAGGGGCGATGTGATGAGTCTATACGTTATGAAAGTCATCGGGTGCCTTGGGTAATATGGCCAAGGGGTGATGTACGGTTTGATTGTGAAGTCATCGGGTGCCTTGGGTAATATGGCCAAGGGGCGATGCACAGTTCGAGGCCTTGGGTAATATGGTCAAGGGTCGAACGCTGAGCGCCGTAGAGAAAAGTTGAGGCCCTGGGTAATATGGTCAGGGGTCGGTGTGACTCGAAGGAATCAGTCTCATAGAACCTATGAGGGCTACGAGTATTAAGTGAGCATGACATGGTGCGGAATTCATGTGTTAGGTGCATGGTTAGTTGCACGTTTACATAATTGAGCATGTTGCGATATGTATGATGTTCATCTCGTATATAAGGCATGATAGTGTGATTGTAAAGCATGATTTTGCTCTGTATAATGTATGATGTTTGATGGCTCTTCAGGTGTGAGCCACTTACTCAGTACCGTGGTTTTGTACTGACCCACCACCAGGTTTTGCAGGTGATGAGAGATACTACGAGCCCAGTGATGCTGAGGAGAAGGCTTGAGAAAGAATGAGACATTAAATAAATTGTAATACTTTGTAGTTGGGTTTTGTCTTCTTATGGCCTTGTTTTCTTCTATTCTATGTTACATGTCCTTAGGATTAAAGTTGAGTTGAATTGTGTTGTAGTTGTTGTTCCCTTTCGAAATGTAATTGAGTAGAAGTTGGTGATATTTGAAGTTAATGTTGTTTGAAAGTTGAAGGTTTGTTTTAGGATTTTCTACTTTTACTCGGTAGTTGTTAAAGTCTGTATAGTTGGGAGTTTGTGGATGTTATGTTGTGCCTGATGTGAAATGGAGATGCTGGTTGGTTATTTAGAACTATAGGAGTGTATAAATCTTGTTTTCAGGTAATAACTAAATTTTGGGGTAGTTATAGTTACGTCGTTATGCTGCCGAAATTTTCGGAGCATGAGGTTGACATTAGGGAAAGTTAAGTAATGTCTCCTAGTTAGGTTGATTTTGGGGGCGTTACAGGAAAGACCTTAATTGTTGTAGTGAACACTACCATGGATGCAAATTTGAAATTGAGTAAGAATGATATCAAAGAAGATGTTGATCCATTCTTATATCGAAGCTTAGTTGGAAGCTTCATGTACTTGACCGCAACAAGACCTGATATTCTATTTGCTGTAAGTATGTTAAGCAAATTCATGACAAGCCCAAAAAGAAGTCATTGGGAAGCAAGTAAGCGAGTGCTTCGTTACATTCCTGGCACTAGAAATCTTGGAATTCATTACAAGAAAGTTCCAGAATTATTGTTAGTTGGTCTTTGTGATAGTGATTGGGGTGGTAATGTTGATGATCATAAAAGTACATCTGGTTATGTTCTTAGCATTGGTTCGAGTGTTTTTTCATGGACTTCAAAGAAACAACCTGTTGTTGCTCTTTCTACCATCGAAGCAGAATATATCTCTTTATCTGCAGCTGGATGTCAAGGTTTATGGCTTAGATGGATATTGAAAGAATTGAAGTGTGCTCAAAGAAGTGAGACTTTTATTTTGTGATAATGGTTCTTCCATTGCATTATCAAAAAATTCATTCTTCCATGGAAGAAGCAAGCATATTAGAATCAAGTATCATTTTATCAAAGACTTTGTTAAAGATGGAGAAGTATGGCGAAACACTGCAAGGCACAAGATCAGGTAGCGGATATTTTTAGGAAGGCATTGAAGTTTGACTTATTTGTTAAGTTTAGAGAAAAGCTCGGAGTTGCTCAAGTCTACATTAAGGGAGGATGCTAAAATTAATCTAGACTTATATTGAAGGTGCATGAATTACATTTAATTACATGAATAGTTGAGATTCAAATACATGAATTACAAGATACATTGATGAATGTTCATGTATTAGTGAAAGGTCATATGTATTTGCATTTATCATTGATGTATTTTGATATATTTTCCTACTAGTATAAATATGTGTAGGATTTGTCATTTGTAAGCAAGCCAAAGCAAGCCAAGAAAAGAAAGTAATATTAAAGTTCTAGTTTCTCCAATCTTGTGTGAGTGAGAGAACAATCTTCTTCTCTTGTCTCTTGAGTTGTATTGTGAGGGCCTACTTTGTTTCCAACATAATCGTTAACATTCACTTTCATTTTGGTTATGTATATTGTATTTGCATTATAATATGAACATTGTTTGTCATGTATACTGTATTTGTATTATAGTAACTTGCACACGATGTGTTCAAATTATGTAAATTCTAAGCGTATGAGCGTGCACGATTGTGAATTTAAAAGCTAATTAATTTCATTGCTTATCATTAGAATATACATGGGGTCTAAGGAATATTTGAATTCAACTCTCGTAAAGCTCGATTAATGGAATTATAGCATGTGGATAGAGAATTTTTGTCAATCTCAGGTCGCCAACAAAGGAGTGGTTATCATTTTTCAGTTGAATATTATAAAACTTGAAATATTAAACAAGATAAAGATATAAATTTTTAATTTGGAAATATATAATCTACCAATTTTAAAGTCTAGGGATCTTAGGCACTCTAATTACATTAATTTTGAGATTAAAAGCATGTTGTCCATAACTCGAAAAACAAGGGAAAGTTACCAATCTTTTGATATGAAATTCAAGCAAACTGTGGGTTGAATTTGATCACGAACTCTTCGTGGACCATTGCTAGAGTTTTCCCGCTATCCTCCGATCTTAGAACGACTTGTGGGAACCAATTCGTGATGAATTTAAAGGGAAAAGATGAGTTTGAGAGAGTTTGACCTATATCCTTTTGAGAGAAAATTCTAGCAACATTAGCCCTCAATTCTCAGTTTTTCCTCTCCATTTAAAGGAAAGAAAACATGCAACCTCTTCATTAGAAGAAGACACAACATGAGAGGATGGATTATCATGGATTTAGGTGTCGTATGGAGGGTTAAGAGATGGGTTTAGTCATAAACCACTACATCTCCAAAAAATACATGAATTTGTATTTTTCTAAAAATCAATTTCAAATAAAATTAATTATATTAATTAATTTTAAATAATGAATTAAACATTTTAATTAATTAAAAATTATTTAATTTTTTGGGTTTTGTTTCCTAAAAGTCATATTTTGTAATCTTTATGCATATCTTTTGTTTGCAATAAAGACACTATCGTATTATTCAGTGAATCATTTGTTTATATAACCAAAATCCAATAGATTGAAAGATCCTTGGTTATAACATGAATACTCGAACTTTATGAGCAAACATAAACATGGATCAAGTTCTAGTATATAACCTAAAGGTCTATAGTATATGGATAAGGCTGAGTACCTTATCCTGGGGACACTATGGATGCGGCCTACTTTGCATTTAAAGGCAAACGATGTGATCCTGAATCGTTCATGTAAATACATGCGAGTAGGGGCATCCTATTCAATGAGTTTGCACAAGACCGGACGGAGAAATGAGTCACTCTTACTTTATAACACCGTTTATTGATAAGATTGACTATTTGATATGATGGTCTAGGTAACTCGATCTTAATCTTGAGCTAACTATGAACTCCTATTTGTTTAGGATTATCTTTTGATTTTCACGGGTCAGAGTGGCTCAACATCGCCGACTCAATAAACGTACCATTTTGGGGATTAAACTGGATAAATAGTTGGGGACATAGTCTTGCAAGATGGAATTCACTCTTACCCGTATTAAGGATAGTAGAAAAGTTGTTCTCTTAAGTACTGAGTTCGGGACTTGAACAAGGGGCCCCACCCTCTCATTGGCCCGAGAGGGACTTGGTTTGATGATTATGTGACAAACCAATTGTTCATTAGAGGATCAGTGAGACTTAAGGAATAAAGAAGTGCTATAGGGGATAAACAGACATTTTGACATAGCTATAGTCACAAACAACCTGTGAAGGGTCGAATTACTGATCATGGTTATATCGAGTGGATAGAAACATATCTATAGTGAGGGGAGTGCAACTACTAGGCTATAGTGGAGTGACCCAATTGTTAACGAATGTTGGTTAACTAGGTTAATGAGTTTAACCGATTAAACCTCGAATCGTTGGAGTCCATGATCTGTAGGTCCATTAGGTCCCTTTGCTAGCTCATATAGGAACAAACCTTGGAACAATATGATGGAAAGAATTCGAATTGTTCAAATTCAATTTAGGAACTATATCGGTCATATTGGATATTACCGACACGTTGGTTTAATTCTTAGTTAAATCCAATTTTGAGAGTTAGACATATTTAAATATGATTTAAATATCGAGTACGTGAATCGATTCATGTTTGAGAAATTGCATTTCGGAAAAGGTCGAGATTGGTTGCAAAAATATTGATTTAATATTTGATATTAAATTAATATATATTACTATAATTAATTAATTAATAAGTAATTATTTTAAATTAATTGTGAATTAATTTAAAATTGAAATTCAAAATTAAATTAGAATTTCATATTATTAATTAAATTAATTAACTAAAATTAATTTCCAATTGAATTAAGAAATTCAAAAAGGAAATTAATTTTAGAGAATTTGCAGTGGGTGACAAATAAGAATTATATAATTGCAAATATAGCACAATGTAAAAAAATTGCAAATATAGCAAAATCTATCAAAGTATATTACTGATAGACTCTGGTTAATTAGAATCTATCTGATAAACTTCGATTATAAAAGTTTATCAACGATAGACTCTGATTAATCAGAATCTATCAGTCTTCTGATAGACTCCGATTATTCAGAGGCTATCAAAGTTTATCGCTGATAGATCTGGTTAATCGAAATCTATCAGTGTCTATCATTGATAGACTTTGATTAATCAAAGTCTATCAGCAATAGACACTGATAGATTTTGAATAATCAGAGTCTATCAGTGATAGACATGGATAGAATCTGACGACAACTTTTTGGTCTTGTACAATTAATTTTGCTAATATTCAATTAATTTGCAACTGTGCTATATTTGCTATTAATTTGGTTCAATTTTCCATCTATGCAACTGCCCCTTAAAATTAGGAGGTGGAGTGCATGGTGACTAAACCCATGCACTCCTCCTCAGTTAGCCACCAAATCCCACTTAATTATCCGTTGTCTTGTTGTCTAATTTTGGGGCTTCAAGAGTGCATGAATTCCTGTTTAAATAAAGGAGGATTTGCTGAAGAAACACACTTGAATTACATGGTGTTATGCTGCTGATACGCTCATGTATGTGCGTTATTTAGCCTTAAAGACCTAAGTTATTGTTTGAAAAGCAAGAACTTTGTGTTTAAAATCTTATCATTTCAAGTCAATTTAGCAAAAGTTGTAGAATCATGAAAAAAATCTTAGAAATATAGAAATGAAGCTTAAAGTGTACAAAAAGAGATCATTTTTGTAAGAATTTATCCAAGTTAATGTTTTTGTGCAGAGGACTTTGCGATGAAGATACACCCGCAAGAGGAGATTAAAGGTTAGCAGAGCAAAAGGAGTGAAGTTGAAGATTTGCCCCTACATCTGGACCTAAGGATGTAGGACATGCGACCAAAATGCACTCGCATGCTGGTGCGTGTCGGCTAAAATGAATGATGGATATGTTAGGAAAGTGTTGGGTTTTATGCCCTAAAACTCGTAGATAGTAAATGTACCTTTTGACTTAACATTAATAAAATGATGTATTATTCATTTCTTTGTGTTAGTATTCAGTAATCTTATCTTATTAACCCTAATCCAATAAACTAAACATCCTAGGCTGATAGTATGAGGCTTAAACTGGTGTGTAGGAACATACGGGGATCAATGTTCGAGATTCAGCCTAAAGGGTCTATAGTATAAGGATAAGGTTGGGTACCTTATCCTGGTGACACTATGGATACGGCCCACTTTGTATTATGATACAAACGTAATGATCCAACGCGTTCATGTAGTTGACATGTGAGTGGGGGTATCTTATGCAATGAGTTTGCATAAGATAGGACCGCCAAATAGTTAACCACTAACTGTAACACCGTTAGTTAGCTTGGTTTCTATTTCACTACGATGATCTAGGCAACTTGGTCTCAATCTTGAGTGGATTATGGACTCCTGTCCGTGAGGGATTGTCCTTTGATTTGTACGGGTGAGAGTGACCTTCACGTCGACTCAATAAGCCTACCATTTTGGGGACAAGACCGAGTGGGAAGCTAGGAACATAATCACACAAGATGGAATTCACTCCTTCCCGACTCTAGGGTAAGTAGAGGTGTGTTCCTTAAGTGGTGTCTCCGGGTCTTAAACAATGGGCCCTGCCCTCTCTATGGCACGAAAGGGACTTCTGTTTGTTGGTTGGACCTCAAACAGGTTGTTCATTAGAAGAACACTGGTACTTAAGGATAAAGAGGTAGCCCAAGAGTAAAATGGTAATTTGACCTAGCTAGGGTACGAACACTCGTGAAGGGTTGACTTGCTGTTGATGGTCGATATCTGTGGACACATAAATATATCTGCAGAGAAAAGGGTGCAGCTGTGGTTCTATAGAGGAGTGAATCACAGCTAACAAACATTGATTAACTTGGTTAATGAGTTTAGCCAATTAATCTCATATTGTTGGAGCTTCTGATATGTAGGTCCATTAGGTCCCACCGGTAACTCATTTAGGGCGTTGAGGTAAATTTCTAAGAGAGAATAGTATATTCGAAGGTGTTCGAATATTAAGTTAAAATATGAATTTGATTCATATTGAAACTGTAGTTTAAAATTAATGCGCATTAGATGCACATTAAAACTATAGTTTATGTGAGAGAAATATAATTAAATATTTAATATTTAATTGTACTATTAATTAATTGGTGAATTAATTATTAGTTTTGATATAATTTAATTGAATTTTGATTTAATTAAATTGCACTAAAACTATAGGATATGTGGGATAATTATATAAATGGGATTTATATAATTGATAATTAGATTAATTGTTAATTTAATTATATAATAATTATTTATATTTATTAATTATTATTTTAATTTCCTATTAGTCAATCCCACTACCCTAGGATTGCTCCATGCAATTGAGAGGTTATTAAGGGTTTAGTTTTTCATTCGTTAACAACCGACTGATCAATTTTTACGACAATCTCTGAACCTCTCTCACGCGTCTCTCTCTCACTCACTCACTCTGTGTTTTCATCCTCTAAGAAACACAGAGACCAAAATCTCTCCCCAAAACCTTCGAGATTTTTTGCTCCCACAAGCATCCTCAACATTGTTCCCAAGGAGAATACCAGTGCAATCTAATTGGTGGTGTTCGTGGGCGTTTCTACAGCAAAAGGAAAGGTCTTTGCTGCTGTTTTTGGGTAAATTTATCAAGGGAATTGGTGAAATAGACGAGATCTTCATACAAAGTAAGGTCTCCTAAACCCTTGATCATTAGGACCAATTAAAAAATAGTTTTAGGGTATTTTCTAATATATCTAGCATGTTTTATAATCCTTTTACAACAAGTTTATTTTCTGTTTTGTTGCTGTGAATATTTTTTGCAATCCATATTGATTTTTCATTTAGAATAAAAATACAGTATGATTTGATTGTTCTTTCGCTGCGTAGGGCTTTAATCCCTGCACGGATGGTAGATAATGAATAATAAAAATAATTCAACCCACCTTAGTGCAAGTATACACTATTGCACGTAGTAATAAAAACCTTAGAAGTATTCCAAGGGTATCGATCCCACAAGGACTAAACTAGAAACTCAGATTTGAAGAAGAAACTGTTCAAAGATTGCTAAGACTAGGTAACCAAAGAAATAATTTATGATTGATTTTTTGAAAATAAACAAAACAAATAATTAAAGAAATAACATTGATAAATAAAACGAGGTGTTCAACATAGTTTCATCCCAAAGACAAATAACTTTAATCATAGATTATTCAACTTAAGCCTATTCAATGCATTGGGTCAGATTTAACTTCTATTTGGCCTTGCTCCCAAGAACCGTTAGAAGGCTAAGCGAGTACCGTTATGCACATTTCTGTGACTCGACTCCGACATAGATAAAGCAAGCATGCAATCTATAACCGTATAGTTGTTATAGGGTGCCTTAGGCAACCTCACCCTATAACGTCGAATACACTCTTTCGAGCCCTTTCTCCTATATCCCCTTTATGAGAACCGATATTGTTCGTCCCTTTTGAGATCAAACTCACATGGCATGCAAAGTCTAAGTGATCAATTTAAACTCAGCAAAATCAGAATGATAATCAATAAAGAAAGACATTTATGCACGATTTACTAACCGCAAGTATACGAGCCAAGTTATAATATAGTGAATTTTAATTCGAATGTCATCCTCTGGATTGGGTTTCTAATCAATTTAATTACCGTAAATAATCTAATCCAATTTTATTTAGGGAACAAACTTTAGTGACAAAGAATGCAAAAGTAACACAGAGCAAAAAGTGTGACAAACAATTGATGACAAAATTCTTAGGGAGTTGATTTCACCAATTGGGATTATGGATTAATTAATGGATGATTGACATGCTATGACTCATAAATCTTGGAATACTAAACTCACACATATCTCTCCCGAGCATACATGATTCTCTCACATGCAATGAACCCAATATCCTTATCTAAATTCATTAAACATGCAAGGCATCAAGGTTAGTTTTTTTTATCGATTTCTAGAATTATCTATTATCTCCCGATCTCAAGATTAATCCTAGTCATGCATAATGATTTCTAAGCTAAATCCTCTCTCCCAAGTTATACTTAGACACAAACATCATTCAATTCATGGCCGGTAAATTGAAAGCACTAAGAACACATTATGCATAAATGTAATCATAACAAACATCCATAAAGTTAATCCAAAATTGCCTAATGGCTACATCAATCCCTAAGATTAAAAACTTAGCTACTCATAGAACGCGTTACGATATAGCAAAAGTCTAAAACAACCATTAAAACTAACTAAAGTAAGAGGGAAAGAAGATTAAACACTAAGTAGCCGAGACCGCACGTCCCCGTCATGATCTCCACGAACAAAGTCATGAATCCCGCTCCTCTCCACTTGCTTCAACTTCCACAGAAGGTTTTTAGTCGAAATTTAGGCCAAAATTGCATCAAAAGAAGTCCCCTAATTCAACCCTAATCACATTCTCTTTATAGGAAAAAAAGCGACAGCGTCGCGACGCTGTCGCGAATCCAGCATTCTGTAAAGGAAATTCCCAAGAGCGTCGAGACACTATTGTCACACTGCCGCAACGTTGTGACCTTTTGCAGCCTGATTCAAAAGTGGGAAGCACCAGCATCGAGACACCCAGAACCAAGGGTCTCGACGCTGGCCTGCAGATTGCACACTCCAATAAGCTTCCAACCCAATTAGCTCTAATTTCTCGATTTAACTCCAAAACATGATTAAATAAAACACTAAAATGCATAAATTTGGCCAATTAATTATCAAAGACTAGCTAAATTAATTAGGGAAAAAATAGCTAGTTATGCTCGCTATCAGACATGCATTGAATAAAACGTAAGCAAATAAACACTTTCAAGCTATTGAACCATAAGGGACTATATTGAACCCCTCAACGAAATTTAGCTAAGCATGGGGGGATAAAGTGCAAATGAACAACTTTCCATTGAAATAAAATAATAAAAATACAAATGAATGAAAAGTGACAAGTGCTGGAAATAATGGCAGTAGCTAAATGCTAGGGTTTTTTCTTTTATCCAATCCTTCTAGAGTTCGCTCGACACTCTACTCTCCGTTTACAAGGGGATTAGGGTAAAAATCCCTACAAACCCTAAGGTTTGATGTCTAACTAAGGTTAGAATTCAGTCTTCTAAGAAGGACCTCGAGCATTCCTACTCATGGGCGTCTACTAGGGTTCTGTCACTGTTGCGCTCACTGCAAGTGCACGAGTCATCACAAGTAATATAAAACGGTAAGTAATACCGAGTATCAAATCCACAGGGAGGCGAAGCGAAATTTAAGCAAGCAAAGATTCCTTGAGCACTAAAAGTACTTAGGCAAAATAATATTTAGGGACTAGATCATGCAATTAAGGAAATTTAAAAATCAAAGCAATTAAAGAGAAAATTTGATCAATCAAACAAAAATAAAATATGGAGAAAGAGTTTTTTAAATGAGAAGAGGGGTCTTGAAAATCAATTATTAGCTAAACATTCATTATAATTATCCTATCTCATTGCCCAACTAATTATAATCCTAGAATCTCCGTTAATCACATAGGTTCTCCTGTCGGTCCCCCTAATTGTAATTAATTCATTTTAACAACCTAAGTGTCCTTAACGCCATTAAAAATCATTAATTATTACACTCTGGTTCATTTTAGGAATCTAAGTTTAATCAACTAATCCAGTTGTCATGACGGGCAATTAAACTAGTTGCATGGATTATGATTTATCATAATTTCTCTTCGTCGAGTTTCCATTAAGAATCAGATCAATACACAATTGGCCAGATTGCATAAAGCATTAAGCACATCCATACAAATAATTAGGAAAAAGGGCAAGAGACAGGTAATTATAACAACATTTTGACTATAATTTCAATTCAAGATCCCAAATTGGGATTTAGCTACACATAACTAGAATATCCACAAAATTTACTATGGAAAGCATAATTAAGAGCATAATAAAAGAAAAAGAATTGACCGTCGAAAACCCCTTCGCTGACGCTCGGAGTCTCGCCGAACACTCCTTGAGCCTCCTAGGATGCTCCCCAAAATTCCCCAAAATTTTCCCACTAAACAAACTCTCAAAAAGGCTAGAAAGTCTTGAGAGAGGATCCCAAAGGATCCAAGGAAGCAAGAAAGGAATGGAAGAATATGATGATTGATGGTAAAATGAGGCACCAAGGGACGCCTTAAATAGGCTCGGAAAGGGGGTAGCGTCGCGACGCTATTTGGCACAGCGTCGCGACGTTGTCCTTACAGCGTCTCGACGCTAAGCGATTTTCAGAACTTCCAGCAGCGGATTGGGCTTCTTTTCTTGCGCCAACTTTAATTCTTTTTGGACCTTTTTCTTCATGGTTGACCTCTTTTGACTCCCCTTGACCCAAGCATAGAAATTGGGCTTGAATGGCTTCATTTTGGGCATTTTTCACCAATTTCCTCAACTTTGCTCCTAAAGACCAAATGACAAAATACATTAAATATTTTCAATAAAAACACAATTAAAGCACAAAAAAGCGTAATAAATTGGGACTAAAATAGCGACATTTTTGTTCACTATCACACCCCCAAACTTAAGCTTTTGCTAGTCTCGAGAAAAATAAATTCTAAAGATGCATGAAATGGAATCGCTCAAGCCTCAATGATTTTGGAATTCTTAAGATAGAATGGAAAACATGCAAGTGGAATAAGCAAGCACCGCATACTCTTGAAGAAATCTTAAACTAGTTTGAACTTAAGATTAATGAATAGCATGATCAAGACTTATCTATTGATTCTTTTACTAACCTGGATTAGTCTTATGGCTTTCTCCATTTGTTTTCCCCCTACACTGGCTAAGAGCCCCTAATAGGTCGGAGTTCTTCTATCATGCAAAAAAAAGAAACTAGGGCGCCTGTTATTTTTCTTTTTCATGGGGGAGCAAAACTCACAAGTGATTTTTCTCTTTTCTTTTTCTTTTCTTTTGCTACTCCCCCAAACTTGCATTTTGATTTCTAATGGTACTAGCTTTCACACTACGGTGTAGGGACCCTGAACCCGAATTTTATTCTCTGGTTGGCCTAACTGATCACACCGCAAGTAGCTCTTTTTACCCCTAGGCTTTTTCTTTTGTGCAAGCAAAAATTTTCTTTTTTTTTTCAACAAATTTTTCTTTTTTTTTCTCATTTTCTTTTGTTGCTTTTGCTTTTCTCTCAGCAGGCATAACATTTTTTTTTTCTACCTAGCTCTTTAGAACAATCAAGCATGAACTTCCTAATATTAGAAACTAAGCCTATCGGGATGACAACAAACTTTAAAAATCATAATAAGAATCTAGATTTTCAAAGATGTCATTAGATAAGGCTATTGCATGCTTTAGACATCAAAACTAAGTATCAAAAAATTTTAAAATTTCACAATTTCTGTCAAGCTCCTAGATTCCACAACATATAAATCATTTTCTCCCAAAACTTCTAAGATCAAATCCTTGGCTATCATAGCTATCTATTCATGCATCCAATAGAGTTCAAATATGCTCAACACAGAGAAAGCCTCCCCCCAAACTTAAACTAAACATTGTCCCAAATGTTTTAGAAACAGTAAAGCATAGAGAGGGATACTGAAACTTCCCTGAGCTAGGAGTGCTTCAACTTCTTCCTTTGGATCCAGAAAAATCAGATTTTTGGAATTTTGGGATTTGCTAAGGTGATCCTGCAAAACAAAATTGGATCACGAAGCAAAGAAAATTATTTACCGCAAAAACAATTACCTAAACTTTTAATCCTTGGGTTGCCTCCCTAGCAGCGCTTTCTTTAACGTCTTTAGTTAGACGAGGCTCGACACGCTTACGGAGGCTCGAAATAAAAGTTTTCATCATTCTCCGGGCCCTGTAGCTAAGAAAGGTATGCCTAGAATAATGGGCACCTCTCTGTCCTCCTACATGTCTAGTACCACAAAGTCTACAAGGAAGATAAATTTGTTGACCTTTACCAGCACGTCCTCCACAACACCCATCGGGTGGGTAATCGATCTATCAGCAAGCTGGAGAGTGACGTTGGTGTCCTTCATTCCTGGTAAACCATCTTCCTATAAACAGAATAGGGCATCAAATTTATACTAGCACCTAAATCACATAAAGCCCTATTGAAAGATACTTCTCCTATGATGCAGGGAATAGTAAAACTCCCTAGGTCTTTCTGTTTAGAAGGCATTTTTCCAGAAACGATGGTACTACTACTTTCAGACAATTTAAAAACTTCTTTTTTCAAACTTTTCTTCCTAGAAAGCATTTCTTTCATGAATTTCCCATAATTAGGCATGTTATACAAAACATCTACTAAGGAAATATTCACAGACAATTTCTTAAACATTTCAAGGAATTTATGAAACTACTCATCTAATTTAACATTTTTAAAGCGTTGAGGAAAGGGTAACTCCCTGTAGTCAAAGGTTGGACATTCGCCCCTCCGCTTGGGCGGGCTAATGTGCGAGCCTTTGTCATGATGGTTACACGAAACCACTTCTTCCTCGTTCAGTTTCTCTTTATGCATGTCATCCTTCTTTTCGTCTTCTTTTCTTCCTGCAAAATTGTTAGAAACACCACAATTAAAATCAATAGAGTTAGGAGGATGTTGGGACCTTTCAGAGGAGGCTTTTTGTGCCTCAGCCCTTTCATCTTCATCCTTGCTCTTTCCTTCTTCCTTCTTCTTTTCTGAATTGATCTCCAGCTTCCTACCACTTCTTCGTGTCACCATCTTGCACTGCTCTATTGGGTTAGGTTCAGTGTCGCTTGGAAATTTTTCCTTCTGAAGGGCATTCACCGCTGAAACGATCTGTCCTATTTGAACTTCCATATTTTTTCAGAGCTGCGTCATGGTTATTAACTGTCATCTGGAGATTCACATTCAACACTTTTTGTTCTTTAATAAACAGAGTCACCATCTCCTCCAGGTTACTCTTCTTTTTCAGGCGCACTAGATGTTGCAAAACCTGGCGGTGGCTGTAAAACATTATTCGTGTTCGAGTACGAGGAGTTCTCATGATTGCGCAGACTAGGGTGGTAAAAGTTCGGTACTCCTTGAGTAAATGGTATGTTTCCCACGTACCGGACTTCCTCCACATCTTGACCTTCCTTCTTTGAATAACCTTCAGCTAAGGTGGAAATGGATTTGACCACCTAAGATGAAGTCAGCTTGTTCAGGGAGTACCACAAAGTCTACAAGGAAGATAAATTTGTTGACCTTTACCAGCACGTCCTCCACAACACCCATCGGGTGGGTAATCGATCTATCAGCAAGCTGAAGAGTGACGTTGGTGTCCTTCATTCCTGTTAAACCATCTTCCTGTAAACAGAATAGGGCATCAAATATATACTAGCACCTAAATCACATAAAGCTCTATTGAAAGATACTTCTCCTATGATGCAGGGAATAGTAAAACTCCCTGGGTCTTTTTGTTTAGAAGGCATTTTCCAGAAACGATGGTACTACTACTTTCAGACAATTTAACAACTTCTTTTTTCAAACTTTTCTTCCTAGAAAGCATTTCTTTCATGAATTTCCCATAATTAGGCATGTTATACAAAACATCTACTAAGGAAATATTCACAGACAATTTCTTAAACATTTATAGGAATTTCTGAAACTACTCATCTAATTTAACATTTTTAAAGCGTTGAGGAAAGGGTAACTCCCTGTAGTCAAAGGTTGGACATTCGCCCATCCGCTTGGGCGGGCTAATGTGCGAGCCTCTATCATGATGGTTGCATGAAACCACTTCTTCCTCGTTCAGTTTCTCTTTATGCCTGTCATCCTTCTTTTCGTCTTCTTTTCTTCCTGCAAAATTGTTAGAAACACCACAATTAAAATCAATAGAGTTAGGAGGATGTTGGGACCTTTCAGAGGAGGTTTTTTGTGCCTCAGCCCTTTCATCTTCATCCTTGCTCTTTCCTTCTTCCTTCTTTTCTGAATTGATCTCCAGCTTCCTACCACTTCTTAGTGTCACCATCTTGCACTGCTCTCTTGGGTTAGGTTCAGTGGTTCTTTGAAATTTTCTCTTCTGAAGGGCATTGACCGCTGAAGCGATCTGTCCTATTTGAATTTCCATATTTTTTCAGAGCTGCGTCATGGTTATTAACTGACGTCTGGAGATTCACATTCAACACTTTTTGTTCTTTAATAAACAGAGTCACCATCTCCTCTAGGTTACTCTTCTTTTCAGGCGCACTAGATGTTGCAAAACCTGGCGGTGGCTGTAAAACATTATTCGTGTTCGAGTACGAGGAGTTCTCATGATTGCGCAGACTGGGGTGGTAGAAGTTCGGTACTCCTTGAGTAAATGGTATGTTTCCCACGTACTGGACTTCCTCCACATCTTGACCTTCCTTCTTTGAATAACCTTCAGCTAAGGTGGAAATGGATTTGACCACCTCAGATGAAGTCAGCTTGTTCAGGGAGTTGGTCAAAGATGCCATCTGTGCCTTCAATGAACTCGACTCATCTAATTCATAAATTCCAGCCTTCTTAGAAATTGGTCCCCTTTCAGTCGGCCATTGATAACTGGTTGCCGCCATTTCCTCAAGCAGATCTTTGGCTTCTGTTACTGTCTTGGAAAGAAAACTTCCTCCTGTTGATGTGTCTAAAACTGTCTTGGTGGAGGGATTCAATCCATTGTAAAACAACTGCACTTGGAGCCAATCCGGATATCCATGTTGGGGGCACCGCCTAAGCATATCCTTTTATCTCACTCATGCCTCGTACAACTGCTTCTCATCAAGCTGCCTAAACGTTCCGATTTCAGTCCGGAGCTTGGTAGTCTTGGCAGGCGGGAAAAATTTCGTTAGAAAAGCCTAGGCAAGCTCGTCCCATGTACTAATATTGCCCATCTCGACTGATTTGAGCCAATTCTTTTCTTTGTCTTGTAGAGAAAATGGGAACAACCTCAATCTTATAGCGACGGTCGGAACTCCGTTCATTTTTACCGTCGCACATATTTCCAAGAATGATGGCAGATGTGAGTGTGGGTCCTCAGAAGGATGTCCCTTAAAAGAGTTATCGTGTGCCATCTGAATCAATCATGTTTTTAACTCAAAGTTGGTAGCTTGGATCGGGGCATAAAAAATTTCGAAATTTTCGGTGGGAAGAACTGGCTGTAGAAAGTCTCTGATTGCCTTGGGAGCTTCGTCTTGATGGGCCATTGCTTCTGCTAACCTTTTCTCTCTACGAATGGTTCTAAGAGTCCTGTCAATTTCAAGATCTAGCGGAAACAAATTAACCACCTTGTTGCTTCGCATACAATACTCCCAATCAATCAAAGAACCCAACAAAAACAAAAACAAAATGATATTCACAAATTGATGCTAGAAAAATATTTTCACCTAAATTACTATTTATCCCTTTCTTTTTGATGTCAAGAAAAATTGATTTTCTTAAAAATCAAGCCTCCCCGACAACGGCACCAAGAACTTGTTGCGCTCACCGCAAGTGCACAGGTCGTCACAAGTAATATAAAACGGTAAGTAATACTGAGTATCGAATCCACAGGGAGGCGAAACGAAATTTAAGCAAGCAAAGATTCTTTGAGCACTAAAAGTACTTAGGAGAAATAATATTTAGGGACTAGATCATGCAATCAAGGAAATTTAAAAATCAAAGCAATTAAAGAGAAATTTTGATCAATCGAACAAAACTAAAATATGGAGAAATATTTTTTTAAATGGGAAGAGGGGTCTTGAAAATCAATTATTAGCTAAACATTCATTATAATTATCCTATCTCATTGCCCAACTAATTATAATCCTAGAATCTCCGTTAATCACATAGGTTCTCCTATCGGTCTCCCTTAATTATAATTAATTCATTTTAACAACCTAAGTGTCCTTAGCGCCATTAAAAATCATTAATTATTACGCTCTGATTCATTTTAGGAATCTAAGTTTAATCAACTAATCCCGTTGTCACGACGGACAATTAAACTAGTTGCATGGATTACGATCTATCCTAATTTCTCTCCGTCGAGTTTCCATTAAGAATCAGATTAATACACAATTGGCCAGATTGCATAAAGCATTAAGCACATCCATACAAATAATTAGGAAAAAGGGCAAGAGACAGGTAATTATATGATAAGTCCAATTTGTTATACACTTAGTATCTCCCAATTTGCTTATCTTATTTGAATTCCTTGCGAAAAATGCTTTAAAATGAGTATAATATGTCTATAGGTCCTCATCGTAGCTTTGGAAGCAATTCGGGGCTTAAACGAGCGAAACTGGAGCTTAAAATGACCATTCTGCCCCTGGAGCTTCATCAGCGTTGAGATGCTCGTCATTAGAGTCGAGACGCTACAGCGTCGAGACGCTTGCCGCACAGCTTCGCGACGCTAGGGCAAATCCGAGACTTTTTCCTATTCTGTAGGGTGGCAGCGTCGCGACGCTACGATTGGGTATAAAATGTATTATGTAGAATTTTGTGCCTCTCTTGGCTTTTTCCCCCTAGACTCGATTTCTCCCTCTTCTTCCTTGTACTATTCTGAATTCCCTTGTAATTTTAGTGAGTTTGAATATATTTTGGGATGGTTAATCGAGCCGAGGAGCTTAGTTGGAGCGTTTCGATGACCGTCTAAGTTCACGTTGTTGCAATTGGGGACTTCTAATGTAAGTTAGGCATACTCTTGAGACCTTGTTTATGGTTTTAGTTGAATTATTGTTGGTTATGTCTTGAATTCCCATTCTCAAATTACAATTGCTTTGATAGAATAGTTTGACAAACTATTTGCTTTATTTAAAGTAATTACTTACTAATTGGTTGGTGATAGATTTATTGTGTGATTGTGTTGAATGGAGTGTTATCTCATTTGATATAATTGCATGATAGACTTAGGAATTTGAGCTTAGAATTGTATGAATTTAGGTTGTTCCTAGTTTATGTGAATTTACTCAACGATCCAATTCGCTTAATGCGGTTAGGTTCATGTTTATGAATTCTAATTAGATTCTAACTTTGATGTTTTTGTCGAGTTGGAAAGTTATAGATCTTAATCATTGGTTCCAATGAATGTTGAGTAATCAATAATAATTCCTTAGACTTGAGTGTCAATGATTGAGTAGCCAAACCCAAGTTAGAATAACCAATTGCGCGATACCGAGGTGAGATTAACTAAACAACCTTTACTTTCTTGTTATTTTACTTTATTGCAGTTTTATTTGTTTCCAATCAATCCAACTTTCAAAACCCCCTTTTTAGTTACTAATTGAGAAATCTAAATAAATTAATTAATTACGTTGCTCCCTGTGATCAACCCCGACCACTACTGCTACAAGTTAGCTTTAGAGGTTGAGGATTATAAATTTATTTGATAAGAGACCTCGAAATCTCTTCCATCATTATAACAACATTTTGACTATAATTTCATTTCAAGACCCCAAATTGGGGTTTAGCTATACATAGCTAGAATATCCACAAAATTTACTATGGAAAGCATAATTAAGAGCATAATAAAAGGAAAAGAATTGACCGTCGAAAACCCCTTCGCTGACGCTCGGAGTCCTGCCGAACACTCCTTGAGCCTCCTAGGATGCTCCCCAAAATTCCCCAAAAATTTCCCACTAAACAAACTCTCAAAAAGGCTAGAAAGCCTTCAAAGAGGCTCCCAAAGGAGCCAAGGAAGCAAGAAAGGAATGGAAGAATATGATGATTGATGGTAAAATGAGGCACCAATGGGCGCCTTAAATAGGCTCAGAAAGGGGGTAGCGTTGCAACGCTATTTGGCACAGCGTCGCGACGCTGTGACATCATTGACTTGGCGCCCAAGAAATGGACAATGTCGCAACGCTGTCCTTACAACGTCTTGACACTAAGCAATTTTCAGAACTTCCAGCAGGGGATTGGGCTTCTTTTCTTGGGCCAACTTCAATTCTTTTTGGACCTTTTTCTTCATGGTTGACCTCTTTTGACTCCCCTTGACCCAAGCATGGAAATTGGGCTTGAATGGCTTCATTTTGGGCATTTTTTCACCAATTTCCTCAACTTTGCTCCTATAGACCAAATGACAAAATACATTAAATATTTTCAATAAAAACACAATTAAAGCACAAAAAAGCCTAATAAATTGAGACTAAAATAACGACATTTCTGTTCGCTACCAGTCACCACCCTCTTCTTCTCAGTGAGTTCTGCTTGAATTTCTCTTCGAATCATGAGCTTATATAGTGTGAGGAGCAGTTGAGGAGCCACGAATAGGTGCTGGTAGGTAGCCCAGTCATTTTCAGGGTCAAAACGACCGGTTAAGTGCGCAGAAGTCTCGCTCAAAACGACCCGTGACGAACTTGGAACCCGAAGAGGTGCTATCAGTAGTTGGTGGAGGTCCTCTTACATCATACTCAAATAGAGGATCTAAGGTTTCATTAGCTGGCTATTCTTCGGTGGCCTTTTCTTAGCCTTCTTCAGAATGTAGCCCAAATGTGGTCGCATTCTGGCCTTCATTCTCTTCCTCTTTTTCTTCTTCCTTTTTTTGGTTTTCTTTACTTGGCCCCTCAAGGGCCTCTTCTTCTCTTCCTTGCAGCAAATCAGCCTCACTTTGAGCCTTGTGTAGTGGCTCAAAGGCCACAAGGAAGTCCTCAACTTCTTTTCTTCTTTTCTCTTCTTTCTTTTTCTTCCTCAATGAGTTGCAAGTCAGCAGTCACTCTTCTAAGTTCTTCATCTTGTTTTCTTTCTTTTTCAGCTTCAATGGCCCTCTCGGCCTCTTGCTTTTCTTCTTCCTTCTTTCTTTCAGCTTCTCTTTCTTCTTCAAAACCCCTTCTTCTTGCAAACTCATTCTCTTCCCTCATGCTTTTGTTTTCCATCTCTCTTTCAGCCCTTATCTCCCTCAATGCATCTTTCTCAGCCCTACAACCTTCAGCAATAATAAGGGTTTGTGCCACGGTTAGCGGATCATGTCCTCGAACACATCTGGAGGCCTTCTAGCTACTTTGAGGAGTTCAATAAAAAGCGGCTATTCAGGTGCAACCTTCTTTGGACTCTTCTTCCTTGCACTGTCAGTAACAAAAGGCCTATCCCTGCAAGACAAAAAAGGGTTAGTAGAAGGGTTGGAACTTTTACCCGTTAGAGTCTCTCATTGCCGAGAGCTCTCTCCAGCCTTGGCGGCTTCTTCTTCATCACGCCATCTTGCTTCTTCTTCAAGAGCCGCACGCCTTTGGGCTCCCATCTCCCTAATCATCTTAAACCATTCCCTCGAGCATTTCCTCAATGGTTGGCCCGCAGGTTTATGGGTTTTGTGGATGGAATCGGTGCGTGTGGACCTTCTTGGTTGAGATGAACTCAGATTCTCCCTCGAGGTAGCCGAAATTGTCGAGGAAGAAGGAGTTTGAGTGGTGGTTCCTTGGTCCACAATCTCCGGCGAGAAAGCCATAGGTCTCGCACCTCTTGTGTCATGCATGGTAGCTTAGGGTTAATCTTCTTGGCGTCGAGCACTTGGTTAAGCATTCTGGACACGTTGAGCACTCTGAGATCGAGTGATCTTGCGAGATGAAGATGATTTCGGCGTGTTCTTCATTGTTCTTACTTGTGGGTTTCCATTTCAAGAGAGTGAAGATGGAGAGTTTGGTGTTTGACTTGAATACCGAGAGTCTAAGTGGTTGGTGAAGAGGGAAAGCACTTAAAGTCAGCTATTTATAGTTTTCTCAATTACGTCACGTGATAGTCATTTAAAATGACGCCACTGCCCTTTGACTTTTGGAAAATGCGGTCGCATTTCCAAATGTACTAGGGGAAAATGCAGTCACATTTCTCCCAGTACTCTGCCTTATTTATTTATTTTAACCTTTTCCCTTTGTTTTTCTTTCTTTCTTTTATTTGCCGAAACAATCACAAACTTGTTAGCAAGTTCACATGCTTAAACATGATTATTTATTTCTTTTTTTTTTTTAAAATAGATGGATACAAAATAACTTGGACTTTTCAAACTCCCAGGTAAATCCCCAAGAAAAGGTGTTCCCTACGGTCAACTTAAGTACCTTTTCTTAGACAGGATTTTCCTAGATAGAGTTTTTATTCTTGTCCATATATTTTGGGTTCCTATCTATTTTATTTTATTTTTATTAATTAATATAGATCCATATAATGTACAAAATTAATTTTCAAGGATAATAATCATACCAGATCAATCACAGCCACAAGGGCTTCTTCGGCTTCAAAGCCCTTCTCCCAGTAGGATTTGATTCTTTGTCTATTCCTGGGCTGTTGCTTGATCTCTTCTGCTACTTCGATCTTTTTCTCACCTTTTTCTTTTTGTTCTCCAAGTAAATCTTCCAATGTTTCTCTTTTCATCATTTCCTGAAGAGTAGACAGGGAGAGTTCATCAACTTCATCAATCATAGAACACTCTTCAAGATCTCCCAGATATTTCATTGCATTCATCACATTGAAAGTGACTTTCTGGTCATTGACCCTCATGGTCAACTCTCCTTTTTAAACATCAATTAAGGTCCTGCCAGTTGCTAAGAATGGTTGTCCTAAAATAATTGGCACTTCCTTATCAGCTTCACAATCCAGAATGATGAAATCTACTGGGAACACGAATTTATCAACCTTGACTAACACATCTTCAATTTTCCCAATGGGTTGTGTTAGTGACTTGTCGGCTAACTATAAAGTTACAGTTGTTGGTCTTGCTTCACCTATCCCCAACTGTTGAAAAACTGAGTATGGCATCAGGTTTATACTCGCTCCTAGATCGCATAAAGTCCTGCCTACATTCCTTCCTCCAATGGAGCATGGAATGGTGAAACTTCCTAGGTCCTTTAGCTTAGGAGGGATCTCATTTTTGACCAGTGCACTAGAACATTAAGTGAGTGCAACTGTTTCATATTCTCCCAATCTTCTTTTCTTGGATAGAATGTCCTTCAGGAACTTTACGTAAGTAGGCATCTGTTCAAGCGCTTCTACCAACGGGATGTTGATATGTAGCTGCTTTAAAACATCTAAAAACTTTTTAAATTGTGCATCCTGTGAAGCACATTTAAATCTTTGAGGGTATGGAGGTGGGGGTATGTATTCTGGATCTATAACAAACTTTTTAGGTTTTGCGCTCGCATTCCCCTATTTTTTTTCTCTAAAGTGGAACTTTCATTTTTTTCTTCCAAGGCTTCGTGCTCCTTGGTCTTTTCTTCATTGTTTTTATTCTGTATAACTTCTAAGGTAACTTCTGACTTCTTTTCTGGAAACTTTTCTTGGGCTTCTTCTAGGACCTTCCTTACGAGGTATTTTGGACCATCATACTCTAGTCCACTTCTCAAGGTAACTGCCTTGCACTGCTCTTTTCCTTCTCGATGAGGATTCTCAGTCTTGCTGGGCAACGTCCCTTGTGGTCTATTTTTGATTTTTTGAGCAATTTGTCCAATCTGTACTTCCAAATTTCTGACAGCGACATCATTTCTTGCCATGTATTCTTTCATAAGAGCCTCTAGATTTGGTTATAGATTCTGCACTTGGACTGGTTGGAAGTTCTTTTGTGGCTGCTGTTGTGTAGGAGGTTTCCCAAACTGATTTGTAATGGAATTACTTGAGCCGGCTTGTCCTCTCCAATAGAAGTTTGGACGTTGTCTCCAACCTGGGTTGTATGTAGCCAAGTATGGATTCCATCTGTTCTGCTTCTGGTTCCCTTGTTGACCTACATAAAAGACAGACGTGGGATTTAGTGGACAGTTGTCAGCTGTGAGTTCCTCACCACAAATTTCACAGCATGAAGAAGAAATAACATTGGCAGGGGCTATGTTTGCTTGGTTGCCCATAGTCATGCCCATCATCATGCTGTGGATAGCCTTGATTTGAGCTTGCAAGGTAGAATTAGCCTCCGTCTCTATTGTTTGAGCTAGATTCTTCAAAATTGTTGTTGGCTCAATTTCTCCCCAGTGTCTATTGTTTGTGGCTATGGTGTCCAAGATAGTATGTGCCTCATTTGCAGATTTCTTTAAGAAAGATCCATTTGCAGATGCATTGACAAGAGCCTTCGAAGCTTGATCCAATCCGCTGTAAAAATTCTCTACGATGATGCAAGCAGGCAATCGGTGATGTGGACACTTCCGAACTAGCCTTTGAAATCTTTCTCAAGCTGCATCCAGAGGTTCATTATAAGATTGTCTAAATTCAATAATTTCAGCTCTATATTTCACATTTTTATTAGAAGGAAAATACTTCTCTAAAAACTTTTCAGCTAAGTCGTTCCAAGAAGTGATGGAGTTTGGAGGGAATGAGTCCAGCCAAGCTTCAGCATCTCCTTGTAAAGAAAATGGAAATTAAAAAGTTTTAGCTTCAAAGTGTCTTCAGGCACTCCTGTAACTTTAAAAGAATTGCAAACTCTTAAAAATAACTAAATGTGTTTATGTGGATCCTCATTTGGAAGTCCAAAGTGTTGGGATTGGTGCCCTAAAACTCGTAGATAGTGAATGTTAAACGAATTATATACTTATTCGATAAAGGTGTTATCGAGATTGATTCAGTAAAAGTCATTACTGAATAAATTAAATTGCACATATAATAACCCAAATCCAATAAACTAAGATCCATGGCTATAGGATGAACACTTGAGCTTTATGTAGAGACATAAAAGTGGATCAAGCTTGAGTAATAGCCAAAACGGTCTATAGTATAGGAATAGGGTTGGGTACCTTATTCTGGAGACACTATGAGACGCGACCCACATTTTGTAGATGGTATAGACGATGTGATCCTAAATCGTCCATGTAGAGACATGCGAGTGGGGGCGTCCTATGCAATGAGTTTGCATAAGACCAGGACCGAGAAATAAGTCGCTCTCGCTTTATAACACCGTTTACTGACGAGACTGACTATTTCATGTGATGACCTAGGTAACTCGATCTTAATCCTGAGCTAACTATGAACTCCTGTTTAATCGGGCTTATCCTTAGATCTGCATAGGTGAGAGTGGCTTAGTATCGCCGACTCAATAAGCCTCCCATTTCAGGGATAGGAACGGGTAGATAGCTGGGGACATAGGGATAGTAGAGAGGTTGTTCCCTTAAGTGCTGACTCCGGGGCTTGAACAAAGGGATCCCGCCCTCTCATTGGCCCAAGAGGGACTCGGTTTATTGGTTGGACCATAAACCAATTGTTCATTAGAGGATCAGTGGGACTTAAGGAACTAGAAGTACTATAGGGGTAAAACGACTTATTGACCTAGCTATAGCTACGAACAACCTGTGAAGGATCGACTTACTAATCATGGTTAAATCAAGTGGACGGAAATATATCTATAGTGAGGGGAGTGCAACTATCGGGCTATAGTGGAGTGTCCCGATAGTTAACGAATGTTAGCTAGCTTGGACAATGAGATTAGTTGGTTAGCCTCGAATCGTTGGAGCCCATGATCTATAGGTCCATTAGGCCCCCCTACTAGCTCATATCGGAATTAAGCCTAGAACAAAAGATAGGAAGCTTTGAATCGTTCAAAATCGGGAAAAAGGGTATTATCGTAAATTGTGTTTGAAACAATAATTTAATTATGAATTAAATTAGAAAATGAGAGATGAAGTATTTAAAAGTGTTTTGAATACTATATATATGTATTAGGAATCATATATATGGAATTGCACAAGATAACAAAGATTAATTAGATTTATCATATCAAAATTAATTTGAAAATTTTCAAATTAATTACCAAGCAATCAATTTCAATTTAGAATTGAAATTGGGGATAATTTGCAAGCTTGAAATTTGATTTCAATTTTAATTTAGTGGATTTAGTTGGAAATCCATTTAATGCATGATCATTCAAAGTGGAAAGACAACTCATTCATGCATTGTTGCATGTCTTGTGTAATGTACACCTAGAATCCACTTGAGCTTGCAAACACACCATGTGTCTTGTGTCTTGAGGCTTGGCTTTGCATGGAGAATGTCTTTAAAAGGAGTTTGAATCAGATTCAAACATAAGAGAGCCATTTGCTTAATGTTATGCTGCTGGAATTTGGACTCAAAGTTCTCTCATCTCTCATTCTTCTCCATTGCTTGATGCTTCAAGCATTCCCTTCCCATTCCCTATCTTATATAGACTCCCACAAGTCGTTCTTGGTCCGGAGTATAGTAGGGAAGACTCTAGAGGTTGTCCAAGGAGCATAGGAGAGGCAAACACCACAAGGAGTTCAACATAAGTGCAAGGTTGGTGTTTTCTAAACTCACTATTCTGTCTTTTCTAGAACATGCATGCTTTAGGAGTAAAATTGAATGTCTTAAGTGCTTTCGATCTTCAATTGCTTCCGCATGTGTAATATGTACACCTTCCATTGGTATCAGAGCATGATTAGAGCACTTAATTCGTTTTAATTTTGCTTTTGTGGGTAGCATTTTGAAATTGAATTTTCTGTGTGCTAAAATAGAAGTGTTCTGGTTTGGCAATTTTTTGAGCATTCAAACCTTCATGAAATTGTAATTGCTCGGATATGAAAGAGCGTTAATGTGTGTACTATAGTCTGTAATTTGTAAAGAGTCATTAGAGTCCATATAGGCTATAAAATCGAAGAAAAACCTGAGAAGATGCAGCAGAAAATGAAAATTCCAGCAAGCAGTTTTTTTTTTCTTCTTCTATTCCAGATTTTTGGTCCGGTTCAGCTGCTGCCTTTTGGTCCGGTTCGGTTTGTTGCAGCCTCATTTCACTCATTGCATGGTCGGTTCATTGTTTGGATGAGCGGTTCGGGATGGTTCGTGAAGCTCGAGCGTGTTGCAAGTTTATTTATTAATTATTATTGTAATAATTAGTGAAATTGCTTGTCTTTTTTTAAAATTGCCAAACTATTCCATTTTAGCTTGATTTAATTACTTTATGCATTGTGAATGTATGATTTAATTAAATGGATGTATGTGCATTATGAGCATGTCATATAGTTTTAAAACCCCACCATAGGAAAGCATGTTCATGCATTTGTTTAATTTTAATAAGTGTTATTGATTAATTCAAATGCATGAGGGAAATTTCATGTTTAATTAATATAAGTGTTGTATTAATTTAGGGAGATTCATGCTTGAATGGTTAATTCAAATTGATTATTCTTATAATAGTTATAATTATTAATTGATAAAGTTAACCAAGCATGAAGCATGAAATTTCATTAGTTTGATTATAAGTGTTATTCTCAAATTAGGCTTGTTATGGATTGTTTTTATAATTGTTATAAAAAGAGATAGAAATCTAAAATCTATAACAAGATTAAGTGCATGCTCACTTAGGTTAATGAACCTTCAACGATTCGATCAACTTGCATAGTTTAGGTCGATATCTTGTAAAACAATGGTTACGAGAGAACTCACCCGACAAGATGTTGTCTAAGGCTGGAGGTATTTAAGTTGACGGTTTACGGAACACCTCCTACCTGGGCATCGAGTCGGTTCTTGAGTTAAGTTAACTCGAGTTTTATGAGCATGCGTGAGCGGTGTGAGGTTTTAAAGTGTTATCACCAAGACATCGTAGTATATAGCGTTATACAAACCTAGACATAGGTTGTTTCTAAATGGTGCTTTTCTTATAACTTGAATGATTGATTGTTATATGCTTTTAAACACCATTAGAAAGCATGTTATAGGGTTAATTCATTAAAAGTTATAAGAGTTATAATAGTTAATGAATAGAATCCATAAATCCTATAACAAAGAGTTGCATGCTAATATAGGATCTTAGGATCTTATCATTCTTTAAATGGTTTAAAATGAAATAGATCTAAGATCGCCTTTTCTAATAGGATTAGAAATATGTCTTAGTTTTTTAAAATAGTTTTAAAATTTTGAGTAAGTAGGACATAAGACCTTGGTTATAAGGGAACTCTCCCGGCAAATGGTTCGGAACCTGAGTTGAATTAACCAAAGTCTTACTAGCATGCAATGTCACTAGGTTATTAAAAAAGTTTAATTCACCTAGACATTTAGTGTAAAGACCTTGTTTAATAAGGCATAGACTTAGATAGATTCATTTAGCCGGAATTTACCTAAGTAATAGACCCTAAAACTTTACGACACTTTAGTGGGAGGAAAAGTATAGAAACGAAATATTCATATTAAGTTTCTACTCTCACGTCCCCCTGAGTTCACACCGTGAGATCCATGCTTGACCTCGAGGCGCCCCTGGGAGCGTCCCCCTACGGATGGTGTTTGCATGGGTTAATATCAAGGTGAATGGGGAAAGTGTTCATAGTAAGTGGGAGAAGGAAACGTGTCAAACGTAACTGCGGTCTCCATCATTAGGTTGCACCGTGAGATTCCTATGCGCTGCCTGCGAGTCGCCCTGGGAGCGATCACCCTACGGAGGGCTTGCGCATGGGATTCGGAACAACGCAAACTCCAGAAATGGATAGGGTTTCCTAGGGCCATTCCCAACATTAGCTCTTCCCTACGGTGGCATTGTTGGGGCCGCCCTCTGCAATCTGAAAATGATGGGTAACACTTACAAGATGGTCTTGACCAAATTAACGTTAGCTAATAACTATTGGAATAAGAGTTATTCTGGGAATAGTATTTGGCCGAGATTGTCTCGATTCAGAGGAGGAGTAACTGACTGCCCTACGGTAGCGGTTATTCTAAACCCCTGAAGTATCGTTGCAAAATAAATCAATTGTATATATGGGTCGATGATTACTTTTGCTAAATCTGATTGGATAAATGTGATTAATGGGTTTAGTGCATGTTTCTAATAGAGATTAATTTGTTTGTTTCAGCAATATGTCGAAAAACGTATGTGCTTTGTCAAATGCCAAATTAAACGGTTTAGTACATACAACTAAGAATACTTGCTTAAACGCTAAACACGTGGCAAAGAATTTAGTTTTGGTCTCAACTGAGGAATGTCCTCAAACTAACTGCATAGCCAATAAAAACATAATCCACGACTCTAAATGCGATTTATTATTCTTGGAAACGTGTTTAGTGGAAAACGACGATTTTGCCTGGATACTCGATTCAGGTGCCACTAATCACGTATGTTCTTCATTTCTAGGAATTAGTTCCTGGGAACAGCTAAAAGCTGGAGAGATGACTCTTAAAGTTGGAACAGGAGAAGTCATCTCGGCTATTGCAGTGGGAGACATAAAATTATTCTTCACCAAGGAACGTTACATGATATTAGATAATGTGTACATAGTTCCAAAAATTAAAAGAAATTTGATTTCTTTATCTTGTTTATTAGAACAAGGTTACTCAATTTCTTTTTCTGTTAATGAAGCGTTCATAACTAAAAGAGGTATTGATGTTTGCTCTGCAAACTTGAAGAATAAATTGTATGTTTTGAGACCAATTGAGTCTAAAGCTATTTTAAATCACAAGATGTTTAAAACCGCTGAGGCTCAACCTAAAAAGCGAAGAGTTTCTCAAGAAACCTATGTCTGGCACTTGAGGTTAGGCCATATCAACCTCAATAGGATTGGGAGATTGGTCAAGAGTGGACTTCTAAACAAGTAAGAAGACGACTGTTGCCTCCTTGTGAGTCATGTCTTGAGGGCAAGATGACAAAATGACCTTTTACCGGAAAAGGTTATCGTGCCAAAGAGCCCTTAGAGCTCATTCATTCGGACCTCTGTGGACCAATGAACATTAGAGCTCGAGGAGGGTACGAATATTTCATCAGTTTCATTGATTATTATTCGAGGTATGGTTATCTCTACCCGATGCATCATAAGTCCGAAGCTTTTGAAAAGTTCAAGGAGTATAAGGCCGAGGTTGAGAACCTATTAGGTAAGACGATAAAAACACTTCGATCCGATCGAGGTGGAGAGTATGTGGACTTAAGTTTTCAAGACTATTTGATAGAGCATGGAATTACGTCCCAACTCTTAGCCCCTGGTACACCTCAGCAAAACGGTGTATCAGAAAGGAGAAACAGAACCTTGTTGGACATGGTTTGTTCGATGATGAGTTATGCTCAGTTGCCTAACTCATTTTGGGGTTATGCAGTAGAGACTGCAGTTTATATCTTGAACGTAGTTCCCTCAAAGAGTGTTTCTGAAACACCGTTTGAGCTCTGGAAAGGTCGTAAAGCTAGTTTACGACATTTCAGAATTTGGGGATGCCCTGCATACGTGCTAGAAGCAAACCCAAAGAAATTGGAGCCTCGTTCTAGATTTTGCCTATTTGTAGGCTATCCCAAAGAAACGAGAGGTGGATACTTCTTCGATCCAGAGGAAAATAAAGTACTTGTATCGACAAATGCTACATTCCTAGAAGAAGACCACCTCAGAGATCACAAGCCACGAAGTAAAGTCGTTTTAAGTGAACTATCTAACGAAGCTACAGAAACATCAACAAGAGTTGTTGATGATGCTGGCACCTCGAGTCGATCGTGTCCTTCTCAAGAAATAAGAGAACCTCGACGTAGTGGGAGGGTTGTTAGACAGGCTGATCGCTATTTGGGTTTAACTGAAACTCCAGTCGTCATACCTGATGACGGGATCGAGGATCCATTAACCTTTAAACAGGCAATGGATGACGTTGACAAGAATGAGTGGATTAAAGCCATGGACTTAGAGATCGAGTCCATGCATTTTAATTCAGTATGAGATCTTGTAGATCAACCTGAAGAGGTTAGACCCATAGGGTGCAAATGGATCTACAAGAGAAAATGAGACGCTGCTGGAAAGGTACAGACCTTTAAGGCACGACTTGTGGCAAAGGGTTTTACCCAGCGGGAGGGGATTGACTATGAAGAAACCTTCTCCCCTGTTGCCATGTTAAAGCCGATCCAGATACTTTTATCCATTGCCACGTTTTGCGATTATGAAATATGGCAAATGGATGTCAAGACTGCCTTTCTGAACGGTAATCTTGAAGAAAGTATCTACATGTGTCAGCCAGAGGGGTTCATAGCTTAGGATCAAGAACAAAAAGTTTGCAAGCTTAAACGATCCATTTATGGATTAAAACAAGCGTCTAGATCCTGGAATATGAGATTTGATACTGCGATCAAATCTTATGGCTTTGAACAAAACGTTGATGAGCCTTGTGTTTACAAAAGGATCATCAACAACTCTATAGCTTTCTTAGTACTGTATGTGGATGATATCTTACTCATCGGGAATGATGTAGGTTATCTAACTGACATTAAACTATGGCTAGCAACTCAATTCCAAATGAAAGATTTGGGTGAGGCACAATTTGTTCTAGGAATCCAAATCGTTCGAAACCGAAAGAACAAAACGCTAGCCCAGTCTCAATCGTCTTATATCGACAAATTGTTGGTTAGATATAAAATGCAAAATTCCAAGAAAGGACTATTACCTTTCAGGCACGAAATTAACTTGTCTAAGGAAGAGTGTCCTCAAACGCCTCAAGAAGTTGAGGACATGAGACGTTTTCCCTATGCCTCTGCAGTAGGTAGCCTAATGTATGCCATGTTGTGTACAAGGCCTGACATTTGTTATGCAGTAGGGATTGTCAGTAGATATCAATCCAATCCAGGATTTGATCACTGGACAGCCGTTAAAAATATCCTCAAGTATCTAAGGAGAACGAGGGACTATATGCTAGTGTATGGGTCAGTATTCACTCTAAATGGAGGAGCAATAGTATGGCGCAGCATCAAGCAAGGATGCTTTGCAGACTCGACCATGGAGGCCGAATATGTAGCCGCTTGCAAAACAGCAAAAAAGGTAGTATGGCTCAGGAAGTTCCTAACTGACTTGGAAGTCGTTCCAAATATGCATCTGCCTATCACCTTGTATTGTGATAATAGCGGCGCAGTTGCAAACTCAAAGGAACCTCGCAGCCATAAGAGAGGCAAGCACATCGAAAGGAAATACCATCTCATTAGGGAGATTGTGCACCGAGGAGACGTGATCGTCACGAAGATAGCGTCGGAGCACAACATTGTTGATCCATTCACGAAGGCTCTCCCGGCTAAAGTGTTTGAGAGTTATCTAGAAGGTCTAGGTCTACGAGATATGTACGAGAAATAATCTAGGTCAAGTGGGAGAATTGTAACCGGTATATCGATACCTTAGTATACTGGGTATTTAGATGCCCTAGTTTATTGTATTTTTACTCCGTTATTAATACAAGTATTTATTCATCCAATGTTGTTATAGATTATAGTACATCCCACTAAACTAGAGTTTTAGTTCAAGTGGGAGATTGTTGGGATTGGTGCCCTAAAACTCGTAGATAGTGAATGTTAAACGAATTATATACTTATACGATAAAGGTGTTATCGAGATTGATTCAGTAAAAGTCATTACTGAATAAATTAAATTGCACATATAATAACCCAAATCCAATAAACTAAGATCCATGGCTATAGGATGAACACTTGAGCTTTATGTAGAGACATAAAAGTGGATCAAGCTTGAGTAATAGCCAAAACGGTCTATAGTATAGGAATAGGGTTGGGTACCTTATTCTGGAGACACTATGAGACGCGACCCACTTTATAGATGGTATAGACGATGTGATCCTAAATCATCCATGTAGAGACATGCGAGTGGGGGCGTCCTATGCAATGAGTTTGCATAAGACCAGGACCGAGAAATAAGTCGCTCTCGCTTTATAACACCGTTTACTGACGAGACTGACTATTTAATGTGATGACCTAGGTAACTCGATCTTAATCCTGAGCTAACTATGAACTCCTGTTTATTCTGGCTTATCCTTAGATCTGCATAGGTGAGAGTGGCTTAGTATCGCCGACTCAATAAGCCTCCCATTTCAGGGATAGGAACGGGTAGATAGCTGGGGACATAGTCATGCAAGAAGGAATTCACTCCTACCCGAATTAGGGATAGTAGAGAGGTTGTTCCCTTAAGTGCTGACTCTGGGGCTTGAACAAAGGGATCCCGCCCTCTCATTGGCCCGAGAGGGACTCGGTTTATTGGTTGGACCATAAACCAATTGTTCATTAGAGGATCAGTGGGACTTAAGGAACTAGAAGTACTATAGGGGTAAAACAACTTATTGACCTAGCTATAGCTACGAACAACCTGTGAAGGATCGACTTACTAATCATGGTTAAATCAAGTGGACGGAAATATATCTATAGTGAGGGGAGTGCAACTATCAGGCTATAGTGGAGTGTCCCGATAGTTAACGAATGTTGGCTAGCTTGGACAATGAGATTAGTTGGTTAGCCTCGAATCGTTGGAGCCCATGATCTATAGGTCCATTAGGTCCCCCTACTAGCTCATATCGGAATTAAGCCTAGAACAAAAGATAGGAAGCTTTGAATCGTTCAAAATCGGGAAAAAGGGTATTGATGACGTTTTTACTGCAAGGGTACAGGTCGTCACAAGTAATATAGTGATTTTGAGTATAGAGTATCGTCTCCAAAGGGATTGAATTTATTCAATTAATTACTACGAATAATCTTGCTATGCTTTATTTAGAGAACAAAATCTAATGCAAGAAAGAATAACAGAAAGCTAATCTAGAAAGCAAAAGATAAATGGAGACACAATTTGGAAGGATTATTCTAGAGTGATGACTTCATCAATTGGACCTTTAATACTTAATCAATTAGCTAATCTGGATTAATTGATCATTTGATTCATAAGTATAGAAGTCTATTTTCAAGTACTCTCTTGTCGGTTTCCTCCTATCTCATGCCTTTTAATAAAGAATCTCCTTTCGGTTTCCTCTTTATTTACTAAGCATGGCATTACGGCCCTTCAATACAACCTCTAACGCTATTTAGTCTATCCTGTGTCACTCGGGTAAATAAACGTTAGTCATGCATTCAGTTCTAGTCTAAGCTTCTCTCCGTCAAGTTTCCACTTAGTAACGATTCATTTAATCAGTGATCAGTTGATTAAAAGCATTAAGGACAAAATGCACACATGAATTATAATGACAATCAAACCAATTTAATTCATTAATGAAGCAAAGGTTCAACAAACTAAAGCAACCTCATAGAATTTAGGAACTAACTACTCATAATCACTAAAATCCAATAATTCCTAATCACAACAATTCTAGAAACTAAAACACAAAGGAAAAGGAAAGAGAAATGCTCATAAAAGTGTTGATCTCCTCGATCCCATGGCGATCTCCATCAATCCCGAGCTCCAAAGATCTTCAACAAAGCTCCAAAACTCTCCCAAAATTCCTCAATTTTAGTGTGGACTCTAGAATGGGGAGAAAACCCACAAATTGGCTCCCCAAACTTGGATGCAAATGACCCATTTTATAGTTGTCCAGCAGGCACAACGTTGCAACTCTGACGTTACAGCGTTGCAACGCAGTTACGTCAGCAGACTTGGAGCGATAGTTGGTGCAGCGTCGCGACGCTGTCGCGATTCAAGATCCTTCCTTGCAGCTTGCCAAGCGTCGAGACGCTGAAGGCTAGCAACGAGACGCTAGGCCTCGGTTTTTAATGAATGGCCTGTTTTTTACTCAAGTTTTGGGCCTCCAACTTCCTTTTCTTGGATTCTTGGGTTGGATCTTTAATGAACTTCTTCAAATTGCTCCAAAAGCCTCCAAAATCATCCAAATTCTCTCAAAACTCCGGTTTTGCTTCCTTGGCTCGGTTTTCTAAAATTTAGACATAAAATAGCATTAAAGCACACAATTCAAGCATAAAACTAGTTAACAATAATAAGAATTTGATAGCATTTATGCATGCTATCAAACAACCCTTACTCATGCACTATCCTCAGCCTGCAAGAGAAAAATTGCAAATCAAAGTCAAATTCTCCTTGAGACAGAAATACGGTTGCAATTGTATCATAATTTCAATAACAAAACTAGTTTCACTTTTGGTCCCCGACAACGGTGCCAAAAACTTGGTACATGGTATGCTGGATGAATATGTTAGTAAATGATGATAGTTAAAGAAATGAGATTAATTCAGTCAACCTTAGTGCAAGTATACACTGTCAAAGATTGCTTAGAATAGGTAACCAAAGAAATAATTGATGATTGATTTTTGGAAAATAAACAAAGCAAATAAGTAAAGAAATAACAATGATAAATAAAACGAGGTGTTCAATATAGATTCATCCCAAAGGAAAATACCTTTAATCATATATTATGCAACTTAAGCCTATTCAATGCATTGGGTCAGATTTAACTTCTATTTGGCTTTGCTCCCAAGAACCGTTAGAAGACTAAGCGAGTACCGTTATGCACATTTCTGTGACTCGACTTCGACATGGATAAAGCAAGCATGCAATCTATAACCCTATAGTTGTTATAGGGTGCCTTAGGCAGCCTCGCCCTATAACACCGAATACACTCTTTCAAGCCTTTTCTCCTATATCACCTTTATGAGAATCGATATCGTTCGTCTCTTTCGAGATCAAACTCACATGACATGCAAAGTCTAAGTGATCAATTTAAACTCAACAAGATCAGAATGATAATCAATAAAGAATGACATGCATTGAATAAAACTTAAGCAAATAAACACTTTCAAGCTATTGAACCATAAAGGAATTCACTATATTGAACCCCTCAATGGAATTTAGCTAAGCATGGTGGGATAAAGTAAAAATAAACAACTTTCCATTGAAATAAAATATAAAGAATACAAATGAATGAAAAGTGACAAGTGCTAGAAATAACGAGCAGTAGCTAAATACTAGGCTTTTTTCTTTTATCCAATCCTTCTAGAGTTCGCTTGACACTCTACTCTCCTTTACAAATGGGAATAGGGTGAAAATCCCTACAAACACTAAGGTTTGATGTCTAAGTAAGGTTAAAATTTAGTCTTCTAAGAAGGACCTCGGGCATCCCTACTCATGGGCGTCTACTAGGGTTCTGTCACCACCCTCTTCTTCACAGTGAGTTCTGTTTCGATTTGACTTCGAATCAAGGCCTTATATAGTGTGGGGAGTAGTTGAGGAGTCACAAAATAGATGTTGGGTAGGTAGCCCAGTCATTTTCGGGGTCAAAACGGTCGGTTAGGTACGCAAAAGTCTCGTTCAAAACGACCCGCGACGGACTCAGGACGGACTCGGAACGGCCTCTGTTTTTCCAAAAATGTGGTTGCATTTCGTTTTTGCCTTCCCAGAAATGCGAAATTTCCAACTTTCCTCTATTTTCCTGCACAACACAAAATTGGGTCAAATTCATATCAAATGGAGTCTTTTTAAGCACAATTAAGCATATTTCGACAAATGTGACTCTCAACTCCCTAATTCATCAAATTTAACATATTTTGAGCTCGGGAATAGTAAAATTGATCTAAATATGCAACTTTTGACAAGGAAATGAGTTAAACATAAGGGTAAAATAGGTAATCAGTTATAAATTGAGAATGACTTATTTCTCGATTTGGTCTTATGCAAACTCATTGCATGCCCCTACTCACATGTTGATAACGCTCATTTAGTCTTAAAAACCTAGGTAATTGTTTGGAAAACAAAGACATTGTGTTTAAATTCTTATCATTTCAAGTCATTTTAGCAAAAGTTGTAGTATCATGAAGAAAATCTCAGAATTATAGAATTTAAGCTTAAAATGTACATAAAGAGATTATTCTTGTAAGAATTTATCCAAGTTAATGTTTTGTGTAGAAGACTTTGCGAGGATGATGCGCCCGCAAGAAGAGATTAAAGGTAGTAGAGCAAAAGAAGTTAAAGCTGAAGAATTGCGTTTGCATCTGGGCTTGAGGATGTGGGATATACGATCAAAATGTGCCCGCAAGCCAAATAAGAAAACTATCCCCATGCTGAAGACAGACTTGTCAAAGCTGTGCATCGGAAGAATTGCGACGGAGATGCACCCGTAACTGGGCTTTCCGATAGAATACCAAGATTCGCGGGATCTTCATAGAATCGTCTGAAAATCCCCAATCTGGTATGAAATCTTTGAATTTGCAAGGCCTTCTCACACTTATCTCGACAGCCTATCTCACCTTCCAAGGTCTATAAAAGGAGACCAAGATGCAAGAAGCTACGGGAGCTTGGAGTTTTCGTCCTTACGATAGATTCTTTTTAGTTTTTCTCTTCTCATCTTGATCCCCGTATGTCCCCACATACTAGTCCAAGTTTCATTTAAACAACCTTGGAACTTAGTTTATTGGATTTAGGGTTTATTAATCCAAACTCGATTATTCAATAACCAAATTACTGAATTACTCAAATAACACTTTATTGAGATAGATTAATTTGTTTCATTTACTATCTACGAGTTTTTGGGCATAAAACCCAACAGTCGACTCTTCCATTCGAAAGAAAAAGAAGAGAAAAGCTTGTCTCTCCTTGAAAGAGGGCAAGAGCTAGCTAGATAGAGAGGGAGAGATCCTTAAGAGAGTCTTGTCTTTACTTTTTTTTAGCATTATTTTATTTCCAGCAAGCTCTTATTGTTCTTCATTTACTTTCCATTGTAAGTTCAGCTTTTGTACTCAGTTCATTCTTTAATATTAATTTCAGTTATATTTTCTCTATGTCAAGTTTACTTTCTTTTATGTTTCGCAATTTATTTTCAATTATGAGCTAAGCTTCTACTTGGGGGTTCAAATATGTGGATTCCTTGAGTAGAAGAAAGTCTTACCTATGAAAAAGCAACTTTGCTCCCTCTAGCATTGTTTGTTTTTTTTTTTAAATTAAAGTTTATTGTTAGCTTAAACTGATCGCTTAGGTTAGCATAGTTTGTATTTAGTTGATGGTGGAAAGGTTGGAGTTAAAGACGCGGGTTCGCAAAACAATAGTGGAAAAGATCCCAGAAATAGGACTTTGATTTCTTGCATCCTACAAATAGGACTAGAACCACTAGGGTTTTAAGAGTCGTGATCGTTATTCATCTAAGTTTCAACTAGCCCTAGAAATAGATGTCTAGTTGGCTTAGTCTTCTAAAGGCACCTACAGTGGAGCTGAATAGAAGTTGGACTTAACTCATAATCTAGTTGTCAGGACAGTTGCGAGCACAACTAAGAGATACTATCTGCACCATGTCTATGTGGGCAACATAGATAGTGTTTCTCAGCCGTCTGCAATGCCTGAATGAATTGTGGGCGCATAGGTGTGGGTGTAATCTAAAGCTCAAGGTTGAAACTATTTGAATTTCCCTGTTTATCTCATAGATTTTATATGTCTTAATTTTCTTGCTTATTTACTTTTGTCTTAAAACCAAAACCTCAATCAAACTATTTTTCTTGGTTACCAATCGTGACCGCAAATTTAGAGGAGGTTCCTATTTTGCAGAATCGTGTGTTAACTTGACTAGTCACCATCTCCCTTGGGTACGATATCCGGAATACTCTTTCCACTTTATTACTTGATAGTGTATAGTTGCACTCGTGCATTGCCCACGTCACATGTTTCTACATGAGCAACTCAAGATCACATCGTTTGCACAAAATACAAAGTAGGTTGCATTCATAGTGTCCCAAGGATAAGATACTCAGCCTTATCCATATACTATGGACCGTTTTGGCTATATACTTGAACTTGATCCTACTTTTATGTCTCTACATAAAGTTTGAGTATTCATACTATAGCTAGGGATCTTAGTTTATTGGATTTATGTTAAACAACGCATAATTCACTGAATAAGTTCAATAACAACTTGATTGCAAAATATAATATGTTTTACTGTTTACAAACTCTAAGTTTTAGGACATAAAACCCAATAGGGGCCCGTTGTCCTTAACAAACCTCTTTGATAATAATTTCGTTTTTCTGTTTTCTATTTTTGTTTTTCATTTTTAAAAAACTAGTTGCTTGATAACCATTTATATTTTTTGTTTTCAGTTTTTTAAAAACATTTTTTAAATTATAAGAAAATTTCAAAAACAAAAAAAAAAAAGTAGTTTTTAGAAATTCCCAAAAAACTCATTTTTTTTCTAATGTTTATTCTTTTTCCTTTTTACATGTCACTCCCCAACAAATTTCTTTTTTCTATTTTTTCTCTCTACAAAATTTCTCTCTCTCTAAAATTTTGATCTCAATATAATTTTTTTTTATTTCTCTTTCTCTTTCTAAAAACTTCATCTCTACCTAGCTTTTTTTTTCTCTCTAAAATTTTTATCTTTATTTTAACTTGCATTTCTATTTCTCTTCTAACTTATCTCTCTATATTTTTCTTTTCTCCAAAAATTTTCTTTCTCAATTTTTTCCTCTATAACTTATCTATCTCTAAAACATTTTCCATAACTTTTCTCTCCCTAATAAACATATCTGTAACTTTTATTTTCAATGGAAAAATCTCATAAATTTTCTCTTGCTACAATGTTTCTTTATTTTTCTAATTTATCATTATTTCTTTAACATATCTTTTCCTCTTAACCTTACTATATCTCTAAAATTTCTCTTTTTATTTAATTATTCTCTCTACAATTTATCTCTTCTACTCTAACTTTTTTCTTTTTTTGCCTAACTAGTATTTTTTTTATATAGTCCAACTAATATTTTCTATCTAAATATTTTCTTTCATATCTCTAAATTTGCTATGTGTAACTTTTCTCTCGAAAACCTTTATATTCATGTCTTTAAATTTTTATTCCAATGTCTCCACATATTTTTCTCTCTAAAGCATCTTTTCATCTCTCTATTTTTTCAAGAATAGAAAACCAAAAACACTTTTCAAACTAGTTCAGTTTTATGTTTTTAAAAACAAAGAAAACAAAAACAGTTATCAAACGTATATGATTTTTGTTTTTAAAAAATAGAAAACTAAAAATAAAAAACAAAAAAAAAACAAAAAATCTAAAATTGAAATGATTATCAAACAGGGTCCAGAGACTTTTATTCTAGTATTTCAATGTAGATAAGAATTTAAGATAGAGTTTTGTAATTCAACCTGAGATTTAGATGAGAGATTTACGAAAGCTATTTGATGCAGGGAAAAACCTAAACTTTAATTTATTTTGAGAACTTATATTTTAATAGGAATATTGAAAATAAACTTGGAAATTCGATTTGACACTATGAAAATATAAATAAGAGTTCTTGCCAACCACAATGTAGTAGAATAATTATTGAAAGCTAATTGGTAGTGTTGATGCCAAAATTTGGATAGAAGACTCACCTGACCTTCACGTGACACCAACAGTGAATTTGTAAAAGCTAGGGACGACGTGACCTGCAAAACCAGCAAGAACTTTTGCACACCGGTGTGGTGTAGGCCACACCGCCTCCGATGCTGAAGTTAGAAAACCGAGGAGAAGCTAGAAAGTAAGGGGAGAAGTCAAGAATAAAGTTTTGGAACCCTTTTTTAGTGATGAAGAGGGGTTTAAATACCTGCTCATCCTCCTAGGGTTTTTAGGAATTCAGAGGTGTTTCGGGACAATCCAGGTGGAACCGCGGCAGTTCGGGGCATCAGGGATCGAAAGGAGGTGAAAAAGCTCGGGCCGTGTAAGCGGGCCGAATGGTCGGCCTTGGCCTCGGCCCAAGGCCGGGGCCGACCATATGGGTTGGCCCGACCCTTTGGTCCGGTCTTCCTCTGGGTCGGCTTTCTGGTCCTACCTCTGTCCGATTGTCCTCGTCAGCTCCTTGTGCGTCAGCGTGGTCAAAAATTACCTACAACATTAAGCCCCCACTCTTGAAATGGGATTCAGGTGTGACTTACTGCTATAGGCTCAACTCCTTAAGCCTGATTTAAGAGTACGACTCTTGACTCGTGCCGACTTATGTATGACTTCTTTGTTATCCTGCAAGATAGGACAAACTACACAAAGTAGAAACTCCCTGAATAGGGGTTAGGTGAAATGGAAATGAGAAAAATGAAAGATTACAAAAGTGGTTGGAGGGCATCTCTGGTCAGCCTCGACCTCGGGAAGAGGCCGAGCACAGCATTTTCCTCGGTCAGCGAGACCCCCGTACTTGGTCATTCAGAGTGCTTTATTCCAGATCTAGGGCTTATCCACAATTAAAAATAGGAGAAACAAAAGACTTCACAATCCTGCATTGAAAAGTTAATTTCTGCAAAAGAAGAATGAGGGAGGAGGCTAGGGTCGGCCTCGGCCTCAGGCCCCTATTAGCTCAACACTTACCCCCTGCATTCATTCGTTAGTCCTTGCTGGAAAGTAACGAGAGAATAAGCTAAAACATGTACTCATTGGTTAGACATGTTAAGCTAATGTGCCTTTTGTTTAATAGGTTGTGCATATCCCTTGTTACTTGCTTTTTGTTTAATATATTCTGTACTTTCCTTTCAATCAATGAGAAACCAGGCTCTTTATCTCCTAACAACTCCTTCGTCATGTCTTACGCAATTTCAGAATTACATGAAAATCTCCACCAAAATAGGAGAAACCATATCCATGAAAAAGTTTCATCATAATTTATGAAATAATCTTATCTTGGATAAATAAGAAAAGAGGGTCAAAATCATGCAAAAAGTAGTCACAGTTATGACATGGAATGGGATCAAAACAATCACCATGATGATTATAGCAAAGGAATGGAATGGCCTTAACCTATCCCTATTCCCAGCCCCCACTAAACATGTGCATTTATTACTTCAGGAGTTGCATTTTTTGAGTAAGAAGGGCTAATTTCATACCTGGCCTTTTGAAGGTGGACGGTCGGCCTCGGCCTTGACATGAGGCTGACCAGCTCCTCTGTGTTGTTTGCTTTCTTGGTCCATGGTTAGGCTTATGTGTATATTTTTCTGGCCCTTCCTTAAGCATCTCCCTACGGCTTTGAGCGCTTCGGTTGTGCTAAAAAGTGGAGTGGCTGAATTGGTGTAGTAATCTACTTGCAAGGGTTGAGGAAACACATGAAGCCCTTTTTAAGTGCCGTTTTTCATCCCAAGGGTGCATACACTCAGTTGGGGACTTTGGGAGGTTGAGGGCATGCGTCTACCTCTCTTCAAGAATTTTTTTTATCCCAAGGATGCGTACACTCAGTTGGGGACTTGGGGAGGTTGAGGGCATGCATCAATCTCTCTTCAGGAATTTAGTCTCTTCCCAAGGGTGCGCACTCTGTTGGGGACTTGGGGAGGTTGAGGACTTGCGTCAACATCTCTGCAGGAATTTGGTCTCTTCCAAGGGTGCGTACACTTTATTGGGGACCTAGGGAGGTTGAAGACATATGTCAACCTCTCTGCAGGAATTTAATCTCTTCCCAAGGGTGCGTACACTCTGTTGGGGACCTGGGGAGGTTGAGGGCATGTGTGAACCTCTCTGCAGGAATTAGTCTCTTCCCAAGGGTGCATACACTCTATTGGGGACCTGGGGAGGTTGAGGACATGCGTCAACCTCTCTGCAGAAATTTGTCTCTTCCCAAGGGTGTGTACACTCTGTTGGGGTCCTGGGGAAGTTGAGGACATGCGTCAACCTCTCTGCAGGAATTTAGTCTCTTCCCAAGGGTGCGTACACTCTGTTGGGGACATGGGGAGGTTGAGGACATGTGTCAACCTCTCTGCAGGAATTTCTCTGCAAGAATCATTCTCGTCTGGGAAAGTGCGGAAGTTTGGCCTCTGCAAGAATTATTCTCGTTTGGCCGTATGCGTCACATCCTGCTTTATGCAAAACACAATATAATAGCTTTTATTGAATTTGCAAATGTTCGTGCATTTTATAGTGAGAAAAATTATAGACAATCTCTATGTAAACTAAACATAAATAGAAAAAGCCATTGTTTCTGGTCGGCCTCGGCCTTTCTGTAGTGGTGGCGTTGCCTGCCACTTGTTTTTGTTGTAGCTACCGATAGTAAATCTTCAAGTGTTCTACATTCCATGGGTGTGGAGTTGGTTTTCCGTTTTCGTCAACCAAGGCATAGGTGTCGGGGCGGACCACTTTGATAACTTGATAAGGTCCTTCCCATGTTGGTCCCAATGCACATGCAGTGGGATCTCTAGTGTTATGCATGACTTTCCTCAGTACTAGATCTCCTTCCTTGAAAGTGCACCTTTTCACTTTTGTGTTATAATACCTGGCAATCCTGTTTTTCTACTCTGCAACTCGAAGTTGTGCCATTTCACGATGCTTGTCTAGAAGGTCCTAGTTCAACCTCATAGCTTCATCATTCCGCTGCACGCAAAACTGCTCTGTCCTGGGGGAGGGTACGCCAACTTCCATTAGAACTACTGCCTTTCCCCCGAATTAAAGAGAAAATGGTGTTTCTCCTGTTGAGGTTCTAGCTGTCGTCTGATACGTCCACAGTACGCGTGGGAGTTCTTCAGCTCATAATCCTTTCATCCCCTCAAGCTTCGTTTTCAGATTCTGCTTCATTATTTTGTTTACAGTCTCTACCTGACCATTAACTTGCGGATGGGCTGGGAATGAACAACGATGCGTTATGCCCAAATCTGAGCATAGTTTTCTGAAAGCGGCATTGTCGAACTGCCTACCATTATCTGATATGATGGTGTTAAGAATCCCAAAACGACATACAATATTCTCCATATGAAGTCAGTAATCTTCTTTTCGATTATGGTTGCTAGTGGTTCTACCTTTGCCCATTTTGTGAAATAATCCACAGCCACGACTGCATACTTTGTCTGTCCTTTACCTTGGGGGAGAGGTCCGATTAGATCTATTCCCCATTGCGCGAACAACCACGGGCTGATAATGCTCGTTAAAGGCTCTAGTGGTTGCCTTGGAATGGGTGCAAACCTTTGGCATTGATCGCAAGATCTCGTGAAATGCCTAGCGTTTTGCAACATAGTTGGCCAGTAGTAACCTTGCCTGACTATCTTGTGACACAGTGACCTTGCTCCTGAATGATTTCCACACACCCCCTCATGTATCTCTCTCGTAACGTAGTTAGCATCACTTGGGGGAAGGCATCTCAACAACGGCATCGAGTAGCCTCTTTTATAAGTTTCCCTTCCCTTAACACAAAATGTGATGCTCGCCTCTGAACCATTTTAGCCTCTGAACCTTTTTAGCCTCTGTCTTCTCTGTTGGCAGCTTGCCTTTCTCTAAGTAATCAAGGATCGGATCCATCCATGAAGCTTCTCTTGCTTCAGGGGAGGGTTTAGTTTCAATTGATGGGATGCCCTCCCCATCTGCAGGATCCTCGACCGCAGGCCTCGGATCTTTAGCCTCGACCTCGACCTCGGCCTTATCCTCAGGCTCAGCCTCGGCCTCAGCCTCATCCTCTGGCTCGGCCTCTGCTCGCCATCTATCTCGAGAACCTCCTCAGTATATACTGCAGGCTCAGACAAAACCTCAACTGGTACAGTCCTGCTGAACTCTGTATCATAGGCAGCCGCCAAGCGAGCCAGTGAATCTGCGTTGGCGTTTTGAGACATTGGGATTTGCTTGATCTTCCACTTCTCAAATTTGGACAACAATTCCCTGGCCTTGGATAAGTACTTACTCATTCTCTGTTCCCTAGTCTGATATTCTGCCAACACTTGCTTCACGATTAGTTGTGAATCGCTCTAAACCAGGAGGTCTGAGACTCCGATCTCCCTTGCCAACCTCAATCTTGCAAGGAGTGCCTCGTATTCAGCCTCATTATTTGAGTCCTTGAAGTTAAACCTCAGGGCATACTCTAATCTCCCTCCATCTGGGGATTCTACGCAAAATTCCTACTCCACAACCCTTGGTGTTAGAAGACCGGTCTACAAAGAGTGTCCAAGTCTGTTTTACCTCCCCTACACTCAGCATATTGATCACTATGCCTGACTTGTTTTGCTCGGCCTCATCCTCGGTAGTTGTTAACTCTGCCAGGAAATCTGCCACAACTTTCCCTTTTATGGTGGTTTGAGGTTTGTAGTGGATGTCATACTCACTCAGCTCAACTGCCCACTTCATGAGGCAGCCCGAGGCATTTGGCTTCTGCAACACCTATTTTAGAGGAAAATTGGTCAAAACTATTACTTTATGGGCTTGGAAATACAGACGCAATCTTCTGGTCGACGTAACTAGGGCCAGAGCGAGCTTCTCCACTTGGGGGTATTAGTTTATGCTCCAACCATCGACTTACTGGTATAATACATGGGTCGCTGGAGCTTCCCTTCTTCTTTGATTAATGCAGAACTTACGGTCGTATCGGAGGCCGCGTCGTAGAGCAGTAGCTCGTCGCCAGGGAGCGGCTTGGTCAAGAGTGGGGTCGAACTCAGATAGTCCTTCAGTTCTTTGATAGCGAGCAGAAATGTCGCTATTTTAGTCCCAATTTATTAAGCTTTTATGTGCTTTAATCGTGTTTTTAATGAAAATATTTAATGAATTCTGTTATTTGGTCCTTAGGAGCAAAGTTGGTGATTTTGGGAGAAAAAGTGCCAAAAATGAAGCAAATGAAGCCCAAATCCAAGCTTGGATCAAAAGGGACCCAAAGAAGACAATCATGATGAAAATGCCCAAAAGAAATGAAGAGAAGACCAAAAAATCAGCCCAAAACCGAAGCTGGAAATTCTGGAAATTGGGTCAGTGTCGAGACGCTGTGTAGATAGTGTCGCGACGCTACCCGTTTCTTGGGCAACAAGACGCGTGCATCGCAGCGTCGCGACGCTGTGCAATGTAGCGTCACGACGCTGCCCCCATTCCAGGCCTATAAAAGGCACCTCTTAGTGCCTCATTTATCATCCAACAATCCACAAAGGAATCCTTTCCTTTCCTTCCTTCCTTAGGCTCCTTTGGAGCCCCTCTCAAGGCTTTCTAGCATTTTTGAGAGAATTCTTTAGTGGGAAATATTTTGGGAGTTTTGGGGAGCATCTTAGGAGGCTCAAGGAGTAGTCGGCGGGGCTCCAAACGTCAGTGAAGGGGTTGTTCGACGGTCAATTCCTTTCCTTTTATGCTCTTAATTATGCTTTCTATTGTAATTATTGTGGATATTTTAGCCATGTGTAGCTAAACCCCCAATTTGGGGACTTGAAATCAAATTATAGTTCAAATATTGTTGTAATTTCTTGTCTCTTGCCCATGTCCTAATTATTTGTATGGATGCGCTTAATGTTTTATTCAATCTAGCCAATTGTGTAATGATCTGATTCTTAATGGAAACTCGACGGAGAGAAATTAGGATAGATCGTAATCCATGCAACTAGTTTAATTGTCCGTCGTGACACCGGGATTAGTTGATTAAACTTAGATTCCTAAAATGAATCAGAGCGTAATAATTAATGATTTTTAATGGCGCTAAGGACACTTAGGTTGTTAAAATGAATTAATTACAATTAGGGGAAACCGATAGGCGAACCTATGTGATTAACGGAGATTCTAGGATTATAATTAGTTGGGAAATGAGATAAGATAATTTAACAATTGTTTAGCTAATAATTGATTTTCAAGACCCCTCTTCCCATTAAAAGGAAACTCTTTCTCCATCTTTTATTTTTTTATTATTTATCAACTTATTTTCTTCAATTGGTTGAATTTTAAATTCCTCTTTATTGAACGAGCTGTTCCCTAAATATTATTTCGCCCAAGTACTTTTAGTGCTCAAGAGACTTCATTTCTAATTTTTCGCTTCGCCCCCATGTGGATTCGATACTCGGTATTACTACCGTTTTATATTACTTGTGACGACCCTTGCGCTTGCGGTAATCGACCCATCAACACTCTCGAAAAGCCTTTTCGCACTCTTCAGACCATTCGAAACGTGATCCCTGTCTCAAAATTTTAAAGAAGGGTAAGCACCTGTTAGTTGATCTACTAACAAACCTGTTCAGGGCAGCAATCCTTACGTTCAAGCTTTGAAGCTGCTTGAGATTGGACGGGGAGGACATTTGCATGTTTGCTTTGATCTTGTCTGGGTTTGCCTCTCTCCCCCTTTGATGTACCATGAACCCTAGGATCTTTCCGGACGTTACCCCAAAAGCGCACTTACTTGGATTTAGTTTCATTCGATACTTCTAGAGTATCTGGAAAGCTTCATTAAGGTCAGACTCATGGCATTGAGACTTCAAACTTTTCACCAGCATAGCATATATGTATACCTCCATGTTCTTTCCCAGTAAAGGAGCGAACATGCGGTTCACCATCCGTTGGTATGTTGCCCCGGCGTTTTTCAAACCGAATGACATGACCTTGTAACAGTACAACCCTCGACTGGTGATAAATGAAGTCTTTTCCTGATCGGTCTCGTGCATTCTAATCTGGTTGTACACTGAGTACGCATCCATAAAACTCAGCATCTCGTGCCCTGCTGTTGCATCAACCAACTGGTCAATCATGGGCAAAGGATAACTGTCCTTTGGGCATGCCTTATTCAGGTCGGTGAAGTCGATGCACATCCGCCACTTTTTGCTAGCCTTCTTTACCAGTACCACATTAGACAACCATTGGGGATAATGAACTTATCGGATGAACCCCGCTTTAAGCAACTCATCCACTTGACTGGCAATAACCTCATTCCTCTTCGAATTAAATGCTCTTTGTTTCTGCTTTATCGATTTGAAATCCCTGTCCACGTTTAACCGGTGAACCATCACTTCTGGGTCAATTCCCAGCATATCTTTGTGTGACCATGCAAACAAATCTACATTAGCCCTCAAGAAACCTATCAGTCTGTCTCTCTACTCAGACCCCAGTTCGGTGCTGATGTTCACTCTCCATTCCTCAGACGTTAGTGGCACAAACTCCAGTTCTTCCGCTGGTTGTCCTCTTGGGTCAGATCCAACAACATCATTGACACGCGGAACCTTACAACAGTCTTCGAAGTTAGGGTCGACCTCTTCCCTACCGAGGTTGGCCCCAGTCTGGTTCAACGCTTTCTTCTCATACCCGAGGTTTCCTTCTAGTTTATGAACTCGATCCATCCTGCAGACCACCACCGATGCGTGGTCTGAACTGGCAAGCACTCTTCCCCACTGATAACTTGCAAAAAGAAAGTTATTAGCCCTTTAAACTTAGACTGAAACAAGACCAAAAGAAACAAAGATGCGTTGCTTCAGCGCATAAAGAAAGAAAAATGAGATAATTTTATGTGGCGAGTTGTATTCATGTATGCGGTGAGAAATTATAAAATATAGGACGCTAACACAACTAATTCAGTTGTTTTTCAAAGTTTCTTCTCAATGCAGGCACACATCCCAAGAAGATCGTGAGATAGATAAGATGATGAAAAGACAGCGCTGACTTGTAAAACAACTAACACAAGTGGGCGGAAAAAGAGGAGAAAAGTTGAGCAAGTTGACTAATGGTGATTAAAACAAGTTGCTAATTACTGAGAGAAGTCATCTTCCCTCACCTATAAATAGAAGCCAAAGATCAGATATCGAAGGGGGGTCATCAATTCATTCATTTTTTGGCTCAAAAGAGAGAAGAAGGAAGAACACGGAGAAACCACAGGAAGCTGTAATTAGGAGCAAACTTGCGTTTGTAATGTTTTATTTTATAATGTCTTGTTTTGCTCATATGAGCTAAATTCTTCTTCAAGGCTTAGCGAAAGCACCTCATGCGGCGATAAGTATATCATGTAAGCGCATATTTTGAGTTAAATGAAACATTAATTGCTTTCTATTTAGTTGCAATACTATTTTCATTACCAACTCCCGCTTGGCCAGCCGGATGCGATAACAACATGCTAAATCCCTTATAGGTAACACATGCAGAAATCTCTAAATAGAGCTGAAGGATTGGAATTCCATAATTCCGTAAAGCGGAAGCGTGATTGGGACAGATTCGTAATTAATTTTGTTTAATCTAAAATACCAATACATTGGCAATAATATTAGAACTATTCTAAATATATATAAAGGCTAAGCATACAAAAATATTAGATCTAAATCTAATTTATAAAGTAACAAATTACTTACTCTCGTTGACGACTCAGATTAAATTAACCAACTGCGTATGAATTAATCACGAACTAGTGTGAACACCACCACTATGGCTACACCGGTATGACTCTGAGACTTCTAAAGGTAGGAGACGGGTGGGAGTCTAGAGGAAGCCTTGAGGGGAATTCTCTGAGAGAAGGAGAATGAATGGGATGCCTTTCACCCCACCCCAGGGATCATATTTATAGGTAAAGGCCAAAACCTTCTTCCTAATAGGAAAAGGAAGACCTTCTCCTAATAGGAAAAGGAAGACCTTCTCCTAATAGGAAAAGGTCTCTAATTTTAATAAATAATTAATTAATTCCATAATTAATTAATTTCCCTAATTAAATATCATATATTTAATCTTAGGGATTTTATTAAAATTAAAATTAATATGAATCCAATTCATATTAAATTTATTTGAACTCTTTCAAATATTTTCTTTCATAATAGGAAAATGTCTCTAATTTTAATAAATAATTAATTAATTCCATAATTAATTAATTTTTCCAATTAAATATCATATATTTAATCTTAGGAATTTTATTAAAATTAAAATTAATATGAATCCAATTCATATTAAATTTATTTGAACTCTTTCAAATATTTTCTCTCAAGAATTAATTTTTTAAATTAATTCAAAAATTATATTATAAAGATTCGTAAACTTTATATTATAATGCATCAATATATACATTATACAATTCCCCAAATAAATTGAACACTTTCAATTTACAATTTATACTTAATTGTCTCAAGTCTCTTTACGAGCTACCAGTGGGACCTAATGGACCTACAGATCAGAAGCTCCAACGATACGAGACTAATTGGCCAAACTCATTGACCAAGTTTAGTCAACATTCGTTAACTGTGGGTCACTCCACTAAAGACCCACAACTGCACTCGTCTCACTGTAGAATATTTCTGTGTCCATGGATATTGACCAAGCAGTAAGTCAATCCTTCACGTGTGTTCGTAACACCAGCTGGGTCAAATTATCGTTTTACATCTGGGTTACCTCTAGTTCCTTAAGTACCACTGATTCCTCTAATGAACAAGTTGTTTAGGGTCCAACCACTAAACAGGAGTTCCTCCCAGGCTAGGAGAAGATGGCGCGCCTTTGTTCAAGCCCTGAAATCAACTCTTAAGGGAACACACATCTACTTACCCCAATAGGGGAAGGAGTGAATTCCATCTTGTACTGTTATGTTCCCAGCCCCCATTCAGTCTTGCCCCTGAAATGGTAGGCTTATTGAGTCGGCGAACTGGCCACTCTCACCCATACAAATCTAAGGACAATCCCTTCTGAAAGGGGTTCATAACATACTCAGGATTGAGATTGAGTTACCTAGGTCATCCTATTGAAATAGAAACCTAAACTAGTTAACGGCGTTACAACTAGTGGTTACTATTTCGCGGTCCGATCTTATGCAAACTCATTGCATAGGATACCCCCACCCGCATGTCTCCTACATGGATACTTTGGATCATTGCATCTGTATCGAATACAAGGTGGGTCGTATCACATAGTGTCACCAGGATAAGGTACCCAGCCTTATCCCTATACTCTAGACCTTTTAGGTTGTTACTTGGACACTGATCCGCGTATGTCCCCACATACTAGTCCAAGTTTCATTTAAACAACCTTGATCTTAGTTTATTGGATTTAGGGTTTATTAATGCAAACTCGATTATTCAATAACCAAATTACTGAATTACTCAAATAACACTTTATTGAGATCGATTAATTTGTTTCATTTACTATCTACGAGTTTTAGGGCATTAAACCCAACAAGAGCAAGTTAGTGCATGTCATGTAGTCTTGGTAGCATTAAAATACCACTGCTAAAAGATAGTGCATGCATGAGCTTAGACAGTGTTGTGACTAACGCAATCCCTTGTAAGTTTTAGAGAACTACACCTAAAGCATGAACTAGCGAAATAACCAATTGATAGTTTTGTGCTAAACGCATAAGGAATACCAGAAGAGAAACTTATGAATTTTTCTCACGTAGGCATTAATGGATCTGTAGATGCATGAGGTTGCGACCGCAACAGCCTTGATTTTATTCTCCTTGCAGATTTTCCTTTTACTCTCGTCGCATGATTTGTTTTATACACGTATTTATTTTTCAATTACACCAAATCTTTTGTTTATTCTTTTAAAATAGTATCATACGTTTTTTAGTTTAAATCAGTAAATATTGTTAAAAACTTTGTGAATATTCCTTCCTTGTGGATTCGACCCTGGACTTACCAGGTACTACTTGATTTATATCAATTTATACTTGGATTGACTATTATCTACGACTATATTTCTGATCATACTGACGACCAATCACCCACAGATGGTGCCAATTGTTGATGTCAAAATCTGGACAGAAGACTCACCTGACCTTCACGTGACACCAAAAGTGAATTTGTAGAAGTTGGGGACGACGTGACCTGCTAAACCAGCAAGAACCGTAGCACACCGGTGTGGTGTAGGCCACATCGCCTCCGATGCTTAAGTTAGAAAACCGAGGGGAAGCTAGAAAGTAAGGGAGAAGTCGAGAATAAAGTTTCAGAACCCTTCTTCAGTGATGAAGAGGGGTTTAAATACCTTCTCATCCTCCTAGGGTTTTTAGGAATTCAGAGGTGTTTCGGGACGATCCAGGCGGAACCGGGACGGTCTGGGGCATTAGGGACTGAAAGGAGGTGACCAAGCTCGGCCCGTGCAAGCGGGTCGAATGGTCGGCCTCGGCCCCGATCCATATGGGTCGAGCCAAATTGGCCCAACCCTTTGGTCTGGTCTTCCTCTGGGTCAGTTTTCCAGTTCTACCTCTGCCCGCGATTGTCCTCGTCAGCTCCTTGTGCGTCAGCGTGGTCCAAAATTACCTAAAACAGGTAGAAATTTATATAAATTAAATAGATGAAATATGACCTAGGTTTGTTATTTCATTCAATAATTTTGTTTAAAATAATTGACGCAAATAAATTTTATGTTTTTGTTACAATATGTGGGATGAAGGATTCAAATCTCTATCCTCTTGATCGAGAGTTCATGTTTTATGTCAGTTGAACTATGCTCAAGGTGACAATAAATTTTAGAGGGCAGTTGCGAATATAGCAAAATTAACCAAAATAATAGCAAAAATAGCAAATCTTAAATCTATTTGTAAACATGGCAAAAATTAAATCCAACACATGTAAAAAGACCAAAAACTCCTCCCTATCGTTGATAGACTACAATTGTGAGTAAAGTTTATCAATGATTGACTCAATCATAATTGCAATTATTGTTGATCAATTGTTGTTGTACTATTCTATTTGTGATAACAGTCTATCACTGATAGACTACATGTGCTGTGATTGAAGTCTATCAGTGATAGACTCCTATAACAAATAGAATTAAATCACTATTGCAACTATTGATGTAATATATCAATGATGGACTGATAGGCTTCTAACACAATTTCTACTAATGATAGTCTAAGCACAATTGCAACGATTGATGATATAGACTAATATACTACATCAATAGTTGCAACTGTGATTGAAGTCTATCAGTAATAGAAGTTTATCGCTAGTAAACTCCAATCACAACACATCTAGTTTATCAGTGATAGACTTGTACAGGTGGTACACTACATATGTTGTGATTGAAGTCTATCAATGATAGACTTCAATAAACGAAAATATATTTTAAAAATGTTGTATTATTTTGATATTTAGTTGATAGGCTATCATTGGAATGAAATCTATTAGTGATAGAAAGACAAATATCAATATCTCAATGATAGACTACAATATGTAACAGAATTAGTGTCCAAATTGATGATAGACTTCTCTGTTACCTTAACAACATCCTTCAGTGTCTCACTTACACCCCTTCCCTTGCCTTCAGCATCCTTCAATATGTACTTGAAGTTAGTAATAATTGATGATAGACCTTAATAACCATAATTTAAAATTATTACAAAAAAAAAAAAACAAATAAAGAAAAACAGAAACACTCAATATATTACTATATTACCGATAGGTTTCAATATTAGTCTATCATCGGAGAGAAGTATAAATTTATTAGCGATAGACTTCAATATGTGATTTGTTAAAGAAAAATATCAATCTATCAGTGATAGACTTTAATATTTAATCAAGTTTACTGTGAAAATCATGAACATAATATCACACCATGAATGATAAAAAAAACATAGGATTGACAGAGGATATAGACTATATATTAGTCTATCATCGATAGAATTCAATCAGTGATAGAAGTTTGTCACTGATGGACCTGGACTTGAATCAAGTCTATCATATAACTAATAGACTTTTATCACAGTCTATCATTGATAGACTATAAGGGTAAAATAGGAATAACAAAATCTTATTTTAAAGTTTTTTCATATTTGCAAATCTTTTTAAAAATTATTATATTTGCAAAAAAGGAAATCTAGCTGGCTACCCATTACAATTTCCCTAAATTTTATGTTAATCCACGGTAAGTTTTGAGAAAAATCTTTCCTCCAATCTATGGTGTCAAAGAAGGGTAGGAATGGAGCTGGGAAGCTTCTTTTCTTTTTTCCAATTTAAAGAAAAAAAATATTTTAATTTGAAAGATAACAAAGTATTTTATATGAAGGTCCTTGGTCTCTAATTTTGATCACAAGTTATATAATTATATAATAGTTCGTCATTTTTATTTAGATAATGTCAATGTCAGGTTAAAGTTAATCTACAAATTGCAATATCGAGTTTTTTTTTTCAAAAAAATTGCAATATCGAAAATTAAAAGGATTTTTTTTTTTGAAATACAAATTAAAAGGAATCTTTGATCTCATCCACAAAGCTTTTGAATAATTTAAAGATAAGTACGGAAAACAGAAAAGACAGACACGTTCAATCTCGATCAACTTGCCAGACAACCCAAAGCTGATGTATCCTCTTTTCAAAAAAAAAAAAAAAAAAAAAAAAAAGCTGATGTATCCATAAATGTATATAATCATAAATTATGGCCGGCCCACCTATGTAACAAACTTTAACATATATGAAATTAGGTATGTCAAATGGAATACTCCAACATCATAATTTTATAAATGTCCAAAAATTTGAAAATTGATTAGATTTTAAGATAAATTATGTCAAATAGAATACTCTAAGATCATAATTTTATGGGCGTCCCTTGTTCATTTCTCCCTCCTCAATCAATAATATATTTTTATTTTAATATTAAAGTTTACAAGAGATTTATGTTTTTTCATTCATCAATCAATTTTAACTCCTTGATTTTAGCAAAATATTTTCCCAGAATCTTAATTATTATCTTCACCCATATCCGAACCAACCATCTTTCCAATTTATCGTTTTTTTTAAGTTGGTTGTCCATTCTTTTTGTTGATATGACTTGAATCTGATATGATATTTCCGTTTTGGGCTTTTATTTGGGCCTATTATGTTAGGGTTAAGAGTGCTGCCATATATAAACCCTCTTAACCTATTTTTTGCCCTAATCTCTGTATTCTGGATACTCCTCACATAATAAGATCGTTCTCTCCCTCTGCCCGTAGACGTAGCTAACACACCGTTAGTGAACCACGTATATCTGTGTGTTGTTTCTCTTCGCCCTTTTGTTCTTGTTACGTTGTTACTGTTTTCGTCATAACACTTTTTTTTTTGTCCTTTTTCTAGTGTCAAATATATATGGGTTTACTCAAAATAATCCAAGAACACCATTTGATTTTCTGAATAATGTCATTTTTTATTTTCCCTAGTTGTCATAATATATATGGAGTTATTTTGAATAAACGATTATTTGGGCAAATATGTGGTTTATTTAATGTTGTCTTTTCAAACCTCAAGTAAATATGAAGTTTATTTAAAATTATCTGATATATATATTCAATAAATATTCACAAACATATAACTATTTTTTTTATTTAGTGCGGATTATTGAAATGTCACCAAAGAGCACTAAAAAAACAATCATATGCATTGTAAACAATCCTCATTAACACGAGGATGACAATGAAAATGAGAGAAATGAAAGTGGACCATCTCAATTATAGCCAGGCGGATCACAGACCCATCTTGATGAGGATTGGATGGAATCTCCCATTCTATCAAACTCAAAGGTCAAATAAGAGTGTTAAATTTGAAGAAAATTTGATGGGCTTGTAGGAATGTACAGATATCCTAAATATGAACTAAAACTCATAGATGGTAAATGTAAACTATTGACTGTTATCAATAAAGCGTTATTCATTATAATTCTATAAAGAGCTATCGAATTATTGTACTAGTTTTGTCTTAAATAACCCTAAATTCAATAAACTAACATTCTAGGTTTTTGTATGAGTCTTGAACTGTATGTGGAGACATACAGGGATCAATGTTCAAGATACTGTTGGGTTTTATGCTATAAAACTCGTGGATAGTAAATGTAACAAATTAATTAACATCAATAATGAGTTATTGAAATTATTCAATAAGGAGTTATTGAATTTGTTGTTCTTAGTCTTGCAATAATTAACCATAAATCCAATAAACTAAACATCCAAGGTTGTTTTATGAAACTTGAACTATATGTGGAGACATACGGGTGACGGAAGTGATTTGTCGCGGTCTCTTGTCAAATAAATTTATAGTCCACGATTTCTAAAGCTAACTCGAAGCAGTAGTGGTCGGGGTCGATCGCAGGGAACAATCAGTTTATTTCTAAATTCATTTGTGTTTTGAGGTAACAAGATTGAGACATAAAATAAAGCCAGGAAAGTAAATGCTAAAATTAAATGCAACAAAAGTCGGGGTTAGTTGACCTTACCACGAGGATTATGTAATCGGTTCTCAGGATGTAAGTTTGGTAATTCAATCATTGACTCTCTTAATTAAATGAATTATTAACAAATTGTCTAACTGTCACTGGAACCAGTGATTAAAGACCCTAATATTTCCAACCCGACCAATGCATCGAAGCCAAAGCCCTAATTAGATTTCTAACCAATGACGTCTCATTAATAAGAATCTAATTGCATTAAGTAAAAGTGGATCGTTAGATAGACTCATATAAACTAGGAACAACCTGGGTTTATACAATTCTAAGTCTAAATTCCTAGATTTATCATGTTGTTGAGCTAATTGGATCAACATGCCTTTCAACACAATTAATACAATAAACTATTACTAACCAATTTAGCATAACAATTAAACCAAGTCAATCAAATAGGTTGTCAATCTATTCTATCGATCTAATTGTAATTAAAATAGGAATTTAGAACACAACCCACTATAATTCAATAAACTAAAACACGAGGTCTCAAGAATACCAAAACTTACATTTACCGAGTCCCGAGTACAACAATTCGAGCTTAGTTGGCCATAGACAAGCACACACCAAGCTCGAGGCTTGATCAATTGACCCTTAGACTAAGAAAACTTGAAAGAACGCTTGAAAACTAAAGAGGAAAAGTGGCTACAATTGCAAGAATGAAAGATGATTGAAGGATAATTCAACCCTAATACAATGCTACATATTTATAGGAGTATTGAGCCTTGAATTCGTGGTGTTTTGGGACTGAAATGGGGCCTCAAACATGGAAAGAATCGTGAGCAAATAAATTAAAATTCATCTATGGAAAGTCCCTAGTGTCGCGACCCTGTCCCCATTTTTGCCCTAGCGTCTAGATGTTGTCCTCTTGGGTTTTTGGCTTGAACTTGTTGTAGACATGGCGTTGAGACACTGGTTTGGAGAGTCTCGATGTTAGGCTTTGACTCCAAGGGCAATTTGGTCATTTATGCTCCGATTTTGCTTGTTTTAGCCTCAAATTGCCACGAAAGCTCCGCTAAGGACCTATACACATATTATACTCATTTTAAAGCATTTGTCGCAAGGAATTTAGTAAAGATAAACAAATTGGGAGATTGCAAACATATAGCAAATTAGTCCTATCAATGGGGATCAATGTTCAAGTAACAACCTAAATGGTTTATAGTATAGGGATAAAGCTGGGTACCTTATCCTAGTGATAGTATGTGATATGACCCACTTTGTATTCGATACAATCGCATTGATTCAACACGTCCATGTAGTGGACATGCGAGTGGGGGTATCGTATGCAATGAGTTTGCATAAGACCGGACCGCGAAACAGTAACCACTAGATATAACACCATTAACTAGTTAGGTTTTTATTTCAATAGGATGACCTAGGTAACTCAATCTTAATCCTGAGTGTGTTATGGACTCCTTTTTATGACAGATTATCCTTAGATTTGTATGGGTGAGTGTGGTAATATTCGCCGACTCAATAAGTCTACCATTTCAGGGATAAGACCAAGTGGCGGCTGGGAACATAACAACACAAGATGGAATTCACTCCTTTCCATCTTTAGGGCAACTAGATGAGTGTTCCTTTAAGGGCTGATTTCGTGTCTTGAACAAGGGCGTCCATCTTCTCTTGGCCCAAGAGGAACTTCTGTTTACTGGTTGGACCATAAACGGGTTGTTCATTAGAGGAATTAGTGTTATTTAAGAAGACAGAGATAACCCAGGGGTAAAACGGTAATTTGATCCAACTGTCATTACGAACACTCGTGAAGGATTGACTTAAAAGTATTGGTCTTTATCCATGGACACAGATACATTCTACAGTGAGAAGAGTGTAGCTATGGATCTTTAGTGGAGTGACCCACAATTAATGAATATTGGTTAACTTGATTGATGAGTTTAGTCAGTTAACCTCATATCATTGGAGCTTCTGATCTGTAGGTCCATTAGGCCTCCTTGCTAGCTCATAAAGGGTAATTATGAACAATTAGTCTTGAAAGGAATTTGAATAGTTCAAAATCCATTAGGGGAAATCAAGTTAATTGTATGAGATACAATTAATATAATGTTTGTGATACATTATAATATAAAGTTTAATTTAAGATTAAATTTTATGAATTGAGAGAAATACAATTAAATATGATTTAATCGTAGACTCAAATTAAATATGGTAATTAATTAATTGGAGAATTCATTAATTATTTAATTTAATTTAATTTGTTTTAATTAAAAATTATAGGTTATATAGGAGATGTTCATTTAAATATGAATTAAATGAAATTAATTTAATTAATTTAATTTTTTATATAATCAATTAATTATTATTAATTAATTAAATAAATACCTATCCTATTACAACTGGGAAAAGTAATTAATTATTAATTATTGCAAAAATACACTTTTAGTCCCTAAGGTTTGGGTTAGGTTTCATTAGTCCCTGAGTTTTCAAACTCAACAATTTAACCCGTGAGGTTTGGTTTTAGTTTCATTGTAGTCCCTCCATCCATTTTTTCGTTAACTCTTAACAGAAAGCTGACGTGGTTTTTATATTTTCATTAAAAAATATGTTTATTATTATTATTATTTATTATTTCAAAATTTTAATTTAAAAAACATTTTTATTAAAAATATTTTTGTATTTTCTTTTTTCTTTTTTCTTTTTTCTCTTTCTTCCTCATCATCCATCTTCTTCCTTCTAAAACCAAGACCCTATAATCTTCATCCTATTCTTCCACCATTGTCGCCGTCGCTCTACTCCAAACCCCGCCGTCGCCACTGGAACCATCGAAGCCGCCACCTATACTTTATTTTCCTTTTTCTGTTTTCTTCCCCCTTCATTCCTCTTCTTCTTCCTCCCTTTTCTTCTCTCATTTTCTTTTCTTCTCTCATTTTCTTTTCTTCTCATTCCCTTTCGCTCTCCCCTTTTTCTCATAAATCTCGTATTTAAAAAAAGAAAGGAAAACATTTCAGACCTGAGTCGTGCCGCCATAGGTTTTCCAGATTCGAGTTCGTGCACCACCAACACTATTCGTGGGTTTTCAAGATCCGAGATTCGTGAGCGACTCCAGCGACGGGGTTTCATGTTGTTCATGCCATCGTGGGTTTCGTGTTGTTCGTGCCATCGTGGGTTTCATGTTGTTTGTTTCAGATCTGGCTCAGGTTGTTCGTTTCAGATCTGGCTCGGGTTGTTCGTTTCAGATCTGGCTCGTGTTGTTCGTTTCGTTTCAGATCTGGCTCATGTTGTTAACCCTTTCTCTCTCCATTCTTCCCATAACCCCTAGTCTTATTCTCTTTCGATACCAAACAGATCTGGACGACCGAGCAGAACGGCGACCCCCTCAGCAGATCTGAACACCGACGTCAACCCACTAGCAGAATGTCGATGACTGCCGCCGGAGTTGAGCGAAAGAATGGAGAGAAAGAGGGGGAAATGAGAGAGAAAGGTGGGAGAAAGGTGAGGAGAACACCGCCGGAGTTGAGCGCTCAGAGAACACCGCCGGAGTTGAGCGCTCAGATCTACTGCTGATTTGTTGCTTATATCTGCCTTCACTAGCGTGGGTTGCTGCTGATTTTCGCTCAAATCTGTTGCGGAGAGAAGAACACCGTGTGGATTGTCACTCAGATCAGGAACCCCTTTGTTTCATTTTTTTTTAACAATGAAAGAAATCTAGTGGCTTAGGTTTCGTTTCTCCCATCTGAAATCGATTTGAAACAAAAAAAAAGAAGAAAAAAAAAGAAAAGAATGAGAGAGAAGGAAAAAGGGTGATAGCGAGCAGAAATGTCGCTATTTTAGTCTCAATTTATTAAGCTTTTTGGTGCTTTAATCGTGTTTTTAATGAATATATTTAATGAATTTTGTTATTTGGTCCTTAGGAGCTAAGTTGGTGAATTTGGGAGAAAAAGAGTCAAAATTGAAGTAATTTTAGCCCAAATCAAAGCTTGATGCAATTGGTGGCCCAAAGAAGACATCCATGAAGAAAAGACCAAGAGAAATGAAGAAGAAGGCCCAAAAATCAGCCCAAAAAGGAAGCTGAAAAATCTGGAATTTTGGACAGCGTCGAGACGCTTAGCAAGGCAGCGTCGCGACGCTGCCCTTTCTTGTTGCCCAAGCCGCGTGCCCAGCAGCGTCGCGACGCTTAGCAAGGCAGCGTCGCGACGCTACCCCTATTCCAGGCCTATAAAAGGCACCCCTTGGGTGCCTCATTTCTCATCAATCAATCATCAATCAATTCATTCTTTCTCTCTTCCTTAGGCTCCTTTTGGAGCCCCTCTCAAGGCTTTTGAGCCTTTTTGAGAGGATTCTTTAGTGGGAAATATTTTGGGGAATTTTGGGGAGTACCTTAGAGGCTCAAGGAGTAGTCAGCGGGGCTCCAAGCGTCAGCGAGGGGTTTTTCGACGGTCAATTCCTTTCCTTTTATGCTCTTTAATATGCTTTCCCTTGTAATTATTGTGGATATTATGTGTAGCTAAACCCCAATTTGGGGTCTTGAAATGAAATGATAGTCAAAATATTGTTATAATTTCTTGTCTCTTGCCCATGTCCTAATTATTTGTATGGATGTGCTTAATGCTTTACTCAATCTGGCCAATTGTGTAATGATTCGATTCTTAATGGAAACTCGACGGAGAGAAATTAGGATAGATCATAATCCATGCAACTAGTTTAATTGCCCGTTGTGACACCGGGATTAGTTGATTAAACTTATATTCCTAAAATGAATCAGGGCGTAATAATTAATGATTTTTAATAGCGTTAAGGACACTTAGGTTGTTAAAATGAATTAATTACAATTAGGGGAAACCGACAGGAGAACCTATGTGATTAACGGAGATTCTAGGATTATAATTAGTTGGGCAATGAGATAGGATAATTATAGCAACTATTTAGCTAATCATTGATTTTCAAGACCCCTCTTCCCATTTAAAGAAAACTCTTTCTCCACATTTTATTTTTGATTGATCAAATTGTTTTTGTTAATCATCTTGAATTTGAATCTTTTTAATGAAGTGGTCCCTAAATATTATTTCGCCTAAGTATTTTCAGTGCTCAAGAAAATCTTAATTATTTGCTTAAGTTTCGCTTCGCCTCCCTCAGGATTCGATACTCGGAATACTTTCCGTTTTATATTACTTGTGGCCCGTGCGCTTGCGGAAAATCGTACCCACCAACAAAGGGAAGGAAAAAAAAACCAGCTGCCGAAGCTAGCAGTGGAAGACGACTGTCGATGGTTGTGGAGGCTGGAATTAGGTTGAAGGAGATAAGAAAGAAGGATAGAGAGGAAGAAGATGAAGTAAAAAGAAAAAAGAAAAAGATCGATAATTAAAAAAATATCTAATATTTTATTTAATTAAAAAAATTAAAAAAATATCTAATATTTTATTTAATTAAAAAATTAAAAAATATTATTTTTTAATAAAAAATGTATATGCCACATCATCAATCTATTAGTATTAAAAGAAAATTTGACAGAGGGACCAAGAGTGTAACGAAATCCAAACCTTAGGGACTAAAATGTCGAGTTTGAAAACTCAAGGACCAAAATGAAACCTAACCCAAACCTCAGGGACCAAAAGTGTATTTTTCCCTTAACTAGTTAAATCTCTATCCTATTATGACTTTATGACATTTTATATAAAGCACATAATGTCTTCCCAGTTGGTGCACAAGACTTTGCTCTCAAGCAAAATTTCATTCTAAGAATTTCACAAAATTCTAGTGAAATTCTTTTCCCAAAATTCAAGAACACCAAGTCCCACAACTTGGTTCCTAGTCCCAGAGATATAACAGTGGAAGATCTCGATGGCAGTGTCCCTACTGTGATCATATTGCTCTTGGTGGGAGTTCATTGAAGAAACTCTTCAACAAGTAAGTATTTCAGTTCTTTCAATTATTAGATTTAGATCTAATGCATGCTTAGCTTAATTTATACATTGAATCGTTCTGTAAGGATTGCCAAACTGGTATTTTAGAAAACTTAATTAAAATACAAATCAGTCATATATACGCTTCCGCTGGGAATTTAGGAATTCCAATCCTTCAAATATAGCCTAAAGGGTCTATAGTATAAGGATAAGGTTGGGTACCTTATCCTGGTAACACTATGGATACGACCCACTTTGTATTTGATACAAACACAATGATCCAATGTGTTCATGTAAGGGACATTGGAGTTGGGGTATCCTATGCAACGAGCTTGCATAAGATCGGATTGCAAAATAGTAACCACTAGATGTACTTCTGTTGACTAGTTAGGTTTCTATTTCAATAGGATGACCTAGGCAACTTAGTCTTAATCCTGAGTGTATTATGAACTCTTGTTCGTGAGGGATTATCTATTGATTTGTATGGGTGAGAGTGGCCAATACGCCAACTCAATAAGCCTACCATTTTAGGGACAAGATCGAGTGGGTGGTTGGAAACATAATCACATAAGATGAAATACTGATACTTAACAATATAGAGGTAACTTAGGTGTAAAACAGTAATTTGACCCAGCTGGTGTTACGAACACTCGTGAAAGACTAACTTACTATTATTGGTCTATATTTATGGACAAAAAAATATTATGCAGTGAGAAAAGTGCAGTTGTGGGTCTTTTGTGAAGTGACTCACAATTAATGAATATTGGCTAAACTGATTAATGAGTTTAGTCAGTTAACCCGATATCATTGGAGCTTCTGATCTGTAGGTCCATTAGGTCTCCCTGCTAGCTCATATAGGGTAATTAGGAACAACTAGTCTTGAAAGAAATTTGAATAGTTCAGAATCCATTATGGTAAATCAAGTTAATTGTATGAGATACAATTAATTCAATGTATGTGATACATTAGAATATAAAGTTTAATTTAGAATTGTGTGAGTTAGATTTAGTGATTCCAATAGAATTACGACTATGAAAAGGGGTATGACATTCTATATAAAGCACAAAATGCCTTCCCAGTAAAAACACACTTCACTCTCAAGCAAAATTTCTCTCTAAGAATTTCCAGAACATCTTAGTGAAATTCTTTTCCCAAATTCAAGAAGACCAAGTTCCACAACTTGGTTCCTAGTCCTAGAGGTATAGCAGTGGAAAATCTCGGTGGTAGTGTCCTTACTGTGATCATACTGTTCTTGGTGGGAGTTTATTGAAGAAAGTCTTCAACAAGTAAGTATTAAAGTTCTTTCAATTATTAGATTTATATCTAATTCATGCTTAGCTCAATTTATATATCGAATTGTTCTATATGGTTTGCCAATGTACTGATATTTTAGAAAAGTTAATTAAAATACGAATTGGTCCTATACGCTTCCGCTTGGAATTTAAGAATTCCAATCCTTGACATGGAACACCACTTAAGAAGTCAGAAACTTCCCTTTCAGCAAGAAAATTCAAAGGGGGCTGGAATTTATGAACAAGTGGAATAGAGAGAGGCTTAAAAGATCTATAAAAGGAGCCATAAATAGAAAGGAAAAAGAGATTAACCATCAGTCTAACCCGAAAAATCTAGACAGCTTCAATCTACTAAAGCAAGCAAAAAGAGATTTGGAGAAGTTGTTGGAAAAAGAAGAATGTTATTGGAAATTAAGATATAAGGAAGACTGGTTAAAAAGGAGCCATAAAAACACTAAATGGTTCCATTCAAAAGCCTCCCATCGCAAAAGAAGAAACAAAATCAAAGGAATCCTTAACAATAATAGGAAGTGGGTGGAATCAGAAGAAAAAATAGGGAAAACAACTATTGGTTTTTTTAAACAGCTTCTCACTTCCAAATGCCCTCTCAAGAAGAATCTAAAAGAAGTGTATGAGGCCATTAGTATAGGAATTTCTGAAGACCAAAGAAGAATGCTTGACAAACCTTTTTCAAGAGAGGAAATAGAAACAACCCTTAAAAGCATGAATCCAACAAAATCCTCGGGCCCAAATGGAGTGCATGTCATGTTCTTTCAAGGATACTGGGATATAGTAGGAGAAGATACAATTCATGTTTGCTTGGGGATCCTTAACAAGGGGGAAAAAGTGGACCCGATTAATAAAAACCTTATAGTTCTCATTCCTAAGACTAAAGACCCAAAAAGAATGAATGAGCTCAGACCCATCAGCCTTTGCAATGTTGTGTACAAGCTTATAGCTGAAACGTTTCCCAACAGACTGAAAAAAGGTGTTTCATTCCATCAAAGCCCCCTCTAAGTCAACTTTTGTCCCCAGAAGGCATGTTTCGGTAACGTTCTGGTCATTTTTAATGTATTCATGCCCTGAACAATAAAAGGAAAGGAAAAATTGGGTTCTTAGTAATTAAGCTTGACATGAGCACGATTTACAATAGAGTGGAGTGAACTTTTCTGGAAGAGATCATGAAACAAATGGGCTTTAGTGAAGAGTGGATATCAAAAATCATGAAATGCATATCATTAGTCAGTTACTCTATTATCATAAATGACACTCCTCAAGAATTTTTCAAGTCAAGTAGGGGGCTCAAACAGGGGACCCTCTTTCCCCTTATCTCTTCCTTCTCTATGAAGAAGGCTTCCTAGCGCTTCGAAAAAGAGAAAAATCTCTAACCTATTAGGATTTCAGGTTAACCGATTTTTCATGACTCTTATGAACATTTTCTTTACAGATGATAGCTTGATTTTCCAAAAAACATAGAGCAAGGAGCTTCTAACCTTTAAAAAAATTTTGCACTTGTACGAGGAGGCTTCGAGTCAAATGATTAACCTTGACAAATCCTTCTTTATGTCAAGCCAAAACGTGAGCAAGGAAACTAAGGGTATGTGTGAGAGAATGCTTGGAATCAAAAGTATTCATTGGGTTACTACCTAGGAATGTTGTCTCAACCAGGAAGAAGCAAGGGAGCAATCTTCAAATGAGTAAAAGATAGAGTCAAAAAGTTTCTTCAAGGGTGGAAGGAAAATTTTTTTCTCTCTCGAGGGAAAATAAGTGCTCAGAAAATAAGTGGCTCAAGTCATCTCTGTTTACACCAAGAGTTGTTTTCGATTACCTAACCCCTTTTGCTCTAATATTGGCAGGTTATGCACAAAATTTTGGTGGGGAACAGTGGGGAAAAAAACAAAAGCCACTGGAAGAGTTGGAAGAAGATGTGCTCCAACAAAGACTTCGGGGGAATGGGATTCAAGCAACTCTCTTCCATCAATCAAGCATTGCAAAGTAAAGCTAAAGAACAATTAGAAATTCAAAGAGCCTCCTCCACAAGTTCTTGAGAAGTAGATACTTCAAATATGAGAGTTTCCTCAAGGTCCAGATAGGGAATAACACCTCTTTAAGTTGGAGGAGCATCTATTGGGGCCAAGAATTCTTCAAGAAAGTATATAGGTGGAAGGTGGGAAACAAAAATTACATTGAAATTGACAAGGGTCTATGGATCAATATGAAGGGATTGAATCCCACAGCAGAAGCAACTGAATGCGTTGTATTTCAATTAATCAAAGAATATGCAAGTGGTAGAAGAAAAAACAGAACAATTTCATGAAATACAAGTTAAGTCATCTAACTACAAGGAAGGAAAATTACTTACAGAGAGAGATTCTTTTCTAGAGGAAACGACAATATGATAGTTCAACCATCCCTCTCTAAAATACAAACTATCTGTATTTATGAGGGAGAGAAATGAGTTAACTCCCACTCTCCTGCGTAATTTTAGGATAGTTTTAATTAATTAATTAATTAATTAAAAAATGTAATTAATCAATATATATTAACCAAATTAATAAATAACCTAAAGTATTAATTTAATCCATTTAATTAAATCATATTTAACTAAATTAAATTAATTAATTTCATGATTAATAAAATATCATATATTTAATTAGCCATATATTGGAATCATATTCAAATGTATATCTCTCTCATAACCTATAGTTATAATATGAATCCAATTCATATTAAATTTAAGCTATAGTTTACAATAAATCCAAATCATATTAATTTATATTTGAACCCACTCAAATATATTATTTTCTCATGGATTAATTTTGAATCATATTCAAAATTAACTTTATTGTAATGCCTCGCGTTTCCAAATCAAATCATTTGGACAATTGTTGAGCGTTATTATTCTAACATGGATAATTAGAATTTAAACTTAGCCTTGGGTCATTAAATTAAATTTCTATAACTTAGGGAAAATAGATTTTTAATTAAATCTTTAATTTCAAAGTTTGGAGGTTTAATATTCGATATTTATTTTAAATATCAAAAGACCCAAATCCTTAATCAATTGGGTTATTTTCTCTCCCAAATCTTTTAGGAGTTAAGTTTGAGTTTTTAAAATAAAATCCTAGTTAAGACCTTATTTCTAATTAAATTGGGATTTTTATTCTTAGGTTCTATTTGAAAGAAAAGAAAAGGAAAATAATTAATCAAGAAAACCCCAAAAGCCCTAATCTCATTTCTTTCTCTCTCTTTCCCCTTCATCTTCACGCAAGAAGCCACCAGCCCCCATTGTGATTTCTTCTCACCAACCAACACCCACGAACCGTCGGAGATTGATCGCCGTCGTACCGTCGCAACCCAGCCTTCAATCTCGTCGCCATCGCAGATCTCCTCCAGTTGTACCGTCGTCGCCACCCTTCTTTCTCTCCCTCTCTTCGTGTTGTCCATCAACTGCAAGGGAACCCAAAGCTCGAGTTTTCTCCTTCATTTCTCGCGCGGTAATATCTATTCCTCTCTTTCGTTTTCTCTATTTCATTCAGCAAACCCGGGCATTGTTGTCAACAATACCGCAAGTGCACGGGCCGCAAGTAATATAAAATGGAAATATTCCGAGTATCGAATCCACAGGGAGGCGAAGCGATAATTAAGCAAAACAATAATTCCTTGAACACTAAAAATACTTGGGGGAAATAATATTTAGGAACCAAACCATGAAACCAAAGTGAAGCAATTAAAGATTAAAAACTGATCAATCAAGGAAATAATAAAATATGGAGAAAGAGTTTTGAGTGAGAAGTGGGGTCTTGAAAATCAATTAATAGCTAAATAATTATTACAATTATCCTATCTCGTTGCCCAACTAATTATAATCCTAGAATCTCCGTTAGTCACATAGGTTCTCCTGTCGGTTTCCCCTAATTATAATTAATCCATTTTAACAACCTAAGTGTCCTTAGCGCCATTAAAATTCGCTAAATATTACGCTCTGATTCATTTTAGGAATCTAAGTTTAATCAACTAATCTCGTTGTCACGATAAGCAATTAAGCTAGTTGCATGGATTATGATCTATCCTAATTTCTCTTCATCGAGTTTCCATTAAGAAACTGATCAATATACAATTGGCCAGATTGCATTCAGTATTACGAGCATCCATACAAATAATTAGTAAAAGAGGCCAAGAGATAGACAATTATAATAACATTTAACTATATATTTTCATTTCAAGACCCCAAATTGGGGTTTAGCTATACATAGCTATAATATCCACAAGATATACAATGGAAAGCATAAAGTTGAGCAAAATAAGAGAAAAGGAAATGATCCTCGAAGACCCCGTAGCTAGCACTTGGAGTCCCTCCGAGCACTCCTTGAGCCTCCTAGAGTGCTCCCAAAAGCTCCCCAAAATTTTTCCACTACTAATTCTCAAAAAGGCTAGAAAGCCTTGAGAGAAGGCTCCAAAAGAGCCAAGGAAGGAAAGGAAGGAAAGGATAGAGAATTGATTGATGAGAAAAATGGGCACCAAGGGAGGCTATTTATAGGTCTGTAATAGGGACAGCGTCGCGGCGCTGTGACGTCACCCAACTTGTTCGCCAAGAAATGGGACAACGTCGCGACACTATGCCTACAGCGTCTTGACGCTGTGTGGTTTTCAGACCAGTGGGCATGGATTTGGGCTTCAATCTTGGCCAACTTCAATTCTTTTTGGATCTCTTCTTCATGGTTGACTTCTTGGGCTCCCCCTTAGACCCATGGTAGGATTTTAGGCTTGGATTGCTCATTTTAGGGCATTTTTCCACCAAAAATCCATAAAATGCTCCTAAAGACAATAGCAAATTATTTTAGATTTCTTCAATAAAAACACAATTATAGCGCTCAAAAGCTTAATAATTTAGGACTAAAATACCGACAATTCTGCCCACTATCAGGCATAAGTCTTCTTTTTTCTCTCTCGGTTTTTGGCCAGGACCCGCGCGATTTTGCCTCTGTCCAATGGGATTTTGACTCCGTTTTGGATCGTTACGGCGTTAACGATTCCGGTGAGTTTAAGCACTTACCCATTCTTGGTTAGTGCTAGAATTAGAATACCCATGTTGTTTATGCGCTGGAAATTTAGTTTAGTGATGAGTTTCTGATCTACAGCGTCGCCTTTGCTCCAATCTTGGGTGTTTCGGTGTTGTTTAAGCGACTCCGGTAAGTCTAGGCCCTTACCCATACTCATTTAAACCTTTAATCAAGTTTAAGCAAATACCCATTTCGTTAGGTGTTGGAAATTTAAGTTAATATTGAAATTTCTATTCTGCAACGCCGTCTAAGTGATCGATTAAGTTCGAATCACTATAAACTTGAATACCCACTACCCGAAGATCATTCTTACACGCTGTGCGAGGTTAGAATAACCCGTCTAGTGTGAAAGCGGGTTCGTTTGGGTGAGTTTCATCGTTGTTCCAAGTTTAATAGCTTTAGAGTAGTGTTGTCCAACCCTTGTAGGTTCTTAAATCATGAACTAATGAATTTTTACTTGTTGTCCGTGGTTTAAAAGCATGCTAAATTGATTCTCATTAATTATCTAAGCCTTAATCTCATTGCTTAATCTCTAGGAGCCCTTAGAATTCCTAAATGTGACATTTTACTTGTTGTCCAACTGCTGAAAAGCCTTGATTATAGTCATTCGGTGAATACCCATTGCCTGTTGTGCCTTAGACATGGTTGCCCATGGTCTAAGGGTTTTGGGTTTTTTATTTTGGAGAATTTTGAGTGGTTGTCCAGCAAGGAAATAGACTTTCCTTAGTTGATTTAGGCCATTCTAGCATGTTTAAAGTATTCAGTAGGTTGGTTCTAATTTTTTAGAAGTTATCCTTGTTGTTTAGGAGTTTATCTGGATCTTTTGAGCTGTTTAAGGAGTTCTTTAGGAGCGCTCGTAAGCTTTTGGTAAGAAGTTTCTATCTGGTTGAGTCTGTTTGACTGCATGAGCATGTTTGTTGTTTACTTGTTTTCTAGTAAGCTATGTGGTTGATTTATAACTCTTGATATGTGATAGGCATGTTGTTCTAGTTCATTTTAAAGCATGATGATCGGTTGGTGTTTTAAGCATGTTGTGTTATCGCTTTTGGTCTATGTTGCATGTGTGTCATGGTTGCATAGTTTGTGTGCTCATGGAGAGGTGATTTGGGTGTGTGTGCGGAGCGTGACGCGGAAATCACGTGTTAAGATTGCTCTACATGACGTGGAAATCATGTTATTGGTGTGGAGCGTGACACGTAAATCACGTGTGGGTTGTGAGTGCTGATGTGCAATTTGCTAACCGCAAGTGTACGGGTCAAGTAATAATATAGTGTTTTCGTGTAAAACGAGTGTCGTCCTCTGGATTGGTTTTCTAGCAAATTAAGTACCGTGAATACTTTTGTCCAATTTTATTTAGGGAGCAAAACATAAAGATAAAGATAAAACTAAAGACAAAAAAAAAAACATAAAATAAAGGGTGGAGACTCAAATGGAAAGATTCTTAGGGAATTGATTTCATTCATTAAGAATGAGGATTGATTAATAGGAATGAATTGACCGTGCAATTATTCTACAAGCCAAGGAAGCTTTTATCACGATTACCTCTCCCGAGTATAATTGATTCTCATGCATATAAACTAACTTGATATCCCTATCTAAGTTCATTAACATGCAAGGCATTATTCGGTTCGGTCCTTGTTATGCTTCTAAAGATATTCCAAATCCCGTCAAAAACTTAGAATTTCTACTCTAGTCATGCAATTAAACAAGGTAAGTCTTAGGCCAAATCCTCTCTCCCGAGTTAGATTCAACACTTAAATCATTCAATTAGTGATCAAGTAATTGAAAGCATTAAACACAAAATTGCATGCATAGAATAAAAGCACATTCATACCAAAAATTAATCCAACAAACTTAAACAATTACATCAATCCCTAAGACAAACAACTAGCAATTCATAGTCTTTAAACCATAAACACTAATTGAAAGGAAAGCCATAAAAACTACAAGAGTTAAGGGAAAGAAAAGGGAAAACTCGAATCCGTCGAAACCGGCACGTCCCCGTCACGATCTCCACGTCTTCTCGCTTGATTCCCGCTCCTTGGCCTTGCCTTTAGCTCCCAGAAAAGGTCTCTAGTCGAAATTAGGGCTAAAATATCACCAATTGGGCTCCCCAAATCCGTAGCTGAAAAGAGGAATTTATAGAAAATCTGCAGGTAGCGTCGCGACGCTGTGTACATAGCGTCGAGACGCTAAGGAGACAGCGTCTCGACGCTGTCTCTGTTGCCGCCCAATTCAGAAAAGGAAAGGCAGCGTCCCAACGCTGGCCTACGGATGGCTCTCTTTTGACTTCTTCTTGGTTGAATCTTTTTCGTTCTTTAGCCAATTTTCATGTCTCGAACATGTATTTAGCTCCAATTTCTCGATTTAACTCCGAAACATGATTCCTACAAAAAGAACATAAAAATGCATAATTTTGGCCAATTAAATATAAAAGACTAGCTTAATTAATTAGGGAAACATAGCTAGCTATGCTCGCTATCAAATACCCCCAAACTTAAGCTTTTGCTAGTCCTCGAGCAAACTACAAATCAAACATACAGTAGAAGAATGGATGCAACAATCATGACTCAGTCCTCCAGGCTCAAAAGTCAATAGTCAAGCAAGCAAGAGACATGCACATAAGGACCAATGAGGGAGACAAATTAAAATTTTTCCAAAATTAACTTGCACAAGCGAGATCTAACTCAACAAGATCAGACTCTACTAGCCCGGGATTGGATTATTAAACTCTCAGCTCATCTTCCCTCTACACTGGCACTAAGGTTTCACTAATGAGTTAATGGAACAAATTAGTTTGTTTTTCTCCATACTTAGGTGCTTTTAATTAACAATTGAATTAAGCATGTATATGTGGCACTAGCTTTCACACACCCATTGCAGGGACCCTTAACCTGAGTTTTCTCTGGTTGGCCTAACTGATCACAACAGGGGTAGCTCTTTTTGCCTTAATCTTTATTAAACATTGCATTGCGCGCATAAGTCATGACTTTTTTTTTTTCCAAATTGTAACAACAAGAATGATTTTTCTTTATGAGCATGATAAGCATATATTCTTTTCTTTCCTCATAAGCAAGATCAAACATGCTAATTTGCAAAAAATGAACTCTTTAGCTCTTCCCTACACCTATCGAGGTGACAACAAGCATATGAACCTAATAATTCACTCCTAAGCATTCAAATCCAAAACTAGCCAAGACAAATACTCTACTCATGCAAGACATCTCCTAGAAAAAGTTTAAAAAATCTCCCTTTTTGGGCACTCATGCTTACAACTCATCGAAAGTTTGAAAATTAACAAGAAAGCCTATCCTAGGACATCATAGCCATGCAAAAATAGCATCCAGAAAACAACCATATGCTCAATTCAAAGAAAGCTCAAAACTATAGCCCGAACTCAGATGCTCAAGGGCTCCACAAACAAACATGATAATCCACCCCCAAACTTAAAGCATGCATTCTCCTCAATGTATAAAGAAAATAAAGCATAATCAATCATGAGAACAATAAAAGAGTAGGAGGAGTGAACGATACTGCCCTGGAATGATGACCTTTTCATGATTGCTTGGCAAAGACAAGAGCACGGGAACTCCTACAAAACAAAAACAACAAGACATAAAAAACAATAACAAAGTAACTTGGGTTGCCTCCCATAAGCGCTTGTTTATCGTCTCTAGCTCGACGTGCTCGTGCAGTCTGTCAAGGCACATAAACATTCTCGTATTTCTTTGGACCATTCTTTCTTGAATCAATAAAACTCACTATTGCTAGCAAGCTTACCAGCTTCTCATGGGCTCCTGAAATAAAACTATTTTTGGTATTTTTGACTAAAATAAACATAAAAGGAGAAAGATCAAAATAAAGAGACTCTGACTCTAAAACTGACTCGTGAGAATAGAAAAAGGAATAATCAAAATATACAAAGGATGGAGAAGATAAAACAGACGAAAGCTTTTCAACCTCAAACTCTACCTCCTGAACTTCCTCTGACACTACAAGCTCATTTTCTTTTTCTTCCTCACAACCATGTTCTTGATAGGTGCTCCAACTCTCCAATTCATCCTCACTACTCATGGAACTCACCCCTAACTGCTCATCCTCATCAAGATCGAAAGAACTACGCTCATGAATGGGTGCCAATGAATCATCGGCCACATGACTCACTAGACAATTTATGGAAGTGGATCCCACCTCACTAACTTCCTGTGGAGTTTGAAGTCCTCTTATGATTTCATCAAATTTTAGACTCTTGGCTCTAGACTCCTCAATATAATTTTGAACTGTACTTTCCAAGGAAGACTTTTCTTTTAAAGGGGTAAAACTTGAAGATGAAAAATTGGAATATGGTGTTGAATAAAAAGTCATCCAATTAAAGCAACAATAATAATTAGGCTTTCAATCAAACAATAACCCAACAAGAACAAATGACAAAGATTCAAACAAAAAAAAAAATCTAATATGGAAAAAATCTAATATGGATAAATCTAAATATGGAAAATATAATCTAGAAAAAGGAAAGAAAATAACCTAATATTGAATGCAAAAATAAATATAGCAAAACACAAATAAGGAAACTAACAAATAAGGAAAAACTAATCTAAAAAGGAATAACAAGAAACAAATAAGGAAAAGATTACACAATTAAAAGAAAAACTAAGCTAGAAAAACAAATATGGAAAGAAAAACAAATAAGGAAAAAATGCAATCAACCTAAAAAAGTAAAAATACACCCTAAATTAAGATCAAACAATTTTTTCACAATATCAATCTAGCTAAATGTGCCAATCCCCGGCAACGGCGCCAAAAACTTGATGTGCAATTTGCTAACCGCAAGTGTACGGGTCAAGTAATAATATAGTGTTTTCGTGTAAAACGAGTGTCGTCCTCTGGATTGGTTTTCTAGCAAATTAAGTACCGTGAATACTTTTGTCCAATTTTATTTAGGGAGCAAAACATAAAGATAAAGATAAAACTAAAGACAAAAAAAAAAAAAACATAAAATAAAGGGTGGAGACTCAAATGGAAAGATTCTTAGGGAATTGATTTCATTCATTAAGAATGAGGATTGATTAATAGGAATGAATTGACCGTGCAATTATTCTACAAGCCAAGGAAGCTTTTATCACGATTACCTCTCCCGAGTATAATTGATTCTCATGCATATAAACTAACTTGATATCCCTATCTAAGTTCATTAACATGCAAGGCATTATTCGGTTCGGTCCTTGTTATGCTTCTAAAGATATTCCAAATCCCGTCAAAAACTTAGAATTTCTACTCTAGTCATGCAATTAAACAAGGTAAGTCTTAGGCCAAATCCTCTCTCCCGAGTTAGATTCAACACTTAAATCATTCAATTAGTGATCAAGTAATTGAAAGCATTAAACACAAAATTGCATGCATAGAATAAAAGCACATTCATACCAAAAATTAATCCAACAAACTTAAACAATTACATCAATCCCTAAGACAAACAACTAGCAATTCATAGTCTTTAAACCATAAACACTAATTGAAAGGAAAGCCATAAAAACTACAAGAGTTAAGGGAAAGAAAAGGGAAAACTCGAATCCGTCGAAACCGGCACGTCCCCGTCACGATCTCCACGTCTTCTCGCTTGATTCCCGCTCCTTGGCCTTGCCTTTAGCTCCCAGAAAAGGTCTCTAGTCGAAATTAGGGCTAAAATATCACCAATTGGGCTCCCCAAATCCGTAGCTGAAAAGAGGAATTTATAGAAAATCTGCGGGTAGCGTCGCGACGCTGTGTACATAGCGTCGAGACGCTAAGGAGACAGCGTCTCGACGCTGTCTCTGTTGCCGCCCAATTCAGAAAAGGAAAGGCAGCGTTGAGACGCTCCAAGAGCAGCGTCCCGACGCTGGCCTACGGATGGCTCTCTTTTGACTTCTTCTTGGTTGAATCTTTTCCGTTCTTTAGCCAATTTTCATGTCCCGAACACGTATTTAGCTCCAATTTCTCTATTTAACTCCGAAACATTATTCCTACAAAAAGAACATAAAAATGCATAATTTTGGCCAATTAAATATAAAAGACTAGCTTAATTAATTAGGGAAACATAGCTAGCTATCAAGTGCGGAGCATGACGCTTAAATCACGTGTGAGTGTGTGTTGCACATGGCACGTAATTCATGTGTTGGGTGTGAGTGCATTACATGACGTGGAAGTTATGTGTTGGTGCAGAGCGTGACGCGTAAATCAAGTGTTAAGTTGCATTGCATGACGCGTAATTCATGTGTTTTGGTGCGTCGCATGACGCGTAAATCATGTGTTAAGAAAGCGAGCATGATGCAGAAACCATGTGAGTTGCATAGCATGTTGTGTGTTCATGAGTCATCTTGTTGAGTTAGCATGAGGCTTGATGTTTAGTTCTCGCTTTAAGAAGCATGAATAGTTGTTTATTATTTTAAAAGTATGTTGGATGCGTGTGTCGAGCATGATTGTGATGTTTATTGTTCGATGGCACATCGGGTGTGAGCTGCTTACCAGTATCGTGGTTGTACTAACCCCCTCCCCTCTCTTCCCCCAATATTTTTAGATGATGCAAGTGAGTTTGCATACGATGAGCCCGATGGTGCTGAGGAGGTGCACGAGGAGTGACTCCATGCCATTGGTCTAGGCATCCTTGTTTCCAAGTTTTGAATACCTAGTTTTGTTTTAATTATTATCCTACTCTTCTAGTTTTATAGGATAGTGTTTTATGTTTATTTCAGTTAAAGGCTTGTCTAGTTGTTCAAAGTTGAGACGTTAGTCTTAGTTATGGTTAGCTTCATCTTTAGTTTCAATTCCTTTTTATTTAATAAAGTTATTCTTTATCTAGTATGTTGCGTTTCTATGGTTTGGTTCTGGTTAAATGAGAATGCGAGATCTGACTCGCTAGATTGTGGTAGAAGTTCTGGTGTGTATTTGTGGTGCGTAGTTGTGGGTTGTTTGGATTATAGAAGTGTGTTTTATGCTTAACAGGTGTTGTGAAAAATTTGGTTTAGTCCTACGTATACCGTTATGCTGCCGAAATTTTTGGTGCATTCGATTAGTTTTGTTTAGGAGTTAGTAATGTTCCTAGGATTATTTTTAAAATCCTGGGGCGTTAAATTTATATTATAATTTATCAATATACATTATATTAATTGTATCTTATACAATTACCTTAAATTCCCTTAATTAATTTGAACAATTCAAATTCTTTAAAAAACTAATGATCTTGATTACCTGTTACGAGCTCGCATGAGACCTAATGGACCTACATTTTAGAAGCTCCAATGATTCGAGATTAATTGATTAAACTCATTAATCATATTAATCAACGTTCATTAACTGTTGGTCACTCCCCTAAAGACCCACAGCTGCATTGTTACATTGCAAAATATTTTGTGTCCACGGATTTAACCATTCACAGTAAGTCAAGCATTCATGAGTTGTTCATAACTACAGCTAGGTCAAATTAAAGTTTTACCCCTATAATTACCTCTGGCTCCTTAAGTACCCCTGGTTCTCTAATGAACAACCTGTTTATGGTTCTACCATAAAACAAAAGTCCCTCCCAGGTAAGTGAGAGGGTGGGACCCCTTGTTCAAGTCTCGAAGTCAGCACCTAAGGGAACAACTCATCTACTTACCCTAAAGTCGAGGAGTGAATTCCATTTTGTGAAATTATGTTCCCAACTTCTCATTCGGTCTTGTCCCTAAAATGGTAGACTTATTGAATCGGCATCTCGAGCCACTTTCACCCATACAAATCAAAGGACAATCCCTGAAGGGACGAGCTGTCAAATAAATTTATAATCCACGACACTATAACTATTTTGTAGAAATAGTGGCCGAGGTCGAACACAGGGAAGGGGACCTAGTAAGTGCAGAATTTTGTGCTTATAGAACAGGGGGGTTTTACGAAGAAGGGCAAGCAAAAATAAATAAATGTTGAATTTAAAAGAGACTAATCAGTCATTGTAGTAAAACTTTGGAGAAACAAAAAATGGTATAATAATAGCCGAAGCTACTTCAACATGCTCAGCTTTTGTCTCTACTATTATGCACGGTGAATCGCATGCATCAGGCTCAGAATCTAAAGAAAATTCAAGCTCAACTTCACTGACCTCATGGTGATTTTCTTCTGATTTACCTTCTTGCTGCTTTGGAATCTGGACTTCTAGCTCATGGAGAGAGGTAGCCATTTAAATATTCTCCTGCTTCTTAATCTGACTCAGGCCTTTTCACGAGCTTTCATTACGAGGAACCGATAATTCTCTGCCATATTTGAAATTATCTTCCTCGCTTCACTAGGTGATTTGTTAAACAGATCACCACCACTCGTTGCGTTGAGCAATCCTCTATTTTCCAATGTCGAACCATCATAGAAGCTCTCGATCAAGGAAGACTTTGTCATTGGAAAATGAGGACGCGCACATAAACCATTGAAGCGATCCCAATACTCGTGAAACGCTTCCTCTGATGCTTGGGTGATGTATATGATCTCCCTAGTGACGTCAAGGTCTCCAAGAGAAAGAAGGTGACTCAATTCTGAAGCTGATAGACGTTGCATCATGTACTCGGCCATAATCCTAGCTTATCACGTCGAGGTTATGCCGATTCATCATTAAGCTGCAAAAAGAAAAAGAAAAACGCACTAAAACTCAAAAGACACTAAAAACACAAAATCCTAAAACCACTAGAAAAACGCACTTCCCCGACAACCATGCCAATTTTACGGGACGAGCTGTCGGGACTCGTGTCAAATAAATTTATAATCCACGACACTATAATTATATTGTAGAAATAGTGGCCTGGGTCGAACATAGGGAAGGGGACCTAGTAAATGCATAATTTTGTGCTCATAAAATAGTGGGGGGTTTTTGGGAAGAAAGGCAAGCAAAGATAAATAAATACTGAATTTAAAAGAGACAAAACAAAGCATGAAGATGAGAAATAAAACAGGAATCAATAACATGAAAGGGATCGTTGGATTGGAATTTCTTATATTTGACTCTATTTCGTTTGACTTCCTAGTTTTCTCTAATAATTATTCTATGCTGATTTCATTAGTCCGATCGACTTCTTGATTATTCGGAGGACCCCGTACACTAACATGTGCTAATTAACTTGCTAGCCGTGAATTCTACAACTAACAACATTAATTAATTTATTCTTTATCGCTCGCCACCCCTCATACATAAAATAGCAACCATCCGAGACCTCACAACGGTCACTAAATTATATCTAACTAATTTATAATAAGCAATTTCACAATCACCTACTTAAACTAGCCGCTTTGGGATCGTGGGTCTGGAATTGTATTAACTAAACTTAAATGCAATTCAAATATAATTCATACAACCTTTAACATGCATCTTAGGCCTATCAAGGGTCGTCTCACGTAGAGAGTGGCTTGCCTCAACCTAGTGACTATCTAAAAATAACTGATTGAATACACAAGCGGTAATCACATATGGTCGTCAATCCTTATAGACTAGCCTCATGTATTGGTTTAAACAGGATAACATGCAAAACTTAATGCCAAGAAAGCAAGAACAATGCAATGAACGTTAGAAAACTCAGCCAATCTAAATAGAAATCAAAGCAAAATCTCAATCGAACGATCTAAATGAGTTTAGCTACTCATAAACGAAACAAAAACACAAATAGACATGAAAGAATCATTGAAATATGACCTAAAAAGGTCTACAAAAGTACTAGAAAGTAAAAGAGGCGAAAGAAATCGTAAAAAGACCAAATTTCTAACCTAATGGCGGACTAAACCGATACTACATATTTATAGAAATCATCGCAGCGTCGAGACACCAAGGTCAATGTCTCGACGCTACGAACTTTATGCTCTGCCTTGGTTTTGCATCGGCATCGAGACGCCAGGGGCAGCGTCTAGACGCCATCCTTGATTCTTGTCTTGTTCTTTTATTTCTCGGTCTTTTCTCATTTCTTCTCGGTATGGGGCTTCAATCTCTGGCTTTTCATGTCGTTCTTCAGGCCCGCTTCAGTACAATTGGGTCTTTTCACCTCCTCGCCGTCTAAGTGATAAGGGTAAAAAATATACCTATTTTACCCTTATATTTAGCTCATTATCTTGTCAAAATTATATGTTTTAGATCAATTTTGTTGTTCCCGAGCTCAAAATATGTTAAAGTTGATAAGTTAAGAAGTTGAGAGTCACATTTGTTAAATTATGCTCATTTGTGCTTAAAAAGACTCAACTTGTTGAGAATTTGACTAAGTTTGTTGCTGTGCAGAAAAAGCATAGGAAACTGGAATTTGCCTAGAAATGCAACCGCATTTCTGGGAAGGCCAAAATGAAATGCGACCGCATTTCTCAAAAAACATAGGCAGTTTCGAGTCTACCGCAGGTCGTTTTGAATGAGACTTCTTCGCACCTAACCGGCTGTTTTGACCCCGAAACCGACTGGGCTACCTACCAGCACCTATTTTGCAGCTCCTCAACCACTTCCAACATTATATAAGCTCATGATTCGAAGTCAAATTCAAGCAGAACTCATTTGGAAGGAGAGGGTGGTGACAGAATCCTAGTTGACGCCTATGAGTAGGGATGCCCGAGGTCCTTCTTAGATGACTAAATTCTAACCTTAGTTAGACATTAAACCTTAGGGTTTGTATTGATTTTCACCCATTCCCACTTTGTAAAAGCGAGAGAGTGGAGTGTCGAGCAAACTCTAGAAGGATTGGATAAAATAGAAAAAAACCCTAGTATTTAGCTACTATCATTATTTCCAGCTTGTGTTACTTTTCATTTATTTGTATTCTTTACATCTTATTTTAAATGAAAAGGTATTCATTTGCACTTTATTATACCATGAGTAGCTAAATTTCGTTGAGGGGTTCAATATGGTGAATTCCCTTATGGTTCAATAGCTCGAAAGTGTTTTATTTGGTTAAGTATTGTTGAATGCATGTCATTCTTTATTGAATATCATTCTGATCTTGCTGAGTTTAACTTGATCACTTAGACTTTCCATGCTATGTGAGTTTGATCTCGAAAGGGACAAACGATATCGGTTCTCATCAAGGTGATATAGGAGAAAAAGCTCAAAAGAGATTGTTCGGTGGTATAGGGCAAGCTGCCTAAGGCACCCTATATCAACTATAGGGTTATAGATTGCATTCGTGAATTATCTATGTCGAAGTCGAGTCACGGAAATGTGCATAACGGTACTCGCTTAGCCTTCTAACGGTTCTTGGGAGCAAGGCCAAATAGAAGTTAAATCTGACCCAATGCATTGAATAGACTTAAGTTGAATAATCCATGATTAAGGTTATTGTCTTTGGGATGAATCTATATTGAATACCTCGTTTTATTTATTGTTGTTATTCTTTATTCATTTACTTGTGTTATTTATTTTTCTAAAAACCAATAATCAATCATTTCTTTGCTTACCCATTTTAAGTAATCATTTGAGCAGTTTCTTCTTCAAATCTAAATTTCCAATTTAGTCGTCGTGGGATCGATACCCTTGGAATACTTCTAAGGTTTTTATTACTACGTGCGATAATGTATACTTGCACTAAGGTTGGCTGAATTATTCATTATTATTATCTATCATCTTATCTCACATCCATCATTGAGCCTCTGTCACACCACCAAGACACCGAGATGGCTCCAAAACTCCGTAATTGGCCCGAATTAACACCAAATTAGCGTGATTGGATCCCGACATTGCCTAAACTTAAAGATCCTGTAAATAAGACAAGTAAAGCATAAAATAACTCTAACATGCTTAGATTAGAGCTGATAAAATAAGACTTTTTAGGTTCTATCAATCCCACACAGACAGAAGTCTATAACTCACTCAGAATTAAAATCGAGTTACATGGTCATCGTATGAAATAATAATCTAGTGAGTTAACGGAGTTTACAATTAATTATTAATTATTTTGTGGTTCAATCTTATGCAAACTCATTGCATAGGATACCCCCACTCGCATGCCTCTACAATAACAATTTGGATCAATTTGTTCGTATCAAATACAAAGTGGGTCGTGTCCATAGTGCCACCAGGATAAGGTACCCAACCTTATCCATATACTATAAACCCTTTTGGTTATTACTTGAACATGATCCCCTGTATGTCAACTACATACTTTTCAAGCTTCATTAAATAACCTATGATGTTAGTTTATCGAATTTGAGTTAATGAAATTCTAAAATATACCTCAATAACAAACATTATTGAATAAATAAACTTGTTTACAATTAAAATCCATGAGTTTATGGCATAAAACCCAACACAATAGACTGGGCAATCACAAGCCTACTCTGACAAAAGAATCCCTAACAAAGTAAAAAGTTTAATGCCTTGTGGATGATATAAAACTCTCGGAGGGAAGAGCTAATCTACCAAAATTTCCCTCCCCAAGATGCAGAAAACATTCTAATTCCACTCGAGGACAAACACTCAAAAGATGAAATCATATCACAATCCTATAAGACAGGGATCATCACTGTCAAAAGTGCTTACCATTTGGCTATAGGGCCCAATACAATAAATGAAGTCTTCCAATCAAATTCCAAAAAAAAAAAAAACTTCGTTTCTTTGGAAGAACCTTTGGACAATCAATGTGATCCCTCGGACCAAAGTTTGTGCGTGAAAAGTGGTCAACGACATCATTCCCAACAAGGCAAACATGAAGGAAAAAGGGATGCACCTTAATTCTCTATATTCTTTGTGCACGAAAAAAGAGGAATCTTCTACCCACTTAATTTTGGATTGCAAAGTTTCAAAGGAGGTGTCGTTAAAAGTATCTCCTAACTCTTGCCTTTGTTTAATTTTTGCAGAAATTCTTGGACCTCAATGGATCATTGAGACTAGATTGTGGATATCCTGAGCAAAGAAGACCTAGAAAATGGGATCCTGATCATCTGAAACATTTGGTCATTTAGGAACAAAGTAGCATCGGCCAACAGAAAAGCTATTCCAAATCTCCTTCTCAATCAAATTGAATCATGTATTACAAAAAGGGAAGAAGCTTACCTCAAATCCCAAGACCAAGGAATTAAATGAGTCAAGCAAGTTGATATCCCCCGAAGCCGAACCACTAGAAAATGAACGCAGGTGCTTCTTGGAATAAAAAAGTAGAGGAAGGAGGAATTAGCTAGGTTGTGCTTGACTCGAATGGTTCTTTAATCTGGTTTGGAATGCATCAAATTAGAAGATAATAGTACATCAAATCATTGGAAGACAAGGCAATATTGGAAGGGATCAAGAATATTGTTGATACCTGCTGTAGGAACTGCACTCCCCTTGAGGTTTAATCGGAATCCATGGAGGTGATTAGCATGCTCAATGGGACCTCAGAAGTCCTCACTGAGAAGAAAAATATAGTTGATATTATCATCTCACTTTCTTCCAATTGGATTAGGTGACCTTTAGTCATTGTAGGAGAAATCTCAACAAAGTTGCCCACTGTGTAGCAAAAAACGTGTGTTCTCTTGTTCTTTTTTTTTCATACCAGTGGAGTTTCTCTTCGTGGGAATTTGGGCAGGTGTTTTGGGCCCTGGGTTTTCCAAATTGGTTAATCCCTCAAATTAATTAGAGTAGTTGTATCAGTCTTTATCCTTTAATGATATTATTATTTAAAAAAAAAAAGAGAAAAGATTGAATAGTTTCCATTCCATTGATACCCTTGGTCTTGATTTTTATGCCCTAAAACTCGTAGATAGTAAATATAAACTATTGATTGTTCTCAATAAAATGTCATTTATTGTTATTCTATAAGGAGTTATGGAATTATTGGTTGTTTTGTCTTAAATAACTCTAAATCCAATAAACTAACATCCTAGGTTGTTGTATGAGTCTTGAACTGTATGTGGAGACATGCGGGGATCAATGTTCCAGATACAACCTAAAGGGTCTATAGTATTGGGATAAGGTTGGGTACCTTATCCTGGTAACACTATGGATATGACCCACTTTGTATTTGATACAAACGCAATGACCCAACGCGATCGTGTAGGAGACACATGAGTGAGGGTATCCTATGCAATGAGTTTGCATAAGATCAGACCGCGAAATAGTAACCACTAGATGTAACTTCGTTGACTAGTAAGGTTTCTATTTCACTAGGATGACCTAGGTTACTTCGTCTCAATCTTGAGTGTATTATGAACAACTGTTCGCAAGAGATTGTCCTTTTATTTGTATGGGTGAGAGTGACCAAATCGCTGACTCAATAAGCCTACTACTTTGGGGACAAGACTGAGTGGGTGGTTGTGAACATAATCACATAAGATGGAATTCACTCCTTTCCTACTTCAGGGTAAATAGATGAGTGTTCCCTTAAGTGGTGTCTCTGGGTCTTAAACAAAGGGCCCTACCCTCTCACTGGTACGAGAGGGGTTTCTGTTTAATTGTTGGACCATAAACAGGTTGTTCATTAGAGAAGCACTGGTACTTAAGAACATAGAGGTAACCAAGGGGTAAAATAGTAATTTGACCCAGCTGGTGTTACGAACAGTCATGAAGGACCAACTTGCTGTTATTGGTCTATATCCGTGGACAAAGAAATATTCTACAATGAGAAGAGTGCAGGTATGGGTCTATGGTGGAGTGTACCCACAGTTAACGAATATTGATTAATTTTGTTAATGAGTTTAGCCAATTAATCTCATATCGTTGGAGCTTCTGATCTGTGGGTTCATTAGGTCCCACTGGTAGCTCGTAAAGGGTAATTGAGGAAATTAAGTCTTGATTGTAAATTTAAGTGTTCAAATTTAATAAGGAGAATAATATAATGTATGGTGATACAGTTAATTTTGGATATGATTCAAAATTAATTTGAAGGATTTTATATATTAGTTTTAATATGAATTGGATTCATGTTAAAACTATAGGTTATGTGGGAGATGTTCATTTAAATATGATTTAAATGAAATAATTAAATTTGATTTAATTAATTGTTGATTTAATTAATTAATTAATTATTAATTAATTAAATAAATCTCAATCCTATTACAACTGGGAAGAGTAATTAATTATTATTAATTAGTTAAATATATTCCTAACCTATTACGAACAGGAAAGGAATATGACATTTTATATAAACCATTGAATTCCTCCCCGTTGAACACACTCATTTCACTCAATTCTCCCTAAAATCAAGAAGAAGGTTCCCATTGCCTTGGCCTAAAATTTCACAGAGATTACTAGTGTTTTTCTGTGGTAGTGTTTCAAGTTATTCATGATTTTTTCTCAAGCAATTGGTGAAATTAAACTGAGTTGTTAACGAGAGTAAGTAACTTGTTACTCTATGTAAATTAGAATGAGATTTTATAGTTTTTTCAGCATGGTTAATCTAGATATACAATATATTATGAGTGTATGTATGTTGCTAGTGTATTGGTATTTCATGATTCTAAATTAACTGTGAATTGTTCCTGAACCGCTTCCGCTGCGCCAGGACCACCGTCCCTGCACTTGGTAATACTTGTATTTACAGTCAATCCTCACCAACTGCAAATAGATTTCTTTTTTTAAAAAAAAAAATCCTCAATATTCGCTAATCGTCTCTCAGTGTATTTGACTGACCCTCTAGACATGCATTTTGAAATTTTTCATAACAAAATCAGTGAGAGGAAATGAGATGGAGTATAGGAGGCTAAGGAGAGACGAAAGAGAGTTGAAGATTGTAGGAAATTGAATGGATAGCAAGGTTTCAAACAAAATAGATTGTTTGGAAAGATGGAGAGTTTCAGACGACGTGGGTTGCTTGGGAAGATGGATGGTTTTTTATTGATTCAAAAAATGGTGGCAAGTAATTATATTCTCAATTTGGCACTTTCTCATCAGTGAATGGAATTGGTGGCTTAACTAGTGTTTTTTAAATCTTTCATTGTTGTTCATTTTACATGTTAGTGTTCTTCATTTTTGTGTTTAACAAATTGATGTATGTATTTCAATATACTCATATTTAAATTTATGTTACCATTATTGATCTTAGACCTATTTTCATAAGACTTTGTGCGTATTTGAGTCGTTCTACAGGTAGATGTATATATTCCAGTATACTCATATTTAAACCTACCATCTTGTAATCATAGGTCTAACTATGATTACATACGCACAATAGAAACTACCCTGTAACGCCCCGACTGTCAAGATAAAATTCTTTTCGAGTCCTAAGTTAAAAAAAAAAAATCAAGTTTAATTAAATTTCATTATTCGTATTAAAATATATTGAAATTTTGTCGGGATTTATTAACTTCATGAATTCTCGATTTCTTTTTAGAATTGAAAGGAGAAGGTTTGATTTTAGAGTTTAATTGTAGGTTTTTCAAGTCAATTTGGGCCTTATTTGTTACGTAAGGAAACCCTAAGTGAAGGTGTTCATATAACACATGCGGAAGCAATTTTAGGATCGGAGGCACTTAACTACATCAATTTTAGAAAATGAAAACATGTTGTCCAAATACCGTAAGGAGAGAGCAGAATTTTACCAACCTTTTGGAGACCGATTCAACAACTCCCTTTGATTCCTTTGATCACGAACGGTGTGTGGACCACCTCTAGTGTCTTCCCTACTATTCTTCGGGCCAAGAACGACTTGTGGGAGTCTATAAAGATAGGGAATGGGAACGGAATGCTTGAAAGTTCAAGCACAAGAGAGATATATGGAGATCGGAGAGTTTGAGACCAAAATCCAGCAGCATAACAATATGGAAAATGGCTCTACTACCTTTGAGTCTGATTCATACTCCTTATATAGACATCTTCCATGCAAAGAGAAGCCTCATGACACTAGACACATGGTGAAATTGCAACTCAAAGTGGATTCTAGGTGTTTAATTCACAACACATGCAACTAGTGCATGGTTGTGTTGTTTTCCACTATGCATCAACATGCAAGAGTGGGAATGCCACTAAATCCACTTAAAATTGAATCTAAATTCTCTATTTTCAGCTTGCAATTCATTCCTATTTCAATTCAAAATTGAAATTAATATCTAGGCAATTAATTGGTACAATTCCAAGTAATTTTTACATGATTAATCCAATTAATCTTTATCACCTAGTGCCATGAATTATATATGATTCCTAATACATATATATGGTATTCAAAACACTTTTAAATACTCCATCTCTCATTTTCTAATTTAATTCATAATTAAATTATTGTGTCAAACACAATTTACGATAATACCCGTTTTCTCGATTTTGAACGATTCAAAGCTTCCTATCTTTTTGTTCTAGGCTTTGTTCCGATATGAGCTAGTAGGGGGACCTAATGGACCTATAGATCATGGGCTCCAACGATTCGAGGCTAACCGACTAATCTCATTATCCAAGCTAGCCAACATTCGTTAACTACCGGGACACTCCACTATAGCCCGATAGTTGCACTCCCCTTACTATAGATATATTTCCGTCCACTTGATTTAACCATGATTAGTAAGTCAATCCTTCATAGGTTGTTCGTAGCTATAGCTAGGTCAAAAAGTCGTTTCACCCCTATAGTACTTTTAGTTCCTTAAGTCCCACTGATCCTCTAATGAACAATTGGTTTATGGTCCAACCATAAAACCGAGTCCCTCTCGGGCCAATGAGAGGGCGAGATCCCTTTGTTCAAGCCCCGGAGTCAGCACATAAGGGAACAACCTCTCTACTATCCCTAATTCGGGTAGGAGTGAATTCCTTCTTGCATGACTATGTCCCTCCTATCCCTAAAATGGGAGGCTTATTGAGTCGGCGATACTGAGCCACTCTCACCTATGCAGATCTAAGGATAAGCCCGAATAAACAGGAGTTCATAGTTAGCTCAGGATTAAGTTCGAGTTACCTAGGTCATCACATGAAATAGTCAGTCTCGTTAGTAAACGGTGTTATAAAGCGAGAGCGACTTATTTCTCGGTCCTGGTCTTATGCAATTATGCAAGCTCATTGCATAGGACGCCCCCACTCGCATTTCTCTACATGGACGATTTAGGATCACATCGTCTATACCAACTATAAAGTGGGTCGCGTCTCATAGTGTCCCCAAAATAAGGTACCCAACCCTATTCCTATACTATAGACCGTTTTGGCTATTACTCAAGCTTGATCCACTTTTATGTCTCTACATAAAGCTCAAGTGTTCATCCTATAGCCATGGATCTTAGTTTATTGGATTTGGGAATTTATATTTGCAATTTACTTTATTTAGTAATAACTTTACTGAATTAGTCTCGACAACGCCTTTATCGAATAAGTATATAATTCGTTTAACATTCACTATCTACGAGTTTTAGGACACCAATCCCAACACTAAGTGCATAAATAAATAAATAAATAAATAAGTTAATTTTCTTATTCTTCAACCTCACGCATCGCAACCCCTCTCCCCATCTTCCTTCTCATGTCTCTCTCTCCTCCAGCTCTCTCTCTCATGCGCTATTGCGTCCTAGTACCTGTCGGACTCCAATGACGACACAAAGCTCCGCTGGTGTCGTCGCGTTCTGTTAGCCGCAACTCGAAGTCGCCGCAACTGCGTTTTCATTCGTCGTGACCCCTGAAATTGTGACCTAAGTTGCCCCCAGTGTTCCTTGTCATCGCTGCAACCTTGCCAGAGTCAGATTTTCAGCCAGACGCTCAATCCCTGCGGGTTGGTTCATGCAAGATAGATTTTGGTGAGTTATGGTGTTGTCTTTTGTTCGATTGAGGCTTTGAGTGACTTTCTTTAGAAGTTAAATTTACCCATATGTTTCTTGGACCAGTTTCTGACCCTGTAGCTTGTCTCTGCCGTTTAAATTCGATTTTTCGACTCTTAAACTGTTGTCTAGCAAAGAAATTACTAAATTGGGTGAGTTTTCCTATTCATTTGAGTTCTGATTAGGATTATTTTGTTAGCCAAAGTTGACCAGTTCTTTATTGGACTCTTTTCAATGTTACCCACCCTATTTCAAGTTCATAATTGCATATTTTTGCTAATGTTAAGTGTTGTCCAGCAAGCTTTTGAGTCGTTTCAAGTAGATTTTGTAGGTAAGAGTTATTCTAGAGTTTCTCTATTATGTAAGTGAAATCTTTGAAGTTTAAAGAAAGGATTGATTGGGAAAATTTCATGGTTTCACTTGGGTAAGTAAGCCATTAAGCCTACAATTTAATTTTTCAAGAGGAATATTTATTTTCTAGAAAATTATTTTGTAGGTTGGATAAGGAGTTTGTTGGAAGAGGTTTAAGCAATTTGGTTATTTTAACTGATCAGCCAGGTAAGTGGCTTTACTGTTGAAGTTTTCAAATGGGAGCATAGGTTTGATTTTTCCAAATTTCATGTGTTTCATGAGTTATTTGAATGTGTATATGTTTATGTAAAATTTTTGAAGTATGAAATTATTTAGTTATGAATTTTATTATGAATGTTTGCAAATGTTGAGTTTTGCAATTTTCTGAGTGGGTGGTCTCTTGAAATTTTCATAATATGTATGAGTTTAAATGACATTTGAGTTTCTTAAATTTTGGAAGGATACATGAAATTGATTTACTTAAAGAGAGGCCTACACATGACTTAGGGATATGAAATTGATGTACCTGAGTCGCAGTTCATGGAATTGACATTCCTCTATAGGTAGCCACATGGAATTGATGTACTTTAAGAGATGCCTACATAGTACTTAAGGACATGGAATTGATGTACCTGAGTTGAGGTTCGTGGAATTGACGTTCCTCTATAGGCAACACATGAAATTGATGTGTCTAAGATATGCATGAAATTGATGTATTCTTAGTAATTAAAAAGTTTACAGAGGAATAATTTTAGAGCCAACAAAATGTGATTATTATTGATTTTAGAAGCATGCAAAGGCTTGACTCAATCTCAACAGTAGGGTCACTTACTAAGTATTTAAAATACTCATTCTTTTCTAAAAATATTTTTCAGGTAAAGGCAAAGGCGTACTGGGCAATTGATTGAGGTTGTTGGGATAGCCATGGGAGTCTAGAGAGCATTGCTTTCGTTGTTTGAGTTTCCGCATTCAAAGTTATTTGTAGATTTCTACGCTTGAATTCAAACTTTAGAGGTCATGAAAAGTTTTGTTTAAACTTAGGATTTCTAGACTTGTTACTTTGTTTTGACTATGGGATCTTGATTATCTTTTTTTTTAGGTGTTGTTCCTTTCATTTTTATTTTGAAATATAGATGTTCTTTACATTTTTTTGGGCCTCCATAGCATGCATGAGTATTGAACCCAATTAGTTTGCTCTTCGAGTCGGGTTCTTACACCCAATGCATCATTATCGTGTTCATATGTAATTACCATTGTTGACCCCATAAAACTAATTTCATAAGTCTCTATATACATTTTAGTAGTTGAAACTACAGTACCATTAGACTAGCAATTAGTTTTAAGATAAAAATACACTTTTGGTCCCTGAGGTTTGAGTTAGGTTTCATTTTGGTTCCTGAGTTTTCAAACTCGACAATTTAACTCTTGAGGTTTGGATTTTGTTTCATTTTAGTCCCTCAATCGATTTTTTCGTTAACTCTTAATGGTTTGCTGATGTGACACTTATTTTTTTATTAAAAAATATTTTTTAAAATTTTAAAAATAAAATAATTTAAAAATATATATTTTTATTTTCATTTCCCTCCCATTTTTCTCTCTCTTTTCTTCTTCTTCTTCTTCTTCTCAACCACCACCATCATCATTTTCTTCTTCTTCTCAACCACCATCACCACCACCACTAAGGTCACTGTTGTCGCAGGTCACCAGCGACATTTTTTTCCCTCTCTTCTCTTCTCTTCTCTTTCCCTTTCTTTATATTGTTTTAATAAAAAAGAGGGGAAAAGAGGGAGAGGGAGGAGGAACATCCTCCTCCCATTTTGCGCAATTCGTTCCGGCGACGGGAGGAGGGAGGAAGTTCCTTCTCCCTCTCCCTCTTTTTTATTTACAAAAAAATGTAAAGAAAATGAAAGAAAAGAAAAGAGTGAAAAAAATATTCGTCGTCGGTCGCCGGCAGCCGACTGCTGGCGACCGATGTTGATGAAGAACAAGGTGTTGAAGAAGAAGGGGGGAGAGAGAAATAAAACAATAATAATAATAATAGTTTTTTGTTTTAACATATCTATATTTTTTAAAATTCAAAAACATTTTTTTTAATAAAAAAAATAATGCCACGTCAGTGAACTGATAGTTTTTAACGAAAAAATGGATGAAGAGACTAAAATGAAACTAAAACCAAACCTCAGGGGCTAAATTGTTGAGTATGAAAAATCAGGGACCAAAATGAAACCTAACCAAAACCTCAAGGACTAAAAGTGTAGTTTTCCCTAGTTGTAATTAATGTCACATGTTACCATTTATTCTTGTTTGGTAAGATTATTTTTTTCTTCTCCACATATTTCTCCTTCTCTTTATTCTTGTTTTGTTAGGATTGTTTTTTCCACCTCCACATATTTCTCTTCCTTAATACTCTCTTCATTTCTTGTTTATTAAGATTATATTTTCCTCCCTCGACATATTTTCTTTCTTAATACTCTCTTCATTCTTATTTGTTAAGATTTTTTTTTTCTGTTTCTCTCCATACTCTTCCCTTTCTAGGCCTTCTTGTAGGTGAATTAAAAGGGTAAATCTTATAAACTAAAATAAAAATAAATATTTTAAATTGTTCTTTTCTCTCTTTCTTCTTTCTCCCTCCTACCATCTATAGTTGTCATTGTTGATGATCAAATTTGGTCCGAGGGAACTCACCTAACCTTCACGTGCCACCAACGGTAAATTTGTAGATGACGGGGAAGATGTGGCCTGCAAAACGGTAAACCTGCACATCGGTGTGGCCGGTGTGGTGCTTGCCACACCGGCTCCGATGCTTAAGTCAGCAAGCAGAAGGATGTGAAGCAAGAAAGTAAGAGCAAGAGGAGAGTTAGAGAATAGAGAGTAGAGTTTGGGGATAGAATTTGGATCTAGGGTTCGCTTCTTCTCTTCAGTGATGAAGAGAGGTTTAAATACCTGCTCATGCTCCTAGGATTTTTAGGAATTCGGAGGCATTGCGGGACAAACCAGGCGGAACTGGGGCGGACAGAGGCTACAGGGACAAAATGGAGGCAACTGAGCTCGGCCTTAGCCCAGCAGAGGATCAGGCCAAAAGCCCGATCCTTTCGGCTTTGGCCCGACCCTTTGGCCTGTTTTTCCTTTGGGTTCCGTTTCTTGGTTGTGTCCTTGGGCTAGTATCGTGTTGTCCTTGTCAGCTCCTTGCATATTGGAGTGGTCCAAAATTACCTATAACAGTCATCATCTGTCATTGTCATCTTCTTTGTTCTCTTTTCTTTATTCTCTTATTCTTCTTTTCTCTTCTTCCTCTCTACTTCTTTTTTTCTCCTCTTCCTCCTCCTTTCTCTCATTTTCCATGTTTATTTTATATATATATATATATATATATATATGAAACGAATCAGGTCTAAGTTCATCCTAGATCTAACATTTGGAACGAGGAAACACGTCTCAAATCTAGAACAAACACCTTAGATCGGGTTGTTTTAGATTTATTTTTTTGTCTTTTTTATTTTTTTTTTTAGAAAACGTGGCGAATGAGTGAAAGAAGGAAGAGGGAAGAGAAGAATAAGAAGAGGAGAAAAAGAAAGAAGAGAAGAGAGGACGCGGAAGAAAGAAGAAGAAGAGGAAAAGAAAAAAGATGAATGGAGAAAATGACGAATGATAATGGCCACAACAATAAAAGGAGGAGAAAGAAATGAGGAGGATGGAGGAGAGAGATAAAAAAGAGAGAAAAAGAAGAAAAAGAAAAAAAACATTTATTTTTATTTTAGTTTAAAAAATATATTTTTTATTAAAAACAATGTCACGTCAGATTTTATGGGTTAGAATAACGAAAGTTTGATAGCGCTGGACAATAAATTATTTTTACAAATCTTAAAGGTTAAAATGTTGAGTTCGAAAAGACAATGACCAAAATGCTATCAAACTCAAACTTCAAGAGATTGGGGTGTATTTTTTTTTTTTTTTTTTAATTATTTGTATAATAAACATGTGGGGGATATATATTTGAATTTCAACACATGTAAGCATCTATAAATATCTACTCTTTAAACTGCATATGCTATCTAAGAATATTTTGATAATAATTTCCCTTCCTACTGAGAGAATTAGTTAAGTCAGTCGTTTCTCTTTGAAAAGGTATGGCCTTTTCTCAAGTTCCAATTGTTTCTTCTTCCACTATGAAGGCCCGAGATATCCCTGAAATTAAACGGCCCATTGCAAAATTTCATCCCAACATTTGGAAGGATCATTTTCTTTCATTAAGCTCTCATGATGTGGTAAATTAATCTATCTTAGTTGATGTTTATATTATAGCAACTTATTTATTGTGTGCTTAATTTCAATCCATTATTTCATTTCTTGATTTTTGTTTTAAATTTTAGAAAGTAGACAATGACATGGAGGAACGTGCAGAACAGTTAAAAGAAGAAATAAGGAAGATATTAGTTGCTTGCACGGCACAACCTTGGGATAAGCTAAAGTTGGTTGATTCAATCCAACAATTAGGTGTATCTTATCATTTTGAAAATGAAATCAATCACATCTTAGGGCAAATTTCTCAGGCTTACAACGACTTCTTGAGTAATGATTATGGAGATGATCTTAATACTGTTGCTATTATGTTTTGTTTGCTCAGACAACAAGGTTATAAAATTTCATGTGGTAAGTTCAAATAACTCTTAGAGATTATTATCATATCAATTATGTTTTATTTTGTTATCAGTTCTACAATTTGGAGTTGATGATAAAATTTACTTCAAAGCCTCATATTAAAACAGTCTAAAAAATTAGAATTGGAGAAGATTTTCTCTCATCTCCATTTAGTTAACTTCAAATTTTTTTTTTTCTCTCTCTAAATTTTGGCCAGATATATTTACAAAGTTCACAGAAAATAATGGAAAATTCAAAGAATCACTTGTGTATGATGCAAGAGGAATATTAAACCTATATGAAGCCGCACAAATGAGAGTGCATGGAGAAGAGGTGCTTGAAGAAGCTGTTGATTTTACCACGAGACATTTAAAAGTAGTTGCAGCAAATTCAAGCTCTTCTTTTGCAGCAGAAATTGGCAATGCTTTAATAAGGCCTCTAAGAAAGACCATTCCAAGAGTGAGGGCAAGGGAGTACATGGTCATGTATGAACAAGATCCTTCACATGATCATGTCTTGCTTACCTTCTCAAAATTAGATTTTAACTTATTACAAAAGCTTCACCAAAAGGAGTTGATGGCAATCACAAGGTACACATGAATTTCTCTATTATTGTCTTTCATTCCAAATGTCTAAGTATGATAGGTGGTTGTCCAACTATTTGGATAATTTGAGGATGATAAATATATGATATTATTAGCAAAACTATATGAAAGTTAGGTCCCGTTTGGGATTGCGTTTGCTAGCGTAACAAGCTATTATGGGAGAATCTTAACAGCCTAAACTGTTTGCTAAAACATATTATTAATTAATCTATCGAGAATCACTTTTTAGTTTATTCTACCGTGCAAAAGCTCTGGATACCAGCTTTTAGATTTAGCTTTTCTAAAAATCTATCACATTTTCTAACGATTTTTAAATTTCAAATTTATCCTTTTTATATATATTTTACATATGCTCACTTTCATATGAATAAAAATTTGATTAATTCAATTTTTATAATAATTATTTTTCTTACATTTTTATCAAATATTTTAGATTAATTAAACATAATTAGATGCAATTTAAATTATACAAACTTTTAAATAATTATCTTATAATAAATTATAAATTAAGTATTAATAAAAAAAATATTTGAAATAATAAGTCTGATCCTTATAATTAAATCCCAACAATTTAGTATTAATTTACCAAACACTGGAACTAGTTTTTTCTAATTTAAAATTGAAATTTACCAAACACTATTTTACTTCATTTCAAAGCTGATTTTTCTAAAAGCAAAATTACCAACAATTATTTTGAAAGCTACTGCAATCCCAAACTAAGCCTTAGTCTTTGAAATATTTATTTTCCCAAATTATTCATTTAATTTTAAAATAAATAATTAATTATTCATTTGTAATAAACAAAAAATAATAATTGATTAACTAAACATATTTACTTAATATTTATCAATAAAATTTTATCAAATTAATCCAATTAAGTTTTTATTGAAATTATTAGTACATTTATAATCAAATATGTTTAATTGAATAATTTTAATTAGCTAATTTAATTTAGGCTAAGGATTTATTTTTCTATAATTTTCGTTATTTATTCGATCAGAAGTAACCATTGTCTATTACTTATAATTGATTTAATTTATATTAATTTATTAATTCATAAATTAATGTATCATAATTATATGAAATTAATCACATAAATCAAAACTGACATAAAGATGTACTGATAACCACGAGTTCTGTGGTTCGAATCCTCCACCCTCGTATTGTAAAAAAAAAAACACATAAATCAAACCTAAACACAATTATTCTTGTAAAAATGCAATAACATTCCGGTGTACAATCAAATACAACAATATATGATTCTCAAAAAATATTATTTTCTAGTACTTTTCCACAGTGATAAAACCTTAACTAAATTTTTTTCAAAAAAAAAAAAAAAAACCTTAACTAAAACAGTACATTTTTGCATTTGGTCTCTGAAATTTCAAAAAATAGACCTTTTTAGTCCATAAATTTTGAAAAATAAGTTGAAAAGGTCTTCCATATTATTTTTTTCACACACAACACACAACACACAACACACACTAACAACACACACTATTCACACACAACACACAACACACACTATTCACACACACACTATTTAAACACACACTATTTACACACACACACTAACACTATTCACACACACACACATTTTTTACTTTTAAAATTTTTATTAGTTAGATAAAACCGTTTATTTATTTATTGATATTTTTTTCTAAAATATCTTACAATATTTAAATTATAACTGAACTATTATATTTTTTACTTTTAAAATTTTGGCAAAAATACATTTTTAGTCCCTGAGGTTTGGGTTAAGCTACACTTTGGTCCTTGAGTTTTCAAACTCAACAAAAATACCCCTTAGATTTGAGATAAGAAGTAATTTGGTTCATGTCGTCCAATTTGCCGTTAAACCCTAACGGATTGCTGACGTGACACCATTATTTTAATAAAAAAAATATTTTTTTAATTTTCTAAATAAAATTATATTAAGATATAATAAATATTATTATTTTATTCTTTTTCTTTTTAATTATATCTCCTTCTCTCTTTTACTTTTCCCCTTCTTCTCCACTTCATCTTCTTCCTTCTTCTTCTTCTCCAAATTTTTTTTTTAATCTTCTTTCCCTTCTTTTATTTTCCTTCTTCCTCCCCAACACTGTAAAAAAAATAGAAACGAAGGGGGTTTTCCCCCTTCGATTCCGGCGCCGGAGAGGGAGGAAGGAGGGACCTTCCTCCTCTATTTCCGACGGGAAACGGAGGAGGGACCTCCCTCCTCCGTTTCTCGCGTCGGAGACGGAGGAGGGAGGTCCCTCCTCCCTCTCCGGTGCCAGAATCAAAGGGGGAAAACCCCCTTCGTTTCTATTTTTTTACAGTGTTGGGGAGGAAGAAGGAAAATAAAAGAAGGGGAAGAAGATTAAAAAAAAAAAAAAAAATTGCCAGCTGCCGGTGGTCGCTGGCTGTCGACAGTCGGAGCTATGAAGAAGAAGAAGGAAGAAGATGAAGTGGAGAATAAGGAGAAGAGATAATTAAAAAGAAAAATAATAAAATAATAATATTTATTATATTTAAATATAATTTTATTTAGAAAATTAAAAAAAAATATTAAAATAATGGTGTCATGTCAGCAATCCGTTAGGGTTTAACGGCAAATTGGACGACAGGGACCAAATTGCTCCTTATCTCAAACCTCAAGGATATTTTTGTTGAGTTTGAAAACTCAGAGACCAAAGTGTAGCTTAACCCAAACCTTAGGAACTAAAAGTACATTTTTCCTTAAAATTTTTATTAGTTCGAAAAAACAAAAGATAACAACCGTTTATTTATTTGTTGATATTTTTTTCTAAAATATTTTTCAATATTTAAATTATAATTGAACTATTATAATGATAAAGAAATACCATAATATGACTTAGCACATTAATTATAATATGTATTAAAATAAAAAGCTCATTATATTTTTATGACATTTCTTTATTATTCTAACAATTCAATTATAATTTAAATACTAAAATATACTTTAGCAAAATTGTGTATACTAAATTAAAAAGTTGGTTATAACAATCTTATAATTCAAAATAAAAAATAATAAAAAAAAACAGGAAAAGTGCATTTTATAGATTAAATTAAATGGTTCATATTAACCAATATAAATTTTGATTTTTTAAAGAAAACTGAAAAAGATGAAAGGAAAAAAAAATTACTGTACTTTTTATCTTTTAAAAAACAAAAACTAAAAAATAAAAAAACTTCAACACCGAGATTCATACCTAGGCAAGCAGTGAAGAATGTAACGTACACCACCATACCAGACAAATAGATTTGTTTCAATCACATGGAGGTTGTCCTTTTTTTTCTCGTTTAAAACAACAATTTATTAATAATAAGTTTTAGAATAACTACATTTTAATAAAAAGTTTTAAACAATACCGTATTAATAAAAAAAAAAGGAAAAAAATACACTTAGGTTTGGATTAGGTTTCATTTTGGTCATGAGTTTTCAAACTCGACAATTTAGTCTGAGGTTTGATTTAAGTTTCATTTTCCTCCCTCCATCCAATTTTTTGTTATTAATAAACGGATGATTGACGTGACAACAATTTTTTTTATTAAAAAAATATATTTTTAAAATTTTTAAATAAAAAATATTTTAAATACTATATATTTTTTTTATGATTTTAGTTTTTAGTTTTTTCTTTTTTTCTTTTCCTTTTTCCTTTTTCCTTCTTCTTTCTCTTTCCATCTTCTTCCTCTAACAACCCTAATTACATCTCTACTACCACCGTCCACCATGGCCGCTGATGGTTCGCCGTCGTCGTCAATGCCGGTCACCAGAAAATTTTTTATTTTTTATTTTTCTCTATCTCTTCTTTCTTCTTCCTCTTTTCTTCTTTTTCTTTTCTTTCTTTTCATTTGGTTGGGTTTCTTTTGAAATTTTAGAACCCAGATCTCTCTCTCCCTTCCTCTTTCTCTCCCCGCGTGCTACCGCCATCCATTCCTTCACCATCTCCCTCCCTTTCTCTTGGAATCTCAGTCTAAAACGAAGGGGAAATCCCCATCGTTTCAAATCTGGAACAAAACCCAGATCTCGGTTTCGTTCCAGATCTAAAACGAAGGGGATTTCCCCTTCGTTTTAAACTAAATCGAAGAAAAGAGGTTGCTTGCCGGAGGGGAGGAAAACCTTGGACAGAAAAAGTGGATGAAGAAGGAAGAAAACTTCAGATCTTCTTCTCGCGGAGGTGGGCTGGCCGAAAATTGCAGAGGCTCGCGGAGGTGGGATTTTCACGAGCAGACGTCTCATTGCTCCCTTTTCTGCTTCGTGCGGTGGGTTTCGTTGGCGTTTTCTACTTTGTGTTCGAACAAACGAACCCATGGGTGCATTTCGTTCCAAATCTGAGGGGACGCGAGGTGTGGCTTATCGGAGAAAAAAAGAGGTCAACTGTTTTGGTCTGAGGCGGCGGCGGCGACGTGGTTGATCGAAGAAAAAGGGAGGCGACGGCCCAACAAGATGGAGGATGTCGGTGGTTGTCGTAGTGGTCGGAGTTGCGTTGGCTAACGGCGACGACAATGGTGGAGAATGAAAATTTTAGGGTTAGATTTTTGAAGAAGAAGATAAGGATGAGGAAGAAGGAGAAAAAAGTAAAGGAAAAAGAAAATAAATAGATAAATAAATAAAAAATATTTTTTATTAAAAATTTGAAACAATAAATAATAATAATAATAATAAATATATATTTTTAATAAAAAACAAAATCCATATCAGCTTTTTATTAGGATTTAACGAAAAAATTGATGGAGGGCCTAAAATGAAATGAAATACAAACCTCATGGACTAAATTGTCGAATTTGAAAACTCAGGGACCAAAATGAAACCTAACCCAAACTTTAGGGACCAAAAGTGTATTTTTCCCTAAAAAAATCTCGACCTAAAAATTAAAATAAATTTACAAGTTTTTTTTTTTTTCCTTTTTTGAGTTCGTACAAGGTACTCATTTGTTAGGAATTCAAACACTGGAAACACACTTAGATATATATTGCAATATCAAAAGAAACTATAATATACTAATAGCCTTTCGAGAGGGCTAATTCTCTCCCAAGAGTCCCACAAATGGACACTGCTACTAAAATTCTCCACCCCTCTAAGACCTCTAACTTCCCTATTTATAACAAAAACTCCTTAACTAATTACTAATATGTCCTTACTCTTCCTCTAATACTATTTCTCCATATATGTCATACTAGTATCCTCACGTCATTCGATAGTGTTGTTGTTCTTATTTATTTATTTTTGTGCCTACAAATATTATACTAAAAAGTTCAAGTTTTTTTTAATTTTTTTCTCAATATATATAATTACTGGTCATATTTACTAGGTGGTGGAGGAATTTGAACTTCTCAACAAGCTTGCCGTTTGCAAGAGATAGAATTGTGGAGTCCTACTTTTGGACATTGGGTGTATATTTTGAACCCCATTTCAATGTCGCAAGGGAAATATTGACCAAAATGATTATGATGGTAACAGTTTTAGATGATATATATGATGCATATGCAACATTTGAAGAACTGCAGATCTTCACTGCAGTAATGAAAAGGTTATTTACTTTTTTTTTTAATCTCAATTATAAGTTTTTTTATTTTGTTTTTTCTTTCACCTTTAAAACAGTTTTGAAATCATAACTAGATGTCAAAAATGAAAAGAAAAAAAAGTTTCAAAAAACGGTTTAACCAAATAAGCATGCTTTTTATCAATGAAAAAAAATGCAACTATTTTTCACTAGACAAGACCCTTGGTCTTTCTCCAATTTTAATTTATAATGTATAGGTTTATATCCACCAAATTAGATTATGAAATCCTCTAATTTTCAGGTGGGATATAAGGATGGCTAATCAACTGCCTGAATACATGAAAATTTATTATACAGCTCTATTAGATGTTTATGAAGAAATTGACAGAGAGATAAGCAAAGATGGAGAATCATATCGTATTCACTTTGCAAAAGAAGCGGTAAAGTTCTTCTCCTTCTCCTTCTTATATATACAAAGTCTTAATTAATTTTGTTTATTTACTCTAACAGATGAAAAAGCAAGCTGAATTTTACTTCAAAGAAGCCGAGTGGTTAAACAAAATGTATAAACCAAAATTTGAGGAATATTTGAAAGTGGGATCAGATAGCTCAGCTTATGCATTCTGCGCAACCAGTTCGTTCCTTGGCATGGGTGACATTGCAACAAAGGAGGTATTTGAATGGGCTAGTGAGTGCCCTAAACTTGTTGAAGCCTCAACAATCGTTGCCAGACTCATGGACGACATCGTCTCACACAAGGTATACATTGGATTCGAATCCTTCAAACACAGCACAAGAGTAAATTTGAAGCTGTTGTTTTTTAACAAAATACATTTTTCTTCTCAGTTTGAACGGGAAAGAGAACATGTTGCTTCTGCCGTAGAATGCTACATGGAGCAATATGGTTGCTCAAAGGAAGAGACGTATGTTGAACTTAATAAGCTTGTTTTGGATGCATGGAAGGACATAAATGAAGCATGTCTTCATCCTACGATTGTTCCAATGCCTATTCTTATGCGCATATTGAATCTTTCTCGAGTTATTGACTTGCTTTATTTCGAAGAAGATGGATTCACACATGCCAATGGTAGAACAAAGTCTTTTATCAAGTCTATGCTTGTCGATCCAGTGTCTTGTTGAACACAGTTGCTGATTAGTGGTTTGGCACTCTAGAGGGGCTTGGGTGTTACTACATGTTGAAAAGAAATGTTTAAATTGAATGCAATGTTAAATAAATTAAGCTCGAATTTGCTTTGTCACTTGTATTTGAAATTTGTTGGACATCTCTTGACATATAAAAATTAAATGTTCAAAAACAATTTGAGCATATGTTGTGGTTAAAGAAATCTCTCCGTATAGATTACAATTTTGAAATCGCCACACGATTGTGATATTATTGTACAAAAATAATTAGATAAAATAAAATGTGCATGGAGTTCTTCTCTATTGGAGAAGCTTGTTACACAGTTAGATGTCGTTTCTATTTTTCTGCTTAGGTACTCTCAAATTGTTTGTAAATTAGTGTGAGTGAAAAAACAGAGAGTGAAAAGAGAATGGAAAGTTTTTCATTCAAGTGTTGTGTAATTTTCTCCAAGTTTTTCCTCTTAGTAAAATTGTTCCTTAGAGTGAATGTAGTCCAATTATTGGTTGAATGAGTTAAGGGTCCGTTTAGAATACATTTTAATTTAAATGTTTTTTAAGAATGCATTTTTTAAAAAACATTTTGTATAAAAATTGTTTAAAATATAAACACTCATATATTTGATTGCATTTACTCACAAATGTTTTTACACAAGTTATTGTTTACTTAAGAAGACTTTTTTTAAAAGTTGGTTTCAAGTGTTTCTCTCAAAATGGTTTATTTATCAATCTCATTTTCTAATAAGTCATTTTTAGTGATTGTCAAACACTACAAATTTTTTCAAAATGAATTATTTTCAAAATTAAACACTTGAAAATGTAAACCAAACACACCCTTAAACTTTTGCCATTTTTAATTTTAAAAAATGGCCAAGGACCGAACTAGATGGAATATAATTGAAGAGGAGGAGAAAGAAAAAAAAAACCTTTATTTCGAAGATATTTTCTCCCTCTAAAAAAATCCAAAAAATTAAAAAAAAAATAACCCTTAAAAGAAACGGAAGAGATAAGAATACTTGAATTTAAAAAAAAAAAAAAAACAAGTGATGATAGAAAGACTTTTATTTTTAAAGAAATCTTTTTTAAGAAAAAAAAAACACAACAAAAATAGGAAGACTCTTTATTTTTTAAAGAAGTTTTTTTTTCAAAACAACGAGAATAAGATGACTTTATTTTTTAATAAAACATTTTTTTTAAAAAAAAAGGAAGATGACATCAATTAAAAAGAGCTGAAACCAAATTATCATGATTAATCCATGTTTCTTTTTAAATAATAATACCAAAAAATATGATAGTACCAAAAATATGAAGTAAGGGTAGAAATATTCTAACTCTAATGGATAAAAGACTCTCAAATTAATCCAAATGTTATAAATTAAGTAACATATGAACTAACCTGAGTGAGCATTTTTCATGCGCCTATGAGAGGACAATTATGTCCATTCGAAGGTCGACACTACTACATCCTCGATTCTAATCGTGAGGGTATAGCCCGAGTATAGAGCTGTGGTTGTGTGAATTGCATGATGGAAAAAAGTAAAATTACATAAATAAATTATGCAAAACAAAATAACATAATGGACCAAATAAATTAATATAGAAAAATAAAATTGAAGTGGCTTGACTCTCTAAAATCCCCAGTGGAGTCGCCAAGCTGTCGCAACATCATCGCGACGCGGAGCGGCCGACGTCCTTTCCTAAAGGTCTCTTTTGAGAGGAGAGGTTTGTAGTCGCCACCAATCATCTTGGGGTGTGATTGGTCACCCGTTTTAAAGAAAAAGAAACGGTCCTTGAAAACCAAAGATTAAGTTCGGTAGTCGATTGAGTGCAGGGAAGGTGTTAGCACCCCTACAACACCCGTTTAAAAATGGTTTCCACATTTTATTTTAAAATTATCCTTTTATAACATGAAAGAGTCCTTTATTTTGAAGAAAAGAAAAAAAAAATAAACAAATGTCCCACTTGATCTTACCTTAGCTTTAAAAATTAAAGTAAGGTTTTGATGCAGTGAGTGGGGTTATACCCAATAATTGTTTGTCATGTTGAAATCTTCCTTTAATTAAAAGAAAATTTGTCACCTCAAGAATTTGAGAAGTTATCCCAACTTCGTCATAGGTTGTACATGAGCTAATTTGTCTCACATCTATTATTTCACATTTCAAAAATAAAACGTAAAGTAATAATCATGGGTGGTATGACACCATTCAATGGAAAAAATATTTTTTCATTTTTAAATCAAATTCAATTAGAAATTCATTTGGAATTACAAAAGTAAAACTATTTTGAAATTCATTTGGAAAATCCAATTTAGAATAAAATTGAGGCTGATTTGAAATTTTTCTAAATTAAGATCCAATTGAAATTTTGATTGCCAAAATAATTGACTAGTTAAACTTTAGGCTAATTTCCAAGTAGGGTGTTCCCTTTCGATTAGCTTAAATATCCGTTCTTAGACAAAATTAGCATCAAAGTTTTCATAATCAATCTATTTTAACCATTCAAAATATTAAATAATGTTTTTGAAATTTGATTTAACCTTTCCAAAATTGAAATTGATTTCCAATTTAGTTTAAAATTGAAATTGATTTTCAATATAAAACCAAAAGACATTGACTTGGAAACTTTAATTTAGAACCAAATTGACATTTATTGAAAATTTCCAAATAACTTTGAAACTCATTGAATTCAAGATTAAAACCAATTGAGGGGAAAGTGAAAATTCAAATAAAATTCCAATTGACATTCATTTGGGCAATTCCAAATTGAAATTCATTTGTAAATGTCAAAATGAAATCAAATTAAAAACACACAAAAGTTGAAATCCAAAATTAAATCCAATTAGAAATTTATTATAAAATTCCCAATTAATTATTGAAACCAATGGAAGGAAAGTTTAAAATCATTTTAAAAAAAATCAAGTGAAAATCAAATTGAAAATCTTAGTTCAAATGTCATTGGTTTGAAATTCATTTGAGCATTTCAAACCCTTTGAAATCATTTGAAAAATTCAAATTAAAATAAATTTGAAAACATTAAAATTCCATATTTAAAGAAAATTGAAATTTCTAATTACAACCCAGTGAAACTTTATTAGGAAAATACAAATTCAAATTCAAATTAGAAATTTTATGTTAAAATCCAGCTAAAATTAATAAGAAAGACAATTAAAGTTGAAAATGCCATATTAAAATCATATTGAAATTGATATTAGCAATTCAATTTAAAGCCAATTAAAATTAGTTTGGAAACTCCCCATTAAACTCTAATTGAAATTAGATTTAAAAAAAAAAATTCAACTAATATCTAATTAAAAGTTCTTTAGAAATCTAAAATAAATCAATTTAAATTTCTAATTAGAAAATGAAAGTTAAAACATAATTGAAGTTGATTTGGGAAAATTTCAATTGAAGTTAATTTGGAAGTAATTTCTCAATTCAAATTCAGAATTTTTTATAAAATCAAAGAGGAAAAAAAAGAAAAATACTTAAAACTTTAAATTAAAAAAAAATGCTCTTTAAGTAAATAAAGAAAAGAATAGATAAATGGGAAGAAAGGAAAAAAATATAAAGGAAAAGAAGTGGTCCCACCAATTTTTTCTCTCTCTCTCTCTCAAATTTCACTATTTCCTCTCTCAAACTTCACCTCTTTCTCTCCCTTTCTTTATGAGATTTTCATCACTCACTCTTTCTTCACTTTCTCTCATTGTTCTCCCATTTTCCACCCTTTTGTTGTTGTCTCCACTCTCCTCCACAAGCTCTCCTTTTATTGGAGACCTTGGAGAAGGGGTTGAGAAATGAGGGGAGGGAGTTGGAGAGAGTGGGAGAATATGACCGATATTGTCCCTAATATTGAATTTGAACGATTTGAATTCTTTCCATCATTTTCTTCCAAAGTTTATTCCTTAAGCTAGCAAGGGGACCTAATGGACCTACAGATCATGAGCTCCAACAATTCCAAGTTTAATCGACTAAACTCTTTTAACCTAGTTAACCAACATTCGTTAATGACAACACTCATTTAATTATGTGTGTTATTTAGCCTTAAAAGCTTAGGTAATTGTTTGTAAAGCAAGGACTTTATGCCTAAAATCTTATCATTCTAAGTCATTTTAGCAAAAGTTTTTTCACACTAATCTCAACAACCAACCTTACCTTTCATGGTCTTTAAAAGGGGACTATGGTACAAGAAGCAAAAAGAGCTCGGTGCTTGGAGTTTTCGTCCTTAGGATTTATTTTAGTTCTCTCTTCTCACCTTGTCACCACTTCGAGTTTCGAATCCCCCAGTCTCTATCGGCTCTTTTATTCGAAAGAAGAAGAAGAGAAAGGCTTGTCTCTCCTTGAAAAGGGGCAAGAGCTTGCTAGATAAGAAAGAGAGAGAGATCCTTAGTTGAGTCTTGTCTTTATTTTATTTTTTGTACTCTTTAATTTCCAACAAGTTGTTTTCACTTATCATTTACTTTTGGTGGTAAGTTAATCTTTTGTACTCAGTTCACTCTTTAATAGTACTTCCTTATTTTCTCCATGTCGAGTTTGGTTTTCTTTATGTTTTGTAATTTACTTTCAATCATGAGCTAAAATTCTATTTAGGGGTTCAAGTATGTGGATTCCTTGAATAGAAGAAAGCCTCGGCCGCTTATGCAAAAGCAACTTTGCTCCCTCTAGCATGGTTTATTTTTGTTGAAATTAAGGTTTAAATGTTAGCTTAGACTAACCACTTAGGTTAGTATAGTTTGCATTTAACTGATGGTTAAAAGGTTGGAGTTCAAGGCGTGGGTTCGTAATTCAATAGTGGAAAAGATCCTAGAAATAGGACTTTGACTTCTTGCATCCTAGAAATAGGACTGGAACCACTAAGGTTTTAAGAGTCGTGAGTATTATTAATCTAAGATTCAACTAGCTCTAGAAATAGATGTCTAGCTGGCTTAGTCTCCTAAAGACACCTACAACGAAGCTAAAAAAGAGTTGGACTTAACTCACAATCTGATTGTCAGGGAATTGCTATCTGCACCATGTCTATGTGGGAAACATAGATAGTGTGTCTTAGTCATCTGCAATGCCTAAGTAAATTGTAGACGCATAGATGGAGGTGATCTAAAGCTCAAGGTTGAAACTATTCCCTGCTTTTCTCATTGATATTTTATTTGTCTTTACTTTCTGTCTCTTTGTCTTTGTCTTAAAACCAAAATCCCAATCAACTATTTTTTTGGTTACCAATTGTGTGGCCGCAAATTTAGAGGAGGTTCATATTTTATAGAATCGTGTGTTAACTTAGCTAGTCACCATCTCCTTGGGTGTGATATCTGGAATACTTTTCAGTTTATTACTTGGTAGTGTATACTTGCACTCAAGCAGCTGTTGCGTATCAGCGCGACGCATCGTCCAAGTTTTTTTAGCGTCGTTGCCGTGGAGATTTTGGTAAAACAGTTGATTAACACAAGTTTTTGTTTCTATAAAGTAGGAATTGCGATTAGTTTGCAACCACAAAATCCTCTGTCACAAGACACTAATTCTTTTTGCAGGAATTTCTTTGTCGATTGAATTGGTGTATGCTCAAAAGACCTGAATATAATTTTGACCCTAAGATAGAGAAGACTTTCAGACAGCGTCGTAAGGAGCAACGAAGAAAGTTGAAAGAACTACGAGAAGTTCATCAGCAGGAGACCCCAAAAGGAATTTTTCTGCAGGAAATTACGATGGAACCACCTATTGGAGACCCTCTCGGTGCGCAACAAAGAGAAGCACAACCTAACAATGTGCAAAATCAAGATGTGGCAGCAAATAATCCCATACTTATTGCAGATGAGAGGAATAGAGGCATAAGGGATTATGCGGCCGCAACTTTCTACAACCTCAATACAGAAATTGTTGAGCCAATTATTGATGCTAATCATTTTGAGCTCAAGCCAATTATGTTCCAAATGCTTTAGACGATAGGCCAATTTGCAGGACTTCCTAGTGAAGATCCCCACAAGCACATGAAACAATTTTTGAGGATATGCAACTCATTTAAGCTTAATGGAGTATCCAACGAGACCTTGCGTTTAATACTTTTTCCATTTTCTTTACAAGGTAATGCAGAAGCTGTTGGGTTTTATGCCCTAAACCTCGTGGATAGTAAATGTAAACATTTGATCCAATATTAATAAAATGATATTTGATGGCCGTTGATCTGAAGGAGGTGAGAAGACTGTGAGGACCGTGACGAGCTTGAAGAATAGTTCCAAGGGATCAAAGGTTCAAGTCCCAAACCGAGCAAGCAACAAAAGAAAACCAAAGAAAGAGTGAAGACACGCTAGATGTGGGCTCTGTGTCGAGATGCCGTGGCCAGCGCCTCGACGCGAGTCCGATTTTGTTTCTTTGGCCTAGAAGGTGTGGCGTTGAGTCACTACACCCGACGTCTCGACGCCACGATTAGAATCTTTATAAATACCCTCGTTTTATTCTGTCATTTAGGTTAGAAAAGGTTAGAGGTCAGTTTGTATTTCTTTATTTTCGATTCCCCCATGTTCTTTAACTTTCAGAACTTGTTTTGTATGAATTTTTAGTTAAATTCTATTGTATTTCTTGATTATTATTGTATAGGGTCGCGGGTTTTAGTCGGCTTTACCACCGTCTAAACTCGTTGATGCCGATTAGTTGATTCTTAGGCAATAGAATGAGTTTATTTGTGAGTATTTTGTTCTGAATTCTTCTTTTAATTTCTATTGCAATTGTATTTTGGATTCAGTTTGTAGAATAAGCATGCACAGTAGGTTAGATTGATGCCCTAACTCGCAGCTCATATGTTTGTTATTTGCTAATATTTGTAGCGCATAGAATGATTTATGGGCACGGGTCCCAAGAGCAACTCTCTAACTTTGTTGCTCTGCATGATAGGTCTAGGATCCAAAATAGCATTAGGAGTAATTTAGGCCTAATTATTTCTAATGTCCTAATCAATCCACTAGACTTAAGGTAATTGGTTAATTGTTTGGTTTGGTAGTTTAATCAAATTAATTAGTTAATCGATTAGGTTCTAATTGGATGGATGATGTATGATCGGGTTAGATAGCTTAGGTGGGCTTAGGGTCTTTTTCTGGATTCAGATTAGATCGATTGGACAATCAAACAATTGAAATTTAGCCTTTAATAGGTAGGAATACAATGATCAAACAAACCATTCAACCCCAAGAATCTCCCTAATCGGCGTCGCTCGTTTAATCTATTTTTCCTGCTCGTTTAATCTAACCGATCATACACGGAAGTAAAAAATGCGAGGATCTATTCATTTTTCAGGAAGATCATCATAAAGTAACATACTTACATTTTCACTTACCTCCTTCTTATCTGAGGACTCAATCTTACCTTCATACCAAGCTTTTAGAAACTCGGTATAGGATGGAATTTGTGCTACGACCTCGAGAAGAAGGATGTTCACTTGTAACTTCCTAAACACCTCTAATTCATTATGTGCATCAAAGGAGACAAGATTGGCATTATGTTAGAAGGACGTGGAAAAAGTACTTACCTCATCATCTTGGTGAATAGAAAAAATTTTATTCAAAGAAAAATTTTGATTAGAAGAAGGGGAAAGGAAAGATCCTGGTGGAAAAATAGTTTGGGCTACTCCACTCCATAAGACACTGACATTCACCTTAGGATTAACCTCCGGTTGTGCAGGGATTTTTCCTGAGCAATTGTTTTCCACCTTGCTGATTGGCATGGCAACCTGAGTCATCTGACTCCCTAGGTTCTAAATCGAGTTCCTAGTTTCCTTTTAGAACTGCAAAGAACTATCAACAAGCTCTTTAACAACTTCATCTAAAGACTTACCTAAAAAGGAACATGTGGCTTGATTCTGCTTGAACACCTGGGCCATTTGATTCCCATAACTAAAATTTGGATGGTCACGTCATCCTGGATTGTAGGTGTTCTCGTATGGATTGTAGGGCCTTTGGTTCCCATTGCTCAAAGCATAGCCTCCAATAACATTGACTTCACTACTCTCTTGAAGCTGGGGACATTCATCAGTAGTGTGGAAAGTCATCGAACACAACCCACAAGCCTTTACCTGTGTCTTACCTACATACATAAAACAAACAGGCTTAGCTAAATCAAAAAGTTCAGAGTGCATCTCACTTACCTCACTTTTCGAAGTAGCCTGAACAGGTGCTGCAGGCTCTCTCGTGCCAAATTGTTGTGAGTTTTCTGCCATGCTTGAAATGAGTGCTCGGGCCTCAGCTGCTGTCTTATTCACCAATGCACCACCACTAGCAGCGTCGATCATACTCCTATCCATAGGGAGAAGTCCCTCATAAAAATACTGAATTAAGAGCTCGTCCGAAATCTGATGGTGTGGGAAACTAGCACACAATTGCTTGAATCTCTCCCAGTACTTGTACATGGTCTCCCTGGAGATTTGAGTAATGTCGTAGATCTCCTTTGTCAGATTTGTTGCTTGGCTCGCTGGAAAGAACTTTTTTAGGAAAAGTCTCTTCATCTCGTTTCAGGTAGTCACTAAGCTAGATGGTAGGTAGTACAACCAGCCCTTCGCTTGATCTTTCATAAAGAATGGAAACGCCCTTAGGTTGATTGCCTCCTCTGTGACTCCGTGTGGCCTAATACTAGAGCATACGATGTGGAATTCCTTCAGATGCTTATGCGGATCCTCTCCTACACTACCACGAAAGATAGGAAGTAAGTGGATCAAACCGGAATTAAGTTCGAAGGTACCTGTCGTTTCAGGGTAGGTGATACAAAGGGGTTGCTAATTCAAATCAGGCGCTGCCATCTGTTTGAGCGTCTGGTCTCCCATGTTAGGAAAGTGAATAGGCTCTCTACTCTCGCTCTCTCAGCTCCTAGCTCGCCTCCTCAAGCGTCGCTCCTCCCGTGTGATCTCAAGATTATACCTTAAATTTTTATTTTGCATGGATCAAATGATCATACAAAGAAAAATCAGAGGAGAAAAAAATGCAAAAACACAAAAATTAAAAAGGAAACTAACGGCCTTCCCCAACAATGGCGCCAATTTGACTGGTGCGAGTTTGTTGAGTCCTCATGGCAAAATAAAATTTATAATTCCGATTCTATGCTACTTTGTAGTAGGTAGTGGCTGGATCGTCCACAGGGAAATAAAGATCTTTATCAATTTTTGGGATTTCGCTAAACAGGGGGGTTTTGCAACAAAAGGGGGGATTTTGGTCTGTCACTGACCGAAATAATTAAAATGCAAGAAAAATGAAAAGAAAAATCTTTCGGAAAGAATTAAATAACATAAAAATAAATAGAAGCAAGTAAAAAATTGACGAAAGTCAGACAAAAGATGGGACCGTCGGATTGGTTACTCTTTAGATTATTTTGCTCATTTCAGTTTCATCGTTTGCTCTAGTAATATTTTGTGAGTTAATTTAAATTGCTCGGAATGCTTCTTGGTTTTTCAGATAACCCACCAACTCAGTTTGTGCTTAATTAATTAAATTACCCCGATAACCCACGAATAATCTAATTAATTAATTATTGTTAATTGCGTCGATCGCCTCTCATACTTAAACCGATAAATCCCCAGCCTAAATCTAATTAGCCAAATTAACAACCCGATAAATCCTCTAAATTGCTGACTGGTTAATTGCATGATCGTACAAGGCTCAGAATTAGGTAATTAAAATAGGATTTAGTTTTCTCTAATTAAATTAACCTATGTTCTCTTAGTTACTTAGGCCTATTTGAAGTCTACGCTAGGCTACGGTCAAACTAGCGATGAATCTGCCTCAACCTAATGGCTATCTAAAAATAACTAATAGACCACGCTCATATTCAATTTAAGGGACGTTAAGACTCAAATCAATATACAAACGTGATGGTTTAAACGAGAAACTAAGATGTAATTCATATAAATATAATCCACAAAACAGAGAGTAAGGTTCAACAAACTCTACTAAATTAAACTAAGCTTATAAAGATTACACCAATCCAACAATCCTAAGGGGTTTAGCCCCTCATGCTACAAGATAATCCAACAAAGAAACAAGACAACATAGCAAAATAATGAAAAACCTGGAAAAAATTCAGCTTTGAACTCATGGGAATGGAAAAATACAGAGAGAAATCGTCCAAAATGGCTAGAAATATGATCTAACGGCTAAAAAAGATGAAGGGTTCGTATTTATAATTAACGTCGACTCGGGACGCCAAGGCCAGCGTCTCGACGTCGACCCTTCTGTCAGTGGGTTGAGAAACGGAGCGAGGTCTCGACGCCGCCATTATGGCGTCGAGACGCTTGCTCTCGAGTTTGCCTAAGAATTACAAATTCTAGCTGGATCCTTTTGGCTTCGAAAATGATGTCCAAGCGTTCCGGTCGATGCCTTTGGCTTCATGTCATCTCGGGGACTCCAAAATAGCTCGAAAACACCTTAAAAATCTCGAGTTAGCGTCAAAATGAAATATAGGCCTAATTGTCCTCTTGTGTCCGAATCCTTGTAAACTAAACACTTAAACCATCAAATGCACACTAACAAGATCGAATTAGAAGTAATAAGATAGCACGTTTTGGGTGCAATCAAATACCCCAAACTTGAATCTCTTGCTAGTCCTCAGGCAAGACTAAAAAGACATGAATATGGGTGCAAACAGATGAATTTTCTTGACTTAATCCTCAAAGCTAAAGAATCAATAAGAATGCAATCAAGAGACATGCACATAAAACCCAACTGAGAGACAAATAAAAAATTTTCAGAGAACATCTTGCACTAGAGACTTCTAAATCACCTAGAACGGACTCTACTAACTCGGGATTGGTTTACCAAGCTCTCATTTTATCTTCCCCTACTCGGGATTGGTTTACCAATCTCTCATTATATCTTCCCCCTACACTGACACTAAGGACTCGCTAAAGAGAGAAAATGGAACAAATTAGACTGCTACTTTCTACCTAGACGCCTGAAATTTAGGACCTCCTCACTTTTGCATTCTTTTAAGGTGGGGCCCTAACTTTCACACTACAATGCAGGGACCCATAACCAGAGTTTTACCCTTGGTTGGCCTAACTGATCACATGGTAGGTAGCTCTTTTTACCCCTTATCACTCATGATTATTGGAAGCATGTTTTTTCTAATGAAAATAAAACAAGAAAGATGAGCAGGATTTTTTCTCTTTTCAGCTCAAGCTCACTCATTTATTTTTTTTTTCACTCATTTTCTTTTAACAGGAATATTTTGTTTTCGTTTTCCTAGGCAAGGTTCACATGCTAATTTGCGAAAACTTTCTATTCTTTAAACTCATCCTTACACCTATTGGGGTGACAACAAAAATCTAGGCCTAATAAACCTCTCATAAGCATTTGACTCCTATTCTAAAGCAAGAAAGAAACTCAACCAATGCAAGATATTTCACAGATTTTTTTTTTTAAAAATGGCTCCTTTTGGGGCACTCACGATTACAACTCATCGAAAGCAAACCTATCAATACAGAAACTAATCCTAGGAAATCATTGTCATGCTAAAACATCCAAAAGCATCCATTCATTCAAGTCAAACAATAAAAGCATACAATTGGCCCGACGCTCAGGTGGTCAGTGCCCAACAAGCAGAAAGCAAAGCGTACCCCACCCCCAACCTAATTCTTACATTGTCCTCAATGTAATAATAGACATGAACAACAGAGGGCATATAAATAGAAAAAGGGAGAAAAGATACTCCCCTGAACTTAAGCTCGAGGTTGAAAGGTGTACTAATCTGTCTTTTTAAAGTTTTTTACCTAAGAATTCAAAAACAACAAACTGAATAATAAAAAAAAAAAAATAGAGCAAATGAAAAACTAAAGAAAGAAAGGAAAAAATAGGAAGCAGTAAAATTTTCTCTAGGTACCTCCCAGAAATGCAATTTTTAACGCCACTTGCCCGGTGAGATTCGCTTCTCTTTTCTTCATTCAAGGTGGTCCCTCTCCTCGAGACCATACAACATTATTTTTGAAAATTTACCTTCTTAAAAGGCGGGGAACCTGTAAAGAAAAACCAGAAGAATTAGAGGGCTGACAAACAACACTATCAACCCTGACCTTAGAAGACGAACAAATTGTCACACTTGCAGATTTCTCAGTAATAGAAGCATGGTGTTCGTCTACCACATCATACACATCACCATTAATTATTGGGGTCCTAACAGCATAAGAATGGGTCTCATTATTAGAAATCATGATAGACTTGGCATTACTAGATTGATCAAGCACTGGATCTGAGTCTAACATGTAATATTCTAAAGATAAGACTTGAGGACTATCAGTATCATCAAAAACATTAAACTTAAAAGTCCTAACTTGAAATCCTAAATAAACTACTCCCTTATCCACATCTATCACTGCTCTGGACGTCTTCATAAATGGATGACCCAAGAGTAATGACACAGATGAAGTAGAAGATGCATGTTTAAAACATAAAAATCAGTAGGAAATACTAGATCCTCAACCTTAACAAGAACATTCTCCACTATGCATAAAGGATTAATGCATGATCTGTCAGTTAACTAAATCAAAATTTCCGACTTCTTAATATTTGTTAAACCTAACTCTCTATACAGAGAAATAGGCATAACGTTAATTGAGGCACCTAGATCTAACATGGCATTTTTATTTTTTTTGCTACCGCCTCGAGAAGGGGGATGTTCACTTGTAACTTCCTAAACACCTTTAATTCATCATGTGCATCAAAAGAGACAAGATTAGCATTAAGTTCGAAGGAAGTGGAAAAATTACTTACCTCATCATCTTTGTTAACAGAAAAAAATTTATTCAAAGAAAAATTTTGATCAGAAGAAGGGGAAAAGAAAGATCCTGGTGGAAAAATAGGCTGGACTACTCCACTCCATAAGGCATTAACGTTCGCCTTACGATTAGATTAGCGTTAAGTTCGAAGGAAGTGGAAAAAGTACTTACCTCATCATCTTTGTTAACATAAAAATTTTTATTCAAAGAAAAATTTTGATCAGAAGAAGGGGAAAAGAAAGATCCTGGTGGAAAAATAGGCTGGACTACTCCACTCCATAAGGTATTAACGTTCGCCTTACGATTAACCTCCGATTGTGCAGGGATTTTTCCTCAGCATTTATTAGGGGTGAGCATCGATCGGTTGGGGTCGGTTTTGGCCCCAAACCGATGTTGAATCGACCATGTCGGTTTCCAGAGGTTGGAAACTGACTTTTTTTTGCTTAAATTTTGTCGGCGGTCGATTTGGTCAGTTTAAATCGGTGGTGATCAAAAGGGAAATGGAGGAGCGAATTGGCAAGGAAAAAACAGTTAAAAATTAAAACAACGACACGACGAAGGGAGGAGCGATACAGTGAAACGAAGCTTCAATGGAGGGGAGCGACGATGTGGGGATTGACTTCGACTGTGTTAGAGAGGAGATAAATCGAAGCTTCAATGGCTAACGAAGCTTCAAGTTAAAGAAGAAAGAAAACAAACGGAGAATAAAAAATTAAAGAAGTGAAAACCAAAAGAAGAAAAAAAAGAAAAGAAAGAAGAGGAAGAGTAACTAGCAAGGGAGAAAATTAGGGGTTGTGGACTCATGAAGAAGATAGAAAGAAAAAAACGCAAGAAGATGAAAAGAGAGAGAGAAAAAGTGAGGGAGGAAAGAGTACGAGAGATTAAAAAAATAATAATAAAATAAATTATTATTTTTTTAAAAATATATCTTGGGAAGACCATCGACTGATGGTCTTCCCAAGAATCATGAGACAGCTTCTTCATGCGAGGTCGAGGAGAAAAAATGCAAAAAAATGCAGATGAGGAGTTCACTTTTTTTAAAAAAAATTTGGTCGGTTCTCACCATTTTGGGCGGTCCGACCGACCGACGGGTCGATTTTATTTTACGTAAAACTGACCCGACCGAAATAATAAGAAAATCGACTGACCGACGTCAGTTCGGCCTATTTCGGTTGGTCGACTTAATTTTTTGGCTTTACTTGCTCACCCCTAACATTTGTTTTCCAGCTTGCTGATTTGCATGGCCATCTCAGTCATTTGAATCCCTAGGTTCTGAATCGCATTCCTTGTTTCCTTCTGTAACTGCAAAGAACTGCCAGTAAGCTCTTTAACGACCTCATCTAAAGACTTACCTGAAGAGGAACTTGTGGCTTGATTCTGCTAGAACACCTGGGACTTTTGATTCCCATAATTAAAAATTAGATGGTCACGCCATCCCGGATTGTAGGTGTTCCCATATGGATTGTAGGGCCTTTGGTTCCACTTGTTCCCAGTATAGCCTCCAATGGCATTGACTTCACTGCTCTCTTGAAGCTAGGGACATTCATTAGTAGTGTGGAAGGTCATCGAACACAACCCACAAGCCTTTACCTGTGTCTTACCTGGACACATAGAACGAACAAGCTTAGCTAAATCAGAAAGTTCAGAGCGCATCTCACTTACCTCACTTTTCGAAGCAACCTGAACAGGTGCTGCAGGCTCTCTCGTGCCAAATTGTTGTGAGTTTTCTGCCATGCTTGAAATTGGTGCTCAGGCCTCAATTGTTGTCTTATTCACCAGTGCACCACCACTAGCAGCGTCGATCATACTCCTATCCATAGGGAGAAGTCCCTCATAAAAATACTGAATCAAGACCTGGTCCGAAATCTGATGGTGTGGGAAAGTAGCGCACAATCGCTTGAATCTCTCCTAGTACTCGCACATGGTCTCCTCGGAGATTTGAGTAATGTCGTAGATCTCCTTGCTCAAATTTGCTGCTGGGCTTGCAGGAAAGAACTTTTCTAGGAGAAGTCTCTTCATCTCGTTCCAGGTAGTCACTGAGCTAGTGTTGGGTTTTATGCCCTAAAACTCGTAGATAGTAAATGAAACAAATTAATCGATCTTAATAAAGCGTTATTTGAGTAATTAAGTAATTTGGTTATTGAATAATCGAGTTTGCATTAATAAACCCTAAATCCAATAAACTAAGATCCAAGGTTGTTTAAATGAAACTTGGACTAGTATGTGGGGACATACGGGGATCGGTGTCCAAGTAACAACCTAAAAGGTCTATAGTATAGGGATAAGGCTGGGTACCTTATCCTGGTGACACTATGTGATACGGCCCACCTTGTATTCGATACTGATGCAATGATCCAAAGCATCCATGTAGGAGACATGCGGGTGGGGGTATCCTATACAATGAGTTTGTATAAGACCGGATCGCGAAATAGTAACCACTAGATGTAACGCCGTTAACTAGTCTAGGTTTCTATTTCAATAGGATGACCTAGGTAACTCAATCTCAATCTTGAGTCTGTTATGAACCCCTTTCATGAGGGATTGTCCTTAGATTTGTATGGGTGAGAGTGGCCAATTCGTCGACTCAACAAGCCTACCATTTTAGGGGCAAGACCGAATGGGGGCTGGGAACATAACAATACAAGATGAAATTCACTCCTTCCCCTATTGGGGTAAGTAGATGTGTGTTCCCTTAAGGGCTGATTTCAGGGCTTGAACAAAGGCGCGCCGTCCTCTCCTAGCCCGAGAGGAACTCCTGTTTAGTGGTTGGACCCTAAACAACTTGTTCATTAGAGGAATCAGTGGTACTTAAGGAACCAGAGGTAACCCAAGGGTAAAACGGTAATTTGACCCAGCTGGTGTTACGAACACACGTGAAGGACTGACTTACTGCTTGGTCGATATCCGTGGACACATAAATATTCTACAGTGAGAAGAGTGCAGATGTGGGTCTTTAGTGGAGTGACCCACAGTTAACGAATGTTGACTAAACTTGGTCAATGAGTTTGGCCAATTAGTCTCGTATCGTTGGAGCTTCTGATCTGTAGGTCTATTAGGTCCCACTGGTAGCTCGTAAAGAGACTTGAGGCAATTAAGTATAAATTGTAAATTGAAAGTGTTCAATTTATTTGGGGAACCGTATAATGTATATTGATGCATTATAATATAAAGTTTATGAAACTTTATAATATACTTTTTGAATTAATTTCAAAAATTAATTCTTGAGAGGAGTTCAAATAAATTTAATATGAATTGTATTCATATTAATTTTAATTTTAATAAAATCCCTAAGATTAAATATATGATATTAATTGGGTAAATTAATTAACTATGGAATTAATTAATTATTTATTAAAATTAGAGACCTTTTCCTATTAGGAAAGAAAATATTTGAAAGAGTTCAAATAAATTTAATATGAATTGGATTCATATTAATTTTAATTTTAATAAAACCCCTAAGATTAAATATATGATATTTAATTAGAGAAATTAATTAATTATGGAATTAATTAATTATTTATTAAAATTAGAGACCTTCTCCTATTAGGAAAAAAGTCTTGGCTTTTATCTATAAATAGGACCTTTGGGGTGGGGTGAAAAGCATCCCATTCATTCTTCTACTCTTAGAGAATTCCCCTCAAGGCTTCCTCTAGACTCCCACCAGTCTCCTGCCTCTAGAAGTCTCAAACTCATACCGGTGTAGCCATAGTGGTGGTGTTCGCACTAGTTCGTGATTAATTCACAAGCAGTTGGTGAATTTAATCTGAGTCGTCAACGAGAGTAAGTAATTTGTTACTTGATAAATTAGATTTAGATCTAATATTTTTTTATGCTTAGCCTTAATATATATTTAGAATAGTTATAATATTATTGTCAATGTATTGGTATTTTAGATTAAACAAAATTAATTACGAATCGGTCCCGATCACGCTTCCGCTTTACGGAATTACAGAATTCCAATCCTACAACTAGATGGTAGATAGTACAGTTAGTCCATCGCTTGATCTTTCAGAGAGAATGGAAACACCCTCAGGTTGATAGTCTCCTCTGTGACCCCGTGTGGCCTCTTACTAGAGCACACAATGTGGAATTCCTTTAGATGCTTATGTAGATCCTCTCCTGCACTACCAAGAAAGATAGGAAGTAAGTGGATCAAACCAGATTTAAGTTCGAACGTACCTGTCGTTTCAGGGTAGGTGATAGGGCTGCTAATTCATATCAGGCGTTGCCATCTGTCTGAGCGTCTAGTCTCCCATGTCAGGAAAGTGAATAGACTTTCTACTCTAACTCTCTCAGCTCCTAGCTCGCCTCCTCAAGCGTCGCTCCTCCCGTGTGATCTCAAGATTATACCTTAAATTTTTATTCTGCACGGATCGAGTGATCATACAAAGAAAAAACAGAGGAGAAAAACTACAAAAAACCAAAAATTAAAAAGAAAACTAACACATTTGTCCATCAACGATGCAATTTTGACGGGTGCGAGTTTGTCGAGTCCTTATTGTCAAATAAAATTTATAATTTCGGCTCTATTCTACTTTGCAGTAGGTAGTGGTCGGGTCATCACAAAGAATGAGAGATCTTTATCAATTTTTGAGATTTCGCTAAACATGGGGGTTTTGCAACATAATGGGAGATTTTGGTATGTCACTGACCGACTGACCGAAATCATTTAAAATGCAAGAAAAAGAAAAAGGGAAATTTATCGGAAAGAATTAAATAACATGCAAATAAATAGAAGCGAGTAAAATTGATGAAAATCAAACCAAAGGCGGGATCGTCTGATTGGTTACTCTTTAGATTACTTTGTTCATTTCAGTTTCATCGTTTGCTCTAATAATATTTGTGAATTAATGTAAATTGCCCGAAATGCTTGTTGGCTCTTCAGATAACCCACCTACTCAGCCTGTGCTTAATTAATTAAATTACCCGATAACCCACGAATAACCTAATTAATTAATTATTGTTAATTGCGTTCACCGCCTAGCTCTCATACTTAGACCGATAAATCCTTAGCCTAAATCTAATTAGCCAAATTAACAACCCGATAAATCCTCTAAATTTCTAATTGGTTAATTGCATGATCGTACAAGGCCCAAAATTAGTTAATTAAATTAGGATTTAGTTTTCTCTAATTAAATTAACCTAACTTCTCTTAGTTTCTTAGGCCTATTGGAAGTCTACGCTAGGCTACCGTCAAACTAGAGATGGATCCGCCTCAACCTAGTGGCTATCTAAAAATAACTAATAGACCACGCTCATATTCAATTTAAGGAACGCCAAGACTCAAATCAATATACAAACGTGATGGTTTAAACGAGAAACTAAGATGCAATTCATATAAATCCACAAAACATAGAGTAAGGTTTAGAGAACTCAACTAAATTAAACAAAGCATCTAAAGATTACACCAATCCAATAATCCTAAGGGGTTTAGCCCTTCATGCTACAAGATAATCCAACAAAGAAACAAGAAAACATAGCAAAATAATGAAAAACCTAGAAAGAATTTAGTTCTGAACTCAAGGGAATGGAAAAATACTAAGAGAAATCATCCAAAACGATTGGAAATATGACTGATGTGGAATTTTCCTTACTGCAAGCGCACGGGTCAAGTAATAATAAAGTGTTCGTATAAACGAGTGTCGTCCTCTGGATTTGATTTTTAAGCAAATCAAGTATTGTGAATTATCTTGCTCAATTTTATTTAGGGATCAAAAAGTAGTGAGTGAATGATATGAAAACTAAATCAAAGCAAGTAGAAAGTGGAAATTTAATTGGAAAAACACTTAGGGAATTGATTTCGCCGATTTAGTCTATGATTGATTTTAAGGAGTAAGTTATTATGCACAATGGAATTATGAGCCTAAGACCCTTTAATCACAACTACCTCTCCCGAGTATAATTGATTCTCATGCAAATTAATCTACTTGATATCCCTATCTATGTTTATTAACATGCAAGACAATGAGATCTTTTGACCAATTCTAAAGTTAATCTAAAACCGTCACGAATTAGAAAATAAACCTTAGTCATGCAATCTTGAGTAAGTATACATTTAATCCCCTCTCCCGAGCAAGAATGAAAACTCAAATCATTCAACTAATGGCCAATTAATTGAAAGCCATAAATCAAGATTGCAAACATAATAACCATTGCACAACTTAAGCCATAAATCAATCCATAAACAAAATCAACTACATCAATCCCTAAGCTACAAGTTTAGCTACTCATGAATGATATTACAAGCTCAACTAAACATAACAAAGCCATAAATCTAGATAGAGAAAAGGAAAGGGAAAAGAAAACTCAATATAGGCCGAGACCGAACGTCCCCGTCACGATCCCCACGAACAATGGGTTGATTTTCGCTTTTATCCTTCTTGTTCAACCTCAATCCTCTGTTTTCTCCTCTATTTTACGGCTCCAAAAGTATCCAAAAGAGTTCCCCAAAAACCTAGCCAAAAATAAGCTTTTATTCTATTTTTTTTCGTCATAGCGTCGACGACGCTGCCTCTAAACACGCGTGTTCTGGAAAGGAAATTACACAGCATCGAGACACTAAGGTCGCAGCGTCTCGACGCTGTGACTGTTTCGCGCCTATTCAGATAAGGAATGCTAGAATCGAGACGCTCAAGGGCTAGCGTCTCGACGCTATTCTGCATTTGACCGAATTTTGACTTTTTTCCTCTTTGACTCTTTTTCATTCCTTTGCATCTTTTCGCATCTCGAGCACCCGATTGACTCCACTATTGCGTTTTAGCTCCAATCAACCATTTCCTACAAAATGAACATTAAAGCACAATAAAATGGCCAAAATAATCATAAAAGAGTAGCTAAATTGAATAAGGAAAGATAGCTAGCTATGCTTGCTATCAATGACCTAGAGGCTAAAAAAGACGAAGGGTTCGTATTTATAATTAACTTCAGTGTCGAGACGCCAAGGCCAGTGTCGAGACGCTGGCCCTTCCGTCAGTGGGCTGAGAAACGGGGCGACAATTCGACTCCGCCATTATGGCGTGGACGCTTGCTCTCGAGTTTGCCCAAAAATTACAAATTCTAGCTTGATCCTTTTGGCTCCAAAAATGATGTCCAAGCGTTCTAGTCGATACATTTGGCTTCATGTCATCTCAGGGACACCAAATAACTCGAAAACCCTTAAAATTCCCGAGTTAATTAGCGCCAAAATGAAATATAGGCCTAATTGTCCTCTTGTGCTCGAATCCCTATAAAATAAACACTTAAACCATCAAATGCACACTAACAAGATCGAATTAGAAGTAATAAGATTGCACATTTTGGGTGCTATCAGTTCATTTCAAGTTATTCTCAAGCCATTGAAGGCCTTATGTATTTGATAGTTTCTAAAATGCTAGATTTATCATATGCACGAGTTTAATTAGCAGATCCATGGTAAATCCTGGAAAAAGACATTGGGAAACTACTAAATGGGTATTGAGATATCTTAAAGGGTTTGTTGGAGCTAGACTTGAATATAAAAGCAGTAATGGCTATCTTAATGAGATGATCTACAGATATGTATCGGATTACACGGGTGATTTGGATAAAAGAAGATCATTGATATGACATTTCTTCCTTTTTGGAGGGAAATCTCCAAAGTTGGAAAGAAATCCTTCAATCGGTGGTAGCACTATCATCAATTGAAGCATAATTTGTTGCTTTACCAGAAGCTATAAAAGAAGGATTATGGCATAAAGGGCTCCTAAAAGACTTTGGCATTTTACAAACAACAGTAAAAATTTGTTGTGACAATCAAAGTACAATATATTTGTCCATAAACCAACAGTTTTATTATCGAACAAAGCATATATACATATAAAGTTCCATTTTTTGCAAGAAAAAATTGAGAAAAGAGAAATTGAAGTATTGAAAGTCCATACTTCAGATAATGCAACTAACATGTTAACAAACCATTATCCGAGCTAAATTTAGAAAATGTCTTCAGCTCTAAATTTGTTTTGAGATGGAGATTTGAAGAAGTTTGTCACACAGTTACAATTGAAGTTAATTTAGATTTTCCCTCTTAGTAGAGTTGCTCCTTGGAGTGACTATAAACGATTATTAGGTGAACCACTTAAACTTTGTGTCTTGTTTACATTCAATTTTTTTTTTTTGCATCTTCTTTGCATATCTTCACTCTTTTTTTTAGTTCAACTATAAGTAGGGTGGAGGGATTCGAGCCTCTCACCTCTTGATGGTGGGCACAGGCTTTATGCCACTTGAGCTATGCTCGCTTTAGTCATATTTTCCCTACTACAAATTCTATATTACTTGACACGTGCAAATTTTAATTACTTGACGATTCTTTGAAAAATAATTGAGTAGTAATTTAAATATTTGACCTTTAGGATATAGGTATAATATTTTAATTAATTGAACTAGGCTTAGAATGACTTAAAATCATCTTTCTCACTATTTTTTATATTAAGTATGGTGATAAATGGTTTATACGTAAGAATACATGTATTTGTAAATGGAAGAAGTGGGGAGGTTTAAACCAGTTCAAATAAATTACCAAAGTTTTAAATTTTAATTATTTTAGATTAAAAAATATCTAATAAATCCATAAACTTCTAATAAATTTGTATAATTAAATTTCTTTAGTATCATTTATGGATTATGGGGTATATCGGTTTCAAGTAGTTTTTTTTTTCTTCTAACTCTCTCCCTCTCCTCTAAGTAATTTAGGGAAGGTCAAGTTATGCTCGACTCATTTCTCATAATATTTACTTTTATAACTTCTCAAAAAAAAAAAAAAAAAATCACGACCTTACAATTAAGGGGCTGTTTGGGGTGTTGAATTGGTTATAATAATCTAGGGATTATAATAGTCTGGGGGTTACAATAATCTGTGTTTGTGGTGCATATTATTATAGTCTGGGATAAAATAATCTGTGTTTGGGGTGCAAATTATTTTAGTCCGGGATAAAATAGTCTGAGTTTGGAGTGCTGATCTGTTTTAACATGGGGTTCTAAATCAAATGTTCAAACTAACTGTTTTCTTTTTCTATTTTGTTTTTAGGATATATGATTCACTTTGGTTTAGGTTTATGTTTTTTTTTTTTTTTTTTTACAAAACAAAAAAAGTTTAGGATTTGGTATAGAAAAATCATATTACTAACTTTTAGTATTGTCAAAATAAAAATTGTAAATGTGTTAAAAAATCATATTAATTTTTTTTAATCAATAAAATCATTTGAAATAAACTTGAGTGTGGTAAATACAATTTCGTTTGAATGTTCTTTTTTTTTTTTAAAGTTGGTCAACCTTCGATGTTGTCAACGACTTTTCCGGCAACATTCGATGTTTTTTTTCTTTACTTTCATTTTTTATATTTTTCAAAATGAAAATGAGAAAAAATATGAAAAAAGGAAAAAAAAAATCGATTGCCGAAAAAGTCGTCGGCGATCGCCGGAAAAGTTGTTGGCGGCCGTCGAAAAAGTCGTCAGAAACTTCGCCAGCCGACGACGGCTAACGGTCGGTGGAAAAGTCAAGGAGCCACATGAAAGAAGAGAGAAGAGAGTTACTATAGAAAATGGATATAGAATAATCGGGTGGGTTGAATGATGGTTACTGTAGAGAATGGATAAAATAATCGGGGGTAAAAATAACCCACCTCACCATTTATTTTTGTTGATGCCCCAAACACTGAATAGGTTATAATAAAGGGGGTTATTATAACATATTCAGTGCCCCAAACACCCCCTAAGAGTTTGAGAACTTTTTCGTCGGAATTCTCTCTAATTTCTGTGGTGCCTAACCGGTGATCTGATCGTCGTTTCAATAGCATCCTGGCTGGATTGCGTTGATTTTGGGATTCGTACGTTGGCTGTTGATTGCAATTTTTCCTCGGCTGGACTGCGCATCTCACGGAGTTTTCATAACACTCTTTTGCTCAGAAGGCAATCTTCCCCTTCAGTTCAGCATCGACAAATTATTTTCCATCAAATTGTAGCCGGATCCTAGTGATTTGGGCTGATTTCCTCATATTGACGGTTTTATTTCAAAGGGTTTATATTGCATCTTAACATGGTTTGGGCAAACAAATTCAAACGATTGTCCTCAAAGTTCCATACCTATCGATTCTCTATCAAAATGGCTTATGAAGATATGCTTGAGAACTGGGAAAAATTCAGCCTTATAGCAGAAGAAGAGTCAACTGAAGTGGATGTAGATCGTCAAGCGGCAGTGGTCACGAGGCAGTCGTTGGGTTTCAGCCTAATTGGGAAGCTCCTATCTCCAAGATTCATAGTGGGGGACGTAATGCGTAGGACGTTCAAATCAACATGGAATATTCCAAATAGACTCACAGTGGAGAAACTAGGACCCAATATGTTCCTATTTACTTTACGGACAGAGGCTGATCAAACAAGGATTTTGAGACAAGGGCCTTGGCTCTTTGACAAATTCCTTCTGGCTCTTTCCAAGCCTATTCCAATGGTGAAACCAACGACCATGGAGTTTAAATTCACAGCTTTTTGGGTGCACTTTTGTGAGCTTCCTATGGACCTTTATAATCGGTCAATGGCGGAATGACGCTCGACAATGCGATCGGACAATTTCAGGATTACGACAACGGCGGGAGAGGATATGGTTGGAAGGAAAGCCTGCGTGTTCGCGTAATCCTTGACATTACGAGACCTCTGCAGCGTGGAATTAAAGTTCGATTGGATGAGCCGATAGGTAGTGTATGGACACCAATCAAGTACGAAAAGCTCCCAGATATCTGTGTGTATTGTGGCTGAATTGGCCATGGTTTGAAGGAATGCACTTTTAATTATCTGGAGAATTGTTCATCATCGAGCAGACAGGAATATGGCATGTGGATGGCATTCAACGGGAGATCCTCCAGTGTGTTTCGTTCGCATAGCTCCAGTTCGGTCGGACAACGTTAGTTGGTGGATTCTTCACCGAAATTAAACCTCCAAGGACCTCTATCTTTAACGGTGGAAGCAGCGCCTGGTTTGGAACTTACAGGGAAATCATCTCCGTTGATAGGATTGCGGAGCAGACCCATGGATATCTCGCCGGCGTTGGTGGAAAACGGCGAGCTCCGGTGGTCAACAATTCACAGGCATTTAATGAAGGTATTTATGACAATAATGACATTGATTTTACAAAAGTCAAGAATAAGCTGAATTTTGAGATGGAAACGGCTAGTTCGGAGGAGATACAAAAAGGGAAATGATTGTAACAGTTGATAATGGTGGGTTTCAATTCAATGCCCATAAAGAAGGGATGAACCGAACAGAGCAAATGTCGTAGAACTTTTCGGTGTTCCAATTTACTGCATCAGGTTCGGGTCAAAGAAAGGTTGTACCTCCAGCTGGCTTATACTCCTTATCTGGTGAGTATGTTGAGGCCCAAAATTCAACACATGACGCCATTGGACCGACGGGATGAGCTACTTCTGCAAAGCCCACAAATGAGGGAATTCCTGGACCTGTTACAGCTCCGTTCTTATAAAAAATTGGGTCTAGTTTGAAGTACTGGAAGCAGAAAGCAAGGAAGAACAAAGGGGGTCAAGTTACAATGAGTTGGTGACAAGAAACGCACTGGTGATATTCTGCCAGGAGGACCATTGAAACGTGCGAAAGAAGTTGAGGACGATTCTTTCATCCCGATTGAACCAACGGTAGAGGCTGATTCACAGCCATGCCGAGAGCCATGAAAACAATGTGTTGGAATGTCCGTGTTCTAGGGAATACACGAACATTTTGAGCTGTTAGTGACGGTATACGTCACTATAATCCTCATTTACTGTTCTTGCTTGAAACCAAATGTTGTTCTAATTCTCACAATCTCAATAAAATAAAGATGTCTTTGAATTATTCGGGTTGCTTTATTGTGAATTGTGAGGGTCGAAGTGGCGGCTTATGTTTGATGTGGAAGGATGATATTGATGTCACTATACGATCATATTCTAAATTTCATATCGATGCTTCCATAAAGTGGGATTCCAAGTTGTGGCGTTTTTCTGGGATATATGGGCATCCAAATGTGAGTTTGAGAAATCATACTTGGAATTTGATTCGTTGTCTATAGAATCAAGATGAATCTGCATGGATTATTGGGGGAGATTTAAATGCAATGCTATTACATGAGGAAAAGGAAGGTGGACTTCCTGTAAGGGATTCCCAAATCCAACAGTTTCGTGATACTTTAGATGATTGTGGGCTACAAGATCTGGATTATGTGGGAGAACCTTTTACGTGGTCCAATAGACAAGAGGCAGAAACTCAAATTAATGAAAGATTGGGCAGGTTTCTAGCAAATGAAAGTTTCATTCATCTATTCCCGAATGGATTAGTTCAGCATTTAAATTGGGCTAATTCAGACCATCGCCCAATTTTATTCAGCGTATGTGCGGCGCCCACCAATAGTCACCAAACTAGAAAACCTAGACTGTTCAGATTTGAAGAAGTTTGGACCCAAGATCCAGGATGTAAAGACCTCATTTCGGATATGGGTTGTTCGGCAGACCAAAGCCATGGAAAGCCACGCCTGGAGAATTGTCTTCAGAATTGCAAATCACGGTTGAAACAATGGGGTAGAGGCATGTACTCTTCTATTCGGCACCGTATAGATACTCACCAGCGGATCCTACAAGACATGTACAGTAAGCCTCCACCATGGGATTTAAGTGAAATAAAGCGGGTAGAAGACCTTCTCAATCAGGCTCTAGAAGAGGATGAAATATATTGGAAACAACGATCACGCGAAAATTGGCTTCAATGGGGAGACAAGAATACGCGATGGTTCCATAATCAGGCAACAAGGAGGAAAAAGTGGAACGAAATTAGAGAAGTTCAGGGTCCGAATGGTGAATTGTTTGATAACCAAAAACATTTGGAGGAGGCTTTCTTGCTTTATTTCAATGATATGTTTTCTTCTTCTAACCCACATATGGAAGCCATTGATAATGCTTTGCAGGATATTCCGGTCAGAGTGACGAAAGGCATGAATGACCGATTGATAGCACCATTTAGCAGAGTTGAGATTGAAAGAGCTATAAAGCAAATGCATCCACCCAAGGCTCCTGGACCCGATGGTTTCTCTGCATGTTTCTACTAGAAGTTTTGGAGTGAGGTAGGTGATATTACTGTTCTCAACTGCTTGGATATGCTTAATTTGGTTAGATCTATTCGACCATGGAATGATACATTCATAGCATTAATTCCTAAAGTGAAGCATCCTAAGTTTATCTCTGATTTCAGACCAATTAGCCTTTGTAATGTCTCATACAAAATAATTGCTAAAGTTCTGGTGAATCGCATGAAATGGGTTCTTCAAGAGATTATCTCTGAAAACCAAACTGCTGTTGTCCCTAGTAGATCAATCCGTGAGAATATAATTATTACTCATGAATGCATGCATACTATTCGAAGTAGACGAACATGTCTTGTAGGGTGGATATCTCTGAAATTAGACATGAGTAAGGCCTACGATAGAGTGGAGTGGTGTTTTCTAGAATGGCTAATGTTGAAAATTGGCTTTCATCCCCAATGGGTCAGATTAATAATGGAATGCGATCAGACTCCATCTTTTTTGGTCTTGTTAAATGGGGTGCCTACAAGGCAATTTGTTCCTCAGCGAGGTCTTTGGCAGGGTGATCCTTTATCTCCTTACTTGTTTTTACTTGTATCTGAGGTGCTGTCGTCTTTACTTTATGGGGCCCAGGCAAAGAAATATGTTACTGGTCTGAAACTAGGGAAATTCTGTCCAGAAATTTCACATTTGTTTCTTTGCTGACGATAGTCTAATTTTTGTAAAGCCTCATTGGAACAAGTGTGGACTCTTCGAACCATTCTAACACAATATGAGAAAGCATCTGGTCAGATGATTAACATGGATAAGTCAGCTCTTTTTTTTTTCTCCAAATGTGAACCCAGAATTTCGATCTGTGATATCTAATTTCATTGGTATGCCTATGGTTGAAAATCTTGGCTGCTATTTGGGTGTGCCTATAAACGTTACCAGGAATAAACGAGATGATTTTCAAGACATAAAACAATGAGTGTGGCAGACTCTTCAAGGATGGAAGCATAAGTTTTTTTCAGTTGGTGGTAAAGAGGTATAAATTAAAAGTGTAGCCCAGTTAATTCCAACGTACATCATGAGCTGCTTTAGGCTTCCAAAAACCTTATGTGATGATATGCATTCCATGATGGCGAGATTCTGGTGGGATTCTACGGAGTCAAAAAGACGAATTCATTGGAAAAAAATGGGAGAACCTATGTCTTCCAAAGGAGCTTGGTGGATTAAATTTTCATGATCTAGTGCTTTTTAACAAAGCATTGCTAGCTAAACAAGTTTGGAGATTGTTCACAAATCCAAACTTGTTAGTATCTAAAGTTATCAAAGGTCGATATGCTAGGCATGAATCCATTTTGCAATCCCCTAAAAAATCCAACCATTCTGTATTTTGGAGAGGCTTTGTTTGGGCCAGGGGTCTTCTACAACAAGGCATGCGGAAGCAGATTGGCAATGGTTTCTCTACACATTTTTTTAGCTACACGTGGATTCCAAAACTGGTAACATTTAAGCCACTCAGAGCATTTGGAGTGGAGCATCATGATGAGGTACGAGTGTATGAATTTATCACACCATCCCTAGGATGGAATTTGGCTAAATTGCACTCGATGGTGACTGAGGACGACGCCCACATTATTGCCACCATTCCTATAAGTGCAACCAATGAAGAGGATGCTTGTATATGGCATTATTGTTCTAATGGCCATTATTCAGTGCGAAGTGGGTACAAACTCGCTATGACTCTATCAAAAGATCATGCAGCGACAAGTAGTGATGACATGAGAAATTGGTGGAAAATGCTATGGAATCTTAAAATATAGTCAAAGGTGAAATTGTTTATCTGGCGAGCCTTCCATGAATGTTTACCCACAAATTACTGCCTGAGCCAGAGAGGTATGGATTTGTCACCCATGTGCAGCATATGCAAATCTAAGGTGGAGACTATAGACTATGCGTTATGTGGATGTAAACGTGCCAAGCGAATATGTGATACAATATTCCCACGAGTGAATGAGGTGATCCAAGTAGCAAATAACTTTGCAGATCGAATAATATGGCTTGCACGCACTCTCAACTGGCCTTGTGATTTTGAGAAAACATGCATTACATTTTCGGCTTTATGGAACGACAGGAATAATTTTTGTCATAATATGCAAGTCATGGATTGGACGGATAGGTGTGGATGGATCCTTGACTACTGGGCTGGTACTAGCGCAAAAGGGAGGCACCAAACAAGGATTGATGCGACAAAAAACCACGCTTTACCAATACCTGGATGTTCGATTCAATTATTCACTAATGCAGCGATTGGATCAGATAATAGAGGGGCAGGATATGGGGCTATTATCCTTGGCGTGGATGGTAAGGTGATTGGTGCTATGGAGTATATGGATCCCACACTTCACTCACCCTTGGCGGCAGAGGTAAATGCTATTATTCATGATATTCGATTGGTGCCACGTTTGGAAGTATCCACTGCTACTGTGTTTTCAGATTCATTAGTAGCCATCAAGATGATTTGATGAGAAATGCAAATAACATCAGAAGTACATCATTGGGTTGTTCAAATTCAGAATATGAAGCTGTCTTTTCAGGAGCTATCATTCTCCCACATTAATAGGGAGGCCAATGGAGGCGCTGATTATCTCGCTAGAGATGCGTTAACTAGTTCGCAATCATTTCTTTGGTTGGAAAATTTTCCAGATTGGTTGATTTCAATGGATAATTCTACCCATTGCAATTGTATTCAACAAAGACTTTGCTCAAATTAATTAAATTATATATTTACTGTCAAAAAAAAATATTTCACAGCTTCTTAATTTTTTTTTCAAATAAACAGAAAGTATCATTAAATAAAATTTGATTTTAAATGAATAAAATAACAAAATTGGGTCCTTGAACTTTGATTTGTAACGATTTAATCCCTTACTTTCATTTTTGTAATAATTTAGTTCCTCAACTTTAATAAGTATCAATTTAGTCCCAATATTTTCTAATTTGTAACAATTTAGTTCTTATACTTTCAAACTTGTAACCATTTAATCCTTGTCACAAAAAAAATCTTCAAAACTAAATGTCGATTTTTATTATTTCATGATTAAACCTTGCGACTCACATTGGATCCCAGATTAGTTTATTAATCTATTTAGGTAAGAGATTTCATTAAATGTTTACATTAGTTTTCACGATAGGGTCTAAATCGTTACAATTTTGAAAATACAAAAACTAAATGGTTACTTATAAGTTTAAGGACTAATAAATTGTTACAAAATTGAGAGTACAGAGATTAAATTGTTACAAGATTGAAACTACGGGGACTAAATTGTACTTCCTATAAATCAAAATTCAGGGACTTAATTGTTAGTGTCAAAAGTTCAGGATCAAAAATGATTTTTAACGTAAAGTTAAATAAATCATCACAAATTTATAACAATTTTCACAATTCAGATTTTGTTTTGAAAATACTCAAAGTTTTTTGTATTGTTTATTATGTTAAAAAATAAATTCAGCTATTAAAAAGTAGAAGAATACATCATATACTCAAAAATATCTTAGCTTGGTGTTTAAAAAAATACAGATGATTCGTCAAAGCAAAAATATTATCATGTGCACATTTCCTTTCAATTATCTTGGATCAAATGTTCAGCTGCATGCAACATAAACTGTAGCATCTATTAGCAAAAGAAATTTTAAAAAAAAAATAAAAAAGAAAATAAAAAAGGCTAAAAGAAATTTAAAAATATTTCAAAGTATAGAGCGAGGGAGAGAGTTTATATGGGAGGAAAAAAATCACAGCAATTTCTTGCGTTCAAAGAATGTCTTGAGATGCCATAGCTGCAAACCAGCCACTGACAAGCAAACTCCAAGTGATAGCAAACTAAATGTAGCCATCTGTGCATTTGTTGATCTATTCAATTGCTGCATTTCCTCCTCTCTGAAAACCAAAAAGATAAACAAACAAACAAACAAAAAGACAATCATAGGGAATCAATAATCTCATCAACTCACACAGAGTGAATCTACAAATATAAAGCCCACAAAGATTCTTAAGAAACTTAGACATAAACTCAATTCAATATAGTACTGTACCTTTCACGGAGATAAAACATCTCATCATGTACGGATATGACAGTGTCGTACAACTTCTTCAACTCAAGTTCCATTGCCTAGCATAAGCGATGAACTGTTTCATCAGATGACCAAGTGACATATTTTTCAATAAAACAACAAGAGCACGTCTTCAACATTGGAGTAAGAGTTTGAAGACAAAATCTCAAAAGAAAGTTATTAAAATAAATAGATCTCTTAGCGTATCATCATGGCAAAAACTCAACGAAAAATAATGTACGTGAAATGTGAAATGTGAAATGTGAAATGTATATCAAATCAACTTATGATCTACCATGAACTCATATATCACCATGCAGCCAGCACAATGTCCACAAGAGCAGTTATTAAAAAAATAAGATTTGTTTGAAGGATATTGTGACCAAGTTATCCTCATTAGGGTCACAAGTCTTAGCCTGTGGAAAACATAATTAGGAAGAAAACCAAACAAGGAGCAAAATGAGAACTTACTTCAATCTGGCCTTTCTTAGCAACCTTGGACCAATCCTTAGAAGAAACACCAGACCTCCAATCAAATTCAACCGTAACTGTCCCTGGGGGCTTTTGTTCAGGAACCCAAAAGCAAGTAGTATAATCACCGGACTCGGCTGCAGTGAACGCGAATTGTCCAGAATCCACACGATCCGCACTATGATATATGTTGCCCTGAGGCGAACTCACCTATATATTCACAACCTCCATTTCCACATATTAATCATCTAAACAAATTCCATAATCAACAAAAACACAGAATTACAGAACAGAGATGTCTAGTATTGCATGCAACAATGTGAACACAAATATGAAACCCAAAATTCAGTGGGGAAATTTTAACCATTGGATCGGAAAAGGGAAAAATGCAATACCCTGATAACGAGCTTGTGAGAATCAGGGATGGGAAAACCTTCGTTGTGATTAACCACCAAATATTTACCGACGGTCATGGCGTTGGTCTTAATGTCATCGGTAATGCATTTGGAGGAGCCTGATTGAAGATCGAACCGCATCGAATCAGCAACGGTGGACATTAGTCCCAAAAGAATCGAAACCAAGAAACTCCACTTCGACATCTTGATTGATCTCTAGCAGATGAAGGATATGGCTCAATTAGTGTTATGGAATTAGATTAGAAAGTTTAGGTTGGGTTGAATGCAACGATGAAGAGAGCCTCAAATTCAAAGCCAAAAGAAATGGCAAAGATCTGCTGGCGATTTGGCGACAAAGATATAGAAGATGAAGTTCTGTCGTTTCTTTAAAGAAAAAAGAAAAGAAAAAGGAAGAAGACCAAGTTTTTTTGCCTAATTTTTTGGGTAACTACATGAATAAGCCTTTTATATACCACCTTTTACATAAACATCCAAAAAAATCTAAAAAAGGAAATAACAATGTTTTCAAAACATTCCGTAACTGTTGGGCAATGATTTTTCCTAAATTTTCCAAAAATGTTTTCTGATTTCATTCTTCCATTTTGTTGAAAATATGTTATATGTGTTCTTTGGCTAAAAAGAAAACAGACAAAGAAGAAGAAGGAAGAGCAACCGTGTTCTCCGGCTAAACAAATCACAAAAAAATTGTGATTCATACTAATTCTCCGTCATTCATCCTATGGGTAAGTTTTTTAATTTTATTTTTTGAAAGCACACGTAAGAAAACTAATTTATACGTAAAATATAGAATGGTTCTTAAAAGTTTTTTTTTTTTTAATACTTTTGTCTTATAGACATTCATTCTAATCTTATGGTTTTTTAATGTATTTTTATTGTCAATGCGTTATAAATTTCATCAATGTTATATATATATATATATTGTTGACGGTCGATTTTGGCCAGAGGATCTCACCTGACCTTCACGTGCCACCAACGGTAAATTTGTAGATGAGGGGGGAAGACGTGGCCTGCAAGACAGTACACCGGTGTGGTGCTCGCCACACCGGCTCTGATGCTTAAGTCAACAAACAGAACGGTAGGTAGTGGAAAAGTAAGAGTAAGAGGAGGGAGTAGAAAATATAGAATAGTGTTTAGGGATAGAATTCCCAGTCCCCCCTTCAGTGGCGAAGAGGGATATAAATACCTGCTCATCCTCCTAGGGTTTTTAGGGATTCGGAGGCGTTTTAGGTCAAACCAGGCGAAACCGAGGCGGCCAAAGGCGGTGGGGACCAAACGGCATCGAACGGACTCGGCCTCGGCCATGGGCCAAGGCCGAGCAGGGGGTCAGGCCAAAAACCCGACCCCTTCGGTCTTGGCCCGTCCCATTTGCCGGTTTTGCCTCCTTGGTCCATCTTTCAGCCCGATTTCTCCCCGGTTTTCCTCGTCAGCTCCTTGTATATCGGGGTGGTCCAAAATTGCCTATAACATATATCTTTAGAAAGAATGTTATATATTTTTTAGTACATCAACATTCGGGGTGGGGGAATTCGAACCTCTAACCTCATGGTCGATGATACATGCCAATTACCGCTGAGCTAAGCTCGCTTTGGCAACAAAGAATGTTATATATATATATTGACAAAAAGGATTCATTCCATTAATTCAAACAATGACACAAAACAGTACATTTGCAATGAGTATGGTTACTCATAGACCTGAGTTCCTGAGGAAAATTGTCTAACCAAAGCATCGAGCGTCGCTGATTTAAAGCATATTTAGCTAGAAAATCAGCTTGCTTATTACTTTGCCTGGAAATAAAAGAGAAATTAATCACGTCAAAAGAACGAATCAACTCTTGAATATGCACTATCTAATGATACACATCGGAAGTAGTTTGAATGTCCCCCCGAATCATCTTGATTGCCATCTCAGAATCCGAATAAACACATGCACTAGAAACATGCATGCATTGCAACAATCGCAACCCATGAATTAGAGCATTTACCTCAGCCGTTAATGGGTTGTGAGTCGTCAGATCCATAAATGTCATTGCGGTGGAAATGGTGTCATCAACGTTTTTAATAAAAACTTCGTATCCAGTACCTATTGATTGACCTCGAACTGCTGCATCCGTGAATAGTTGAACTCCATAAGCGGGTAATTCAGTTCTCTCCACCCATGACAATGGCAACTCGCAAGGTGTGGCCTTTGTGTATTGAGTCTCCGTCTAATAATAAAAAATCCACTCACAACGTTGTGTCCAATCCATAAGAACCATATTATTTAAAAAATGGTTTCGGTCAGTCCAAAGGCTCTAAAAGGTAATGCATACTCGTTCGAAATCCTCACCAGGGAGACGTTGTTCCAAAGCAACTATTCGATCTGCAAAATTATTTCGAACCGGTATTTTTGCATCTACACGTTGGAACACATTGTCACATATTTGCTTGGAGCGGTCACACCCACAAAGAGCATGATCAATGGTTACCATTACAGAGTTACAAAGGGTACATATCGGTGAAACATCTACACCTCGCTTCCACAGACAAAAATTGGTTGGTAAACATCCATGGAAAACCTTCCAAATAAAGGGGTTGATTTTTTAGGGAATTTTCAACTTCCAAAGATAAGACCACCAAGTTTTTTGATCATTGGTACTAGAAGATTCTTGGTCAACGAATATGGTTCTTGCAAGTTTGTATCCGCTTCTCACAGAATACAGACCGTTCGCACAATAATGCCAAATCCATTGATTGTCAGCTTGCTTGGCACTAATTGGAATGGTCGTTTTAATATTTGCACCATCTTGACTAACCACTCCCTTTAATTTGTTCAAGTCCCAATCCATGGTTGGACTAATAAAGTCTGACACCAGCACATCATCCAAAGGAAATCCATCAAAATTGGGTAAAGGTTTGAAAGTACTTTCCTTTGGAATCCAGGGGTCTTTGAATAAACGTGTGGATTTACCATTCCCAATCCTCTTCCACATACCACTGATCAAGAGATCTCTTGCCCAAACAAAACCCCTCAAGAACACTAAGCAATTTGTTCTGGCTGGCGCAATCATTAAAGATTTCTGGTTAGTGTAACGACCTTTGATAACCTTGGAGGCTAGGAGATTGGGGTTCATGTATAAGCGCCACACCTGTTTTGCTAATAGAGCTTTGTTGAAAAGTTCTAGATCTCGAAAGTTTAAACCACCTAGCTCCTTTGGTAAGCATAATTTGGACAATTTCTTCCAATGAATCTTCCTCTTGTGTTCAGTAGATCCCCACCAAAATCGTGCCATCATAGAGTGTAATTCATCACAAAGTGTTTTGGAAAGTCTAAAACAGCTCATGATATATGTGGGGATAGCCTGAGCAACACTCTTGATAAGAACGTCCTTGCCTCCTATATAGAGAAAAATTGTCCCTTCCAACCTTGAAGAGACTGCCACACTCGTTGCTTGATATCCTTAAAATCATCCCTCCTTCGCCTGCTAAACGCTGAAGGAACTCCCAAATATTTCCCAAGGTTGTCTACCATGGGCATACCCAACAGATCCACAATTACAACACGAAAATCAATAGCCACATTTGGGGAGAAATAAACAGCAGATTTATCAATACTAACTTTCTGGCCAAACGCCTGTTCATATTTGGACATAATATTTTTAAAAGCCCACAACTCTTCAATCGATGCTTTTCTGAAAATAAGGCTATCATCTGCAAAGAAAAGATGAGATATCGCTGGACAAAATTTCCCTAGTTTAAACCCAGTAAAATTTTTGCGAGATACGACCCCTGTAATAAGGGAAGACAAAAATTATGAAACAAGCAGAAATAAATATGGCGATAAAGGATCACCCTATCTTAAGACCCCGCTGAGGTATTATTTCGCCTGTTGGAACTCCGTTTAACAGAATAGAAAACTTAGCAGAACAAACACATTCCATAGTCAATTGAACCCAACCAGAATGAAACCCAAGCTTCAACAATAATCCTTCCAAAAAGCATCATTCAACAAGATCATAAGCTTTGCTCATGTCTAATTTCAAAACTAACCAACCCAAACACCCAGTTTTTTTTCTTTTTCATATAATGGAAACATTCATGTCCCATAATCACATTATCAAAAATTGAACGACCAGTGACAAACGCAGATTGATTCTCAGAAATAATATCTTGAAGAACCTACTTCATGCGATTGACTAAAACTTTTGATACTATTTTATAGGACACGTTAGAAAGGCTAATTGGACGGAAATCAGAAATCAGTTTCTGATGCTTCACTTTAGGAATCAATGCAATATGAGTATCATTCCAGACACTAAGAGATCTTTTCATGTTTAGCATATCCAGGAAATTTAAAGAAGTAATGTCACCAACCTCATTCCAGGATTTTTTATAAAAGAGAGCAGGAAAACCATTTGGTCTAGGCGCCTTTGACAGATGCATTTGATTTATGGCTCTTTTAATCTCATGCCTAGTGAATGGAGCAAACAATTTTTCATTCATCTCTGGGGTCACCTTCGCCATTAAATCCTGTAGAATAGTATCTATAGAATCCATAGAAGGGTTAGAGGAAGAGAATAAATGATAAAAATATGAGGTGAAAGCCTGCTCCAATTGAGGTTTATCATTGATCAACACTCCATTCATATCTAAAATTTCTTTAATTTCGTTTCGCTTTTTCCTCATTGTAACTTGCTTATGAAACCACCTTGTATTCCTATCTCCCCATTTGAGCCAGTTTTCACGAGATCGCTGTTTCCAGTAAATTTTTTCGTCTTCAAGCGCTCTGTCCAATCGTTCCTCCACTCTAGTAATTTCTGCGAAGTCCCATGGAGGTGGTTTACTATATAACTCCTAAAGAATTCTTTGATTATCCACCACTCTTTGCTGGATAGACCTTGATGTGCCCTTACCCCATTTCTGCAGTCGAAACTTGCATTGTTGAAGGCATGATTCCAAACATGCTCTACTTGTCCTATGACTGTCCCAACACACAGTTTTCGAGATAATACGTTGGCAATCCGGATGTTGAGTCCAAACCTCCTTAAAACGAAAACTGCGTTTTCTGTGGGACTTAACTTGCTTATTGGTGTCCATATTGCACGTTAGGAGAATCACTCTATGGTCAGATTGAGCCCAATTTAAATGCATAACCTAAACATTTAAAAATTATTCAAGGAAAGCCTCATTCGCTACAAACCTATCAAGTCTTTCATTTATCTAAGTCTCCCAATCTTGTCTGTTCGACCAAGTGAACATGTCCCCTTCAAAATCTGTCTTATAAACCACAATCATCCATAGCATTACAAAACATATGGAGCTGAGACTCCCGAATCGGAACATCGCCTTCTTTTTCCTCATGCAGAAGGGTCGCATTAAAATCTCCGCGAACAAGCCAAGCAGAATCATCATAGTTATGTAAACGTTGGAGTAATTCCCAAGTATGACTTCTATAGGTAACATTTTGGATTGCCATATATGCCCGAGAAACGCCAAGTCTTAGAATATTCCAATGGATGGATGCATCAATATGAAACTTTGAGTATGATCTAATAATCACATAAATTTCCTATTTCCAAAACAAACACAGTCCATTGATAGCATGCATAAATGCTATCAATTTCCTATTATTTTTAGCTAGTTTTATGCTTGAATTGTGTACTTTAATGCCATTTTATGTTTAAATTTTAGAAAATCGAGCCAAGGAAGCAAAATTGGATTTTTGAGAGATTTTGGATGATTTTGGAGGCTTTTGGAGCAATTTGGAGAAGTTCATTGAAGAACTAAGCCCAAAAGCCCAAGAAAAGCAAAGTGGAGTCAAAATCGGGCCATTCTAGAAGATCCGAGGCCTAGGCCGAAGCATCTTGACGTTTGGCAAGCTATGAGAAAAGATCCAGAAATTGGACAACGTCGCGACACTGTCCATGTAGCGTTGCATCGCCGATAGCGAGCATAGCTAGCTATTTTTCTCTGATTAATTAAGCTAGTCTTTTACAATTATTAGCCCAAATTTATGCATTTTTATGTTTTATTTGTATGAAGTATGTGTTTGAAGCTTAATTCAACAATTGGAGTCAAATGGAGTTCAATCCTTAAAAAAAAAAAAAAAAAAAAAAATTATAGCGTCACGGCGCTCTCGGCAAATTTTCCAGAATCGCGATTTTGCGACAGCGTCGAGACGCTGTCCATAGCGTCTCGACACTGTCGCCAGATTTTCTATAAATTCATCCTTTTGTGCTACAGATTGGGGAAGTCCAATTGGTGAGATTTTATCCCTAATTTCGACTAGAGACCTTTGGTGGGAGCTAAAGCAAGGCCAATGAGCGAGAATCAAGCGAGAAGACGTGGAGATCGTGACGGGGACGTGCCGGTTTCGACGGATTTGAGTTTTCCTTTCTCTTTCCCTTACCTTTTGTAGTTTTTATGGTTTTTCTTTCAATTAGTGTTTGTAGTTTAAAGACTATGAATTGCTAGTTGTTTGTCTTAGGGTTTGATGTAATTGTTTAAGTTGTTGGATTGATTTTAGGTATGAATGTGTTGTTATTTTATTCATGCAATTTTGTTTAATGCTTTCAATTACTTGATCACTAATTGAATGATTTAAGTGTTGAATCTAACTTTGGAGAGGGGATTTGACCTATGACTTACCTTGTTTAATTGCGTGACTAGAGTAGAAATTCTAAGTTTGTGACGGGATTTGAAATTACTTTAGAAGTATAACAAGGACCAATTGAAATAATATTTTGCATGTTAATGAACTTAGATAGGGATATCAAGTTAGTTTATATGCATGAGAATCAATTATACTTGGGAGAGGTAATCGTGATAAAAGTTTCCTTGGCTTGTAGAATAATTGCACGGTCAATTCATTCCTATTAATCAATCCTCAATCTTAATCAATGAAATCAATTCCCTAAGAGTCTTTCCATTTGAGTCTCCACTTTTATTTTTATGCTTTTAGTCTTTATTTTTATCTTTATCATTGAGTTTTGCTCCCTAAATAAAATTGAACAAAAGTATTCGCATTACTTAATTTGCTAGAAAACCAATCCAGAGGACGACACTCGTTTTACACGAAAACACTATATTATTACTTGACCCGTACACTTACGGTAAGCAAGTTGTGCATCAATCGCTGCGACGACTTGGAGCCCGAGACAAAGTAATGTCAGAGCGTCGCGACGCTGTGACGTAGCGTCGCAACGCTGCACCTGCCGAACAACTATAAAAGGGGCCATTTGCATCCAAGTTTGGAGAGCCAATTTGAGGGTTTTTACCCTATTCTCGGTTTAGCACTAAAATTGGGGCTTTTGGGGAGAGTTTTGGAGCTTTGTTTAAGATCTTTGGAGCTCGGGATCGATAGAGGTCGTCGCGGAATCGAGGAGATCGACACTTTTATGAGCATTTCTCTTCCATTTTCCTTTAATTTTAGTTTGTAGAATAGTCGTGATTAGGAATTATTGAATTTTAGTGATTATGAGTAGTAAATTCCTAAATTCCATGAGTTTTGATCTAGTTGTTGAACCTTTGCTAAATTAATGAATTGATTTGGTTTGATTGTCATTATCATTCATTTGTGCATTTTGTCCTTAATGCTTTTAATCAACTGATCACTGATTAAATGAATCGTTACTAAGTGGAAACTCGACAGAGAGAAGCTTAGACTAGAACTGTATGCATGACCGACGTTTATTTACCCGAGTGACACGGGATAAGCTAAATAACGTTAGAGGTTGTATTGAAGGGTCGCAATGCCAGTAAATAAAGAGGAAACTGAAAGGAGATTTGATGTGGAATTTTCCTTACCGCAAGCGCACTGGTCAAGTAATAATAAAGTGTTCGTATAAACGAGTGTCGTCCTCTAGATTGGATTTTTAAGCACAATCAAGTATTGTGAATTATCTTGCTCAATTTTATTTAAGGATCAAAAAGTAGTGAATGAATGATATGAAAACTAAATCAAACAAGTAAACAATGGAGATGCAATTGAGAAAACACTGAGGGAATTGATTTTGCCAATTTAATCTAGGATTGATTTTAAGGAATAAGTTATTATGCACAATGGAATTATGAGCCCAAGAACCTTTAACCACAACTACCTCTCCCGAGTATAATTGATTCTCATGCAAATTAACCGACCTGACATCCCTATCTAAGTTTATTAACATGCAAGGCAATGAGTTCTTTTGACCAATTCTAAAATTACTCTAAGACCGTTACGAATTAGAAAATAAACTTTAGTCATGCAATCTTGAATAAGTCTATGCTAAATCCCCTCTCCCGAGCAAGATTCAACACTTAAATCATTCAACTAATGGCCAATTAATTGAAAGCATTAAATCAAGATTGCAAACATAATAACCATTGCACAACTTAAACCATAAATCAATCCATAAACTAAATCAACTACATCAATCCCTAAGCTACAAGTTTAGCTACTCATACATGGCCTTACAAGCTTAACTATGAAGGGATAAAAGCCCTTTTCGCAGCGGAAGACAACAAAGACTTTTTCGAATAAAACGCCGATTGGGTTACCAATACGACGACAAAACAAATAAATTTTACAGCAAGCATTACAGACAAAATATGTGCTGTAAAAGAGATATAAGCATCCTGAAAAATAAGGAAAAACTCTAGATCCTAATCTAGAATTGGATCCTAATGATCCTAGGGTTCAAGAATGACTTACCCTTGAAGATTTCTTGACGTGATTTGACCAAAAAAAAAAAACTTGATTCCACAGAAAAACAGAAACAAAATCACCTTCTCTTTGCTGGAAAAACAGTCACGAACACCACCAAAAGAGTTGCACCGGTATTCTCCTTGGGATTAGTATTGAGGGGCTTGTGGGAACCAAGAATTCTAAGGCTTTGGAGTATTCTACAGAGAGTTCTGGAGAGTAAAATTGAGAGAGAGAGCGTGATCTTTTTTTTCAAAGAACAACCAACCCCTATGAATGAACGGTGAGGGAGTTATGCAACTGATGGAGAAACTCCCTCCTAAAAAACCTCATCATCACGCAAAACCCTGGGTTAGTGGGCTGAATATTTCTTATCAGTTATACTGATAAGATAATTAAATTATTAATTCTAATAATTAATTAATCAAATTAACAATTAATTTAATTAATATTCATATAAATCATATTTATACAAATATTACCACTTAACCCATAGTTTTAATAAAATTCAATTAAATCAAATTTAATTAAAGTTATTAAAACTAATTATCAATTAATATAATAACTAATTAATATATTAATTAATATTGTAATTAAATATCTCATATTTAATTATATCTCTCTCCAAATAAACTATAGTATTAATGTACATCTAATGTGCATTAATTATAACCTATAGTTTTAAAATGAATCAAATTCATATTTAAGTTTAATATTCGAACACCTTCGAATATTCAATTCTCCCTTAGAATTTTACCTCAACGCCCCTAGTGAGCTACCGGTGGGACCTAGTGGACCTACAGATCAGAAGCTCCAACGATATGAGATTAGTTGGCTAAACTCATTAACCAAGTTAATCAATATTCGTTAACTGTGGTTCACTCCACTAAAGAACCACAGCTGCACTCTTCTCACTGCAGATATATTTCTGATTCCACGGATATCGGCCGTCAGCAGCAAGTTAGCCCTTCACGTGTGTTCGTACCCCAGCTAGGTCAAATTACCGTTTTACCCCTGGGCTACCTCTTGGTCCTTAAGTACCAGTGCTCCTCTAATGAACAACCTGTTTGTGGTCCAACCAACAAACAGAAATCCCTCTCGTGTCATAAAGAGGGTAGGGCCCATTGTTCAAGACCCGGAGACACCACTTAAGGGAACACACCTCTACTTACCCTAAAATTGGGAAGGAGTGAATTCCATCTTGTAAGACTACGTTCCCAGCTCCCCATTCGGTCTTGTCCCCAAAATGGTAGGCTTATTGAGTCGGCGAACAGGCCACTCTCACCCGTACAAATCAAAGGACAATCCCTCATGGACAGGAGTCCATAATCCACTCAGGATTAAGGCCAAGTTGCCTAGGTCATCCTAGTGAAATAGAAACCGAGCTAACTAACGGTGTTACAGTTAGTGGTTAACTATTTCGCGGTCCGGTCTTTGTGCAAACTCATTGCACAGGATACCCTTACTCGCATGTCAACCACATGAACGCGTTGGATCAATACGTTTGTATCAATATACAAAGCGGGCCGTATCCACAGTGTCACCAGGATAAGGTACCCAGCCTTATCCCTATACTACAGACCCTTTAGGCTAAAACTTGAACATTGATCCCCGTATGTCCCTACATACTAGTTCAAGCCTCATTCTATTAGCCTTGGATGTTTAGTTTATTGGATTAGGGTTAATAAGACAAGATATAATACAAACATTGAATAATACATCACTTTATTAATGTTCGGTCAAAAGTACATTTACTATCTACGAGTTTTAGGGCATAAAACCCAACAAACTAAACATGAAAAAACCATAAAATCTAGCTAGAGATAAGGAAAAGTAAAGGAAACACTTAATGTCGTCGAACCTGGCACGTCCCCGTCTCGATATCTGCACCACGAAGTGAGATTCCCGATCCTCGTCCTTGCTTCAGCTCCCACAGTAGGTCTCTAGTCGAAATTAGGGTTCAATTCTCTCCATTTGGCCTTTCCCAATCCGTAGCAAGAAAAGGAAGTTAAATAGGAAAATCTGCGACAGCGTCGAGACGCTATCAAGATAGCATCGCGACGATGCCTCTAAAACGCGCGTTCTGAATAAGGGAAAAACGGTAGTGTCGAGACACTATTGTCACAGCGTCTCGATGCTGTGACGCTGCCGCCTCTTGTAATTAAGTAAAACCAGCGTCGAGACCCTCCAAGAGTGGCGTCTCGACGCTGATGGACGAATGCCCTCTCTTGGCTCCTTGTTGCTTGAACTTTCCGGTTCTTTGGAATATTTTCGCGTCCCGACCACCCGATTAACTCCAATTCCACGCTTTAGCTCTAATCAACGCTTTCCTACAAAATAAACAATTAAGTGCAATAAAATGGCCAATAAATCATAAAAGACTAGCTAAATTAAATAAGTAAAAATAGCTAGCTATGCTCGCTATAAAGATTATTTATTGAAAGGTATGAGATATGAGGAAACTGACAAGAGAGTCCTTGTCATTAGGCTTCTAGACTTATGAATCAAATGATTAGTTAATCCATATTAGTTAATTGATTAAGCATTAAAGGTCCAATTGATGAAATCAACCACTCTAGAATTATTTCTCCAAATTGTGTCTTGGTGCGTCGGCAGCTGAATGGATGGATGTGAGATAATAAAATAACTCAGCTAACCCAGTGCAAGTATACACTGTCGCACGTAGTAATAAAAAAAACCTTAGAAGTATTCCAAGGGTATCGATCCCACGAGGACTAAATTGGAAATTCAGATTTGATGAAGAAATTGCTCAAATGATTGGTATTGAAAAAGGTAACAAAAGAAAATAAGATCGATTGATTGAGTTTTTGAAAAGATAAATGAAATAAGCAAATAAATAAAAGAATAACAATAAGAAATAAACGAGGTATTCAACATGGATTCATCCCTAAGGAAATAAGCATAGTCATGCAATATTTAACTTAAGCCTATTCAATGCATTGGGTCAGCTTTAACTTCTATTTGGCCTTGCTCCCAAGAACCGTTAGAAGGCTAAGCGAGTACTGTTATGCACATTTCTGTGACTCGACTCCGACATAGATAATTCATGAATGCAACCTATAACCCTATAGTCGATATAGGGTGCCTTAGGCAGCATGCCCTATACCGTTGAACAATATCTTTCGAGCTTTTTCTCCTATATCACCTTTATGAGAACCGATATTGTCTGTCCCTTTCGAGATCAAACTCACGTAGCATGCAAAGTCTAAGTGATCAAGTTAAACTCAACAAGATCAGAGTGATAATCAATAAAGAATGTGAAGGTGTTCATATAACACATGCGTAAGCAATTTTAGGATCGGAGGCACTTAACTACATCAATTTTATAAAATGAAAACATGTTGTCCAAATACCGTAAACAGAGAGCAGAATTTGTACCAACCTTTTTGGAGACCGATTCAACAACTCCCTTTGATTCCTTTGATCACGAATGGTGTGTGGACCACCTCTAGTGTCTTCCCTACTATTCTCCGGGCCAAGAACGATTTGTGGGAGTCTATAGAGATAGGGAATGGGAAGGGAATTCTTGAAGGTTCAAGCACTAGAGAGATATATGGAGATGAGTGAGTTTGAGACCAAAATCCAGCAACATAACAATATGGAAATGACTCTCTTAACTCTTAATCTGATTTTGCATCTACTTATAAAGATATTCCATGCAAGGAAAGACCTCAAGATGCAAGACACATGGTGGTAATGCAAGTCAAAGTGGATTCTAAGTGTTGAAGTCACAACACATGCAACAAGTGCATGGATGTGTTGTATTCCACTTTGTATCAACATGCAAGAGTGGAAATCCATCTAAATCCACTAAGTTTGATTCTCAATCAGATTTTTTTTTGCATTCTAATTCAAATTCCATTTCCAAATTGAAATTGATTTCATGGCAATTAATTAGAAACATTTCCAATTAATTTGTTATGATTAATCCAATTAATCATTCACACCTTGTGCAATCTAATTATATATGATTCCTAATTCATATATAGTTTTTAAAACACTTTTAAATACATAATCTCTCATTTTCCAATTTAATTCATAATTAAATATTGTGTCAAACACAATTTACGAAAATGCCCCTTTTCCCGATTTTGAACAATTCAAAGAATCTTATCTTATTGTTCTAGGCTTTATTCCGATATGAGCTAGTAGGGGGACCTAATGGACCTATAGATCATGGGCTCCAACGATTCGAGGCTAACCGACTAATCTCATTAACCGAGCTTAACCAACATTCGTTAACTATCGGGACACTCCACTATAGCCCGATAGTTGCACTCCCCTCACTATAGATATATTTTCGTCCACTTAATTTAACCATGTTCAATAACTCGAACCTTCACAGGTTGTTCGTAGCTATAGCTAGGTTAAATGACTGTTTTACCTCGATAGTACTTCTAGTTCCTTAAGTCCCACTGATCCTCTAATGAACAATTGGTTTATGGTCCAACCAAAAAACCGAGTCCCTCTAGGACCAATGAGAGGGCGAGATCCCTTTGTTCAAGCCCCAGAGTCAGCACTTAACGGAACAACCTCTCTACTATCCCTAATTTGGGTAGGAGTGAATTCCTTCTCGCACGACTATGTCCCCAGCTATCTACCCGTTCCTATCTCTGAAATAGGAGGCTTATTGAGTCGACGATATTGAGTCACTCTCACCTATGCAAATCTAAGGATAGGCCCAAATAAATAGGAGTTCATAATTAGCTCGTGATTAAGATCGAGTTACCTAGGTCATCACATGAAATAGTCAGTCTCGTCAGTAAACGATGTTACCTAGGTGTTGGGTGGCGATAGTTACCTAGGTCATCACATGAAATAGAGCGACTTATTTCTCGGTCCTGGTCTTATGCAAACTCATTGCATAGGACACCCTCACTCACATGTCTCTACATGGACGATTTAGGATCACATCGTCTATACTATCTATAAAGTGGGTCGCGTCTCATAGTGTCCCCAGAATTAGGTACCCAACCCTATCCCTATATTATAGACCGTTTTGGCTATTATTCGAGCTTGATCCACTTTTATGTCTCTATATAAAGTTCAAGTGTTCATCCTATAGCCATGGATCTTAGTTTATTGGATTTGGGTTATCTAATGTGCAATTTACTTATTCAGTAATGACTTTACTAAATTAATCTCGATAACGACTTTATCGAACAAGTATATAATTTTGTTTAACATTCATTATCTACGAGTTTTACAGCACCAATCCCAACAATCTCCCACTTGAACTAAAACTCTAGTTTAGTGGGATGTACTATAATCCATAACAGTAGTGGGTGAATAAATACTTAATAACAGAGTGAAAATACAATAAACTAGGGCATCTAAATACCTAGTATACTGAGGCATTGATATACCGGTTACAATTCTCCCACTTGACCTAGATTATTTCCCATACATATCTCGCAGACCTAGACCTTCTAGATGACTCTCAAACAGTTTAGCCGTGAGAGCCTTCGTGAATGGATCAACAATGTTGTGCTCCGACGCTATCTTCGTGACGATCACGTCTCCTCGGTGCACCATCTCTCCCTGATGAGATGGTATTTCCTTTCGATGTGCTTGCCTTTCTTATGGCTGTGAGGTTCCTTTGAGTTTGCAACTACACCGCTATTATCACAGTATAGGGTAATAGGTAGATGCATATTTGGAACGACTTCCAAGTCAGCCAGGAACTTCCTGAGCCATACTGCCTCTTTCGCTGCTTCGCAAGCAACTACATATTCGGCCTCCATGGTCGAGTCTGCAATGCATCCCTGCTTGATGCTACGCCATATTATTGCTCCTCCATTCAGAGTGAATACTGACTCCGATGTGGATTTCCTCGAATCTTTATCGGTTTGAAAGTCAAAATCAGTGTATCTTGTAAGGATCAAATCCTTAGCGCCATACATGAGCACATAGTCCCTCGTTCTCCTAAGATACTTGAGGATATTCTTTAACGGTTGTCTAGTGATCGAATCCTAGATTGGATTGATATCTACTGACAATCCCTACTGCATAACAAATGTTAGGCCTTGTACACAACATGGCATACATTAGGCTGCCTACTGTAGAGACATAGGGGATTCGTCTCATGTCCTCAACTTCTTGAGGAGTCTGAGGACATTGTTCCTTAGACAAATTAATTCCGTGCCTGAAAGGTAATAAACCCTTCTTTGAATTTTGCATCTTATATCTAACTAAAAATTTGTCGATATAAGACGCCTGAGACAGGGCTAGCGTTTTGTACTTTCGGTCCCGAACAATTTGGATCCCTAGAGCATATTGTGCCTCACCCAAATCTTTCATTTGGAATTGAGTTGCTAGCCATTGTTTAATGTCAGTAAGATAACCTACATCATTCCCAATGAGTAGGATATCATCCACATACAGTACTAAGAAAGCTACGGAGCTGTTGATGATCATTTTGTACACAAGCCTCATCAACATTTTGTTCAAAGCCATAAGATTTGATCGCAATATCAAATCTCATATTCCAGGATCTAGACACTTGTTTCAATCCATAAATGGATCGTTTAAGCTTTCAAACTTTTTGCTCTTGATCCTGAGCAATGAACCCCTCTGGCTGAGACATGTAGATACTTTCCTCAAGATTGCCATTCAGAAAATCAGTCTTGGCATCCATTTGCCATATTTCATAATTATAAAATGTGGCAATGGATAAAAGAATCTGAATCGACAATAACATGGCAACAAGGGAGAAGGTTTCCTCATAGTCAATCCTCTCCCGTTGGGTAAAACCCTTTGCCACAAGTCGTGCTTTAAAGGTTTGTACCTTTCCAGTAGCGTCTCGTTTTCTCTTGTAGATCCATTTACACCCTATAGGTCTAACCCCTTCAGGTTGATCTACAAGATCCCATACTGAATTAAAATGCATGGACTCGATTTCCAAGTCCATAGCTTTAATCAATTCGTTCTTGTCAGCGTCATCCACTGCCTGTTTAAAGGTTAATGGATCCTCGACCCATCATCAGGTATGACGACTGGAGTTTCAGTTAAACCCAAATAGAGATCAGGCTGTCTAAAAACCCTCCCACTACATCGAGGTTCTATTATTTCTTGAGAAGAACGTGATTGACTCGAGGTGTCAGTTTCATAAAAAACTTTTGTTGATGTTTCTGTAGCTTTGTTCGATAATTTGCTTAACACTATTTTGCTTCGTGGCTTATGTTTTCTAATATGGTCTTCTTCTAAGAATGTGGTGTTTTTGGATACAAATACCTTATTCTCTTGTGGATCGAAGAAGTATCCACCTCTCGTTTCCTTGGGGTAGCCTACAAATAGGCACAATTTTGAACGAGGTTCCAATTTCTTTGAGTTAGTCACTAACACGTGTGCTGGACATCCCAAAATTCTAAAGTAACGTAAACTAGTTTTACAACTTAAATGGTGTTTCAGAAACACTTTTGGATCGAACATTGTTCAAAATATAAACGGCAGTCAGCACCGCATGACCCCAAAACGAGTCAGGCAATTGAGCATAGCTCATCATGGAACAAACCATATCCAATAGGGTTCTATTTCTCCTTTCCGAGACACCGTTTTGCTGTGGTGTACCAGGTGCTGAGAGTTGAGATAAGGTTATGTGTTCTATCAAATAGGCCTAGAATTCTAAATCCATATACTCTCCACCTCGATCAGATCGAAGCATTTTTATCATTTTACCTAATAAGTTCTCAACTTCTGCCTTGTACTCCTTGAACTTTTCAAGGGCTTCAGACTTATGATGCATTAGGTAAAGATATCCATACCTTGAATAATCATCAATAAAATTGATGAAGTATTCATACCCTCCTCGTGCTTTAACATTCATCGGACCACAGAGGTCTGAATGTATGAGCTCTAGAGGTTCTTCGGCCCTATAACCTTTTCCAATAAAAGGTCGTTTTGTCATCTTCCCCTAAAGGCATGACTCACAGGGAGGTAATGAGTCGTCTTCGAACTCACTTAGAATTCCACTCTTGACCAGTCTCCCAATCCTATTGAGATTTATGTGGCCTAACCTCAGGTGCCAAAGATAGGTATTCTCTTTAGGAGAAACTCTTTGCCTTTTATTACTTTGAGTAGTAGCAGTTTTGAACATTTCGGTATTATTAACTGCTATACTCTCGATTGGTCTTTAAAAATATAAATTATTTTCCATTATAGCTGAACAGACATTAATTCCCTTTCTCGAAATGAAAACTTCATTTAATGAGAAAGATATGGAATAAGTTTGTTCGAGCAAACAAGACACAGAAATCAGATTTCTTTTAATCTTTGGAACTACGTACACATTATCTAATAATATGTACTTGTTTTCTTGGAAAAATAATTTTATGCTTCCTACTACTATAGCTGAGACAACTTCTCCAGTTCTAACTTTGAGAGTCATTTCTCAAGCTCCAAGTTGTTCCCAGGAACTCATTCATCGGACCACAGAGGTCTGAATGTATGAGCTCTAGAGGTTCTTCGGCCCTATAACCTTTTCCAGTAAAAGGTCGTTTTGTCATCTTGCCCTCAAGGCATGACTCACAGGGAGGTAATGAGTCGTCTTCTAACTCGCTTAGAATTCCACTCTTGACCAGTCTCTCAATCCTATTGAGATTTATGTGGCCTAACCTCAGGTGCCAAAGATAGGTATTCTCTTTAGGAGAAACTCTTTGCCTTTTATTACTTTGAGTAGTAGCAGTTTTGAACATTTCAGTATTATTAACTGCTATACTCTCGATTGGTCTTTGAACATATAAATTATTTTCCATTATAGCTGAACCAACATTAATTCCCTTTCTGGAAATGAAAACTTCATTTAATGAGAAAGATATGGAATAAGTTTGTTCGAGCAAACAAGACACAGAAATCAGATTTCTTTTAATCTTTGGAACTACGTACACATTATCTAATAATATGTACTTGTTTTCTTGGAAAAATAATTTTATGCTTCCTACTGCTATAGCTGAGACAACTTCTCCAGTTCTAACTTTGAGAGTCATATCTGAAGCTCCAAGTTGTTCCCAGGAACTCATTCATTGGACCACAGAGGTCTGAATGTATGAGCTCTAGAGGTTCTTCGGCCCTATAACCTTTTCCAGTAAAAGGTCGTTTTGTCATCCTGCCCTCAAGGCATGACTCACAGGGAGGTAATGAGTCGTCTTCTAACTAGCTTAGAATTCCACTCTTGACCAGTCTCCCAATCCTATTGAGATTTATGTGGCCTAACCTCAGGTGCCAAAGATAGGTATTCTCTTTAGGAGAAACTCTTTGTCTTTTATTACTTTGAGTAGTAGCAGTTTTGAACATTTCGATATTATTAACTGCTATACTCTTGATTGTTCTTTGAACATATAAATTATTTTCCATTATAGCTGAAAAGACATTAATTCCCTTTCTGGAAATGAAAACTTCATTTAATGAGAAAGATATGGAATAAGTTTGTTCGAGCAAACAAGACACAGAAATCAGATTTCTTTTAATCTTTGGAACTACGTACACATTATCTAATAATATGTACTTGTTTTCTTGGAAAAATAATTTTATGCTTCCTACTGCTATAGTTGAGACAACTTCTCCAGTTCTAACTTTGAGAGTCATATCTCAAGCTCCAAGTTGTTCCCAGGAACTCATTCATCGGACCACAGAGGTCTGAATGTATGAGCTCTAGAGGTTCTTCGGCCCTATAACCTTTTCCAGTAAAAGGTCGTTTTGTCATCTTGCCCTCAAGGCATGACTCACAGGGAGGTAATGAGTCGTCTTCTAACTCGCTTAGAATTCCACTCTTGACCAGTCTCCCAATCCTATTTAGATTTATGTGGCCTAACCTCAGGTGCCAAAGATAGGTATTCTCATTAGGAGAAACTCTTTGCCTTTTATTACTTTGAGTAGTAGCAGTTTTGAGCATTTCGGTATTATTAACTGCTATACTCTCGATTGGTCTTTGAACATATAAATTATTTTCCATTATAGCTGAACCAACATTAATTCCCTTTCTGGTAATGAAAACTTCATTTAATGAGAAAGATATGGAATAAGTTTGTTCGAGCAAACAAGACACAGAAATCAGATTTCTTTTAATCTTTTGAACTACGTACACATTATCTAATAATATGTACTTGTTTTCTTGGAAAAATAATTTTATGCTTCCTACTGCTATAGCTGAGACAACTTCTCCAGTTCTAACTTTGAGAGTCATTTCTCAAGCTCCAAGTTGTTCCCAGGAAATCATTCATCGGACCACAGAGGTCTGAATGTATGAGCTCTAGAGGTTCTTCGGCCCTATAACCTTTTCCAGTAAAAGGTCGTTTGGTCATCTTGCCCTCAAGGCATGACTCATAGGGAGGTAATGAGTCGTCTTCGAACTCGCTCAGAATTCCACTCTTGACCAGTCTCCCAATCCTATTGAGATTTATGTGGCCTAACCTCAGGTGTCAAAGATAGGTATTCTCTTTAGGAGAAACTCTTTGCCTTTTATTACTTTGAGTAGTAGCAGTTTTGAACATGTAGGTATTATTAACTGCTATACTCTCGATTGGTCTTTGAACATATAAATTATTTTCCATTATAGCTGAACGGACATTAATTCCCTTTCTGGAAATGAAAACTTCATTTTATGAGAAAGATATGGAATAAGTTTATTGGAGCAAACAAGACATTAAATTAGATTTCTTTTAATCTTTGGAACTACGTACACATTATCTAATAATGTGTACTTGTTTTCTTGGAAAAATAATTTTATGCTTCCTACTACTATAGCTGAGACAAGTTCTCCAGTTCTAACTTTGAGAGTCATTTCTCAAGCTCCAAGTTGTTCCCAGGAACTCATTCATCGGACCACAGAGGCCTGAATGTATGAGCTCTAGAGGTTCTTTGGCCCTATAACATTTTCCAATAAAAGGTCGTTTTGTCATCTTGCCCTCAAGGCATGACTCACAGGGAGGTAATGAGTCGTCTTCTAACTCACTTAGAATTCCACTCTTGACCAGTCCAATCCTATTGAGATTTATGTGGCCTAACCTGAGGTGCCAAAGATAGGTATTCTCTTTAGGAGAAACTCTTTGCCTTTTATTACTTTTAGTAGTAGCAGTTTTGAACATTTCAGTATTATGAACTGTTATACTCTCGATTGGTCTTTGAACATATAAATTATTTTCCATTATAGTTGAACAGACATTAATTCCCTTTCTGGAAATGAAAACTTCATTTAATGAGATAGATATGGAATAAGTTTGTTCGAGCAAACAAGACACATAAATCAGATTTCTTTTAATCTTTGGAACTACGTACACATTATCTAATAATATGTACTTGTTTTCTTGGAAAAATAATTTTATGCTTCCTACTGCTATAGTTGAGACAACTTCTCCAGTTCTAACTTTGAGAGTCATTTCTCAAGCTCTAAGTTTTTCCCAGAACTCATTCATTTAAACGAAGAACAAACATGGTTTGTGGCCCCTGAATCAAGTATATAGGCAGAACTATCGTTCTCTACTAAGCTTGTTTCCAAGACTAGTAAGTCTTTGGTAGCGTTCTCGTAAGCTAAGCAGTTTGGTCGAGGATGTTCCTCGTTTAAGACCAATAAATCCTTTGCCACTTTTCCAGTTTTTAAGCGCATATTCTTAGGACGATATTCTAATTCGTTTAATTTGACGACAAACAAAGCACATACGTTTTTCGACATATTGTTGAAACAAACAAATAACTTGTATTAATAATGTTGCACCAAACCCATTATACATATCCAATCAATTTAGAAAATGTATTTAAGCACCCTATATTTCATAAATCTTTTGCACGATACTTCAGAGGTTTAGAGCAACAGCCACCGAGGGATGATCAGGTACTCCTCCCCTGAATTGAGACGTTCTCAACCAAACTCTAACACCATAATAACTTATATTCCGTTAGTGTTTAGTTACCGTTGTTTGATCAAGAAATTATTAACAATTTAATAATTATCTGTAAGTGTGACCCTCCATCTTTCAGATCCCAGAGATCCGCCCCAACAAGCTACGATCAAGAAAGACAATGTTGGGGCAAAACCTAAGAAACCCTATCCACTATGGAGTTCGCCATGTTACCCCATGCTCAAAGCCCTCTGAAGGGATGGTCACACTATTGGTAACATGCAGGCAGAGCATGAAATCTCAGAACGTACCAATAGAGGAGATCAAAGGATGTGTTCACACACTTCCCGCTCCCACTTACTATAAACACTATCTCCATTCACCTTTGTATTGAATCATGCAAACACCATCCGAAAGGAGGTCACTTCCAGGGTGACACGAGGCCGAGCATGATTCTCATGGTGTGAACTTTGCGGAGATACATGGGAATAAAAAACTTGATATGAGACATCTTATTTTTTATACATTTCCTCCCATTGAGTATTTTAAGATTAAGGTCTATTTACTTAGGTAAATTATGACTAAATGAATCTATCTAAGTCTATGTCTTATTAAATAAGGTCTTTACACTAAATGTCTAGGTGAATTAAACTCTTTTAATAACCTAGTGACATTGCATGCTAGTAAGACTATGGTTAATTCAACTCAGGTTCCGGACCATTTGCCGGGAGAGTTTCCTTATAACCAGGCCTTATGTCCCACTTAACCATATTTTAAATCTATTAAAATACTAAGTAAGACATTTTCTAATCCTATTAGAAATGTTGATCTTAGGTCTATTTAATTTTAAACCGTTTAAAAATCCTAAGATCCTATGTTAGCATGCAACTCTTTGTTATAGGTTGTACGGTTTCTATTCATTAACTTTTATAACTCTTATAACTTTTAATGAATTAGTCCTATAACATGCTTTCTAATGGTGATTTAAAGCATATAACAATCAAACATTCAAGTTATATAAAGCACCATTTAGAAACATCCTATGTCTAGGTGTGTGTAACTCTTTATACTACGATTTCTAGGTGATAACTCTTTAAAACCTCACATCGCTCGCGCATGCTCATGAAACTTGGGTCAAACTAACTCAAGTACCGATTCGATGCCCAGGTAGGAGGTGTTCCGTAAACCGTCAACTTAAATACCTCCAACCTTAGACATCATCTTACCAGGTGAGTTCTCTTGTAACCTTAGCTTTACAAGATATCAACCTAATCTATGCAAGTTGATCGATTTGGAGGTTCATTAACCTAAGTGAGCATGCATTTATCTTTTTATAGATTTTAAGTCTATCTCGGTTTATAACGCTTATAACGAATGAAAAACCCATATCTAGCTTTATTTGAATACAAACCTTATAAACAAGCTAAGGAAGTTTCATGCTACATGCTTGGTTCATTTTCATTTTATTAATATAACATTTATATTAACTAATCATAAATGAAATTAAACCATCCAACATGCATCTCCAAAATTAATATAATTATTATACTAATTTAATTCATGAAACTTTATTCATGCATTCAATTAATATCATAACCCTTATAACATATTAATTAATGCATTATTCATGCTTTCCTATGGTGGGATTTCAAATCTAAATGATATACATTATGCACATAAAATACTATTTAATTAAAACATACATTCAATAATGCATAATTAATTAAATTAACTAAAGTGAATTGGTTTTGGGATTTATAATCAAGCAAAAAACAAAAACAAAAATTATTACAATAATAATTTCAAATAGGGCTTGGACCGCTCCCGAACCATTCGAACCGACCCGAACCGCCCTTGTTTTGCTTGAACCGGACCAATTTGCCTTTAAGTGAAGAACCTACTTGGGTTGGAACTAAAAAAAAGCATGCTGGAATTTTCGGCCAGCAATGAGCAGTCTCCGAGTTTCTTCAAATTGACGGCCTAAATGGACTCTATTGACTCTCAAATTTTACAGACTCCATATGAACACATTAATGCCTATAAACATGTAGGAAATTACAATTAATTCCAACGAATTGAATGAGAATTAAATTCAATCCCAAAACCAATTTTCTTTAGTTTTTACACAGTTTCATCATATGAAAAGCTACCCACCAAGCTAAAATTAATGCATGTTAGGTGCCTTAATCATGCTCTGATACCAATTGAAGGTGCCCATATAACACATGTGGAAGCAATTTTAGGATCGGAGGCACTTAACTACATCAATTTTAGAAAATGAAAACATGTTGTCCAAATACCGTAAACAGAGAGCAGAATTTGTACCAACCTTTTTGGAGACCGATTCAACAACTCCCTTTGATTCCTTTGATCACGAACGGTGTGTGGACCACCTCTAGTGTCTTCCCTACTATTCTTCGAGCCGAGAACGACTTGTGGGAGTCTATAGAGATAGGGAATGGGAAGGGAATGCTTGAAGGTTCAAGCACTAGAGAGATATATGGAGATGAGTGAGTTTGAGACCAAAATCCAGCAGCATAACAATATGGAAATGGCTCTCTTAACTCTTAATCTGATTTTGCATCTACTTATAGAGATACTTGTTGACGTAGGCGATTACCGCAAGCGCATGGATCGTCACAAGTAATATAAAATGGTAGGTAATACTGAGTATCGAATCCACAGGGAGGCGAAGCGAAAATTAAGCAAAGCAAAAATCTCTTGAGCACTAAGAATACTTGGGCGAAATAATATTTAGGGAAAAACTCAAGCAATCAAAGAAATTTAAAATTCAAAGAAATTAAAGAAAATAATTTGATCAATCGAATAAAATAAAATATGGAGAAAGAGTTTTCTTAAAATGGGAAGATGGGTCTTAAAAATCAATTATTAGCTAAACGTTCATTATAATTATCCTATCTCATTGTCCAACTAATTATAATCCTAGAATCTCCGTTAATCACATAGGTTCTCATATTGGTTTCCCCTAATTGTAGTTAATTCATTTTAACAATCTAAGTGTCCTTAGCGCCATTAAAAATCATTAATTATTACGCCCTGATTCATTTTAGGAAACTAAGTTTAATCAACTAATCTCGTTGTCACGACGGGCAATTAAACTAGTTGCATGGATTATGTGAAGGGAATAAAAGTCCCCACACAGCGGAAGCGCATCGATTGGACCTTACGCCGTATATTAATTAACATTAAAATACCGTTACGAAAACACAAACAAACTTTAAACACTCTTTAAAGCTGCTGGAAAATTGGTTTAAACATGCTGAAAAATAAATCTAAATTTATTTTCATGCTATTCTAAAGAAAGAAGGAAGAACCGTTACAAACCTTCGTTGTAGACATGACCGTTCTTCGCCAATGACGGTCCAACGATCAAAACGCAGCAGCCGCCTTTGATTTTCTTCGCTGGAAATTCCTTCTTTGAATGACACAATAACCAAAGAGGTTACACCGGTATGTCTCTAAGTCTAGGAGGCAAAAGACTTGTGGGAGTCTTTCTCTAAGAGGGAGGCTAGAGAGAATTCTAGGTTTGTCTTGAGAGTCTAAGAGCAAGAGCAAAGTGTCAAGTGTCTTGGACCAATTAGGTCTAGTGTTCTATTTATAGAAGAGAGGCCATGAATAAAATATTCAATTAAATCAATCTTTTCCAAAATTGATTCAATCTTATTCCTTAATTAATCAATCATGATCAATCAATTCCATAATTGATTAATCTTTTCCGCAAATGACTAATTACTTCCATAAGTGATTAGATCATTTCCATAAATGATTAATCACTTCCTTAAGTGATTAATTATTTCCATAATTGATTAATTCCCGGTTAATGAATTCTTTAATTAATTAACCACCATCCGGCCTAGAATTAATTAATTTGCCCAAACACATTTTAGGCCTTAAATTAATTAAATCATTATTTGAACTCTTTCAAACTTTCATAAATTTATATTTGAATTTCTTCAAATATTAATTTCTCTCATAATAATATATCAATATATATTATATTTGTTTCCCTTAGTAAATTGAACATTTTCAATTTACATTTATTACTTAGTTGCCTCAAATTACTTTATGAGCTACCAGTGGGACCTAATGGACCTGCAGATCAGGAGCTCCAACGATGTGAGATTAATTGGTCAAACTCATTAACCACATTAATCAATATTCGTTAACTGTGTGTTCATTCCACTATAGACTCACAGTTGCACTCTTCTCACTGCAGACATATTTTCTATGTCCACGGATATAGACCAATATCGACTAGTTAGTCCTTCACGAGTGTCTGTAAGACCAGCTGGGTCAAATTACCGTTTTACCCCTGGGTTACCTCTATTTCCTTAAGTACCAATTCTCCTCTAATGAACAACCTGTTTGTGGTCCAACCATCAAACAGAAAACCCTCTCGTGCCATTGAGAGGGTAGGGCCCTTTGTTCAAGACTCGGAGTAACCACTTAAGGGAACACTCATCTGCTTCCCTAAAGTCGGGAAGAAGTGAATTCCATCTTGTACGATTGTTCCCAGCTCCCCATTCGGTCTTGTCCCCAAAGTGGTAGGCTTATTGAGTCGGCGTATTGGCCACTCTCACCCATACAAATAAAAGGACAATCTCTCATGAGTAGGAGTCCATAATCAACTAAAGATTAAGACTAAGTTATCTAGGTCGTCCTAGTGAAATAGAAAACCAACTAGTTAACGGTGTTATAACCAGTGGTTACTATTTCGCGGTCCGGTCTTATGCAAACTCATTGCATAGGATACCCCCACTCGCATGTCTCCTACACAAACACGTTGGATCGCAGCGTTTGTATCAAATACAAAGTGGGTCGTATCCATAGTGTCACCAGGATAAGGCACTCAGTCTTATCCCTATACTCTAGACCCTTTAGGCTGTTTCTTGAACAATGATCCCATATGTCGCTACATATAGTTCAAGACTCATATTACAGCCTTGGATGTCTAGTTTATTGGATTAAGGTTATTATTAGGCAAAGACAAATATAAAATAACTAATAACAATTAATGGAAAAATATATCAATATTATTTCATTAATATCCGGTCAACGGTTACATTCACTATCTACGAGTTTTAGGGCATAAAACCCAACATTATGATCTATCCTACTTTCTCTCCGTCAAGTTTCCAATAAGAATCGAATCATTACACAATTGGCCAGATTGAGTAAAGCATTAAGCACATCCATACAAATAATTAGGAAAAAGGGCAAGAGACAAGAAATTATAATAACATTTTGACTATAATTTCATTTCAAGACCCAAAAATTGGGGTTTAGCTACACATAGCTAAAATATCCACAACATTTACAATGAAAAGCATAATTAAGAGCATAAAAGGAAAGGAATTGACCGTCGAAAAACCCCTTCGCTAACGCTCGGAGTCCTGCCGAACACTCCTTGAGCCTCTTAGGATGCTCCCCAAAATTCCCCAAAATATTTTCCACTAAAGAAATCTCTCAAAAAGGCTAGAAAGCCTTGATTGATGGTAAAATGAGGCACCAAGGGGTGCCTTTTATAGGCTCGAATTGGGGGTAGCATCGCGACGCTATATGGCACAGCGTTGCGACGCTTTGATGCACGCGGCTTGTTGCCCAAGATATGGACAGCGTCGCGACGCTGTCTTCACAGCGTCTCGACGCTGTGTGTTTTCTAGAATTTCCAGCTTCGGTTTTGGGCTTCCACTTCATTTCTTTTTGGGCTTTTTTCTCCATGATTGATCTCATGACTCCCCTTTTGGTCCAAGCTTGGAATTTGGACTTGATTGGCTTCATTTTGGACATTTTTTTCTCCAAAATCCACAACTTTGCTCCTAAGGACCAAATAAAAAAATACATTAAATATTTTCAATAAAAACACGATTAAAGCACAAAAAAACCTAATAAATTGGGACTAAAATAGCGACATTTCTGCTCGCTATGACACCCCCAAACTTAAGCTTTTGCTATTCCCGAGTAAAATAACTTCTAAAGATGCATGAAATAGATTCGCTCAAGTCTTAATGATTTTGAAATTCTTAAGATATAATGGAAAACATGCAAGTGGAATAAGCAAGCACCGCATACTCTTGAAGAAATCTTAAACTAGTTTGAACTTAAGATTAATTAATAGCATGCTCAAGACTTATCTATTGATTCTTTTACTAGCCTAGATTAGTCTTTTGGCTTTCTCCATTTGTTTTCCCCCTACACTGGCTAAGAGCCCCTAATAGGTCGAAGTCCTTCTATCATGCAAAAAAAAAGAAACTAGGGCGCCTGTCATTTTTCTTTTTCATGGGGGAGCAAAACTCACAAGTATTTTTCACTTTCTTTTTCTTTTTCTTTTGCTACTCCCCCAAACTTGCATTTTGATATCTAATGGTACTAGCTTTCACACTACGGTGCAGGGACCCTTAACCCGAATTTTATTCTCTGGTTGGCCTAACTAATCACACCGCAAGTAGCTCTTTTTACCCCTAGGCTTTTTCTTTTGTGCAAGCAAAAATTTTCTTTTTCAACAGATTTTTCTTCTCTCTCATTTTCTTTGGTTGCTTTTGCTTTTCTCTCATAACATTTTTTTCTACCTAGCTCTTTAGAACAATCAAGCATGAACTTCCTAATATTAGAAACTAAGCCTATCGGGGTGACAACAAAGTTTAAAAACCATAATAAGAATCTAGATTTTCGAAGACGTCATTAGATAAGTCTATCGCATGCTTTAGCATCAAAACTAAGAATAAAAAAATTTTAAAATTTCACAATTTCTGTTGTGCTCCCAGATTCCACAACATATAAACCATTTTTTTTCCAAAATTTCTAAAATCACATCCTTGGCTATCATAGCTATCTATTCATGCATCCAAAAGAATTTAAATATGCTCAACACAGCGAAAGCCTCCCCCCCAAACTTAAACTAAACATTGTCCCCAATGTTTTGAAAACAGTAAAGCATAAAGAGGGATACTGAGACTTCCCTGAGCTAGGAGCGCTTCATCCTCTTCCTTTGGATCCAGAAAAATGGGATTTTTGGAATTTTGGGATTTGCTAAGGTGATCCTGCAAAACAAAATTGGATCACGGAGCAAAGAAAATTATTTGCCGCAAAAACAACTACCTAAATTTTTAATCCTTGGGTTGCCTCCCAAGCAACGCTTTCTTTAACGTATTTAGCTAGACGAGGCTCAAAATAAAAGTTTTCATCATCCTCCGGGCCCTGCGTGAAATCACGCACCGAATTGCACACTACAAACAGGGGAGAAAAAAAAAACTTTCCTCTGGCCCATCTTCACTAAAGAGATTGTTATAATAACATTCCAGAAAATATGAGGCCTCATCAAATCTCTTTTCTAAATCTCTATTCACATAACAATTGTTAACAGAGTCATCAAGCGTTATGATATCTACCGGTCTAGGATCTAAATATGGCCTATCAATCATGCCAGTCCATTCATCGGATAAAATATCTACATGCTCAGAAGATTCCTCAGACTCAGTATTAAAAAATGATTCAACTAGGCTATCATATGACTCACTATCAGAAGAATTCCAGAATTTCTGGATCAGATTCTATACTATGCACAGATTCGAGTTCCTCTGGGTCAGATTCTATGCTATATACATCACCAGGACACGAATCAAGCGTTATGATAGATTCAGTGTTATCATGATCAAACTCAAAATTATCTATCAAGTAATCTTTTTTATGCAATTCATGCTCATCCTCAATGTCAGGAAAATCAATATCATCATCAAAATTATTGATTTCAAGCAAATCTAATTCATTCTCAAAGGAAGGTAAATCATCAACTACAGATCTTTCATTCTCACAGGCAGGTAAGTCTAATTCATTCTCAAAGTCAGGCAATTCTAGATCATTCTCAAACAGAGGGTCATCTAAATATGCATTATGATCAAAATCCCCATCATCCATAGGCATTTCTCCTAAGCCTAGGCCAAGATTATACTCTACCTCTTCATCATCGTCAGTCAAGTATATAGGACCAACAGAAAAACATGTATGCAAACTACAAACAGATTCATCTTGGCCAAAAATACTAAACACGACTTTTTCATCATCAATGTTCAAGGTAAGTTTACCTGTATGCACACTAATCCCAGCCTTACCAGTAGCTAAGAATTGTCTACCTAGAATAATAGGCACCTCTCTGTCCTCCTGCATGTCGAGTACCACAAAGTCTACGGAGAAGATAAATTTGTTGACTTTCACCAGCACGTCCTCCACAACACCCATCGGGTGGGTAATCGATCTATCAGCCAGCTGGAGAGGGACATCGGTGTCCTTCATTCCTGTTAAACCAATCTTCCTGTAAACAGAATAGGGCATTAAGTTTATACTAGCACCTAAATAACACATAGCTCTATTAAAAGATACTTCTCCTATGATGCAGGGAACAGTAAAACTCCCTGGGTCTTTCTGTTTAGAAAGCATCTTTCCAGAAACAATGGTACTACTACTTTCAGATAATTTTAAAACTTCTTTTTTTCAAACATTTCTTCCTAGAAAACATTTCGTTCATGAATTTCCCATAATTAGGCATGTTATACAAGGCATCTATTAAGGGAATATTCACAGACAATTTCTTAAACATTTCTAGGAACTTTTTAAACTGCTCATCTAATTTAACATTTTTAAAGTGCTGAGGAAAAGGTAACTCCCTGTAGTCGAAGGTTGGACATTCGCCCCTCCGCTTGGGCGGGCTAATGTGCGAGCCTTTGTCATGATGGTTGCATGGGACCACTTCTTCCTCGTTCAATTTCTCTTTATGCCTGCCATTTTGCCTTTCATCTTTTCTTCCTGCAAAATTGTTAGAAAAATTACAATTCAAATTAATAGAGTTAGGAGGATTTTGGGACCTTTCAGAGGAGTTTTTTTGTGCCTCAGCCCTTTCATCTTCATCCTTGCTCTTTTCTTCTTCCTTCTTCTTTTCTGAATTGATCTCCAGCTGTCTACCACTTCTCAATGTCACCATCTTGCACTGCTCTCTTGGGTTAGGTTCAGTGTCGCTAGGAAATTTTCCCTTCTAAAGGGCATTCACCGCTGAAGCAATCTGTCCTATTTGAACTTCCATGTTTTTCAAAGCTGTGTCGTGGTTATTAACTGTCGTCTGGAGATTCACGTTCAACACTCTTTGTTCCTTAATAAACAGAGCCACCATCTCCTCCAGGTTATTCTTCTTTTCAGGCGCACTGGATGATGCAAAACCTGGCGGCGGCTGCAAAACATTCTTCGTTTTTTAATATGAGAAGTTCTCGTGATTGTGCTGACTGGGGTGGTACAAGTTCAGTACTCCTTGAGTAAATGCTCTGTTTCCCACGTACTGGACTTCTTCCACATCTTGACCTTCATTCTTTGAATAACCTTCAGCTAAGGTGGAAATGGATTTGACCACCTCAGATGAAGTTAGCTTGTTTAGCGCATTGGTCAGAGATTCCATCCGCGCCTTCAACGAACTTGACTCATCCAATTCATAAATTCCAGCCTTCTTTGAAATTGTTCCCCTCTCGATCTCGGCCACTGATAACTGGTTGCCATCATTTCCTCTAGCAGATCCTTGGCTTCCGTTACTGGTTTGGAAAGAAAACTTCCTCCTGCTGATGTGTCTAGGACTGTCTTGGTGGAGGGATTCAATCCATTGTAAAACAACTGCACTTGGAGCCAATCAGGATATCCATGTTAAGGGCACCACCTAAGCATTTCCTTGTATCTTTCCCATGCCTCGTACAATTGCTCTTCGTCGAGCTGCCTAAATGTTCCAATTTCCGTCCGGAGCTTCGTATTCTTGGCAGGCGGGGAAAATTTCTCATAAAAGCTTGGGCAAGCTCGTCCCATGTACTAATGCTGCCCGTCTCGACTGATTCGAGCCAATCCTTTGCCTTGTCTTGTAGAGAAAATGGGAACAACCTCAATCTTATAGCGTCTGCCGGAACTCCGTTCATTTTTACCGTCCCACAAATTTCCAAGAATGATCGCAGATGTGAGTGTGGGTCCTCAGAAGGATGTCCCTTAAAAGAGTTATCGCATGCCATCTGAATCAATCCTGTCTTTAACTCAAAATTGGTAGCTTGGATTAGGGCGTAAACAATTCCAGAATTCTCGATGGGAAGAATTGGCTATAAGAAGTCTCTGATTGCCTTGGGAGCTTCATCTTGATGGGCCATTGCTTCTGCTAATCTTTTCTCTCTCCGAATGGTTCTAAGAGTCTTGTCAATTTCGAGATCTAGCGGAAACAAATTAACCACCTTGTTCCTTCGCATACAATACTCTCAATCAATAAAAAGAACCAAACAAAAACAAAAATAAAATAATATTCACAAATTAACGAAAGAAAAATATTTACACCTAAATTACTATTTATCCATTTCTTTTCGATGTCAAGAAAAATTGATTTGCTTAAAAATCAAGCCTCCCTGGCAACGGCGCCAAAAACTTGTTGACGTATAAGCGATTACCGCAAGCGCACGGGTCGTCACAAGTAATATAAAACGGTAGGTAATACCGAGTATCGAATCCACAGGGAGGCGAAGCGAAAATTAAGCAAAGCAAAAAATCTCTTTAGCACTAAATGTACTTGGGCGAAATAATATTTAGGGACCGGCTCATTCAATAAAAAGATTTGAAATTTAAAGCAATTAAAGAAAATAATTTGGTCAATCGAATAAAATAAAATATGGAGAAAGAGTTTTCTTAAAATGGGAAGAGGGGTCTTGAAAATCAATTATTAGCTAAACGTTCATTATAATTATCCTATCTCATTGTCTAACTAATTATAATCCTAGAATCTCCGTTAATCACATAGGTTCTCCTGTCGGTTTCCTCTAATTGTAGTTAATTCATTTTAACAACCTAAGTGTCCTTAGCACCATTAAAAATCATTAATTATTTCACCCTGATTCATTTTAGGAAACTAAGTTTAATCAACTAATCTCGTTGTCACGACGGACAATTAAACTAGTTGCATGGATTATGATCTATCCTAATTTCTCTCCGTCGAGTTTCCATTAAGAATCGAATCATTACACAATTGGCCAGATTGAGTAAAGCATTAAGCACATCCATACAAATAATTAGGAAAAAGGGCAAGAGACAGGAAATTATAATAACATGTTGACTATAATTTCATTTCAAGACCCAAAAATTAGGGTTTAGCTACACATAGCTAAAATATCCACAACATTTTCAATGAAAAGCATAATTAAGAGCATAAAAGGAAAGGAATTGACCGTCGAAAAACCCCTTTGTTGACGCTCGGAGTCCCGCCGAACACTCCTTGAGCCTCCTACGATGCTCCCCAAAATTCCTCAAAATATTTCCCACTAAAGAAATCTCTCAAAAAGGCTAGAAAGCCTTGAGAGAGGCTCCAAAGGAGCCTAAGAAAGCAAGAAAGGAAGGAAAGAATGGATTGATTGATGGTAAAATGAGGCACCAAGGGGTGCCTTTTATAGGCTCGGATTGGGGGTAGCGTCGCGACGCTATATGGCACAGCGTCCCGACGCTGTGATGCTGTGCGCTTTCTAGAATTTCCAGCTTCGATTTTGGGCTTCTTTTTGGGCTTTTTTCTCCATGATTGATCTCATGACTCCCCTTTTGGTCCAAGCTTGGAATTTGGGCTTGATTGGCTTCACCAAAATCCACAACTTTGCTCCTAAGGACCAAATAACAAAATACATTAAATATTTTAAATAAAAACACGATTAAAGCACAGAAAAGCCTAATAAATTGGGACTAAAATAGCGACATTTCTGCTCAAATGCAACAAATGCATGGACGTGTTGTATTCCACTTTGTATCAACATGCAAGAGTGGAAATCCATCTAAATCCACTAAGTTTGATTCTCAATCAGATTTTTCTTGCATTCTAATTCAAATTTCAATTCCAAATTGAAATTGATTTCATGGCAATTAATTAGAAACATTTCCAATTAATTTGTTATGATTAATCCAATTAATCATTGACACATTGTGCAATCTAATTATATATGATTCCTAATTCATATATAGTATTTAAAACACTTTTAAATACATAATCTCTCATTTTCCAATTTAATTCATAATTAAATATTGTGTCAAACACAATTTACGAAAATGCCATTTTTCCCGATTTTGAACAATTCAAAGAATCTTATCTTATTGCTCTAGGCTTTATTCCGATATGAGCTAGTAGGGTGACCTAATGGACCTATAGATCATGGGCTTCAACGATTCGAGGCTAACCGACTAATCTCATTAACCGAGCTTAACCAACATTCGTTAACTATCGGGACACTCCACTATAGCCCGGTAGTTGCACTCCCCTCACTATAGATATATTTTCGTCCACTTGGTTTAACCATGTTCAGTAAGTCGATCCTTCACAGGTTGTTCGTAGCTATAGCTAGGTTAAATGACCGTTTTACCCCTATAGTACTTCTAGTTCTTTAAGTCCCACTGATCCTCTAATGAACAATTGGTTTATGGTCCAACCAATAAACCGAGTCCCTCTAGGGCCAATGAGAGGGCAGGATTCCTTTGTTCAAGCCCCGGAGTCAGCACTTAAGGGAACAACCTCTCTACTATCCCTAATTTTTGTAGGAGTGAATTCTTTCTCGCACGACTATGTCCCTAGCTATCTACCCGTTCCTATCCCTGAAATGGGAGGCTTATTGAGTCGGCGTAAGGGGAAGGGATAGTAATCTGGTTATACCCAGAATAACCATCTAAGAAACAGTAGTAGGCCTAACCAGCCAATCTATCCAACATCTGGTCAATAAATGGTAGAGGGAAATGGTCTTTACGGGTGGCTTTATTAAGCCTCCTGTAGTCCATGCAAACCCTCCAGCTAGTTACTGTTCTGGTTGGGATCAACTCATTGTCTTTATTGCTCACCACAGTGACACCTCCTTTCTTAGGAACACATTGGATCGGGCTTACCCAATTGCTATCGGAAATTGGATAAATGATCCCGACATCCAACCATTTAATCACTTCATTTTTAACTACCTCTTTCATTGCAGGGTTAAGCCTTCTTTGTTGCTCAATACTCTTAAAGGATCCCTCCTGTAGAGTGATTTTGTGCATACAAAAAGATGGGCTAATTCCCTGAATGTCAGCCAATGTCCAACCTATAACCTTGGGATATTGCTGCAGCAACTTTATTAAGGCCTCTTCATGCTCTGGCATTAAATCTGATGCAACAATAATGGACAACGTCTCACCTTTCCCAAGATACACATACTTTAGATGATCCGGCAAGGGCTTCAAATCTAATGTGGGTGCCTCTATCAGGGATGGCTTAATAGGAGGAGCCTTCCTTTGATCTAAATCTAAAGACTCAAAAACATCCTCACATCAAAACAATTCTTTTTCATTTTTTCTTTCTAACAAACAAACTTGTAAATCCTCTACACTAACCTCTCCATCTCTCCAGAATCCTAATGAAGGAGCAATCCTCCATTTCGTCTGGATACTTCATGGCTTTAAACACATTAAATTTCACTTCCTCATTACAAACTCTCATTGTTAATTCCCCTTTCTAAACATCTATTAACGCCCTAACAGTAGCAAAAAATGGACGACCTAAAATAATTGGGACATCTTTATCAGCCTCATAGTCTAAAATAATAAAATCAACAGGAAATATGAATTTATCCACTTTTACTAAGACATCCTCAAATTTACCTTCTGGATATGTGATGGACCTATCAGCTAGTTGGAGTGTGACTGTGGTAGGTCTAGCTTCACCAATACCTAGCTTTCGATAGACCGAAAGAGGCATAAGGTTAATGCTTGCACCTAAATCATAGAGTGCTCTACCTAACTCTTTTCCACCTATAGACACAGGTATGGTAAATGATCCTGGATCCTCAGCCTTGGGTGGTAGCCCATTCTTAAGAATAGCACCACACTCCTCAGTAAGAGATACAGTTTCGAACTCACCTAACCTCTTCTTTTTAGTTAAAATATCCTTAAGAAATTTAACATTATTAGGCATTTGCTCAATAGCTTCTACTAAAGGGATATTTATATGCAATTGCTTAAGAATCTCTAAAAACTTTTAAAATTGACCATCCTGGTTCTTAGGCTTTTGCATTTTGTAGAAAAGGTAGAGGTGGTACATAAGGTGGGGGCGGCACATAAGGTGGTTCCACATCTGGAAAAGAACCAGATGCTCCAGCATCTTTATTGCTGCTTCCAGCACCCTGACCAATCTCCAACTCTTTCTCAACAACCACATTTTTATTACAATTATTAACTATATCCTGGGTCTTTCTAGGCTCAATTCTTTCTTCTAATGGCTTACCACTCCTAAGAGTCTTTGCCTTTACCTGCTCCTTACCTTCCCTTCTAGGGTGTTCAGTATCTGATGGAAGTTTCCCATGAGGCCTTGCCTTCAGCTCATTAGCTAGCTGACCCACTTGCAATTCCAAGGCTCTCATTGAAGCTTGATTACTTTGAATTGCGGCATCTGTACGAGCCATAAATTCTTTCATCATCGCCTCAAGAGAACTCCCTGAATTTTGCTGGAGCAAAGCCTGCTTATTTTGCTGGGGCAATACCTGCGCTTTAGCAAATCCCGACTGGTTCACCTTTTGTTGCGCTTGCATATTGCTTCCTTCTCCTCTGAAGGTGTACATATTACACATGCGGAAGCAATTGAAGATCGAAAGCACTTAAGACATTCAATTTTACTCCTAAAGCATGCATGTTCTAGAAAAGACAGAATAGAGAGTTTAGAAAACACCAACCTTTGTAGCTCACTTATGTTGAACTCCTTGTGGTGTTTGCCTCTCCTATGCTCCTTGGACAACCTCTAGAGTCTTCCCCACTATACTCCGGGCCAAGAATGACTTGTGGGAGTCTATATAAGATAGGGAATGGGAAGGGAATGCTTGAAGCATCAAACAATGGAGAAGAATGAGAGATGAGAGAACTTTGAGTCCAAATTCCAGCAGCATAACATTAAGGAAATGGCTCTCTTGTGTTTGAATATGATTCAAACTCCTTTTAAAGACATTCTCCATGCAAAGCCAAGTCTCAAGACACAAGACACATGGTGTATTTGCAAGCTCAAGTGGATTCTAGGTGTACATTACACAAGACATGCAACAATGCATGAGTGAGTTGTCTTTCCACTTTGAATGATCATGCATTAAGTGGATTTCCAACTAAATCCACTAAATTCAAATTGAAATCAAATTTCAAGCTTGCAAATTACCCCCAATTTCAATTCTAAATTGAAATTGAATGCTTGGTAATTAATTTGAAAATTTTCAAATTAATTTTGATATGATTAATCTAATTAATCTTTGTTATCTTGTGCAATTCCATATATATGATTCCTAATACATATATATAGTATTCAAAACACTTTTAAATACTTCATCTCTCATTTTCTAATTTAATTCATAATTAAATTATTGTGTCAAACACAATTTACGATAATACCCTTTTTCCCGATTTTGAACGATTCAAAGCTTCCTATCTTTTGTTCTAGGCTTAATTCCGATATGAGCTAGTAGGGGGACCTAATGGACCTATAGATCATGGGCTCCAACGATTCGAGGCTAACCGACTAATCTCATTGTCCAAGCTAGCCAACATTCGTTAACTATCGGGACACTCCACTATAGCCCGATAGTTGCACTCCCCTCACTATAGATATATTTCCGTCCACTTGATTTAACCATGATTAGTAAGTCGATCCTTCACAGGTTGTTTGTAGCTATAGCTAGGTCAATAAGCCGTTTTACCCCTATAGTACTTCTAGTTCCTTAAGTCCCACTGATCCTCTAATGAACAATTGGTTTATGATCCAACCATTAAACCGAGTCCCTCTCGGGCCAATGAGAGGGCGGGATCCCTTTGTTCAAGCCCCGGAGTCAGCACTTAAGGGAACAACCTCTCTACTATCCCTTATTTGGGTAGGAGTGAATTCTTTCTTGCACGACTATGTCCCCAGCTATCTACCCGTTCCTATCCCTGAAATGGGAGGCTTATTGAGTCGGCGATACTGAGCCACTCTCACCTATGCAGATCTAAGGATAAGCCCGAATAAACAGGAGTTCATAGTTAGCTCAGGATTAAGATCGAGTTACCTAGGTCATCACATGAAATAGTCAGTCTCGTCAGTAAACGGTGTTATAAAGCAAGAGCGACTTATTTCTTGGTCCTGGTCTTATGCAAACCCATTGCATAGGACGCCCCCACTCGCATGTCTCTACATGGACGATTTAGGATCACATCGTCTATACCATCTATAAAGTGGGTCGCGTCTCATAGTGTCTCCAGAATAAGGTACCCAACCCTATTCCTATACTATAGACCGTTTTGGCTATTACTCAAGCTTGATCCACTTTTATGTCTCTACATAAAGCTCAAGTGTTCATCTTATAGCCATGGATCTTAGTTTATTGGATTTGGGTTATTGTATGTGCAATTTAATTTATTCAGTAATGACTTTACTGAATCAATCTCGATAACACCTTTATCAAATAAGTATATAATTCGTTTAACATTCACTATCTACGAGTTTTAGGGCACCAATCCCAACATCCTCCCACTTGAACTAAAACTCTAGTTTAGTGAGATGTACTATAATCTATAACAGCAGTGGATGAATAAATACTTGTATTAATAACGGAGTAAAAATACAATAAACTAGGGCATCTAAATACCCACTATACTAAGGTATCGATATACCGGTTACAATTCTCCCACTTGACCTAGATTATTTCTCGTACATATCTCGCAGACCTAGACCTTCTAGATGACTCTCGAACACTTTAGCCGTGAGAGCCTTCGTGAATGGATCAGCAATGTTGTGCTCCGACGCTATCTTCGTGACGATCACGTCTCCTCGGTGCACAATCTCCCTAATGAGATGGTATTTCCTTTCGATGTGCTTGCCTCTCTTATGGCTGCGAGGTTCCTTTGAGTTTGCAACTGTGCCGCTATTATCACAATACAAGGTGATAGGCAGATGCATATTTGGAACGACTTCCAAGTCAGTTAGGAACTTCCTGAGCCATACTGCCTCTTTTGCTGCTTCGCAAGCGGCTACATATTCGGCCTCCATGGTCGAGTCTGCAATGCATCCTTGCTTGATGCTGCGCCATACTATTGCTCCTCCATTTAGAGTGAATACTGACCCCGATGTAGATTTCCTCGAATCTTTATCAGTTTGAAAGTCAGAATCAGTGTATCTTGTAAGGATCAAATCCTTCGAACCTTAGATATTTGAGGATACTTTTAACGGTTGTCCAATGATCAAATCCTGGATTGGATTGATATCTACTGACAATCCCTACTGCATAACAAATGTCAGGCCTTGTACACAACATGGCATACATTAGGCTACCTACTGCAGAGGCATAGGGAAAACGTCTCATGTCCTCAACTTCTTGAGGTGTCTGAGGACACTGTTCCTTAGACAAGTTAATTCCGTGCCTGAAAGGTAATAGTCCTTTCTTGGAATTTTGCATTTTATATCTAACAAACAATTTGTCGATATAAGACGTTTGAGACAGGGCTAGCGTTTTGTTCTTTCGGTTTCGAACAATTTGGATTCCTAGAACAAATTGTGCCTCACCCAAATCTTTCATTTGGAATTGAGTTGCTAGTCATAGTTTAATGTCAGTTAGATAACCTACATCATTCCCGATGAGTAGGATATCATCCACATACAGTACTAAGAAAGCTATAGAGCTGTTGATGATCCTTTTGTAAACACAAGGCTCATCAACGTTTTGTTCAAAGCCATAAGATTTGATCGCAGTATCAAATCTTATATTCCAGGATCTAGACGCTTGTTTTAATCCATAAATGGATCGTTTAAGCTTGCAAACTTTTTTCTCTTGATCCTGAGCTATGAACCCCTCTGGCTGAGACATGTAGATACTTTCTTCAAGATTACCGTTCAGAAAGGCAGTCTTGGCATCCATTTGCCATATTTCATAATCGTAAAACGTGGCAATGGATAAAAGTATCCGGATCGACTTTAACATGGAAACAGAGGAGAAGGTTTCTTCATAGTCAATCCCCTCCCGCTGGGTAAAACCCTTTGCCACAAGTCGTGCCTTAAAGGTCTGTACCTTTCCAGCAGCGTCTCGTTTTCTGTTGTAGATCCATTTGCACCCTATGGGTCTAACCCCTTCAGGTTGATCTACAAGATCCCATACTGAATTAAAATGCATGGACTCGATCTCTAAGTCCATGGCTTTAATCCACTCGTTCTTGTCAACGTCATCCATGGCCTGTTTAAAGGTTAATGGATCCTCGATCCCGTCATCAGGTATGACGACTGGAGTTTCAGTTAAACCCAAATAGCGATCAGGCTGTTTAACAACCCTCCCACTACGTCGAGGTCCTCTTATTTCTTGAGAAGGACGTGATTGACTCGAGGTGCCAGTATCATCAACAACTCTTGTTGATGTTTCTGTAGCTTCGTTAGATAGTTCACTTAAAACGACTTTACTACGTGGCTTGTGATCTCTGAGGTGGTCTTCTTCTAGGAATGTAGCATTTGTCGATACAAGTACTTTATTTTCCTCTGGATCGAAGAAGTATCCACCTCTCGTTTCTTTGGGATAGCCTATAAATAGGCAAAATCTAGAACGAGGCTCCAATTTCTTTGGGTTTGCTTCTAGCACGTATGCAGGACATCCCCAAATTCTGAAATGTCGTAAACTAGCTTTACGACCTTTCCAAAGCTCAAATGGTGTTTCAGAAACACTCTTTGAGGGAACTACGTTCAAGATATAAACTGCAGTCTCTACTACATAACCCCAAAACGAGTTAGGCAATTGAGCATAACTCATCATCGAATGAACCATGTCCAACAAGGTTCTGTTTCTCCTTTCTGATACACCGTTTTGCTGAGGTGTACCAGGGGCTGAGAGTTGGGACGTAATTCCATGCTCTATCAAATAGTCTTGAAAACTTAAGTCCATATACTCTCCACCTCGATCGGATCGAAGTGTTTTTATCGTCTTACCTAATAGGTTCTCAACCTCGGCCATATACTCCTTGAACTTTTCAAAAGCTTTGGACTTATGATGCATCAGGTAGAGATAGTCATACCTCGAATAATCATCAATGAAACTGATGAAATATTCGTACCCTCCTCGAGCTCTAATGTTCATTGGTCCACAGAGGTCCGAATGAATGAGCTCTAAGGGCTCTTTGGCACGATAACCTTTTCCGGTAAAAGGTCGTTTTGTCATCTTGCCCTCAAGGCATGATTCACAAGGAGGCAACGAGTCGTCTTCTAACTTGTTTAGAAGTCCACTCTTGACCAATCTCCCAATCCTATTGAGGTTGATATGGCCTAACCTCAAGTGCCAGAGATAGGTATCTTGAGAAACTCTTCGCTTTTTAGGTTGAGTCTCAGCGGTTTTAAACATCTCGTGATTTAAAATAGCTCTAGACTCAATTGGTCTCAAAACATATAATTTATTCTTCAAGTTTGCAGAGCAAACATCAATACCTCTTTTAGTTATGAACGCTTCATTAACAGAAAAAGAAATTGAGTAACCTTGTTCTAATAAACAAGATAAAGAAATCAAATTTCTTTTAATCTTCGGAACTATGTACACATTATCTAATATCATGTAGCGTTCCTTGGTGAAGAATAATTTTATGTCTCCCACTGCAATAGCCGAGATGACTTCTCCTGTTCCAACTTTAAGAGTCATCTCTCCAGCTATTAGCTGTTGCCAGGAACTCATTCCTTGAAATGAAGAACATACGTGATTAGTGGCACCTGAATCGAGTATCCAGGCAGAATCGTCGTTTTCCACTAAATACGTTTCCAAGACTAATAAATCACATTTAGAGTCGTGGATCATGTTTTTCTTGGCTACGCAGTTAGTTTGAGGACATTCCTCAGTTGAGACCAAACCTAAATTCTTTGCCACGTGTTTAGCGTTTAAGCAAGTATTCTTAGTCGAATGTACTAAACCGTTTAATTTGGCATTTGACAAAGCACATACGTTTTTCGACATATTGCTGAAACAAACAAATTAATCTCTATTAGAAACATGCACTAAACCCATTAATCACATTTATCCAATCATATTTAGCAAAAGCAATCATCGACCCATATATACAATTGATTTATCTTGCAACGGTACTTCAGGGGTTTAGAATAACTGCTACCATAGGGCAGTCAGCTACTCCTCCTCTGAATCGAGACAATCTCGGCCAAATACTATTCCCAGAATAACTCTTACTCCAATAGTTATTAGCTAACGTTAATTTGGTCAAGACCATCTTGTAAGTGTTACCCATCATTTTCAGATTGCAGAGGGCGGCCCCAACAATGCCACCGTAGGGAAGAGCTAATGTTGGGAATGGCCCTAGGAAACCCTATCCATTTCTGGAGTTTGCGTTGTTCCGAATCCCATGCGCAAGCCCTCCGTAGGGTGATCGCTCCTAGGGCGACTCGCAGGCAGCGCATAGGAATCTCACGGTGCAACCTAATGATGGAGACCGCAGGATACGTTTGACACGTTTCCTTCTCCCACTTACTATGAACACTTTCCCCATTCACCTTGATATTAACCCATGCAAACACCATCCGTAGGGGGACGCTCCCAGGGCGCCTCGAGGCCAAGCATGGATCTCACGGTGTGAACTCAGGGGGACGTGAGAGTAGAAACTTAATATGAATATTTCGTTTCTATACTTTTCCTCCCACTAAAGTGTCGTAAAGTTTTAGGGTCTATTACTTAGGTAAATTCCGGCTAAATGAATCTATCTAAGTCTATGCCTTATTAAACAAGGTCTTTACACTAAATGTCTAGGTGAATTAAACTCTTTTAATAACCTAGTGACATTGCATGCTAGTAAGACTTTGGTTAATTCAACTCAGGTTCCGAACCATTTGCCGGGAGAGTTCCCTTATAACCAAGGTCTTATGTCCTACTTACTCAAATTTTAAAACTATTTTAAAAAAAAACTAAGTAAGACATATTTCTAATCCTATTAGAAAAGGCGATCTTAGATCTATTTCATTTTAAACCATTTAAAGAATGATAAGATCCTAAGATCCTATGTTAGCATGCAACTCTTTGTTATAGGTTTTATGGATTGTATTCATTAACTATTATAACTCTTATAACTTTTAATGAATTAACCCTATAACATGCTTTCTAATGGTGTTTAAAAGCATATAACAATCAATCATTCAAGTTATAAGAAAAGCACCATTTAGAAACAACCTATGTCTAGGTTTGTATAACGCTTTATACTACGATGTCTAGGTGATAACACTTTAAAACCTCACACCGCTCATGCATGCTCATAAAACTCGAGTTAATTTAACTCAAGAACCGACTCGATGCCCAGGTAGGAGGTGTTTCGTAAACCGTTAACTTAAATACCTCCAGCCTTAGACAGCATCTTGTCGGGTGAGTTCTCTCGTAACCATTGTTTTACAAGATATCGACCTAAACTATGCAAGTTGATCGAATCGTTGAAGGTTCATTAACCTAAGTGAGCATGCACTTAATCTTGTTATAGATTTTAGATTTCTATCTCTTTTTATAACAATTATAAAAACAATCCATAACAAGCCTAATTTGAGAATAACACTTATAACCAAACTAATGAAATTTCATGCTTCATGCTTGGTTAATTTTATCAATTAATAATTATAACTATTATAAGAATAATCAATTTTAATTAACCATTCAAGCATGAATCTCCCTAAATTAATACAACACTTATATTAATTAAACATGAAATTTCCCTCATGCATTTGAATTAATCAATAACACTTATTCAAATTAAACAAATGCATGAACATGCTTTCCTATGGTGGGATTTTAATCTATATGGCATGCTCATAATGCACATACATCCATTTAATTAAATCATACATTCACAATGCATAAAGTAATTAAATCAAGCTAAAATGGAATAGTTTGGCAATTTAAAAAAAACACAAGCAATTTCACTAATTATTACAATAATAATTAATAAATAAACTTGCAACACGTCCGAGCTTCACGAACCATCCCGAACCGCTCATCCAAGCAATGAACCGGCCATGCAATGAGTGAAATGAGTCTGCAATAGACCGAGCCGGACCAAAAGGCAGCAGCTGAACCAGAATTAAAAAAAACTGCTGCTGGAATTAAAAAAACAGCTTGCTGGAATTTTCATTTTCTGCTGCGTCTTCTCCGGTTTTTCTTCAATTTTACAGCCTATATGGACTCTAATGACTCTATAAAAATTACAGACTATAGTACACACATTAACGCTCTTATATATCCGAGCAATTACAATTTCATGAAGGTTTGAATGCTCAAAAAATTGTCAAACCAGAACACTTCCATTTTAGCACACAGAAAATTCAATTTCAAAATGGTACCCACCAAAGCAAAATTAAAACGAATTAAGTGTTCTAATCATGCTCTGATACCAATTGAAGGTGTACATATTACACATGTGGAAGCAATTGAAGATCGAAAGCACTTAAGACATTCAATTTTACTCCTAAAGCATGCATGTTCTAGAAAAGACAGAATAGAGAGTTTAGAAAACACCAACCTTTGTAGCTCACTTATGTTGAACTCCTTGTGGTGTTTGCCTCTCCTATGCTCCTTGGACAACCTCTAGAGTCTTCCCCACTATACTCCGGGCCAAGAACGACTTGTGGGAGTCTATATAAGATAGAGAATGGGAAGGGAATGCTTGAAGCATCAAACAATGGAGAAGAATGAGAGATGAGAGAACTTTGAGTCCAAATTCCAGCAGCATAACATTAAGGAAATGGCTCTCTTGTGTTTGAATATGATTCAAACTCCTTTTAAAGACATTCTCCATACAAAGCCAAGCCTCAAGACACAAGACACATGGTGTATTTGCAAGCTCAAGTGGATTCTAGGTGTACATTACACAAGACATGCAACAATGCATGAGTGAGTTGTCTTTCCACTTTGAATGATCATGCATTAAGTGGATTTCCAACTAAATCCACTAAATTCAAATTGAAATCAAATTTCAAGCTGGCAAATTACCCCCAATTTCAATTCTAAATTGAAATTGATTGCTTGGTAATTAATTTGAAAATTTTCAAATTAATTTTGATATGATTAATCTAATTAATCTTTGTTATCTTGTGCAATTTCATATATATGATTCCTAATACATATATATAGTATTTAAAACACTTTAAAATACTTCATCTCTCATTTTCTAATTTAATTCATAATTAAATTATTGTGTCAAACACAATTTACGATAATACCCTTTTTCCCGATTTTGAACGATTCAAAGCTTCCTATCTTTTGTTCTAGGCTTAATTCCGATATGAGCTAGTAGGGGGACCTAATGGACCTATAGATCATGGGCTCCAACGATTCGAGGCTAACCGACTAATCTCATTGTCCAAGCTAGCCAACATTCGTTAACTATCGGGACACTCCACTATAGCCCGATAGTTGCACTCCCCTCACTATAGATATATTTCCGTCCACTTGATTTAACCATGATTAGTAAGTCGATCCTTCACAGGTTGTTTGTAGCTATAGCTAGGTCAATAAGCCGTTTTACCCCTATAGTACTTCTAGTTCCTTAAGTCCCACTGATCCTCTAATGAACAATTGGTTTATGGTCCAACCATTAAACCGAGTCCCTCTCGGGCCAATGAGAGGGCGGGATCCCTTTGTTCAAGCCCCGGAGTCAGCACTTAAGGGAACAACCTCTCTACTATCCCTTATTTGGGTAGGAGTGAATTCCTTCTTGCACGACTATGTCCCCAGCTATCTACCCGTTCCTATCCCTGAAATGGGAGGCTTATTGAGTCGGCGATACTGAGCCACTCTCACCTATGAAAATCTAAGGATAAGCCCGAATAAACAGGAGTTCATAGTTAGCTCAGGATTAAGATCGAGTTACCTAGGTCATCACATGAAATAGTCAGTCTCGTCAGTAAACGGTGTTATAAAGCAAGAGCGACTTATTTCTCGGTCCTGGTCTTATGCAAACTCATTGCATAGGACGCCCTCACTCGCATGTCTCTACATGGACGATTTAGGATCACATCGTCTATACCATCTATAAAGTGGGTCGCGTCTCATAGTGTCTCCAGAATAAGGTACGCAACCCTATTCCTATACTATAGACCGTTTTGGCTATTACTCAAGCTTGATCCACTTTTATGTCTCTACATAAAGCTCAAGTGTTCATCTTATAGCCATGGATCTTAGTTTATTGGATTTGGGTTATTATATGTGCAATTTAATTTATTCAGTAATGACTTTTACTGAATCAATCTCGATAACACCTTTATCGAATAAGTATATAATTCGTTTAACATTCACTATCTACGAGTTTTAGGGCACCAATCCCAACATCCTCCCCATGAGAAATTGGGGTGGTTGCGCCAACCTGGATTATAAAAGTTAGAGTAAGGGTTATTCCTCTGATTACCTACAAAAAACACTGAAGCTAGATTGCTGGGGCAAAACGCGTAGTTGTGATCTTCACCACAATAGACACATGCTTCCTCTGCGACTTGGTTCACCATTGCAGCAGGCTCCACAGCTGGTGGCTGTTGCTGACTAATCACTTTCACATTCTTAAGAGCGTTAGCAATCATTGCAAGATCAGCCCTAATGGTGGATACACCATCAACCTCCAACACACTCTTAACCTTTTTATTTGTGCCTCTAACATCTGACCACTGACAACTATTAGTAGATATTCTTTCTAAAATTTCATAGGCTTCATTAAAAGTTTTTGCCCAAAGGGCCCCTCCAGCCGAAGCATCAACCATACCCTAGGTTACTCCATTTAACCCATTGTAAAATGTTTCCATTTGAACACAATGTGGTAACCCATGGTGGGGACACTTTCGCAAAAGCTCCTTAAACCTTTCCCAAGCCTCACTAAAAGTCTCATCTTCAAGTTGCCTAAACCCGACTATTTCACTCCTTAATTTAGCATTTCTATTTGGTGGGAAATATTTACTCAAAAAATTTTCAGCTAACTCATTCCATGTCCTAATTGATCCTGGAGCAAAAGAATTTAACCATGTCTTTGCTTCATCTCTAAGAGAATACGGGAACAAAGTTAATCTAAGAGCATCTCTAGGCACTCCTTGAATTACAAAAGAATCACTAACTCCTAGAAAAGACTTATGATGTAAATGAGGATCTTCAGATGACAAACCATGGAACTGACCCACGGTTTGCAACATCTAAAACATTATCGGTTTCATTTCAAAATTTGTTGCTTGGATTTGGGGATGTGCAATCCCTGGATTCAACTCATCAAACATTGGGACAGCATATGCTCGAATGGCTCTGGTCCTAATGTTCGCTACGAAGATAGGATTCTCAGCCTTATTATTTTGCTGCTCATTTTGCTCCTGCGGCGGGTTTTGCTGCAGCAAGCGATTCTGGGGGTCTTCTGGATCTTCAGGACCCTGCAGAAGACGCGACACGTTCTCCATCTGGTTTCTATGCTGCTCTCTCCTTCTTCTCCTGAATGTCCTCTCGATTTTTGGATCAAGCTCAAACCGTACCCCAGGCGGATCGCTCATGCACCAAACTTACGTCTGCAAAAACAAAAGAAACAATCAAAAAGTTCTAGCACCAAACCACTAAAACACATACACAAAACAAATCAGATAAAAACTTATTCAAGTCCCCGGCAACGGCGCCAAAAACTTGTTGGGTTCCTAGAGTGAGTAAAATTATGATTTAAAAAGTACTCTACAACTCTGTGCAAGTATACACAGTCCGCAACAAGTAATAAGTATTATCAATCCAAGGTATGAACTAGCTTCCACTCTATCTATTTTGTATAAATCTTTAATGGTTTCAAAGGTAATAAAAATGATTGGTTTTTATAGGAATAATGTTGAAGCAAAGTAAATGACAGAACATAAAATAATCAAATAGGCAGACAGATTAGAAACAGGCGCTGGTCAGGTTTAGTAATTATTTTAAAAGATGCTCTAGCAATATTATTGATCATGCAAAACTCTCGCAGTCTTATTAGCAGATTCCTCCCGGAACTCTGAATCTTTTGGAATGTGTTTCAACCCCAATGAAATACTACCGATCGAGCACTAGGCAACTGGCTATCTCTAGCTCAGTCACTGGCGTTCACTAATACACAATGATTGTAGTGTGATTAACCGCCACACACTCTCTAAATCATCCCTGAAACTAGAGAAAGGTATTCATACCGGCTGGCCAGGCGGGCATAAAATATAAATGAACACAACAATTAATCAAGATGCATTAATCAATATTTATTACTAGAGTTTAAGCACAACAACTACATGTTCCATAACCAACGCCTAAAGCTACTTAGTACATAATAAGCATGGAAACACAAATTACAATCTGAGTAGACATGTCCATGACTACAAGATAAAACAAGGAAAGGTTAATTCCCTTGAACAACTTGCAATCGATGGTCTTCTAGATGGTCTCCAATCTTCTCTCTATTCGGCTCCCAAAATGGAAATGAGAATGGTCTCTTCCCCAAAAGTGGAATGAATTTGGCTTGGGCAGCCACTCCCTTTTATAGAAGGATAGGAGGCTTGACTTAGGTCAACCTGGACACGTGTAGGGCTCTCCTTGCTCCTTTATCACGAAAATAACTCAACAGAATTGGGTTTGTCAACTTGGCTAACGAGCTGTGATGTGGCAGTTTTTGCTCCAAGTTTTGCTGCAGCACAGAATTTGCTTCCTCCAGTCGCCCAGCAGCATAATCTGCACAAAATAATTTCCAAGGCTTCCATTCTTCCAAATGGGTTAAAACATATAATATCTATCTAAAACCAACTCTATTAAGCACAAAAGACACACAAATCCCTATATAAATGAGGCCTAAATAACTACCTTTTGGGTAGTTATCAAAAGTCAAATCCACCATTTGTTTGCGGCTTTGCGTTTCCAGGTCTTTAGATTTTGCCCAATTTTTGAAATGTAAGATGTTGTGATTGGTGCAGCCTCCATTTCAGCATCGGCCTAAGCAAGCATGTCAGCCCAAGACTCCTTTTATGGCCCATTCACGGATTTAGAAGGAAGGCCCTCATTATGGGTCAGTCCAATCTGATTGTTTGATAGTGAATAGAACCCAAAATTTGGGTCGGTTTCAATAGGGCCCGAAATAGAGTCTTTGCTTTATGAAATTAGTGATTCAAAAGTCGTTTGTTTCGTCTCCTTCTTCTCACGCGCCGCTGAAAAAGACATTATATATATATATATATATATATATAATGTATTTTACATTTCATTTAATATATCACTTGCATTTATGTAGCTTCACTATTGATTAATACGAATAGTAGTATATTTAAAATGTATACGGTGTAGATGTTTTAGATTTGTTGCTCTATATAAATAATATCCAGCTTCTACTAAATTTTCGATGTCCAACTTCTAGTCAATTTTTATTCGAAGTAAATATATCCTAAAATCAAATGATAAGAGATAATTTGTATTATACGAGGCTTGTCCTTTGGAAAATAAGATGATGAACAAATATATATGACTTATCCGTACATCATTCACAGTTGAATGGAATTATTTACCCATAATAGTATATCTAATTAGATATATACACGTTGTGGCTATAATATGTGTGGGGGTAAACTATTAATGTTCGACTGTATGCAAATAAAATACACAATATATATTTATAATTGTGTATAGTATAATTATTAAATCACGTGAAAGGATCAAATCCCACACGGAAGTGATGTGAATCAATGTAATTTAATTTGGTTTCTTACGAAACCCATACACTATGCAATACATAATTAAAAAAACATTTTTCTATGAATTCCACTCCAGATTAAGCATGATAGATTCTACAAAACGATTAGTAACACTTACTTTTGTGCAACCTTTACAGCATCGCGAAGAACTCCCTCGATCATGAACATAGTAAAACCAACAGATGGCCAAACGTAAAGAGACACCACCACGAGGATACCTTCATATTCTCTGGGTAAAAGCAGAGGTTTGATTGTGGGACAAAAAGTGTTGAATTGTAGGGAAATTTCTTTCCACAGGAAGGATAATTTTCTGTTGGAATATTTTCTAATAATCAATTTGTGGACAACATATTAATATAATATACTTATATTATTTGGCTATTTAATGGGTTGATTAAAGTGATCTATGGCTAATTAGACCCATGGACTTTTACGGAGTATGGAATTTTATTAGGTGGATACCCAATAACTCTTACTAGGCTTAATGGGTGTTAGTGAAGAGTTTCTAAATAGGATGCAAGTGTTATGGTCTCCAATATACTAAACGTATTCAGTTCTGTTGTTTCCCATATGACTGAGAGAATTCTAGAATCTGGTGTGTTTAGTTGAGGAAGATCTTTCCTGAAGAGCTGAATTGCTAACAAACTCAGTTTGCTAAAACAACATCGATGGATCCAAGTTTGATTGTTCTTAATTTTGTTCTTGATTCTAATAACTCAATATACATGATTTTGGTGTTGTTGATGCCAAAATTTGGCCAAGGGACTCACCTGACCTTCACGTGACATCAACGGTGAATTTGTAGAAACTAGGGAAGATATGACCTGCAAGACCAGCAAAAACCGCTGCACCGGCGTGGTGTAGGCCACACCGCCTCCGATGCTTAAGTCAGAAAATGGGAGGAAAGCAGGAAAGTAAGAGAAGAAAGTGATCATTCAGTTTGGGTCCCCCTCTTCAGTGGTGATGGGGGGTATAAATACCTGCTCATGCTCCTAGGGTTTCTTAGGAGTTCAGAGGCGTTTCGAGACAAATCAGGAGAATCCGGGGCGCCTGGAGGCTACATGGACCAAACGGGGCCCGACGGGCTTGGCCCTCACGAGCGAGTCGAGGGTCGACCTCGGCCCATGGCCAAGGCCGAGCAGTGGGTCGGGCCAAAAGCCCGACCCCTTAGGCATTGGCTCGTCCCGCTCGCTGGTTTTGCCTCTTGGGCTCATCCTCCGGTCTGATTTCTGCTTGGTTGTCCTTGCAGCTCCTCGTTCATCTGGGTGGTCCAAAATTACCTATAAAATTAAACCCCCACTCTTGAATTGGGATTCAGGTGAGACTTAATGTTGCTATAGGCTGAGCTCCTTAAGCCCGATTTAAGAGTACGACTCTTGTCTCGTGTAGACTTATGTATGACTTATTTGTTATCAGAAGTGGCTGGAGGGCATCTCTGGTCGGCCTCGACCTCGGGAAGAGGGCGAGCACAGCATTTTCTAGATCCAGGAATTTATCCACAATAAATGAGAGAAACAGAAAACTTCACAATCCTGCATTGAAGAGTTAATTTCTGTGAAAGAAGAATAAGGGAGGTAGCTAGGGTTGGCCTCAACCTTAGGCCCCTATCAGCTCAATACTTAGCCCCCTGCATTTATTCGTTAGTCCTTGCTGGAAAATGATGAGTGAATAAGCTAAAACATGTACTCATCGGTTAGACATGTTAAGCTAACTTGCCTTTTGTTTAATAGGGAATGCATATCCCTGTTACTTGTTTTTTGTTTAATGGGGAGTGCATATCCCCTTTGCAACCCTCAATTTCAGGTAAAGCTTCATTTAAACACAAAGTGTAGTTGGGTAAAGAGAAGAATACCTTTAGGGTTTGTGCTCGGACTCGGCAAAATGTGCCCAACCAGATGAGTTGAGATAACCTGTGGCTCTGAGGAGGTTGTGGAGATGCGTCAATCTCTCTAGTAGGAATTAGTCTCTTCCCAAGGGTGCGTACACTCTGCTGGGGACCTGGGGAGGTTGAGGACATGCGTCAACCCCTCTGTAGGAATTAGTCTCTTCCCAACCGGGAAAGTACGGAAGTTTGGCCTTGATAGCGAGCAGAAATGTCGCTATTTTAGTCTCAAGTTATTAAGCTTTTTGGTGCTTTAATCGTGTTTTTAATGAATATATTTAATGAATTTTGTTATTTGGTCCTTAGGAGCTAAGTTGATGATTTTGGGAGAAAAAAAGCCAAAATTGAAGTAATTCTAGCCCAAATCCTAGCTTGATGCAATTGAAGGCCCAAAGAAGACATTCATGAAGAAAAGACCAAGAGAAATGAAGAAGAAGGCCCAAAAATCAGCCCAAAAGGAAGCTGAAAAATATGGAAAATCAGGACAGCGTCGAGACGCTTAGCAAGGCAGCGTCGCGACGCTGCCCTTTCTTGTTGCCCAAGCCGCGTGCGCAGCAGCGTCGCGACGCTTAGCAAGGCAGCGCCGCGACGCTACCCCTATTCCAGGCCTATAAATAGGCGCCCTTGGTGCCTCATTTCTCATCAATCAATCAACCAAGCCATCAATCCTTTCTTTCCTTTCTTAAGGCTCCTTTTTTGGAGCCCCTCTCAAGGCTTTTGAGCCTTTTTGAGAGGGTTCTTCTAGTGGGGAAATTTTGGGAATTTTGGGAAGCAATCCTAGAGGCTCGAGGAGTAGTCAGCGGGGGCTCCAAGCGTCAGCAAGGGGTTTTTCGACGGTCAATTCCTTTCCTTTTATGCCTTTTAATATGCTTTCCCTTGTAATTATTGTGGATATTATGTGTAGCTAAACCCCAATTTGGGGTCTTGAAATGAAATGATAGTAGAAATATTGTTATAATGTTTTGTCTCTTGCCCATGTCCTAATTATTTGTATGGATGTGCTTAATGCTTTACTCAATCTGGCCAATTGTGTAATGATTCGATTCTTAATGGAAACTCGACGGAGAGAAATTAGGATAGATCATAATCCATGCAACTAGTTTAATTGCCCGTTGTGACACCGGGATTAGTTGATTAAACTTAGATTCCTAAAATGAATCAGAGCGTAATAATTAATGATTTTTAATGGCGCTAAGGACACTTAGGTTGTTAAAATGAATTAATTACAATTAGGGGAAACCGACAGGAGAACCTATGTGATTAACGGAGATTCTAGGTTTATAATTAGTTGGGCAATGAGATAGGATAATTATAGCAATTATTCAGCTAACCATTGATTTTCAAGACCCCTCTTCCCATTTCAAGAAAACTCTTTCTCCACATTTTATTTTTGATTGATCAAATTTGTTTTCATTAGTCATTTTGAATTCAAGTTCTTTTTATCACATGAACGTGGTCCCTAAATATTATTTCACCTAAGTATTTTCAGTGCTCAAGAGAATTTTAATTATTTGCTTAAGTTTCGCTTCGCCTCCCTGAGGATTCGATACTCGGAATACTTTCCGTTTTATATAACTTGTGACGACCCGTGCGCTTGCGGATAATCGTTTAGTATAACCGTACCACAAACAAGTTTTTGGCGCCGTTGCCGGGGAGGCTTGATTTTTAAGCAAAAATTAATTTTTCTTGACATCGAAAAGAAAAGGATAAATAGTAATTTAGGTGTAAATATTTTTCTTTCATCATTTTGTGAATATTATTTTATTTTCATTTTTGTTTGATTCTTTTGTTATCTGGGAGCATTGTATGCGAAGAAACAAGGTGGTTGATCTGTTTCCGTTAGATCTTGAGATTAACAGGACTCTTAAATTCATTAGAAGAGAAAAAAGATTAGCAGAAACGATGGCCCACCAAGAAGAAGCTCCCAAAGCAATTAGAGATTTTCTGCAGCCAGTTCTTCCTACCGAGAATTCTGGAATTGTTTACGCCCCCATCCAAGCTACAAATTTTGAGCTAAAAACAGGGTTGATTCAGATGGCACGCGATAACTCGTTCAAGGGACATCCTTCCGAGGACCCCCACTCTAATCTGCGATCATTCCTAGAAATATGCGGGACGGTAAAGATGAACGGAGTTCCGGCCGACGCAATCAGATTAAGGCTGTTTCCATTTTCCCTGCAGGATAAAGCAAAAGATTGGCTCGAATCAGTCGAGACGGGCAGCATCAGTACTTGGGACGAGCTTGCCCAGGCTTTTCTGACAAAATTTTTTCCACTAGCTAAGACTACCAAGCTCCGGACTGAAATTGGAACGTTCAGACAGCTTGACGAGGAGCAGTTATACGAAGCGTGGGAAAGATATAAGGAAATGCTTAGGCGATGCCCCCAACACGGATATCCTGATTGGCTTCAGGTACAGTTATTTTATAATGGATTAAACCCCTCCACAAAGACAGTCCTTGACACATCAGCAGGAGGGAGTTTTCTTTCAAAAACAATGACAGAAGCCAAACACCTGCTTGAGGAAATGGCGGCAACAAGTTATCAATGGCCGACGGAGAGAGGAACAGTTACAAAAAAGGCTGGATTATATGAATTGGATGAGTCAAGTTCACTGAAAGCGCAACTGGCATCTCTGACCAATGCACTAAACAAATTGACGTCATCTGAGGTGGTTAAGTCCATTTCCACCTTAGCTGAAGGTCATGCAAAGAAAGAAGGTTAAGATGTGGAAGAAGTTCAATACATAGGAAATAGACCATATGCTCAAGGAGTACCAAACTTCTACCACCCCAGTCTGCGCAATCACGAGAACTTCTCATATGCGAATACAAAGAATGTTTTGCAGCCACCCCCAGGTTTTGCATCAACGAGTACTCCTGAGAAGAAAAATAATCTGGAGGAGATGGTGGCTTTATTCATCAAGGAAGAAAGAATATTGAATGTGAATCTCCAGACATCAGTAAACAACCACGACGTAGCTCTAAAGAATATGGAAGTACAGATAGGTCAGATTGCTTCAGCAGTAAATGCCCTGCAGAAGGGAAAATTTCCAAGCGATACTGAGCCTAACCCGAAAGAGCAGTGTAAGATGGTGGTTCTGAGAAGTGGCAGAAGACTGGAGGACAGTATAGAGAAGAAAAAGGAAGAAGAAAAGAGAAGGGATGAAGATGAAGGGGCTGAGGCACAAAAAGCCTCCTCTGAAAGGTTCCAACATCCTCCCAACTCTATTGAATTAAAATGTGATTTTTCTAACAACTGTGCAGGTAGAAAAGAAGAAGAGAGGCAGAATGACAATAAAAAGATGACCGAGGAAGAAGTGGTTCCATGCAACCACCATGACAGAGGTTCGCATATTAGCCCGCCCAAGCGGAGGGGCGAATGTCCAACCTTTGATTTCAGGGAGTTACCTTTTCCTCAAAGATTTAAAAATGTCAAATTAGATGAACAATTTCAAAAAATTTTAGAAATGTTTAAAAAGTTGTCTGTGAATATTCCATTGGTAGAGGCTTTGTATAATATGCCAAATTATGGAAAATTCATGAAAGAAATGCTTTCTAAAAAGAAAAGTCTGAAAAAAGAAGTTTTTAATTTATCTGAGAGTAGCAGTACCATCATTTCTGGTAGGATACCCTCTAAGCAGAAAGATCCAGGGAGTTTTACTGTTCCCTGTACCATAGGAGAAGTATCCTTCGATAGGGCCTTATGTGATTTAGGAGCAAGTATAAATTTAATGCCCTACTCTGTATACAGGAATATTGGTTTATCAGGTATGACAGACACTGACGTCACTCTCCAGCTTGCTGATAGATCGATTACCCACCCGATGGGTGTGGTGGAGGACGTGTTGGTGAAAGTCAACAAATTCATCTTCCCTGTAGATTTCGTGGTACTAGACATGAAGGAGGACAAAGAAGTACCAATTATCTTAGGCAGACCTTTCCTAGCCACTGGTAAGGCCGAGATTAGCGTGCATACAGGTAAGCTTACCTTGAACATTGATGATGAAAAAGTCGTGTTTAGTATTTTTGGCCAAGATGAATCTTTTTGTAGCTTGCATACATGTTTTTCTGTTGGGCCTGAATACTTGACTGATGACGATGAAGAGGTAGACTATAATCTTGGCCTAGGCTTAGGAGAAATGCTTATTGATAATGTAAATTTTGATCATGATGCATATATGGATAATCCTCTGTTTGAAAATGATTTGGATCTGCCTGACTTTGAAAATGAATTAGACTTGCCTGCTTGTGACAATGAAAGATCTGCAGTTGATGATTTACCTTCTTTTGAAAATGAATTGGAATTGCCTGAAATGAATAATTTTGATGATGATATTGAATTGCCTGACATTGAGCATGAACATAAAAAGCATAAAAAAGATTGCTCGATAGATAATTTTGAGTCTGACCATGATTACAGTGAATCTATTGAGTCTGATCTTGACATTCCTGAATGCATGAATCCTGACAATGTGAATACTTTCTTTTCATGTCCTGATGATGTGTATAGCATAGAATCTGACCCAGAAGAACTTGAATATGTGCATAGTATAGAATCTGATCCTGAAATTCTTGAATTCTTTAATTCTTCTGATGATGAGTCATGTGATAGCTTAGTTGAATCATTCTTTAATTCTGAGTCTGAAGGATCTACTGAGCATGTAGATATTTTTTCTGATGAATGGACTGGCATGATTGATAGGCCATCTCTAGATCCTAGACCAGTAGATATTATAACGCTTGATGACTCTGTTAACAACTGTTTTGAAAATAGAGATTTAGAAAAGAGATTTGATGCAGCTGATTATTTTCTAAAATGTTATTATACGAATCTCTTTAGTGAAGATGGGCCAGGGGAAAGTTTTTTTTCTCCCCTGTTTGTAGTATGCAATTCGGTGCGTGATTTCTTGCAGGACCCGGAGGATGATGAAAATTTTTATTTTGAGCCTCCGTAAGCGTGCCGAGCCTAGTCTAGCTAAAGACGTTAAAGAAAGCGCTGCTTGGGAGGCAACCCAAGGATTAAAGTAGTTAGTTGTTTTTGCGGTAAATAATTTTCTTTGTTCCGTGATCCAATTTTGTTTTGCAGGATCACCTTAGCAAATCCCAAAATTCCACATTTCCCATTTTTCATGGATCCAAAGGAAGAGGATGAAGCGCTCCTAGCTCAGGGAAGTCTCAGTATCTCTCTTTATGCTTTTCTGTTTTAAAACATTGGGGACAATGTTTAGTTTAAGTTTGGGGGGGAGGTTTCCGCTGTGTTGAGCATATTTAAATTCTGTTGGATGCATGAATAGATAGCCATGATAGCCAAGGATGTGATTTTTGAAATTTTGGGAGAAAATGGTTTATATGTTGTGGAATCTGGGAGCATGGCAGAAATTGTGAAATTTTAAAAATTTTTGATACTTAGTTTTGATGTCTAAAGCATGCAATAGTCTTATCTAATGACGTCTTTGAAAATCTAGATTCTTATTATGGTTTTCAAAGTTGTTGTCACCCCGATAGGCTTAGTTTCTAATATTAGGAAGTTCATGCTTGATTGCTCTAAAGAACTAGGTAGGAAAAAAATGCTATGCCTGTTGAGAGAAAAGCAAAAGCAACAAAAAGGAAATGTGAGAAAAAGATAATCTGTTGAAAAAGAATTTTTGCTTGCTCAAAAAAAAAAAAAAAAAAAAGCCTAGGGGTAAAAAGAGCTACCTGCGGTGAGATCAGTTAGGCCAACCAGAGAATAAAATTCGGGTTAAGGGTCCCTGCACCGTAGTGTGAAAGCTAGTACCATTAGATATCAAAATGCAAGTTTGGGGGAGGAGCAAAAGAAAGAGAAAAAGAAAAATCATGTGAGAATTCTGCTCCCCCATGAAAAAGGAAAAAAATGACAGGCACCCTAGTTACTTTTTTTTGCATGATAGAAGGACACCGAAGTATTAGGGGCTCTTAGCCAGTGTAGGGGAAAAACAAATGGAGAAAGCCATAAGACTAATCTAGGTTAGTAAAAGAATCAATAGATAAGTCTTGAGCATGCTATTCATTAATCTTAAGTTCAAACTAGTTTAAGATTTCTTCAAGAGTATGCGGTGCTTGCTTATTCCACTTGCATGTTTTCCATTCGATCCTAAGAATTCCAAAATCACTGAGGGTTGAGCGATTCTATTTCATGCATCTTTAGAATTTATTTTGCTCGGGACTAGCAAAAGCTTAAGTTTGGGGGTGTGATAGCGAGCAGAAATGTCGCTATTTTAGTCTCAAGTTATTAAGCTTTTTGGTGTTTTAATCGTGTTTTTAATGAATATATTTAATGAATTTTGTTATTTGGTCCTTAGGAGCTAAGTTGATGATTTTGGGAGAAAAAGAGCCAAAATTGAAGTAATTCTAGCCCAAATCCTAGCTTGATGCAATTGAAGGCCCAAAGAAGACATTCATGAAGAAAAGACCAAGAGAAATGAAGAAGAAGGCCCAAAAATCAGCCCAAAAGGAAGCTGAAAAATCTGGAAAATCAGGACAGCGTCGAGACGCTTAGCAAGGCAGCGTCGCGACGCTGCCCTTTCTTGTTGCCCAAGCCGCGTGCGCAGCAGCGTCGCGACGCTTAGCAAGGCAGCGTCGCGACGCTACCCCTATTCCAGGCCTATAAATAGGCGCCCTTGGTGCCTCATTTCTCATCAATCAATCAACCAAGCCATCAATCCTTTCTTTCCTTTCTTAAGGCTCCTTTTTTGGAGCCCCTCTCAAGGCTTTTGAGCCTTTTTGAGAGGGTTCTTCTAGTGGGGAAATTTTGGGAATTTTGGGAAGCAATCCTAGAGGCTCGAGGAGTAGTCAGCGGGGGCTCCAAGCGTCAGCAAGGGGTTTTTCGACGGTCAATTCCTTTCCTTTTATGCCTTTTAATATGCTTTCCCTTGTAATTATTGTGGATATTATGTGTAGCTAAACCCCAATTTGGGGTCTTGAAATGAAATGATAGTAGAAATATTGTTATAATGTTTTGTCTCTTGCCCATGTCCTAATTATTTGTATGGATGTGCTTAATGCTTTACTCAATCTGGCCAATTGTGTAATGATTCGATTCTTAATGGAAACTCGACGGAGAGAAATTAGGATAGATCATAATCCATGCAACTAGTTTAATTGCCCGTTGTGACACCGGGATTAGTTGATTAAACTTAGATTCCTAAAATGAATCAGAGCGTAATAATTAATGATTTTTAATGGCGCTAAGGACACTTAGGTTGTTAAAATGAATTAATTACAATTAGGGGAAACCGACAGGAGAACCTATGTGATTAACGGAGATTCTAGGTTTATAATTAGTTGGGCAATGAGATAGGATAATTATAGCAATTATTCAGCTAACCATTGATTTTCAAGACCCCTCTTCCCATTTCAAGAAAACTCTTTCTCCACATTTTATTTTTGATTGATCAAATTTGTTTTCATTAGTCAGTTTGAATTCAAGTTCTTTTTATCACATGAACGTGGTCCCTAAATATTATTTCACCTAAGTATTTTAAGTGCTCAAGAGAATTTTAATTATTTGCTTAAGTTTCGCTTCGCCTCCCTGAGGATTCGATACTCTGAATACTTTCCGTTTTATATAACTTGTGACGACCCGTGCGCTTGCGGATAATCGTTTAGTACAACCGTACCACAAACAGGCCTCTGCAAGAATCATTCTCGTCTGACCACATACGCCATATCCTATGGAAAAATGCTTTGCACAGACACAGTATAAAGAACTTTATTAAATTTGCAAGTACCTGGGCTTTCGTGGCTGAATTTTTGACTTAGCCTCTAGGTGGTCAGCTATTTGCTTGCTCCGTAGTTGGGCTTGTGTGCGGATTCACTTTCTGTTTGAACATTTCTTTGTTGCTTTGGATATTTCGGTTGTGCAAGTCGAGCCTCACTACAAGCCCCCACAGTCGTCCTTAGGGCTAGAGTGCTCGGCCTCGGCCTTGGCGTGAGGCCAGGCATTTTTCCTGCATTGCTTGTTATTTTGCTCCTCAAGCTGTTGTTTTCATCCCAGAGGTGCGTACACTCTCCTGGGGAAAAACTTGGGGAGGCCAAGGAAATTCCCGAGCCTCTCTTCAAGCTGCTCTGTTCATCCCAGGGGTGCGTACACTCTTCTGGGGAAAAGGCTTGGGGAGGCCTAGGGAGTCCCCGGACCTCTGTTCAAGCTATTGTGTTATACTCTTCTGGGGAAAAGGCTTGGGGAGGCCTACGGAGTCCTCAGGCCTCTCTTCAAGCTGCTGTGTTCATCCCACGGGTGCGTACACTCTTCTGGGGAAAAAGCTTGGGGAGTCCTAGGAATTTCTCGAGCCTCTCTTCAAGCATCGTGGTCATCCCACGGGTGCGTACACTCTTCTGGGGAAAAAGCTTGGGGAGGCCTAGGAATTTCCTGAGCCTCTCTTCAAGCATCGTGGTCATCCTAGGGGTGCGTACACTCTTCTGGGGAAAAAGCTTGGGGAGGCCTAGGAATTTCCCGAGCCTCTCTTCAAGCATCATGGTCATCCCAGGGTGCGTACACTCTTCTGGGGAAAAAGCTTGGGGAGGCCTAGGAATTTCCCAAGTCTCTCTTCAAGCTGCTTTGTTCATCCCAGGGGTGCGTACACTCTTCTAGGGAAAAGGCTTGGGGAGGCCTAGGGAGTCCCCGGACCTCTCTTCAAGTTGTTGTGTTCATCCCAGTGGTGCGTACACTCTTCTGGGGAAAAGGCTTGGGGAGGCCTGGGAGTCCCCGGACCTCTCTTCAAGCTGTTGTGTTCATCCCAGGGGTGCATACACTCTTTTGGGGAAAAGGCTTGGGGAGTCCTAGGGAGTCCCCGAGCCTCTCTTCAAGCATTGTGGTCATCCCAGGGGTGTGTACACTCTTATGGGGAAAAAGCTTGGGGAGGCCTAGGAATTTCCCGAGCCTCTCTTCAAGCATCGTTGTCATCCCAGGGGTCCATACACTCTTTTGGGGAAAAAGCTTGGGGAGACCTAGGAATTTCCCGAGCCTCTCTTCAAGCATCGTGGTCATCTTAGGGGTGCGTACTCTCTTCTGGGGAAAAAGCTTGGGGAGGTCTGGGAATTTCCCAAGTCTCTCTTCAAATGTTGTATTCTTCCCGAGGGTGCGTACACTCAGTCGGGGAACAAAGTATGCCTAAACTGCCTTCTATCATATTTTCACACAATTGTGATGGCACATGAAACAACAAAGTATTTTAAAGGGAGAAACTGTACTCAAAAGCTTGAAGCTTGAAAATAGCAAGACAACAACCATTGTAATATAACTCATGATTACTCCCAGTCCCCCACTCAAAAACATGTATTCAATACGTAAAACATTGATAGCGAGCATAGCTAGCTATCTTTACTTATTTAATTTAGCTAGTCTTTTATAATGTTTGGGCCGTTTTATTGTGCTTTATTGTTTATTTTGTAGGAAATGGTTGAGTGGAGCTATAATGCAATATCAGAGTTAATCAGGTGCTCGGGGCGTGAAAAGATGCAAAGGAATGAAAAGAGTAAAAGTGGAGAAAAGTCAAATCTCGGTCAACAGCAGGCTAGCATCGAGACGTTAGCTCTTGAGCGTCTCGACGCTCACATTCCATATCAGATTAGGCGCATAAAGCTTACAGCGTCGAGACGCTACGATAGGAAGCGTCCCGACGCTACCGTTTTTCCTTATTCAGAACGCGCGTATAAGAGGCAGCGTCGCGTCGCTGTCTTGACAGCGTCTCGACACTAAGACGAAAAATCAGAATAAAAGCTTCACTTCGGCTAGGTTTTGGGGGAGATCAATTGGGGACCTTTTGGAGCCGCAAAGAGGACAGAATAGAGGACTTTTGGAGCTGCAACCAAAGGAGGAACTTGGAAATCAACCCATTGTTCGTGGGGATCGTGACGGGGACGTCGGGACTCGGCCTACATTGAGTTTTCTTTTCCCTTTTCTTTCTTTAGTTAGATTTATGGCTTTCACATGTTTAGTTGAGATTGTATTTACATTCATGAGTAGCTAAACTTGTAGCTTAGGGATTGATGTAGTTGATTAAGTTTATGGATTGATTTATGGTTTAAGTTGTGCAATATTATTGTGTTTGTAATCTTGATTTAATGCTTTCAATTAATTGGCCATTAGTTGGATGATTTAAGTTTCGAATCTAGCTCGGGAGAGGGGATTTGATCTAGACTTACTCAAGATTGCATGAATAAAGTTTACTTTCTAATTCTTGACGGTTTTAGATTAACTTTAGAATTGGTTAAAAGATCTCATTGCCTTGCTTATTAATAAACTTAGATAGGGATATCAAGTTGGTTAATTTGCATGAGAATCAATTATACTCGGGAGAGGTAGTTGTGATTAAAGGGTCTTTGGCTCATAATTTCATTGTGCATAATAACTTATTCTTGAAAATCAATCCTAAACGAAATCGGCGAAATCAATTCCCTAAGTAGTTTTCCCAATTGAAATTCCATACTTTTTACTTGCTTTGATTTGTTTTTATCATCACCTATTCATCACTTTTTGATCCCTAAATAAAATTGGGCAAGATTATTTGCAATACTTGATTTTCTTAAGAATCCAATCCAGAGGACGACATTCGAATTTACTATTCACTATATTATTACTTGACCCGTGCGCTTGCGGTAGGAAAAGTCCACATCAAACATGCATTTTTTGAGTAAGGAAAGACTTACCCCGTGACTGGGCTCTTGAAGGTGGTGATCGGCCTTAGCCTCTAGGTGGTCGGCCTCGGCCTTGGCATGAGGCCGACCAACTCCCCCGTGTCATCTGCGTGTTCAATCCGTGACTCGACTTACATGTAGAGCACCTCCCTTTCGGCTCGAATCGCTTCAGCTTCGATAAAAGGTCAAGTGTTGTGGTCTTCCCAAGGGTGCGCACACTCTTTTGGGGAAAAGCTTGGGGAGGCTTGGGATTTTCCCGGGCCCCTCTTCAAGCTGTTGTGTTCATCCCAGGGGTGCGTACACTCTCCTGGGGATAGCCTGGGGAGACTTAGGGAGTTCCCGGGCCTTTCTTCAAGCAGCTGTAAACTTCTTGCCCTTCAGGCTCTCGTTGTGCCTCTCGAATCGCGACCTTTCGCTTTCTGTCTGACTCTCCACCGGATAGTCCTCCTAAAATTGTACGTAATTCGAGCGGTGGGTTGAAACCGCCTTTACCTTGACCTGCTAGTAATTGTCTCTAGCTTCTGTCATTCCCCACAAACTCCTTGAGGTAACCCTCTCGGATTAGGGCTTCTATCCGGGTTGTGTGACCGTGGTCTCAGTGGAACGTGCAGTACTTGTTCTGATTCCTCCTGTCTGGGTCCGACCTCAATTTTTCTGGGCACTTCATTAGGTTTGTACCCTGTATTGTGGCTATGGCCTGTTCAAGTGGAGTTGGTAGTGGTGTACACCTGTCAAACCTGGCTTTTGGTTCCGCACGACCCCGAGGCTCCCTGGTCTCTGGTCGGCCTCTGCCATTGGCCGAGGACTTCTCTTGTCGGCTTTGGCCACTTTCTCTTCTTGTTTGGACCTTAGCAGTTCCTCGGCGCTTATGTACCTTTGTGCTCGGGTCATGAATTCTGCGTATGTTCGTGGTTGTCTCTCACCGGTCGAGTTGAGCAGTCTTTCATCCTGCAGACCTGAAATCACAGCAATCAAGGCAAATCCATCGTCATAGCCTTCTACCTGCAAAACTTCGTTACTAAATCTGTTAATATAATCCTTCAAGCTTTCTCGGGGCCCCTGTTTTACTGTTAGCAAATTGATCTGAGGCTTCTATCGGCTTCGGGCCCCGAGGAATTGCGTAACAAACGCTCGGGCCAATTCTTTAAACGAACCCATTGACTTCTGTGGGATCTTACTAAACCATTGCCTTGCCAAACCTGTGGGTGTTAGCGCGAAGGCTGGGCACCTCGTCGATTCGTCTTTTAGCCATTTGGATGGCTCTCGCCCCTTTTGGCCTGCTCGGCCTCGGACTTTGCCCGAGCCTTTGACTTTTCCCTGTCATTATTCCCTGTGTACGTACCTGACGCTGTCTTTAGCGGCGAACTTCTGCGGGTCTTTTTGCAATTGGGCTTCTACTCGGCCTCGATCATCGGCCGAGGAGTGCTCATGTTGGATCTGGCCTCCATCTTCTACCCGGCGTCCTTTTCCTCTGACTTCTCGATGCTTGTCGGATACAGAAACTTCTCGGCTCTCTCTCTCATTCTGCTTAGACCTTAGCATTTCCTCAGACGTTAGTGGCACAGACTCCAGTTCTTCTGCTGGTTGTCCTCTTGGGTTAGGTCCACAGCATCGTGGGCACACGGAACCTTACAACCATCTCCAAGGTTTCTTTCTAGTTTTTGAACCCCAGTCCGGTTCGACACCAATCTGGTTCGACGCTTTCCGCTCATACCCGAGGTTTCTTTCTGGTTTCTGAACCCGATCCCTCTTGTAGACCACCACCGATGCGCGGACTGAACTGGCCAGCACTCTTCCCCACAGACGGCTCCAACTCTTGATGCCAAAATTTGGCCAAGGGACTCACCTGACCTTCACGTGACATCAACGGTGAATTTGTAGAAACTGGGGAAGATATGACCTGCAAGACCAGCAAAAACCGCTGCACACCGGTGTGGTGTAGGCCATATCACCTCTGATCCTTAAGTCATAAAACGGGCGGAAAGCAGGAAAGTAAGAGAAGAAAGGGATCATTCAGTTCGGGTCCCCTTCTTCAGTGGGGAAAGGGGGTATAAATACCTGCTCATGCTCCTAGGGTTTCTTAGGAGTTCAGAGGCGTTTCGGGACAAATCAGGCGAATCCGGGGCGGCTGGAGGCTACAGGGACCAAACGGGGCACGACGAGCTCGGCCTTGGGCCGAAACCGAGCAGGGGGTCGGGCCGAAAGCCCGACCCCTTCGGTCTTGGCCCGTCCCGCTCGCCGGTTTTGCCTCTTGGGCCCATCCTCCGGTCTGATTTCTGCTTGGTTGTCCTTGTCAACTCCTCGTGCATCTGGGTGGTCCAAAATTACCTATAACAGGTGTTATTGCTTTTATATAGCAATTTTGTTTATAAAGTGGTATCAGAGCATTATGTATATTATTTTGTTCAATCGATATTCTCTTGTTCTAGAATTTATTTTAGAAGAAGATATGGTTTTATGTTGTTTCTCATTCTCCATCGTATGAAACATACTCATGTAGTAGTATGCACTTGATTTCTATGGAGAATACATCATGTTCTTGACTTCTTTGGTAAACACATGTTAAAAGAACACTGCATAATCTTTGGTTGAGATGTGAATGATAGATGAACTGTGGGTTGAAAAAACTTATTGCAAAAGAATTGCATGATTGCTGTGGGTCTTGAGTTTTCTCTTCATCATGTAAGGTCTCGAATTAAAAAAAAAAAAAGGTGTTGTAGACTAAACCAACGATTTATGCGTGGTATTAATTATGGAGCTGACAACAGAATTAATATTCAAAATTAGAAAGAATGGAATTAAAATTTGGCTCTACTTGGTGTGCAATAAAGGTGCCACGTGGCATGCATGCAAGAAGACACGTCGAACACCAATTTTCTTTTCATTCCTTCAGCCACCTAGCTCACAGGCCATTCATTGTTTTTAGACAAAAAAAAAAAAAAAGTTAACAGCAAGAATAGACAAAATAAAAAAGTTGTTTTGAAAAATAACAATTGATCCTATTATTTAGATAAATGGCCAAATTAATATTTTGAATTAAAACATCGAAAATAGCAACTTACCAAAATACCCTTTAATGAAAAATTAGAATTACAGAGTAGTTAAACGAAATCTTAGATTCAAATCAAATAAAGAAAATCTGTTTGAATTTTCCTTAAAAAAATGAGGTGCTGATAATAAAAAAAATAATCGAAAAATACAAAAGAATTTAAAAAAAATAATTGAATACTGAAGAAAAAAAATGTGGACATTGAAACGTATCCGACCATAGGTGAGGAAAAATACCGAGAATCACAACCAGTATACCAACTCAAAGAATGTGAACGTGTAAAAGTATCTAAAAAAATATGATTTTAATGACTGTGAATTTATGCATTTAGGATGCAAGAAATACATATAGACAAATATCTTGTATTTAATGAACAAATTTGATACATTAACATTTATTCACACAAATACCTTCCACTCAACCTTTGAATAATTTTTGTACAAGTAATCAAGTAGACCTAAAACAATTACCCAATTGAAAAGGATTGAAGATTGTAAAAATTTGTGGGGAAGGGGATGGAACTTACAAACTTCCACTTCCTAAATTTTTTTTATTCAAATACATAATTTCTACAAAAAAAAAAAGGTTTGAAAAATTGGAAAATAAAAGAAAGAAAAAGAACAAATTACTTATAATCAATGGTGGCAGGGTCCTAGGAAATCTAAATTTCGAGAAAAAGACGAATGATGAAACTGATGAGCATTATCGGAGAGATCGAGGGAAGGTGTTGAAGCTTTTAAAAAAAATCTTGAAAGAAGAGGAAGAAGAAGATGACAGCTTCAGTATCCTTGAAAGCTTCGGTAAAGTCCTTGGCTTCAAACTGCAAAGGGATTCGTGTAGAGCAATCACACAAACTCAACTTCATGGACCAGAACAAATGCATATTTGGATGCGTGATCGTGGCTGTTGACGACAGAGCATGGACGGTGGTTCGAGATCTTAGAGGGGGGGGGGGGGAAACGAATCAATAAATCTTTTTTAGAAGAAGATTGGGGAATATAATTTTTTTTATTTAAAATTAAAAAAAAAATCTATATGAAAAATTTAGAACTAAATTGAGATGGATGAGGGATTTAGATACATTCTCCTTATTTTAGGATGAAAAAGGCAAATAGTTCAACCAAGAGTAAAACAGGAATTGTGAGACACAAATACACCACGTGAGAAACACTTTTTGGCCATTTTTTCCTTTTATTTTTTGTTTATATATCTAAATCGGTATTTTTTTTGTTCGTTTACAAGGATTTCCCAAAAAACATAAGACTTTATATTCGGGATTGGGCTCAGAAAAGATATTCTTTAGAGAAATTTGTATCGATGGAATATTTTGAGGATCTGTTTTGAAATATGTCCAAAATTATAAAATAACACAAAAATGGTCACACGTGAGATGTGCGAGCCACAATATTTTACTATACCAACTTTGCCCCTCCAGTCAATGTGCAAAACACGCTTCAAATGTATCTAGATTTTTGATATCTTAAATTCATACCAAATCACATATTCTGTTAAATCTTTTTTAATTTTAAATTTAAATCTGGATATCATAGTTTTTGTTATACTATTTAATTTTTAAATTATTTTATATTAAATTAAAATAATATAAAATATCACGATCAAACATCGTGATTTTGGGTGCTTCAATCTTGCCGCTAACAAAGAAACTACGACATGGGGTTTTGAGGCTAATAAAGCAATTATTGGACAAATCGCAAGAAATTTTCATTCCCAATTTCAAGACTGTGATTCAGCATTTTTGTGAGGGCTTTGGGGAGATCAAAAAAGTGTTGAAGGTTGATGATAAGGACGTGGAAGCGGCGTGGATGACTCTCCATAGATTTGGGAAACCAGTCGTCTGCTTTGTTGTGGTATGAACTTGCGTAGTTGGAAGCTAAAGAAAGAAGAGAAATTGAACGAAATGGAAAGTTTCGTTGCAACAGAAGGGAGAAAGTTTCAAAAATATATAAATGAATATGAATGGCAATCCAAAGGAAAACGAGAAGTTGCAGGAAGGCTCATATTCTATAACAATGGCGAGAAAGCTAGTCGTGTCGGAGTATTATCCTCGATTGGAATTTACAAAACTGAGGAAGGCAATGGAGGATCAGGAATTCCAAGTCCAAGGCAGAGATTTTTGTTTGGCGACTAAGAAACTACCATGAATATTCTTGCTCAATTTTATTTAGGGATCGAAAAGTAGTGAGAATTAGAAAATTAAAGCGATGCAAATAAACGATGAAAACAATTGAAAGAATACTTAGGAAATTGATTTCGTCAATTTAGTCTAGGATTGTTTTAAGGAATGAATTATAACGCACGATGGTTTTATGAGTCTAAGAACCTTTAATCACAACTACCTCTCCCGAGTATAATTGATTCTCATTATTTACTAACTTGATATCCCTATCTAAGTTCTTTAACATACAAGGCATTTAGTCCTTTTTTACCAATTCTAAATTTACTCTAAATTCCGTCACGAGTTTAGAATTTCTACTTTAGTCATGCAATCTTAATTAAGTCTACGCTAAATCCCCTCTCCAGAGCAAGACTCAACACTTAGATCATACAATTAGTGGCCAATTAATTGAAAGCATTAAATTAAGAATGCAAACATAAAACAATTATATTGCACAATTCATCCCATAAACCAATCCATAAACTAAAAAGACTACATCAATCCCTAAGTAACAAGCTTAGCTACTCATACATGGCGTTACAAAATAAACTAAGCATGATAAAGTCATAGAAATCTAACTAAAGATAAGGGAAAGGAAGGAAAACGCTAAAAGTCGTCGAAACCGGCACGTCCCCATCACGATCTCCATGCCTCCAAGCTAGATTCCCACTCCTTGGCCTAGCTTCAGCTCCCACAGAATGTCTCTAGTCGAAATTAGGGCTAAATTCTCTCTAATTGGCATCCCCCAATCCGTATCTCAAAAAGACGAATTTATAGGAAATCTGTCGATAGCGTCGCGACGCTGTAGGCATAGGGCAACCCGAGAGAAACTTTCCAAAATTGAAGGGACAGCGCTGCGACGCTAGGCAATTTTCCAAAATCGGATTTTTCCTTATTTGGTTGGCGATTTTCTCCAAATTTGAGGCCTTCTTCAGCACCAAGTTACCACGATTTTAAGGCCAAGAACTCCTATAAATAGAGGCCTTTGGTGTAGGTTTAGAATCATCCCTCAATACACAATTCACTACAACATTATAGTCCATCTCTCTCCCTTTTCTCCACCATTTTTCTTAGTTTTATTTTTTCTTGCTTTCCTTGATGTATTCCATGAAGAATTCAGCTTGCTCTTGCTCCATGAGAGGCTAGACTTTTCATTCATGTAATCAAGGCGTCAAAGTGTAAGTTCAAATTCTTTTAATGAAATCTATTGTTTGAATTCTCAAAGCATGTTTATGTGATTTTAGTTCTTTGTCTATAAGTTTAGATTGTGGTAGGAAAGATTGACAACCTTGACCGTGCTCTCTCTAAATTTACTTGCTAAATCTAAGTAGCAAATAGGTTAACGTTATGATATTACGCATGCGTCCCTAGAACTAAATGATTTAATCAATTGTAATTGTGGTTTGTTGCCCGTTGCATGTGGATTAATTCGGCTAGATCCCAATGCGGTTTAGATTAGTTAATCGACCAATTAATTAATTTAAACTAGAATCAAACTTAGCGTTTGTATGTTTATGATAGTTGGATCATGGTTCTCGGTTTGTTGCCGGAATACGCCGGACTTAAACTTGTGTTGACTAATTAGTGAGATTAATGATTTAATTGAATTGAACTTACCATGACAATCCCAGTTACATGATCTTGGAGGTAATGATTTCATTCTTTCTATTTCTTTCTCCTACTTTCCTTTTCTATTATTTTCCATAATAAGCTTTCTTTCCATTATTATTTCTTTTCCAAATATAAAAACCCCTCATTAGTCCGGTCATCACAATAATGTAAGATAAACAAGTTATAATCGTGCTCCCTGTTTTCGACATCGGCCACTACTGCTACAAATTAGCTTTAGATGTTGAAGATTATAAATTTATTTGACACGACCCTCGACAAGTTGATCCGTCAGTTTGGGAATGATACAAAAAATTAATTTAATATATAATTAATTAAATGGTTTAATTAATTATTATAAATTAATTTTATTTAAAATTAATTTGGAAAATTCATATTAAAAGAAATTATTGATTATTTGAATTAATAATTAAATGAAATGAATTTGAAAATTAGTTTTTTTGAATTTATTGAAATTAAAAAATAACCACCCTTTTAGGAGGTGGCTTATGACTAATGTTTTAGTCAATTATGTAGGAGTGAAGAACACTCGAGCGGAAGCAATTACGGATCTTAGGCCTTGATTTTCATTAATTTCGTTAAGGAAGCATGCTGAAAATATAAAACGAAAATAGAGCAATAAAAACCAACCTCTTAGTAGCTTCAATCCATGAGCTTTCTTGGATGTTTCCCTACACGATCTTGACGTGGACTACCGCTAGAGTCTTCCCCGCTATTCTCCAGCCTTAGAACGAGCTTGTGGGAACCTTGGTTGGAACTATAACGACTCAATATTGTGCAAAATAATCAAAGAAATCTATCGCAGTTATGCACTAATCACTACAACATGCAGGTCTGTTGTGGACTATTAATGACTTTTTGGCTTACGACACCTTATCTGGTTGGAGTACGAAGGGTTACCAAGCATGTCCCATTTGTAAAAAAGATACATCATCCCAGAGGATAATGAGTAAAATTTCTTATATGGGACATCAACGTTATCTTCCGGAAAATCATTGTTGGCGTAGAAGTAAGCAACATGATGGAAAGGTTGAACATAGACCTCCTCCACTCGTAATGGATGGAGACGATATCCTACGAGAAGTAAGCATGATCAAATTTCCTGTGCTTAGTAAGCATCCGACGAAACAAGATAAGAAAAGAAAATGAACACTTAATTGGAGGAAAAAGAGTATCAACTTTGAACTCCCATATTGGTCAAAACTTCTGTTAAGACATAAATTGGATGTAATGCACATTGAAAAAAATATATGTGATAATTTGGTTGGTACAGTGTTGAACATTGAAGGACACAACAAATGCTCGATTGGATCTTCAGGATTTGAAGATACGTAAAGATCTACACTTGCAAGAGGTAGGCAATAGAGTTGTAAAGCCACATGCTGCATACACATTGACTACTAGTGAAAGAGTTGAGTTTTGTAAATTCTTGAAGTCAGTGAAATTTCCTGATGGGTTTGTGTTGAACATATCGCGATGTGTGAATGTCAACAATGGAAAACTATGGGGGTTGAAAACTCATGACTCTCATGTTTTGCTTCAGAGGCTTCTCCCTATTGGCATTCGAGCGTATTTACCTAAGGATGTGTCCACTACTATTATTGAGTTGTGTACATTTTTTTTGTGATCTCTGCGCAAAAGTAATACGTACGGATGATCTGGATCGATTACAATCAGACATTATAGTCATACTTTGTATGTTGGAAAGAATATTTCCACCGGCAGTTTTCGATGTAATGGTTCATCTTGCAGTTCACTTGCCATATGAAACCAAAGTTGTGGGCCCTGTTAGCTACAGTTGGATGTACCCTATTGAAAGAAGTTTACGAACATTGAAACAATACGTGAGAAACAAAGCACGTCCTGAGGGTTCTATTGCAGAAGCATTTGTAATAAATGAATCATTAAATTTCTGTTCGTTGTACCTAACAGGAATTGAAACGAGATTCAATAGAGATGAACGAAATGATGACCAAATGCCCATAAACGAGGTTTGTGGTGATTTTGAGGTGTTGACACAAAGTGCAAGACCGTTAGGAGGCGCAACTGTAAGAACATTATCCATTGAAGAGAAGCGAATAGCACATTGGTATATTTTGAACAATTGTGTGGAGATAGAGTCTTATCGTAGGTACGTCTAAAAAATCATGTCTTATATGAAAGATTCTAGTGAACTCATTCTTAAAAGTAACTCTTCATTTTCGTGCTAAACAGACAACATTTGAGACTTATACGTCCTCAAGCACAAAGTTCTTCAAATTTATATAAAAACCATCGACTTCAATTCCCAGAATGGTTCAAGACTCATGTAAGTATATAGTTATGGGATTTAATAAGTTGATTTTCCACTACAAGTAACACTTAATTTGTAACAAATATGAATTATTTAACAGGTTCTCTCTTTGCGTGATAGAGATAATTCATTTGATGATTTGTATTCGTTTGCAATGGGACCTAGTTCTCAAGTGCGGTCTTATAGTGGATGCATTGTCAATGGCATACGATTCCACACTATATCGCGTGATAATCATCAAGTTACACAAAATAGTGGAGTCATGGTGCCTGGAGAAGAGGAAGCTAAGGTGAAGGAGATGAGATGAATTTCTACGGTGTGTTGAATGAGGTGTTGGACTTAGAATATGTGAAAAGAAGGCGAGTTATTATTTTTAAATGTACATGGTTCGACACAGATAAAAAAAAAAAGAATCGATCACACGTGGAATTAGGGTTGACATCGATTAACACATCTCATTATTGGTATGTTGATGATCTGTTCATCCTTGCTATACAAGGAAAACAAGTGTTTTTCCTTAACGACCCGAAACATGGTCCTAATTGGAAGGTAGTGCAAGTTGTACAAAATAAGCGCTTATGGGACGTTCCAGAGGTACAAGATCATGGAAATGACCAGCTTGAGTTGTTGGAAGTTGAGAGAAGACTCAGAGTTGACGAATCCATTGAAGAAAACACACTATGCAGAGATGATATTGATCCTATGGTGGTGGAAGAACAAATAAGTCAAACCCATAATAACAACGATTTTATAAACGACGAGGAAGAGGATGTAGAAACATCTACTGAGACTACCTCAAGCTCGAACGAAAGCTCTGATTTAAATCACGATAGCGATTGATTATGTACCTATGTGCTTCATTTTCTATTCTAGTTTTTTTTTTAACTAATTATCTTCCTTATATTGTTTATGTGTTTCATATGTCATTGTAGACAAATCATGGTGGGTCCGACTGAGGAGCCCAATGCAGATTGATTTTTTGCTGAGGGTGAAGGCAGTCATGTTGCCACAGTATCTTCCACGGGCAAGACATCAGGTTAAACTAATTATGTTGTACATTTGTTTTTCTTTTACAAAATGAAACTACTTACTAGTTTACTTCATTTTTCAGATACGTCTGCACGTAGAACGAGAGAATTTTCTAGGAATATTGAGCTGGACAGATACATTCGAATCCATGGGAAGATAACTATTGAGATCACCGACGAGTTGAGAAAGCCAGTGTGTGACAATGCAGTAAAATTCAACGGTGCCATTGGTAAAATTGTCAGAGAGTCATTCTCTATACGTTAAGCAACGTGGAAAACTGTACCAAAGGATGCAAGGGATCGTCTTAAACAATGTCTTTTGGTAAGTTTAAATTTTGGTCGATCATGTTTATTATATAATTGAGTAGTTAACCTAACAGTAACATCTTTAACTTTCTTCTTCAGAATCATTTCATAATTGATTTATCTAGAAAGGTGGTACACGAATTCATTGACCACAAGATGCAATCCATTTTTAAAGAGTACCGAGCAGAGTTGGTCAAACACTATCGAAAATATTCCACTCTAGAGGAGGGACGTGCACACCCACATCCTCGAGTGGTTGACATAGCTGATTGGCATATTCTGTGCAATAGATGGGAGGACCCCAAGTGGAAGGTACGTTAATCACAAAATTTCTAATTCATGACATGTCAAATAGTATAAATATACTTACTAATCATCTTTTGTGCTAGAACATGGGTGAGAAGAATAAACAGAATCGTGCCAAACTTCCTTTCAACCACTACGCTGGGACAAAATCATTTCTTCACATACAACAGAAGAATGTAAGTTCGAAAATAATCTTAAGGGTAAACTATTTTTTCCTAATATTACTAATATGTGTGAAATTTGAACTACAGAAAACTAGAGAAGGTGAGAATTTGGGTCCTATTGACTTATTTCATAAGACCAGATACAAGGAAGGAAAGGGGTGGGTTAGTCAAGCCGCCAATGAAGCTCATGTAAGTTTTCAACTTATAAAGTATGCTAATGAAACTATCTACTTCATTACTTATTTGATTTTTTTTTTTTTTGTAGGATCAAATGGTGGCATTACAACAGACACCCGCCCCAGATGGGACCCAACTGCCTAACCCAGATGACATATGCGAAGCTGTTTTGGGTAGTCGATCAGATCAACTTAAAGGGCTTGGTTGGGGACCAAAGCCGAAGTCGAGAAAGTGTACCTCCTCATCCGATGCAACTTCATTAAGATGAGACCATGAACTAAGTGCAGTCTTGAGTGAGACCCAAGAACAGTTGCATGCAACAAAAGAACAGTTGGATCAGACAAATCAAAAATTAAGTGCGGCAGAAGAAAAATTAAGTGCCACAGAAGAGAAATTGAGTGCAACAGAAGAAACGGAAGAGAAATTAAGTGCAATAGAAGAGAAATTAAGTGCAACGAAAGAGAAATTAAGTGCGACAAACGAGAAATTAAATGTGACGGAAGAGAAACTTAATCAGATGCAAGAGAAATTGTCAGAGGTGGATACTCGAACGACTGACAATTCCTCTGAGTTAGCCAGTCTCAGAGACTTGGTTAATCAACTCATGCAGTCCCGAGGACCATCTAACTAGGTATGAAATTGCTAATTTACATTATGTAGTAATTTTCAAGTATTGTCTATAATAGAGACTTGTGTTGTTGCTATCTTGCAGTTATGGTAGCACTATACTTATGTAGGTAACTATTTATAGGTAATAGTAATAGTTGTATGGGCTATCCTGCAGTTATGGTAGTCGTTGGGTATTGATTGTTATGTTTATTTGTTTTGTTTGAAGGTGTATGAGCACATAGGGGTGGGTTTGATTAGCTTTGCCTATTGAACTAGTTCATATGTTCGGAACTTTTTGTAATGAAGGGAGACTAGTTCATGTTTTGATTAGATCACTTTGGATAAGGAAAACAAGATTGGGTCATTATGCATGTCCATTAGTTACGTTGTTTGGTCAGTTATAAGTTTGGTGTTACACTTGATTGTTTTAGTTCTTTTGCTTGCTTATTTGTTTAACCTTTGAAAGTTGAGGGATGAGTTACTTTTCTAAGTAGTTAGAGTTTGAGTTTTATTAGTTTGGCATGTTGAACTAATTCATATGTTTGGAATTTGGTAGCTAGGAAGGGGGATTAGAGATCATTTTGCAGTGTTCGTTTTGATGGAACATGCTTATAAAGATTTGGTTCTTTTGATTTCGTTGATGGTTCATTCATTGTTTGGTTTTGTATGAAGGTTTATGAGCACGGGGGGTGGGTTGTTTTTATGTTGGACTTTGACTTAGGTATTATTTTTGAAACTTTGGGTATGGAAGGAAGACTTTTAGTTCATTTGTTTGCTTATTATATAATTTTTGAAAGTCGAAGGATGAGTTACTTCTAGGTAGTTTTGAGTTCATGTTTTTTAACCTTAGGTTATTTAGCAAAAAAGGTGGTCGTTTATGTTCGTTGTATACTTATTGAAGTTATTCTTTCAAAGTTTTGAGCATGTGAGGGCAACTTTTGTAGTTCACTTGTTATGCTTTGTTTGAAGGTTTTCTAATGTGGGGATGGAGTATGTCTTGGAAATTTACATTTGATTTTTTGAACTAGTTCTTATGTGTGGAACTTTGGATAAGGAAAAAAAAATTGTTTCGTTATGCATTTCCACTAGTTACGTTTGGTTTTGTTAGTTGATGGATGATTTACTTAATAGTTTGTTAGTTCTTATGTTTGTCGGTTATAAGTTTGGTGTTACACATGATTGTTTTAGTTCTTTTGCTTGCTTATTTGTTTAACCTTTGAAAGTTGAGGGATGGGTTACTTTTCTAAGTAGAGTTTGAGTTTTATTAGTTTGGCATGTTGAACTAATTCATGTGTTTGGACTTTGGTAGCTAGGAAGGGGGATTAGAGATCATTTTGCAGTGTTCGTTTTGATGGAACATGCTTATAAAGATTTGGTTCTTTTGATTTCGTTGATGGTTCATTCATTGTTTGGTTTTGTTTGAAGGTTTATGAGGATGGGGGGTGGGTTGTTTTTATGTTGGACTTTGACTTAGGTATTATTTTTGAAACTTTGGGTATGGAAGGAAGACTTTTAGTTCATTTGCTTGCTTATCATATAACCTATGTTTCGAGTTGAAGGATGAGTTACTTCTAGGTAGTTTCGAGTTCATGTTTCTTAACCTTAGGTTACTTGGCAAAAAGTTGGTCGTTTATATGTTCATGGTATTAGTGTTGATGTTATGCTTCTAAAGCTTTGATTTTTTTTAATTTGTCATACTTATCCTATATGCTTATGAATTTTGACAACTTTATTTTTATTTAGGATGTCAGATCGAACTTTACTTTTGAAGGAGCTAACATGAAGATGGGAACGTTTTGAGGTTTACTTTTGAAGTCCAGTTCAGTCACTTTAGACGACTTTGACTTTATTAACTTCTTTTGTAAACTTTGTACTAGTCTTTGTTAATTTCTCTTGTTTATCAACTTTTGGATACTTTGTTAACTTTAAGCTTGTAATAAAGAAACGATTTTTTTGTTGAGTTTAGAAGTTCATTCGTACATTACTATCATTTTTTTTTATCCAGGATGTCAGTTTAATGAGTGTTTTTGTAATATACAAATATTAAAAAAAAAAAATGAAAAGCAGATGGTTTTAGGTCGTTGGCAATACAAAGCGAATAGGTCAATGGGTTGGAAAGTTGAAGGAAAAACGCCAACGGTTTTAGTAAAACCGTTGGCAAAACTAAGCAATGCCAACGGTTTAGGATATAAAAGCAAACCCAACGTTTTACAAACCGTAGGCAAATATCAGAAATGCCAACGGTTGGAAACCCTTTGGTTGTTGTGGTCTTTCCCAATGGTACTTAAAACCGTTGGTATATAGCAAAATGCCAACGTTTTTCAAAACCATTGGGATCTTAGGGATATTCCAACGGTTTTAAAAACCGTTGGCATTTTCTCTGATATCCCGTTGGCATTAGCTGCCCCAACTCGATTTTCTCGACGATCAGCCTGACGATTAAAAAACTCGTTGGCATTAGCTATCCCAACAGTTTTTCTAATTCTCCCAACGGTTTTTCCGTCGGCATATCCCATAAATCTTGTAGTGAATCCAAGTATAAATCAAGCATAACCAAGTAATACCTGGAGTGTGGACTTTTCCTTACCGCAAGCGCACGGGTCAAGTAATAATAAAGTGTTCGTATAAACGAGTGTCATCCTCTAGATTGGATTTTTAAGCAAATCAAGTATTGTGAATTATCTTGCTCAATTTTATTTAGAGATAAAAAAGTAGTGAGTGAATGATATGAAAACTAAATCAAAGCAAGTAAAAAGTGGAAATTCAATTGGAAAAACACTTAGGGAATTGATTTCGCCGATTTAGTCTAGGATTTATTTTAAGGAGTATGTTATTATGCACAATGGAATTATGAGCCTAAGACTCTTTAATCACAACTACCTCTCCCGAGTATAATTGATTCTCATGCAAATTAATCTACTTGATATCCCTATCTAAGTTTATTAACATGCAAGACAATGAGATCTTTTGACCAATTCTAAAGTTAATCTAAAACCGTCACGAATTAGAAAGTAAACTTTAGTCGTGCAATCTTGAGTAAGTCTATATTAAATCCCCTCTCCCGAGCTAGATTCAAAACTTAAATCATTCAACTAATGGCCAATTAATTGAAAGCATTAAATCAAGATTACAAACATAATAAACATTGCACAACTTAAACCATAAATCAATTCATAAACAAAATCAGCTACATCAATCCCTAAGCTATGAATTTAGCTACTCATGAGTGGAATTACAAGCTCAACTAAACAGAATAAAGCCATAAACTCTAGCTAAAGAAAATGAAAGGGAAAAGAAAAATCAATGTAGGCCGACACCGAACGTCCTCGTCACGATCCCCACGAACAATGGGTTGATTTCCAACTTGCTCCCTTTTGTTCAGCCTCAATCCTCTGTTTTCTCCTCTGTTTTACGGCTCCAAAAAGTCCCAAATTGAATCCCCAAAAACCTAGCCGAAAAGAATGATTTATACTGATTTTTCGTCGTAGCGTCGAGACGCTGTCTTCAAAACACGCGTTCTAGAAAAGGAAGTCTAGCAGCCTCGAGACGTTAAGGTCGCAGCGTCGAGACGCTGCGACAGTTTCACGCCTTTCCGAATAAGGAATGCTAGCGTCGAGACGCCTAAAGGCTAGCGTCGAGACGCTAGTCAACATTTGACCCAATTTTGACTTTTTTCCCTTTTGATTCTTTTTATTCCTTTGCATCTTTCCGCGTCCCAAGCACTCGATTAACTCTAATATTGCGCTATAGCTCCAATCAACCATTTCCTACAAAATAAACAATAAAGTGCAATAAAAGGGCCCATATATCATAAAAGACTAGCTTAATTAAATAAGTAAAGATAGCTAGCTATGCTCGCTATCAAATACCCCCAAACTTAAGCTTTTGCTAGTCCTCGAGCAAACTACAAATCAAACATACAATGGAAGAATGGATGCAACAATCATAACTCAATCCTCAAGACTCAAAAGTCAATAACCAAGCAAGCAAGAGACATGCACATAAGGACCAATGAGGGAGACAAATTAATTTTTTCCAAAATTAACTTGCATAAGCGAGATCTAACTCAACAAGATCAGACTCTACTAGCCCGGGATTGGATTATTAAACCCTCAGCTCATCTTCCCTCTACACTGGCACTAAGGTTTCACTAATGAGTTAATGGAACAAATTAGTTTGTTTTCCTCCATACTTAGGTGCTTATGAATTACAATTAAATTCAGCATGTATATGTGGCACTAGCTTTCACACACCCATTGCAAGGACCCTTAACCTGAGTTTTCTCTAGTTGGCCTAACTGATCACAACAGGGGTAACTTTTTTTGCCTAAATCTTTATTAAACATTGCAAACTGTGCACAGGCCATGGCATAATCATTTTTCCTTCAGTAGTAACAACAAGAATGATTTTTCTTTAAGAGCATACATAGCATATATTCTTTTCGTTCCTCCTAAGCAAGATCAAACATGCTAATTTGCATAAAATTAACTCTTTAGATCATCCCTACACCTATCGAGGTGACAACAAGCATATGAACTCAATAATTCGGTCCTAAGCATTCAAATCCAAATCTAGCCAAGATAAATACTCTACTTATGCAAGCCATCTCTTAGAAAAATTTTAAAAAGTCTCCCTTTTTGGGCACTCATGCTTACAACTCATCGCAAGCTTGAAAATTGACAAGAAAGCCTATCCTAGGACATCATAATCATGCAAAAGTAACATCCAGAAAACAACCATATGCTCAATTCAAAGAAAGCTCAAAACTATAGCCCGAACTCAGATGCTCAAGGGCTCCACAAACATGCTAATCCACCCCCAAACTTAAAACATGCATTGTCCTCAATGTATAAAGAAAATAAGGCATAAACAAGCATGAGAACAATAAAAGAATGAGAGGAGTGAATAATACTGGCCTGGAATGATGATGACTTCTTGATTGAAATCTTGAAAACTTGAAAGCAAATGAGAAACAAAAAACAAGACCTACAACACAAAAACAAACAAAAATCAAAAGCAACAACAACAAAAGCACAATTACACTTACTTGGGTTGCCTCCCATAAGCACTAGTTTAACGTCATTAGCTCGACGTGTTGACCGTGCTTCAAGGAGGCTTCTTTTCTGTGAATCCAACAGAGGTGCTCTTTCTTGCACCTTTCTTGTAGCCCATGAAAAGCATGTCTGAGTGTCCCTTAGAGTCTTCATCTGCTTTAAAAATTTCTTTTTCGTTCCTGGCTCTAAGAGTGAGCTCCATGCGCTCAATATCAATAATCACTCGCCCAGTAGCGAGGAATGGTCTTCCTAGTGTGACAGGCATTGAAGGATTTTCTATCATGTCCATAACATACAAATCAATAGGGAGGAAAAATCTACCTACTCTGATTAAAACATTTTCTACAATGCCAACTAGTCTAACCACAGGCTGATCAGCCAATTGGAGCTTTACATGAGTCGATTTATCTCACCTATGTCTAACTTTTTGCACAGAGATAGAGGGATGATATTGATGCTAGCACCTAAATCACATAATGCTCTGAAAGAAAAGTACCGAAACTGCAAGGAACAGAAAAACTCCCTGGATCTGTTACTTTTTCAGGTACCTTCTGTTGGACTCTAGTGCTGCATGTGGAAGCAAGATATACAGTGTCAACCTTCTTTTCCTTTCGCTTCTTTGCTAACCACTCCTTCATGAACCTGTTATATTGGGGCATCTCTAATGCCTCTGCAAAAGGAATATTAATGTTCAGATTCATAAAGGCATTCATAAACTTGTCAAACTGAACCTGATTGTTCTTTTTCTTCTTTTTCTTTTTCTTTTCTTTGGGAACCATCAGTGTGGGAGAAGGAATAGGAGGCTCAGGTTCAGGCTTTTCAGCCTCATCTGATGATGTGTCCTCCTCAGCTTCCCCTGTAGGCGTGTCATAATCCTCAGACTCAGGCTCCTCTTCAGCTTCCTCCTGGTGCACAGTGATTGCCTTACAGTACTCCATCTGGGTTTTCTCTTGCTCAGTTGGGGCCTTACCTTTATTCATGGTACTTACAACACTTACCAACTGTCCCAGCTGAGTCTCAATATTCTTGATGGCAGCACTGTGGCCATTCACTGTTGAGTTGATGGCAATGACTGCCTCCTCCAATTTGGTTGTCCTGTTACTAGAATGCAATGAAAGCTCCAACAAGATCTTCTAACTTTTTATTTTATTGAGTTTGAGGGGCAAAACCAGGGGGGTTAAGAACATTCTTAGTATTTGCATAAGAGAAATTTTCATGGTTCCTATTGTTAGGGTGATAATGTGTAGGTGTAGAATTATTATTATATCCCCTAAAATTAGAATTTGATACATACTGAACCTATTCAATGGTCTCCTCCTGAGGTCTAGATGCTAAAGCAGCAGCTGATTCAATTGACTGTGCACTCCCTGTACCTGAAAATTTCATAAAAGCATTAGCAAGGGAGGTCATCTGGGCCTGGAGTGCACTTACTTTATCAACCTCAAATACTCCAGCAGCAATCCTTTTGGGTGTAGACCGCTCATATGGCCACTGATAGCTGTTGGTGGCCATATCCTCTAGAAGTATGTGAGCATTTTCCACGTGCTTGGACAACAGAGTCCCACCTGCAGCTGCATCAACAATCATCTTTGTACTAGGAGTTAAACCATTATAAAACAATTGAACCTGAAGCCAATCTGGGTATCCATGCTGAGGACACTTCCTCAACAACTCTTTAAATCGCTCCTAAGCCTCGAACAGCTGCTCATCATATTGTTGTTGGAATGTCTCAATCTCGATCCTCAGCTTGACCGTCTTTGCAGGAGGGAAAAATTTCTTTAAAAAAGCCTGGACCAAAGCATCCCAGGTGGTGATGCTCCCAGGGGGAATGGACTGCAACCAATCTCGTGTTTTATCCTGCAAAGAAAAAGGAAATAAGCGTAAGCGAATAACATCCTCAGAAACTCCATTAATTTTTATCGTCCCACAAATGTCCAAAAATGATTTAAGATGAGAATTTGGATCCTCGGTGGGCGATCCTCTATATGCACAGTCTCGAGCCATCTGAATGAGACCGGTCTTCAGCTCAAAGTTGTTGGCATTAATCGGGGCATAGAAAATCCCCGACTGCTGCCCCTGAAACACAGGCTGAAAGTAGTCTCTAATAGGCCTAGGCTCCTCAGGTCGATTTTGGTCAACCATATGAATAATTTCTCTGTTTTCTCTTCGAATCCTATGAATTGTTCTTTCGATCTCGGGATCCAACGGTATCAATTCTCTTCTACTACGCATACAAAAGCAAAACTACCCTAAAAAGGAAAGAAAACAATTATGGAAAGAAATGAAGAAAAGAAAACAACTAATCTAAATATGGAAATTATAATCTAGAAAAGGAAACAAAATAACCTAATATGGAATGCGACAATAAATATGGCAAACACAAATAAGGAAACTAACAAATAAGGAAAAACTAATCTAAAAAGGAATAACAAGAAACAAATAAGGAAAAGATTACACAACTAAAAGAAAAACTAAGCTAGAAAAACAAATATGGAAAGAAAAACAAATAAGGAAAAAAATGCAATCAACCTAAAAAAAAAGTAAAAATACACCCTAAATTAAGATCAAACAATTTTTTGCACAATATTAATCTAACTAAATGTTCCAATCCCTGGCAACGGCGCCAAAAACTTGATGTGGACTTTTCCTTACCGCAAGCGCACGGGTCAAGTAATAATAAAGTGTTTGTATAAACGAGTGTCGTCCTCTGGATTGGATTTTTAAGCAAATCAAGTATTGTGAATTATCTTGCTCAATTTTATTTGGGGATCAAAAAGTAGTGAGTGAATGGTATGAAAACTAAATCAAAGCAAGTAAAAAGTGGAAATTCAATTGGAAAAACACTTAGGGAATTGATTTCGCTGATTTAATCTAGGATTTATTTTAAGGAGTAAGTTATTATGCACAATGGAATTATGAGCCTAAGACCCTTTAATCACAACTACCTCTCCCGAGTATAATTGATTCTCGTGCAAATTAATCTACTTGATATCCCTATCTAAGTTTATTAACATGCAAGGCAATGAGATCTTTTGACCAATTCTAAAGTTAATCTAAAACCGTCACGAATTAGAAAGTAAACTTTAGTCATGCAATCTTGAGTAAGTATATATTAAATCCCCTCTCCCGAGCTAGATTCAAAAATTAAATCATTCAACTAATGGCCAATTAATTGAAAGCATTAAATCAAGATTACAAACATAATAAACATTGCACAACTTAAACCATAAATCAATCCATAAACAAAATCAACTACATCAATCCCTAAGCAATGAGTTTAGCTACTCATGAATGGAATTACCAGCTCAACTAAACAGAATAAAGCCATAAACTCTAGCTTAAGAAAAGGAAAGGGAAAAGAAAACTCAATGTAGGCCGAGACCGAACGTCCCCGTCACGATCCCCACGAACAATGGGTTGATTTCCAACTTGCTCCCTTTTGTTCAGCCTCAATCCTCTATTTTCTCCTCTGTTTTACAGCTCCAAAAAGTCCCAAATTGAATCCCCAAAAACCTAACCGAAAAGAATGATTTATACTGATTTTTCGTCGTAGCGTCGAGACGCTGTCTTCAAAACACGCGTTCTGGAAAAGGAAGTCTAGCAGCGTCGAGACGCTAAGGTCGCAGCGTCGAGACGCTGCGACAGTTTCGCGCCTTTCCAAATAAGGAATGCTAGCTTCGAGACACCTAAGGGCTAGCATCGAGACGCTAGTCAACATTTGACCCAATTTTGACTTTTTTCCCTTTTGATTCTTTTTATTCCTTTGCATCTTTCCGCGTCCCGAGCACCCGATTAACTCTAATATTGCGCTATAGCTCCAATCAACCATTTCCTACAAAATAAACAATAAAGTGCAATAAAATGGCCCATAAATCATAAAAGACTAGCTTAATTAAATAAGTAAAGATAGCTAGCTATGCTCGCTATCAAATACCCCCAAACTTAAGCTTTTGCTAGTCCTCGAGCAAACTACAAATCAAACATACAATGGAAGAATGGATGCAACAATCATAACTCAATCCTCAAGGCTCAAAAGTCAATAACCAAGCAAGCAAGAGACATGCACATAAGGACCAATGAGGGAGACAAATTAAATTTTTTTCCAAAATTAACTTGCATAAGCGAGATCTAACTCAACAAGATCAGACTCTACTAGCCCGGGATTGGATTATTAAACCCTCAGCTCATCTTCCCTCTACACTGGCACTAAGGTTTCACTAATGAGTTAATGGAACAAATTAGTTTGTTTTCCTCCATACTTAGGTGCTTATGAATTACAATCAAATGGAAGAATAAACAGGTTGAGGATGTTGACTTCTCCAAGAAATAGGCTTACGTGTTCCACTAATCCAATGTCAGCTTGCAGCTTCGCCAGATGTCAGGCCTAGCACCAAACAGGGTGCCAATGTACTTTCCACGTGCTTGGTTCAGCGCCTGTGTTATAAGATTACTTGGGCAAGAAAAAAAGCTATAGTAGTCATGCGTTAGATAATAAATATATGTGATTTCCCGCCGAGTCAAAGAAATGTAATTTGAAGATTGAATTACTGCAATTGCTAGCTTTTATGTGTCCAATCAGCGCATCATAACTCTTTTCTAGCCTTATTTAATTTAATTTTAGGTGAGACATAACTTTCTTTTTGCAAGTTATCAAACCCGAGCATGATGAAATTGGGGGAGAAAAATATGGGTATTTGGAGATCCTTTTGAGAGAATTTGAACACAAAATGCATGTAACATTCTATATTTTTCCATCATCTTGCATTACCTTTATCTCAACCCATTTCCCTTCTTTTAAAGAAGTTGGATGAAAGAAGAAGAACATGCATCCAAATTGATGCATATTGAGACAACTCAAGAGCAAAGAACTTGTCATGGGCTTGGTGTCAAATTATGGGAATTCACCTCATGAATTAAGTGAACTTCAAAACTCATTTTGTTACTTAATTTCCCATTTAAAGAAAATCATAATTTCTTTATAATCAATTATATATATATATAATCAATTTATAATTAAACATTTTAATTATAATTTAATATTAAACAATTTTAATATTAAGTCTTTGCACCAATCCCGAATTCTCTCTAAACCGACGAATATGAATCTTTATTCATATTTATTTTAAAATGTGTATCAAATACTTATTTATAATATTAAAATCGTATTTAAATATTTTCAAGTCTCTCTTTAATAGTTTAATTTGTAATTAAACCAATATGCTAAATTATATCGAGTATAGCTTACGATATCTCCCTAAATCGAATTTGAACATTTTCAAATTCTTTCATCACTCTGTTCTAAGGTTTAGTTCGTTTGAGCTAGCAAGGGGACCTAATGGACCTGCAGATCATGGGCTCCAACGATATGAGATTAATCGGTTAAACTCCTTCAACCTAGTTAACAAACATTCGTTAACTAACGGGACACTCCACTATAGCCCGTAGTTGCACTCCCCTCACTGTAGATATATTTATGTCCACTCGATATAACCGTGATCAGTAAGTCGACCCTTTACAGGTTGTTCGCAACTATATCTAGGACAAAATTCTGTTTTATCCCTATAGCACTTATTGTTCCTTAAGTCCCCATTGAGTCCCTAAGAAACAATTGGTTTGTGGGTCAACCACTAAACCTGAAACCTCTCAAGCCAATGAGAGGGCGGCATGCCTTTCTTCACGTCCCGGAGTCAACACTTAAGGGAACAACCTCTCTACTATCCCTAAAGTCGAGTAGAAGTAAATTTCATCTGGCATGACTATGTCCCCAGCTATCTACCCGGTCTTATCCCCAAAGTGGTAGGCTTATTGAGCGGCTCTGTTGGGCCCCTCTCACCCATGAAAATCAAAGGATAATCCCGAATAAACAAGAGTTCATAGTTAGCTCAAGATTAAGATCGAGTTACCTAGGTCATCGCTTGAAATGTGTCCGTTTCACAGTAAACGACGTTATAAAGCGAAAGTGATTTATTTCATGGTCCGATCTTATGCAAACTTCTTTTGCATAGAACACCCCCACTCACATGTCTCTACATGAACGATTCAGGATTACATCGTTTGTATTAAAACAAAGTTGGCCGCGTCACATAGTTTTTCTCTAAGATAAGGTACCCAGTCTTATCCTTATACTATAGACCGTTTAGGCTATTACTTGAACTTGGTCCACTTTTATGTCACTACATAAAATTCAAGTGTTCATATGATAGCCAAGGGTTCTAGTTTATTGGATTTGGTTTAAATAATGCATAATTAAGCAACCATTCAACAACTAGAAATTGAATCATTTCATAATGTTTTATATTTAACTTTGTTACATTTACTATCCACGAGTTTTAGGACATAAATCCCAACAAGTTACTCTCTAATTGCCACCTTCTCTTCCACCTAATCCATCATACACTTGTTGGCAATCATTCAAGACTTGGGTGATGTTTTTTTCTTCTTCAAATTGAAGAGAAGAAGCTGGTTTTCGTGGATGATAGAAGGCTGAACAAAGAATTCTCTCTGAAGACCCAGAAAAATAAGGGCCTGTTTGGGGCAATCCGGATCCTGTTTTATGTTTTCAGATTCACTGAATTCAGTGAATATGCGTTTGGTAGACGTGTTTCTGAAAACTGTTTTCGGATTCTGTGATCCAAATAGTGAAAATTCTGAAAACAACTTTTTTATGTTTTCGTTGTATCCAGATTTTGAATTTCAAAATTTTAAATGCAGAATTAATTTAAAAAAGATAAAAACTTTAATAAATATAGTATTTCATATTATAAACTCAATTTATTTTTGTAAAATTAAAATTTGTATAATATAATGTATTATAAATTATATGATATTGTAAAATAATAATAATAATAATAAATTTATAATACATAACATTTTTATAAATTAATAAATAATATTTTATATTCAACTTAGTATTTAGTTGATAACTACAAATAATTTATCGTTTATAAATATATTGTCAAACACATTCTGAACCATTATTTAAATTCAGATCCAATTTCTGAATCTGCTACCAAACACATATCTGAAAACATGAAATACAACTCTGTTTTCATTGAATCCCTTGTTTTCAAATTCCTGTTTTCAGATCACCAACCAAACGGACCCTAACTCTCTCAAGCTCAAGTTTTTTCTTCCCGAAATTCATCACAATTAGGCTCCCACGAGTTCGTTCTAAGGCCGGAGAATAGTGGGGAAGATCTTTGTGGTGGTCCTTGATGTGTTCGAGTGAAGAATCAACCAAATAAACGTTGGAATTCGAGCTTCAAAAGATAAGTTTTCGTTGCTCGGTTTTTCGGTTGAAAATACCATGCTTTTCATTTGAGAAATTAACGAAATTAAATTGCAATCAATCCAAACCGCTTCCAACTAGAGTGTTCTACACTCCTTCACTGGAGACATAGTCCTGTAAGATGGAATTCACTCCTACATGCCTTTAGGGATAATAGAGAGGTTGTTCCCTTAAGTGCTGACTCCAGGTCTTGAACAAAGGGCCCCACCCTCTCATTGGCCCCAGAGAGATTCGGTTTGATGGTTGGACCACAAACCAATTGTTCATTAGAGGATTAGTGAGACTTAAGAAGCAAGAGGTAACTTCAGGGGTAAAATGGAAATTTGACCTAAGAGTAGTTACGAACGACCTGTGAAGGATCGACTTACTAATCATGGTTATATCGGGTGGACAAAAATATATCTACAATGCAGGAAGTGCAACTATTGGGCTATAGTGGAGTGTCTCGATAGTTAACGAATGTTGGTTGACTAGGTTAAAGAGTTTAGCCGATTAATCTCGGATCGTTGGAGTTCATGATATGTAGGTTCATTAGGTCCCCCTGCTAGTTCCTACGGACTAAACCTTTGAACAGTGTGATGAGAGAATTCGATGCATTCAAATTTGGTTTAGGGAATTATCATTAATTATATATGATATACTTAACATGTTATAGTTTGATTATGAATTAAACTATAGGGAGAGTTGGAAATATTTAAATGTAATTCAAATATCGTCAATATGTATATGATACATATTTTGGTTTGAATTTGAATATGTGATTCATATTCATCGGCATTGAGAGAGATCGGGATTGATAAATTATTTAATTTAATATTAGATGTTAAATTAAATATAATTTATTTAATTAATTAATTTTAATTTTAATTATTTAAATTAATTATTTGAATTAATTTATATTCTAATTAATAAAAATCAATTTCATTTTTAATTAAGTAATTTTAGGAGGAAAATTACACGGTTTTGCCACCATTCACCATGACTAATCCTTTCCCTTCGGATTGAGTTGCATGCTTTATCCTTTAAAAGAAGAAGTAATCAGCTAAAGAAACGGTTGGAAAACAAACAGCTAGTGTTGCTGAAATCTCTCTCAAAATCAGTTTCCTTTCTCCCAACCGTAGCTTGAAGCCTCAAGCTTTATCTCACAATTCATCACAATTCCGACTCCCACAAGTAGTTCAAAGGTTGGAGGATAGTGGGGAAGACACTTGTGGTCGTCCACAACTTGTTCGTGATCAATGAAACACAACGGAGTAGCTGGATTTTTCCTCAAAAGGTTGGTTTTTATCCCATGTTTCGGCCATAGATAAACATGTTTTAATCTCTAAAATTAATGTAATTAGAGTGTTTAAGATCCAAATGGGTTTCGCATGAGTGTTGAGAAGAATATTTACAAAAACTCTTACTAAACAAACTCCAATAGAAGGCAAGATAATATATTCAACTAAAAAAGGGCAATAAAACAACCTTCAAATAGAAGGAAGAAAATAAAAAAAATGGTAAGAAGCGTGTCTCATCAAATGCACAAGATATAATTTGTTACACAGCATTCAAAGAGGGAAATGACAAAAGACAATCACCTTTTTTCCCAAAAGTTTGGTTTTTTGATGGCGCCAATTAACTGTTTTCACATGTAAGACCTTTCACTTCGGCACCTCTTCCAAAACTTCATCCAAAATTATTCTACTAATCGAAGCCTGATGAGAGCTGTTGAGGATCCCACATCGGAAAGATTGGTGGAGACCCAACAATATATAAGCTACAAGGGTCACTCCACTCATTGCCAATTGGTTTTGAGATGGAAGCTCATATAATATAATATGTATCCAAGAATGGTGAACCCAAAGAGGCACCATCTTGAGGGGGCATGTTGAGGATCCCACATCGGAAAGATTGGTGGAGACCCAACAATATATAAGTTACAATGGTCACTCAAGTTTTGAGATGGAAGCCCATATAATATAATAAGAGCTATCAAATAACACACGATCTAGCAAGAGCAGCGATCTCCCATGGCGATTTTGTATTTTGTCTATTTTTTTTGTTTGCTCCCTTCCGTCCTCAAAGAAGAAGATGCGTTTTGGTCGGAAATCCTTTACCTCGATTGGTTGGTTAAGATTTTTGCTGATAATATGGTTCTACCTAACTCTTGCTTTTAATAAAGTATTTTTAGTTTTTAAAAAAAAAAAAAAAAAAAAAAAAAAAAAAAAAAAAAAACTCACATTTATGCAGTTTCTTCTAATTTCTCCCTTTACCCAATTTTATCTTATTCCCATTAACTAAATGGATCTCAATTCTATATTTTTCTATATAGAAGATTTGAAGTCATTGGATAGATATAGGAAAATTTATTCATAAAATTTTCATACCGCTCAAGATCCTCCACATGAAGTAGTATATTATATGGTTGAAAACTACTTTCTTGCATCAATGAAACCCAAACCAAGTGAATTTCTCTTCAAAGATATTGATATGATCCCAGATAAGAAAATAGTGAAAGTAAACTAAACCAAGATAGACCAAACTATCAACTATTTCCCACATGCTAAAATTTTCTACAAAGAAGGAACCAAAAGTATACAAAAGTCTTGGCCAAGCATAATCTTTGAAGATCCAGACAGCATCCAAGTGATTGCACTTGAATATGATGATGAACAGAACAACATGCCAAAGAATATAGCTAATGATATGTCAATTGTTGTTGCTAATACTCCACATCAATTTGAAGAAGGATGCCACTAGGTTAATTCATGATCTAAGATTCATGCCTATCAAACTAATTCCCTCATTTCACATTTTCAAATTTCTTATTTTGGTGTCGCGTTACTAAACGTGTCTTTCAATGCATGCAATAACTAACTAAGTGTGTGTGACGATTATACTATAAGTAGTGAAATTCGATAAATCATCAATCTTCTTGCATGTTTAACTTTACAAATAGCAAAAGTGATTTCAAGTTATAATAATAATGATCGGTTGGGGATGAGTTGCTTGCAGCTGGTTTGTGCAAGGAAAGAAGACGACAGGTGGGGAAAATGTGTGGGTCTGATGCAAATTATTGTTGCTACACGAAACTGAGAGGGAAATGGAGAATGAAATTTGTGTGACTATAGGGCTGCCTGACGAAGACAATGAGAGGGAGAGGGAGAGAGATTCGCCGACATGGGCCTACTCGCTACGTGTGAAGAGAGCACTGAAGACGGGTGTCGGCAGCAGAAGAGATTTGATGGGGAGGGAAGGGGATGCGAGAGTTTTAATTTTGGTAGAAAAGTTTTGGGCCAGTTGCATATATAATAAAATTGACCAAAATATTAGCAAAAATAGCCGCCCACTAAAAGAATGGCAAAAATGGTAAAAGTATTATACTCAGAGGGTCTAAATTATTAAGGCCCCGTTTGATAACCATTTCGTTTTTAGTTTTTGCTTTTTGAAAATTAAGCCTATAAACACTACTTTTATCTACAAGTTTCTTCATTATGTTATCTATGTCCTTTCTTGTTTTCAAAAACCAAGTCTAATTTTGAAAACTAAAAAAAAATAGTTTTCAAAAACTTGTTTATTTTTTTTAGAATTTAGTTAGAAATTCAAATGTGTCCTTGATGAAAATGAAAATCATTGTAAGGAAATTGGAAGGAAACAAGCATAGTTTTCAAAAACAAAAAACCAAAATCCAAATGGTTATCAAACGGCGCCTAAATTACCCTTTCTATCACTGATAGAATCTATCAGTGATAGAATTATATCACCGATAGAATATATCACTGATAGAAACGTATCACTAAATAGTTTTCTATCAGTGATAGAAATCTAACTTTCTATCATGTTTCTATCATTGATAGAAACACAGTAATAGAAATCTCCTATCACTCTATCACTAATATAAATATTTCTATCAGTGATAGAAACGTTTCATTGATAGATTTCTATCATTGATAGAAAGTTAGATTGTTATCATCGATAGATTCAACTCACTAATTTACCTTATACTCTCATTATATTTTAATAATAATCAATTAGAGATTTTGGTTCACATCCTTCAGACTCTCTTGCATCCTCTGCACCAAAAATACAGATTTAAAGGTTTCTATTAGTGATAGAAATAGTTATATCCATCAATTACTTTGTACTCTACATTCTAATAACATCGACCTAAAAAAAATAGTAAAAAACATAAAAATATTATTTGAAAAATATCAAAGTATCACAATAGGTTTCTATAGTGATAGAATCTATCACTGATAAATTTCTTGTAGCAGCCAGCTTTTTCTATAAAAAAAAAAAAAAAAAAGGAGTGGGCTAATGCCTGGTCAAAGGGGAAGTGGGGGGAAAATTTCCCCCCACATTTCCGAGCAATTGACCAATTAAAAAAAAAAAAAAATCTTGACTCTCTCTCCCTCCCACGAATGCTCTCTCTCTCTCTGCTCCATCTCTCCCTCTCTCGGCAATCACTCTCTCTCTGCTCCATCTCTCCCTCTCTCGACAATCTCTCTCTCTCTCGTCTGCACGCTCACCGCCGACGCCGCCGCCACCCGACCGTCGTCGCCGCTGCCGTAAGCAGCTGCCGCCGGTAACGATTCTCTCTCTCTGTAACCCGTTTCTCTCTCTCTTCCTTCCTCTCGGCTTCACGTTTTCTTCCTCTTTCGGGTTGTAGGACCACCGCCGCTCGTTGTAGCCTCCACGCGCCGTTATCCTCTGTTGCAGATCACCACACAGCCGCACGCCGCTGTCGATTTCAGCCAAACAGTTGTACGCCGCCTCGAGTCGCTTTAGATCTGGAGCGTTCGACGATTCGGTTAATCAAACAGTGGGTAAGTGAGATTTAAGGTGTTTTGGGTCTATTTAATGTTTAATCATGGATGCCCATTGAGTTTAGCTTCCGATTTCAAGGTGCCCGTGGTGTTTGGAGGCCGAATTATCAAATTTGAGTGATTTGGGACTGCTGGACAGCAAGCTGTGGTTCTGTTTGGGTAAGCTTTGGTTGTTAATTTTACCCCAAATGTAATGGGTTCTTAGTTGAATGCTTGGTTAGAGTCCATAGTTAATTAAGAGTTCATTTCTTTGTTGTAGCTTGCTTAAGAACCTTGGAGTTAAGGAATTTCTTGGAGGTTAATCAAGTATCTCCTTCACTAAGGTAAGTAGCTAGTTGGATTCAAATTCTATGTCTTAGACTAATTGACCATTGTTTGTTAATTGGGAATTTAAAGTGGATAGTTGGATTGAAGTTCCATTTTTAAACCAAGTTGGTCCTTAAGCTTAAGTAAAGTGTGTTGGGTTAACTTTTGAAGCATGATGAGCATGTTGAGATTGCCATTATTTGGGCATTCAATGAGTAGCGTGGATTATGGAATAATTGGAGTTTGGGCTAAGTGTTCTTTGTTTGTGTTGAGGTCGTGAATTTCATGTTTTATTTGGTTAGCCATGAACTGAAATGCTTGGGATTAATATATATGTAGTCGTTGGATTTAGTTCTATGCTTTGACTTAATTTTCTTTGAAAATTTAATATGTTAGCATGGATAAGATTTGAGCCTTGAGTTTTGATTGTGGAATCATGATAAGCTTCATTATAAGACATGTTGATAGCACGAGGATCTTAAAGTTAACCTAGCATCTCTTGGTTTATTTTAAAGCATGTTTGGCTTGGATGGCTATGTGTTTCTCTGGATTTTATTTGTGATATTGGGGAATGGGTTAAATGTCTGTTGGAGTTTGGATTGAAGTTTGGATGCGACATCTGACCCGTTGTGACTATAGAAGTGCATTATATTGTTTCCAGGTGTATAAAAATTTTGGGTTCCCTCTGCGTGTGTCGTTATGCTGCCGAATTTTCGGTAGCCTCATGACGGCTTGGGAATCATATCTACCTTGAGGGAAAGGATTAGGAAAGAGAAAGGAATAGGCTAGTGCCTGAGTCGAGGGTCGTGTCAATTAGACACCTAGGACTGAGATGTAATAGACTGAAATGAGGGGCTTAATGGGCGGGACTTGGCTTCGCAGTCTAGGTGCCATTTACTAACTGTGGAAGTAAATTCCTGACTTAAACCCATGAACGCCCCACCAGTGAAATGGTAGCTTAGAGCGTTACGCGCCCATTAGTGCCTTGAGGGATGGGACTTAGCTCCTCTGACTGGGTGCCATCTACCATCAGTAGGAGTAGAGACCTCCCAAAACTCCCACATGTGCACTACCAGTGAGTTGGCAAACTTACATATATATACAGGTGTACTAATTGAACACGAGACCCGAACTGCCGATAAATGAAATGAAATGAAATGAAATGAAATGAATGAGATTGAGATGACCTAACCCTTAGGCCCTTAACTCTAATAAGATATTAAACCTTTTATTGCTGCGAGTGTCTTGAAGTATGGCTACTTACTGAGTATTTTCTTAAATACTCATTCTTTTCCCTTACATACAACTGCAGGTAGAGGTAAAGGTGTACAGCACGCGTGACGGAGAGCTGCTGAGCCATGGATCTCCTTTAGTATAGTCTTCCGCATTTTACGTTTTGAAATTCCCCTTTTGAACTTGTATTGCGAATGATTCAAGATTTATTCCGCTTTAAATTTTGTTTGAATAACTGTTGGGTTCCTAGAGTGAGTAAAAATATGATATGAAATACTCTAGAATTCCTGTGCAAGTATACACAGTCTGCAGCAAGTAATATTATCAATCCAAGGTCTGAATGAGTTTCCACTTTATCTATTTTGTATAACTTTCTAATGGTTTCGAAGATAATAAAAATGTTGGGTTTTATAAGAATTATGCTGAAGCAAAATAAATGACAGAACAACGAGTAAACAAATAGATAGACAGATTAAAGACAGGCGCTGGTTAGGCTTTAGTGATTGTTTTAAGATATGCTCTAGCAATATTATTGATCATGCATTTCTCGCAGTATTATTAGCGGATTCCTCCCGGAACTCCGGATCTTTTGGGATATGTTTCAAACCCAATGAAGAGCGACCGATCGAGCACTAGGCAATTGGCTATCCCTAGCTCAGTCACTGACGTTCACTAATACACAATGATCGTAATGTGGAGAATTGCCACACACTCTCTAAATCATCCCTGAAACTAGAGAGAGCTATCCATACCGGCTGGCCAGGCGGGCATAAAATAAGAATAAACACAACAATTAACCAAAATGCAATAGTCAATTTATTACTAGAGATGAAGCACAGTAATCACATTATTCCTAACCAACACCCTAAGCTACTTAGTTCATAATAAGCATAGGAATACGAATTACAATCTGAGTATGCATGTCCATCACTACAAGTTAAATAAGAAGGTAAACTCCCTAATCAGCTTGCGGTTGATGGTGTTCTTGATGATTTAAGGTGAGAATTTGGATCCTCGGTGGACGATCCTCTGTATGCACAGTCTTGAGCCATCTGAATGAGGTCGGTCTTCAGCTCAAAGTTGTTGGCATTAATCGGGGCATAGACAATCCCCGACTGTTGCCCCTGAAACACGAGCTGAAAGTAGTCTCTAATAGGCCTAGGCTCCTCAGGTTGATTTTGGTCAGCCATTTGAAAATTTTCTCTAGTTTCCCTTCGAAGCTTATGAATTGTTCTTTCTATCTCGGGATCTAATGGTACTAAAATTAAATCTTTATTCCTACGCATAAACAAACAAAACTACCCTAAAATGGAAAGAAAACAATTATGGAAAGCAACAAAGAAAAGAAAACAACTAATCTAAATATGGAAAATATAATCTAGGAAAGGAAACAAAATAACCTAATATGGAATGCAAACATATGTATGGCAAAACACAAATAAGGAAACTAATCTAGAAAAGGAAAAACAAGAACAAATAAGGAAAAGATTACACAACTAAAAGAAAACTATCCTAGAAAATCAAATATGGAAAGAAAAACAAATAAGGAAAAAAAATTCAATCAACCTAAAAAAGTAACAATACACCCTAAATTAAGATCAAGCAATTTTTTCACAATATCAATCTAGCTAAATGTGCCAATCCCCGACAACGGCGCCAAAAACTTGATGTGGACTTTTCCTAACCGCAAGCACACGGGTCAAGTAATAATAAAGTGTTCGTAAATACGAGTGTCGTCCTCTGGATTGGATTTTTAAGCAAATCAAGTATTATGAATAATTTCGCTCAATTTTATCTAGGGATTAAAAAGTGATGAATAGATGATAATAAAAACCAAATCAAAGCAAGTAAAAAGAATGGAAATTCAATTGGGAAAACTACGTAGGGAATTGATTTCGCCGATTTAGTTTAGGATTGATTTTAAGGAATAAGTTATTATGCACAATGGAATTATGGGCCAAAGACCCTTTAATCACAACTACCTCTCCCGAGTATAATTGATTCTCATGCAAATTAACCAACTTGATATCCCTATCTAAGTTTATTAATCATGCAAGGCAATGAGATCTTTCAACCAATTCTAAAGTTAATCTAAAACCGTCTTGAATTAGAAAGTAAACTTTATTCATGCGATCTTGAGTAAGTCTAGATCAAATCCCCTCTCCCGAGCTAGATTCGAAACTTAAATCATTCAACTAACGGCCAATTAATTGAAAGCATTAAATCAAGATTACAAACACAATAACATTGCACAACTTAAACCATAAATCAATCCATAAACTTAATCAACTACATCAATCCCTAAGCTACAAGTTTAGCTACTCATGAATGTAAATACAAGCTCAACTAAACATGTGAAAGCCATAAATCTAACTAAAGGAAGAAAAGGGAAAAGAAAACTCAATGTAGGCCGAGTCTGACGTCCCCGTCACGATCCCCACGAACAATGGGTTGATTTCCAAATTTCTCCCTTTGTTTTCAGCCTCCAAGTGCTCTGTTCTGCCCTGTTTACGGCTCTCCAAGGTCCCAAAACCGAACTCCCCCAAAACCTAGCCGAAAATAAGCCTTTATTTCCACGCTGTTCTTAGAAGTAGAATGAAATGCATGTAGTAACGGCCTTAGGGTCTAGGCATGAAAAGTAAGGTCGTTACAGTTGGTATCAGAGCTCTAGGTTATAGGTTATGTAGACTGGTTTACATCGTAAACCTTAGGTATATCCATGGCTTATCAGCAAGCATCCGGTCACGCCAGGTACACGTTTGATTACTTTGTAGCCTGTAAATATTATATGTTATATATGTTCGGAAAAGATTCATGTTGTGGGAAAAATATGCATAAGGTTTAGTACCTGTGAATTGTTTAAAGGATTCAAGCCCGTTGGTAAAATGATAAATTTTTTTGAAATAGATCCTGCCTCCCCGAGCACAAGGACGTGGAAGAGGTCGAGGAAGAGGTCGTGGTAGGGGTCGTACAGCCCCTGAGCAAGTCGTGCCACCTGTGGAGGAAGAAGGAAATCTACCAGAAAACCCACAAGTAGAACAACCGGGTGGACAACCGGGGCCTGCGGTAGGACCTGTCACGGTGGATATTCAGGCAATTGTTCAAACCGCAGTTCAGGCTGCAATTGCGGGCGTGCTTGCTGGGCGACAGGCCCAAGCGCCTTAGAAAAACGAAGCCACCTTATCACGGGAGGCGAGGTGGTTAAGAGATTTCAAGAAGTGGGACCCATGTTCGTTCGATGGAGCCTCAAGGGACCCCACGGTAGCAGAGTTGTGGCTGTCCTCCATCGAGACTGTTTTTCGCCACATGAACTGCCCGGAGGACTAGAAAGTATACTGCACCGTGTTCCTGCTACGAGATAACGCCCTGATTTGGTGGCAATCGATCGAAAGGACTATAGATGTCAGCAACGGACCTGTCACATGGACTCAGTTCAGGGGGGAGTTCTTTAGGAAATATTACCATGCCGCCTCCCGATTCAAGAAGCAATCAGAGTTCGTGGCTCTTACGCAGCGAAACCGAACCGTAGAAGAGTACGAGACAGAGTTTGCCAGACTGTCTCGGTTTGCCCCTGCCCTGGTAGCTGTAGAGGCTGATAAGGTGGAACGTTTCATCACAGGTTTAAAAGAGGAGATTCAGGGCAATGTGACAGCCCATGAACCCCAAGACTATGCCACGGCAGTTAGGGTGGCACAGCTGGTTGATCGACGACCGTCAGCTGTCTCTTCAGAACCTTCCTCAGGTCATAAGCGAAGGTACGATCAGATGAGCTCGAACACACAGAGGGGTCACCGTTACCCTAGACGAGGTCCGCCCCAGGACCGTCGACAGAGAGCACAGAATCAGCCAGGGCCTAATCAGGATAGGCCATTATGTCAGACTTGTAGGAAGTACCACTGGGGTCGTTGCGTGGCAGGGACCCGTGTTTGTTTCAAGTGTGGTCGAGAAGGGCATATTGCTCCGAATTGTAATCAGAAGAAAGCTAACTATGCCGACCAGCCGTCCAGTTCAAATCAGGCATCTGGGGTGAGACCAGCACAACATTAGGGCAAGATATTTGCCACCACCCGACAAGAGGTCGAGGACCTTAACGCAGTAGTGACATGTACCATCCCTATCCTCAGCCACTATGCTTTTGTGTTGTTTGATTCGGGTTCAACGCATTCTTTTATTTCTGCATCATTTGTAAGTCAAGCCAACCTAGGACTAGAGCCGCTAGGCTATGTTTTGTCAGTCTTAACCCCTGCGGGGGTAACAATACTAGCTAGTGAAGCGGTGAAAGCCTGCCAAATGTTAGTGTCTGATCGATCGATGGATGTGACATTTATCGCCCTGGATATGAGTGATTTTGACGTTATCTTGGGAATGGAATGGTTGTCTTCTAATTATGCCAACATAGACTGTCATCGTAAGGAGGTGATCTTTAACCCTCCGTCAGAGGCAAGCTTCAAGTTTAAAGGATCGATGATCAAAGGTGCTCCTCAAGTGGTCTCCGCAATGAAGGCGAGAAAATTGATTAGCAAAGGAGCTTGGGGCTTATTGGCTAACGTGGTTGACACCAGGAAAACCGAGGCATCAATGACCTCAATTCCGGTAGTGAGGGAGTTCACAGATGTGTTCCCTGAAGATCTGGCAGGACTACCACCAGCACGAGAGGTTGACTTCTGCATTGAGCTTGAGCCAGGTACTAATCCGATTTCTAAAGCTCCATACAGGATGACTCCAGCAGAATTGAAAGAACTTAAGGTCCAGATTCAGGAGCTGTTGGACAAAGGTTATATACGCCCCAGCGTTTCGTCGTGGGGTGCTCCAGTTTTATTCGTGAAAAAGAAGGATGGGACAATGCGTTTGTGCATCGACTACCAGGAGCTGAACAAAGTGACAATAAAGAACAGATACCCTCTGCCCAGGATTGATGACCTTTTTTATCAGCTTCAAGGTGCATCAGTATTCTCTAAAATAGATCTACGGTCAGGTTATCATCAGCTGAGGATTAGAGAGGACGATATACCCAAGACAACTTTTCGGACCAGGTATGGGCATTACGAATTTACTGTGATGTCCTTTGGGCTTACTAATGCTCCCGCAGTCTTCAAGGACTTGATGAACAGGGTATTCAAGGAATTTCTGGATTCATTTGTGATTGTTTTTATCGACGACATTCTTATTTACTCCAAGACAGAAGAGGAACATGAGGATCATCTCAGGAGAGTCCTAATTACCTTAAGAACGAACAAGTTGTATGCCAAATTCTCTAAATGTGAATTTTGGTTACAACGAGTTTCCTTCTTAGGGCACGTGGTGTCGAAGGAAGGTGTCACAGTAGATCCAGCCAAAATAGAGGCGGTGACCAATTGGTCTCGACCTACTTCAGTCAGCGAGATTCGGAGTTTCTTGGGGTTAGCAGGTTATTACCGTCGTTTTGTGCAAGGCTTCTCCAGTATTGCCCCCTAACTCAGTTGACTCGAAAGGGTACTCCGTTTTTGTGGAATGAAGCTTGTGAGGCAAGCTTCCAAGAGCTTAAGCAGAGACTAGTTTCAGCACCAGTACTTACGGTACCTGATGGCTCCGGGGAATTCGTTATTTACAGCGATGCTTCAAAGAAGGGATTGGGTTGTGTGTTAATGCAACATGGTAAGGTCATTGCTTATGCGTCTCGTCAGCTGAAAGATTATGAGAAGAACTACCCGACCCATGACTTGGAATTGGCAACAGTGGTCTTTGCTTTGAAGATTTGGAGGCACTATTTATATGGAGAGAAAATCCAAATCTTCACGGACCACAAAAATTTGAAATACATCTTCACCCAGAAAGAGTTGAATATGAGGCAGCGAAGATGGTTAGAGTTAGTAAATGATTATGATTGTGACATCCAATACCACCCGGGCAAGGCAAATGTGGTTGCAGATGCCCTCAGTAGGAAGACCGCTCATGCGTCTGCTTTGATTACTACTCAGGCTCATATATTGGATGACTTAGAACGTGCAGAGATTATGATTGCAGTGGGCGAAGTTACAGCACGCCTAGCTCAGTTGACAGTTAAGTCGAGCTTGAGACAGAGGATCATAGATGAACAACCAAATGACCCTGACCTTGTTGTTAAACGCAGTCAAGTAGAGGCGGGACAGGTGAACGAGTTTTCCTTATCTTCAGACCTCGGCTTGTGTTACCAAGGTCGCTTATGCGTACTTGGGAATGCCGATCTCAAACAGGAATTATTAGCAAAGGCACATAATTCACCTTTTTCAATCCATCCAGGAAGTACGAAGATGTACCATGATTTGAAACAGTATTACTGGTGGCAGGGCATGAAAAGATAGATAGCGGATTTTATTAGTAAATGCCTTGTTTGCCAACAGGTGAAAGCCCCGAGACAGAAACCAGCAGGCTTGTTGCAGCCGCTGAGTGTCCCAGAATGGAAGTGGGAGCATATATCTATGGACTTCATCACAGGATTGCCTAGAACGGCCAAGGGTTACACCGTGATTTGGGTCATTATCGACAGACTCACCAAGTCAGCGCACTTTCTCCCTGGAAAGCCTACTTATACTGTTGAAAAGTGGGCACAATTATACATGATGGAGATAGTCAAGCTTCATGGGGTGCCGGTATCAATCGTGTCAGATAGAGACCCTTGGTTCACATCTAATTTTTGGAGAAGTTTGCAAAGAGCCTTGGGTACTCAGTTGCGTTTCAGTACAGCTTTTCACCCCCAGACAGATGGTCAAACTGAGCGATTGAACCAAACTCTAGAGGATATGTTGCGAGCATGTGTCTTGGATTTCTCAGGTAGTTGGGATGCACACCTGCACTTAATGGAATTTGCTTATAACAATAGTTATCAAGCAACCATCAGGATGTCACCGTTTGAGGCCCTTTATGGGAAGAAATGCAGGTCCCCTGTTTATTGGGATGAGGTCGGTGAACGTCAGTTGTTGGGACCTGAATTGATCCAAGCCTCCAGCGAGGCTATTCGCGCAATCAGGTCGAGGATGTTAACAGCTCAAAGCCGACAGAAGAGCTATGCTGATACAAGGAGAAGAGATTTAGAGTTTGACGTGGGTGATCATGTTTTCTTGAAGGTAGCTCCGATGAAAGGAGTATTGAGGTTTGGAAGGAAAGGCAAGCTCAGCCCACGTTTCATTGGTCCGTTTGAGATTTTAGAACGAATTGGTCCGGTAGCTTATCGTCTAGCGTTGCCGCCTTCGCTTTCGGCTGTACACAATGTTTTTCATGTCTCCATGCTGCGAAAGTATTTGACAAATCCAAGCCACAGAGTGGACTTTGAACCCTTGCAACTCAGCGAGAACTTGACTTATGAGGAGGAACCTGTGCTAATTCTTGATAGAGAGGTGAAGGTCCTTCGCAATCGCGAGATAGCTCTTGTGAAGGTCCTTTGGCGAAACCATTTGACCGAAGAGGCAACGTGGGACAGAGAAGACGAAATGATGGCCAAGTACCCAGAGTTGTTCCAGTACTAGCAACTTTCGAGGACGAAAGTTTTTTTAAGGTTAGTATGATGTAGCAGCCAGCTTTTTCTTAAAAAATAAAAAATAAAAAAAGAAAAAGGGGAGTGGGCTAATGCCCGGTCAAAGGGGAAGTGGGGGGAAAATTTCCCCCCACATTTTCGGTCAATTGACCAATTAAAAAAAAAAAGAAAAAGAAAATCTTAACTCTCTCTCCCTCCCACGAATGCTCTCTCTCTCTGCTCCATCTCTCCCTCTCTCGGCAATCACTCTCTCTCTGCTCCATCTCTCCCTCTCTCGGCAATCTCTCTCTCTCTCGTCCGCACGCTCACCGCCGACGCCGCCGCAGTACCGCACGCCGCCGCCACCCGACCGTCGTCGCCGCTGCCGTAAGCAGCCGCCGCCGGTAACAATTCTCTCTCTCTCTAACCCGTTTCTCTCTCTCTTCCTCTCGGCTTCACGTTTTCTTCCTCTTTCGGGTTGTAGGACAGCCGCCGCTCGTTGTAGCCTCCACGCGTCGTTATCCTCTGTTGCAGATCACCACACAGTCGCACGCCGCTGCCGATTTCAGCCAAACAGTTGTACGCCGCCACGAGTCGCTTTAGATTTGGAGCGTTCGACGATTCAGTTAATCAAACAGTGGGTAAGTGAGATTTAAGGTGTTTTGGGTCTATTTAATGTTTAATCATGGTTGCCCATTGAGTTTAGCTTCCGATTTCAAGGTGCCCGTGGTGTTTGGAGGCCGAATTATCAAATTTGAGCGATTTGGGACTGCTGGACAGCAAGCTGTGGTTCTGTTAGGGTAAGCTTTGGTTGTTAATTTTACCCCAAATGTAATGGGTTCTTAGTTGAATGCTTGGTTAGAGTCCATAGTTAATTAAGAGTTCATTTCCTTGTTGTAGCTTGCTTAAGAACCTTGGAGTTAAGGAATTTCTTGGAGGTTAATCAAGTATCTCCTTCACTAAGGTAAGTAGCTAGTTGGATTCAAATTCTATGTCTTAGACTAATTGACCATTGTTTGTTAATTGGGAATTTAAAGTGGATAGTTGGATTGAAGTTCCATTTTTAAACCAAGTTGGTCCTTAAGCTTAAGTAAAGTGTGTTGGGTTAACTTTTGAAGCATGATGAGCATGTTGAGATTGCCATTATTTGGGCATTCAATGAGTAGCGTGGATTATGAAATAATTGGAGTTTGGGCTAAGTGTTCTTTGTTTGTGTTGAGGTCGTGAATTTCATGTTTTATTTGGTTAGCCATGAACTGAAATGCTTGGGATTAATATATATGTAGTCGTTGGATTTAGTTCTATGCTTTGACTTAATTTTCTTTGAAAATTTAATATGTTAGCATGGATATGATTTGAGCCTTGAGTTTTGATTGTGGAATCATGATAAGCTTCATTATAAGACATGTTGATAGCACGAGGATCTTAAAGTTAACCTAGCATCTCTTGGTTTATTTTAAAGCATGTTTGGCTTGGATGGCTATGTGTTTCTCTGGATTTTATTTGTGATATTGGGGAATGGGTTAAATGTCTGTTGGAGTTTGGATTGAAGTTTGGATGCGACATCTGACCCGTTGTGACTATAGAAGTGCATTATATTGTTTCCAGGTGTATAAAAATTTTGGGTTCCCTCTGCGTGTGCCGTTATGCTGCCGAATTTTTCGGTAGCCTCATGACGGCTTGGGAATCATATCTACCTTGAGGGAAAGGATTAGGAAAGAGAAAGGAATAGGCTAGTGCCTGAGTCGAGGGTCGTGTCAATTAGACACCTAGGACTGAGATGTAATAGACTGAAATGAGGGGCTTAATGGGCCGGACTTGGCTTCACAGTCTAGGTGTCATTTACTAACTGTGGAAGTAAATTCCTGACTTAAACCCATGAACGCCCCACCAGTGAAATGGTAGCTTAGAGCGCTACGCGCCCATTAGTGCCTTGAGGGATGGGACTTAGCTCCTCTAACTGGGTGTCATCTACCATCAGTAGGAGTAGAGACCTCCCAAAACTCCCACATGTGCACTACCAGTGAGTTGGCAAACTTACATATATATACAGGTGTACTAATTGAACACGAGACCCGAACTGCCGATAAATGAAATGAAATGAAATGAAATGAAATGAATGAGATTGAGATGACCTAACCCTTAGGCCCTAACTCGAATAAGATATTAAAGCTTTTATTGCTGCGAGTGTCTTGAAGTATGGCTACTTACTGAGTATTTTCTTAAATACTCATTCTTTTCCCTTACATACAACTGCAGGTAGAGGTAAAGGTGTACAACACGCGTGACGGAGAGCTGTTGAGCCATCGATCTCCTTTAGTATAGTCTTCCGCATTTTACGTTTTGAAATTCCCCTTTTAAACTTGTATTGCGAATGATTCAAGATTTATTTCGCTTTAAGTTTTGTTTGAATAACTAAATGTTTCGTTTGTTCTGTTTTAACTGGGATCCCAGATTGAAAATTTTTCGCAAATTTCTAAGTATGTTTTCTTTAAACGTTATTTCCACGTTGTTCTTAGAAGTAGAATGAAATGCATGTAGTAACGGCCTTAGGATCTAGGCATGAAAAGTATGGTCGTTACATTTCTATTAGTAATAGAAAGATAGATTTATATCAATGATAGAAACCTATCACTGACAAATTTCTATCTTTCTATCCCTGATAGAATGGATAGAAGATTTCTGCATTTTGTTTGGAAGTTGCTATTGTAGAAGGTTTTCTATCACTGGTAGACCTATCAATGTTAGATTTCTTTTAGTGATAGAAATCTTCTATCACTAATAGAAATCTATAAGTGATAGGTTTCCATTAGTGATATCACTAATAGAAAACTATCATTTTTGTTTCTAAAACCTATGTCTCTGATTTTGATTGGATTTTGTTTTTATAGATGTCGAAGCAAAACAACATGGAAATTGAACCGGAAGAAAAGAAAAGCACAAAGCGGAAGTTGAAATTTAAAGAAGGGGAAACCTCAACAAAACAGAAAAAAAAAAAAAAGAAAAAACAAAAGATATGTTTACAAAATTATCACGTAATCAAATACACTATTGGTTTTTATCAAATACACTATTGATTACTATTAGCGATATATTTCTATCAATGATAGAAATCTATCACTGGATTTTTATCACTGTGATTCTATCAACAATAGATTTCTATTAGTGATAGACTCTACCAGTGATAGATGAAATTAAAACAGGGGCAAAACGGGAAGTAAAAAAAAGATTTACAAATTTTGCTATATTTGTAATTTTTTTTATAAAACTTGTTATATCTGCAATTAACCATTAGAATTTAACCACCCATTACAATTTTCCAAAAGTTTTTCCTTATAATTTCTTTCCTACCTCTTTCTCTCCTTCTTTTTAAATTGTTTTTTAAGATAAAAAAATTACTTAAAACTGAATATAAGTTATTTTTCATTCCTGACATTTATGCTCTGTTTGGAATCTCCTGATTTTGGGAGATTTCAAATCATAATGGATTTGAAATGAATTTTGTTGTTTGGTATCTCAAGAAAGATAATGATTTTAAATCCAAAATGATTTCAAATCCTGTTTTGACGTAAAAAAAATTCCCAACTAAAACCATCGGATTTTGCAGGATTTCTAGGAAGTGAGAGTTAAATTACTTATTTATCCTCATCATATTTAAATTTTCTATTAATAACTCAAATTAAAAGCCTATATTAGTAAATTCTTTTACTTTCTTTCTTTTTCCAACTACCATCCAAACACAAAAATTTAAATACATTCATTTTAAATCTTTCTCGTTCCAAACAAGACAAATAATTTAAAATCATTTCTTGAATTTCAAATCACAAGATTTAAAATCATTTCTTGAACTTTCTTGGTTCCAAACGGAGGGTTAAAAAATGTCATAACCTTATGACATTTAAAAAGACGTCATAATTTTAAAAAAAATGTAAAACTCCGTTTTTTCCCACCAAAAACTCGCTTTTACATTTTATGACATTTTTTTTTCCTCAATCCTTAACTTTATTTCCTTTCTCTTTGGTGTCATGTTCCCAATTTTGTAGTAGTGCAAATATGTGAATCAAATCTAGGGAGGAGAGACTTATGTTACAATTACATGAATCAAAGAATTTTTTGGTCGGTTTAAATGAAAGGGGTAAAATGGGAAGAAAACACTAACTAAAATTCATTCCAAAATCTTGATTTGGTCATATTTCATTATTGTTTTGGACATTTTTTTAGAATGGCGGTGTATTTGTGGCTATTTCTTCCAATTTCACTTTAATTTAAGGGTTTTTTTTTTTCAGAGAATTATATATATTATAGTTTGTATTTTAAAAATTATAACAAAAAATTATGAAAAATATATTATTTTATAGTCTAAATTACATATATTTATAATTAAAAACTAAAATAAATAGATAACAATATTATAATATATATTATATATTATATGAAAAATATGAGTCCATCTAAAATTGGAGATCTTAGACAATCGCCTCACTTGTCTATATCGTAAGTCGACCTAGATGATAAAAAAGATCCAAATATGCATATTATCTCATAGTTACACGAATCTTCGACTACATCCAAAAAAATTTAGAATGACTTAAAGATTCTGATGAAAAGAAAATGAGAAAAGAAAAAAAAAAAAAAACATCTGGCTTCACGGGATGGACAACCTGATTGATAGCTCTATATTGATGAACTAATGGTTTAAAAATTCTCACGTTTAAATAATTGATTAAGCGAGAAATGAGGCTGAATTGTGTCCTTGAAAATGGTTGGCTAACAATGGTTACCACTTGGACCGACTGTTTTATGTTGCTTTTTCTATTTGGACATGAATGAAAATGACTGAAAAGTGGTGTGGGTGTGGGGACAGAGAGATTGTGAAAGATGTTGTTCAAGGATATAACTCATTACTTTAACTTTACATCCACAATGTCTCCACAAAATTCTACTTGGTTTAACCTATACATTCTATATCTTTACAAACAAGATTTTTCCAATGCTCATTAGTTATGATCTTTTTTAAACCTTTAATATTCCTAAACTTGCATTTATTTTTTTTCTAAATGTTTCAATTATGCAAGCGGACACTATATTCCTATGGTTATTCTTCAAATTACCTAAAACGGTTGTGAGTTACTTTCTTCATCTAAAGGTTAATTAATAAAAAACCTTTTAGCGTGAACTAGACTTTTTAATTCTTTATTTAAGAGTCACAATAAGGGGTGAAAAAATAATTGTATTTATAACTATTCAATTAGAGACATTCTGGGTCAGTTTGGTATACCTTTTAGTTTAATGGTGTGTTTGGTTTAACTTTTCAAGCGTTTAATTTTGAAAAAATAATCATTTTGAAAAAATTTATAGTTTTTGACAACCACTAAAAATGATTTATTAGAAAATGAGATTGAGGAATAAACCATTTTGAGAGAAACACTTGAAACATTTGATATTTAATTAATTCTCAATTAATTAATTACTAAATTTAATTTAGTTAAATGTGATTTAATTAAATTAACATTTATAGATTAATTTTGATGTGAATATGATTCATATTAAAATTATACGTTATAAGAGAGACATATTTGAATATAATTCAAATGTTTGATTAATTAAATATGTGATATTTAATTGATCAAAGAATTGATTAATATTATGTAGTTTAATTATTTTGATTGAATATGATTTAATTGATTTTAATTAAAACTATAATTTATGTGAGGTATGCGCATCTAATATGATTAAAATGCACATGCAATTAAATATGGAGATATTTAATTGATTAATATGATTAATTAAATTTTATTTAATTGATTGTATTAAGTTAATATTTTAATTAATTTAGGTAAATTAAATAAAACTCTCACATATTTTAGGACATCTGGCAGGTGTGGATTTCTTCACTAATGCCATGAAAAGGGTCTCTAGAAGATCTTCTCATTCTGCATTTGTGTAACGCCCTCGGGATTTTAATAACTATCCTAGCGACATTACTAACTCTTAAACCAAAACTAACCGAGTGCACCGAAAATTTCGGCAGCATAACGGCGCACATAAGACTAACCCAAAATTTTAAACATCTGCTGGAACAAAAACTACACTTCTAAATAACATTTTTCAACAACTCCACCATACTACAACATAGCAGAACTCCACAGAACCAACAACCAGTCAGGCCTCGCATTATCAACTATATCTAACCAGAAACACAACTTTAACAAAGCTTATAACATTAATTCATTCGAAACAAACTTAATGATTAATAACTAAATGAATAGATAGAGTTCTTTAAAACCAAGACAATTAGACCTAGAGTTAAACAATAATGATTAGAACTGAACCTAACAGGACAACAGCTGTCCAACCAAGTTAAGCAACAAGCTATCCAACATGAAAATAAAATGGAAAACAGTGCAGACTAGCTAAGGTCCTTCCTCACATGCCTCCTCTGCATCACCATGGTCCACGCAATCCTCATAACCTGCAAAATCTGGTAGTTGGGGGGAGAGAGAAGGGAAGGGGTCAGTACACTAAGGTACTGGTAGGCAGCCCCTACCTTAGAAGCCATCAAACAACAACCAAGCAAACAACATGCTTTTCATGCGTAAATAACATGCTTCTTAGAATGCATATGTCCTGCAACAAGCTTCTAGACTCAGGTTCTATGCCACCAAGCATATACATATAACCACATGCTCTCGACTCATTCACGAATGCAGAGCAGAACCAACATGCTTTACAACCAACCATCGCGCAACAACAGTTCATGCTTTTCAAAGATTTCATATATATACATATATATTCAGAGAAACAAGAAACATGAGAACAGTTATAAAGCGAATAAACAATCAGTATGCATCACGCAGTCAAACAGACTTCATCCGATAAGAACTACTTACATATAAGCGCTCCTAAGCGAACCTAAAAACCAACAGGACGAACCGGAAGAGCCTAAGGAGCCCAAACTACAACATAAAATTTCTAAGGGTTAGGAAATAATTCAAAGCACCTAGAAGACTTGAAAAAGGGAACTAGAGGTGTTGGAATTTACCGTTCAGCGTCCGAATAACCTCGAACACGTGCTGTCCAGCAACCAAAGAGACTGAAAACAACCTATTTAGAGACCCTAGGCACTAGGTGTTCGAGTTTAAGGCTCCACGGATGATGGGTCACAAGACATGGATGATTTCGAACCCAAGACAACTCCATGCAGCGCTGGAAAAACAAGAAATCAACCACGAAACCCAATTTAAACACCGAACAAGAGTGGGTAAACTTATTTCGAGCTCAATAAATCATGGGTAACGATGAGAGCTTATCGAAAGAGACTAAACACGTCGAAACGATCCTTAAATTAGCCTGAACGCACCCAAAACGTAGGAACAACGAAGATTCCAACTTCTACTCACTAGTCCAACTGAAAAAAAAAGGAAGAAGAGGGGATTAGCACGATGCTTGTTGTATTCGAATGAAATACAAGAAAAATAGAAGTCTTACGCGCAAACAAAGGGAAAATTTTGAGACCCACCTACTGAGATCAACGGAAACATGTGCAATGGGAGGGAGACGAACTTTACACGCTGTTGGTCGTGGGTTACCCGCCGGAGGAGAAGAGAAAACGAGAGAGAAGAAGACTCGCGACTTTTGCAAAAGCTGCTGCTACGGCCGCAGACACCTGTTGTGCGTGCAGATGAAGAACACGAGAGGAAGAGATGTTGGAGAAGAACCCACAGAGGATAGGCGACGCACGAAGATGCTGAAGGGAGGGAGGCTGACGGCTGACGGCTCAATGGGAGGAAGAACGAGAGAGAGAGGTCGATGATGGGTCTTCGGGGGGTTTGGTTGCGCAAGTGGAGAAGAAGAAAAACGAAAAAGAAAGGGGGCTGGCGGCTGGCTTATTTCACGAGAATGAGAGGGAAAGAGATTTTATTTTAGGGCTCACTTCTTTTTATTTTTCTTTTCTTGAATCAAAATAAATGACCTAAGCCTCGTATTTAAAAACTCACTTAAGGTCTTAGAAGAAGAAGAAGAAGAAGAAGAAGAAGAAAAAAAAAAAAAAACCAAATCAAGTCTTAATAAATCTATAAGGACCTGAGCCAATTTTTAATTTAAATACCAAAGGAGAAAAGAAACTCTTGACTTAAAAAGAATTAACCCATTCCAAGCAACCACAAAAAATAAATAACTTAAAACAGCCAAACAAGAACTAGAACTTCGAATTAAATTATAATCTAATAGAGTTATTTGTACCTGTAAATGCAGGGCGTTACAATCTCTCCACCTTAAGAACTTTCGTCCTCGAAAGTTTGCTACTCGAAGAGTTCTGATATTTGGCTCGAATCTCAGCTTCCCTTTCCCAGGTCGCTTCCTGCATTCGGTGATTCTTCCACAACACCTTTACCAAGCCAATGGTCATGTTCCTCAAGACTTTTGCTCGAACCACTCAGGGAACTAGGCTCAAACTTCACCTACTTTTCCCAGGTAACTTCTTCTGCTCTATGGTTCACTCACAACACTTCCACCAAAACAATGGTCTTGCTACACAGAACCTTTGCTTTATTGGCTAGGATCTTGATAGCATTCGCACATACGTCAAGTCCTCATTCAACAAGAGGGCTCAGGATTCAACACATGTGAAGGATCATACACGAACCTCATCACATGGATACATGGAATCCATCATGCGCAGTCGACATGGTCGGTGATATGCCAACCTATAAGCAACAGGCTCGATGCGCTCCAAGATCTCATAGGTCCAATGAACCTAGGCTAAGCTTCTTTTCAACAAGCGAATAACCCTTTTTCATTGACATCATGCGCAAGAACACAAGATCACCAATACTGAACTCCCAATTCTCGAAAGGTGCTCGCTTAACTACACTAGATGACTGGCCTTGACTCAAATTCCTACTCCTCAAAGCACTTAACACAAGAGGCTTTTTGCTCATCAAGCTACTTTCCTCTAGAATCCCAAAGCTTAACTAAGGCACAAGAGGAAAGGTTGTTGTGTATGCATAACAACAACTCTTGGGACGAGTTGTGTTGAACATACAACACTTGAAGCAAAGCTTACTTACGAGCAATCTGACTTCACGCTAAGAACTCAAACGGCCTAACGAGATTGAATTCAAACTCGATCTTGCACGACCTATAAGGAACTTCTATTCGCTGATGCTACTTACACCACATAGGTTGAAAATGCCAGCTTAAACCTTGAGCTAGACACTTTACAACTACCATTAACGACTTAAGTTGGGTTTTATGCCCTAAAACTCGTAGATAGTGAATGTAAACAAATTGTATACTTGTTTCAATAAAGTGTAATTGAGTTTCTACAATAAAGTGTTGTTGTTAAATATTGCACAATTTGACCCAAATCCAATAAACTAAGATCCAAGGTTGTTTACATGTGACTTGAACTAGTATGTGGGGACATACGGGGATTGGTGTTCAAGTAACAACCTAAAAGGTCTATAGTACAAGGATAAGGCTGGGTACCTTATCCTGGTAACACTATGTGATACGGCCCGCTTTGTATTCGATACAGACGTATTAATCCAAGGCATCCATGTAGGAGACATGCAAGCGGGGGTATCCTATGCAATGAGTTTGCATAAGACCGGACCACGAAATAGTAAACCACTAGATGTAACACCGTTAACTAGTTAGGTTACTGTTTCAATACGATGACCTAGGTAACTCAGTCTTAATCCTGAGTGTGTCATGAACTCCTTCTCATGAGGGATTGTCCTTTGATTAACATGGGTGAGAGTGGCCAATACGCCGACTCAATATGCCTTCCTTTTTGAGGACAAGACCGAGTAGGAGGCTGGGGACATGACAACACAAGAAGGAATTCACTCCTTCCCACTTCTAGGAGAAGTAGATGAGTGTTCCCTTAAGAGGTGACTCCGGGACTTGAACAAAGGGATCTCGTCCTCTCACTGGCCCGAGAGGAACTTTCTGTTTAATGGATGGACCATAAACAGGTTGTTCATTAGAGGAGCGCTGGTACTTAAGGAGACAGATGTAACACAGGGGTAAAACGGTAATTTGACCCAGCCGTGGTTACGAACACTCGTGAAGGATTGACTTATCGGCATAGGTCTACATCCATGGACACAGAAATGTTCTACAGTGAGAAGAGTTCAGCTATGTGTCTTTAGTGGAATGACTCACAGTTAATGAATTGATTAACTTGATTAATGAGTTTAATCAGTTAACCTCATATCATTGGAGCTTCTGATCTGTAGGTCCATTAGGTCCCCCTGCTAGCTCGTAAAGAGTAATTAGGAACAAATATATCTTGAGAGAATTTGAATAGTTCAAATTCATATTGGGAATTAAGTTAATTGTATGAGATACAAATTAATATAATGTATAGTGATGCATTAAAATATAAAGTCTAATTTGAGATTAAACTTTATTATATTGAGAGATTGATATATTTGAAAGAGTTCAAATATATGTCTAATTAAATATATGGTATTTAATTAGAAGATGAATTAATTAATTATGAATTAATTAATTATTCAATTTAGTTTAAATTAAATGAGATTTAATTAAACTATAGTCTATGAGAGAAATAAATATTTGAAGAAGTTCAAATATTAATATGAATTTGGTTCACATTAAATTTATAGGATATAAGAGAATTTGAAGGAGTTCAAATTTTAATGTGAATTTGATTCATATTATGGAATTAATTAATTGAAGGCCTGAAATTAAATATATGATATTTAATTGGGTAATTAATTAATTAACTAATAGAAGGTCTGAAATTAAATATATGATATTTAATTGGTGATTAATTAATTAAAGAATTAATTAATTGGTAATTAATCAATTATGGAAATGATTAATCACTTATGGAAGTGATCAATCATTTATGGAAAAGATTAATCAATTATGGAATTGATTGGTTATGGAATTGATTGATTATGGAAAAGATTAAATCAGTTATGAAAATAATTGATTTTAAATGAATATTTTATTCATGGCCTTTCTCCTATAAATAGAACACTAACCTTAGGGTCTAGGTACCACAACATATGGCCACCATAAGGCCTTCTCATATTCTCTCAACTCAAGAACTCTAGGGAGAATTTTCTCTCTTGAGTTTTTCCCATTCAAGATTAGGTAGTCCCACAACTACGTTCATAATCTCAGAGTTATAGCGGGGAAGATCAAATGGTGGTGTTCTTCGTTGTTGCAGAGTAATCAAGAAAGGCGTTCTTGAAGAATTCAGAGTCGTCAACGAAGGTATGTTTCTCATCGCTTAACCTTTTGCCAATGTATTGGTATTTTTGTAGAACAAAATTAATTTACGAACGGTCCAATTGCTTCCGCTGTAACGGAATTGGGAATTCCAATCCTTCAAACACGACTCCAACCTGTAGGAAACTTTATCAACAACTTCACCAACTTAAACTCACTTAGTTGGTAAGTTTCAACCTCAACTTCAAATAGGCATCACTGAAGGAACAATAACTCTGAAACGGCTTCCGCTGCGCCAACTCCTCTTTTCAAAACATCCTTCAAGAATGGCTACAAGATGACACTAACACCACCACTGGCACTTCCTTATAACTGCATACCAAGGTAACTTGTCGTGACGACAATTGACGTTGCAGTCCTGACTTGATACTGATTCTCAATATCACCTTCGCTTGGATCGAGGTCTTACTGCGTGAGGGAAATGCTCTAACTCTTGGTTTGAGAAACCAACACCGTTAAGAGCATCGTCATGAGCAAGTCCAAAAACCTCAAGACTTGATTCATGAAACCCAAGCAGCGACAAGGCTATCCATGAGTCCGAAGACATAACGAAAGCTTGCAACGTTCAATCAGACTTGGATTCTTAGGCATCCTTAGAATGGTAATTCCTTGACCTTCACTAGAGAGATTGGATACAAACTATCCTAAGGAAACCTTCTGCTTAACTCAAAGGAATTCCTCAACTCCTTAGAAACTAGGCAACACCAACAGAGCCTTGAAACAAACTAAGGAACAGAGAATCTAAGCACCACGAAGCATCCATAAGAGTTGCAAAGCTATTTTAGGAAGATCTTTTTCTTCACCATCATTTTCTCTTCGGGTTCATGGTTATCGGTCACCTTTTCTTCGTAGCTTTTGATGTAGCATTCACAAGGCTGTGCTTCCAGACAGATTACTGGAGGTTTTTCTTCTTCTTCTTCTTCATCTTCACATTTCAAAGATGTCTCAAGGGCTTGATTTCGCTTAAATGTTGAACGGCGTCTTCTAAGATTTTGCTGCAATACACCCACACATTTTTCCCCTTCGTTTTTATGAGATTTTGTCGCAATACACCCACAAAATCTGAAGCCATAAAAACCTGCCCCAAATTTATCCAATGTGGAAATTTTATTTGTACATTTACATGTCACATAAACGTTTAACTAACGGTGTTAGACAAAGTTAACGGTAGAGACCAATTTGACACAAAATTGAAAGTTCAGGGACCTATTTGGCATAACTATGAAAGTTTAGGGACCAAATGTGTATTTTAACCAATTAAATAATAATAATAATTTTAATATTCTAATATATTTTTATTTTAAAAAATTAAAAAATAATATTTTGATAAAAAAAAAATATTCTCACGTCAAAAATCCGTTAGTAATTAATAGAAAATTGGACAGAAAGACCAAAATGAAACGAAATCAAAACTTCAGGACTAAAAGGTTGAGTTTTAAAATTTAGGGAACAAAATGAAACTCAACCCAAATCTCAGAGACCAAAAGCGTATTTTTACTTTATAATAACATTATATTATACAGATTTTAATTTAGCAAAACTTAATTGAGTTTATTATATGAATATAATTTGAATTAGTGATACAATTTTATCCTAATTTATTTTAATATAAATTTAGTTTACTCTGATTTTATAAATAATATAATCAGTAAATTAGTAATAAAGGAATTCATATATTAATATATCAATTTATTATTCTTTTTAGTTTATTAATATATCAATTGACATATTAAAATATTATAAATTATATGAATTGTTAAAAAGAACAAAAAGAAATGGGCAAATCTGTCGCAATAAGATCCTGAAAATAAATAAAAGCCCAATCACTTTTATTCCGCCTGTTCTAGGGTGTCCCCACATTAACGAACTACATGTGCTCGCATGCTGCTAAAAAACAAATATCGGGCAAATACATTTTTCATTGTTTTCCAAAAAAAAAAAAAAAAAAAAAAAACATTTTTTAGTGGTTGAGATTTGGGTAAGGATGTTGATTTGCCCTGTGGGGGTGGTGTCCAATGTGGCGGGAATCTCAGTTTAGGTGGAAAAGGGGAGGGAGTGGGGGAAAAAATTCTCCACAACCTAAATGGAGACGGAGAATGGTTGTGGAGAATGTATTCCCATCCCTATTCTTCATTCTCCGCTCCGTTTAATTATTATTATTATTAATATTATTATTTCTCGATATAAGTATATATAAATTTAAAGTTTTATTTTTAATGATTTAGAAAGTTGGTTATGTTTGAATTATATGGTTTAAACATTTGAATTATATGTATAGATAATTTGATAATTTGATATGAAATATTATTTTGTTTCTAATAGGAGATTTAAGATTTATTTCTTTAAAAAGAGATTTTCTTTTAAAAGAAACTAATTATGTAAATGAAGATTTTAGGTGAATAATTAATAATCTAATTGAAAATTAATGAGTATTTCTCTGGAAAAGTTAACTATTTAAAAATTTATCAAAATAATTATTTGATTCAATAAAAATTTAGAAAAAAATACAAAAAACTAAATAGGAAAATAATTCCCCGCAAGGAACCCAATTCTCTCAGATTCTTAGCGGGGAATCCCCACTATTGAGGATCCCACATCGAAAAGATTGGTGGAGACCTTACAATATATAAGCTTCAACGGTCACCCCACTCATTGCCAATTGGTTTTGAGATAGAAGCCCATATAATATAATATGGTATCAGAGCCCATTAAACCCAAACGGGTATTCGGTTCAATGGGGGGCATGTTGATGCATCGAAAAGATTGGTGGGATCACCCCACTCATTCTCAATAGAGATTGAAATGGGAGGCGGGGACGTGGAAGTCATCTTCATCCTCGTCGAAGATGAGAAATACAAGAGAAAAAGAAATAAAAATTGATTAAAAAATTAGGAAATAGTTAAAAAATATATTTTTCAATGAAAAAAAAAACAAAATGTCGTAAGTAACAGAAAATTGGATGGAATAACCGAAATAAACAAAGTTTAAAAAATCAACCTAACTCAAATTCCTCGAACAAAAAATAATAATTAAACAAAAGCTAAAAGATATTTCTCTATAGACAAAAAGTGTGGTAGTTTACGCAATCATTTAACGAAACTAGGACCAACAACATAGGTTAAGCAGCCTATAAATAAATGTTTTATTGACACAAGATGTCTCACCAATATATTGAAACTAAGTGAATAACATACAATCCCTTTTGCCGAGAGAATCAGATAGCTTCTTTCTCTTTGGAAAAGGAATAATATGTTTTCTCAAGTTTCAACAATGAAAGCCCATGATGTCCCTGATGCTAAACGCTCCCTTGCAAATTTTCATCCCAGTATTTGGAAGGATCATTTCCTTTCACTAAACTCTGATGATCCATTGGTAAATTATGCATTTGTTTTTTTTTTTTTCTTTTCAACTTTAACTCAATATTTTTTTAATTATTATTTTTCTTTTTCATTTCAGAAACTAGATGATGCAACTAAGGAACGAGTTGAAAAGTTAAAAGAAGAAGTAAGGAAGATGCTTGTTGTATCTGTGAGAAACCCATTGGAGAAGCTAAAGTTGGTTGATTCAATCCAACGACTTGGTGTATCTTATCATTTTGAAAATGAGATCAACCAAATTTTAGAACTAATATACAAGACTTATAGCATCTTATTGGGTAAAGATAGTGACGAAGATCTTCATACTACTGCTCTTCTATTTCGACTGCTCAGACAACAAGGTTATAAAATTTCATGTGGTGAGTAATTAAAACAGTCCACATAGTGTAGCTCTTATGTTAGCAATGCAAAATTTTTAAGTGTTGGCAAAATGCAGTAAATACAAGGCAGCTTAGAGATAAAAAGTCTAGATCTCGAAAGCCATTCTTCTTTTTTCACTAACTTCTTCTCAAAATTATGCATGTTATAAATAAAATTATATAATAACTAATTTTTGTTTGTTCACTTTAAATTGAAGCAGATATATTCTCAACGTTCATAGAAAGTAATGGAGAATTTAAGGAATCATTAGCGGATGATGAAAGAGGAATTTTGAGCCTATATGAAGCCGCACACATGAGGGGACATGGAGAAGATGTGCTTGAAGAAGCTGTTGAATTTAGTACTAGGCATCTCAAAAAATTTATAGACCACTCAAGTCCTGTTTTTGCGGCGGAAGTTAGCAATGCTTTAAAATTTCCTATAAGAAAAGACATTCCAAGAATAAAGGCAAGAGAGTATCTGACAATCTACGAAGAAGATCCTTCCCACAACCATACGTTGCTTGCATTCTCAAAACTAGACTTCAACATATTACAAAAACTTCATCAACAGGAGTTGAGTGAAATCTCCAGGTACATATATATTTTCCTAATTATATGCTTTTATTCTCAAGTATCAAACTGTTTACTAGTTATCTTGGATGGGATTATTTATGGATGAGAAAATTTTGAAAATAAATTTGAATAAAAAGAGACGGAAAATTGTATTTTTGGTCCTCACATTTAGATTAGATTGCATTTAGGTGTGAAATTCTTTTATACTAGAAAACATATTCTTTAACTTTTAAAATAAAAATATATTAAATTAAACAATATATATTTTTTAGTTTTTCTTTTTCTCCTTCTACTTTCTTCTTCTTCTTTCATTAGATCCTTGTTGACTGTCAAACCCTAAAAAAAAATTTCATTTTCTTTCTTTCTTCTTCCTCTTTCTCTTCTTCTTTCTCCTTTTTATCTTCTTCCAATCGTTTTGTTTTTTTGTTTATGAAGGAGAACTGAAACGTGAAATGATGGGTGTTGGTAATTTTAAATCTTAAATGGAGCGAGACTCTCATTTCATTTCACGTTTCATATCTGAAACGTGAAATAAAGGGGAGAATCTCACTTCGTTCAAATCTGAAACAGAGGGAGACTCTCCTTTCGTTTCGGGCGTTTTAGGTTTGAAATAGAGATGACTCTTCCTCCATCTCAGATCTCCTTCGTAATAAAAAAAAAAAAAAAAAAAATTTGGAAGAAGTAGATGAAAATGAGGAAGAAGAAGGGATAGAAAATGAAAAAGAAAAAAAAAAAAGAAATAAATAGGTGGCGATACACGGTGACGAGCGACGATTGGCAATGAATGGCAGATAATGGTAGTCGACAACGACAGTTGCAGTGTTCTAATTGATGATGAAGAAGAGAAAAGAAATTATTAATTTAATATATTTTTATTTTAAAATTTTTTAAATTATTTTTTAATATAAAAAAAAAAAGTCACGCCAGCTTCCGTTAGCTACTGTTGTGGAAAAATAAACGAAGAGATCAAAATGAAACCAAATAAAAAACTCAAGAGTAAAATTGTCCAGTTTAAAAACTGGTGGGGCCGTTTGGTGCTTAGAGATGGGAATGGACAAAGGTTTCTGATATCCTTGTTTGTTTCAAGGTTTTTATGGTGGGCCTAAGAAACAAAGGATTCTCAGGCATCATTGCTCATAAGCAAGGGCTTTCTATGCCTAGCATGAGTTTTTTCTTTGTCCATCTTTTCTTTTTTTATTTTTATATGCAATTTTATTAACTAATAGATACAAAATTAAAAAAATAATATAATAAATTATTTAACTAGACTAAATAATAATTTGTCAAGAATTTCAATTTTTTTAAAACAAATACTTAGTCCAAGATTTTAGTAATTTTTTAATAATTTTCAATAATATGTAATTTTTTTTTAGTAATTACATATTTACTAAAATTATAATTAGTTAGTTAACATTATCGAAAATATATTAAATTATTGAATTAAAATTATTTAAATGATTTTAGTATAAAAATTTATTTTTCAATAATTATAATTAATTACTTATTGACTATTTATAATCAATTAATTGTTTTTTTGAATTTCTTTATAATAAATAAATAATCATATTATTATTAAAATATTTATCTAATTAATTTTTATGGATACAAATAAATTAAATTATTGTAGTTAAGGATATTTATTATAAAATAATTAGTTAAATTAACATAGTTTATCCCATTAAAATTATTTTATGATTATTAATTCATTAATATTTATTAATAGTTTGAATTAATTTTGATTATTTTATTGATTAATTTTTTAAAATTACATAAAGTTTACCTGATTAATTCTAAAAAATAAATACATCTCATAAAATTCTGCTGACATTTACAACAAAACACAGTTATCTTTGATTCCCCGTAATCTTATTCCCAGACATAGTATTCCCAGACATCCTTTATTCCCGGACATCTATAAAACCTTAAACCAAACGGCTCCTAAGAGTCTAAAGGAAACCTAACCCAAACCACGGAGACAAAAAGTATATTTTTCCCCAAAAGAAATTATGTTATCAACTTATAAAAAGAATTTAAATTTAGTTCTAATTATTTTATTTTAGAAAATTTAAATTCCATACGGACACATTAAGAAGTTGGCTTGGAAAGACATCTTTATCATCATCATCATCTTCTTTTTACAATATGTGAGGGTGGGGGAATTTGAACCATAAACCTCTTATCATTAATAATACAAAACTTTATGTTAATTGAGCTATGCTCAGGTTAACTTCTTCATTTTTTTTCCCTAAAAAAAAGGAACGATAGTGAGAAGATTAACGTGGTTGGATGATGACTTCAAAAAAAAAAAAAAAGAACGTGGTTGGATGACACGCACAAATCAACCAATGGTCCAAACTCTTCTTTTATGTTTGCGTTTGGGACAAGACAAGACAGCTAGGTGAGGTTCTCACCGAGGCGCGTCTATTGTCCGGTTGAAAACTATTTTCCGAAACTTCTCTTTAAAGCTACTGAAAAATAAATTTAATAAAAACGGAATGTTTTTCATAAAAGTCAATTTAAAAAATATTCAAAATTATTAGTCGATCTGTTTGAACTTTTTCATACTTGAAATGATAAAACATCAAATTTGTTAACGTTGTAAAATATTAGATTACAAGAAAAAGATTATTCGCCAAATCAATTTCTTGGTCGAATTGTCCCCTCATTTTTTGGTTTCCTAATAAATTCATTTTTATATCTTAGTTCAAAAAATTAATTTTAAGGTAAAATATATTTTGTTAAGAGACCGTTTGTATTTAAACTCTAATGAAATTAACAGTTTAGGTCCCGTTTGATAACCACTTAGTTTTTTAAAATTATGATCGTTTCACGTTTTCATCTTTGTTGATGACACATTTGAATTCCTAGTCTTGTTTTTGTTTTTGGAATTTGGCTAGAAATTCAAATGTGTTCCTAACGAATATGTAAATCATTATAAAGAAATTGAGAGAAAACAAGTTTAATTTTTATAAACCAAAAACCAAATGGTTATCAAACGGGACCTTAGTTTTTGTAATTTACGAACGTCTTTGGTCCCTAATCAATTTTTCATTCTACTTATGTTAAAATTTCTATTAAATTGTGACAATATTTTTCACATTAAGAACTAAATCATTACAAAATTTTAAAGAACATGAGTTGAATTCCTTACCTAATTATAAGTTGTTATAAAATTGAAAGTGCACGAATTAAAACTTTACAAACTAAAGTTCAAAAACTAAAACATTTTTTTTAACCAATATATTTTTGGTCTCTAAAGTTTGGATTTGGTATCTATTAGGTGTTGAAGATTTGGAAAATTGGAAAATTGTATTAAATAGTCCATAAGCTTTTGACCTAACAATGTTATCTCTCCTTTCCTTCATCTAGTGAACCTTGTCGTCAGTCGTCTCCATCAGCTATTGTGAGATGAATCCTTTCATTCCATACACATTTTAAAGGCTCTGGTACGAAGTAGTCATTCTAGTGAAACTCATTTTTGACTTATTAGATCTCGATATTGGAAGTGTCAAGTGTTTGAAAAGTTATACTAAGGGTGTGTTTGGTTTACCTTTTCATGTGTTTAATTTTAGAAAAAAAAATTAGTGTTTGTCAACTACTAAAAATAACTTATTAAAAAATGTGATTGAAAAATAAATCATTTTAAGAAAACATTTGAAACTAAATTTTTCAAAAAAAGAGTTTTTAGTATATAATAATTTGGGCATAAAAACACTTATGAGGAGATGTAACCAAACATATGGGTGTTTAAATTCTAAACCATTTTTATAAAAAAATGTTTAAAATAAAATGCATTCTTGAAAAATATTTAAATTAAAAGGCATTCCAAACAGACCCTAAATCCAATTATAAATGGTATTTTAAACAAAAATACATTTTAAGATTTTTTTTGATACTTCAGTATATGTGATGCTTGTTTAACTTCAAGTTCACAAAACAACTGAGTCCATAAAATATCTACATGAGTTTCTTCATGACCACTGTTTCTAGTTCGAACGAAGTTGACACAGAGAAATGTTTTATGATGATGTTAGGCATCTTTAGTATTGGGAAAAGACTTCAATTCTCTCACATGTGTTGGACTTCTTAGAACCACCTGTTGGGATTCCACTGCTAGATTCCACTGAACCATCATCATTACTTTTATCTTTTAGAAGTACCACAGCTTCGTTTGTCCTTCAAGGCCTTGTGTAATCCAGATTGTTTTAGCATATCCTTGACTTGCATTTGCCGCAATCCAAAGTTTATTCCATCAAATTTCTCTACGTCAATCTTTGTTGGACTCATAAAACTTGACATATTTGTTTCACTCCTACCTAATCTACAAAGAGTGAACAACCCACAATATTCAAAATACCTTAACTTATTTCAAGAAATCTTTTCTGATGTAGAAGTTTAGACAATGTATCAAAAAAACAAAGCATACTAAGAAATCAATAAACTACAAACCTAAAGCTTTGATACCATTCGTTCCGGAAAAAAAAAAAAAAAAAAAAAGAAAACCCACTTATGGCAAAGAAATAATAGAAAAATTAAAAGAAAACAACAAAAATAATAGGAAACACAAGAATTTACGTGGGGAACTCTAAGACTGGAGAAAAACCACAATTTGTTGAAGATCCTACATTTAAAAGATTAGTGGAGACCTCACAATTTATAAACTAACGGTGACCCCACCCCAATTGGGATGATTTGAATCTAAAGTTGTAGGATTGCTCCTTAGGATAAGTCTTTTATTTTATATTCTTTTTCCCCTGTTCCTTCTTTTGGTGGTTGGTATTTTATATTTTTTCAGAAACGTTCCTGATTGAACAAAAAGTGAAAACATTAACGATACATACACATGCTTGCTTCTGTAAAACTTAAATCAATGGAACAACATATTTACGGAAAAAGGGGTCAAAAATCTATTTCTTTTGAACTTTTCTGGATACATATTTATTTTTCTGACCATCTCATTTATTTAGGTACAGATAACATAGACATTTCATATAGATCTGTGGTATAAAATCCTATCCATAATTGTATTAGTTGATAACTGTAACTCAATTCATTAATATTAGCATACATGTTTTTGTATGTACCCAGGTATAACAATTTTTCATGATAATTTGATCAACTGCACATATTTGTACATAAATTGCATGAGACGACCCACTATAAAAATTATTAATTTTCTTTGAAAAATATGTTGTAAATTATTACTAGAGCCAAAAACATACCTTTTATATGTTAGATTATATTTATTTTTGTAACATATAAGTTGCGGACAAATTAGGAAAAAAAAGTTTAACCATTCCATCTATTGATTTATGTTTGTATCTTATTACTTTACATCTTATATAGGTGGTGGGCGGATTTGGAAGTCCCAAAAAACTTTCCTTTTGCGAGAGATAGAATTGTTGAGGGCTACTTTTGGACATTGGGAGCATACTTTGAACCTCATTTCAGAGTTGGAAGGAGAATACTAACCAAAACAATCGCTATTGCATCAATTTTAGATGATATATATGATGCCTATGGAACATTCGAAGAACTCCAAGTCCTCACTCCAGCAATTCAAAGGTAATTCGTCCAAATGGAGGATGTTTTTAGTTTTAAAAGTTAAGCTGCTTATACATACTAATAAATTCTTTGTTTAGCATAAATAACAATTTTATTTGAAAATACCATACAAATTTTAGCCAAAAATCAAATTAAAAAAATATTTTTGTAATCTTTCAAAATTGGATAGAGTTTATCAAGAGTTGTCTTTTGAATTTTCAGGTGGGATAGAAGCATGGTCAATATACTTCCCAAGTACATGAGACCTTTTTATATAGCTATGTTAGATGTTTATGAGGAAATTGGCAAGGAAATAGGCAAGGATGAAAGTTCATACCACATTCATATTGGGAAAGAAGGAGTAAAGTTTCTTCCATTCCTTCCTTTATAATTTCTACATGTAGATGTTAGAGTTCTCATTTACATTTATTCCTAACAGATAAAAAAGCTAGCTCAATCCTACTTTGAAGAAGCTAAATGGTTAAGCAAAAGGTATAAGCCAAGTTTTAAGGAGTATATGGAATTGGCATTAAGTACCACAGGTTATAGCTTGCTTATAAGCATTTCATTCCTCGGCATGGGTGACATCGTAACAAATGAGGTACTTGAATGGCTTTCCAAAGGACCTAAAATTATTGAAGCCTCCACAATTATTTGTAGACTCATGGACGACATTGTTTCCCACAAGGTATATTTCCTTCAAAATCAAAAGCAACAACCAAAACAAATTTGAAGTTTTAAAGTTAAATATATGTTTACTATATATGTTTTCAGTTTGAGCAAGAAAGGGAACATGTTGCTTCTGCGGTTGAATGTTACATGGAGCAATTTGGTTGTTCAGAGGAAGAAGCTTGTGTTGAACTTCGTAAGCAAGTGGTTGATGCATGGAAGGACATAAATGAAGCATGTGTTCATCCGATCCATGTTCCAATGCCTATTCTAATGCGTGTAGTGAATTTTTCCAGAGTTATGAACTTGCTTTATTTAGATACGGATGGGTATACAAATGCGAAGAGTGAAACGAAATTTCTTATCAAAGCTCTTCTTGTCGACCCTGTGCCTTGTTGAATATATTTAGTGACAAATAAAGGTGCTTTGTGAGACCTTGTAGAGGATACTTGATTGAAATGCAACAGTTCTCTTTAAGCAATAAAGGCAGCACAAAAGAGAAAAGAAGTTTTTATTTTTTATTTTTTATTTTTTAAATCATTTGTATCTTATGTATTTCCGTTTTCTTCGCTTGTACTTATTTATGAGGGACAACAACATAGGTATAGCTAAATATAAATAGCGGTTTTAAAACATAGTCGAACAACTTTTTATTGACTATTGTAGAGAATGACTAAATGATAAATGGATAAATATATTGAGATAATAAATTGGAGTAAAATATCCTCCTTAAAAGATTGGATAAACCAAATACTAAAGTTATAAGATCTATAGAAAAATCTTTAACCAAATATTTAACACTTATAAGCTCTTTACTTGTAGGGGGTGTTTGGGGCACTGAATAGGTTATAATAACCCCCATTATTATAACCTATTCAATGTTTGGGGCACCAACAAAAATAATTGGTGAGGTCGGTTATTTTAACCCCCGATTATTTTATCCATTTTCTACAGTAAACATTATTCAACCCACTACAGTAACTATCTCCTCACTTCTTCCATGCGACTCCTTGACTTTTCCGACGACCGCCGGCCGCCGTCAGCCGACGAAGTTTCCGACGAATTTTCCAACGACCGCCGACGACTTTTCCGGTGATCGCCGATGACTTTTCCGGCCACCAATTTTTTTTCCATATTTCTTCTCAATTTCATTTTGAAAAATATAAAAAATAAAAATAAAGAAAAAAACATCAAAGGTTGCCGGAAAAGTCGTTGACAACATCGAAGGTTAATCAACTTAAAAAAAAAAAACATTCAAACGAAATTATATTTACCACACTCAAGTTTATTTCAAATGATTTTATTGATAAAAAAAGAAAAAACTAATATGATTTTTGAACTAAACATTTACAATTTTTATTTTGGCAATACTAAAAGTTAACTAATATGATTTTTCTATACCAAAACCTAAACTTTTTTGCTTTGTAACAAAAAAAGCATAACCCTAAATCAAATCAAAGTGTTGTATATCATAAAAAAAAAAAAAAACTAGAAAAAGAAAACAGTCAGTTTGAACCTTCGATTCAGAACCTCATGTTAAAACAGATCAACACTCCAAACACAGATTATTTTATCCCAGATTAAAATAATCTGCACCCCAAACACAGATTATTTTATCCCAGATTATAATAATCTGCACCCCAAACACATATTATTATAACCTCCAGATTATAATAATTGTCAGATTATTATAACCACTAGATATTATAACCAATTCAGCGCCCCAAATAGCCTCGTAGTTTCAAGCTAATATGGAGTGTTCGAGTTGGCATTTAAAGTTGTTTTTAGGTAAGTTTGGTTCCTCTCTTAAGTACCTCATTGACTTCAACTAAGGTTTGGAATTGAGTTTAGTCTTCAAGTTTTGTTTTTCTTGTTTTAGGAACTCGTTAGACTATATAATTTAGAAGAGCTTTAGGACATTCAATAAGTAGTTCTAACTGATGAGTTTGTTTGCTTGCACGTTAGCATGTTGCGTTCCTTTGCTTGTGTTATGTATTATTTATAGAGTAATTGCAGTGGGTGGCAAATTAATTATCTATAATAACAAATTTAGCACCAAGTAAAAAAAATTGCAAATATGGCAAAAAAATTAGAATATTCCCATTTTACCCTTCTCTCCTCTCCCTCCCCATTTACCCTTTCTTGTGTATACGATTTTTTTTTTTTTGCTTTGCTTTCTTCTTCTTTCTTTTTTTTTTTTTTTTTTTCATTATGAGCTGTTATGATTTTTTTTCTTTTTTTATAATGAGCTATTACGATTTCTTCTTTTTTTTTTTATTTTTTTTTTTATTTTTTGTGCATTTATGAGGGTGGAGTTCTTGTGTGATTAATATGCTTCTTTTCCCTCTTCTGTGCAGTTTATTAGGTTGTGGATTTTCTTTTTCTTTTTTGATTTTATTTGCTTTATATTCTTCTTCCCACAAGGTATTGTTATGATTGTTTCTTCTTCTTTTTATTTCAAACCACAGACCTTGTGGTTATCAGTACAACTTTATGCCAATTGAGCTAAGCTCTTGTTGGCCTTTTTTTTTTTAATTCAAGAATGCCAAGAATACAAAAATAGAAATTTTGGTGAGTGTTTGTATAGGTATATCAAAGTATATCACTGATATACTCCGGTTTATCGTAGTCTATCACTGACTATCACTGGTCGAAATCTATCAGGGCTATAATTGATAGATAATGAAATACAAAGAATACAAGAATAGCAATTTTATGGTGGTGGTCACGGAGCTTGTGTGCTAGGCTTTAAAAATTATATTGTTGATTAAGAGTCGCTTGTTCGTAATGGTTATTTTTGGATTTTATGTTCTAGTTACCACAAGAGACTTAAAATTTTTGTTCAATTTATGATTGTAGTATAATAATTTTGGATGAGTTTCTAATTACCGAGATGAATTGCAATGGAAAGTACTTTACTGATAGATGTCAATTAAATTGATTTCTATCAGTAACAATCATTGGTAGACTTCAATTAATTGATAATTAACTGATTTCTATCAGGGATAAAAACTGATAGACTTCAATTAACTGATTTCTATCCTCGATAGAAAATGATAGATTTGAATTAAACTAATTTCTATCAGTGATACAAGTCAATAAACTTCAATTAAATTGATTTCTGATAGAAGCTGATAAACTTCAATTAAATTGGTTTCTATAGGTGACAGAAACTAATAGTCTTGAATTGAATTGATTTCTATCAGTGATAGAAACTGATAACCTCGAATTAAACGGTTTTCTATTAGTGATTATCACTGATAGACTTAAATTAAACTGATGGATAGAAATTGATAGCCTTGAATTAAACTGAACTAATAGCCTTGAATTAAATTGTTTTCTATCAGTGGCTATCACTGATAGGCTTGAATTAAACACAATAAAAACTTATAGATTATAATTATCAGAGTCTATCGGTGATACACATTGATAGACTTCGATTAATCAAAGTCTATCAGTGTCTATCACTAATAGACTCCGATTAATTGAACCTTATCATCAAAGTCTATCAGTATTTATCACTGATAGACTCCGATTAATCGAAGTCTATCAGTGACTATCAATAATAGGGACTGATAGACTATTGGAGATACTAAGGGTATTTTCGTAATTTAACGTATTTTTTGCTATTTCCGCAAATAATTTTTTTTTTTTTTTTTGCCATTTTTGCAATATTTTTGCTGGCTATTGCTATCTGTGCAAAGCCCCCTTATTTATATGTGAAAGAGTTAATATGAAAGAAGCAAAAGCAATTAAGGATCCTAAGGCACTTAATTCCATCAATTTTAGAACTAAAGCATGCTTATTCATTTAGCCGAAAAACAGAGTTTTGTTCACCTACCTCTTATAGCTCAAAATTGAAGCAATCCTCTTGTTGTTTTTCTTTACCAATCGATCACGGGCTACCGCTAGAACCTTCTCCACTATTCTCCGGCCTTAGAACGGTTGTGGGATCCTATTGTGAAGGGAATTGGGAGGGAATTGCTCGAATATTCAAGCTTTGAGAGAGTTTGTGTAACGACCCGACTAAAAGGAAGTTAAAACGTATTGAAAACGTACTAAGAGTCGCTACTACATACATGAACACGTAAAAATTTTGAGACTTTAAAGCAGAAGAGACCATAGGTGAAAATCTTTTATTTAATAAACTCGACCCAAAAGCATAAGCCATTTTACATTAAACGAACAATAAAAAACGAATATAGACAATTTTCATAAAATTGAACATAAAGCATAGGAAAACGTGAAACTAGGAAACTCGGTCCTAGATTTCTAGGGAACATGATTTGCACCTGCATCCCATAGTCTAGCCAAGTCACTGCCCTCGCCACTCGCCTGATGTCATCAAGTATCACCTGAAAAGGAAAGTCATGTAGCATGGGTGAGTATATAAGAATATACTCAGTAAGTAGCCCACTTAAGGGCTGAAACTGATAACATGAGATTTAATAACATGAAATCTAATAGCATTGAACTTGAATTTGGATCTTAACATTATAAGGACCTAACTGGAACAGTTATTTGGGTTTCTAACCCTAGGACCATAACTTGGTTCATGAAATTCTCTATCTAGGGTGATTACCTATCCCCAACCTATGCCAACTAGAGTGTTGTGTGGGTCAGTCGGGTAAGGCAAGTACACTAGAGACTAGCTGGCAACCTCTGGCAGAACTACACCTATCCCACAAAACACCCCTGAATAATGAAAATACAGTGGAGTAATCAGGTGCATGAAAACATGTCAGAGTGCCATCTGGCGCACGATCCCGTGCCTGAGCTCAACGCCATCATGAGACTGATGGAGCGCACGATCCCGTGCCTAAAAATTTGGCTCTAACAGTCGATCCCGTGCCTGAAAACTGGGTTCCATCAGTCCTGGGATGGGTGAAGAAATAGCCCTAGCTAACATAAGATTTAAGGATCCTTTAAGTGTTTAAGTCTACACCTGAGGCCCTAAAACATGATTTGGTCCCTATTCTGAGTCTATTCTCATTCATTCGTATGATTCTCAATAAGTCATACTGAAACATGTTTGGAGAACCTGTGGTCTATACAAATCGGTCAGTCCATATCAACACATCATAATCTAAAGAACATTGCTAAACTTAGCCCCGTTAACTATGTTGGGGTTTATGTCCTAAAACTCAAGTTTTGTTATCCTTTTATAATAAAGATGTTATTCAGTGAAATTTTTTATTTTATATCTTAAATCCAATAGAAACATTCATGGTTATAATATGAAATACTCGAACTATATCATAGACATAGACAAGGATCAAGTTTGAGTATATAACCTAAATGGTCTATAGTAAATGGATAAGGTTGGGTACCTTATCCTGGTAACACTATGGATGCGGCCTACTCTGCGAATAAAACAAACGACGTGATCCTGGATTGTTCATGTAGAGACATATGAGTAGGGGCATTCTGTGTAAAAGATGTTTACACAAGACAAGACCGAGAAATAAGTCACTCTTACCTTATAACGTCGTTTACTATTAAGATTGACTATTTCATGCGATGACCTAGGTAACTCGATCTTAATCCTGAGCTTACTATGAACTCCTGTTCGTTTAGGATTATCCTTTGATCTGCATGAGTGAGAGTGGTCCAATAGTGCCATTCAATAAACCTACCATTTTGGGGATAAGACTAGATGGATAGCTGGGGACATAGTGTAGCAAGACGAAATTCACTCCTACACAATTCAAGGATAGTAGAGAGGTTGTTCCCTTAAGTGCTGACTCCGTAGTTTGAACAAAGGGGCCCCACCATCTCGTTGGCCTGAGAGGGACTTTGTTTAGTGGTTGGACCATAAACAAATTGTTCATTAGAGGACCAGTGGACTTAAGGAACTAAGATGTACTATAGGGGTAAAACGGACATTTGACCTAACTATAGTAACAAACGACTTGTGAAGGATCGACTTACTAATCATGGTTATATCGAGTGGACGAAAATATATCTACAGCGAGGGGAGTTCAGTTACTAGGCTATAGTGGAGTGTCCCGGTAGTTAACGGATGTTGGTTAACTAGGTTAAAAGGGTTTAGCTGGTCAAACCTCGTATCGTTGGAGCCCATGATCTGTAGGTCTATTAGGTCCCCTTGTTAGCTCGAGACTAACCTTTGGAATAATATGATGGATAGAATATGAATTACTTCAAATTCTATTTAGGGAAATGGATAGAGGTGGTTGACGTTGTCAGTACGTTAGGTTTTGTGAAAATCAGGTTGTGTTGTATTTAAATATGATTTAAATACCGAGAACATGAATAGGGATTCGTGTTGGAAAAATAACATTTTGAAAATGCTCGGGATTGATGGTAAAATATTGATTTAATATTAGATATTTAATTAATTAATTATTATTTAATTAATAATTATTTTAAATTAATTTTAAAGTAATTTAAAATTGAAAAATTCAAAATTGAAAATGGGATTTTTAGATTATTATTATATAATAATTAAATACTAAAAATGAAGATAATTTTGAATTAAGAAATTCAAAATTAAATTGATTTTTAGGAGGTGGAGTGCATGGTGACTAAACCCATGCACTCCCCTCAAATTAGCCACCAAATTACCTACTTTGAGTTGGGTAATTTGGTGTCAATCCATGGCTTAACCATTCAACTTTCTTCCCTCTATAAAAGGGAAGAAGATTGCTGAAGAAGTAGAGCTTGAATCATAGAGAATTGCTGCCAAAATTCATACTCACCAAAACCCACCTCTATAGCTTGTTCTTCAAGCTTTTCCCTTCAAATTCCATCACTTGAGGATCCCACAATCCGTTTCAAAGGCTTGAGGATACCAAGGAAGATCCAATGGTGATTCGTGATTGATTGGAGAAGAAAAACAACAAGAGGATTCAACCAAATTCACGGATTTAAAGAGGTTGGTATTCTGTCTCTGTTTTTCTTCTCAAGAACAACATGCAAAGATTGATTAAAGTGAGCTTATTAAGTGCCTAAGATCCAAAATTGCTTCCGTAATTTAGATATTAACACTTTCAATTGGTATCAGAGCATGATTTGGGTACCTAATTTCTTTAATTTGATCATGGTGGGTAGCATTTTGAAATTCAATTTGCATGGGTGCTGAAATGGATATATTACGGGTTTGGCAAGTTTTTACTCTTCAATATGTTGATGAAATTGTAATTGCTCACATGTATATGAGCATTAATGTGTTGAGAAGAGTCTGTAATTTTTGGAGAGTCATTAGAGTTCATTTAGTGCTGTAATTGATCAAAAGAAGGAGAAGAACTCACGTTGGCCGAAGAACAGGGGGCTTTCAGTCAAGTCTGCACCGCGACGCTGATGAGTTTTCAAAGGAGATGCGCAAATTTTCCAGATTTTAGTCGGTTGATAGCGAGCATAGCTAGCTATTTTTCTCTGATTAATTAAGCTAGTCTTTTTCAATTATTTGCCCAAATTTATGCATTTTTATGTTTTATTTGTAGGAAGTATGTGCTTGAAGCTTAATTCAGCAATTGGAGTCAAATGGAGCTTCCAATCTTAAAAAAAAAAAAAAAATTCATAGCGTCGCGATGCTATAGAAAATTTTCCAAATTTGCGGATCGCGACAGCGTCTCGACGCTACAACGAAAATTTTCTATTTAAGCATCTTTTCGGCTAGGTTTTTGGGGACTTCGAATTGGGGACTTTTGGAGCCGACATTAGAGCAGAAAGATGACAGAATTGAGCTGAAGCAAAGGGGATTAGTGATAGCGAGCAGAAATGTCGCAATTTTAGTCTCAATTTATTAAGCTTTTTGGTGCTTTAATTGTGTTTTTAATGAATATATTTAATGAATTTTGTTATTTGGTCCTTAGGAGCTAAGTTGGTGATTTTGGGAGAAAAAGAGCCAAAATTGAAGTAATTTTAGCCCAAATCAAAGTTTGAAGCAATTGGAGGCCCAAAGAAGACATTCATGAAGAAAAGACCAAGAGAAATGAAGAAGAAGGCCCAAAAATCAGCCCAAAAGGAAGCTGATTTTTCTGGAAAAACTGGACAGCGTCGAGACGCTTAGCAAGGCAGCGTCGCGACGCTGCCCTTTCTTGTTGCCCAAGCCGCGTGCGCAGCAGCGTCGCGACGCTTGGCAAGGCAGCGTCGCGACGCTACCCCTATTCCAGGCCTATAAATAGGCGCCCTTGGTGCCTCATTTTGAATCATCAATCAATCATCCACCACTCAATCCTTTCCTTCCTTTCTTAAGACTCCTTTTTTGGAGCCCCTCTCAAGGCTTTTGAGCCTTTTTGAGAGGGTTCTTCTAGTGAGGAAATTTTGGGAATTTTGGGAAGCAATCATAGAGGCTCGAGGAGTAGTCAGCGGGGGCTCCAAGCGTCAGCAAGGGGTTTTCAACGGTCAATTTCTTTCCTTTATGCTTTTTAATATGCTTTCCCTTGTAATTATTGTGGATATTATGTGTAGCTAAACCCCAATTTGGGGTCTTGAAATGAAATGATAGTGGAAATATTGTTATAATTTCTTGTCTCTTGCCCATGTCCTAATTATTTGTATGGATGTGCTTAATGCTTTACTCAATCTGGCCAATTGTGTAATGATTCGTTTCTTAATGGAAACTCGACGGAGAGAAATTAGGATAGATCATAATCCATGCAACTAGTTTAATTGCCCGTTGTGACACCGGGATTAGTTGATTAAACTTAGATTCCTAAAATGAATCAGAGCGTAATAATTAATGATTTTTAATAGCGCTAAGGACACTTAGGTTGTTAAAATGAATTAATTACAATTAGGGGAAACCGACAGGAGAACCTATGTGATTAACGGAGATTCTAGGTTTATAATTAGTTGGGCAATGAGATAGGATAATTATAGCAATTATTTAGCTAATCATTGATTTTCAAGACCCCTCTTCCCATTTCAAGAAAACTCTTTCTCCACATTTTATTTCTGATTGATCAAATTTGTTTTCATTAAGTCATTTTAAATTAAATCTTTTATTTACATGAACGTGGTCCCTAAATATTATTTCACCTAAGTATTTTCAGTGCTCAAGAGAATTTTAATTAATTGCTTAAGTTTCGCTTCGCCTCCCTGAGGATTCGATACTCGGAATACTTTCCGTTTTATATAACTTGTAACGACCCGTGCGCTTGCGGATAATCGTTTAGTACAATCGTACACACACCAACAAGTTTTTGGCGCCGTTGCCGGGGAGGCTTGATTTTTAAGCAAAAATTAATTTTTCTTGACATCGAAAAGAAAAGGGTAAATGGTAATTTAGGTGTATATATTTTTTTTTTCTTTCACCATTTTGTGAATATTATTTTATTTTCATTTTTGTTTGGTTCTTTTTGTTATCTGGGAGCATTGTATGCGAAGAAACAAGGTGGTTGATCTGTTTCCGTTAGATCTTGAGATTAACAGGACTCTTAAATTCATTAGAAGAGAAAAAAGATTAGCAGAAACAATGGCCCACCAAGAAGAAGCTCCCAAGGCAATTAGAGATTTTCTGCAGCCAGTTCTTCCTACCGAGAATTCTGGAATTGTTTACGCCCCCATCCAAGCTACAAATTTTGAGCTAAAAACAGGGCTGATTCAGATGGCACGCGATAACTCGTTCAAGGGACATCCTTCCGAGGACCCCCACTCTCATCTGCGATCATTCCTAGAAATATGTGGGACGGTAAAGATGAACGGAGTTCCGGCCGACGCAATCAGATTGAGGCTGTTTCCATTTTTCACCGCAAGCGCATGGGTCGCCACAAGTAATAGTAAAACGGAAGAATTCCGAGTATCGAATCCACAGGGAGGCAAAACGAAAATTGAGCAAAGAAAAAATTCTCTTGAACACTAAAAGTACTTGGGAAAAATAATATCTAGGGACCAAACCATGCAATTAAAAAGAATTTAAAAATCAAGGCAATTAAAGAAATCAGTTTGATCAATCAAGGAAAATAAAATATGGAGAAAGAGTTTTTAATAGGAAGTGGGGTCTTGAAAATCAATTATTAGCTAAACATTTATTATAATTATCCTATCTCGTTGCCCAACTAATTATAATCCTAGAATCTCCGTTAATCACGTAGGTTCTCCTGTCGGTCTCCCCTAATTGTAATTAATTCATTTTAACAACCTAAGTGTCCTTAGCGCCATTAAAAATTATTAATTATTACGCTCTGATTCATTTTAGGAATCTAAGTTTAATCAACTAATCCCGTTGTCACGACGGGCAATTAAACTAGTTGCATGGATTATGGTCTATCCTAACTTCTCTCCGTCGAGTCTCCATTAAGAATCAGATCAATACACAATTGGCCAGATTGCATACAACATTAAGCACATCCATACAAATAATTAGGAAAAGGGCAAGAAACAGAACAACATTTTGACTATAATTTCATTTCAAGACCCCAAGATGGGGTTTAGCTATACCTAGATAAAATATCCACAAAATTTACAATGGAAAGCATAATTATAAGCATAATAAAAGGGAAGGAATTGACCGTCGAAGACCCCCTTGCTGTCGCTTGGAGTCCCTCCGAGCACTCCTTGAACCTCCCAGAATGCTCCAAAAATTCTCCAAAGTTTTCCCACTAAAGAACTGTCAAAAAGGCTAGAAAGCCTTGAGAGAGGCTCCAAAGGAGCCAAAGGAAGCAAGGAAAGAATGGAGAAAATGATGATTGATGGTAAAATTTGGATCCAAGGGGCGCCTTTTATAGGCTCGGAAATGGGGTAGCGTCGCGACGCTCTTTGGCACAGCGTCGCGACGCTGTGACGTCATCGACTTGCCGGCCAAGAAATGGACAGCGTCTCGACGCTAGGCGAATTCCAGAACTTTCAGCTGTGGTTTTGCGCTTGAATTTGAGCCTACACTTCATTTTCTTTGGGCCTTTTTCACATGATTGACCTCTTTTGACTCCCCTTTGACCTCATCATGGAAATTGGGGTTGAATGGCTTCTTTTTGGGCAATTTTTCCACAAAATCCACAACTTTGCTCCTAAAGACCAATTAACAAAATATATAAAATATCTTCAATAAAAACACAATTAAAACACTAAAAAACTTAATATTTTAGGACTAAAATAGCGATATTTCTACTCGCTATCACCTGCTAATAAGACTGCAAGAGAATTGCCTGATCAATAATATTGCTAGAGCATATTCGAAAAAATTACTGAAATCTTGACCAACGCCTGTTTCCAATCTGTCTGCTTTATTTGTTTACATTTTGTTCAGTCATTTCTTTTGCTTCAGCATTCTATCAAAATCTATCATTTTAACCACTTTTGAAACCATTAAAAAGTTATACAAAATAGATAAGGGGCTGTTGCACGATTTTTAATCCGCAAGCGTACGAGTCGTCACAAGTAATATAATGATTTTGAGTATAAAGTATCGTCTCCACAGGGATTGGATTTATTCAATTAATTACCACGAATAATCTTGCTTAGCTTTATTTAGAGAACAAAATCTAATGCCGAAAAGAATAATAAAAAGCTAATCTAGAAAGCAAAAGATAAATGGAGACACAATTTGGAGGGATAATTCTAGAGTGGTTGATTTTATCAATTGGACCTTTAATGCTTAATCAATTAACTAATATGGATTAATCAATCATTTGATTCATAAGTCTAGAAGCCTAATGACAAGGACTCTCCTGTCGATCTCCTCCTATCTCATACCTTTCAATAAAGAATCTCCTTTCAGTCTCATCTTTATTTACTTAGCATGGCATTACGACCCTTCAGTACAACCTCTAACATTATTTATCTTGTCCCGTGTCACTCGAGTAAATAGACGTCAGTCATACATTCAGTTCTAGTCTAAGCTTCTCTCAGTCGAGTTTCCACTTAGTAACGATTCATTTAATCAGTGATCAGTTGATTAAAAGCATTACATACAAAATGCACAAATGAACAATAATGACAATTAAACCAAATAAATTCATTAATCAAGCAAAGGTCAACATCTAAATCAATCTCATAGAATTTAGGAATTTACTACTCATAATAACTAAAATTCAATAATTCCTAATCACAACAATTCTAGAAACTAAAACATAAAGGAAAAGGGAAGAGAAATGCTCATAAAAGTGTCGATCTCCTCGATCCCGCGCCGACCTCCATCGATCTCGAGCTCCAAAGATCTTCAACAAAGCTCCAAAAGTCTCCCAAAAATCCCCAATTTTAGTGTGGATTCTAGAATGGGGTGAAAACCCACAAATTGGCACACAAAATATGGATGCAAAAGGCTCCTTTTATAGGCTCCCAGCAAGCGTAGCGTCGCGACGCTACGTAGACAGCGTCGAGACGCTACCTAGACAGCGTCGCGACGCTGTCGCGATTCCAGAACTCTCCACGCGGCTGCATAGCGTCAGGACGCTCCAGGCTTAGCGTCTCGACGCTAGGCCCTAAATCTTCAATAATGGCTCGATTTTGACTCCATTTTTGGACCTCGAACTTTCTTTTGGCCCAAATGCTTCTTGTAATGGATTTTGGGTACTTTTTTCTTGACTCAACTTGATAATTTAAGACTTGGAATTCATGAATTTGGGCTTCTAACTCATTCTTCTTGGCTTTTTGGATTTGGGTCTTCAATGTAATTCTCCAAATTGCTCAAAAACTCTCCAAAATCATCCAAAATCTCTCAAAATTCCGATTTTGCTTCTTTGACTCGGTTTTCTGAAATTTAAACATAAAATTGCATTAAAGCACACAATTCATACACAAAACTAGCTAAAATTAATAGGAAAATGATGACATTTTTGCATGTCATCAGGGGCAGTTGCATAAATGGCAAATTGGACCAAATTAATAGCAAATATAGCACAGTTGCAAACTAATTGCAAACATAGCAAAATTAATTGTACAAGACCAAAAAGCTGTTGTCAGATTCTATCCGTGTCTATCACTGATAGGCTCTGATTATTCAAAGTATATCAGTGTCTATCGCTGATAGACTTCGATTAATCAAAATCCATCAGTGACTATCACTGATAGATTTTGATTAATCAGAGCCTATCAGTGATAGTCACTGATAGATTTTGATTAACCAGAGTTTATCAACGATAAACACTAATAGACTCTGAATAATCGGAGCCTATCAGTAGACTGATAGATTCTGATTAATCAGAGTTTATCGTTGATAAACTCTGATAATCGAAGTCTATCAGATAGACTCTGATAGATTTTGCTATATTTGCAATTTTTTTTACATGGTGCTATATTTGCTATTAATTTGGTCCAATTTGCCACCCACTGCAATTTTCCAATAGATAAAGTAAGTGCTATTCAGCCACGTGGATACAATAAATTACTTATCATTTGTTGCGGATTGTGTATGCTTGCACAATGTTCTATACTCTATTTTTACTATATTTTTACCTACTAACAAGTTTTTGGCGTTGTTGCCGGGGACTTGAATAAGTTCTTATTTGATCTGTTTTGCGTACGTGTTTTAGTGGTTTGGTGCTAGAACTTTTTGATTGTTTCTTTTATTTTGCAGGTGTGAGTTTGGTGCATGAGCGATCCGCCTGGGGTAAGGTTCAAGCTTGATCCAGAAATTGAAAGGACATTCAGGAGAAGGAGAGAGCAGCGTCAAAATCAAAATCCAATGGATAACGTGCCGCGTCCCCCAGAAGTTCCAAAATATGCAGTGAATCCCCAACAGAATCGTGTGCTGCAGCAAAATCCACCGCTGGAGCAAAATGAACAACAAAATAATCTGGCTGAGAATCCTATCTTGGTAGCGAATGATAGGGCCAGAGCCATTCGAGCGTATGCTTTTCCAATATTTGATGAGTTGAATCCAGAAATTGCACTTCCTAAAATTGAGGCAGCAAATTTCGAAATGAAACCGGTAATATCTCTTGAATCCACAAGAGAATAAAAAATTTGTATTGACAAATGCTACATTCTCGAAAGAAGACCAAATGAGCAATCGTAAGCCACAATGTAAAGTCAGTTTGAATGTATTAACTAATGAAGCTACAGAAAAATCAACAAGAGTTGTTGATAAGACTTGTTATTCAACAAGAGTTGTTGATAAGGCCAGTGCTTTTGATCAGTCACATCCATCTCAAGAGTTGAGAATGCCTTGATGTAGTGGGAGGGTTGTTTTATAACCTGACCGTTACATGGGCTTATTTGAAGCTCAAGTCGTCATTCTTGATGATGACATAGAGGATTCATTGTCTTTTACAAAATAAATAAATGATGTTGATAACAATCAGAGGATTGAAGCCATTCACTTGGAAATGACATCTTTGAATTTCAATTCCATCTGGGATCTTGTACATCTGTTTGATGGGTAACACCTATTGGTTACAAGTGGATATACAAGAGGGAATGAGACATTGACGTCTCAACCAGAATTGTTTATACAACAAGATCAAAACCAAAAGGGTTTGCAAGCTTAAGTGATCCATTCATGGATTGACCTAAGCATCTCGATCTTGGAATGTAAGATTTGATTCGGTGATAAGATCTTTTGGCTTTCATAAGGACATTGATGAGTCTTGTGTTTGCAAGAAGATCGTCAGTAGTTCAGTAGCTTTCTTCATGTTGTATGTGATTGATATCCTACTCATTGGGATTTAACCCATTTGGAAGAATGGAAGCTTTGGAAATCACTTTGTGCAGATTATGCTGCTAAGCGACTGAAAGGAGCAAATTCTATGCTGCAGCAAAACTGGAAGCAGAAACTGCCACATCACAGCTCGTTAGCCAACTTCATGAACCGACTTCTGTTGAGTTATTTTCGTGATAAAGGATCAAGGAGAGCCTTACACGTGTCCTAGTTGACCTAATTCAAGCCTCCCATCCTTCTATAAAAGGAAGTAGCCGTCAAAGTCAAATTCATTCCATGTTTTCCCTTGGAAGCCGAATAGTGTAGAGATTGAAGATTATCAAGAACACCATACTCCGCAAGCTGATTAGGGAGTTTATTTTCCTTCTTAATTTGTGGTTATGGACATGCGTACTCAGATTGTAATTCGTAGTCCTATGCCTATTATGAACTAAGTAGCTTAGGGTGTTGGTTAGGAATAATGTGATTACTGTGCTTCATCTCTAATAATAAATTGACTATAGCATTTTGGTTAATTGTTGTGCTTATTCTTATTTTATGCCCGCTTGGCCAGCCGGTATGGATAGCTCTCTCTAGTTTCAGGGATGATTTAGAGAGTGTGTGGCAATTATCCACACTACGATCATTGTGTATTGGTGAACGCCAGTGACTAAGCTAGGGATAGCCAGTTGCCTAGTGCCTGATCGGTCACACTTCATTGGGGTTGAAACACATCCCAAAAGATTCGGAGTTCCGAGAGGAATCTGCTAATAATACTGCGGGAAATGCATGATCAATAATATTGCTAGAGCATATTTTATAACAATCACTAAAACCTAACCAGCGCCTGTCTTTAATCTGTCTATCTATTTGTTTACTCGTTGTTCTGTCATTTATTTTGCTTCAGCATAATTCCGATAAAACCCAAATAATTTTATTATCTTCGAAATCATTAAAAAGTTACACAAAATAGAAAAAGTGGAAACTCATTCAGACCTTGGATTGATAATATTACTTGCTGCAGACTGTGTATACTTGCACAGGAATTCTAGAGTATTTTATACTATATTTTTACTCACTCTAGGAACCCAACAAGTTTTTGGCGCCGTTGCCGGGGACTTGAATAAGTTTTTATCTGATCTGTTTTGTGTATGTGTTTTAGTGGTTTGGTGCTAGAACTTTTTGATTGTTTCTTTTGTTTTTGCAGGTGTGCTTTTGGTGCATGAGCGATCCGCCTGGGGTACGGTTTGAGCTTGATCCAGAAATTGAAAGGACATTTAGGAACAGAAGGAGGGAGCAGCGCATAAACCAGATGGAGAACGCCCCGCAACTTCCGCAGGTTCATGAAGGTCCAGCAGCAGCAAACCCCCAGCAGAATCCGTTGCTGCAGCAAAACCCACTGTTTAAGCAAAATGAGCAGCGAAATAATCAGGCTGAGAATCCTATCTTGATAGCGAACGATAGGACCAGAGCCATTCGAGCGTATGCTGTCCCGATGTTTAATGAGTTGAATCCAGGGATTGCACGTCCCCAAATCCAAGCGGCGAATTTTGAAATGAAACCGGTAATGTTTCAGATGTTGCAAACCGCGGGGCAATTCCATGGTTTGTCATCTGAAGACCCTCATTTACATCTTAAGTCTTTTATAGGAGTTAGTGATTCTTTTATAATTCAAGGAGTGCCTAGAGATGCTCTTAGATTAACTTTGTTACCGTATTCTCTTAGAGATTGAGCAAAGTCATGGTTAAACTCTTTTGCTCCAGGATCAATTAGGACGTGGGATGAGTTAGCTGAAAAATTTTTGAGTAAATATTTCCCACCTAATAGAAATGCGAAATTGAGGAGTGAAATAGTAGGGTTTAGGCAACTTGAGGATGAGACCTTTAGTGAGGCTTGGGAGAGGTTTAAAGAGCTTTTACGAAAGTGTCCCCACCATGGGTTACCTCATTGTATTCAAATGGAAACATTTTACAATGGTTTAAATGGAGTAACCCAAGGTATGGTCGATGCTTCGGCTAGAGGGGCCCTTTTGGCAAAAACTTTTGATGAAGCCTATGAAATTTTAGAAAGAATATCTATTAATAGTTGTCAGTGGTCGGATGTTAGAGGCACAAATAAAAAAGGTTAAGAGTGTATTAGAGGTTGATGGTGTGTCCACCATTAGGGCTGATCTTGCTATGGTTGCTAATGCTCTTAAGAATGTGACAATGATTAGTCATCAGCAGCCACAAGCTATGGAGCCTGCAGCAGTGGTGAACCAAGTCACGGACGAAGCATGTGTCTATTGCGGTGAAGACCACAACTACGAGTTTTGCCCCAGCAATCCAGCTTCTGTATTTTTTGTAGGTAATCAGAGGAACAACCCTTATTCTAACTTCTATAATCCAGGTTGGCGCAACCACCCCAACTTCTCATGGGGAGGTCAAGGAAATAACGTACAAGCGCAACAGAAGATGAACCAGCCGGGATTTGCTAAAGCGCAGGTAATGCCCCAGCAAAATAAGCCGGCTTTGCCCCAGCAAAATTCGGGAAATTCTCTCGAAGCAATGATGAAAGAATTTATGGCTCGCACAGACGCCGCAATTCAAAGTAATCAAGCTTCGATGAGGGCCCTGGAATTGCAAGTGGGTCAGCTAGCTAATGAGCTCAAGGCGAGGCCTCAAGGGAAACTTCCTTCGGATACTAAACACCCTCGAAGGGAAGGTAAGGAGCAGGTAAAGGCAGTAACTCTTAGGAGTGGTAAGCCATTAGAAGAGTCTAGAAAGACCCAGGATTTAAATGGTAATAGTGATAATAATGTTGTTGTTGAGAAAGAGTTGGAGTCTGGTCAGGGTGCTGGAGGCAGCAAAGAAAATGCTGGAGCATCTGGTTCTGTGCCAGATGTAGAACCACCTTATGTGCCGCCCCCACCTTATGTACCACCTCTACCTTTTCCACAAAGACAAAAGCCTAAGAGTCAGGATGGTCAATTTAAAAAGTTTTTAGAGATTCTTAAGCAGTTGCATATAAATATCCCTTTAGTAGAAGCTATAGAGCAAATGCCTAATTATGCTAAATTTCTTAAGGATATTTTGACTAAAAAGAAAAGGTTAGGTGAGTTTGAAATTGTATCTCTTACTGAGGAGTGTAGTGCTATTCTCAAGAATGGTTTACCCCCTAAGGCTAAGGATCCAGGGTCATTTACCATACCTGTGTCTATAGGTGGAAAGGAATTAGGTAGAGCACTCTGTGATTTAGGTGCAAGCATTAACCTTATGCCTCTTTCGGTCTATCGGAAGTTAGGTATTGGTGAAGCTAGGCCTACCACAGTTACACTCCAACTAGCTGATAGGTCTATCACATATCCAGAGGGTAAAATTGAGGATGTCTTAGTAAAAGTGGATAAATTCATATTTCCTATTGATTTCATTATTTTAGATTATGAGGCTGATAAAGATGTCCCAATTATTCTAGGTCGTCCATTTTTGGCTACTGGTAGGGCATTAATAGATGTTCAAAAAGGAGAATTAACAATGAGAGTCTGTAATGAGGAAGTAAAATTTAATGTGTTTAAAGCCATGAAATATCCAGACGAGATGGAGGATTGCTCCTTCATTAGGATTCTGGAGAGCACAATTATTGAGACAGCAATACAGGATTCGGCTGATAAGCATTCAGAAAAGCATGGAGAGGTTAGTGTAGAAGATTTTGAATTTTGTTCTTTAGATAGAAAAAATGAAAAAGAATTGTTTAGGTGTGAGGATGTTTTTGAGTCTTTAGATTTAGATCAAAGAAAGGCTCCCCCAATTAAGCCATCCCTAATTGAGGCACCTACTTTAGATTTGAAACCTTTACCGGGTCATCTGAAGTATGTGTATCTTGGGGAAAGTGAGACATTGCCCATTATTGTTGCATCAGATTTAATGCCGGAGCATGAGGAGGCCTTAATAAAATTGCTGCAGCAATACCGCAAAGCTATAGGTTGGACATTGGCTGATATTCAGGGAATTAGCCCATCTTTTTGTATGCACAAAATCACTCTATAGGAGGGATCCTTTAGGAGTATTGAGCAACAAAGGAGGCTTAACCCTGCAATGAAAGAGGTTGTTAAAAAGGAGGTAATTAAATGGTTGGATGTTGGGATCATTTATCCAATTGCCGATAGCAATTGGGTAAGCCCTGTCCAATGTGTTCCTAAGAAAGGAGGTGTCACTGTGGTGAGCAATAAAGATAATGAGTTGATCCCCACAAGGACTGTAACTGGTTGGAGGGTTTGTATGGATTACAGAAGGCTTAATAAAGCCACCCGAAAGGATCATTTCCCTCTACCATTTATCGATCAGATGTTGGATCGATTGGCTGGTCAGGTCTATTACTGTTTCTTGGATGGTTATTCTGGGTATAACCAGATTACTATTGCTCCTGAAGATCAGGAAAAAACCACTTTCACCTCCCTTATGGGACATTCGCTTTTAGGAGAATGCCTTTTGGCCTTTGCAATGCTCCAACAACATTTCAGCGATGTATGTTAGCAATTTTTTCTGATATGATTGAGTCCATTGTTGAAGTCTTTATGGACGATTTTTCGGTGTTTGGAGGGTCTTTTCAGAGTTGTTTAGAAAATTTAGGAAAGGTGTTAAAAAGATGTGAGGATACCCATCTAGTTCTTAACTGGGAGAAGTGCCACTTCATGGTGAAGGAAGGCATAGTGTTAGGTCATAGGATTTCTAAGAATGGTCTAGAAGTTGATAGAGCAAAAGTTGAGGTTATTGAAAGGCTAGAGCCACCAAGTTCAGTGAAGGGAATTCGGAGTTTTTTAGGACATGTTGGATTTTATAGGAGGTTCATAAAGGATTTTTCCAAAATCAGTAAACCTCTTTGTAACTTATTATGCACTGATCATGTTTTTGACTTTAATGCAGATTGTAGGAAGGCTTTTGAAACGTTGAAGGCTGCTTTAATCTCAGCACCCATTCTCTGCGTGCCTAATTGGAATTTACCCTTCGAGGTAATGTGTGATGCGAGTGATGCTGCGGTAGGTGCGATGCTGGGGCAAAAGCAAGGCAAATTTATTCATCCTATATATTATGCAAGCAAGGTTTTAAATGAGGCACAAGTCAACTACACAACTACTGAAAAGGAGTTGTTAGCTGTTGTGTTTGCTTTTGAAAAATTCCGGCCATATTTGGTTGGATCCAAAGTCACGGTGTTCACGGATCATGCAGCAATAAGGTATTTAATGTCTAAGAAAGATGCAAAGCCTAGACTAATTCGTTGGATTTTACTACTGCAGGAATTTGACTTGGAGATAAAGGACAAGAAAGGATCAGAGAATGTCGTTGCAGATCATTTGTCTTGTCTTGATCCATCATCATCTTTGCTGGAGCGATCTGCCATTTCCGATTCTTTTCCAGATGAGCAGCTTTTTGCTGTGCAAGTGAAGGTAGTCAGGGCTTTTTAGTGAAGGGAGTCACCCTTATTGACATGGATTGGAGGCAGAAGAAAAAGTTTAAGCATGATGCGAAATTTTTCTTTTGGGATGAGCCATTTATGTATAAGCAATGCTCTGACGGTATTATTCGTAGGTGCGTTTCAGGTGATGAAGCAAAGGAAATCCTGGAGCAATGCCACTCCTCGCCGTATGGAGGTCATTTCAGCGGTCAGAGGACAACTATGAGGATTTTGCATTGCGGATTTTTCTTGCCTACGTTATTCAAGGATGCCCATTGGTTTTACAAGCAATGTGATGCTTGCCAAAGGAGAGGAAACTTGGGGCCTAGAGATGAAATGCCTCTTACTTACATTTTAGAAGTTGAATTATTCGATGTATGGGGTATTGACTTTATGGGGCCATTTCCCCCTTCTAATGGCAATGTTTTTATCTTATTGGCAGTTGATTATGTGTCAAAGTGGGTGGAGGTCATCGCATGCCATCAGAGTGATGCCAAGACAGTTGCAAGGTTTCTTCAATCGCACATCTTTGCGCGGTTTGGGACACCTAGGGCTCTAGTGAGTGATGAGGGTACACATTTTGTTAATAATATCTTAACTAAGCTTTTAGCTAAGTATGGGATTAAGCATAGGATAGCTACCCCTTATCACCCACAAGCAAATGGCCAAGCTGAAGTTAGTAATAGGGAAATTAAAGCTATTTTAGAGAAAGTAGTCCATCCATCTAGAAAGGATTGGTCCTTTAGGTTAGATGAGGCTCTTTGGGCTTATAGGACAGCTTAGAAGACTCCTCTAGGTATGTCTCCCTATAGGTTAGTATATGGGAAAGCTTGTCATTTACCATTAGAGCTTGAGCATAAAACATTTTGGACTTTGAAAAAATTAAATTTTGATATGAGTCGTGCAGGAGCAATAAGAATGCTGCAGCTTAATGAATTAGAAGAATTTCGTCAATTTTCTTACGAAAATGCGAAAATGTATAAAGAAAAGACTAAGTTGTGGCATGACAAAAAAAAATTAAATCTAAAGAGTTTGTCAAGGGTCAAAAAGTGTTGCTTTATAATTCTAGATTAAAATTGTTTCCTGTAAAATTAAAATCTAAATGGTCAGGACCGTTTCTTGTGATTGAGGTTTTTCCCAATGGAGCAATTACTTTGCAGGATGAAAAAGATGGGAGAGTGTTCAAGGTGAATGGACAGCGTGTGAAGCATTATTGGGGTGAGGAATTTCAGTCGAAATATCCTTCCTTACGATTGGTTGATGATTGAGAGAGCAGGACTTTTGCGGGAGCATTTCACAGAGCAAAATTTTAAGCTCCCAGGATATGTATTGATTTTAGTTTTCTGATTTGTTTTTAATTCCGGTTAGGTTAGGTTTGATTTGTGCATAGTTTATTAAATCTCAGTATTTTTATTATTTTAGATTTTATTTCGTTGTGAGTTTGATTTAATTTTATTTTCGGGTTATTTATTTAAATTATCTTTCAATTATCTTTTAGTTAGATTTTATTAGATTTTATCTAGATTTCAGTTATTTGAATTCTGTTTGGTTTATTCGGCTTCTTTTGAAAATAAAAGATTGGGATGATTGATTAAAATTTAATTTGAATTTAAAAGAAAAAAAAATCTTTGATTCTTCTTATTTTGAAATTTAAATTCCGTATCTAAGATTCGGCAGGTTTAAAAGATTGTTGCAGCAAAAATAATGCTGGAGCAAATTTCTCGTATGCATAGGAAGGATTTTAGTGTGAGTAATTATTTTTACCGTTGGGATTTTTGAATTTCTATGGGCAGGTGAATTGCAGGGATGCTGCCACATGTCGTGAAGGGACAATCCAACGGTTTATCCGTTGACAGCATGCCATTATTTCCCATAGATGATTGGAGTTCCACAATTTTACCGTTAGGGATTCGAATTGCAACTTAATGGTGAACGGTAAAACCATTTATTACGGAGCAAATCCTTTCGGTTAGGATTTCAAATTGCTGGAGCCTTATTTATTTGCAGACATTGGTAAGTCTTCGTTCTACTTCGTCTTCTTGATTCTTTCCATCTACATTCTTTCTTTCTCCTTTTCATTCTTTGCAAAAACCCTTTGAGTTATCCATGGCCAAAACAAGAGCGAGGAAAGAAAGAGAGAGAGAGAGTGAAGATGAAATACCCATTACCCCCGAAGTTCCGAAAGTGAAAACTAAGAAGAAAAGAACACCGGAGGAGAAAGAAGCTAAAAAAAGAAGGCGACAACAGAGGGCAGAAGAGCAAGAAAAAGTGGCAGAGGATGAGGCTGCTGCAATGGTTGAAGAAAACCTGGAAGAACCGCAAGAACAGACTCCAGGAGAGACTGATCAGAGACTTACAGATACGGCTCGAGAGGAAAATGTTGAGGAAAATCAAGAACAACAGGCTGAGATGGTGAGAGACGAACAGGTAAACACAGTGTCTGAAAGAGGAAACGAGCAGGACGAAGGAGCTCGTATTGAGGTAATCATGCCCGAACCGCCGAAACGCCGCCGCATAAAAAGGAAGGCCGGTCGTATTCAGGTGATTCGGACTGATACCCCGTCACCACCATCGCCAGATTCTGAGAGAGAAAAGGCAGAGCGCGAGGAAAGAGAGAGGAAAGAAGCTGAGGACAAAGAAAGAGAAGAAACAGAGAAGAAGACCGAGGAAGAGCAGTTGCTCAGGCGCAGGGCAGAAAAGGGCAAAAATATTGCTGAAGCATCAGAAGAACACGAGGCGATAGAAGAACAGCAGGTTCCATTTGATCGCTTCGTCAACAATTTTGCCAGAGCAAAATACGCTGAGCTTCTGAGAAGGGATTTCTTGTTCGAGCGCGGTTTCAGTTGTGATCTTCCACAGTTTCTGAGGACCGGTATTGCAGACCACGGCTGGGAGCTGTTTTGTGCGAAGCCGGAGTCTGTAAATGCGCAGGTAGTGCGAGAATTTTATGCTAACATTGTCAAGGAGGATGGTTTCCAAGTAATTGTCCGAGGAGTCGAGGTGGATTGGAGTCCAGGTGCTATCAATGCACTGTACAACCTTCAGAATTTCCCCCATGCGACATATAATGAGATGGCTGTGGCGCCATCTGATGAGCAACTAAGTGAGGCTGTAAGGGAGGTAGGAATTGAAGGGGCACAATGGCAGTTATCCAAGACTCAGAAGAGGACATTCCAGTCGGCTTATTTGAAAAAGGAAGCGAACACATGGATGGGATTTATTAGACAGAAGATGCTTCCAACAACACATGACTCGACAATATCCAGGGAACGGGTTCTCCTAGCTTTTGCCATCTTACGGTCTCTCAGTATTAATGTAGGGAGGATCATTGCAAATGAGATTTCTGGATGTTGGAAAAAGAAGGTGGGGAAACTATTTTTTCCAAACACAATCACGATGCTGTGCAGAAGAGCAGGGGTTCCGGTGGATGAGGGTGATGTGATCCTGTTTGATAAGGGGATCATAGACACGCCCAATTTGGCACGGCTCCAGCACGTGCAGGAGGTGCGTCAAGGTGGGCTTATACATGGCATCAACTCGATTCTAGAACAACTGGCACTTTCGGCCAGTAGGCAGGAGTTTGCTGAAAGGCAAACTTTAACCTTCTGGAACTATGTTAAGAATCGGGATGCCGGCTTGAAGAGGGCGCTGCAAGAGAATTTTTCAAACCCATACCCAGCCCTTCCTACATTCCCTGAAGATCTGTTGAACCCCTGGATTCCGCCCCCACCTATTGAAAGAGGAGAAGAGGATGATGAAAATGAACCGGGCCAAGAGGACTGAAGGATGAAGTGGCCCTGAGCGAGCATGATTTTTGTTCTGACTTTTTGTTTGCTCGCACATTTTCTACTTTCCTTTTCTGTTGATGTTATGCTTGTTTTTTCTTTCATATTTCTGCTTTTTCCACAAAAATATATCTGCTGATGTAATTTCTTTTTCTTATGTTTTTAAATGAAATTTCTAGATGTTTCTATTCCATGAGCACTAAGTAATGCCTAACTTAACTAATTTTCTTCTGAATTTTTGAAGCTTGGACTGATTACGCTTAATTAGATCAAGGTATTCTGATCCCCAGAAACCTTTTGCTTGAGCATTTCTTCTAGCCTGGACTGTTGCTGCGGCAAGAAGATTTTGACGGTAGTATTGACTTATATGATCCACTTTAAGCTTAATCCTAGTCCTATGTTTAGTTTACAAATTCAGATAGAAAAATTTAAGTTTGGGGGTATACTTGCTTATATAATGATTCATTGAGGACAATGAATAATTCAAGTTTGGGGGACTTTTTGCTACTCCAATTATTTTGCTCGAGCATTCATCTCCTTCAAAATTAAAATTTTCTAGGTTATTGAGTAACCGGGGACATTTGTGATACCCACAGTTTGTCTTCGCGTCAAAAGATGACCTAGGAAATGTGAAAAATGATGAGAAAAATTATTTTGCTGAAAAATTATTTGTTGAAGATTTTGCTGAAAAAAATTGACAGAGCAAAAGTTTTGAAGGATGAATGATGATCAAGCAGTTTTTCTGTCTCCCAGAACTTAGGTGAGCTTCATCATAAAATGTCGCCATTCTGAGGGGCAAGAGACAGAATAACTAAGGATTTTTTAGCTTTATAATGAGTATTGAGCCTAGTTGGTGATGAGCTTGAGGCAAGGGTATACTGCACCATAAAGTGGGTCATCCCGTGCTTAAGAGCTTATGACTGTAAGGCTGCTTTAAGTCTGATAAATAATGATATAAACCCCTTTAGAAATATGTTTTGAAATATCTGATAATAGAGCTAAGCTGTGGAGAGTTCTTAGAATTGAGTTGAAAGTGGTGATTATTTGTCCCTGCTGAAGGAATCATTTTGCTGCAGCAGAGCTTGGTTTTGCAGAATGCTCAGGTAAAGGTTAAAGGTAGTGTTGGACTGTCTGGTTTGATTAAGCTAATTCTTTGTCTAATGTTTTTGAATTCTTGAAAGAAGGTTGGTTAGTATTGCTCGAGACGCGCAAAAGTTCAAGTTTGGGGGTACGATAACTACCCAAAAGGTAGTTATTTAGGCTTCAATTATATAGGGATTTGTGTGTCCTTTATGCTTATTAGGGTTGGTTTTAGATAGATATTACATGATTTAACCCATTTGGAAGAATGGAAGCTTTGGAAATCACTTTGTGCAGATTATGCTGCTGAGCGACTGAAAGGAGCAAATTCTATGCTACAGCAAAACTGGAAGCAGAAACTGCCACATCACAGCTCGTTAGCCAACTTCATGAACCGACTTCTGTTGAGTTATTTTCGTGATAAAGGATCAAGGAGAGCCTTACACGTGTCCTAGTTGACCTAATTCAAGCCTCCCATCCTACTATAAAAGGAAGTAGCCGTCAAAGTCTAATTCATTCCATGTTTTCCCTTGGAAGCCGAATAGTGTAGAGATTGAAGATTATCAAGAACACCATCATCCGCAAGCTGATTGGGGAGTTTATTTTCCTTCTTAATTTGTGGTTATGGACATGCGTACTCAGATTGTAATTCGTAGTCCTATGCCTATTATGAACTAAGTAGCTTAGGGTGTTGGTTAGGAATAATGTGATTACTGTGCTTCATCTCTAGTAATAAATTGACTATAGCATTTTGGTTAATTGTTGTGCTTATTCTTATTTTATGCCCACTTGGCCAGCCGGTATGGATAGCTCTCTCTAGTTTCAGGGATGATTTAGAGAGTGTGTGGCAATTATCCACACTATGATCATTGTGTATTGGTGAACGCCAGTGACTGAGCTAGGGATAGCCAGTTGCCTAGTGCCTGATCGGTCGCACTTCATTGGGGTTGAAACACATCCCAAAAGATTCGGAGTTCCGGGAGGAATCCGCTAATAATACTGCGGGAAATGCATGATCAATAATATTGCTAGAGCATATTTTATAACAATCACTAAAACCTAACCAGCGCCTGTCTTTAATCTGTCTATCTATTTGTTTACTCGTTGTTCTGTCATTTATTTTTCTTCAGCATAATTCCGATAAAACCCAAATCATTTTATTATCTTCGAAATCATTAAAAAGTTACACAAAATAGATAAAGTGGAAACTCATTCAGACCTTGGATTGATAATATTACTTGCTGCAGACTGTGTATACTTGCACAGGAATTCTAGAGTATTTTATACTATATTTTTACTCACTCTAGGAACCCAACAATTATCATTCTGAATCTTGTTGAGTTTAAATTGATCACTTAGATTTTGCATGCGATGTGAGTTTGATCTTAAAAGGGACGAACAATATCGGTTCTCATAAAGGGGATATAGGAGAAAGGGCTCGAAAGAGTGTATTCGGTGTTTGATAGCGAGCATAGCTAGCTATCTTTAATTATTTAATTTAGCTAGCCTTTTATGATTTTTGGGCCATTTTATTGTGCTTTAATGTTTATTTTGTAGGAAATGGTTGATTAGAGCTATAGCGCAATATTGGAGTTAATCGGGTGCTCGAGACGCGAAAAGATGCAGAGGAAGGAAAAAGAATCAAAATGGAAAAAAAGTCAAAATTCGGTCAAAAGGTGACTAGCGTCTCGATGCTAGCCCTTAGGCGTCTCGACGCTGCGACCTTAGCGTCTCGACGCTGTATAATTTCCTTTCCTGAAACGCGCGTTTTGAAGGCAACGTCGAGACGCTTTCTTGACAGCTTCTCGACGCTACGACGAAAAAACAGAATAAAGGCTTATTTTCGGCTAGGTTTTTGGAGAGTTCGATTTGGGACATTTGGGAGCCGTAAACAGAGCAGAACAGAGCACTTGGAGGCTGAAAACAAAGGGAAAGATTTGGAAATCAACCCATTGTTCGTGGGGATCGTGACGAGGACGTCGGACTCGGCCTACATTGAGTTTTCTTTTCCCTTTCCTTTCTTTAGTTAGATTTATGGCTTTCACATGTTTAGTTGAGCTTGTATTTACATTCATGAGTAGCTAAACTTGTAGCTTAGGGATTGATGTAGTTGATTAAGTTTATGGATTGATTTATGGTTTAAGTTGTGCAATGTTATTGTGTTTGTAATCTTGACTTAATGCTTTCAATTAATTGGCCATTAGTTGAATGATTTAAGTTTCGAATCTAGCTCGGGAGAGGGGATTTGATTTAGACTTACTCAAGATTGCATGACTAAAGTTTATTTTCTAATTTGTGACGGTTTTAGATTAACTTTAGAATTGGTTAAAAGATCTCATTGCCTTGCTTGTTAATAAACTTAGATAGGGATATCAAGTTGGTTAATTTGCATGAGATTCAATTATACTCGGGAGAGGTAGTTGTGATTAAAGGGTCTTTGGCTCATAATTTCATTGTGCATAATAACTTATTCCTTAAAATCAATCCTAAGCTAAATCGGTGAAATCAATTCCCTAAGTAGTTTTCCCAATTGAATTTCCATTCTTTTTACTTGCTTTGATTTGGTTTTATTATCATTCATTCATCACTTTTTGATCCCTAAATAAAATTGGGCAAGATAATTCACAATACTTGATTTGCTTAAAAATCCAATCCAGAGGACGACATTCGAATTTACTTTCACTATATTTTTACTTGACCCGTGCGCTTGCGGTAGGAAAAGTCCACATCAAGTTTTTGGCGCCGTTGCCGGGGATTGGCACATTTAGCTAGATTGATATTGTGAAAAAATTGCTTGATCTTAATTTAGGGTGTATTTTTTATTTTTTTGGTTGATTGCATTTTTTTTCCTTATTTGTTTTTCTTTCCATATTTGATTTTCTAGGTTAGTTTTTCTTTTAGTTGTGTAATCTTCTCCATATTTGTTTCTTGTTATTCTTTTTTAGTTTAGTTGTCCTTGTTGGTTAGTTTCCTTATTCGTGTTTTGCCATATCTATTTTTGCATTCCATATTAGGTTATTTTGTTTCCTTTTCTAGATTATATTTTCCCTATTTAGATTAGTTGTTTTCTTTTCTTTGTTGCTTTCCATAATTATTTTCTTTCCTTTTTAGGGTAGTTTTGTTTTTGTATGCGTAGTAGTAGAGCATGCCCTTTGGATCCTGAGATAGAGAGAACCATCCATAAGCTTCGAAGGGAGAATAGAGAAAACGTTCAAATGGCTGACCAAAATCAACCTGAGGAGCCTAGGCCTATTAGAGACTACTTTCAGCCCGTGTTTCAGGGGCAACAGTCGGGGATTGTCTATGCCCCGATTAATGCGAACAACTTTGAGCTGAAGACCGGTCTCATTCAGATGGCTCGAGATTGTGCTTATAGAGGATCGCCCACCGAGGATCCAAATTCTCATCTTAAATCATTTTTAGATATTTGTGGGACGGTAAAGATTAATGGAGTGTCTGAGGATGCTATTCGCTTACGTTTATTTCCCTTTTCTTTGCAGGATAAAGCACGAGATTGTTTGCAGTCTATTACTCCTGGGAGCATCACCACCTGGGATGCTTTGGTCCAGGCCTTTTTAAAGAAATTCTTCCTTCCTACAAAGACGGTCAAGCTGAGGACCGAGATTGGGACATTCCAACAACAATATGATGAGCAGTTGTTCGAAGCTTGGGAGCGATTCAAAGAGCTACTGAGGAAGTGTCCTCAGCATGGTTACCCCGATTGGCTTCAGGTACAGTTGTTTTATAATGGTTTAACTCCTAGTACAAAAACGATTGTTGATGCAGCTGCAGGTGGGACTCTGTTGTCCAAGACCGTGGAAAACGCTCGCACACTTCTAGAGGATATGGCCACCAACAGCTATCAGTGGCCATCTGAGCGGTCTACACCCAAAAAGATTGCTGCTGGAGTGTTTGAGGTTGATAAAGTAAGTGCACTCCAGGCCCAGATGACCTCCCTCGCTAATGCTTTTATGAAATTTTCAGGTACAGGGAGTGCACAGTCAATTGAATCAGTTGCTGCTTTAGCATCTAGACCTTAGGAGGAGACCATTGAACAGGTTCGGTATGTATCAAATTCTAATTTTAGGGGATATAATAATAATGTTACACCTACACATTATCACCCTAACAATAGGAACCATGAAAATTTCTCTTATGCCAATAATAAGAATGTTCTTAACTCACCTGGGTTTGCCCCTCAAACTCAAGAAAATAAAAAGTTAGAGGATCTTGTTGGAGCTTTCATTGCAAAGTCAAGTAACAGGACAACCAAACTAGAGGAGGCAGTCATTGCCATCAACACCACAGTGAATGGCCACAGTGCTGCCATAAAAAACATTGAGACTCAGCTGGGACAGTTGGTGAATGTTGTAAGCACCATGAATAAAGGTAAGGCCCCAGCTGAACAAGAGAAACCCCATATTGAGTATTGTAAGGCAATCACTGTTCACTAGGAGGAATCTGAAGAGGAACCTGAATCTGAGGACTATGAAACGCCTACAGGGGAAGCTGAGGAGGACACATCATCTGATGAGGCTGAAAAGCCTAACCTTGAGCCTCCTATTCCTTCTCCCACACTGTTGGTTCCCAAGGAAAAGAAAAAGAAAAAGAAGAAAAAGAATAATCAGGTTCAGTTTGATAAATTTATGAATGCTTTTATGAATCTGAATATTAATATTCCTTTTGCAGAGGCATTAGAGATGCCACAATACAACAGGTTTATGAAGGAGTGGTTAGCAAAGAAGCGAAAAGAAAAGAAAGTTGACACTGTCTATCTTGCTTCCACATGCAGCACCAGAGTACAACAGAAAGTACCTGAAAAAGTAGCAGATCCAGGGAGTTTTTCTGTTCCTTGTAGTTTTGGTACTTATTCTTTCAGAGCATTATGTGATTTAGGTGCTAGCATTAATATCATTCCTCTATCGTTGTGTAAAAAGTTAGATATAGGTGAGATTAAGTCTACTCCTGTAAAGCTCCAATTGGCTGATCAATCTGTGGTGAGACCAGTTGGTATTGTAGAAAATGTGTTAATCAGAGTAGGTAGATTTTTCCTCCTTATTGACTTGTATGTTATGGACATGATAGAAAATCCTTCAATGCCTGTCATATTAGGAAGACCATTCCTCGCTACTGGGCGAGTGATTATAGATATTGAGCGCAGGGAGCTCACTATTAGAGTCAAGAACGAAAAAGAAATCTTTAAAGCAGTTGAAGACTCTAAAGATGAAGTGCTTTTCATGGGCTATAGGAAAGGTGCAAGAAAGAGCACCTCTGTTAGATTCACAGAACAAAAGCCTCCTTGAAGCACGTTCAACACGTCGAGCTAATGACGTTAAACAAGCGCTTATGGGAGGCAACCCAAGTAAGTTTAGTGTGTTTTCTTTTTGTCTTTGATTTATTGTTTGTTTTTGTTTTGTAGGTCTTGTTTTCTTTCTCTCCTTTGCTTTCAAGCTTTCAAGATTCCAAGATCTCAAGCAAGAAGTCATCATCATTCCAGGCCAGTATTGTTCACTCCTGTCATTCTTTTATAGTTATCATGCTTGTTTATGCCTTATTTTCTTTATTCATTGAGGACAATGCATATTTTAAGTTTGGGGGTGGATTAGCATGTTTTTGGAGCCCTTGAGCATCTGAGTTCGGGCTATAGTTTTGAGCTTTCTTTGAATTATGCATATGGTTGTTTTCTGGATGCCACTTTTGCATGATTATTATGTCCTAGGATAAGCTTTCTTGTCAATTTTCAAGCTTGTGATGAGATGTAAGCATAAGTGCCCAAAAAGGGAGACTCTTTAAAATTTTTATAGGAGATGACTTGCAAGAGTAGAGTATCTGTCTTGGCTAGATTTGGATTTGAATGCTTAGGAGCGAATTATTGGGTTCATATGCTTGTTGTCACCTCGATAGGTGTAGGGTAGAGCTAAAAAGTTAATTTTTTGCAAATTAGCATGTTTGATCTTGCTTAGGAGAAAAGAAAAGAATATCTGCTTATCATGTTCATAACGAAAAATCATTCTTGTTGTTATTGTTGAAAAAGAAAAAAGTCATGACTTATGCGCGCAATATGCAATGGTTAATAAAGATTAAGGCAAAAAGAGCTACCCCTGTTGTGATCAGTTAGGCCAACCAGAGAAAACTCAGGTTAAGGGTCCTTCCAATAGGTGTGTGAAAGCTAGTGCCACATATAAATGCTTAATTCAATTGTTAATTAAGCACCTAAGTATGGAGATAAACAAACTAATTTGTTCCATTAACTCATTAGTGAAACCTTAGTGCCAGTGTAGAGGGAAGATGAGCTGAGAGTTTAATAATCCAATCCCGGGCTAGTAGAGTCTGATCTTGTTGAGTTAGGTCTCGCTTGTGCAAGTTAATTTTGGAAAAATTTTAATTTGTCTCCCTCATTGGTCCTTGTGTGCATGTCTCTTGCTTGCTCGGTTATTGACTTTTGAGCCTTGAGGATTGAGTTATGATTGTTGCATCCATTTTTCTACTGTATGTTTGATTTCTAGTTTGCTCGAGGACTAGCAAAAGCTTAAGTTTGGGGGAATTTGATAGCGAGCATAGCTAGCTATCTTTAATTATTTAATTTAGCTAGCCTTTTATGATTTTTGGGCCATTTTATTGTGCTTTAATGTTTATTTTGTAGGAAATGGTTGATTAGAGCTATAGCGCAATATTGGAGTTAATCGGGTGCTCGAGACGCGAAAAGATGCAGAGGAAGGAAAAAGAATCAAAATGGAAAAAAAGTCAAAATTCGGTCAAAAGGTGACTAGCGTCGAGATGCTAGCCCTTAGGCGTCTCGACGCTAGCATTCCATATCAGAACAGGCGCGTAAAGGTCACAGCGTCTCGACGCTGCGACCTTAGCGTCTCGACGCTGTATAATTTCCTTTCCTGAAACGCGCGTTTTGAAGGCAGCGTCGCGACGCTGTCTTGACAGCGTCTCGACGCTACGACGAAAAAACAAAATAAAGGCTTATTTTCGGCTAGGTTTTTGGAGAGTTCGATTTGGGACCTTTGGGAGCCGTAAATAGAGCAGAACAGAGCACTTGGAGGCTGAAAACAAAGGGAGAGATTTGGAAATCAACCCATTGTTCGTGGGGATCGTGACAGGGACGTCGGACTCGGCCTACATTGAGTTTTCTTTTCCCTTTCCTTTCTTTAGTTAGATTTATGGCTTTCACATGTTTAGTTGAGCTTGTATTTACATTCATGAGTAGCTAAACTTGTAGCTTAGGGATTGATGTAGTTGATTAAGTTTATGGATTGATTTATGGTTTAAGTTGTGCAATGTTATTGTGTTTGTAATCTTGATTTAATGCTTTCAATTAATTGGCCATTAGTTGAATGATTTAAGTTTTGAATCTAGCTCGGGAGAGGGGATTTGATTTAGAATTACTCAAGATTGCATGACTAAAGTTTATTTTCTAATTCGTGACGGTTTTAGATTAACTTTAGAATTGGATAAAAGATCTCATTGCCTTGCTTGTTAATAAACTTAGATAGGGATATCAAGTTGGTTAATTTGCATGAGAATCAATTATACTCGGGAGAGGTAGTTGTGATTAAAGGGTCTTTGGCTCATAATTTCATTGTGCATAATAACTTATTCCTTAAAATCAATCCTAAGCTAAATCGGCGAAATCAATTCCCTAAGTAGTTTTCCCAATTGAATTTCCATTCTTTTTACTTGCTTTGATTTGGTTTTATTATCATTCATTCATCACTTTTTGATCCCTAAATAAAATTGGGCAAGATAATTCACAATACTTGATTTGCTTAAAAATCCAATCCAGAGGACGGCATTCGAATTTACTTTCACTATATTATTACTTGACCCGTGCGCTTGCGGTAGGAAAAGTCCACATCATTGTTATAGGGCGAGGCTACCTAAGGCACCCTATAACAACTATATGGTTATAGATTGCATGCTTGCTTTATCTATGTCGGAGTCGAGTCACGGAAATGTGCATAACGATACTCGCTTAGCCTTCTAACAGTTCTTGGGAGCAAGGCCAAATAGAAGTTAAATCTAACCCAATGCATTGAATAGGCTTAAGTTGAATAATCTATGATTAAAGTCATTTGCCTTTGGGATGAAACTATATTGAACACCTCGTTTTATTTATCATTGTTATTTCTTTACTTATTTGTTTTGTTTATTCTCCAAAAATCAATCATCAATTATTTCTTTGGTTACCTATTTTAGGAAATCTTTGAACAGTTTCTTCTTCAAATTCGTGTTTCCAATTTAGTCCTCGTGGGATCGATACCCTTGGAATACTTCTAAGGTTTTTATTACTACGTGCGACAGTGTATACTTGCACTAAGGTTGACTGAATTTATCTTGATCATTACTTACCATCTTTTCTAACCTCCACACTTCGGCCACACACGCACCACCTTGTCATCACTACGACAAGAAGATTCTGAGGTAATATTGTCTTATTTGATCCACCCTAAGCTTAATTTTAGTCCCACAGTTAGTTTAAAATTCAGATAGAAAAAGAATTAAGTTTGGGGGTATAATTGTTATTTCTAATTCATTGGGGGACTTTTAGCTACTCCGCTTGTTTTATTCGAGCATTCCTCTTCTTCATAATAACTTTTCTAGGTTGTTGAGTAACCACAGACATTTGTGACACCCACAGTTTTTCTTTGCGTCAAAAGATGGCCTAGAGAATATTGAAATATGAGAAAAAAATTATTTGCTGAAAATAAAAAAAAAAGAAAAAAAAATTAATTGTGAAAATTTTGCTAAGAAAATTCATAGAGCAAGAATTTTGAAGGATGAATGAAAATCTAGCAGTTTTCTGTCTCCCAGGGGTTAGGTGAGTTTCATCATAACATGTCGTCATTCTAAGAAGCAAGAGATAGAATAACTAAGGATTTTTGGGCTTAACAATGAGTATTTAGCCTAGTTGGTGATAAGTTTGACGCAAGAGTATACTGCACCATAAAGTGGGTCATCTCATGCTTAAGAGCTTATGACTGTAGGGTTGTTTTAAGTCTGAAGAACAAAAGAATAAATCCCCTAAAAAGTGTGTTCAAATATGTCTGATAATAGAGCTGGGCTATGGTAAGTTCTTAGGATTGACTTAAAGGTGGTGATTATTTGTTCAATGCTGAAAGAATTATTTTGCTGCAATAGTGCTTGGTGTTGCAGAATGATCAGGTAAAGGTTGAAGGTAGTGTTGGATTATCTTTTTTGATTGAGTTATGCTATGACTAATGTTTTCAATTCTCAAGGAAGGTGAGTTAGTATGCTCAAGACGCACAATAGTTCAAGTTTGGGGGTATGATAACTCTAAAAAAGGGAGTTATTTAGGCCTTATTTTTATAGTGTTTTGTGTGTCTTTTGTGCCAAATAGGGTTATTATTAGATGAATATTATATGTTTTAACCTATTTAGAAGAATTTATGCTTTGGAAGTTATTTTGCAGAGAAAATAATGCTGAGCGACTTGAGGAATCAAAATCCGTGATCCAGCAAAACTAGGAGCAAAACTGCGACGTGAGTCGCACGTGGTTCATTAATGAGGTGGCGTTTTCTGAACCAATCTCGGATCTAGGATGCTTGGAGAGCCTTCCACGTGTAATCTTTGACCTAATTAGGGTTGACTCCACTCTATAAAAGGAAGTAGCCGTCTCAAGTCAAATCATTCGAGAGAGGAAAGTCTAATTCCATTTTGGAGACTTACTTTCCATCTTTCAAAGTCGTTTAAAGAGAGGAACGATTGGAGACTTCAAGAAGACCATTAGCTACAGATTTCTTCAAAGGAATTAATATTTTCTTATAAAATTCTTGTAGTTATGGATGCACATACTAAGATTGTAGCGTGTGTTACTTTGTACTCCGTGAACTAAATTTACTTAGGTGTTGGTTAGGATCTATGTAATTTTTGTACTTCATGCTCTTTGCAATTTATATTGATTTGAGCATCTTGATTATTTGTTGTGCGCATTACTATTTTGTGCCCGTCTGGCCAGCTGGTATGAATATCACTTCTTAGTTCCAGGGATGATTTGAGAGGTGTGTGGCATTCAATTAGACTATACCATTATGTGTTGGTGGATTCCAGTGACTGAGTTAGGGATAACCAGCCGCCTAGTGCTTGATCAGTAGAGCGTCATTGGAGTTGAAACACATTCCAAAAAATCCAGAGTTCTAGGAGGATCCTGCTGATAAGGCTGCAAGAGAATTGCCTAATCAATATTATTGCTAGAGCATCTTTTTAAACAATTACAGAAATCTTAACCAACGTCTGTTTCCAATCTGTCTGCTTTATCCGTTTACATTCTGCTCTGTTATTTCTTTTGCTTCAAAATTATTTGAAAATCAATCAATTTAACAATCTTGAAATCATTAAAATGTTATATAAAATAGGTAGAGTGAAAGATATTCAAAACCTCGTGGATAATATAAATTACTTATCACTTGCTGCAGACTGTGTGCACTTGCATAGTATTCTAGGGATCATTTTTATCATATTTTTAACCCACTCTAGAAGGCAACAAATGCCTCTAATTTTAAGACCTTTCTTGTGATGTTAGATTTGAGTTGCTTGTGGCTTGAGCGACGTCGCATTGAATTAGTTGGTTTGCGGTTAAATCAAGTATCTTCTTCACTAATGTAAGTAACCTTACTACTTGAATAGTCTTGACTAGGTTGGGAGTACTTGTTGTTTTTATGTATGGTTTAAGTTATGGGACGTTGGATTATGTGTGTTCTTGTGTTACTGAGCATCCTGATTATGTGCATTTGTCTGAACGACATACTCTAAATATAATGTAGGCTTGAGTGGCTTGTTCATGTTGGACTAACCGTTGTGTAGTAGTTTCCCAGTTAACTAAAAACGTGGGTGGTCTGTAGATGAGGCGCCTTGTTGCTTAAATTGCATTAAGATAAGTTATGTTGGCACAAGGGACCAAATACGAAATGAGGATAAGTTACTTATCCCAGTAGGGAGTGACAATTAAACGCCAAGGATTGAGATGTTTATAAAATGAGATGAGGAGCTAAATGGGCGGGACTAGGCTTCGCATACTAGGTTTCATCTACTATCTGTGGAAGTAAAGTTCTGACTAAAAACCCATGGACGCCCCACTAGTGAGTTGGTAGTTAGAGTGCTACGTACGCACACATAGGTGCCTTGATGGGTGAGACTTGGCTTCACTGGCTGGGTGCCTTCTACCATTAGTAGGAGTAGAGATCTCTCACGATTCCCACTTGTGCACCTCCAGTGAGTTGGTAAGCATGTTGATAACTCTCCAAAAGGGAGTTATTTAGGCCTAATATCTATAGTGATTTGTGTGTCATTTGTGTTAAATAGGGTTGTTTTTAGTTGAATATTATATGTTTTAACCCATATAGAATAATGGATGCTTTGGAAGTTATTTTGTGCAGAAAATAATGCTGAGCGACTTGAGGGAGCAAAATCCATGATCCAACAAAACAAGGAACAAAACTGCCACGTGAGCCGCACGTGATTCATTAATCAGGTGGCGTTAGCTGAATTAATCTTGGATCTAGGAAGCCTGGAGAGTCTTCCACGTGTAAAATTTGACCTAATTACGGTTGACTCCACTCTATAAAAGGATGTAGTCGTCTCAAGTCGAAGACATTCCAACTTCGAGAGAGGAAAGTCTTATTCCATTCTTGGAGGCTTACTTTCCATCTTTGGAAGCCGAATAAAGGAGGAATGATTGGAGACCTCCAGAAGAATATCAACTACGAATTTCTTCAAGGGAATTAATTTTTTCTTGTAAATTTCTTGTAGTTATGGATGCACATACTCAGATTGTAGTGTGTGTTACCTTGTACTTCATGAACTAAATTTACTTAGGTGTTGGTTAGGATCTATGTAATTGTCGTGCTTCATTCTCTATGCAATTGATATTGATTTGAGCATCTTGATTATTTGTTGTGTCTATTTCTATTTTGTGCCCGCCTGACCAGCCGGTATGAATATCACCTCTTAGTTTCAGGGATGTTTTGAGAGGTGTGTGGTAATTAATCACACTAGACCATTATGTGCTGGTGGACGCCAGTAACTGAGTTAGGGATAACCAGTCACCTAGTGCTTGATCGGTAGCACGTCATTGGAGTTGAAACACATTCCAAAAAATCTAGAGTTTCGAGAGGATTCTGCTGATAAGACTGCAAGAGAATTGCCTAATCAATATTATTGCTAGAGCATCTTTTAAAACAATTACAGAAGTTCTGACCAACGCCTGTTTCCAATATGTCTGCTTTATCCGTTTACATTCTGCTCTGTTATTTCTTTTACGTCAGCATTTTATCAAAATCAATCATTTTAACAAACTTGAAACCATTAAAAAGTTACATAAAATAGGTAGAGTGGAAGCTATTCAAAACCTCGTGGATACGATAAATTACTTATCACTTGCTGCAAACTATGTGCACTTGCATAGTATTCTAGAGAGCATTTTTACCATATTTTTACCCCACTCTAGAAGGCAACACATGTGACAGGCTGGTTAATTGTCCACGTGACCCGTACGTCATGATAAATGAAACAAAATGAAATGAAATGACTATTAGGCCTTTTAGCAGCAACTAACCTCAAGTTATCCCTGTAATGCATGTAAATCTCGTCCTAGTAGCAGTGTTACTTACTGAGTATTTTTAATACTCATTCTTTTCAAAATGTTTCCTTTCAGGTACGAGAAAGGACATTCAAAGCGTGTGACAATTTGCTGCTGACGAGCCATGGAAAATATGTGATCATGACTTCCACGTAATTTTGATTCTCATTTTTCTTTTAGTCAGATTTGTAAATGGTGGTTCTTAAGGGTCTAAATATGTCTATATTGTTTTTAGAAAACCTTTGTTGTAATGAAGTTTTTGCAAGTTTCTTGTTTTATATAGGATACCAGGCTGAAAGGCTTTCTTTCTTTAAAATGTCAAATGTTTTGTGTTAATGTTTACTTTCCAACAATCCTTTTCCTAAAAGTAAGTAGGAATGCATGTGGTAACGTTATAGAAATTACTCATGGGAATTTGGGTCGTTACAGTTGGTATCAGAGCTCTAGGTTTTCGGTTCTATACACTGGTTTACATCGTAAACCTTAAGTATGTCCATGGCTTATCAGCAAGCATCTGGTCATCGCCAGGTATGTCGATGTTTATGTTATGTGAAGAAAGGAAAAAAAAAGGGAGGATTCATGAATGGATTTACGAATGTGATGCTTTGTTAAATGTTTGATGTTATGTATTATTGTGGAAATGAAAGTGTTTAGTGCTTAATGGAAGATTTACCAACATGAAGTATATGCTTAAGTTTGAGATTAGAGTAGTAAGTATGGACAAGGAAAGAAAAGAAAATCTTAAGAGAGTAAAGCTTTTCAAAGGTTACTAAATATCGAAGATGGTGTCTCTTGAGTAAAACTTTGAAGTAGCAATACATCACGACTAATATTGTGGAGTTCAATGTGTTTGGGCGAATTTGTAAAGTCTTTTTGCATTTTTATGAGACACTCCCAAAAGAATGAAAAGTGAAGAGACGCGGTATAAATGATAATGTGAGGAATTCTTTTAGGTTACCAAGCTTTGTTCGTCGGCAAAGAAAGTTAGATAGCTTGAAAAGACATGAGGTTCAAAATGAAAAAAAAAAGTGTTGTGGGTTTGAGTTGAAAAGTTACTTCTCAAGATATTTCAAGCGTTTTCGATATGATTCGTTCCATTGTTATGATGAATGAAACCCCAATTCAGTTGGACCAGGAGAAAATTTTTGGAGTTTAAAAGCAAGGCCACATAATTAAGCAACACTCCCCATAGATTCATTTCAGAACTCTAAATGAAAGATCTATGATAATATTATAAGTGGAGACATGCTTTTTGGTGTTGAAGGTATTTCTCACTCAAAAAGTGAAGGAAGACATCTTAAGTTTGATGACTATATATATATTTGAGAAAAGGAAAAGTAGTATGGAAAAGTTTTGTTATCTTGGGAGACAAAAGAAATTAATATGTTTAGACTTCAAGTGCATGAGTGTTGGGTTCCTAGAGTGAATAAAAATATAGTATAAAATACTCTAGAATTCCTGTGCAAGTATACACAGTCTGCAGCAAATAATATTATCAATCCAAGGTCTGAATGAGCTTCCACTTTATCTATTTTGTGTAACTTTCTAATGGTTTCGAAGATAATAAAAATGATGGGTTTTATAAGAATTATGCTGAAGCAAAATAAATGACAGAACAACGAGTAAACAAATAGATAGACAGATTAAAGATAGACGCTGGTTAGGTTTTAGTGATTGTTCTAAGATATGCTCTAACAATATTATTGATCATGCATTTCCCGCAGTATTATTAGCGGATTCCTCCCGAAACTCCGAATCTTTTGGGATGTGTTTCAACCCCAATGAAGTGCGACCGATCAGGCACTAGGCAACTGGCTATCCCTAGCTCAGTCATTGGCGTTCACCAATACACAATGATCGTAGTGTGGATAATTGCCACACACTCTCTAAATCATCCCTGAAACTAGAGAGAGCTATCCATACCGGCTGGCCAGGAGGGCATAAAATGAGAATAAGCACAACAATTAACCAAAATGCGATAGTCAATTTATTACTAGAGATGAAGCATAATAATCACATTATTCCTAACCAACACCTTAAGCTACTTAGTTCATAATAAGCATAGGAATACGAATTACAATCTGAGTATGCATGTCCATAACCACAAGTTAATAAAGGAAATAAACTCCCTAATCAGCTTGCAGAAGATGGTGTTCTTGATGATCTTCAATCTCCCTATACTATTCGGCTTCCAAGGGAAAACATGGAATGACTTTGACTTCGACGGCTACTTCCTTTTATAGAAGGATGGGAGGCTTGAATTAGGTCAACTAGGACACGTGTAAGGCTCTCCTTGATCCTTTATCACGAAGATAACTCAACAGAAGTCGGTTCATGAAGTTGGCTAACGAGCTGTGATGTGGCAGTTTCTGCTCCCAGTTTTGCTGCAGCATAGAATTTGCTCCCTCCAGTCGCTCAGCAGCATAATCTGTACAAAATAATTTCCAATGCTTCCATTCTTCCAAATGGGTTAAAACATGTATTATCTATCCAAAACCAACCCTAATAAGCATAAAGGACACACAAATCCCTATATAATTGAGGGCTAAATAACTACCTTTTGGGCAGTTATCATACCCCCAAACTTGAACTATTGCGTGTCCCGAGCAATACTAACCAACCTTCCTTCAAGAATTCAGAACATTAGACAAAGAATAGCTTAATCAAACCAGACAGTCCAACACTATCTTTAACCTTCACCTGAGCACTCTGCAAAACCAAGCTCTGCTGCAGCAAAATGATTCCTTCAGCAGGGACAAATAATCACCACTTTCAACTCAATTCTAAGAACTCTCCACAGCTTAGCTCTATAATAAGACATTTCAAAACATATTTTTAAAGGGGTTTATATCATTGTTCATTAGACTTAACGCAGGCTTACAGTCATAAACTCTTAAGCATGGGATGACCCACTTTATGATGCAGTATACCCTTGCCTCAAGCTCATCACCAACTAGGCTCTATACTCATTATAAAGCTAAAAAATCCTTAGTTATTCCATCTCTTGCCCCTCAGAATGGCGACATTTTGTGATGAAGCTCACCTAAGTTCTGGGAGACAGAAAAACTGCTGGATCATCATTCATCCCTCAAAACTTTTGCTCTGTCAAAATTTTCAGCAAAATCTTCAACAAATAATTTTTTTCAGCAAATCATTTCATTATTTTTTTCATATTTCCTAGGTCATCTTTTGACGCGAAGACAACCTGTGGGTATCACAAATGTCCCCGGTTACTCAATAACCTAGCAAATTTGAATTTGAAGGAGAGGAATGCTCGAGCAAAATAATTGGAGTAGCAAAAAGTCCCCCAAACTTGAATTATGCATTGGCCTTAATGAATCATTAATAAAGCAATTATACCCCCAAACTTAAATTTTTCTTTCTGAATTTTTAAACTAAACATGGGACTTAGATTAAGCTTAAAGTGGATCATATCAGTCAATACTACCTTCAAAATCTTCTTGCTGCAGCAAAAGTCCAGGCTAGAAGAAATGCTCAAGCAAAAGGTCTCTGGAGATCAGAATACCTTGATCTAATTAAGCGTAATCAGTCCAAGCTTCAAAAATTCAGAAGAAAATTAGTTAAGTTAGAGTTACTCAATTCTCATGGAACGGAAATATTCAGAAATTCATTAAAAACATTCAGAAATATTACATAGTAGAGATATATTTTTTTCTAAGCAGAAAAATTAAAAAGAACGATAAGCAGTTATAACAGCGAGCAGGGTCACTATGCGCGAGCAAACAAAAATGGAGAAACAAAAGTAATGCTCGCTCCAAGTCATCCCATCAGTCAGTCTTCCTGACCCTGCTCCTCATCAACATCCTTTTCTCGTTCAACAGGCGGGGGTGGTATCCAAAGATTAAACAAATCATCGGGAAACACTGGAAAGGCCTAATATGGTCTTGAGAAATTGGTTTGCAAGGCCCCCCTGAGCGCATCATCTCTCCTTTTAGCATAAGTCCAATAGGTCTGAGCTTGCCTTTCAGCAAATTCTAACCTACTGGTCAACACTGTCAGATGCTCTAGGATCTGATTAATGCCATACACCAGCCCTCCCTGGCGAGCCTCTTGCGTACGCTGAAGCCGCGCCAGATTAGGTGTGTCAATGATTCCCTTATCAGTCATGATCATATCTTCTGGAACCGTGGGCACTCCTGCCCTGCTGCATAACATTGTGATAGTGTTTGGAAAAAACAACTTCCCCACCTTCTTTTTCCAGCAATCAACAATCTCACAAGAAATAATTTTTCCTACATCAATACTCATCGAGCGAAGAATGGCAAAGGCAAGCAATACCCTGCCCCGAGATACTGTGGAGTCGTGTGTTGTCGGCAGCAAGCGTAGCCTGATGAAACCCATCCAAGTGTTGGCTTCACTCTTCAAATAAGCAGCTTGAAACGTATGCTTCCGCGTCTGCGACACCCTCCATTGAGCCCCCTCAATGCCTACCTCCCGGACAGCCGCACTCAGTTGATCACTAGATGGTGCAACCACCATCTCATTAAAAACGGCATGCGGAAAATCCTGGAGATCAAACAATTCATTAATGACCTCAGGACTCCACTGTACAGGCACTCCTCGAATGATAACCTCAAAATCATTCTTAACGTCAAGGTTGGCGTAAAATTCCCGAACAATGTTGGAATTGATAGGTTTCGGTTTCGCACAAAATTGCCTCCATCCGAGGTTCGCTATTCCAGACTCCAAGAACCTGGGCAAATCACTGCCAAATCCTCGTTCGAACAAGAAGTCCCGTTTCAGCACCTCCTGGTATTTAGCTCGAGCAAGATCGTTGACGAAGCGAATGAATGGTGCCCTCGGCTCCTCAATTTCTCCCGATGCTTCGGCAATTCCTTTGCCCCTGCTTTCTCTCTGTTTGTGCAAACGCTCTTCTTCTGCCTTTCTTGCCTCTTCTTCTTTTTCCTTATTCTCAGCTTCCCTTTTTTTTCATCAGAGTCCGACGTCGGAGGTGATGGAGTGTTCCGAATCACCCTCACGCGACCCGCCTTCCTCTTGATGCGGCGGCGTCTGGGCGGTTCAGGTATAATGACTTCAACATGAGCCTCCTGCGCCAGCTCCGGTGTTTTCTCCTTGTTAGGCTCACCTTCAGCCTGCTCTTCAACCTCTGTTTCTTGATTTTTCTCAACAATCTTTTCTTGAACCGTCTCTGGGTTTTGTACTTCAAGTTCTTGAATAATTCCTTCTTCCGCAGTAGTGGCAACAACGTCTGCCACCTCCTGAACTTCTTCCTGTTCTACAGCCCTTTGCTGCCTTCTCCTTTTCTTTGCTTCATTATCCTCCAGCGTTCTTTTCTTTTTGGTTTTCCCTTTTTTCACTTCCGACGTGACCGGCACCTCCTCTTCTTCACTCTCCCTCTCTTTCCTAGCTCTTGTTTTGGCCATAGATAACTCAAAGGGTTTTGCAGAGAATGTAAAGGAGAAAGAAAGAACGTAGATGGCAAGATTGAAACAAGAAGGCGAAGTAGAAAGAAGACTTACCAATGTCTGCAAATAAATAAGGCTCCAGCAATTTGAAATCCTAACCGAAAGGATTTGCTCCGTAATAAATGGTTTTACCGTTCACAATTAAGTTGCAATTCAAATCCCTAACGGTAAAATTGTGGAACGCCAATCATCTATGGGAAATAATGGCATGCTGTCAACGGCTAAACCGTTGGATTGTCCCTACACGACATGTGGCAGCATCCCTGCAATTCATCTGCCATAGAAATTCAAGAATCCCAACGGTAAAAATAATTACTCACATTAAAATCCTTCCTATTCGTGCGGAAAATTTGCTCCAGCATTATCTTTGCTGCAACAATCTTCTGAACCTGCCGAATCTTAGATACGGAATTTAAATTTCAAAATAGGCAAATCAAATCTTTGAAATTCAAATTAAACTTTAACCGATCAAATAAAACTTAATCTTTTATTCTCAAAAGAAGCCGAATAAACAAAACAGAATTCAAATAACTGAAAATAAAAACTAGATCAAATGTAATAAAAATCAAACCAATCAAAAGATAATACAAAGATAAGAAAATCAAATCAAATCAAATTGAAAAATGGAATAGATAAAAACCTAAACTACCAACAATAATAAAAGAATACCCTAAAGATAAAATCTAATAAACCATGCAAAATCAAATCTAACCTATCCGAAATAAAAATCAAATCAGCGAAAAATAAAATCAATACAAATCCTGGGAGCTCAAAATTTTGCTCTGTGAAATGCTCTCGCAAAAGTCCTGCTCTCTCAATCATCAACCAACCTCAGGGAAGGATATTTCGACTGAAACTCCTCACCCCAATAATTTTTCACACGCTGTCCATTCACCTTGAATACTCTCCCATCTTTTTCATCCTGCAAAGTAATTGCTCCATTGGGAAAAACTTCAACCACAATAAATGGTCCTGACCATTTAGATTTCAATTTTCCAGGAAATAGTTTTAATCTAGAATTATAAAGCAAAACTTTCTGACCCTTGACAAATTCTTTAGATTTTATTTTCTTGTCATGCCATAGCTTAGTCTTTTCTTTATACATTTTTGCATTCTCGTAAGAAAATTGACGAAATTCTTCTAACTCATCAAGCTGCAGCATTCTTATTGCTCCTGCGCGACTCAGATCAAAATTTAACTTTTTCAAAGCCCAAAACGTTTTATGCTCAAGCTCTAATGGTAAATGGAAAGCTTTGCCATATACCAACCTATCGGGAGACATACCTAGAGGAGTCTTATAAGCTGTCCTATAAGCCCAAAGAGCCTCATCCAACCTAAAAGACCAATCCTTTCTAGATGGATGGACTACTTTTTCTAGAATTGCTTTAATTTCCCTATTACTAATTTCAGCTTGACCATTCGCTTGTGGGTGATAAGGGGTAGCTATCCTATGCTTAATCCCATACTTAGCTAGAAGCTTAGCTAAGATATTATTAACAAAATGTGTACCCTCATCACTTATTAGAGCTCTAGGTGTCCCGAACCGCGCAAAGATGTGCGATTGGAGAAACCTCGAAACCGTCTTGGCATCACTCTGATGGCATGCAATGGCCTCCACCCACTTGGACACATAATCAACTGCCAATAAGATAAAAACATTGCCATTAGAAGGGGGAAATGGCCCCATAAAGTCAATACCCCATACATCGAATAATTCAACTTCTAAAATGTAAGTAAGAGGCATTTCATCTCTTGGCCCAAAATTTCCTCTCCTTTGGCAAGCATCACATTGCTTGTAGAACCAATGGGCATCCTTGAATAACGTAGGCCAGAAAAATCCGCAATGCAAAATCCTCATAGATGTCCTTTGACCGCTGAAATGGCCTCCATACGGCGAAGAGTGACATTGCTCCAGGATTTCCTTTGCTTCAGCACCTGAAACACACCTACGAATAATACCGTCAAAGCATTGCTTATACATAAATGGCTCATCCCAAAAGAAAAATTTTGCATCATGCTTAAACTTTTTCTTCTGCCTCCAATCCATGTCAATAGGAGTGACTCCCTTTACCAAAAAGTTGGCAATATCAGCATACCAAGGGACATCCCTAACTACCTTTACTTCAACAGCAAAAAGCTGCTCATCTGGAAAAGAATCGGAAATGGCAGATTGCTCCAGCAAAGATGATGATGGATCAAGACGAGATAAATGATCTGCAATGACATTCTCTGATCCCTTCTTGTCCTTTATCTCCAAGTCGAATTCCTGCAGTAATAAAACCCAACGAATTAGTCTAGGCTTTGCATCTTTCTTTGACATTAAATACCTTATTGCTGTATGATCCGTGAACACCGTGACTTTGGATCCAACCAAATATGGCCGGAATTTCTCGAAAGCAAACACAACAGCTAACAACTCCTTTTCAGTAGTTGTGTAGTTGACATGTGCCTCATTTAAAACCTTGCTTGCATAATATATAGGATGAATAAATTTGCCCTGCTTCTGCCCCAGCATCGCACCTACTGCAGCATCACTCGCATCACACATTACCTCAAATGGCAAATTCCAATTAGGTGCGCAGAGAATGGGTGCTGAGATTAAAGCAGCCTTCAATGTTTCAAAAGCCTTCCTACAATCTGCATTAAAGTAAAAAACATGATCAGTGAACAATAAGTTACAAAGAGGTTTACTGATTTTGGAAAAATCCTTTATGAACCTCCTATAAAATCCAGCATGCCCTAAGAAGCTCCGAATTCCCTTCACTGAATTCGGTGATTCTAATCTTTCAATTACCTCAACTTTTGCTCTATCAACTTCTAGACCATTCTTAGAAATCCTATGACCTAACACTATGCCCTCCTTCACCATGAAGTGGCATTTCTCCCAATTGAGAACTACATGGGTATCCTCACATCTTTTTAATACCTTTCCTAAATTATCTAAAAAACTCTGAAAAGACCCTCCAAAAACTGAAAAATCGTCCATAAAGACCTCAACAGTGGACTCAATCATATCAGAAAAAATTGCTAACATACACCGCTGAAATGTTGCTGGAGCATTGCAAAGGCCAAAAGGCATTCTCCTAAAAGCGAATGTCCCATAAGGACAGGTGAAAGTGGTTTTCTCCTGATCCTCAGGAGCAATAGTAATCTGGTTATACCCAGAATAACCATCCAAGAAACAGTAGTAGGCCTGACCAGCCAATCGATCCAACATCTGGTCAATAAATGGCAGAGGGAAACGATCCTTTCGGGTAGCTTTATTAAGCCTTCTGTAATCCATGCAAACCCTCCAGCCAGTTACTGTTGTTGTGGGGATCAACTCATTATTTTTATTGCTCACCACAGTGACACCTCCTTTCGTAGGAACACATTGGACAGGGCTCACCCAATTGCTGTCTGCAATCGGATAAATGATGCCAACATCCAACCATTTAATCACCTCCTTTTTAAAAACCTCTTTCATTGCAGGGTTAAGCCTTCTTTGTTGCTCAATACTCCTAAAGGATCCCTCCTCTGGAGTGATTTGTTGCATACAAAAAGATGGGCTAATTCCCTGAATATCAGCCAATGTCCAACCTATAGCTTTGTGGTATTGCTGCAACAATTTTATTAAGGCCTCTTCATGCTCCGACATTAAATCTGATGCAACAATAATGGGCAACGTCTCACTTTCCCCAAGATACACATACTTTAGATGATCCGGTAAAGGTTTCAAATCTAAAGTGGGTGCCTCAATTAGGGATGGCTGTGGAGCCTTTCTTTGATCTAAATCTAAAGACTCAAAAATATCCTCACATCTAAACAATTCTTTTTATTTTTTTCTATCTAAAGAACAAAATTCAAAATCTTCTACACTGACCTCTCCATGCTTTTCCGAATGCTTATCAGCCGAATCCTGTATTGCTGTCTCAATAACTGTGCTCTCCAGAATCCTGATGAAGGAGCAATCCTCCATTTCGTCTGGATATTTCATGGCTTTAAACACATTAAATTTTACTTTCTCATTACAGACTCTCATTGTTAATTCTCCTTTTTGAACATCTATTAATGCCCTACCAGTAGCAAAAAATGGACGACCTAGAATAATTGGGACATCTTTATCAACCTCATAGTCTAAAATAATAAAATCAACAGGAAATATGAACTTATCAACTTTTACTAGGACATCCGCAATTTTACCCTCTGGATATGTGATATACCTATCAGCTAGTTGGAGAGTAACTGTGGTAGGCCTAGCTTCACCAATACCTAGCTTTCGATAGACCGAAAGAGGCATAAGGTTAATGCTTGCGCCTAAATCACAGAGTGCTCTACCTAATTCTTTTCCACCTATAGTCACAGGTATAGTAAATGACCCTGGATCCTTAGCCTTGGGGGGTAGCCCATTCTTAAGAATAGCACTACACTCCTCAGTAAGAGATACAGTTTCAAACTCACCTAACCTTTTCTTTTTAGTCAAAATATCCTTAAGAAATTTAGCATAATTAGGCATTTGCTCTATAGCTTCTACTAAAGGGATATTTATATGCAACTGCTTAACAATCTCTAAAAACTTTTTAAATTTACCATCCTGATTCTTAGGCTTTTGCCTTTGTGGAAAAGGTAGAGGTGGTACATAAGGCGGGGGCGGTACATATGGTGGTTCTACATCTGGCACAGAACCAGATGCTCCAGCATTCTCTTTGCTGCCTCCAGCACCCTGACCAGACTCCAACTCTTTCTCGACAACAACATTATTATCACTATTACTTTTTAAATCCTGGGTCTTTCTAGACTCTTCTAGTGGCTTACCACTCCTAAGAGTTACTGCCTTTACCTGCTCCTTACCTTACCTTCGAGGGTGTTCAGTATCTGATGGAAGTTTCCCTTGAGGTCTTACCTTCAGCTCATTAGCTAGCTGACCCACTTGCAATTCCAGGGCCCTCATCGAAGCTTGATTACTTTGAATTGCGGCGTCTGTGCGAGCCATAAATTCTTTCATCATTGCTTCGAGAGAATTTCCCGAATTTTGCTGGGGCAAAGCCGGCTTATTTTGCTGGGGCATTACCTGCGCTTTAGCAAATCCCGGCTGGTTCATCTTCTGTTGCGCTTGTACGTTATTTCCTTGACCTCCCCATGAGAAGTTGGGGTGGTTGCGCCAACCTGGATTATAGAAGTTAGAATAAGGGTTGTTCCTCTGATTACCTACAAAAAACACAGACGCTGGATTGCTGGGGCAAAACTCGTAGTTGTGGTCTTCACCGCAATAGACACATGCTTCGTCCTTGACTTGGTTCACCACTGCTGCAGGCTCCATAGCTGGTGGCTGTTGATGACTAATCACTGTCACATTCTTAAGAGCGTTAGCAATCATTGCAAGATCAGCCCTAATGGTGGACACACCATCAACCATTAATACACTCTTAACCTTTTTATTTGTGCCTCTAACATCCGACCACTGACAACTATTAATAGATATTCTTTCTAAAATTTCATAGGCTTCATCAAAAGTTTTTGCCAAAAGGGCCCCTCCAGCCGAAGCATCGACCATACCTTGGGTTACTCCATTTAAACCATTGTAAAATGTTTCTATTTGAATACAATGAGGTAACCCATGGTGGGGACACTTTCGTAAAAGCTCCTTAAACCTCTCCCAAGCCTCACTAAAAGTCTCATCCTCAAGTTGCCTAAACCCTACTATTTCACTCCTTAATTTAGCATTTCTATTAGGTGGGAAATATTTACTCAAAAATTTTTCAGCTAACTCATCCCACGTCCTAATTGATCCTGGAGCAAAAGAGTTTAACCATGACTTTGCTCCATCTCTAAGAGAATACGGGAACAAAGTTAATCTAAGAGCATCTCTAGGCACTCCTTGAATTACAAAAGAATCAATAACTCCTAGAAAAGACTTAAGATGTAAATGAGGGTCTTCAGATGACAAACCATGGAATTGCCCCACGGTTTGCAACATCTAAATCATTACCGGTTTCATTTCAAAATTTGCCGCTTGGATTTAGGGACGTGCAATCCCTGGATTCAACTCATTAAACATCGGGACAACATACGCTCAAATGGCTTTGGTCCTATCGTTCGCTATCAAGATAGGATTCTCAGCCTGATTATTTCGCTGCTCATTTTGCTCAAACAGTGGGTTTTGCTGCAGCAACGGATTCTGCTGAGGGTTTGCTGCTGCTGGACCTTCAGGAACCTGCGGAAGTTGTGGGGCGTTCTCCATCTGGTTTCTGTGCTGCTCCCTCCTTCTGTTCCTAAATGTTCTCTCAATTTCTGGATCAAGCTCAAACTGTACCCCAGGCGGATCGCTCATGCACCAAAATCACACCTGCAAAAACAAAAGAAACAATCAAAAAGTTCTAGCACCAAACCACTAAAACACATACACAAAACAGATCAGATAAAAACTTATTCAAGTCCCCGGCAACGACGCCAAAAACTTGTTGGGTTCCTAGAGTGAATAAAAATATAGTATAAAATACTCTAGAATTCCTGTGCAGGTATACACAGTCTGCAGCAAGTAATATTATCAATCCAAGGTCTGAATGAGCTTCCACTTTATCTATTTTGTGTAACTTTCTAATGGTTTCGAAGATAATAAAAATGATGGGTTTTATAAGAATTATGCTGAAGCAAAATAAATGACAGAACAACGAGTAAACAAATAGATAGATAGATTAAAGACAGGCGCTGGTTAGGTTTTAGTGATTGTTCTAAGATATGCTCTAGCAATATTATTGATCATGCATTTCCCGAAGTATTATTAGCGGATTCCTCCCGAAACTCCGAATCTTTTGGGATGTGTTTCAACCCCAATGAAGTGCGACCGATCAGGCACTAGGCAACTGGCTATCCCTAGCTCAGTCAGTGGCGGCGTTCACCAATACACAATGATCGTAGTGTGGATAATTGCCACACACTCTCTAAATCATCCCTGAAACTAGAGAGAGCTATCCATACCAGCTGGCCAGGCGGGCATAAAATGAGAATAAGCACAACAATTAACCAAAATGCGATAGTCAATTTATTACTAGAGATGAAGCACAGTAATCACATTATTCCTAACCAACACCTTAAGCTACTTAGTTCATAATAAGCATAGGAATACGAATTACAATCTGAGTATGCATGTCCATAACCACAAGTTAATAAAGGAAATAAACTCCCTAATCAGCTTGCGGAAGATGGTGTTCTTGATGATCTTCAATCTCCCTATACTATTCGGCTTCCAAGGGAAAACATGGAATGACTTTGACTTCGACGGCTACTTCCTTTTATAGAAGGATGGGAGGCTTGAATTAGGTCAACTAGGACACGTGTAAGGCTCTCCTTGATCCTTTATCACGAAAATAACTCAACAGAAGTCGGTTCATGAAGTTGGCTAACGAGTTGTGATGTGGCAGTTTCTGCTCCCAGTTTTGCTGCAGCATAGAATTTGCTTTCTCCAGTCGCTCAGCAGCATAATCTGTACAAAATAATTTCCAATGCTTCCATTCTTCCAAATGGGTTAAAACATGTAATATCTATCCAAAACCAACCCTAATAAGCATAAAGGACACACAAATCCCTATATAATTGAGGCCTAAATAACTACCTTTTGGGCTGTTATCAATGAGTATGGCTTGATTTTTATTATGTGACTTGTGTTTAGAAGTCCTTAAAATAGGTACAAGAAATCTTGTTACTATTAGAAAGTTAGAACCCTTGTGTGTTTAGATTGAAATCAATTGTATAAGAGACGTTGGATATGAAACTCATCGTTAGTTTGAGAATTTTCTTCCAAAGAAAAAACAAATGAATAAGCCAGAACAAGCTAGATATTTGAAGAGTTCTTTGACAAGCATCGGTCTTAAATTTTCATAGGAGTTCGAGGAAAGAACTTTTAATAGGTGCAGCTATTAGCAACAGTTGTGAAAGAACTATTGAAAGGAAACTTTTAGGCTTTATTAATGAAATTGTAGATTGTTGGGCTTGCTGTTGAAGTGTGAGAGAGTTTGACTTTGGAATGAAACAAGTGCAAGAAACTAATGAAGCCATCCATGTGATTGGGATGAGAAATTAAGTCGGCTTGAAATGAATGAAACATATCTGCTAGTATTAGATAAAGTGGGTTGGACTTTCCAAGTTTACCATCGGCATGAGAGGTAGACCTCATTAAAGAGTCTGAGTTGGGAACAACTCTCGTTCCTAAAACTTGATACAAGGTGGCTTCAATAGAGTCGAGGAAGCCCAAATCATAAATATAGGAATGACAAGAAAAGAATTTCATAAGACCTAGTATTTCGCCTAGGGTGAATAGTTTTGTTCATAAGAAGGAAGATGGGTCCATTGTGGCTATGCTTCGATTGACAAGAGTTTAATAAATCACAGTAATGAACAAGTATTCTCTCCTCGCATGAATAATCTTTTGATCAACTTCAAGGAGCAAAGGTTTCCTAAAAGGCAAGTTTATATTCGAGATACCATCAGTTGTGAATTGAGAAGGTTAGTATATTCAAAAGAGGACCTACAGAACCAAGTATAGCCATTATGAGTCTCTGGTGATGTCTTTTGGGCTCATGAATGCTCTTGCAACTTTCACAGATCTCATGAATTGGGTCATCAAGGATTTTATAGACTTGGTCATCATTGTGTTTATAGACAACCTATTTGGTTTATACCAAGCCTAAGGAGCAACATGAGGAGTATCTGACTTATGAGAGTTTTGACGATTTTGAGAAGTAGCGAGCTACATGCCAAACATTCTAAGTACGAGTTGCAATTGGAAAAATTTTCCTTCTCAAGCACGTGGCTATCAAGGGTAATACTGTGATGGGTAAATTCCCATGAAAAATGGGCAACGTTCGAATGAATCTTTCTATTAATAGATCTCTTTTTGTTTCTCAATTTTCAGAGAATGTGTGTTGTACTATCGTAAGTTCTCTGTTTTGAATACAATGGACCGTTTAAAATTGGAGGAGTTTGTAGTTGGCCTACACTTATCATAGTGGCAGAGATTTGCAGTTTTTTTAGTCTAGCAAGTTACTATGGGAAGTTTGTTGAGAACGTTTCAAGCTCTGAACCCAGTTGACCCACAAAAAGCACCACTTTCACTTTAGGTGAAAAATGCGAAAGAGCTTCAAACACTCACCAGTCATAAGAATATGAAACACTTCTTCACATATGAAGAATTCAACATAAGACAAGGAGAATATGGTGGTTGATGCACTAGTATAGATAGCGACAAGTATGATACTCTTGGTGTCATTACATTGTCCATTGCCAGGAAAGTTGGATGGCCTAGAAATCAAGTTGGCAACGGAGGATGCCCCTACATGGTTGACTCAACTTTCAATGGTGCCTGGTTTAAAATAACAGATTATTGACGTTTAACAAGAGGGTCTAGAATGATTGCTGTCTTAGTGAGATAAACTAAGAAGGTTTTACCCTCACTCATGATTTAGTTTGGTTGCACCAAGGGAGATTATGTGTTCCAACATATTATCCTTTCAAGAAAGAGTTGTTAGAAAATACACAAAACACTTGTCTTAGTAATTTTTGTAGTACCAAGATGCATAAGAGTTTAAAATGAAAATGTTGTTGTGAACTTCACTAAATGGCTACCAGGGACATTGGAAAGTTGCATAGCAATTTGGATAGTTGTGTATCATCTAACAAGTTTGCACACTTCTTCCCTTGTAAGATCATCCCTCGTGTAGAAAGCGAACATAGCTTAGATGTCAATGACAAGTATATCCTTAACTAAGAGGTTAGAGGTTTGAGTTCCTCTCAAACAACAATTTTGCAAGTGAATTAAGTTTTTCTTGACGCTTGGTGGTGAGGAAAATGAGGCTCGAGGAGGAGACCATGAGCTAATAGTTGTTTTTAGTTTTTAGTAGTTGAGTTGGTGTGTTCTCTAGCTGGCTAATGCATTTCATTCTGTCAATCAGTTATTTGATGTTGAGTAGAGATTTGTGGTTGTTTGGTTGTGCTTTACTGTAGAGTTTTGCATTGAGGTTTATTAGTCTTGTCATGTGCATTGGGATGTTCTTGATTGTGTAATGAAGTAGAATGCCTTCCTCTTAGGTGTTGTGGCCTTATCGACTTAATCAGGTTATGTTTGACGCGAGGTCTAACTCGTCCTTATTATTTAGAAGTTTGGATATGTGATGTTGTTCACAATTGGTATGGATCAATCTGGTTATAGAAGTGTGTTAATCTTGTGCATCAGGTACAAAATAAAATTTGGTAGTTATTTTAGTTACGTCATTATGCTGCCGAAATTTTTCAGGACGTTACATGGTTCATGTATCATTGCTAAGAAAGTGTAGCGAGAACCCTTCCAATATATCAGATCTAGAAATTTCAACAACATGAGAATTTGGTATGAGGGAAAAAATGTTAGGATTATGGCTTAAGGAACTATTCTGTTGAGGATCAAATACTTCATTTGGTAAAAGTATTATAATGGAATTAAAGGACAAAAGCAGTGGCTTGAGAGACAGAAGGTGAAATGAGGGCTAGTACCAAGACTTGTTTGAGGACTAGCTGCTTTTGAGGACGAAAGCTCTTTTAAGGGTAGTTGATAGCGAGCAGAAATGTCTCTATTTTAGTCTCAATTTATTAAGCTTTTGGGTGCGTTAATCGTGTTTTTAATGAATATATTTAATGAATTTTGTTATTTGGTCCTTAGGAGCTAAGTTGGTGATTTTTGGAGAAAAAGAGCCAAAATTGAAGCAATTAAAAGCCCAAATCCTAGCTTGATGAAATTGGAAGCCCAAAGAAGCCAACTATAAAGAAAAGACCAAGAGGAATGAAGAAGAAGGCCCAAAAATAAGCCCAAAAGGAAGCTGAAAAATTTGGAAATTTGGACAGCGTCGAGACGCTAAGTAAGGCAGCGTCGCGACGCTGCCGTTTCTTGTTGCCCAAGCCGCGTGCGCAGTAGCGTCGCGGCGCTTAGCAAGGCAGCGTCGCAACGCTACCCCTATTCCAGGCCTATAAAAAGGCACCCTTGGGTGCCTCATTCCTCATCAATCAAATCATTCTTCAATCCTTTCTTTGGTTCCTTTGGAGCCTCTCTCAAGGCTTTCTAGCCTTTTTGAGAGAATTCTTTAGTGGGAAAATTTTGGGAATTTTGGGGAGCATCTTAGAGGCTCAAGGAGTAGTCAGCGGGGCTCCAAGCGTCAGCGAGGGGTTTTTCGACGGTCAATTCCTTTCCTTTTATGCTCTTTAATATGCTTTCCTTTGTAATTATTGTGGATATTATGTGTAGCTAAACCCCAATTTGGGGTCTTGAAATGAAATGATAGTCCAAATATTGTTATAATTCCTTGTCTCTTGCCCATGTCCTAATTATTTGTATGGATGTGCTTAATGCCTTACTCAATCTGGCCAATTGTTTAATGATTCCATTCTTAATGGAAACTCGACGGAGAGAAATTAGGATAGATCATAATCCATGCAACTGGTTTAATTGCCCGTTGTGACACCGGGATTAGTTGATTAAACTTAGATTCCTAAAATGAATCAGAGCGTAATAATTAATGATTTTTAATAGCGCTAAGGACACTTAGGTTGTTAAAATGAATTAATTACAATTAGGGGAAACCGACAGGAGAACCTATGTGATTAACGGAGATTCTAGGATTATAATTAGTTGGGCAGTGAGATAGGATAATTATAGCAATTATTTAGCTAATCATTGATTTTCAAGACCCCTCTTCCCATTTAAAGAAAACTCTTTCTCCACATTTTATTTTCGATTGATCAATTTATTTTTGTTAATTGTCTTGAATTTAAATCCTTTTTATTGCATGAAGTGGTCCCTAAATATTATTTCGCCTAAGTATTTTCAGTGCTCAAGAAAATTTTAATTATTTGCTTAAGTTTCGCTTCGCGTCCCTGTGGATTCGATACTCGGTATTACTACCGTTTTATATTACTTGACACGATCCGTGCACTTGCGGATAATCGTATCAACACACACGAACAAGTTTTTGGCGTCGTTGCCGGGGAGGCTGTATTTTTAAGCAAAAATTAATTTTTCTTGACATCGAAAGGAAAAGGATAAATTGTAATTTAGGTGTAAATACTTTTCTTTCATCATTTTGTGAATATTATTTTATTTTCATTTTTTTTGGTTCTTTTTGTTGTCTGGGAGCATTGTATGCGAAGAAACAAGGTGGTTGATTTGTTTCCGCTAGATCTTGAGATTAACAGGACTCTTAAATCCATTAAAAGGGAAAAAAGATTAGCAGAAGCGATGGCCCACCAAGAAGAAGCTCCCAAGGCAATTAGAAATTTTCTGCAGCCAGTTCTTCCTACCGAGAATTCTGGAATTGTCTACGCCCCTATCCAAGCTACAAATTTTGAGCTAAAAACAGGGTTGATTCAGATGGCACGCGATAACTCGTTCAAGGGACATCCTTCCGAGGACCCCCACTCTCATCTGCGATCATTCCTAGAAATATGTGGGACGGTAAAGATGAACGGAGTTCCGGCCGACGCAATCAGATTCAGGCTGTTTCCATTTTCTCTACAGGATAAAGCAAAAGATTGGCTCGAATCAGTCGAGACGGGCAGCATCAGTACTTGGGACGAGCTTGCCCAGGCTTTTCTGACAAAATTTTTTCCACCGGCTAAGACTACCAAACTCCGTACTGAAATTGGAACATTCAGGCAGCTTGACGAGGAGCAGTTGTACGAAGCGTGGGAAAGATATAAGGAAATGCTTAGGCGATGCCCCCAACACGGATATCCTGATTGGCTTCAGGTACAGTTATTTTACAATGGATTAAACCCCTCCACAAAGACAGTCCTAGACACATCAGCAGGAGGGAGTTTTCTTTCAAAAACAGTGACAGAAGCCAAAGATCTGCTTGAGGAAATGGCGGCAACAAGTTATCAATGGCCGACGGAGAGAGGAACAATTACAAAGAAGGCTGGATTATATGAATTGGATGAGTCAAGTTCACTGAAAGCGCAACTAGCATCTCTGACCAATGCACTAAACAAATTGACGTCATCTGAGGTGGTTAAGTCCATTTCCACCTTAGCTGAAGGACATTCAAAGAAGGAAGGTCAAGATATGGAAGAAGTTCAATATATAGGAAATAGACCATATGCTCAAGGAGTACCAAACTTCTACCACCCCAGTCTGCGCAATCACGAGAACTTCTCATATGCGAATACGAAGAATGTTTTGCAGCCACCCCCAGGTTTTGCATCATCTAGTGCTCCTGAAAAGAAAAATAACCTGGAGGAGATGGTGGCTTTATTCATCAAGGAACAAAGAATATTGAATGTGAATCTCCAGACATCAGTAAACAACCACGACGCAGCTCTAAAGAATATGGAAATGCAGATAGGGCAGATCGCTTCAGCAGTAAATGCCCTTCAAAAGGGAAAATTTCCAAGTGATACTGAGCCTAACCCGAAAGAGCAGTGTAAGATGGTGGTTCTGAGAAGTGGCAGAAGACTGGAGGACAGTTCAGAGAAGAAAAAGGAAGAAGAAAAGAGAAGGGATGAAGATGAAAGGGCTGAGGCACAAAAAGCCTCCTCTGAAAGTTTCCAACATCCTCCCAACTCTATTGAGTTAAAATGTGATTTTTCTAACAGCTTTGCAGGTAGAAAAGAAGATGAGAGGCAGAATGACAATAAGAAGCTGACTGAGGAAGAAGTGGTTCCATGCAACCACCATGACAGAGGTTCGCATATTAGCCCGCCCAAGCAGAGGGGCGAATGTCCAACCTTTGATTTCAGGGAGTTACCTTTTCCTCAAAGATTTAAAAATGTCAAATTAGATGAACAATTTCAAAAATTTCTAGAAATGTTTAAAAAGTTGTCTGTGAATATTCCATTGGTAGAAGCTTTGTATAATATGCCAAATTATGGAAAATTCATGAAGGAAATGCTTTCTAAAAAGAAAAGTTTGAAAAAAGAGGTTTTTAATTTATCTGAGAGTAGCAGTACCATTATTTCGGGTAGGATACCCTCTAAGCAGAAAGATCCAGGGAGTTTTACTGTTCCCTGCACCATAGGAGAAGTATCCTTTGATAGGGCTTTATGTGATTTAGGAGCAAGTATAAATTTGATGCCCTACTCTGTGTACAGGAAGATTGGTTTATCAGGTATGACAGACACCGACGTCACTCTCCAGCTTGCTGACAGATCGATTACCCACCCGATGGGTGTTGTGGAGGACGTGTTGGTGAAAGTCAACAAATTCATCTTCCCTGTAGATTTCGTGGTACTGGACATGAAGGAGGACAAATAAGTGCCAATTATCTTAGGCAGACCTTTCCTAGCCACTGGCAAGGCTGAGATCAGCGTGCATACAGATAAACTTACCTTGAACATTGATGATGAAAAAGTCGTGTTTAGTATTTTTGGCCAAGATGAATCTGTTTGTAGTTTGCATACATGTTTTTCTGTTGGGCCTGAATACTTGACTGATGACGATGAAGAGGTAGACTATAATCTTGGCCCAGGCTTAGGAGAAATGCTTATTGATAATGTGAATTTTGATCATGATGCATATATGGATAACCCTATGTTTGAAAATGATCTGGATCTGCCTGACTTTGAAAATGAATTAGACTTGCCTGCTCGTGATAATGAAAGATCTGCAGTTGATGATTTACCTTCCTTTGAAAATGAATTAGATTTGCCCGAAATGGATAATTTTGATGATGATATTGAATTTCCTGACATTGAGCATGAACATAAAAGGCATAAAAAAGATTGCTCGATAGATGATTTTGAGTCTGACCATGATTACAGTGAATCTATTGAGTCTGATCTTGACATTCCTGAATGCATGAATCCTGACAATGTGAATACTTTTTTTTTCATGTCCTGATGATGTTTATAGCATAGAATCTGACCCAGAAGAACTTGAATCTGTGCATAGTATAGAATCTGATCCTGAAATTCTTGAATTCTTTAACTCTTCTAATGATGAGTCAAATGACAGCTTAGTTGAATCATTTTTTAATTCTGAGTCTAAAGGATCTGCTGAACATGTAGATATTTTTTTCCGATGAATGGACTGGCATGATTGATAGGCCATCTCTAGATCCTAGACCAGTAGATATTATAACGCTTGATGAATCTGTTAACAACTGTTTTGAGAATAGAGATTTGGAAAAGAGATTTGATGTAGCTGATTATTTTCTGAAATGTTATTATGAGAATCTCTTTAGTGAAGATGGGCCAGGGGAAAGTTTTTTTTCTCCCCTGTTTGTAGTATGCAATTCGGTGCGTGATTTCTTGCAGGGCCCGGAGGATGATGAAAATTTTTATTTTGAGCCTCCGTAAGCGTGCCGAGCCTAGTCTAGCTAAAGACGTTAAAGAAAGCGCTGCTTGGGAGGCAACCCAAGGATTAAAGTCTAGTTAGTTGTTTTTGCGATAAATAATTTTCTTTGCTCCGTGATCCAATTTTGTTTTGCAGGATCACCTTAGCAAATCCCAAAATTCCACATTTCCCATTTTTCATGGATTCAAAGGAAGAGGATGAAGCGCTCCTAGCTCAGGGAAGTCTCAGTATCTCTCTTTATGCTTTTCTGTTTTAAAACATTGGGGACAATGTTTAGTTTAAGTTTGGGGGAGAGGCTTCCGCTGTGTTGAGCATATTTAAATTCTGTTGGATGCATGAATAGATAGCCATGATAGCCAAGGATGTGATTTTTGAAATTTTGGGAGAAAATGGTTTATATGTTGTGGAATCTGGGAGCACGGCAGAAATTGTGAAATTTTAAAATTTTTTTATACTTAGTTTTGATGTCTAAAGCATGCAATAGTCTTATCTAATGACGTCTTTGAAAATCTAGATTCTTATTATGGTTTTTAAAGTTGTCACCCCGATAGGCTTAGTTTCTAATATTAGGAAGTTCATGCTTGATTGCTCTAAAGAACTAGGTAGGAAAAAATGCTATGCCTGCTGAGAGAAAACCAAAAGCAACAAAAGAAAATGAGAAAAAAGAAAATATGTTGAAAAAGAATTTATTATTTTTGCTTGCTCAAAAGAAAAAGCCTAGGGGTAAAAAAAGCTACCTGCGGTGTGATCAGTTAGGTCAACCAGAGAATAAAATTCGGGTTAAGGGTCCCTGCACCGTAGTGTGAAAGCTAGTACCATTAGATATCAAAATGCAAGTTTGGGGGAGGAGCAAAAGAAAAAGAAAAGAAAAAGAAGAGAAAAAGAAAAATCATGTGAGAAGCCTGCTCCCCCATGAAAAAGAAAAAAGATGACAGGCACCCTAGTTTCTTTTTTTTGCATGATAGAAGGACTCCGAAGTATTAGGGGCTCTTAGCCAGTGTAGGGGGAAAACAAATGGAGAAAGCCATAAGACTAATCTAGGTTAGTAAAAGAATCAATAGATAAGTCTTGAGCATGCTATTCATTAATCTTAAGTTCAAACTAGTTTAAGATTTCTTCAAGAGTGTGCGGTGCTTGCTTATTCCACTTGCATGTTTTCCATTCGATCCTAAGAATTCCAAAATCATTGAGGGTTGAGCGATTCTATTTCATGCATCTTTAGAATTTATTTTGCTCGGGACTAGCAAAAGCTTAAGTTTGGGGGTGTGATAGCGAGCAGAAATGTCGCTATTTTAGTCTCAATTTATTAAGCTTTTGGGTGCGTTAATCGTGTTTTTAATGAATATATTTAATGAATTTTGTTATTTGGTCCTTAGGAGCTAAGTTGGTGATTTTTGGAGAAAAAGAGCCAAAATTGAAGCAATTAAAAGCCCAAATCCTAGCTTGATGTAATTGGAAGCCCAAAGAAGCCAACTATAAAGAAAAGACCAAGAGGAATGAAGAAGAAGGCCAAAAAATCAGCCCAAAAGGAAGCTGAAAAATCTTGAAATTTGGACAGCGTCGAGACGCTAAGTAAGGCAGCGTCGCGACGCTGCACTTTCTTGTTGCCCAAGCCGCGTGCGCAGCAGCGTCGCGACGCTTAGCAAGGCAGCGCCGCGACGCTACCCCTATTCCAGGCCTATAAAAAGGCACCCTTGGGTGCCTCCTTCCTCATCAATCAAATCATTCTTCAATCCTTTCTTTGGCTCCTTTGGAGCCTCTCTCAAGGCTTTCTAGCCTTTTTGAGAGAATTCTTTAGTGGGAAAATTTTGGGAATTTTGGGGAGCATCTTAGAGGCTCAAGGAGTAGTCAGCGGGGCTCCAAGCGTCAGCGAGGGGTTTTTCGACGGTCAATTCCTTTCCTTTTATGCTCTTTAATATGCTTTCCCTTGTAATTATTGTGGATATTATGTGTAGCTAAACCCCAATTTGGGGTCTTGAAATGAAATGATAGTCCAAATATTGTTATAATTCCTTGTCTCTTGCCCATGTCCTAATTATTTGTATGGATGTGCTTAATGCTTTACTCAATCTGGCCAATTGTGTAATGATTCGATTCTTAATGGAAACTCGACGGAGAGAAATTAGGATAGATCATAATCCATGCAACTGGTTTAATTGCCCGTTGTGACACCGGGATTAGTTGATTAAACTTAGATACCTAAAATGAATCAGAGCGTAATAATTAATGATTTTTAATAGCGCTAAGGACACTTAGGTTGTTAAAATGAATTAATTACAATTATGGGAAACCGACAGGAGAACCTATGTGATTAACGGAGATTCTAGGATTATAATTAGTTGGGCAGTGAGATAGGATAATTATAGCAATTATTTAGCTAATCATTGATTTTCAAGACCCCTCTTCCCATTTAAAGAAAACTCTTTCTCCACATTTTATTTTCGATTGATCAATTTATTTTTGTTAATTGTCTTGAATTTAAATCCTTTTTATTGCATGAAGTGGTCCCTAAATATTATTTCGCCTAAGTATTTTCAGTGCTCAAGAAAATTTTAATTATTTGCTTAAGTTTCGCTTCGCCTCCCTGTGGATTCGATACTCGGTATTACTACCGTTTTATATTACTTGTCACGATCCGTGCGCTTGCGGATAATTGTATCAACACACACAAACAGTAGTCTGATGTAAAAACCCTTATTTAGAGAAAAAAAGTAAAGAAAAGAAAAAGGGAAATCATTTTTTTAAAAAAAACCATCAAAACTCTCTCTCAATACCCTCATCATTCTCCTCTCTCTCGACAAAAAAAGCAACAGCCACCGCCCTCTCTCCATCTCTCTCGCCCGCCACTCACGAACTGCACGTCGTCATCTGAAGCCACCACTTGTTGTCGCATGAACCTGCCGCTCACAAACTGCAAGTCTTCGTCTGAAGCAAACGCCTGTTGTCACACGAACCCGGTGCCCAGATCCATCGCCAAGCCACGTCGCGTCGCTCCGCCGTCGTCCCTAGGTTCGCAACGCCTCTCCTCTATTTACTCTCATTCTCTTCAGTCGTCGCCTCCTCCACGCCAACGCCGCTACTCTCTCTATAAGATCCTTCTCCCTCTTCACGTTTCGGTGACTGGCACGACAGGCGGCAACATTCTTCCTCAAATTTTGACAATCCAACAACCTTTTTGGGTTGTTTTTAGCATTTTTCGGCGAGCTTCAACAATAGGTAAGTGAATTAAGTCTATTTTTGGTTGTTTAAAACGATTTAGAGAAATACCCATTGAGTTTGGTTAATGATTTTGATGTACCCATAGTGATAAGAGGTTGAATTTTCGAATTAAAGTGAAATTGGAAGCTCGGACAACAAGCATTGATCTTTTTTTGGTGAGATTCGACCTCCATATTTTAAATTGGATCTAAAGAAAATTATTAGAATTCGATGCCTCTAATTTTAAGACCTTTCTTGTGATTTTAGATTTGAGTTGCCTGTGGCGTGAGCGGCGTCGCATTGAATTAGTTGGTTTGCGCTTAAATCAAGTATCTTTTTCACTAATGTAAGTAACCTTACTACTTGAATAGTCTTGACTAGGTTGGGAGTACTTATACAAATTATTGTTTTTATGTATGGTTTTATTGTTTTTATGTATGGTTTAAGTTATGGGATGTTGGATTATGTGTGTTCTGGTGTTACTAAGCATCCTGATTATATGCATTTGTCTGAAGGACATACTCTGAATATAGTGTAGGCTCGAGTGGGTTGTTCTTGTTGGACTAAGCGTTGTGTAGTAGTTCCCTAGTTAACTAAAAACGTGTGTGGTCTGTAGATGAGGCACCTAGTTGCTTGAATTGCATTAAGATAGGTTATGTTGGCAAAAGGGACCTAATACGAAATGAGGATAACTTACTTATCCCAGTAGGGATTGACAATTAAACGCCAATGATTGAGATGTTGATTAATTCCCGGTTAATGAATTCTTTATTTAATTAACCACCAATTAAATAACACATATTTAATTTCCGGCCTTGAATTAATTAATTCGCCCAAATAGATTTTAGGCCTTAAATTAATTAATTCATTATTTGAACTCTTTCAAACTTCCATAAATTTATATTTGAATTTCTTCAAATATTAATTTCTCTCACATTAATATATCAATATATATTATGTTTGTTTCCCTTAGTAAATTGAACATTTTCAATTTACATTTATTACTTAGTTGCCTCAAATTACTTTATGAGCTACCAGTGGGACCTAATGGACCTGCAGATCAGAAGCTCCAACGATGTGAGATTAATTGGTCAAACTCATTAACCACATTAATCAATATTCGTTAACTGTGTGTTCATTCCACTATAGACTCACAGTTGCACTCTTCTCACTGTAGACATATTTTCTGTGTCCACAGATATAGACCAATACGACTAGTTAGTCCTTCACGAGTGTTCGTAACACCAGCTGGTTCAAATTACCGTTTTACCCCTAGGTTACCTCTATTTCCTTAAGTACCAGTTTTCCTCTAATGAACAACCTGTTTGTGGTCCAACCATCAAACAGAAAACCCTCTCGTGCCATTGAGAGGGTAGGACCCTTTCTTCAAGACTCGGAGTAACCACTTAAGGGAAACTCATCTGCTTCCCTAAATTCGGGAAGGAGTGAATTCCATCTTGCATGATTATGTTCCCAACTCCCCATTCGGTCTTGTCCCAAAAATGGTAGGCTTATTGAGTCGGCGTATTGGCCACTCTCACCCATGCAAATCAAAGGACAATCTCTCATGAGCAGGAGTCTATAATCATCTCAGGATTAAGACTAAGTTGTCTAGGTTGTCCTAGTGAAATAGAAAACCAACTAGTTAACGGTGTTATAACCAGTGGTTACTATTTCGCGGTCCGATCTTATGCAAACTCATTGCATAGGATACCCCCACTCGCATATCTCCTACACGAACGCGTTGGATCGCAGCGTTTGTATCAAATACAAAGTGGGTCGTATCCATGATGTCACCAGGATAAGGCACCCAGTCTTATCCCTATACTATAGACCCTTTAGGCTATTTCTTGAACAATGATCCCATATGTCGCTACATATAGTTCATGACACATTTTATAGCCTTGGATGTCTAGTTTATTGGATTAGGGTTATTTTTAGGCAAAGACAAATATAAAATAACTAATAACAATTAATGGAAAAATATATCAATATTACTTGATTAATATCCGGTCAACAGTTACATTCACTATCTACGAGTTTTAGGGCATAAAACCCAAAAAACTCCCACTTGAACTGAAACACTAGTTAGTGGGATGTAAATACAATAATCTAAAGCTAGAAATGTCATGTATATTAAAATAATACAATGAACTAGGGCATCCTTATACCCATTATACATTTCTCCCACTTGCCCTAGATTAGATGGCATACATATCTCGTAGACCTAGACCCTCTAAATGACCCTCAAACACTTTAGCCGTGAGAGCCTTCGTAAATGGAACAACGATGTTGTGCTCCGAAGCGATCTTGGTGACGATCACATCTCCTCGTTGCACAATCTCCCGTATCAGGTGATACTTCCTCTCGTTGTGTTTACCCCGTTTGTGGCTTCGAGGTTTTTTTGAGTTGGCTACAGCCCCACTGTTGTCACAGTATAGTGTTATGGGCACGTTCATATTCAGAACCACTTCCAAATCAGTCAAGAACTTTCTAAGCCATACTGCCTCCTTAGCTGCTTCGCAAGCTGCTACATACTCAGCCTCCATGGTTGAGTCTGCTATGCATCCTTGTTTGATGCTTCTCCACACTACTGCTCCTCCATTGAGGGTGAATACTGACCCTAAGTGTGGATTTCCTTGAATCCTTATCAGCTTGAAAGTCAGAGTTAGTGTATCCAGTAAGAATCAAATCCTTAGCTCCATACACAAGCATGTAGTCTCTTGTTCTCCGAAGATACTTGAGGATATTCTTAACCGCTCCCCAGTGGTCCAACCCTCGATTAGACTGATACCTACTGACTACTCCCACTGCATAACATATGTCAGGTCTAGTGCAGAGCATAGCATCCATTAAGCTGCCTACTGCTGAGGCATAGGGAATGTGTCTCATGTTCTCAATTTCTTGAGGTGTCTTAGGAGACTGTTCCTTAGACAGGTGTACCCCATGTCTGAATGGTAGTAGTCCCTTCTTGGAGTTTTGCATCGAATATCGAGACAACATTTTGTCAATATACGTTGCTTGAGACAGTGCTAGCGTTTTGTTCTTACGATCCCTAATGATTTGGATTCCAAGAACATATTGAGCTTCTCCCAGATCTTTCATTTGGAATTGGGCTGCTAGCCATTTCTTAATGTCAGTGAGGTATCCTACATCATTCCCAATGAGTAGGATATCGTCTACATAAAGTATTAGAAAAGCTACTTTCCTTTGTTGACTTTCTTGTACACACAAGGCTCATCAACGTTTTGGTCAAAACCAAAAGATTTGATTGCAGTATCAAATCTAATGTTCCATGATCTGGACGCTTGTTTCAATCCATAAATGGATCGATTGAGCTTACAAACCTTTTGTTCCTGACCTTGGGCTATGAACCCTTCGGGTTGAAACATGAAGATATTCTCTTCAAGATTACCATTCAGAAAGGCAGTCTTGACGTCCATTTGCCATATTTCATAGTCATAATATGTGGCTATGGATAAGAGAATTCTTATGGACTTTAACATGGCTACAGGAGAAAAGGTTTCCTCATAGTCAACCTCTTCCTTTTGGGTATAACCCTTTGCCACTAGTCTAGCTTTGAAGGTCTGTACCTTTCCAGCTGCATCTCTTTTTCTCTTATAGATCCATTTGCACCCTATGGGTTTTAGCCCATTTGGTAGATCTGTAAGTTCCCATACAGAATTGGAGTACATTGACTCCATTTCCAGGTTCATGGTTTTGACCCATTCATTCTTATCTTCGTCATTCATTGCCTGTCGATAGGACTATGGATCCTCAATGCCATCATTAGGTATGGCAACCTGAGTTTCAGTTAAACCCAAGTAGCGGTCAGGTTGTAATACAACCCTCCCACTGCGTCGAGGCATTCCCAATGTTTGAGATGGACGGGATGGATCTGAAGAATTAGTTCCTTCATCAACCCTTGTTGAAGGTCCAACTTCATCAACAACTCTTGATGATTCTTCAGTAGCTTCTCCCAATATTATTTTGCTGCGTGGTTTATGATCTCTAATGTGGACTTCCTCTAAGAAAGTGGCGTTTGTCGATACAATCACCTTATTTTCTTATGGGTTTTAGAAATAACCACCTCTCGTTTCTTTAGGGTAACCAACAAATTGGCACAGTTTTGAACGAGGTTCCAGTTTCTTAGGATTTGTCACAAGCACGTGTGCTGGACAACCCTAGATGCGAAAGTGATGCAAACTAGGTTTACGCCCCTTCCATAATTCGAATGGTGTTTCAGAAACACTTTTCGAGGGAGCATTGTTCAAGATGTATACTGCAGTCTCTACTGCATACCCCCAAAACGAGCTAGGCAATTGAGCATAGCTCATCATTGATCGAACCATGTCCAACAAGGTTCTATTTCTCCTTTCTGACACACCATTCTGCTGAGGTGTACCAGGGGCTGAGAGTTGAGATTTGATTCCATGTTCTATCATATAATCCTTGAATCTTTGATCCATATACTCCCCTCCTCGATCAGATCGAAGTACTTTAATAGATTTACCTAATAGGTTTTCAACTTCAGCCTTAAACTCCTTAAACTTTTCAAGGGTTTCAGACTTATGTCCCATTAGGTACAAGTAACCATATCTTGAATAATCATCTATAAATGAGATGAAATATTTGTACCCTCCTCGAGCTTTTACATTCATTGGACCACGTAGATCCGAATGTATTAACTCTAAGGGTTCTTTGGCTCTGTAACCTTTTCCAGTAAAGGGTCTCTTGGTCATTTTTCCCTCGAGACAAGATTCACAAGGTGGTAGTGAATCATCTTCTAACTTGCTTAGAAGTCCATTCTTTACCAAACGACCTATCCTATCGATGTTTATGTGACCAAGTCTGAGATGCCAAAGATGAGTATTGTCACTTGATGGAGAAATCTTTTGCATTTTACTTTGAGTTTCAGCAGTTTTAAATAATTCGTGATTTAAAAGTGCTTTGTTTTCGGTTGGTCTTAAATTAATTAATTCATTATTTGAACTCTTTCAAACTTCCATAAATTTATATTTGAATTTCTTCAAATATTAATTTCTTTCACATTAATATATCAATATATATTATGTTTGTTTCCCTTAGTAAATTGAACATTTTCAATTTACATTTATTACTTAGTTGCCTCAAATTACTTTATGAGCTACCAGTGGGACCTAATGGACCTGCAGATCAGAAGCTCCAACGATGTGAGATTAATTGGTCAAACTCATTAACCACATTAATCAATATTCGTTAACTGTGTGTTCATTCCACTATAGACTCACAGTTGCACTCTTCTCACTGCAGACATATTTTCTGTGTCCACAGATATAGACCAATATCGACTAGTTAGTCCTTCACGAGTGTTCGTAACACCAGCTGGTTCAAATTACCGTTTTACCCCTAGGTTACCTCTATTTCCTTAAGTACCAGTTTTCCTCTAATGAACAACCTGTTTGTGGTCCAACCATCAAACAGAAAACCCTCTCATGCCATTGAGAGGGTAGGGCCCTTTTTTCAAGACTCAGAGTAACCACTTAAGGGAAACTCATCTGCTTCCCTAAAGTCGGGAAGGAGTGAATTCCATCTTGCATGATAATGTTCCCAACTCCCCATTCGGTCTTGTCCCAAAAATGGTAGGCTTATTGAGTCGGCGTATTGGCCACTCTCACCCATGCAAATCAAAGGACAATCTCTCATGAGCAGGAGTCCATAATCATCTCAGGATTAAGACTAAGTTGTCTAGGTTGTCCTAGTGAAATAGAAAACCAACTAGTTAACGGTGTTATAACCAGTGGTTACTATTTCGCGGTCCGATCTTATGCAAACTCATTGCATAGGATACCCCCACTCGCATATCTCCTACACGAACGCGTTGGATCGTAGCGTTTGTATCAAATACAAAGTGGGTCGTATCCATGATGTCACCAGGATAAGGCACCCAGTCTTATCCCTATACTATAGACCCTTTAGGCTATTTCTTGAACAATGATCCCATATGTCGCTACATATAGTTCATGACACATTTTACAGCCTTGGATGTCTAGTTTATTGGATTAGGGTTATTTTTCGGCAAAGACAAATATAAAATAACTAATAACAATTAATGGAAAAATATATCAATATTACTTGATTAATATCCGGTCAACAGTTACATTCACTATCTACGAGTTTTAGGGCATAAAACCCAAAAAACTCCCACTTGAACTGAAACACTAGTTAGTGGGATGTAAATGCAATAATCTAAAGCTAGAAATGTCATGTATATTAAAATAATACAATGAACTAGGGCATCCTTATACCCATTATACATTTCTCCCACTTGCCCTAGATTAGATGGCATACATATCTCGTAGACCTAGAACCTCTAGATGACCCTCAAACACTTTAGCCGTGAGAGCCTTCGTAAATGGATCAACGATGTTGTGCTCCGAAGCGATCTTGGTGACGATCACATCTCCTCGTTGCACAATCTCCCGTATCAGGTGATACTTCCTCTCGTTGTGTTTACCCCGTTTGTGGCTTCGAGGTTCTTTTGAGTTGGCTACAGCCCCACTGTTGTCACAGTATAGTGTTATGGGCACGTTCATATTCGGAACCACTTCCAAATCAGTCAAGAACTTTCTAAGCCATACTGCCTCCTTAGCTGCTTCGCAAGCTGCTACATACTCAGCCTCCATGGTTGAGTCTGCTATGCATCCTTGTTTGATGCTTCTCCACACTACTGCTCCTCCATTGAGGGTGAATACTGACCCTAATGTGGATTTCCTTGAATCCTTATCAGCTTGAAAGTCAGAGTTAGTGTATCCAGTAAGAAACAAATTCTTAGCTCCATACACAAGCATGTAGTCTCTCGTTCTCCGAAGATACTTGAGGATATTCTTAACCGCTCCCCAGTGGTCCAACCCTGGATTAGACTGATACCTACTGACTACTCCCACTGCATAACATATGTCAGGTCTAGTGCAGAGCATAGCATCCATTAAGCTGCCTACTGCTGAGGCATAGGGAATGTGTCTCATGTTCTCAATTTCTTGAGGTGTCTTAGGAGACTGTTCCTTAGACAGGTGTACCCCATGTCTGAATGGTAGTAGTCCCTTCTTGGAGTTTTGCATCGAATATCGAGACAACATTTTGTCAATATACGTTGCTTGAGACACTGCTAGCGTTTTGTTCTTACGATCCCTAATGATTTGGATTCCAAGAACATATTGAGCTTCTCCCAGATCTTTCATTTGGAATTGGGCTGCTAGCCATTTCTTAATGTCAGTGAGGTATCCTACATCATTCCCAATGAGTAGGATATCGTCTACATAAAGTATTAGAAAAGCTACTTTCCTTTTGTAGACTTTCTTGTACACACAAGGCTCATCAACGTTTTGGTCAAAACCAAAAGATTTGATTGCAGTATCAAATCTAATGTTCCATGATCTGGATGCTTGTTTCAATCCATAAATGGATCGATTGAGCTTACAAACTTTTTGTTCCTGACCTTGGGCTATGAACCCTTCGGGTTGAAACATGAAGATATTCTCTCCAAGATTACCATTCAGAAAGGCAGTCTTGACGTCCATTTGCCATATTTCATAGTCATAATATGTGGCTATGGATAAGAGAATTCTTATGGACTTTAACATGGCTACAGGAGAAAAGGTTTCCTCATAGTCAACCTCTTCCTTTTGGGTATAACCCTTTGCCACTAGTCTAGCTTTGAAGGTCTGTACCTTTCCAGCTGCATCTCTTTTTCTCTTATAGATCCATTTGCACCCTATGGGTTTTAGCCCATTTGGTAGATCTGTAAGTTCCCATACAGAATTGGAGTACATTGACTCCATTTCCAGGTTCATGGTTTTGACCCATTCATTCTTATCTTCGTCATTCATTGCCTGTCGATAGGGCAATGGATCCTCAATGCCATCATTAGGTATGACAACCTGTGTTTCAGTTAAACCCAAGTAGCGGTCAGGTTGTAATACAACCCTCCCACTGCGTCGAGGCATTCCCAATGTTTGAGATGGATGGGATGGATCTGAAGAATTAGTTCCTTCATCAACCCTTGTTGAAGGTCCAACTTCATCAACAACTCTTGATGATTCTTCAGTAGCTTCTCCTAATATTATTTTGCTGCGTGGTTTATGATCTCTCATGTGGTCTTCCTCTAAGAAAGTGGCGTTTGTCGATACAATCACCTTATTTTCTTATGGGTTGTAGAAATAACCACCTCTCGTTTCTTTAGGGTAAACAACAAATTGGCACAGTTTTGAACGAGGTTCCAGTTTCTTAGGATTTGTCACAAGCACGTGTGCTGGACAACCCTAGATGCGAAAGTGATGCAAACTAGGTTTACGCCCCTTCCATAATTCGAAAGGTGTTTCAGAAACACTTTTCGAGGGAGCATTGTTCAAGATGTATACTGCAGTCTCTACTGCATACCCCCAAAACGAGCTAGGCAATTGAGCATAGCTCATCATTGATCGAACCATGTCCAACAAGGTTCTATTTCTCCTTTCTGACACACCATTCTGCTGAGGTGTACCAGGGGCTGAGAGTTGAGATTGGATTCCATGTTCTATCATATAATCCTGGAATCTTTGATCCATATACTCCCCTCCTCGATCTGATCGCAGTACTTTAATAGATTTACCTAATAGGTTTTCATCTTCAGCCTTAAACTCCTTAAACTTTTCAAGGGTTTCAGATTTATGTCCCATTAGGTACAAGTAACCATATCTTGAATAATCATCTATAAATGAGATGAAATATTTGTACCCTCCTCGAGCTTTTACATTCATTGGACCACATAGATCCGAATGTATTAACTCTAAGGGTTCTTTGGCTCTGTAACCTTTTCCAGTAAAGGGTCTCTTGGTCATTTTTCCCTCGAGACAAGATTCACAAGGTGGCAGTGAATCATCTTCTAACTTGCTTTGAAGTCAATTCTTTACCAAACGACCGATCCTATCGATGTTTATATGACCAAGTCTGAGATGCCAAAGATGAGTATTGTCACTTGATGGAGAAATCTTTTGCCTTTTACTTTGAGTTTGAGCAGTTTTAAATAATTCGTGATTTAAAAGTGCTTTGTTTTCGGTTGGTCTTAAAACATACAAGTTATTTTCCAATTTGGCTGAACAAATAAGTACACCATTTTTATAAATGAACGCTTCATTCATATCAAAAGTAATTGTATACGATTGTTCATTCAAACATGAAATAGAAATTAAGTTCCTCTTAATCTTGGGAACGATTAACAAACTTTCTAAAAGTAAGAATCTATTTCTAAAAAATAACTTCGCAGCTCCCACTGCTTTAGCTGAAATGACTTCTCCAGTTCCGACCCTGAGTGTCATTTCCCCATTGTTCAACTGCCGAAAGGAACTATTTTCCTGAAAAGAAGAGCAAACATGATTAGTTGCTCCCGAATCAAGTATCCAGGTAAACTCATCATGTTCTACCAGGCATGTTTCTAAAACCAGTAAATAAAATTTACCTTCCTTTTCCTTCTTTTTCTCAGCAAGGTACTTTGGGCAGTTTCTCTTCCAATGTCCATCTACATTGCAGTGGAAACACTTGCCCTTATCTGCCATAGCTTTGGCTTTTCCCTTGCTTTTAGCAGCAGTACTGGGAGCTTTCCCCTTGTTTCCTTTCTTCTTCTGAGTTTTCTTTGAAGAAGTGGCTATAGATTTAGTTCCAGAGGATGAACCCTTCTCGAACTTTCTTTTAGAGTGAACAACGGTTGCCTCTCCTTCTATCTGTCCCTTGTTGTTAAGAAGAGACTGATAGAGTTGTAGCTCATTTAGGAGGCTAGTCAGGTTGAATGATATTTTATTCATCATTGCATTGCTTCAAAATTGTAGAAAACTCTTCGGAAGAGATTCTAAGATGAATGCAACCTGACTACGCTCATCTATGACCGCCCCGTTTGCCTCTGCCACGTTGAATTGGACCATCATATCCAAGACATGCTCCCGAACAGACGTGCCCTCTTTCATGCGACAGCTATAAACGTATTTGAGAGCGTCATGGTGGAGTTGGTAGGACGATTGTCCAAACATCTCCCGGAGAGAGTTCATAATCTCCCTCGCTGTTACCATGCCCTCATGCCATTTAGCCAAAACTTCAGATAAACTGGCTAGGATATAGACGCGAGTCTTATCATTGGCCTTTGTCCAGCGGTCATAAACATCCTTAACTTCTTGAGATGCATTACGAGCAGGGGCTGGAGGACAATCCACCGTTAAGACGAACCGCAGATCATCGACAACAAGAATCATATTCAGGTTCGACTTCCACGTAGCGTAATTTTCGCCGGTTAATTTCTCATTTTGAAGCAGAGACACAATTGAGGAAGACATTGCTGTAATTTAAACAAACAATGACCGTTGATAACTGCCCAAAAGGTAGTTATTTAGGCCTCAATTATATAAGGATTTGTGTGTCCTTTATGCTTATTAGGGTTGGTTTTGGATAGATATTACATGTTTTAACCCATTTGGAAGAATGGAAGCCTTGGAAATCATTTTGTGCAGATTATGCTACTGAGCAACTGGAGGGAGCAAATTCTATGTTGCAGCAAAACTGGGAACAGAAACTGCCACATCACAACAAGTTAGCCAACTTCATGAACCGACTTCTGTTGAGTTATTTTCGTGATAAAGGATCAAGGAGAGCCTTACACGTGTCCTAGTTGACCTAATTCAAGCCTCCCATCCTTCTATAAAAGGAAGCAGCCGTCAAAGTCAAAGGCATTCCATGTCTTCCCTTGGAAGCCGAATAGTATAGGGAGATTGAAGATCATCAAGAACACCATCTACCGCAAGCTGATTAGGGAGTTTATTTTCTTTATTAACTTGTGGTTATGGACATGCATACTCAGATTGTAATTCGTATTCCTATGTCTGTTATGAACTAAGTAGCTTAGGGTGTTGGTTAGGAATAATGTGATTATTGTGCTTCATCTCTAGTAATAAATTGACTATCGCATTTTGGTCAATTGTTGTGCTTATTCTTATTTTATGCCCGCCTGGCCAGTCGGTGTGAATAGCCCTCTCTAGTTTCAGGGATGATTTAGAGAGTGTGTGGCAATTATCCACACTACGATCATTGTGTATTGGTGAACGCCAGTGACTGAGCTAGGGATAGCCAGTTGCCTAGTGCTTGATCGGTCGCTCTTCATTGGGTTTGAAACATATCCCAAAAGATCCGGAGTTCCGGGAGGAATCTGCTAATAATACTGCGAGAAATGCATGATCAATAATATTGCTAGAGCATATCTTAGAACAATCACTAAAGCCTAACTAGCGCCTGTCTTTAATCTGTCTGTCTATTTGTTTACTCGTTGTTCTGTCATTTATTTTGCTTCAGCATAATTCTTATAAAACCCAACATTTTTATTATCTTCGAAACCATTAGAAAGTTGCACAAAATAGGTAAAGTGGAAGCTCATTCAGACCTTAGATTGATAATATTACTTGCTGCAGACTGTGTATACTTGCACAGAAATTCTAAAGTATTCTATACTATATTTTTACTCACTCTAGGAAACCAACAAGTTTTTGGCGCCGTTGTCGGGGACTTGAATAAGTTTTTATCTGATCTGTTTTGTGTAAGCGTTTTAGTGGTTTGGTGCTAGAACTTTTTGATTGTTTCTTTTGTTTTTGCAGGTGTGATTTTGGTGCATGAGCGATCCGCCTGGGGTACGGTTTGAGCTTGATCCAGAAATTGAAAGGACATTTAGGAACAGAAGGAGGGAGCAGCGCAGAAACCAGATGGAGAACGTGCCGCAACTTCCGCAGGTTCCTGAAGGTCCAGCAGCAGCAAACCCTCAGCAGAATCCATTGCTGCAGCAAAACCCACTGTTTGAGCAAAATGAGCAGCGAAATAATCAGGATGAGAATCCTATCTTGATAGCGAACGATAGGACCAGAGCCATTCGAGCATATGCTGTCCCGATGTTTAATGAGTTGAATCCAGGGATTGCACGTCCCCAAATCCAAGCGGCAAATTTTCAAATGAAACCGGTAATGTTTCAGATGTTGCAAACCGTGGGGCAATTCCATGGTTTGTCATCTGAAGACCCTCATTTACATCTTAAGTCTTTTCTAGGAGTTAGTGATTCTTTTGTAATTCAAGGAGTGCCTAGAGATGCTCTTAGATTAACTTTGTTCCCGTATTCTCTTAGAGATGGAGCAAAGTCATGGTTAAACTCTTTTGCTCCAGGATCAATTAGGACGTGGGATGAGTTAGCTGAAAAAATTTTGAGTAAATATTTCCCACCTAATAGAAATGCGAAATTGAGGAGTGAAATAGTAGGGTTTAGGCAACTTGAGGATGAGACTTTTAGTGAGGCTTGGGAGATGTTTAAGGAGCTTTTACGAAAGTGTCCCCACCATGGGTTACCTCATTGTATTCAAATGGAAACGTTTTACAATGGTTTAAATGAAGTAACCCAAGGTATGGTCGATGCTTCGGCTGGAGGGGCCCTTTTGGCAAAAACTTTTGATGAAGCCTATGAAGTTTTAGAAAGAATATCCATTAATAGTTGTCAGTGGTCGGATGTGAGAGGCACCAATAAAAAGGTTAAGAGTGTATTAGAGGTTGATGGTGTGTCCACCATTAGGGCTGATCTTGCTATGATTGCTAACGCTCTTAAGAATGTGATAGTGATTAGTCATCAGCAGCCACCAGCTATGGAGCCTGCAGCAGTGGTGAACCAAGTCACAGAGGAAGCTTGTGTCTATTGTGGTGAAGACCACAACTACGAGTTTTGCCCCAACAATCCAACTTCTGTGTTTTTTGTAGGTAATCAGAGGAACAACCCGTATTCTAACTTCTATAATCCAGGTTGGCGCAACCGCCCCAACTTCTCATGGGGAGGTCAGGGAAATAACGTACAAGCGCAACAGAAGGTGAACCAGCCGGGATTTGCTAAAGCGCAGGTAATGCCCCAGCAAAGTAAGCAGGCTTTGCCCCAGCAAAATTCGGGAAACTCTCTCGAGGCGATGATGAAAGAATTTATGGCTCGCACAGATGCTGCAATTTAAAGTAATCAAGCTTCGATGAGAGCCCTGGAATTGCAAGTGGGTCAGCTAGCTAATGAGCTGAAGGCGAGATCTCAAGGGAAACTTCCATCAGATACTGAACACCCTAGAAGGGAAGGTAAGGAGCAGGTAAAGGCAATAACCCTTAGGAGTGGTAAGCCACTAGAAGAGTCTAGAAAGACCCAGGATTTAAATAGTAATGGTGATAATAATTTTGTTGTTGAAAAAAAATTGGAGTCTGGTCAGGGTGCTGGAGGCAGCAAAGAAAATGCTGGAGCATCTGGTTCTGTGCCAGATGTAGAACCACCATATGTGCCGCCCCCACCTTATGTACCACCTCTACCATTTCCACAAAGGCAAAAGCCTAAGAATCAGGATGGTCAATTTGAAAAGTTTTTAGAGATTCTTAAGCAGTTGCATATAAATATCCCTTTAGTAGAAGCTATAGAGCAAATGCCTAATTATGCTAAATTTCTTAAGGATATTTTGACTAAAAAGAAAAGGTTAGGTGAGTTTGAAACTGTATCTCTTACTGAGGAGTGTAGTGCTATTCCTAAGAATGGGCTACCCCCCAAGGCTAAGGATCCAGGGTCATTTACTATACCTGTGTCTATAGGTGGAAAAGAGTTAGGTAGAGCACTCTGTGATTTAGGTGCAAGAATTAACCTTATGCCTCTCTCGGTCTATCGAAAGCTAGACCTACCACAGTTACACTCCAATTAGCTGATAGGTCTATCACGTATCCAGAGGGTAAAATTGAGGATGTCTTAGTAAAAGTTGATAAATCCATATTTCCTGTTGATTTTATTATTTTAGACTATGAGGCTGATAAAGATGTCCCAATTATTCTAGGTCGACCATTTTTGGCTACTGGTAGGGCATTAATAGATGTTCAAAAAGGGGAATTAACAATGAGAGTCTGTAATGAGGAAGTGAAATTTAATGTGTTTAAAGCCATGAAATATCCAGACAAAATGGAAGATTGCTCTTTCATTAGGATTCTGGAGAGCACAGTTATTGAGACAGCAATACAGGATTCGGCTGATGAGCATTCGAAAAGCATGGAGAGGTCAGTATAGAAGATTTTGAAATTTGTTCTTTAGATAAAAAAAATGAAAAAGAATTGTTTAGGTGTGAGGATGTTTTTGAGTCTTTAGATTTAGATCAAAGAAAGCCTCCCCCAATTAAGCCATCTCTGATTGAGGCACCTACTTTAGATTTGAAACCGTTACCGGATCATCTAAAGTATGTGTATCTCGGGGAAAGTGAGACGTTGCCCATTATTGTTGCATCAGATTTAATGCCAGAGCATGAAGAGGCCTTAATGAAATTGTTGTAGCAATATCGCAAAGCTATAGGTTGGACATTGGCTGATATTCAGGGAATTAGCCCATCTTTTTGTATGCACAAAATCACTCTAGAGGAGGGATCCTTTAGGAGTATTGAGCAGCAAAGAAGGCTTAACCCTGCAATGAAAGAGGTTGTTAAAAAGGAGGTAATTAAATGGTTGGATGCTGGGATCATTTATCCAATTGTCGATAGCAATTGGGTAAGCCCTGTCCAATGTGTTCCTAAGAAAGGAGGTGTCACTGTGGTGAGCAATAAAGATAATGAGTTGATCCCAACTAGGACAGTAACTGGTTGGAGGGTTTGCATGGATTACAGGAGGCTTAACAAAGCCACCCGTAAGGACCACTTCCCTTTGCCATTTATTGACCAGATGTTGGATCGATTGGCTGGTCAGGCCTACTACTGTTTCTTGGATGGATATTCTGGGTATAACCAGATTACTATTGCGCTTGAGGACCAGGAAAAGACCACTTTCACCTGTCCTTATGGGACATTCGCTTTTAGGAGAATGCCTTTCGGCCTTTGCAATGCTCCAGCAACATTTCAGCGGTGTATGTTAGCAATTTTTTCTGATATGATTGAGTCCACTGTTGAGGTACTTATGGACGATTTTTCAGTTTTTGGAGGGTCTTTTCAGAGTTGTTTAGATAATTTAGGTAAGGTGTTAAAAAGATGTGAGGATACCCATCTAGTTCTTAATTGGGAGAAGTGTCACTTCATGGTGAAGGAGGGCATAGTGTTAGGTCATAGGATTTCTAAGAATGGTCTAGAAGTTGATAGAGCAAAAGTTGAGGTTATTGAAAGACTAGAGCCACCGAGTTTAGTGAAGGTAATTCGGAGTTTTTTAGGACATGCTGGATTTTATAGGAGGTTCATAAAGGATTTTTCCAAAATCAGTAAACCTCTTTGTAACTTATTGTGCACCGATCATGTTTTTGACTTTAATGCAGATTGTAGGAAGGCTTTTGAAACATTGAAGGCTGCTTTAATCTCAGCACCCATTCTCTGCACACCTAATTGGAATTTGCCATTCGAGGTAATGTGTGATGCGAGTGATGCTGCGGTAGGTGCGATGCTGGGGCAGAAGCAGGGTAAATTTATTCATCCTATATATTATGCAAGAAAGGTTTTAAATGAGGCACATGTCAACTACACAACTACTGAAAAGGAGTTGTTAGCTGTTGTGTTTGCTTTTGAAAAATTCCGGCCATATTTGGTTGGATCCAAAGTCTCGGTGTTCACGGATCATGCAGCAATAAGGTATTTAATGTCAAAGAAAGATGCAAAGCCTAGATTAATTCGTTGGATTTTATTATTACAGGAATTTGACTTGGAGATAAAGGACAAGAAGGGATCAGAGAATGTCATTGCAGATCATTTATCTCGTCTTGATCCATCATCATCTTTGCTGGAGCAATCTGCCATTTCCGATTCTTTTCCAGATGAACAGCTTTTTGCTGTTCAGGTAAAGGTAGTCAGGGATGTCCCTCGGTATGCTGATATTGCCAACTTTTTAGTAAAGGGAGTCACTCCTATTGACATGGATTGGAGGCAGAAGAAAAAGTTTAAGCATGATGCAAAATCTTTCTATTGGGATGAGCCATTTATGTATAAGCAATGCTCTGACGGTATTATTCGTAGGTGTGTTTCAGGTGCTGAAGCAAAGGAAATCATGGAGCAATGTCACTCTTCGCCGTATGGAGGTCATTTCAGCGGTCAGATGACAACTATGAGGATTTTGCATTGCGGATTTTTCTGGCCTACGTTATTCAAGGATGCCCACTGGTTCTACAAGCAATGTGATGCTTGTAAAAGGAGAGGAAATTTGGGGCCTAGAGATGAAATGCCTCTTACATTTTAGAAGTTGAATTATTTGATGTATGGGGTATTGACTTTATGGGGCCATTTCCCCCTTCTAATGGCAATGTTTTTATCTTATTGGCAGTTTATTATGTGTCCAAGTGGGTGGAGGCCATCGCATGCCATCAGAGTGATGCCAAGACAGTTGCAAGGTTTCTTCAATCGCACATCTTTGCGCGGTTCGGGACACCTAGAGCTCTAGTGAGTGATGAGGGTACACATTTTGTTAATAATATCTTAACTAAGCTTTTAGCTAAGTATGGGATTAAGTATAGGATAACTACCCCTTATCACCCACAAGCGAATGGTCAAGCTGAAATTAGTAATAGGGAAATTAAAGCTATTTTAGAGAAAGTAGTCCATCCATCTAGAAAGGATTGGTCCTTTAGGTTGGATGAGGCTCTTTGGGCTTATAGGACAGCTTATAAGACTCCTCTAGGTATGTCTCCCTATAGGTTAGTATATGGGAAAGCTTTTCATTTACCATTAGAGCTAGAGCATAAGACGTTTTGGGCTTTGAAAAAATTAAATTTTGATCTGAGTCGTGCAGGAGCAATAAGAATGCTGCAGCTTAATGAGTTAGAAGAATTTCGTCAATTTTCTTACGAAAATGCGAAAATGTATAAGGAAAAGACTAAGCTGTGGCATGACAAGAAAATAAAGTCCAAAGAGTTTGTCAAGGGTCAAAAAGTTTTGCTTTATAATTCTAGATTAAAACTATTTCCTGGAAAATTAAAATCTAAATGGTCAGGACCGTTTATTGTGATTAAGGTTTTTTCCAATGGAGCAATTACTTTGCAGGATGAAAAAGATGGGAGAGTGTTCAAGGTGAATGCATAGCGTGTGAAAAATTATTGGGGTGAGGAATTTCAAACGAAATATCCTTCCCTAAGGTTGGTCGATGTTTGAGAGAGTAGGACTTTTGCGGGAGCATTTCACAGAGCAAATTTTTGAGCTCCCAGACGTTGTACTGATTTTAAGTTTTTCTGATTTGTTTTTAATTCCGTTTAGGTTAGGTTTGATTTTTGCATGATTTATTAGATTTTATCTTTTAAGTATTTTTATTATTTTTGGTAGGTTAGATTTAATCTATTTTTGATTTGATTTTATTTTATTTTCGGGTTATTTATTTAGATTGTCTTTGTATTATCTTTTAATTTGTTTGATTTTTATTAGATTTGATCTAGTTTTTATTTTCAGTTCTGTGAATTCTATTTTGTTTATTCGGCTTCTTTTGAGAATAAAAGATTAAGTTTGATTTGATCGGTTAAAGTTTAATTTGAATTTAAAAGATTTGATTTGCCTATTTTGAAATTTAAATTCCGTATCTAAGATTCTTCAGGTTCAGCAGATTGTTGCGGCAAAGATATGGCTAGAGCAAAATATTCCGAATTAAAAGGGTTTCCGTTGGAATTTATTATTTTTACCGTTGGATTTGGTTTTGAATTCTCGCAGGTAAATGTGCGTGCATCATCTGATGAGGCCACGTGTCGCAGAGCAATTATCCGAATGCTCCAATGATGAAAGCACATTAATTTTTACCATGGCCGTTTGGAATCCACGAATTTACCGTTGATAATTTTTGAATTTCAGGTTTGCATTTTTAAATTTAAACGGTAATATAATTAATGTGGAAAATCTTTTTCGTTAGGATTTGAATTTGCTGGAGCCTTATTTATTCGCAAACGCTGGTAAGCTTCTCCCACTTCGTTTTCTTAATCTCATTTTTGTTGCCATTTGCATTCTTTTTTCTCTGTCAAAACCGTTCATACCTCCATGGCTAAGACTAGAGCTAGGAAAGAGAGGGAGAGTGAAGAAGAGGAGGTACCGGTCACACTGGAAGTGCAAAAAGGGAAAACTAAGAAGAAAAGAACGCCAGAAGAGAAGGAGGCGAAGCGAAGACGGAGGCAGCAGAGAGCTGCGGAACAAGAAGTCATCCAAGAAACAGAGGCTGTTCAGGATCTTGAGACAGAACCGATAGTTTCTGCTACGGTTCAGGAAGGGAATACTGAGAAGGAACATGAGACAGAGGTCGAAAGACAAGTCGCAGGTATGCCTGAAAAAGAGAAAACACCAGAGCCGGTGCAGGAGGCCCATGTTGAAATCATTATGCCTGAACCACCCAAGCACCGCCGCATCAAGAGGAAGGCGGGTCGCGTGAGGGTTATTCGGAACACTCCATCACCTCCGACGTCGGACTCTGAGGAAGAAAGAAGGGAAGCTGAGAATAAGGAAAAGGAAGAAAAGGCAAGAAAGGCAGAAGAAGAGCGTTTGCACAAACAGAGAGAAAGCAAGGGCAAAGGAATTGCCGAAGCATCGGGAGAAATTGAGGAGCCGAGGGCACCATTCATTCGCTTCGTCAACGATCTTGCTCGAGCAAAATACCAGGAGGTGCTGAAACGGGACTTGATCTTGTTCGAACGAGGATTTGGCAGTGATTTGCCTAGGTTCTTGGAGTCTGGAATAGTGAACCTCGGATGGAGGCAATTTTGTGCAAAACCGGAACCTGTCAATTCCAACATTGTTCGAGAATTTTACGCCAACCTTGACGTTAAGAATGATTTTGAGGTTATCGTTCGAGGAGTGCCTGTGTAGTGGAGTCCTGAGGCCATTAATGAGTTGTTCGATCTCCAGGATTTTCTGCATGCCGTTTTTAATGAGATGGTGGTTGCACCATCTAGTGATCAACTGAGTGCGGCTGTCCGGGAGGTAGGCATTGAGGGGGCTCAATGGAGGGTGTCGTAGACGCGGAATCATACATTTCAAGCTACTTATTTGAAGAGTGAAGCCAACACTTGGATGGGTTTCATCAGGCTACGCTTGCTGCCGACAACACACGACTCCACAGTATCTCGAGACAGGGTATTGCTTGCCTTTGCTATTCTTCGCTCGATGAGTATTGATGTAGGAAAAATTATTTCTTCTGAGATTGTTGATTGCTGGAAAAAGAAGGTGGGGAAGCTGTTCTTTCCAAACACTATCACAATGTTATGCAGCAGGGCAGGAGTGCCCACGGGTCCAGAAGATATGATCATGACTGATAAGGGAATCATTGACACACCTAATCTGGCGCGGCTTCAGCGTACACAAGAGGTTCGCCAGGGTGGGCTTGTGTATGGCGTTAATCAGATCCTAGAGCAACTGACAGTGTTGGCCAGTAGGTTAGAATTTGCTGAAAGGCAAGCTCAGACCTACTGGACTTATGCTAAAAGGAGAGATGATGCGCTCAGAGGGGCCTTGCAAACCAATTTCTCAATACCATATCAGGCCTTTCCAGTGTTGAACGAGAAGAGGATGTTGATGAAGAGTAGGGTTAGGAAGATTGATGGATGGAATGATCTTCAGCGAGCATTATTTTTATTCTTATCATTTTGTTTGCTCGCGCATATCTGACCCTGTTTGCTAAAAATGTTTGTTTGTCTTTCTTTTTAAATTTTGCTGCTTACAAAAATATGTCTCTGCTATGTAATTTTCTTTGAATATTTTTAATGAAATTTCTGAATGTTTCTATTCTGTATGCACTGAGTAATGCCTAACTTAACTATTTTCCTCTGAATTTTTGAAGCTTGGACTGATTAAGCTTAATTAGATCAAGGTATTCTGATCTCCAGAAACCTTTTGCTTGAGCATTTCTTCTAGCCTGGACTGTTGCTGCGACAAAGAAGATTTTGAAGGTAGTATTGACTTATATGATCCACTTTAAGCTTAATCCTAGTCCCATGTTTAGTTTAAAAATTCGGATAGAAAAATTTAAGTTTGGGGGTATAATTACTTAATTAATGATTCATTGGGGACAATGAATAATTCAAGTTTGGGGGACTTTTTGCTACTCCAATTGTTTTGCTCGAGCATTCCTCTCCTTCAAAATTAAAATTTGCTAGGTTATTGAGTAACCGGGGACATTTGTGATACCCACAGTTTGTCTTCGCGTCAAAAGATGACCTAGGAAATGCGAAAAAATGAGAAATATGAGAAAAAATTATTTGTTGAAAAATTATTTGTTGAAGATTTTGCTGAAAAAATTGACGGAGCAAAAGCTTTGAAGGATGAATGATGATCCAGCAGTTTTTCTGTCTCCCAGAACTTAGGTGAGCTTCATCATAAAATGTCGCCATTCTGAGGGGCAAGAGATGGAATAACTAAGGATTTTTTAGCTTTATAATGAGTATTGAGCCTAGTTGGTGATGAGCTTGAGGCAAGGGTATACTGCACCATAAAGTGGGTCATCCCATGCTTAAGAGCTTATGACTGTAATACTGCTTTAAGTCTGATAAATAATGATATAAACCCCTTTAAAAATATGTTTTGAAATATCTGATAATAGAGCTAGGCTGTGGTGAGTTCTTAGAATTAAGTTGAAAAGTGGTGATTATTTGTCCATGCCGGAGGAATCATTTTGCTGCAGCAGAGCTTGGTTTTGCAGAGTGCTCAGGTAAAGGTTAAAGGTAGTATCGGACTGTCTGGTTTGATTAAGCTAATTCTTTGTCTAAAGTTTTTGAATTCTTGAAAGAAGGTTGGTTAGTATTGCTCGGGACGCGCAATAGTTCAAGTTTGGGGGTATGATAACTGCCCAAAAGGTAGTTATTTAGGCCTCAATTATATAAGGATTTGTGTGTCCTTTATGCTTATTAGGGTTGGTTTTGGATAGATATTACATGTTTTAACCCATTTGGAAGAATGGAAGCATTGGAAATCATTTTGTGCATATTATGCTGCTGAGCAACTGGAGGGAGCAAATTCTATGCTGCAGCAAAACTGGGAACAGAAACTGCCACATCACAGCTCGTTAGCCAACTTCATGAACCGACTTCTGTTGAGTTATTTTTGTGATAAAGGATCAAGGAGAGCCTTACACGTGTCCTAGTTGACCTAATTCAAGCCTCTCATCCTTCTATAAAAGGAAGCAGCTGTCAAAGTCAAAGGCATTCCATGTCTTCCCTTGGAAGCCGAATAGTATAGGGAGATTGAAGATCATCAAGAACACCATCTACCGCAAGCTGATTAGGGAGTTTATTTTCTTTATTAACTTGTGGTTATGGACATGCATACCCAGATTTTAATTCGTATTCCTATGCCTGTTATGAACTAAGTAGCTTAGGGTGTTGGTTAGGAATAATGTGATTATTGTGCTTCATCTCTAGTAATAAATTGACTATCGTATTTTGGTTAATTGTTGTGCTTATTCTTATTTTGTGCCCGCCTGGCCAGCCGGTGTGAATAGCTCTCTCTAGTTTCAGGGATGATTTAGAGAGTGTGTGGCAATTATCCACACTACGATCATTGTGTATTGGTGAACGCCAGTGACTGAGCTAGGGATAGCCAGTTGCCTAGTGCTTGATCGGTCGCTCTTCATTGGGTTTGAAACATATCCCAAAAGATCCGGAGTTCCGGGAGGAATTCGCTAATAATACTGCGAGAAATGCATGATCAATAATATTGCTAGAGCATATCTTAGAACAATCACTAAAGCCTAACCAGCGTCTGTCTTTAATCTGTCTGTCTATTTGTTTACTCGTTGTTTTGTCATTTATTTTGCTTCAGCATAATTCTTATAAAACCCAACATTTTTATTATCTTCGAAACCATTAGAAAGTTGCACAAAATAGGTAAAGTGGAAGCTCATTCAGACCTTGGATTGATAATATTACTTGCTGCAGACTGTGTATACTTGCACAGGAATTCTAGAGTATTCTATACTATATTTTTACTCACTCTAGGAACCCAACAACCGTATTAGTTATTTTTGCCTTAACCCATCATACAAGCAAACAATTACACACAATCCAATCAATTTAGCAAAACAGACAATCACAGAACCCTAAAACTATCGATTTAGTTTTGCAACGATGTTTCAGAGGTTTAGAATTATCAGCCACCGAAGGGTGATCAGGCACTCCTCCTTTGAAATGAGACACCTCTCAGCTAATTCTAATTCCAGAATAACTCATATTCCTATAGACATTAGCCACCGTTGTTCGGTCAAGGATTTTTTAACACTTTTAACTCATCCTCGTAAGTGTAACCCTCCCACTTTCAGATCTCAGAGGCACGCACCAACAGGCTACCGAAGGGAAAGACAACTGTTGGTGATTAGCCTAAGAGCTCCTATCCTTTTCAGGAGTTCACGATGTTTCGAATCCTATGACCAGGCCCTCCGAAGGGATGGTTGCGCCAGGACAACCTGCAGGCGGATCATAGGACTCTCACGGTGTGAACTATGGGCGGAGACCAAGGGATACGTTGACACGTGTCCCGCTCCCACTTACTCTAGACATTTTTCCTATTCACCTTGACATTGATTCATGCAAACACTTTCCGAAGGGAGGCCGCTACTAAGGCGACTCGAAGCCGAGCATGAATCTCACGTTGTGAATATAGGGATGTAGGAGCAAAACTTGATTTAAATCTCGTTTTGTAATTTTTCTCCCACTGAAAATGTCCTAAGATTAATATAGGGTTGTTTAACTTAGATAGTATTCGGCTAAGTCAATCTATCTAAGTCTGATCCTATTATAACAATTATGGAAAGGATTCAACTGCAATCTTTTGGGTGAATTAAACTTCTTTTAATAAACCCAACATTGCAAGTCATGGTTCCTATTGTTAGGGTGGTAATGTGTAGGTGTAGAATTGTTATTATATCCCCAAAACTTAGAATTAGATACGTACTGAACCTGTTTTATGGTCTCCTCTTGAGACTGAGATGCTAAAACAGCAGCTGATTCAATAGACTGTGCACTCCCTATACCTGAAAACTTCAAGAAAGCATTAGCAAGGGTACACATTTGAGCTTGGAGGGTACTTACATTATCAATTTCAAACACCCCAACTGCAATCTTCTTCGGTGTAGACCACTCATATGGTCACTGGTAGCTGTTGGTGGCCATATCCTCCAATAAAGTACGTGCATTCTCCACGGTCTTGGACAACAGAGTCCCACCTACAGCTGCATCAACAATAGCCTTAGTACGAGGATTTAAACCGTTATAAAAGAGTTGAATTTTCAACCAATCAGGGTATCCATGCTGGGGGCACTTCCTCAACAGCTTTTTGTAATGCTCCCATACCTCAAATAGTTAATCATCAAACTACTGCTGGAATGTTCCATATTCGGTCCTCAGCTTGACCGTCTTTGCAGGAGGGAAAATTTTCTTCAAAAAGGCATGGACCAAAGCATCTCAGGTGGTAATGCTTCCCAGGGGAATAGATTGCAGCCAATCTCGTGCTTTATCCTGCAAAGAGAAAGGAAACAAGCGTAAGCGAATGACATCCTTAGAAACTCCATTTATTTTTACCGTCCCACAAATGTCTAAAAAAGATATTAGATGAGAGTTTGGGTCCTCGGTGGGCGATCCTTTGTATGCACAATCACGAGCCATCTGGATGAGATCGGTCTTCAACTCAAAGTTGTTGGTATTAATCGGGGCATAGACAATCCCCGACTATTGCCCTTGAAACACAGGCTAAAAGAAATGTCTAATAGGCTTAGGCTCCTCTTGTGGATTTGGGTCGGCCAATTGGATATTTTCTCTAGTCTCCCTTTGAAGCCTATGAATTGTTCTTTCTATCTCGGGATCCAAAGGTACCAAGGCCAAATCCCTATTCCTTCACATACTCAATCTAAACTAACCTAAAAAGGAAATAACAGAAAAGGAAAGAAACTATTAAAGGAAACAACTAATCTAAATAAGGAAAAAAATATTCTAGAAAAGGAAAAATACTATCAAATAAGGAAAGCAAAAACAAATATGGAAAATCACAATTAAGGAAAAAAACAACAATGAAAAGATCTAACTAAAAAGGAAAGAAAAAAAAAAAAACAAATAACAAGGCTAACAATTAAGGGTACAAAAATTGCACAAATACGAAAAACACTAAACTAGGAAAATAACAAATATGGAAAGAAAACAAATAAGGAAAAAAATGCACCTAAAAAAATAAAAATACACCCTAAATTAAGACCAAATAATTTTTTCACAATATCAATTTAACAAAATATGCCAATCCCCGACAACGGTGCCAAAAACTTGATGTGGACTTTTCCTACCGCAAGCGCACGGGTCAACCAATAATATAGTGATTTGTAAAATCGAATGTCGTCATGTTCATTGGATTTTAAGTTAAATTAACTACCGTGAATACTGTTGCTCAATTTTATTTAGGGACCGAAAAGTAGTGATGTTTGGAAAACAAAGGTGATGCAAATTATTGATTGAGATTCAATTGAAAGAATTCTTAGGGAATCGATTTCATGAGATTAGTTTAGGATTAATTTAAGGAATGAATTGTAACATGTATTTATTTTATGAGCCTAAGAACCTTTTATCACAACTATCTCTCCCGAGCATAATTGATTCCCATGCATATAATTAACTTTATATCCCTATCTAAGTTCATTAACATGCAAGGCCTTCAGTTCTTTTGACCAATTGTAAAGTTATTCTAAATTTCGTCACGACCTTAGAATTTCTACTTTAGTTATGCAATCTTAGATAAGTCTACGCTAAACTCCCTCTCCCAAGCAAGATTCAACACTTAGATCAATCAACTAATGGCCAATTAATTGAAAGCATTCAAATATGATTGCATACATAAAACTATTGAACAAAGCATCCCGTCAATCAATCCATAAACATAAACGACAACATCAATCCCTAAGAAACAAGCTTAGCTACTCATACATGGCGTTATGATATAAACTAAACATGATAAAGTCATTAAATCTAACTAAAGATAAGGAAAAGGAAGGAAAACAATCAGAGACGATGAAACCGGCACGTGCCCGTCACGATCGCCACGCCTTCAAGCTTGGTTCTTGCTCCTTGGCCTTGCTACAGCTCCCACAGAAGGTCTCTAGTCAAAATTAGTGCTAAATTCTCTCCAATTGGACTCTCCTTGGCCGTAGCAATTAAGGAAGAATATATAGGAAATCTGTCGATAGCGTCGAGACGCTATGGACAGCGTCGCGATGCTGTCCTCTACACTGCCAAAAAAGAATAGGAAAATGTCATTGATAGCGGGCAGAAATGTCGCTATTTTAGTCCTCAATTATTAAGCTTTTGAGCGCTTTAATTGTGTTTTTATTGAAGAGATTTAAGATAATTTGCTATTTTGTCTTTAGGAGCATTTTATGGATTTTTGGTGGAAAAAGGCCAAAAAATGAGCAATCCAAACCAAATATTCATCCATGGGTCAAAGGGGAGCCCAAAGGTCAACCATCCAAGAGAAGAAATCCAAAAAGAAAGAAGTTGTCCCAAGATTGAAGCCCAAAACCGCTCCCACTGGTCTGAAATCCGCACAGCGTCGAGACGTTGTCCCATTTCTTGGCGGACAAGTCGCGTGACGTCACAAAGGCTTCAAGCCTTTTTGAGAGTTTTAGTAGTGGGAAAATTTTAGGGAGCTTTTGGGAGCACTCTAAGAGGCTCAAGGCATGCTCGGAGGGACTCCAAGCACTAGCGACGGGGTCTTCGACGGTCATTTCCTTTCCTTTTATTTTGCTTAATATTATGCTTTCCATTGTATATCTTGTGGATATTTTAGCCATGTATAGATAAACCCCAATTTGGGGTCTTGAAATGAAAATATATAGTTAAATGTTATTATAATTGCTTATCTCTTGCCCTCTTTTACTAATTATTTGTATGGATGCTCGTAATGCTGTATGCGATCTGGCCAATTGTATATTGATCCGATTCTTAATGGAAACTCGACGGAGAGAAATTAGGATAGATCATAATCCATGCAACTGGTTTAATTGTCCGTCGTGACAACGAGATTAGTTGATTAAACTTAGATTCCTAAAATGAATCAGAGCGTAATAATTAATGAATTTTAATAGCGCTAAGGACACTTAGGTTGTTAAAATGGATTAATTATAATTAGGGGAAACCGACAGGAGATCCTATGTGACTAACAGAGATTCTAGGATTATAATTAGTTGGGCAATGAGATAGGATAATTGTAATAATTATTTAGCTATTAATTGATTTTCAAGACCCCACTTCTCACTCAAAACACTTTCTCCATATTTTATTTTTTTCTTGATTGATCAATTTTTAATCTTTAATTGCTTTAATTTCAAATTCATTTATTTTATGAGTTGGTGATAACTGCCCAAAAGGTAGTTATTTAGGCCTCAATTATATAGGGATTTGTGTGTCCTTTATGCTTAGTAGGGTTGGTTTTGGATAGATATTACATGTTTTAACCCATTTGGAAGAATGGAAGCATTGGAAATTATTTTGTGCAGATTATGCTGCTGAGCGACTGGAGGGAGCAAATTCTATGCTGCAGCAAAACTGGGAACACAAACTGCCACATCACAGCTCGTTAGCCAACTTCATGAACCGACTTCTGTTGAGTTATTTTCGTGATAAAGGATCAAGGAGAGCCTTACATGTGCCCTAGTTGACCTAATTCAAGCCTCCCATCCTTCTATAAAAGGAAGTAGCTGTCAAAGTCAAATTCATTCCATGTTTTCCCTTGGAAGCTGAATAGGTTAGGGAGATTGAAGATCATCAAGAACACCATCAACCGCAAACTGATTAGGGAGTTTACCTTCTTTATTAACTTGTAGTTATGGACATGCATACTCAGATTGTAATTCGTAATTCTGTGCTTGTTATGAACTAAGTAGCTTAAGGTGTTGGTTAGGAATAATGTGATTACTGCGCTTCATCTCTAGTAATGAATTGACTATCGAAATTTGGTTAATTGTTGTGCTTATTCTTATTTTATGCCCGCCTGGCCAGCCGGTATGGATAACTCTCTCTAGTTTCAGGGATGATTTAGAGAGTGTGTGGCAATTATCCACACTACGATCATTGTGTATTGGTGAACGCCAGTGATTGAGCTAGGGATAGCCAGTTGCCTAGTGCTTGATCGGTCGCTCTTCATTGGGTTTGAAACATATCCCAAAAGATTCGGAGTTCCAGGAGGTATTCGCTAATAATACTGCGAGAAATGCATGATCAATAATATTGCTAGAGCATATCTTAAATCAATCACTAAAACCTAACCAGCGCATGTCCTTAATCTGTCTATCTATTTGTTTACTTGTTATTCTGTCATTTATTTTGCTTCAGCATAATTCTTATAAAACCCAACATTTTTATTATCTTCAAAACCATTAGAAAATTGCACAAAATAGGTAAAGTGGAAATTTATTCAGACCTTGGATTGATAATATTACTTGCTGCAGACTGTGTATACTTGCACAGGAATTCTAGAGTATTTTATACTATATTTTTACTCACTCTAGGAACCCAACAAGTTTTTGGCGCCGTTGCCGGGGACTTGAATAAGTTTTTATCTGATCTGTTTTGTGTATGTGTTTTAGTGGTTTGGTGCTAGAACTTTTTGATTGTTTCTTTTGTTTTTGCAGGTGTGATTTTGGTGCATGAGCGATCCGCCTGGGGTACGGTTTGAGCTTGATCCAGAAATTGAAAGGACATTTAGGAACAGAAGGAGGGAGCAGCGCAGAAACCAGATGGAGAACGCCCCGCAACCTCCGCAGGTTCATGAAGGTCCAGCAGCAGCAAACCCCCAGCAGAATCCGTTGCTGCAGCAAAACCCACTGTTTGAGCAAAATGAGCAGCGAAATAATCAGGCTGAGAATCCTATCTTGATAGCGAACGATAGGACCAGAGCCATTCGAGCGTATGCTGTCCCGATGTTTAATGAGTTGAATCCAGGGATTGCACGTCCCCAAATCCAAGCGGCGAATTTTGAAATGAAACCGGTAATGTTTCAGATGTTGCAAACCGTGGGGCAATTCCATGGTTTGTCATCTGAAGACCCTCATTTACATCTTAAGTCTTTTCTAGGAGTTAGTGATTCTTTTGTAATTCAAGGAGTGCCTAGAGATGCTCTTAGATTAACTTTGTTCCCGTATTCTCTTAGAGATAGAGCAAAGTCATGGTTAAACTCTTTTGCTCCAGGATCAATTAGGACGTGGGATGAGTTAGCTGAAAAATTTTTGAGTTAATATTTCCCACCTAATAGAAATGCTAAATTAAGGAGTGAAATAGTAGGGTTTAGGCAACTTGAAGATGAGACTTTTAGTGAGGCTTGGGAGAGGTTTAAGGAGCTTTTACGAAAGTGTCCCCACCATGGGTTACCTCATTGTATTCAAATGGAAACATTTTACAATGGTTTAAATGGAGTAACTCAAGGTATGGTCGATGCTTCCGCTGGAGGGGCTCTTTTGGCAAAAACTTTTGATGAAGCCTATGGAATTTTAGAAAGAATATCTATTAATAGTTGTCAGTGGTCGGATGTTAGAGGCACAAATAAAAATGTTAAGAGTGTATTAGAGGTTGATGGTGTGTCCACCATTAGGGCTGATCTTGCTATGATTGCTAATGCTCTTAGGAATGTGACAGTGATTAGTCATCAGCAGCCACCAGCTATGGAGCCTGCAGCAGTGGTGAACCAAGTCACGGACGAAGCATGTGTCTATTGCGATGAAGACCACAACTACGAGTTTTGCCCCAGCAATCCGGCTTCTGTATTTTTTGTAGGTAATCAGAGGAACAACCCTTATTCTAACTTCTATAATCTAGGTTGGCGCAACCACCCCAACTTCTCATGGGGAGGTCAAGGAAATAACATACAAGCGCAACAAAAGATGAACCAGCCGGGATTTGCTAAAGCGCAGGTAATGCCGCAGCAAAATAAGCCGGCTTTGCCCCAACAAAATTCGGGAAATTCTCTCGAGGCGATGATGAAAGAATTTATGGCTCGCACAGATGCTGCAATTCAAAGTAATCAAGCTTCGATGAGAGCCCTGGAATTGCAAGTGGGTCAGCTAGCTAATGAGCTCAAGGCAAGGCCTCAAGGGAAACTTCCATCAGATACTGAACACCCTAGAAGGGAAGGTAAGGAGCAGGTAAAGGCAGTTACTCTTAGGAGTGGTAAGCCATTAGAAGAAAGAATTGAGCCTAGTAAAACCCAGGATATAAATAATAATGGTGATAGAAATAATAATGTTGTTGTCGAGAAAGAGTTGGAGTCTGGTCAGGGTGCTGGAGGCAGCAAAGAGAATGTTGGAGCATCTGGTTCTGTGCCAGATGTAGAACCACCATATGTGCCGCCCCCACCTTATGTACCACCTCTACCTTTTCCACAAAGGCAAAAGCCTAAGAATCAGGATGGTCAATTTAAAAAGTTTTTAGAGATTCTTAAGCAGTTGCATATAAATATCCCTTTAGTAGAAGCTATAGAGCAAATGCCTAATTATGCTAAATTTCTTAAGGATATTTTGACTAAAAAGAAAAGGTTAGGTGAGTTTGAAACTGTATCTCTTACTAAGGAGTGTAGTGCTATTCTTAAGAATGGTCTACCCCCCAAGGCTAAGGATCCAGGGTCATTTACTATACCTGTGTCTATAGGTGCAAAAGAATTAGGTAGAGCACTCTGTGATTTGGGTGCAAGCATTAACCTTATGCCTCTTTCGGTCTATCGAAAGTTAGGTATTGGTGAAGCTAGACCTACCACAGTTACACTCCAATTAGCTGATAGGTCTATCACATATCTAGAGGGTAAAATTGTGGATGTCTTACTAAAAGTTGATAAGTTCATATTTCCTGTTGATTTTATTATTTTAGACTATGAGGCTGATAAAGATGTCCTAATTATTCTAGGTCGTCCATTTTTTGCTACTGGTAGGGCATTAATAGATGTTCAAAAAGGAGAATTAACAATGAGAGTCTGTAATGAGGAAGTGAAATTTAATGTCTTTAAAGCCATGAAATATCCAGACGAAATGGAAGATTGTTCCTTCATCAGGATTCTGGAGAGCACAGTTATTGAGACAGCAATACAGGATTCAGCTGCTAAGCATTCGGAAAAGCATGGAGAGGTTAGTGTAGAAGATTTTGAATTTTGTTCTTTAGATAGAAAAAATGAAAAAGAATTGTTTAGGTGTGAGGATGTTTTTGAGTCTTTAGATTTAGATAAAAGAAAGGCTCCCCCAATTAAGCCATCCCTAATTGAGGCACCCACTTTAGATTTGAAACCTTTACCGGATCATCTAAAGTATGTGTATCTTGGGGAAAGTGAGACGTTGCCCATTATTGTTGCATCAGATTTAATGTCAGAGCATGAGGAGGCCTTAATAAAATTGCTGCAGCAATACCGCAAAGCTATAGGTTGGACATTGGCTGATATTCAGGGAATTAGCCCGTCTTTTTGTATGCACAAAATCACTCTAGAGGAGGGATCCTTTAGGAGTATTGAGCAACAAAGAAGGCTTAACCCTGCAATGAAAGAGGTTGTTAAAAAGGAGGTGATTAAATGGTTGGATGCTGGGATCATTTATCCAATTGCCGATAGCAATTAGGTAAGCCCTGTCCAATGTGTTCCTAAGAAAGGAGGTGTCACTGTGGTGAGCAATAAAGATAATGAGTTGATCCCCACAAGGACAGTAACTGGCTGGAGGGTTTGTATGGATTACAGAAGGCTTAATAAAGCCACCCGAAAGGATCATTTCCCTCTACCATTTATCGACCAGATGTTGGATCAATTGGCTAGTCAGGCCTATTACTGTTTCTTGGATGGTTAGTCTGGGTATAACCAGATTACTATTGCTCCTGAGGATCAGGAGAAAACCACTTTCACCTGCCCTTATGGGACGTTTGCTTTTAGGAGAATGCCTTTCGGCCTCTGCAATGCTCCAACAACATTTCAGCGGTGTATGTTAGCAATTTTTTCTGATATGATTGAATCCACTGTTGAAGTCTTTATGGACGATTTTTCAGTTTTTGGAGGGTCTTTTCAGAGTTGTTTAGATAATTTAGGTAAGGTATTAAAAAGATGTGAGGATACCCATCTAGTTCTTAATTGGGAGAAGTGCCACTTCATGGTGAAGGAGGGCATAGTGTTAGGTCATAGGATTTCTAAGAATGGTCTAGAAGTTGATAGAGCAAAAGTTGAGGTTATTGAAAGACTAGAGCCACCGAGTTCAGTGAAGGGAATTCGGAGTTTTTTAGGACATGCTGGATTTTATAGGAGGTTCATAAAGGATTTTTCCAAAATCAGTAAACCTCTTTGTAACTTATTGTGCACTGATCATGTTTTTGACTTTAATGCAGATTGTAGGAAGGCTTTTGAAACATTAAAGACTGCTTTAATCTCAGCACCCATTCTCTGCGCGCTTAATTGGAATTTTCCATTCGAGGTAATGTGTGATGCGAGTGATGCTGTGGTAGGTGCAATGTTGGGGCAAAAGCAGGGCAAATTTATTCATCCTATATATTATGCAAGCAAGGTTCTAAATGAAGCACAGGTCAACTACACAACTACTGAAAAGGAGTTGTTAGCTGTTGTGTTTGCTTTTGAGAAATTTCGGCCATATTTAGTTGGATCCAAAGTCACAGTGTTGACGGATCATGCAGCAATAAGGTATTTAATGTCAAAAAAAGATGCAAAGCCTAGATTAATTCGTTGGATTTTACTATTGCAGGAATTTGACTTGGAGATAAAGGACAAGAAGGGATCAGAGAATGTCATTGCAGATCATTTGTCTCGTCTTGATCCATCATCATCTTTTCTGGAGCAATCTGCCATTTCCGATTCTTTTCCAGATGAACAGCTTTTTGCTGTTCAGGTAAAGGTAGTCAGGGATGTCCCTTGGTATGCTGATATTGCCAACTTTTTAGTAAAGGGAGTCACTCCTATTGACATGGATTGGAGGCAGAAGAAAAAGTTTAAGCATGATGCGAAATTTTTCTTTTGGGATGAGCCGTTTATGTATTAGCAATGCTCTGACGGTATTATTCGTAGGTGTGTTTCAGGTGCTGAAGCAAAGGAAATCCTGGAGCAATGTCACTCTTCGCCGTATGGAGGTCATTTCAGCGGTCAGAGGACGGCTATGAGGATTTTGCATTGCGGATTTTTCTGGCCTACGTTATTCAAGGATGCCCACTGGTTCTACAAGCAATGTGATGCTTGTCAAAGGAGAGGAAACTTGGGGCCTAGAGATGAAATGCCTCTTACTTACATTTTAGAAGTTGAATTATTTGATGTATGGGGTATTGACTTTATGGGGCCATTTCCCCCTTCTAATGGCAATGTTTTTATCTTATTGGCAATTGATTACGTGTCCAAATGGGTGGAGGCCATTGCATGCCATCAGAGTGATGCCAAGACAGTAGCAAGGTTTCTTCAATCGCACATCTTTGCGCGGTTCGGGACACCTAGGGCTCTAGTGAGTGATGAGGGTACACATTTTGTTAATAATATCTTAACTAAGCTTTTAGCTAAGTATGGAATCAAGCACAGGATAGCTACCCCCTATCACCCACAGGCTAATGGTCAAGCTGAAATAAGTAATAGGGAAATTAAATCAATTCTAGAAAAAGTAGTCCATCCATCTAGAAAGGATTGGTCCTTTAGGTTGGATGAGGCTCTTTGGGCTTATAGGACAGCTTATAAGACTCCTCTAGGTATGTCTCCCTATAGGTTAGTATATGGGAAAGCTTGCCATTTACCATTAGAGCTTGAGCATAAAACATTTTGGGCTTTGAAATAGTTAAATTTTGATCTGAGTCGTGCAGGAGCAATGAGAATGCTGCAGCTTAATGAGTTAGAAGAATTTCGTCAATTTTCTTATGAAAATGCGAAAATGTATAAGGAAAAGACTAAGCTGTGGCATGACAAAAAAATTAAATCCAAAGAGTTTGTCAAGGGTCAAAAAGTTTTGCTTTATAATTCTAGATTAAAATTATTTCCTGGAAAATTAAAATCTAAATGGTCAGGACCGTTTATTGTGATTGAGGTTTTTTCCAATGGAGCAATTACTTTGCAGGATGAAAAAGATGGGAGAGTGTTCAAGGTGAATGGACAGCGTGTGAAAAATTATTGGGGTGAGGAATTTCAGGCGAAATATCCTTCCCTAAGGTTGGTCGATGTTTGAGAAAGCAGGACTTTTGCGGGAGCATTTCACAGAGCCAAATTTTGAGCTCCCAGACTTTGTACTGAATTTAAGTTTTTCTGATTTGTTTTTTATTCCGGTTAGGTTAGGTTTGATTTGTGCATAGTTTGTTAGATCTCAGTATTTTTTTTATTTTAGATTTTATTTTGTTTTTTAATTTGATTTTATTTTATTTTCGGGTTATTTATTTGGATTATCTATGGATTATCTTTTAATTAATTAGATTTAGTTAGATTTTATTTAGTTTTTATTTTCGGTTATTTGAATTTCTGTTTAGGTTTAGATTTAATAATATTTCCGTGTGAAAAGATATGATAAGATAAGAATTACATATTCGACTGAAGTTAATAATAAGATAAGATTTGATTTTGGCGGTTTGAATTTGAATTTTTCTGTGTGAAAAGATTCTCCTAGAAGAAAATCTGGTTACCCAGTTTGTTTTTACAATCTTCTGGTTAGAGTGAATATATCATCAGAATATTACGGATGTGGTTAAGAATATTTTTACCGTTGGGATTTAAATTTTCAGTGAGCAGGTAATATTGCATGAAGATCATAGTCTAAGCTTCTCTCCGTCGAGTTTCCACTTAATAACGATTCATTTAATCAGTGATCAGTTGATTAAAAGCATTGAGGACAAAATGCACAAATGAACAATAATGACAATTAAACCACATCAATTCATTAATTCAGCAGAGGTTCAACATCTAAATCAATCTCATAGAATTTAGGAATTTGCTACTCATAATCACTAAAATTCAATAATTCCTAATCACAACAATTCTAGAAACTAAAACATAAAGGAAAAGGGAAGAGAAATGCTCATAAAAGTGTCGATCTCCTCGATCCCGCGCCGACCTCCTTCGATCCCGAGCTCCAAAGATCTTCAACAAAGCTCCAAAACTCTCCCAAAAATCCCCAACTTTAGTGTAGACTCTAGAATGGGGTGAAAACCCACAAATTGGCACACAAAATATGGATGCAAAAGGCTCCTTTTATAGGCTCCCAGCAGGCACAGCGTCGAGACGCTACAAGGACAGCGTCGAGACGCTCTGACGTCATCTTTTCTTGGGCTCCAAGACGTCTCAGCGTCGAGACGCTACTTGGACAGCGTCGCGACGCTCTCGCGATTCCAGATTGCTCCACGCAGCTGCCTAGCGTCGGGACGCTTCCAGGCTTAGCGTCGAGACGCTAGGCCCTGAATCTTCAATAATGGCCCGATTTTGACTCAATTTTTGGGGCCTCCAACTTTCTTTTGGCCCAAATACTTCTTGTAATTGATTTTGGAATTTTTTCTTGACCCAAATTGATACTTTAAGACTTGAAATTCATGAATTTGGGCTTCTAATTCATTCTTCTTGGCTTTTTGGACTCGGATCTTCAATGTAATTCTTCAAATTGCTCCAAAAGCCTCCAAAATCATCTAAATTCTCTCAAAATTCCGATTTTACTTCTTTGGCTCGGTTTTCTGAAATTTAAACAGAAAATAGCATTAAAGTACACAATTCAAGCATAAAACTAGCTAAAATTAATAGGAAAATGATGACATTTTTGCATGTCATCATGCACTACTTGCAATGAAGTGCACTCATTGGAAGATTGTCCTCAAAATCCAGCTTCAGTTTGTTTTGTACGTGCACAAAATAGAATAAATCCTCATTCGAACACATATAATCAAGGATGAAGACAACACCCTAACTTATCTTGGAGAGTACAAAATGCAAGCACATCAAATACAACCTCATTTAAGTAGGGAGGACAACCCGAATTTAATAGTTAGAAGAAAATCAAGATTGCATAGCCTTTGAGGGAGATGATGACTAAGAATGATGTTGTAATTCAAATTCAAATAGCTTCCTTAAGGAGTCTTGAATCTCAGTTGATTAGGCAGCTGGCTAAGGAAATGAGGAACAAACCATTGGGGACCCTACCAAGCAATACCGAGAATCCTAAAAGAGAATGCCTAGGCAAGGATAAGTCCTCCATTGATCCCAAGTAATTCAGAATTGAGATTGTGTAAGATATGTATGGTAGTGTATGATAGTTTTTTTTTTTTTAATTTCTTTTTGGTTTTGTATATATTTCTTGTTTTTTTTTCTTCTCCTTTCGTTAAAGCCAAAATATTTCAAAATAAAGTTTGAGCACAAATGTTTAGAGTGGTGGAAAGGAAAAAAAAATATTCTTCTTTAAAATGATATCTTTCGTCTTGAAATTTGTATGCTTAACCCGTGTGAATATTCTAATCATTTTGAATAAGTGTGCAGAAGACAGGTAAAGGTGCAGGAAAAGAGACTGGAAAAGGGAAGGATTTGCAACGTGAATGCGATCGCAAAAAAATACGCCTTATGTTAAATATGGAAAATTTTCAGTCAATGATTTTGCAATGCATTTGCGGGCGCAATTCCAGAAAAATCTAAAGGCCCAGAGTGACATCATTTAATATTGTTGAATCATTTAAGGGAAGTTTGAAACGTATAAATAGTGGAAGATTTGATGTTGGTCAAGTAACTATTGAACTTTCCCAACATCTCTCTCGTCCTAAAGATCCTGCCATGCCCCATGATCTCTCTGACCATCCACGTCGTCGGAGTTCGCTACCATTTTTCACAGAAACCACTGGTGGAGCTTTCTATTTCATACCCACGAAGAAAAAGCTAAAAAAAATTAAACCTGCATCAGCTTCTCTGTCGAAGAAGCCAAGCCCACAACGCAAACCATCAAAGGTTTCTTCTTCTGAGCAGCTAAAAGAGGTTTCAATGTCTTCATTGTTGCCTCGACATACAAGCACGTGCAAGTCAACTCTATCAGTTTCTACTTGGTTGAAGATCAAGGTAAACCTCCCAGACCAAATACTTGTACAGGAATGCGCTTAAGAGAGTGGGAGGAAGAACTAAGAAAAGAAGCTGAGAGAAGTCGTTGAAATATTGACGACGCTGCATTGGAATCAGAAGAGGAAGAGGAGGAAACGCCTTTGGTCCTTAAGACAAAGGCGTTACGACTTAAGGAAAGGGAATAAGCACACAAGCGAAAGGTGGAAGTAAAATACTTCAGAAGAAGAAGACAAGATGAAGTTGAGCCATGTAGCAAGGTTGCAATTGAAAATGTGGAGCAACCTTAAAATCTGTCTGCAGGTTGACATGAAATTGCGACCACAAATACAACCCAAACGGATGAGGTAGTGTCAGTTCTTGAGGCACTTACCAAGCAAGATGCTCCCGCATCTGGGGCGCAAAGGCAGATTCAGGCTTCAACCTCAGCCACAGATCCATCCAAGCTTAAAGGGAAAAGATCAACACGATGGGGTCCAAAGTTCCAACAATAGGAGGAGCAGGAGAAATAGAGCAGAATTGTTGCTGATGCTATATGGTTTGCAAAAGCCATGGCTTGCCAGATCAAAGATGAGCAGCTGGCTAAAGAAAGAAGAAGAAAGAAGGAAGCGAAAAGGGAGGTTGTGAAGACGAAAATAGAAGAAGAAGAGCAAGTTGCTCTGGTCTTCGCAGCTGCTTGCCTGAAGGAGTCAATGGATACCACTGAGAAAGAAGAAGAAGAATTTGTGCCCGCTACTGAAGGCCATTCAAAAGAATTTGCAGGGGAATTTGCGGCCACAAATGTGGCACGAACAAAGCAAGAAACCGAGACTGCACTAGTTCCTGAGGTGCATTTTGATGTGCAATCCCCACCACCACCAAAAGAGGATGAAAATGTGCTCGAGGACCTGTTCGAGCACCAAAATAAAGCAATGTTCGAGGACTTGTTCGAACATGAGCAAAAGGAGCATCAAGCTCCAAGTGATGCAGAAGAGGTCTGTGAGATCTTTAAGGACAAGATGCCCAAGAGGGGCAGAGAAGAAAAGGATAGTGAGGTTGAAGGGAAGGCTACGAAGAATAAGAGAATATACATTTTCCTAAGGAGGCCATGCACTAGAGGAGCGACTTCTATGCTCCCCCAAGTCAAGACACCATCACCACCGTCACCTGTGAGGAGAGAAGCATCCATTCCTCGGCCAGAGAAGACTCCAACAAAGCAGCCGAGGATGTTAATTCAAGTGGAGGCCCATCCAGACACTCAGACCCGATTGGCTATCATGAAGAAGCGGGTTGTGATGTGTGAGAAGGCATTCTCCACGAAGACAGACCCGCTCCCAAATATGGGAAGAGATGCAGACATCAATGCTCTTGCGAGGCTGGGTGGTGGAGTTCTCGGCGAGACAGATCAATCAGATTTTCCGATTGCCATCCCTCAAATGCCCAGCTGGCAACAAGGCCATTAAAGAACGAACAGATGAATAGCTAGCAGAGGCATTACAGATGTTGGCCCACGAGGGAGTTAAGTGGTAGGAGTCCATAACTGAAGTCAAGACTCTACTATAAGGAGATTTAAAGCCAGAGGCACTTGTGTGGCTTTCCGTGATCAAGAATAGAATAACGCCAACAAGGGGTTGGATCTAAACCTTGGACAGATTATTTGGATGGAGATCCTCTCTTGTGGACATAAGAATGTGGGAAAGTTGTTCTTCCCAACCTTGATCACAAAATTGTGTAGGCTTGCAGGGATTAAGCCAGAGGAAAAAGAAGAAAAAGAGGTAGCCAAAACTTCAATTGACTTGAGCTTAATCAAGAAGCTCTTAACAAATTCAAGAAAAAAGGTCACTTCTCCTGAAAAGAAGGCTCAAGCAACCTCCCCTACAGCACAATCATCAAAGTCTCCTGAAAAAGCCACTGCTGCAGCAGGTGATGCGACTGCAAAATCATCACAGAATTTACCAGATGCGGCTGCAAGTCAGCAGCAACCTCCAACACCTCAACCACAACTTGAAAATAATTTGGTGGTTTTGAGGAGAGACTTGGAGAAGATGAGGAGCTAGTTTAAGGATTACCTGACCTATGCTAGAGAGCTAGATGGAGTTGTCAGGTGTATCTTGGAGAATGTGGTGGAGGATCTTGACGACAATCTTCCACCCTTCTCCAAAATAAACTGGTATCCAACACCAAGCGATGGAGCACGCCTTTCTAACACGTAAGGAAGTTTTTCCTTTCACCCTTCTATTCTTTAATTCATTATTTTTTTTTTTTATTGATAGGTGATTGGAAGTAGGGTCTAGTTATCTTTAAATGCTTTCTATTATTTCTTTGGTTTTCTTTTGTATTTCTATTGTTTTCTTTGTTTTGATAGGTTAGTGAGTTTCTTATGTTTTCCTGTATTTTATATTCCTTAGATAGGTTGTTTTGTTTGCTTCTTTTGTCTTAAAGTTTTGTTTTGGATAAAGTTTTGAAAAAAAAAGTATCTATTTTAAAAGAAAGAAAAAGAATTCTATGAGATTTTCAATGAGAAGTGTGTTTATTATGTTTGTTTGTTTGTGAACGCCCTTAATGATGATAACTAAAGCTCTCTCGATTTTTTAAATGCTTTGGTAACTTCAAGTTTTGAAAATATGAAGCCTGAATAAACTCTTCTCTCCATAACACATTCAAGTCCAAACTCACCTACCTTAGGCTTTGACTACCAACACCTTTAGGAAGGATAGACTTGATCTTAACTTGCCAATCATTTGTAGTCTCTCCTGTTTTTATCTTCATGTTAGTCAATGGGGACATTGACCCATTTAAGTTTGAGGGGCGGACAGTTTTTTATTTTGTACTCTATGTTGTATTGTTGCCTATTGCTAGTGCTATAAGATAAATATATATATATATATATATATATATATAAAAAGTAGAAAAGACAAGTAGATACTCCTCCTTCTCGAATAAACAAAGTAACAAAGGGCGTCGTGACACCCACGATTTCCACTGCATGAAAGGTTAGTTTGGGAAGTGAGTATGTGCTACGGTCTTAATGGTGCGCTATGCTCTTGTAGTCAGCTACTTTCACCACAAAAGTGTTAGTATGTTGGAACGAAGGTATAGATGACTATGAGACTCTCCTTTGCCAAAAAAAAAAAATGTAAAAGAGAGTGAAAGCCTAGCAGGTTTTTTTAAATAAGTTTGGGGGATGGAAGTTTGCTTTTCTTTTTCATCCTTTGGGAGTCAGGATGGCTTGTGAAAGAGATATGAAAAAGGTTAGGTGGAATAACAGGCAGAAAGAGGTGGGAATGCATGCAAATATTTTATCTTGAGAGGTGTGAATGAAGGCCTAATGTTAAAGAAATTTTGTTGTTAATCTAGAGTATTAAGAGCCGAGTTCTTTCCTGAAAGACGCACTCACAAACTAAACTCAACTATGACACGCACATCTTTTCCTTCTTGTTTCTATTTAGCTTGTTAATATTGCTTGAGGATCGGACAAACAATGGCTTAAGTTTAGAGGTGTGATAACGCTCATTTATGTGTGTTATTTAGCCTTAAAAACTTAGGTTATTGTTTGGAAAGCAATGACTTTGTGTTTAAAATCTTATCATTTTATGTCATTTTAGCAAAAGTTGTAAAATCATGAAGAAAATCTTAGAATTATAGAATTTAAACTTAAAATGTACATAAAGAGATTATTTTTATAAAAATTTTATCCAAGTTAATGTTTTTGTGCAGAAGTCTTTGCAAGGAGGATGCGCTCGCAAGAGGAGAGGAAAGGGTAGCGGAGCAAAAAAGGTTAAAGCTGAAGAATTACGCTTGCATATGGGCCTGAGGATGTGGGACATGTGATCAAAATGCGCCTGGAAGCCATATAAGGAATGTAGCCCCATGCTGTAGACAGACTTGTCAAAGCTGTGCAGAGTAAAAATTGCGCCGAAAATGCAGCTGCAACTGGGGTTTCTAACAGAACTCCGAGATTCACGAGATCTTCATAGATTCATCCGAAAATCCCTAATCTGGTAACAAATCTTCGAAGATTGTGGATCCTTACCTTCCAAAGCCTTCTCACAAAGATCTCGGCAGCCAACCTTACCTTCCAAGGTCTATAAAAGGGGACCAAGATGCAAGAAGCAAAGAGAACTTTGAGTTTTCTTCCTTAGGATAAATTCTTTTTAGTTTTTCTCTTCTCATCATGTAACGACTCTGAGTTCCAGGTCTTTCAGCCTCTGTCAACTCTTTCATTCAAAAGAATAAGAAGAGAAAGGCTTGTCTCTCCTTGAAAAAGGGCAAGAGCAAGTGATAGCGAGCATAGCTAGCTACTTTTACTTATTTAATTTAGCTAGTCTTTTATGATGTTTGGGCCATTTTATTGTGCTTTATTGTTTATTTTGTAGGAAATGGTCGATTGGAGCTATAATGCCATATTAGAGTTAATCGGGTGCTCGGGGCGTGAAAAGATGCAAAGGAATGAAAAGAGTAAAAGAGGAAAAAAATTAAATCTCGGTCAACAGCAGGCTAGCGTCTCGACGCTAGCCCTTAGGCGTCTCGACGCTAGCATTCCATATCAGATCTGGCGCGAAATCGTCGCAGCGCCTCGACGCTGCGACCTTAGCGTCTCGACGCTGTATAATTTCCTTTCCTGAAACGCGCGTTTTGAAGGCAGCGTCTCGACGCTAAGACGAAAAAACATAATAAAGGCTTATTTTCGGCGAGGTTTTGGGGGAGTTCAATTTTGGGACCTTTGGGAGTCGTAAACAGGACAGAACATAGCACTTGGAGGCTGAAAACAAAGGGAGAGATTTGGAAATCAACCCATTGTTCGTGGGGATCGTGACGGGGACGTCGGACTCGGCCTACATTGAGTTTTCTTTTCCCTTTCCTTTAATTAGATAGATTTATTGCTTTCATATGTTTAGTTGAGCTTGTATTTACATTCATGAGTAGCTAAACTTGTAGCTTAGGGATTGATGTAGTTGATTAAGTTTATGGATTGATTTATGGTTTAAGTTGTGCAATGTTATTGTGTTTGTAATCTTGATTTAATGCTTTCAATTAATTGGCCATTAGTTGAATGATTTAAGTTTCGAATCTAGCTCGGGAGAGGGGATTTGATTTAGACTTACTCAAGATTGCATGAATAAAGTTTATTTTCTAATTCATGACGGTTTTAGATTAACTTTAGAATTGGTTAAAAGATCTCATTGCCTTGCATGTTAATAAACTTAGATAGGGATATCAAGTTGGTTAATTTGCATGAGAATCAATTATACTCGGGAGAGGTAGTTGTGATTAAAGGGTCTTTGGCTCATAATTTCATTGTGCATAATAACTTACTCCTTACAATCAATCCTAATCTAAATCGGTGAAATCAATTCCCTAAGTAGTTTTCCCAATTGAATTTCCATTATTTTTATTTGCTTTGATTTGGTTTTTGTCATCACCTATTCATCACTTTCTAATCCCTAAATAAAATTGAGCGAGATTATTCACAATACTTGATTTGCTTAAAAATCCAATCCAGAGGACGACACTCGTATTTACGAACTCTTTATTATTACTTGACTCGTGCGCTTGCGGTTAGGAAAAGTCCACATCAAGTTTTTGGCGCCGTTGCTGGGGATTGGCACATTTAGCTAAATTGATATTGTGAAAAAATTGTTTGATCTTAATTTAGGGTGTATTTTTTTAGTTGTTTGCATTTTTTTCCTTTTTTTGTTTTGTTTTCCATATTTGATTTTCTAGGTTAGTTTTCGTGTTATTTGTGTAGTATTTTCCTTACTTGTTCTTGTTTTTCCTTTTCTAGATTAGTTTCCTTATTTGTGTTTTGCCATATTTATTTTTGCATTCCATATTAGGCTATTTTGTTTTCCTTTTCTAGATTATATTTTCCATATTTAAATTATTTGTTTTCTTCCTTTATTTCTTTCCATAATAGTTTTCTTTCCTTTCTAAGGTAGTTTTGTTTTTGTATGCGTAGTAGTAGAGAATTACTACCTTTGGATCCTGAGATCGAGAGAACAATTCATAGGATTCGAAGGGAGAATAGAGAAAACGTTCAAATGGCTGACCAAAATCCACCTGAGGAGCCTAGGCCTATTAGAGATTATTTTCAGCCTGTGTTTCAGGGACAGCAATCGGGGATTGTCTATGCAGGATAAAGCACGAGATTGGTTGCAGTCTATTACACCTGGGAGCATCACCACCTGGGATGCTTTGGTCCAGGCCTTTTTAAAGAAATTTTTCCCTCCTGCAAAGACGGTCAAGCTATTTTTCTTGGTTACCAATCGTGGCCGCAAATTTAGAGGAGGTTCATATTTTGCTGAATCGTGTGTTAGCTTGACTATTTTCCTTGGGTACGATATCCGGAATACTTTCCACTTTATTATTTGATAGTGTATACTTGCACTCGAGCAGTGTCACATCACACGCCCGTCACCATTTGAGCGGTCTACAACAAAGAAAGTTGTAGCTGGGGTGCTTGAGATTGACAATGTAAGTGCTTTATGGTTGGGTTTTATGCCCTAAAACTCGTAGATAGTGAATGTAAATAAATTCTATACTTGTTTCAATAAAGTGTTATTGAGTTTCTACAATAAAGTGTTATTGTTAAATATTGCACAACTTAACCCAAATCCAATAAACAACGATCCAAGGTTGTTTGTATGTAACTTGAACTAGTATGTGGGGACATACGGGGATCACTGTTCAAGTAACAACCTAAAAGGTTTATAGTATAGGGATAAGGTTGGGTACCTTATCCTGGTGACACTATGGATATGAGCCACTTTGTATTGATACAAACGCAATGATCCAATGCGTTCGTGTAGGGGACATGCGAGTGGGGGTATCCTATGCAATGGGTTTGCATAAGACCGGACCGAGAAATAGTAACCACTAGCTATAACACCGTTAACTAGTTAGGTTTCTATTTCACTAGGATGACCTAGGCAACTCAGTCTGAATCCTAAGTGGATAATGAACTCATGTTCCCGAGGGATTGTCCTTTGAATTGAATGGGTGAGAGTGACCAGTACGCCGACTTAATAAGCCTACCATTTTGGGGACAAGGCCGAGTGGGGAGCTGGGAACGTAATTACACAAGAGGGAATTCACTCATTCTCAACCTTTGAGGAAGTAGATGAGTGTTCCCTTAAGTGGTGTCTCCAAGTCTTAAATAAAGGGCCCTACCCTCTCGTTAGCCCGAGAGGGGTTTTCTGTTTGATGGTTGGACCACAAACAGCTTGTTCATTAGAGGAGCACTGGTACTTAAGGAGGTAGAGGTAACTCAGGGATAAAACCGTAATTTAATCCAGCTGGAGTTACGAACACTCGTGAAGGACTAACTTTCTGTTTTAGGTCTATATCTGTGGACACATAATTATGTATGCAGTGAGAAGAGTGCAACTGTGGGTCTTTAGTTGAGTGAACCCACAGTTAACGAAAATTTATTAATTAGTTAATGAGTTTAGCCAATTAAATCTCATATCGTTGGAGCTTCTGATCTGTAGGTCCATTAGGTCCCATTGGTAGCTCGTAAAGAGACTTGAGGCAATTAAGTATATATTGTAAATTGAAAGTGTTCAATTTATTTAGGGAAATCATATAATGTATGATGATGCATTATAGTATAAAGTTTATGAAACTTTATAATATAATTTTTTTAATTAATTTCTAAATTAATTTTGAGAGAAAATATTTCAATGATTTCAAATAATTAATATGAATTTGATTCTTATTAATAAAATAAATTTTTAACAAAATCCCTAAAATTAAATATATGATATTAAATTGGGTAATTATTTAGTTATTTATTAAAATTAGATATGAATAAGATAATAGATCTTATTCATGACCTTTTCCTATAAATAGGACCTTTGGGGTGGGGTGAAAGGTATCTCATTCATTCTCCTACTCTCGGAGAATTCTTCTGAAGGCTCCCACCAGTTTCCTACATCTAGTAGTCTCAGAGTCATACCGGTGTAGCCATAGTGGTGGTGTCCCAAGAATTGTTGATGCTTGATCCCTAAGAAATCAAGAAAGGTGTTCTTGATCCATCAGAGTCATCAGGCGACGGTATGTATGCTTATCCCTTTTAGATTAGATCTAAGGTTGTATGCTTAGCCTTAATAAATATAAATCTAGAATAGTTCTAAGTTTATTGCCAATGTATTGGTATTTTAAGATTAAACAAAAATAACTACAAATCGGTCCCAATTCGCTTTCGCTTAACGGAATTAGGGAATTCCAATCCTTCAATTGAAGGGAATAAAAGTCCCCACGCAGCGGAAGCGCATCGATTGGACCTTACGCCGTATATTAATTAACATTAAAATACCGTTACGATAACTCAAACAAAACTTTAAACAACCTTTAAAGCCGCTGTAAAATTGGTTTTAACATGCTAAAATAAATCTAAATTTATTTTTAAAACTTTTCTAAAGAAAAGAGGAAGAACCGTTACAAACCTTCGTTGAAGACTTGACCGTTCTTCGCCAACGACGCTCCACGAACGAAAACGCAGCAGCCGCCTTTGTTTTTCTTCGCTGGAAATTTCTTCTTTGATTGACACAATCACCACAGAGGTTACACCGGTATGTCTCTAAGTCTAGGAGGCAAAAGACTTGTGGGAGTCTTTCTTTAATAGGGAGGCTAGGGAGAATTCTAGGTCTTGTCTTTCAAGAGTGTCAAGTGTCCTGACCAATTAGGTCCAGTGTTATATTTATAGAAGAGAGGCCATGAATAAAATATTCAATTAAATCAATCTTTTCCATAATTGATTCAATCTTATTCCTTAATTAATCAATCATGATCAATCAATTCCATAATTGATTAATCTTTTTCACAAATGACTAATTACTTCCATAAGTGATTAGATAATTTCCATAAATGATTAATCACTTCCTTAAGTGATTAATTATTTCCATAATTGATTAATTCCCGGTTAATGAATTCTTTAATTAATTAACCACCAATTAAATATCACATATTTAATTCCCGGCCTAGAATTAATTAATTTGCCCAAACACATTTTAGGCCTTAAATTAATTAATTCATTATTTTGAACTCTTTCAAACTTCCATAAATTTATATTTGAACTTTTCAAATATTAATTTCTCTCATAATAATATATCAATATATATCATATTTGTTTCCCTTAATAAATTGAACATTTTCAATTTACTTATTACTTAGTTGCCTCAAATTACTTTACGAGCTACCAGTGGGACCTAATGGACCTGCAGATCAGAAGCTCCAACGATGTGAGATTAATTGGTCAACCTCATTAACCACATTAATCAATATTCGTTAACTGTGTGTACATTCCACTATAGACTCATAGTTGCACTCTTCTCACTGCAGACGTATTTTCTGTGTCCACGGATCTAGACCAATATCGACTAGTTAGTCCTTCACGAGTGTCCGTAACACCAGCTGGGTCAAATTACCGTTTTACCCCTGGGTTACCTCTATTTCCTTAAGTACCAATTCTCCTCTAATGAACAACCTGTTTGTGGTCCAACCATCAAACAGAAAACCCTCTCGTGCCATTGAGAGGGTAGGGCCCTTTGTTCAAGACTCGGAGTAACCACTTAAGGGAACACTCATCTGCTTCCCTAAAGTCGGGAAGGAGTGAATTCCATCTTGTACGATTATGTTCCCAGCTCCCCATTCGGTCTTGTCCCCAAAGTGGTAGGCTTATTGAGTCGGCGTATTGGCCACTCTCACCCATACAAATCAAAGGACAATCTCTCATGAGCAGGAGTCCATAATCAACTCAGGATTAAGACTAAGTTGTCTAGGTCGTCCTAGTGAAATAGAAAACCAACTAGTTAACGGTGATATAACCAGTGGTTACTATTTCGCGGTCCGGTCTTAAGCAAACTCATTGCATAGGATACCCCCACTCGCATGTCTCCTACACGAACGCGTTGGATCGCAATGTTTGTATCAAATACAAAGTGGGCCGTATTCATAGTGTCACCAGGATAAGGCACCCAGTCTTATCCCTATACTATAGACCCTTTAGGCTGTTTCTTGAACAATGATCCCATATGTCACTACATATAGTTCAAGACTCATATTACAGCCTTGGATGTCTAGTTTATTGGATTAGGGTTATTATTAGGCAAAGACAAATATAAAATAACTAATAACAATTAATGGAAAAATATATCAATATTATTTCATTAATATCCGGTCAACGGTTACATTCACTATCTACGAGTTTTAGGGCATAAAACCCAACAAACTCCCACTTGAACTAAAACACTAGTTAGTGGGATGTAAATGCAATAATCTAATGCTGGAAATGTCATGTATATGAATACAATGAACTAGGGCATCCTTATACTCATTATACATTTCTCCCACTTGCCCTAGATTAGATGGCATACATATCTCGTAGACCTAGACCCTCTAGATGACCCTCAAACACTTTAGCCGTGAGAGCCTTTGTAAATGGATCAGCGATGTTGTGCTCCGAGGCGATCTTAGTGACGATCACATCTCCTCGTTGCACAATCTCCCGTATCAGGTGATACTTCCTCTCGATGTGTTTACCCCGTTTGTGGCTTCGAGGTTCTTTTGAGTTGGCTACAGCCCCACTGTTGTCACAGTATAGCGTTATGGGCACGTTCATATTCGGAACCACTTCCAAATCAGTCAAGAACTTTCTGAGCCATACTGCCTTCTTAGCTGCTTTGCAAGCTGCTACATACTCACCCTCCATGGTTGAGTCTGCTATGCATTCTTGTTTGATGCTTCTCCACACTACTGCTCCTCCTTTGAGGGTGAATACTGACCCTGATGTGGATTTCCTTGAATCCTTATCAGCTTGAAAGTCAGAGTCAGTGTATCCATTAAGAATCAAATCCTTAGCTCCATACACAAGCATGTAGTCCCTCGTTCTCCGAAGATACTTGAGGATATTCTTAACCGCTCCCCAGTGGTCCAACCCTGGATTAGACTGATACCTACTGACTACTCCCACTGCATAACATATGTCAGGCCTAGTGCAGAGCATAGCATACATTAAGCTGCCCACAGTTGAGGCGTAGGGAATGTGTCTCATGTTCTCAATTTCTTGAGGTGTCTTAGGAGACTGTTCCTTAGACAGGTGTACCCCATGTTTGAAGGGTAGTAGTCCCTTCTTGGAGTTTTGCATCGAATATCGAGACAACATCTTGTCAATATACGTTGCTTGAGACAGAGCTAGCGTTTTGTTCTTACGATCCCTAATGATTTGGATTCCCAGAACATATTGAGCCTTTCCCAGATCTTTCATTTGGAATTGGATTGCTAGCCATTTCTTAATGTCAGTGAGGTATCCTACATCATTCCCAATGAGTAGGATATCGTCTACATAAAGTATTAGAAAAGCTACTTTCATTTTGTTGACTTTCTTGTACACACAAGGCTCATCAACGTTTTGGTCAAAGCCAAAAGATTTGATTGCAGTATCAAATCTAATGTTCCATGATCTGGACGCTTGTTTCAATCCATAAATGGATCGATTGAGCTTACAAACCTTTTGTTCCTGACCTTGGGCTAGTTGAGACATGAAGATATTCTCTTCAAGATTACCATTCAGAAAAGCAGTCTTGACGTCCATTTGCCATATTTCATAGTCATAATATGTGGCTATGGATAAGAGAATTCTTATGGACTTTAACATGGCTACAGGAGAAAAGGTTTCCTCATAGTCAACCCCTTCCTTTTGGGTATAACCCGTTGCCACTAGTCTAGCTTTGAAGGTCTGTACCTTTCCAGCTGCATCTCTTTTTCTCTTATAGATCCATTTGCACCCTATGGGTTTTACCCCATTTGGTAGATCTGTAAGTTCCCATACAGAAATTGAGTACATTGACTCCATTTCCAGGTTCATGGCTTTGACCCATTCATCCTTATCTTCATCATTCATTGCATGTCGATAGGACAATGGATCCTCAATGCCATCATTAGGTATGACAACCTGAGTTTCAGTTAAACCCAAGTAGCGGTCAGGTTGTAATACAACCCTCCCACTGCGTCGAGGCATTCCCAACGTTTGAGATGGACGGGATGGATCTGAAGAACTAGTTCCTTCATCAACCCTTGTTGAAGGTCCAACTTCATCAACAACTCTTGATGATTCTTCAGTAGCTTCTCCTAATATTATTTTGCTGCGTGGTTTATGATCTCTCATGTGGTCTTCCTCTAAGAAAGTGGCGTTTGTCGATACAATCACCTTATTTTCTTGTGGGTCGTAGAAATAACCACCTCTCGTTTCTTTAGGGTAACCAACAAATTGGCACAGTTTTGAACGAGGTTCCAGTTTCTTAGGATTTTTCACAAGCACGTGTGCTGGACAACCCCAGATGCGAAAGTGATGCAAACTAGGTTTACGCCCCTTCCATAATTCGAAAGGTGTTTCATAAACACTTTTCGAGGGAACATTGTTCAAGATGTATACTGCAGTCTCTACTGCATACCCCCAAAACGAGCTAGGCAATTGAGCATAGCTCATCATTGATCGAACCATGTCCAACAAGGTTCTATTTCTCCTTTCTGACACACCATTCTGTTGAGGTGTACCAGGGGCTGAGAGTTGAGATTGGATTCCATGTTCTATCATATAATCCTGGAATCTTTGATCCATATACTCCCCTCCTCGATCTGATCGAAGTACTTTAATAGATTTACCTAATAGGTTTTCAACTTCAGCCTTAAACTCCTTAAACTTTTCAAGGGCTTCAGACTTATGTCCCATTAGGTACAAGTAACCATATCTTGAATAATCATCTATAAACGAGATGAAATATTCGTACCCTCTTCGAGCTTTTACATTCATTGGACCACACAGATCCGAATGTATTAACTCTAAGGGTTCTTTGGCTCTGTAACCTTTTCCAGTAAAGGGTCTCTTGGTCATTTTTCCCTCGAGACAAGATTCACAAGGTGGTAGTGAATCATCTTCTAACTTGCTTAGAAGTCCATTCTTTACCAAACGACCGATCCTATCGATGTTTATATGACAAAGTCTGAGATGCCAAAGATGAGTATTGTTACTTGATGGAGAAATCTTTTGCCTTTTACTTTGAGTTTCAGCAGTTTTAAATAATTCGTGATTTAAAAGTGCTTTGTTTTCGGTTGGTCTTAAAACATACAAGTTATTTTCCAATTTTGCTGAACAAATAAGTACACCATTTTTATAAATGAACGCTTCATTCATATCAAAAGTAACTGTATACGATTGTTCAATCAAACATGAAATAGAAATTAAGTTCCTCTTAATCTTGGGAACGATTAACAAACTTTCTAAAAGTAAGAATCTATTTCTAAAAATAACATCGCAGCTCCCACTACTTTAGCTGAAATGACTTCTCCAGTTCCGACCCTGAGTGTCATTTCCCCATCGTTCAACTGCCAAAAAGAACTATTTTCCTGAAAAGAAGAGCAAACATGATTAGTTGCTCCTGAATCAAGTATCCAGGTAAACTCATCATGTTCTACCAGGCATGTTTCTAAAACAAGTAAATCAAATTTACCTTCCTTTTCCTTCTTTTTCTCAGCAAGGTACTTTGGGCAGTTTCTCTTCCAATGTCCATCTACATTGCAGTGGAAACACTTGCCCTTGTCTGCCATAGCTTTGGCTTTTCCCTTGCTTTTAGCAGCAGTGCTGGGAGCTTTCCCCTTGTTTCCTTTCTTCTTCTTAGTTTTCTTTGAAGAAGTGGCTACAGATTTAGTTCCAGAGGATGAACCCTTCTCGAACTTTCTTTTAGAGTGGACAACGTTTGCCTCTCCTTCTATCTGTCCCTTGTTCTTAAGAAGAGACTGATAGAGTTGTAGCTCATTCAGGAGGCTAGTCAGGTTGAATGTTATTTTATTCATCATTGCATTGCTTCTAAATTGTAGAAAACTCTTCGGAAGAGATTCTAAGATGAATGCAACCTGACTACGCTCATCTATGACCGCCCCATTTGCCTCTGCCACGTTGAATTGGACCATCATATCCAGGACATGCTCCCGAACAGACGTGCCCTCTTTCATGCGACAGCTATAAACGTATTTGAGAGCGTCATGATGGAGTTGATAGGACGATTGTCCAAACATCTCCTGGAGAGAGTTCATAATCTCCCTCGCTGTTACCATGCTCTCATGTCTTTTAGCAAAAACTTCAGACAAGCTGGCTAGAATATAGACGCGAGTCTTATCATTGGCCTTTGTCCAGCGGTCATAAGCATCCTTAATTGCTTGGGATGCATTACGAGCAGGGGCTGGAGGACAATCCTCCGTTAAGACGAACCGCAGATCATCGACAACAAGAATCGTATTCAGGTTCGACTTCCACGTAGCATAATTTTCGCCGGTTAATTTCTCATTTTTAAGTAGAGAGACAATTGAGGAAGACATTGCTGAAATTTAAACAAACAATGACCATATTAGTTATCTTTGCTTTAACCCATCATACAAGCAAACAATTGCACACAATCCAATCAATTTAGCAAAACAGACAATCACAGAACCCTAAAACTATCGATTTAGTTTTGCAACGATGTTTCAGAGGTTTAGAATGTCAGCCACCGAGGGGTGATTAGGCACTCCTCCTTTGAAATGAGACACCTCTCAGCTAATTCTAATTCCAGAATAACTCATATTCCTATAGACATTAGCCACCGTTGTTCGGTCAAGGATTTGTTAACACTTTTTAACTCATCCTCGTAAGTGTAACCCTCCCACTTTCAGATCTCAGAGGCACGCATCAACAGGTTACCGAAGGGAAAGACAACTGTTGGTGATTAGCCTAAGAGCTCCTATCCTTTTCAGGAGTTCACGATGTTCCGAATCCTATGACCAGGCCCTCCGAAGGGATGGTTGCGCCAGGACAACCTGCAGGCGGATCACAGGACTCTCACGGTGCGAACTATGGGCGGAGACGAGGGATACGTTGACACGTGTCCCGCTCCCACTTACTCTAGACATTTTTCCCATTCACCTTGATATTGATTCATGCAAACACTTTCCGAAGGGAGGCCGCTCCTAAGGCGACTCGTAGTCGAGCATGAATCTCACGTTGTGAATATAGGGACATAGGAGCAAAACTTGATTTAAATCTCGTTTTGTAACTTTCCTCCCACTGAAAATGTCATACGGTTAATTTAGGGTTGTTAAACTTAGATAGTATTCGGCTAAGTCAATCTATCTAAGTCTGATCCTATTATAACAATTATGGAAAGGATTCAACTGCAATCTTTTGGGTGAATTAAACTTCTTATAATAAACCCAACATTGCAAGTCAACATTACTATGGTTAATTCAACTCAATGTTCGGGTCAGTTCCCAGGTAGGAGGTGTTCCGTAAACCGTCAACTTAAATACCCCCAGCCTTAGACAGAACTTTACCAAGAGAGTTCCCTTATAACCTCAGTAATGTAAGGTCTTTACTCTAAAGATCTAGGTGCATTAAACACTTTTAATTAACCTAGTGACATTGCATGCTAACATTTAACTATGATTAATTCAACTCCGGTGTCCAGGTCAGTTCCCAGGTAGGAGGTGTTCCGTAAACCGTCAACTTAAATACCCCCAGCCTTAGACAGAACATTACCGGTGGAGTTCCCTGATAATCATAGAAATGTTTTTCCTACTTAGTCAATTAAAACTATTTTAAATACTAAGTAAGAAAAGATTCTAATCCTATTAGAAACTGATCTAGGTCTAATTAATTTTAAACAATTTAAAATTAATCCAATTCATCCTATGATCTTATGTTTGCATGCAAATCTTGATTATAGATTGATGGTTTCTAATCATTAATATTAAAGAACTATTTCAAATTTTAATGATTAATCCTATAATCAAGAATCTAGGGTTTAATTCATTCAACAATCTCATTCAAATTAAATAATTAAACTACACTAATTGCATGAATAATATAACAATTATATTATTAACTATGGATGTTTCATGCTTCATGCAATATTGATTTTCTTTTAATATAACAATTATAAGCCAATCAAGAAAATCAATCAAGCATGTTTCATTCATCACATTAAACATAACTATTTATATTTAATTTAAGTAATGACATGCTTCATGCTTTCCAATTATTCATAGAATTAATATACACTTATATTAAAAAATATGAAAACAAATCCATGCATTTAAACATACATTATAACAATTTATAATATATATAAAAAATGCATGAGCATGTTTATAACCTAAGGTGGGATTAAATATTCTATATGACATCCATAAAGCATATAAATAGCAATTGAACCGGTTAATTTTGGCCCCTAGGATAAAATAAAGCATTAAATTACATTAACTTAGCTAAATTCTATCCTAAAAATCCTTGTACAGCTCCGGAATTTTGTCTAGACATCACGAACCGCCCCGAACCACCTCGAACCGGCCTCCAAAATCACGAACCATGCCAAAAATTGGCTGAATCGAGCCAATAACACAGAAAATTAGGTTGATCCAGCAAAATAAACCGAACCAGACCAGGATCCCGGTCAGGATCCCAGTCTCGATCCCGGTCGGGATCCTGACCGTGAAATTTTCCAGCAAACCCTAAATCGTCGATTCCTCTGTTCTGCACTCTGTTTTTCCGATTTCCAGCGCCGTTCTTCATGATTTTCGCCCAAAATCATCTTGATCTCCATCGATAACAGCCCTAAATCTAGACACGGACTTACAAGGACTCGATTTACATAAAATATACCCGAAACACCGGGCCTTACATGATCAAAATCACATAAAAATAAAATCTATGGCCATAAAATTAACCCAAACAGTTCAACGCAAACCGAACATACATTATGCATAAATCCCACCTATTTGAGCCTATCGCAACTTTTAATATTAATTAATAGGGACAGCGATGGCTCTGATACAAATTGAAGGGAATAAAAGTCCCCACGCAGCGGAAGCGCATCGATTAGACCTTACGCCGTATATTAATTAACATTAAAATACCGTTACGATAACTCAAACAAAACTTTAAACAACCTTTAAAGCCGCTGTAAAATTTGTTTAAACATGCTAAAATAAATCTAAATTTATTTTTAAAACTTTTCTAAAGAAAAGAGGAAGAACCGTTACAAACCTTCGTTGAAGACTTGACCGTTCTTCGCCAACGACGCTCCACGAACGAAAACGCAGCAGCCGCCTTTGTTTTTCTTTGCTGGAAATTTCTTCTTTGATTGACACAATCACCACAGAGGTTACACCGGTATATCTCTAAGTCTAGGAGGCAAAAGACTTGTGGGAGTCTTTCTCTAAGAAGGAGGCTAGGGAGAATTCTAGGTCTTGTCTTTCAAGAGTTTCAAGTGTCCTGACCAATTAGGTCTAGTGTTCTATTTATAGAAGAGAGGCCATGAATAAAATATTCAATTAAATAAATCTTTTCCATAATTGATTCAATCTTATTCCTTAATTAATCAATCATGATCAATCAATTCCATAATTGATTAATCTTTTCCACAAATGACTAATTACTTCCATAAGTGATTAGATCATTTCCATAAATGATTAATCACTTCCTTAAGTGATTAATTATTTCCATAATTCATTAATTCCCGGTTAATGAATTCTTTAATTAATTAACCACCAATTAAATATCACATATTTAATTCCCGGCCTAGAATTAATTAATTTGCCCAAACACATTTTAGGCCTTAAATTAATTAATTCATTATTTTGAACTCTTTCAAACTTCCATAAATTTATATTTGAACTTTTCAAATATTAATTTCTCTCATAATAATATATCAATATATATCATATTTGTTTCCCTTAATAAATTGAACATTTTCAATTTACTTTTATTACTTAGTTGCCTCAAATTACTTTACGAGCTACCAGTGGGACCTAATGGACCTGCAGATCAGAAGCTCCAACGATGTGAGATTAATTGGTCAAACTCATTAACCACATTAATCAATATTCGTTAACTGTGTGTACATTCCACTATAGACTCACAGTTGCACTCTTCTCACTGCAGACGTATTTTCTGTGTCCACGGATCTAGACCAATATCGACTAGTTAGTCCTTCACGAGTGTCCGTAACACCAGCTGGGTCAAATTACCGTTTTACCCCTGGGTTACCTCTATTTCCTTAAGTACCAATTCTCCTCTAATGAACAACCTGTTTGTGGTCCAACCATCAAACAGAAAACCCTCTCGTGCCATTGAGAGGGTAGGGCCCTTTGTTCAAGACTCGGAGTAACCACTTAAGGGAACACTCATCTGCTTCCCTAAAGTCGGGAAGGAGTGAATTCCATCTTGTACGATTATGTTCCCAGCTCCCCATTCGGTCTTGTCCCCAAAGTGGTAGGCTTATTGAGTCGGCGTATTGGCCACTCTCACCCATACAAATCAAAGGACAATCTCTCATGAGCAGGAGTCCATAATCAACTCAGGATTAAGACTAAGTTGTCTAGGTCAAAAACTTGATACGCAAATTGCTAACCGCAAGTGTACGGGCCTAAGTTATAATATAGTGATTTAAAATCGAATGTCGTCCTCTGGATTGGTTTTCTAATTCCCCTAATTATTAAAGGTATATTTGCCCAATTTTATTTAGAGAAAAATAAACAAGAGATATGCAAAACAATTAAAAACTAATAAAAGCAATAAAATGTGGAAACTCAATGGAGAAAGGTCTTAGGGAATTGATTTCACCTATTAGATGCATGGATCAACTAAACGAATAATTAAGGACAAATTCGCAACAAGTTTATAAACCGAGGATTATGAATAATTAAAAGCCTCTCCCGAGTGCAATTAATCCTTTAAGCAAATTAAGAAATTGATATCCCTATCTAATTTCAATAATAAGCCTAAGCAATTAGAACAACCCTCATGACGGTTTCTCAAGCAATTCCTAATCTCCCGATTTACGAATTACCTAAGTCATGCAATTGAGAGTCTAATCTAAACTACCCTCTCCCGAGCGATTAGTTCAGAAACAACAACATACAATCTGTGATCAAGAGATTATAAGCATTAATCATACAATTGCATAAATAAACCGCGTTACGAAACGTCCTAAAAAGCCGTAAATTAATCCATACAAACTAATGGCTACATCAAGCCCCTAAGAAACGAAATCTAGCTACACATGGTCTCTAAAATATAATCGAAATATGTCCCAAACATGCCACAAATCAATACAAGAAATAAGGGAGAAAGATTAAACTCGTTGGCCGTGATTCCCGTGCGTTCCCGTCACGAACCTCTCGATCCAAGCTCCTCGAATCAAGCCCCCTCGCTCTCTGCCTTGTTCTGGTCGTTCTCTCTCTCTAGAAGTCGTTTTTCTCTCTCCAAAACAGCTCTCTCATTCTGAAAGCATCGTTTCCTTTAAATACTGTCGAATCTGCGTGACAGCGTCGAGACGCTGTGGAGGTAGCGTCGCGACGCTGTCGCGCGTACGCCCTAATTAAATCTGGAAAGTTCACAGCGTCGAGACGCTGTGGAGGTAGCGTCTCGACGCTGACCCCGAATGCCCGCCTCTCCTGACTTGTGCCCAGCGTTGAGACGCTTCAAGGGCTAGCGTCTCAACGCTAGGCCTTTAATTTATCTTCCTTTTCTAATTTCTTGGCCCGAACTTATTCTTTAGCTCTAAATTCATCGGTAGTGCTTAAAAACGTCAATTTCCATTGAAATACTTGATTCCTACAAAACAAAACCAAATAGAGATAAAAATGCCCAAATAATACTCAAGACTAACGGTAAAATTATCTAAAATATAGCACAATAAATTGCGCTATCAAATACCCCCAAACTTAAGCATTTGCTAGTCCCGAGCAAAGTAAGAATCAAGCCAGGTAAGAATCAAAATAATCTGTCTACAAAAAAATACTTGAGGAAGTGTTGCTAATGACTCTTGCCTCAGGAATCCCAAATCACCGATAAATCACACTGAAACATTAATGATTAAACACATTCATCATGATAAGCCTCATTTATTTCATTCATCTCTCACGTGTGTGTGTGACTAGTCCTCTCTATCTCAGTCCTTTAAGCCCGGAACAGTTTTATGCAGCTCTTCGCTCGTTTTCCCCCTACTCTGGTCCTAAGTCCCAATCATCAAGCCTTTCCACACTCAAGATGGTAATATGCCACTAGGGTGCCTAAACGGGGTATACAACCCCCAAACTTTGAGTTTTTTTCATAATCAAAAGTAGTGGTCACTAGCTTTCACACGCCTATTGCAGGGACCCTTAACCTGAGTTTTCTCTGGTTGGCCTAACTGATCACAACAGGGGTAGCTCTTTTTGACCTTAATTCATTTTTTTTTCTTTATTCAACTCATTATTATTCTCTTTTCTTTCATTCATTCATTTTTTTTCTCTCATTAACATGCAATATATGGCATCATTTTTTTTTCCTAAGTGTAACATTACTAACTATCATGCAGATTAACCATCAAATCAGTTCCTAAACCTTTCGAGGTGACAACAAGATCTAGATCACATAACTCTATTCTAAGCTCGCCAAACTAAGACAGGAGACTACGTGCTCAAATGGTGCAAGAGATTCATAAAATAAAATCAACCTGTCTCGAATCCTGTTTTTAATTATTGATGCACAGAATAACTTACCTGTTTTCTGAAATTAGGTATCCTCATCGGCTGTCATAATCAAACAACACACTCAAAGAAAATATATCTCAGACAGATAACACAATCAACTCAGATTTCAATGGAGAAAAAAAAATAATAAAAATAATAATTCAAAACGATAACCTGAATAATCAAAAAATTTACACCTGATAATCCATCAAAGAGAATGGTCAAAAGAGATATATCAAATAATAATTACAGACCCAAAAGTAAATACTTTCCACCCCCAAACTTAGAAATTACATTGTCCTCAATGTAAAATAATAAGATGTACATACCAATATGAGAACAAATACAATGAAAAAAAAGAAAGAGGGGGAAAGAACACAACCGTGTGCAGAGGGAAGGCGGCAGAGCATCACGCGTCCTCATCCTCGTCCTCAGGCGACTCGTACGGTGGTAAAGGTGGCGGTAAAGGCTGACCCGTACTCATAGCTACCTGACACTGATAGGTGTGGGCATGCATGCTCGTGGAGTAGAGGAAATGACGACGATCTCTACGCCTCTCTCTCTGGTGCTCTCGCTGCTGGCTCTGGATGCCCTGCTGGAGAGTCTGGAACTCTAGGCGATGGCTCTGAAACTCCATACGCAGCTGCTGCAGCTGCTCCTCGATGGAGGGATGTGGAATCTCCTGCTCCTGCTGCTCAGGCTCTGCAGGCTGCTCGTGCTGCTCGTGATGCTCATGATGCTGTGGCGGTGCATGGATAGGGAGGGGTGGCTGTGCGCCCTGTGGTCCAGGTCCTCTGTAGCGACTGATGAAGTTCTTGTCGATTAGCGCTCCAGGATGAACCAACTCCTCTTGGGCGTCCCACACGACACCAGCAGCTCGGCAAAGGGCTGTGATCAGTGAAGGATGCCCGAGCCCCACTGTCGTGTAACGTCGGCGAATATGGTTCATAGACTGATGGATGACCTGACCGACATTGACGGAGCGACCTGTGGCGATAGCGAAAAGCAGGATGGCACGACTCTTGGTAACATCGCTAAGATGCGCCACAGGCATCAACTTGGCACAGAGGAAGGTATGCCACGCTCTGTAATCTACGAACAAATCAGTGGTTTTGAATCTCACCACCTCTGCGCCAGTCATAATCCATTCTGCCCCTGGCCTACAAATAGTCTGAATGACTTCGTTTACGTCCAAGTGGCCATGAAGATAGGTACTGTATTCATCCCTGTCAATGTTGGGCAAACTATAAAACCTATTTATGGTGAGGGGGTCGTAGGGGACACGATGTCCTCGAACAAAGGATGATGAAGAGGAGGTTTCCATATTGGCATAAAACTCCCTCACTATAGTTGCTACCCCAGGTGCAGGATGATGAACAAAGTCGCCCCAACCCCGCGCAACAATGTTATTAACAAGGTTTGGTTGCATCTCGGGGTCGGGGCTAAAACCACGCTCAGGAATAAAATTTCTACCCTCCACATATTTATCAAACCTCGCTGAGGCTTCAGCACTAACGAACCTATCTTGGTCAAAAGGTGGTGGAGGGGAGGAGGAAGAAGAGGCAGCATGTCTCCTAGATCTTTTATGCATTGTAACTAATGGAGAGGTACTAAAAGCTAGGAGAAAAATACTTCTATCAACAGACCCAAGCTACCAACCACTCCACAAACTTCAAATATAGCCCGTCCGCCTCAGAAATAAAGTCACCACAGCAGCAACAGAGTTCAACAACACAGCAGTAGAGTCCAAAAAAAACACTAAACAATGCAAATAGCCTAATAAAACTTCTCCAAGAAGGCACACAATGATGCTTGAATGATACCCAATAATCAAAACTATCAAAACATCAATATTTCAGCATATATGGGCTCAAATACATAAAAACCAGCAGCTAATCCTCTCTAAAACACCCACAAACAGCAACAAAGAACTTCAATATTCACCTCACAGCAACAAGAAATCAATTTTCAACCTCAAACTCAAACAATCCAAGGTCTAAACCAACTGAAATTAACTCTTATGTTAAGATTTATGCTGAAAAGAGGAGGATGATACCAAAGATTTAATACCCACGGCTAAATCGGGCAAAAACGCAAGAAAACAACCCAAAAGCTCGCCCAAACTTGAGGGACTCGAGACCCACGGCGAACTCGAGCATACAACGGGCTGCAAATCGACCAAAAAACTTCAACTTGTGGCGAGAAGAGGCTTCAAATGATAGATAATCTCTGAAAAATACCAAGAAATCAAAACCCACAATGAGATTAAGCCAAAAACGCTAAAACCCACGAACTAAACGCTGCAACCGGCCGAAAATCGAGCAACCCACGGCATAAACACTTCGAAACTGCAAAAATCGGGCACTAATGGAGCACAAAATCGAGATAGAGAGCAAGAAATTTGAGAAACATGGAAGAAAAGAGTAGGGAGATGAGGGATAAGAGCTGGCGGCGCTAGGGTTTTACTCCCAAAAATTTTTTTTTCCCGATTCTGTGCTGTTTAGGCTCAGAATCGCGACAGCGCCGCGATGCTAAGGGCTAAAGCGTCGCGACGCTGTCGCGATTTTAGCCCAAAACGCGCGTTTGTGCGCTGTTGATTTTTTTTTTTTTTTTTTTTTCAACAAAAATAGAATTTCACCTGCATCAAAAAAGAAAGAAAAAGAATGAGACAAAGAAAAATAAAAATAAGAAACATCGAATTAAAAAAAATCAACTGAAATAAACAATGACATAAAATAAAAAATACAAAAAGATAAAAACACTTGGGTTGCCTCCCAAAAGCGCTTGTTTAACGTCGTTAGCTCGACGTGGTGACCGTATATGCTTCAAGGAGGTCTATTGTCACGGGCTCCTCCGGAGGTGCTCTTGCTTGCACCTTGTCTGTAACTTACCATCATAACTTCAGAGCAATTTGTAGAGGCTCCAACCGCTTTAAAAATTTCTTTTTCATGTAAGACTCGCACAGTCAGCTCCCTACGCTCAATGTCAATGATAACTCGCCCAGTTGCGAGGAATGGTCTCCCTAAAATCACAGGCACTACAGGATTCTCCTTTACATCCATCACAAAGAAGTCAACTGGCAGAAAAAATTTCCCTACTTGAATCAATACATTCTCTACTACTCCATACGGACTAACTACAGATTGGTCAGCTAACTGGAGTTTTACTGCAGTAGGTTTAATCTCTCCTATGTTTAACTTTTTACATAAAGATAAAGGGATTATGTTAATACTCGCGCCTAAATCACACAAAGAACGAAAAGAATGAGTACCAAAATTGCAGGGAAAAGAAAAACTCCCTGGATCAGCAAGTTTGTCAGGCACATTCTTTTGAAGTCGGGCACTGCATGTAGAGGTAAGGAATATTGTCTCAACTTTCTTTTCCTTCTTTTTCCTCGAAAGCCATTCCTTCATAAATTGTACATATTTGGGCATCTGCTCCAAAGCCTCTGCAAATGGTAAATTAATATTTAAACTCATAAAAATATCAAGAAACTTTTTGAATTGAGTTGAATAATTCTTTTTCTTCTTTTTCTTGGGCTTTGGAACCAGAACATTAGGTGAAGGAATAAGAGGGTCAGAAGTGAGTTTTTCAGCTTCGATTGACGATGAACCCTCTTCAACTTCTTCCTTAGTGACTTCAGGCTCATGAATCTCCTGTGTATCAACTACTTGAACTTCCTCCACTTGATGTACGGTAATGGCCTTGCAATACTCCATTTGGGTTTTCTCTGGTTCAGCTGTGGCTTTACCTTTCTGCATACTGCTTACAGCATTCACCAGTTGACCCAATTGAGTTTCGATGTTTTTAATTGCTGCTCCGTGGCCTGTCACAGTGGTATTTATTGCAATCACTGCTTCCTCCAGCTTGTTGGTCCTTTTGCTCGATTCTGCAATAAAAGCTCCAACCATATCTTCAAGAGAAGGTTTATTTTCAACCTTTTGAGATGTATAACCAGGAGGGTTCAAGATATTCTTAGTGTTAGCATATGAGAAATTTTCATGATTTCTAACATTAGGGTGGTAGTGTGTGGGTGTAGAATTATGGTGTCCCCTATAGTTAGAATTTCTTTCAACATAATGAACCTGTTCAGTAGTAGTCTCCTCCTGACACTGAGATGCAAGAGCAGCTGACTCAATAGATTGTGCACTCCCTGTACCTGAGAATTTCATGAAAGCATTAGCAAGGGAGGTCATCTGGGCTTGAAGCGAACTTACATTATCGATCTCATAAATCCCAGCTGCAATTTTCTTAGGTGCAGACCGCTCAGTTGGCCACTGGTAGCTGTTCGTGGCCATATCCTCAAGTAAAGTTCGTGCATTCTCTACAGTCTTGGACAACAGAGTCCCACCTGCAGCTGCATCAACAATGGTTTTAGTATTTGGATTTAGACCATTATAGAACAATTGGATCTGCAGCCAATCTGGGTATCCATGCCGAGGGCTTTTCCTCAGTAACTCCTTATAGCGCTCCCAAGCCTCAAATAGTTGTTCATCGCCTAGCTGCTGGAATGTCCCAATCTCTATCCTAAGCTTGACTGTCTTTGCAGGTGGGAAATATTTGGCAAGAAAAGCTTGAACCAACGCGTCCCACGTAGTTATGCTTCCAGATGGAAGTGATCTGAGCCAGTCTCTAGCTTTGTCCTGCAAAGAGAAAGGAAACAATCGTAAGCGTATGGCATCTTCAGAGACACCATTCAACTTCACAGTCCCACAGATGTCAAGAAAAGATTTTAAATGAGAATTAGGATCCTCAGAGGGGAATCCTCTAAATGCACTATCTCTAGCCATCTGGATGAGGCCAGTTTTCAGCTCAAAATTATTTGCATTAATCGGTGCGTAGACTATCCCAGATTGTTGATCAGGAAAAGTAGGCTGGAAATAGTCCCGTATCGGCTTCTGCTCATCTTGTGGATTTGGGTTGGCCATTGATGCAAGTTTTTCCCTCTTCTCTTTCCTGTTCTTTTTGCAAGTCTTTTCAATTTCAAAATCAAAGGGCACTAGCAGAGCGTCCTTATCCTTTCGCATACACAATCACAACCTAAAATTAAATAAACAAAATAAAACCAAAAATAAAACAAAAACAACAAAAATAAAGAATAAAAGAAAAAATAAGGCAAACAAAATAAAATACACTCTAAAGTAAGACCAAGCAAATTCCCCAAAATATTAAGCGAACTAAATAATTGCCAATCCCCGGCAACGGCGCCAAAAACTTGATACGCAAATTGCTAACCGCAAGTGTACGGGCCTAAGTTATAATATAGTGATTTAAAATCGAATGTCGTCCTCTGGATTGGTTTTCTAATTCCCCTAATTATTAAAGGTATATTTGCCCAATTTTATTTAGAGAAAAATAAACAAGAGATATGCAAAACAATTAAAAACTAATAAAAGCAATAAAATGTGGAAACTCAATGGAGAAAGGCCTTAGGGAATTGATTTCACCTATTAGATGCATGGATCAACTAAACGAATAATTAAGGACAAATTCGCAACAAGTTTATAAACCGAGGATTATGAATAATTAAAAGCCTCTCCCGAGTGCAATTAATCCTTTAAGCAAATTAAGAAATTGATATCCCTATCTAATTTCAATAATAAGCCTAAGCAATTAGAACAACCCTCATGACGGTTTCTCAAGCAATTCCTAATCTCCCGATTTACGAATTACCTAAGTCATGCAATTGAGAGTCTAATCTAAACTACCCTCTCCCGAGCGATTAGTTCAGAAACAACAACATACAATCTGTGATCAAGAGATTATAAGCATTAATCATACAATTGCATAAATAAACCGCGTTACGAAACGTCCTAAAAAGCCGTAAATTAATCCATACAAACTAATGGCTACATCAAGCCCCTAAGAAACGAAATCTAGCTACACATGGTCTCTAAAATATAATCGAAATATGTCCCAAACATGCCACAAATCAATACAAGAAATAAGGGAGAAAGATTAAACTCGTTGGCCGTGATTCCCGTGCGTTCCCGTCACGAACCTCTCGATCCAAGCTCCTCGAATCAAGCCCCCTCGCTCTCTGCCTTGTTCTGGTCGTTCTCTCTCTCTAGAAGTCGTTTTTCTCTCTCCAAAACAGCTCTCTCATTCTGAAAGCATCGTTTCCTTTAAATACTGTCGAATCTGCGTGACAGCGTCGAGACGCTGTGGAGGTAGCGTCGCGACGCTGTCGCGCGTACGCCCTAATTAAATCTGGAAAGTTCACAGCGTCGAGACGCTGTGGAGGTAGCGTCTCGACGCTGACCCCGAATGCCCGCCTCTCCTGACTTGTGCCCAGCGTTGAGACGCTTCAAGGGCTAGCGTCTCAACGCTAGGCCTTTAATTTATCTTCCTTTTCTAATTTCTTGGCCCGAACTTATTCTTTAGCTCTAAATTCATCGGTAGTGCTTAAAAACGTCAATTTCCATTGAAATACTTGATTCCTACAAAACAAAACCAAATAGAGATAAAAATGCCCAAATAATACTCAAGACTAATGGTAAAATTATCTAAAATATAGCACAATAAATTGCGCTATCAGTCGTCCTAGTGAAATAGAAAACCAACTAGTTAACGGTGTTATAACCAGTGGTTACTATTTCGCGGTCCGGTCTTATGCAAACTCATTGCATAGGATACCCCCACTCGCATGTCTCCTACACGAACGCATTGGATCGCAAAGTTTGTATCAAATACAAAGTGGGCCGTATCCATAGTGTCACCAGGATAAGGCACCCAGTCTTATCCCTATACTATAGACCATTTAGGCTGTTTCTTGAACAATGATCCCATATGTCACTACATATAGTTCAAGACTCATATTACAGCCTTGGATGTCTAGTTTATTGGATTATGGTTATTATTAGGCAAAGACAAATATAAAATAACTAATAACAATTAATGGAAAAACATATCAATATTATTTCATTAATATCCGGTCAACGGTTACATTCACTATCTACGTGTTTTAGGGCATAAAACCCAACATCAATTGGTATTAGAGCCAATCTAGATATAATCTTGTTTCTCTAAAATTTGCATTGGTTGTTGGTGGGATTGATTTATGCATTTGATGTATGGTGGTTTGCTAGTAGATGTTTAAGGTTTTGGCATATTAGATTTGCTATTTTTCGTTTATTTGATCAACGAAACGGCCCGGTGTTTTGGGCATTTAATTGGAAATCAAGTCTGTAAGTCCGTGTCGTTCGCGTTCTTGAGAAATTCCATGAAGAATTAAGAAATTGGGGCCAAAATCAAAGAAAACAGAGGTTGAAAAAAGAAGAAAACTGGAAAAACAGAGGCAGGAATCGAAAAAAAACGGTGACGTTGACATCAACATTCCAAATAAGAAAGAATAGCTGATGTCAGCCCTAAGTCGTAGGTTCAGAGCAATTCTTAGGTTCAACGACCGTTCGACACGGTCCAGCAGGTTCGACGAAGGTTCGGTGCAGTCCAGCAGCTTCGATATTGGTTTGACGTAGTTCAGAATTTTGCGGCCCGGTTCGCGCGATGTTTGACCGGTTCTTGTCCAGTTCGGGCGGTTTTGACTGATTCCTTCGAAAGTTGACCGATTCAGCGCGACTCTTGATCGGATCGCAAGTTTCAGCACATTTTTAAGCTTGTTCAAGGCGTTTTTTGAACGGGTTTATGCAATTTTAGCCCAATTCTTGATGGCTCGAAGAGTTTGAACCCCAATTTGAAGCTGGTTCACGGCTAGATATGACATATTTAGATTAATTAGTGTAATTTTTCTATTGTATTTTGTCCTAGGATGCCAAGACCTGCCTACTTAGCTAGTTATTTTGCTTTATGGATTTCATTTAGCTTAAAATTCCACCATAGGTTAAGCATATTCATGCATATTCAGGTATGAATTAATTTTCATGAGTATTTAATATAAATTGTTATGATTAAATGGATGAAAATTTAGAAACATTGAGCATGAAATTACTTTATTAAAAATATAAAAAAAAATTATAATTATGAAAGTAATTTATGTGCTAATTTATTTTCATGAGCTATTAATATAAGTGTTATATTAATGTATGAAAATGGTATTGCTTAATTTTAATTTTCATGGGTAATTAATTTAAGGGTTAGGTTAATTAAAAGGAAATTAAATTGCATTGAGCATGACATTACCTTACATGAATATAATTGTTAAATTTTTGTATGTCACGTATGCTAGTATATGGTTTATAAATTAATTAGAATTTGATTTTTAATTTATGTCACCATAGTAGCATATTATAGGGTTCATTCATTAAAATTTATAAGTGTTATAAAATTAATAAATAGAAACCATTAACCTATAACAAAGAATTGCATGCAAACATAGGATCTTTGGAAAAATGGATTAATTTTAAAATGTTTAAAATTAATTAAACCTAAGATCATTTTTCTAATGAGATTAGAATTATTCTGACTTAGAATTAAAAAAAAAAAATTAATTGACTAAGTAGAAAAAACATTACTACGATTATAAGGGAACTCCACCGGTTAAGTTCTGTCTAAGGCTGGGGGTATTTAAGATGATAGTTTACGGAACACCCCCTGCCTGGGAACTGACCCGAAATACCGGAGTAGAATTAGTCATAGTTAAATGTTAGCATGTAATGTCACTAGGTTTATAAAAGAGTTTAATACACCTAGATCTTTAGAGTAAAGACTTTACATTATTATGGTTATAAGGGAACTCTCTCGGTGAAGTTCTGTCTAAGGCTGGTGATAGTGGCCAGAAATGCCGCTATTTTAGTCCTAAATTATTAGGCTTTTGAATGCTTTTATTGTGTTTTTATATAGAAAATTTAATTAAATTCATTATTTTGTCCCTATGAGCAATTTATGGAATTATGGAGAAAAAGGACCAAAAAATGAGTAAATCAAGTCACTTTTCCAAGGATGGGTCAAAGAGAAAGCCCAAAAGTCTACATTTTAAGAGTTGGCCCAAAAAGTGTGGAGAAGGCCCAAGAGGAAGTGCCAGCCCGTGGAGTGAAGCTTTTGGAATCGTCGAAGCGTCGCGACGCTGGGAGGACAGCGTCGCATGCTGTCCCATTTCTTATCGGACAAGTTGAGTGATGTCACAGCGTAGCGACACTGTACCATTTTCGGGCCTATAAAGAGCGCCCCTTGGCTCCCCATTTTGGCATCAATCAATCATCCATCATTCATCCATTCCTTTCCTTTCCTCTCTTTTAGCATTCTTTCAAGGCTTTTAAGCCTTTTTGAGGGTCGAGTGTGAGAATTTTGTGGGAAGCTTTGTCGCAAGCAACTTAGGAGGCTCGGAGCGTGGTTCGAAGGGACTCCAAGCGCAAGTGACGGGGTTCTCGACGGTCACTTTCCTTACTCTTATTTTGCTCCAAATTATGCTTTATAATATGTACATGTTGGAATTTTTTACCATGTATAGCTAAACCCATATTGGGGTCTTGAAATGAAAGTTCATAGTTAATTTTTATTATGATTGTCTATCTCTTGTCCATTTACTAGTTATTTGTATGGATGTTCATAATGCTTTATATGATCTGGCCAATTATATATTGAATTGATTCCTAATGGAAACTCAACGGAGAGAAAGTAGGATAGATCATAATCCATGCAACTAAGTTTAACTGCTCGTAGTGACAGCGAGATTAGTTGGTTAGACTTAGATTTCGATAATGAATCAGAACGTATTAATTAACGATTTTAATGGCGCTAAGGACACTTAGGTTATTAATATGAGTTAATTAGAATTAGGGGAGACTGACAGGAGAACCTATGTGATAGACAGAGATTCTAGGATTATAATTAGTTGGGCAATGAGATAGGATAATTATAATAATTAATTAGCTATATTCTGATTTTCAAGACCCAGCTTCTCACTCGATTCTTTCTCCACATTTTTTTTATTGATCGCTTAATTTCTTTTATTGTTTTAATTTTTAATTTGTTTTAGCATCATGAATAAGTCCCTAAATAATATTCAACACTAGTATTTTTGGTGATCAAATTAATTGCTTTGCTTAAATATCGTATAGTTCCTCCCTGTGGATTCGATACTCGGAATACTTTTTCATTTTAATATTACTTGGGCAACCGTACGCTTGCGGAATAGTGCAACAGCTGGAGGTATTTAAGATGATGGTTTACGAAACACCTCCTACTTGGTAACTAACCCGAAACTTGAGTTGAATTAACCATAGTCATGTTAGCATGCAATGTTGCTAGATTTACGAAAAAAGTTTAATTCACCTGGAACATTGCAGTAAAGTCCTCATCAAAAGAGTTATAATAGGATTAGACTTAGATAGATTGACTTAGCCGAATTTATCTAAGTTAAATAACCCTAAAATATGTTAGGACATTTAAGTGGGAGTGAGATGTGTGTTAACGCATCCCTCGATCTTCACCCTTAGTTCACACCGTGAGAGTTCTATGGCCTGCCTGCGTGTTGCCCTGGAGCAACCATTCCTTCGGAGGACCTGGCCATAGAATTCAAAACACCATGAACTCCTAATAGAGGATAAGGACTCTTAAGTTAATTACCAACAGTTGTCTTTCCCTTCGGTAGTCTGTTGGTGTGTGCCTCTGATTTCTGAAAGTGGGAAGATAAATATAAATAACAAAATCGAGTTTTACTCTCACGTTTCCCTGCGTTTACACCGTGAGGTCCATGCTCTGCTTCATGTCGCCATTGGTGCGGCCTCCCTTCGTAAATTGTTTGCATGGGTCAATAACAGGGTGAATGGAGAAAATGTCTATAGTAAATAGTAACCACTAGCTATAACATCGTTAACTAATTAGGTTTCTATTTCACTAGGATGACCTATACAACTTAGTCTGAATCCTGAGTGGATTATGAACTCCTGTTCACGAGGGATTGTCCTTTGATTTGTATGTGTGAGGCTGGCCAGTACACCGACTCAATAAGCCTACCATTTTGGGGACAAGGTCGAGTGGGGAGCTTGGAACATAATTACACAAGATGAAATTCACTGTTTCTCGACTTTTGAGGAAGTAGATGATTGTTCCCTTAACTGGTGTCTTCGGGTCTTGAAAAAAGGGACATACCCTCTCACTGGTCCAAGAGGGGTTTTTGTTTGATCGTTGGACCACAAACAGGTTGTTCATTAGAGGAGCACTAGTACTTAAGGAGGTAGATGTAACTCAGGGGTAAAATGGTAATTTGACCCAGCTCGAGTTACGAACACTCGTGAAGGACTAACTTGCTTTTATTGGTCTATATTAGTGGACACAAAATTATGTCTGCAGTGAGAAGAGTACAACTGTGGGTCTTTTGTGGAGTGAACTCACAGTTAACGAAAATTTATTAATTAGTAATGAGTTTAGCCGATTAAATCTCATTTTGTTGGAGCTTCTGATCTGCAGATTCATTAGGTCCCACTGGTAGCTCCTAAAGAGACTTGAGGCAATTAAGTGTATATTGTAAATTGAAAGTGTTCAATTTATTTAGGGGAATCATATAATGTATGATGATGCATTATAATATAAAGTTTATGAAACTTTATAATATAATTTTTTGAATTAATTTCTAAATTAATTTTGAGAGAAAATATTTGAAAGATTTCAAATAATTAATATGAATTGGATTCATATTAATAAAATAAAATTTTAATAAAATCCCTAAAATTAAATATATGATATTTAATTGGTTAATTAATTAATTATGAAATTAATTAATTATTTATTAAAATTAGATATGAATAAGATAATAGATCTTATTTATGACATTTTCCTATAAATAGGACCCCTAGGATTGGGTGAAAGGTATATCATTCATTCTTCTACTCTTAGAGAATCTCTTGAAGGCTCCCACCAGTCTCCTGCCTCTAGTAGTCTCAGAGTCATACTGGTGTAGCCATAGTGGTGGTGTCTCAAGAATTGTTGACACTTGGTCCCTAAGAAATCAAGAAAGGTGTTCTTGATCCATCAGAGTCGTTAGACAATGGTAGGTATGCTTATCCGTTTAGATTAGATCTAAGGTTGTATGCTTAGTCTTAATAAATATAAATCTAGAATAGTCCTAAGTTTATTGTCAATGTCTTGGTATTTTAAGATTAAACAAAATTAACTACAAATCGGTCCCAATTCGCTTCAGTTTAACGGAATTAGGGAATTCCAATCTTTCATTTACAAGCCTAGATGTCTTCCCTTGCTAATGCTTTCTTGAATTTCTCAGGTACAGGGAGCGCACAGTCTATCGAATCAGCTGCTGCTATTGCATCTCAATCTTAGGAGGAAACCATAGAACATGGTCAATACATATCAAATTCTAATATTAGGGGATATAATAATTCTTCACCTACACACTATCACCCTAACAATAGGAACGATGAGAATTTATCGTATGCCAAAAATAAAAATGTTTTAAATCCTCCGGGTTTTGCCCCTCAAAAGCAAGAAAATAAATAATCTCTTTAGGATCTTGTTGGAGCTTTTATTGTAGAGTCTAGTAACAGGACCAACAAGCTGGAAAAGGTCGTGATTGCTATTAACACCACGGTGACTGGCCACAGTGCAACAATAAAAAATATTGAAATGTTGGGTTTTATGCCCTAAAACTCTTATAGGGAGCATAGCTAGCTAATTTTCCCTAATTAATTTAGTTATTCTATGATATTTATTTGGCCAAATTCCTGCATTTTGATGTTCTAATTGTAGGAATCATGTATTGAAGCTAAATTGAGAAAAGTGGAATTAACCGGGTGTTTCAGATGTGAAAAGAGGCCAAAGAAACGAAGTCGAATCGAAGTTGGAGGCTTGTTGATTAGTTCAATCCATGAGCCAACATCGAGACGCTAGTTTCTGGGCGTCTCGACGCTGGAGTTTTGCCTAATATGATTCAAGCAGCAAAGGTCAAAGCGTCTCGACGATCTTGGAATTTTCCTAAACAGAATCGGTGTAATTGGGACAACGTTGCGACATTGCCAATAGCGTCTCGATTCTGTCGACAGATTTTCTATAAATACTATGCGATTAGGGCTGGCCAGGGGAGACATCTTTTGATGGAATTTTAGCCTAAAACTCGACTAAAAACCTTATGAGGAAGCTGCAGCAAGTGCAGAGGAGCGGGATTCAAGGCTTTGCTCGTGGAGATCGTGACGAGGACATGCGGTCTCGGCAACTTAGCGTTTAATCGTCTTTCCCTCTTACTTTAGTTGTTTTTAATTGTTGTTTTAGACTTAGTTTATATCATAACGCGTTGTATGAGTAGCTAGGTTCTTTATCTTAGGGATTGATGTAGCCCTTTGGGAAATTATGAATTGATTTATGGATATTTGCCATGAGAGGTTGGACCACAAAGAGGTTGTTCATTAGAGGAGCACTTGTACTTAAGGAGGTAGAGGTAACTCAAGGGTAAAATGGTAATTTGACCCAGCTGGAGTTACAAACACTCGTGAAGGACTAACTTGTTGTTACTGGTCTATATCCGTGGGCACAAAATTATGTCTGCAGTGAGAAGAGTGCAATTGTGGGTCCTTAGTGGAGTGAGCCCATAGTTAACGAAAATTGATTAATTGGTTAATAAGTTTAGCCGATTAATCTCATATCGTTAGAACTTTTGATCTGCAGGTCCATTAAGTATTAATTGTAAATTGAAAGTGTTCAATCTATTCAGGGGAATCATATAATGTATGTTAATGCATTATAATATAAAGTTTATGAAACTTTATAATATAATTTTGAATTAGTTTCAAAATTATTTTTTTAGAGAAAATATTTGAAAGAGTTCAAATAATTAATATGAATTGGATTCATATTGATAAAATAAATAATTTAATAAAATCCCTAAAATTAAATATATGATATTTAATTGGGTAATTAATTAATTATGGAATTAAGTATTTATTTATTAAAATTAGATATGAATAAGATAATAGATTTGATTAGATCTAATTCATGACCTTTTCCTATAAGGATTAGATTTTATTCATGGTCGTTTCCTATAAATAGGACCCCTGGGGTGGGTTGAAAGGCATCTCATTCATTCTCCTACTCTCAGAGAATTCCCCTGAAGGCTCACACTAGTCTCCTGTCTCTCGAAGTCTTAAAGTCATACCGGTGTAGCCATAGTGGTGGTGTTCTCAAGACTTGGTCGCTGAATTTCCAGTAAAAGAGCGTGCTTTGTTGTTGTGTTTTTCATCTAAGAGAAGGATCAAGAGTATTTTAATCTAGATAAAAACACAGTCATAGGTCCTCTGATAAATCTTCAACTACGCTAGGGATTTAATTCCTACATTAAACTCAGTTGGGGCAACTTGTGAACATTGTGAACACTATGTAGAAAGGTAAGGCCCCAATTGAGCATGAGGGGCCTCGGATGGAGTACTATAAGGCCATCACTGTGCACCAGGAGGAGAAGATTGAAGAAGCTGAGGAACCAGCTGAGACTGACGAGCAGAACATCCCCAATGGAGAGGCTGAAGAGGGCACAACCTCAAACAAAACTGAAAAGCTTACTCCTGAGCCCTCTATCCCCTCTTCTACTATTTTGGTTCTCAAAAAGAAGAAAAAGAAGAAGAAGAAGAACCAAGTTCAAAAAGAAGAAAAAGAAGAAGAAGAACAACCAAGTTCAAAAAGAAGAAAAAGAAGAAGAAGAACAACCAAGTTCAATTTGAAAAATTTATGATTGCTTTTATGAATTTAAATATTAATATTCCTTTTGCATAAGCATTAGAGATGCCCCAGTACAACAAGTTCATGAAAGAATGGCTCTCAAAGAAGAAAAAGGAAAAGTGATCGGTTTTCAGTATGCCAATTAATTAATACATAATTTATCGCAGATATGTATTAATCCAAGTATAAATTAACACAATCAAGTAGTACCTAGTGAGTTCTAGGGTCGAATCCACAGGGAAGGGTGATTAAAAGTCTTTAATAACTTACTGATTTAAACTCTAGGACGCGTGGTATTATGAAAAAATTTAAAGAAAAGATTTGATTGAGATGAATATTAATGAAATGCAGAAAAATAAAACATGCGCTGAGAGTTAAGTGAAGTAATCAATGATAATACTATCAAGGTTGTTGCGGTAGCAACCTCATGCGTTTATAAGTAACCTTTTAGCGCATACCGTGACTAATTGATCCATTAATGCCTAAGTGAGAAAAAATCATAAGATTCCCTTCCGGTACTACTTATGTGTTTAGCGTAGAACTAACAACTGTTTTGTTTAATTAGTTCATGTGTAGGCTTAGTTCTCTAACAACTTACAAGAGACTGTGTTAGTTCTAACATGGTCAAAGCTCATTCATGCACTATCTTATAGCGGTAGTATTTTGTTTAATGCTACCAAGACTACATGCAATGCACTAGCTTGCTCTACTTAGATATTTCCACATGCAATACTTGTCAAGGATTTATCATGCTGCTACTGCAACTGGTTTGCCAGGCGGGAGTTAGTAATGAAAATAGTATCGCATCTAAGTAGAAGGCATTAACTTATCATTGAATCAAAGTATGCGCATACAAAGTAAACTTATCACCGCATGGGTGCCTACGCTAAGCCTTGAAAAAGAAAATTCGCTCATGCGGGCAAATGAATACACTACATAATACATCTTTAACGCAATACAAGTCTACCCTCTGCAGTGATCTTCTGTGATTTCTCTTTCTCCTTGCTTTCTCGGCCTTTCTCTCTCCTCCGTCCTCTCCCTTCTCTTTGGCAGGTGGATGCTTCTTATAGGCAGAGGAAGCTGACTTCTCAAATGAATTGGAAAACGTGCCCACTACAACAAATATTACCTTTAATAGCATTTTAGGATAGCTTTTTATTAAAAATGCTATAGAAAAAAGAAGAAAAAAAGCGGGAATTAAATATTTTGGAGCCCGCCTATGCTCATTACGGAAAAGGAAAAAAACTTGCGCTGCTTCTTCTCCGTGCTCCTTCATTTTCTCCTTTCTTCGTTTGCATCTGTAATCTTCTCCTTCATTTCATTTTCCTCTTTTGATTTTCTTCTCTTCCTTTTTTCCTTCATCTATGTTGTTTTCTTCCCCGTCGTCTTCTCTGTTTTTTTTTTCTCTTTTCTTCTCACATAATGTTCTTTCTTCTGTCACAATGTTTTTATGAAATCTAAGTTTCACTCATAAATCGTTTTCAAGCCCTAAAAAATCAATGCCATTCTGATATTGATTCCAAGCCATCATAAATCAATGGCTCCTCACATTCATATATGTGAATCTTGCAACAGAAAAAAAAATCAGGTCTAGGGCGCAACCAAAATACAAAAGGGCAGTGATTTATAGGGTTTTGCAACCACCAAACAAATGGATTAATTTTCATCGCCTTCAAGCGCTTTTTCTTCCCAATTTTTGACCACTAAATTCAAGGATCAACTCAAGATTCAGCTTTCCCAGGCCTACGTTGAGGAGTTTCTTGAGGATCAATGCTCCATATTTTCTTTTCTTGCAAACTTATTGGTTGGGTTATCAATATGTGTGTGGTTGTACGTATATCTTGTTTTATGAATGTGTTTCACCATTGTGTTATGTGACAGTTGAAAAGAGAGAAATGAATTAGAGATTTCTGGTTTTGAAGCTTGGGTGGTGATAGAAGGTGGCTTTTGAAGATGCGATGTACAAATTAATCAATGAGAATTGTTGAGGCTAAAGATCTTGGAGTATTCTATCACAACATCTAATGGAATCGGTCATATTTTTTTTTGTATATCCTCATATTTTTTTTATTAATTGAAGATGTAGAAATGAAAAATCCATTTGAAAGTTCTTCAGGGATTTGAGTGCAATAGGAATAAAATACTTCCTCTTTCCCTCTGTGTCTGAAGTTTCTTTTTAGATGAGTTATTTGGTGAGTATGAGTTCTCCAGTATCTTGTAGTTTTGTTGTCTAATTTATTTTGTGGAATTTATTGATTGAAATTTCTTTCTTCTCGTTGACTTTAATGGGGAAGGGAGTGGCTAGTAGGTACTAGTATGATGAACAAAATTTCCGGAAGCAATTTCTTAAACCTTTATAAACAATGCTTTTGACTCCCTGTGTTTTTTCGTAATTGTGATTGTGAATGGGTCACCTTTCTTCTCTCAAATTTCTATTGTCATTATTGTTCTTGCTTATAGATATGTGGTTCAAAAGTTGTTTTATGTTCTCTTTTAGTTTATTTATTCTATTTGAGGAAAGCATATTAAGATTTGGAGTTAAAAAAAATTATCCAAGAATTACTTTGTTTTTCCTACAAATGAATTGGTTTTACTGTGTATTAACAAAACATGGTACAAAATATATATTGTTATGGGCAAAATTAGCCTTCAATATCTTATGCAGGAAGGCTCAGGTTCGTCGGGCCCGAAAGCAGAGGGAACTCAACCAACGGGACAGCTCCGACCCCAAGCAAAGACCCTCGGCCTCGGCCCAAGGGAGAGGCCGAGGGTCATGGTCGGCCTCGACCCATTGCCGAGGCCGACCCAGGCCAAAGGCCCAAGATCCCCTTCCGGAGTTAGGAAGGCACGCAACCCTAGAAATCCCTATAAGAGGAGAGGCCGCACACACTCACGGGTAAGCAAACACCAGTCCCTAAATACATTCTACGTGCTTTTCGGCCAAAGCTAACTTAAGCCTCAGAGTGTGTGTGGGCTACACCACACCGGTGTGCAGCGTTTGCTCGTCTTGCAGGTCACACCTTCCCGCTATCTTACAAATTCATCGTTGACCGTCACGTGGAGTGAAGGATAGAATCCTAAGCAAAATCTGACCATCAACAGTTGGCGCCGTCTGTGGGGAGAAGTCGAAGCACGTTGACAAGCAGACGCTGTACATGGCCAGAGCGCGTAGTGATAATGGAGCACGAAAATCAGCCGACCGTAGGAGAGCTGAACCCCCTGGTGCGATTCCAAGCCCACGAGACCGAGATCGCAGCAATTAAGGGGAGGATGAACGAGATGGGGCAGAACCTAACCGAAATCCTTTGCTTACTGAAAAAACCCGAGTCTGCAAGGCACGAGGAGGAGCATTTACGCCGAGATCCACAAAAGGGTAAAGGGAAAGCAGAAGAGGAGGTAGGAGACTCAGAGAGTGTAACTAGCCGAATGCCTCTTCCCAGGGATGACAAGAGCAAAAGAGAAGTTGGACCAAGCCGCAAGAGGTCCCGTAGGAATTCACGACCAAAGACTGCGCCAGGTACGCACACAGGTCACGAAAATAGGGAAAAATCGGGGGCTCGGGCGAAGTCCGAGGCCGAGCAGGGCCAGAAGGCGCGAGAGTCATCCAGGCGGTTCAAAGAGGAGGACAGCTTCCAAACCTCCCAAAAAAAGGTGGAGAACGAGGACATAGAAGGGCTGATCGGACAGGTGGGGCCCGTCTTCACCGACGAGATCATGGAAGGAGAGGTGCCCCACAAATTCAAAATACCGAACTTGGATGCATACCAGACATGGATGGACTTCCACGGGGCGAATGAGGCAACAAGGTGCCGAGCCTTCGCACTAACACTTACGGGTCTGGCGAGGCAATGGTTTGGCAAGATCCCGAGAAAGTAGATTGGCTCATTCAGAGAACTCGCCCAGGCGTTTGTTACGCAATTCCTAGGAGCCCGTTGCCGACAGAAGCCCCAAATCAACTTGCTGACCGTCAAACAAGGACCCCGGGAAAGTCTAAAAGATTATATTAACCGGTTTAGTAATGAAGTCTTGCAGGTGGAAGGATACGATGACGGAGTCGCTTTGACCGCAGTGATCTCCGGTCTGCAGGATGAGAGGCTGCTTAATTCGATTGGAGAAAGCCAGCCGAGAACGTACGTGGAGTTTATGACCCGAGAACAAAGGTACATAAGCGCCGAGGAACTATTGAGATCCAAGCAAGAGGAAAGAGAGAGCCGAAGGGGGTCAATATCAGACCGACGTCGGGAAGACAGAGATAAAAAACACCCAGTCGAGGGCCGAGGCCGGAGCCGACTCGGGCACTCCTCGGACAATGGCCGAGGCCGACCAGAGGCCAAAGAGTCGCAAGGGCGTGCGGAGCCAAAATCCCGATTTGACAGGTATACACCGCTAACAACTTCGATTGAACAGGTCTTGGTCGCGATACAGGACACGAATCTGCTGAAACGCCAAGAGAAGTTGAGGTCAGATCCTGACAGGAGGAACAGGAGCAAATATTGCATGTTCCATGGTGATCATGGTCATACAACCCGAGAGTGCATCCAGTTGCGAGATGAGATAGAAACCCTAATCCGAGAGGGTTACCTGAAGGAATTCGTAGGGCATGACAAGGGAAAGAGGCCCGTGCAGACAGAGCCAAGCAAGGGAGGCAATAACCCACCGCTCGAGATACGGACGATCTTAAGGGGACCATCTGGAGGAGAGTCAGGCAGAAAGCGGAAGGCTGCGGTTCGAGAGACATGGCAAGAGCCTGGAGAGCAAGGTATGTACTCGCTCCTACTCGATGAAAACTCCCCGACATTAGAGTTTACAGAGAAGGAGGCCGTGGGGGTACGCCAGCCACACAACGACGCACTGGTAGTCACCCTGACGATCGCCAATGCAAAGGTTCATCGAATCCTCGTTGATGGAGGGAGTTCCGCTGATGTTCTCTCGACCACAGCATTTGACGCCATGAGGCTGGGAAGCGATCGGTTGAGGCCAAGCCTCACGCCGCTAGTGGGGTTTGGTGGAGAAAAAGTAAGCCCGAGAGGAAGCATTGAGCTGTCGGTGACGTTTGGGGAAGGACCAGACGCGATAACAAGAATGATCAACTTCCTGGTGGTAGACTGCGTCCTGGCATACAACGCCATTTTGGGACGACCCACCCTGCACGGACTTAAGGCTGTAGCCTCAACCTACCACCAGGTCCTGAAGTTCCCAACTGCAGAAGGTATAGGAGCGATGTACGGCGAGCAGAAGATGTCGAGGGAATGCGACTTCATGGCACTCAAAAATGTCGACAAAAAGGCTCAAGCAACGTTAGCCTCGGGAGAAGGCCGAGGCCGAGCATTTGGGGAGTCAAGCTATCCCCTGCCAATGGAGCCCTGACTCCTGCTGATTATGTTTTCCGGTCCACTGGGCCATGTTCAGTTTCCCATCATTTTTAGCAATGAGTTATTCAGAATGTAGCACTTCGAGTTTTCTTTTTCCAAAAGTTTACGACAGCGGTATTTTCCCCAGAAGAGTGTACGCACCCCTGGGATGACCATAATGCTTGAAGAGAGGCCCGGGAACTCCCTAAGCCTCCCCAAGCCCTTTTCCCCAGAAGAGTGTACGCACCCCTAGGATGACCATAATGCTTGAAGAGAGACCCGGGAACTCCCTAAGGCCTCCCCAAGCCCTTTTCCCCAGAAGAGTGTACGCACCACTAGGATGACCATAATGCTTGAAGAGAGGCCCGGGAACTCCCTAAGGCCTCCCCAAGCCCTTTTCCCCAGAAGAGTGTACGCACCCCTGCGATGACCATAATGCTTGAAGAGAGGCCCGGGAACTCCCTATGCCTCCCCAAGCCCTTTTCCCCAGAAGAGTGTACGCACCCCTAGGATGACCATAATGCTTGAAGAGAGACCCGGGAACTCCCTAAGGCCTCCCCAAGCCCTTTTCCCCAGAAGAGTGTACGCACCACTAGGATGACCATAATGCTTGAAGAGAGGCCCGGGAACTCCCTAAGGCCTCCCCAAGCCCTTTTCCCCAGAAGAGTGTACGCACCCCTGCGATGACCATAATGCTTGAAGAGAGGCCCGGAAACTCCCTAAGCCTCCCCAAGCCCTTTCCCCAGAAGAGTGTACGCACCCCTAGGATGACCATAATGCTTGAAGAGAGGCCCGAGAACTCCCTAAGCCTCCCCAAGCCCTTTTTCCCCAGAAGAGTGTACACACCCCTTGGATGACCATAATGCTTGAAGAGAGGCCCGAGAACTCCCTCGGCCTCCCCAAGCCCTTTTCCCCATAAAAGTGTACACACTCATGGGATGACTACAGCAGCTTGAGGAGTGAAACAAGAAGCAGTACAGGAAAAATGCCCGACCTCATGCTAGGGCTGAGGCCGAGCATTCTAGCTCAAGGACAGCTGTGAGAGCCTGCAAATAAGCTTGATCAGAAAGTGAGTGGGCGGAGGCACAGACGGAACTGGTCGGCCTCATGCTTTGGCCGAGGTCCAGTATTTTAAGGACGGTTTGGAGCACCGCTCTCAAAGGCCCAGGTACGAAGCAAGTCTTTCCTTACTCAAAAAAATGCATGCCTAAGATATTAGATACATGTTTCTGAGTGGGGGGCTGGGAATAGTCAGGATGATCTATGACTGTAGTTTATCCTCTTAGAATACTTTGTCATTCGCTTCCAAGCCTGAAATTCTATGATTATAGTTTATCCTCTTAAAATGCTTTGTCACTTTCTATATCACCAAGATTGTTCAGAGCCGTAATTAGAGGACAGTCTAAGGCATAAAAGTGCATAGGCAGTCATTCATTAAAAGAAGATAAGGGATACATGATAAGAGCAACAGGAAGCAAGAATTGTAAAAACAGGATTTAAAAGCCGTAAAGTCGGTGGATCGGGAAAAGCAGAAGAGTGTTCAGCGGTTGTCATCGCCAGAAAAGTCCATATCCTCACGTCCGCTTGACAAGCTTTCTGACGCCGGATAGGAGCCAGGGTTAGCAACCATAGCAGCCATCTCGGTCTTCAAGACGGATCGGTCAAGGTCGGGAAAATGCTTCCGCATGCGCCAAATAGCCCATGTCGCTCCATCCTCCCACATTTGGTTATTGGTAAGGATATAGTCCTCCGTCTTTTGATACGCCTCGGTGAGGTACTTGGCATCAGCAAGATGGGCCCGAGCTTCAGCTAGTTGGGCTTTGGTTTGGTCCCAGCCCGTTTTGTGGCGCTCAAGGTCGACCCTCACCTCTTCGAGAAGGCGATTGGCACGATCAAGGCTATTCTGCGCCTGGACTAGTTCTTGCCTTGGGATGCTGTTCGACTGCAATTCGTTTATTTTGTTCGTTAAACTCATGGCAGAAATAGTAACTTTGGTGAAAGCCTGCAGAGGAAGTAGGGCTTGGTAAGAGATTGCTCCAAGGGAGAGGGAAATGACCAAGTCGAAAACTAGTCGAGGAACTTACCTCACGGAGGTGGCGATGGACAGATTGAAAGCTTTCTGCGGGGTCATCATAGCCTAGCTCTCCCTCAGGCTTATGGGATTGCAAGCCCAGCCAACAGCGGAGATCGTGAGCAAACATGTCCACCTGGTTTCCCGTTCCGGAATAGTCCTCTAGAAGGACGCAGACGGGGAGGGAAGTTCCCTCCTCCCTGATAGGAGAAGGAGCGACCGGCGGGCGGTGGCATGATGATCTCCTTAAACCCGTGGTGGAAGAGCGGGCGACAACGAAGGGCGCGTCAAATTCATCCATAGTTAAGTCAGTGACGTTCGCTTGGGAGGTGCTAGTTGCGCCCTTGTTCTTCTTTGGCTTACGGCTCTCATTAAAGATTAGGCGCGGAGGCATCGCTAGGCAAGAATAGAAGAGGTACAGTTAGTGGTACAGCAAAGTCAAGTAAAAAGGAAGAGGAGAGGTGTCAGCGAGGTAGCAAGGATAGGCTTACTTGACAGAGGGCGAGCGAGCCTGAGGAACACTAGATTCTCTTGATTGACCAAGTCAGGACCGTAGCGGTGGCAAAGTGGAATCTGTCGTACAACTTCAGCAAATTCACGGGCTTGAGCGGAGCGGCGAGCTCTTCGAGGAACTGAGCAAAATAAACACGAAGGTGAGTTAGAGAAGTCAGACATGGCAAGAAATATGCAAACACTCACCATATTCTCGAAATATTGGGGAAACAGCGTAATGGCTACCGTCCGGGTTTTGCTCTAACCAATTCCCACTAACAAAGAACCAACCACTCCTCTAATTTTTTACAGATGTAGGGGTGTTAACGATAACCCCCTTCTTCACACTAATGTAATAAAATAAATGCCCCAAGTTAGGGTTTTTTATTGATGGAGTGTAAAGAAAAGAAGATATCCAGGTCCATGGTCTTATCAGCATTGTCGTACGCCCACAGCAAGATGCAGCCTATAAGGTGGCTCTACCCGTTAGGCACAAGTTGGGCAAGAGCCAACCCGGTGAGCATTAAGAAGTGTTGGAGGAGTAAGGGGAGGGGAAGGCGAACCCCGAATTTAAACATAGCCCTGTAAAAGGCAACCTCGCCCACTGGAGGATGAGAGATGCTCTCATGTGAATCTGGGACCCTCATGTGCACGTCGTCGGGAACGCCATACTCGTACCAAAGGCGTTCGAGTTGGGCCTCAGTCACCGAGGATGACTTAACCGAAGGATGTGCCGAAGGCCCGGTATCCTCAGCCTCCCCAACATCCTCCTCCTCCTCCTCAGAATAGACAGACTCGCCGCAGAAACTCGAGCTACTCTCGGAATAGAACTCAGTGTGGATCGAATCGTCACTGGCCATAGCGTGATAAAGCGATTTAGAACAGATGGAAAAGAAAAGGGATTTGCAGAGAAGAAGCTACCTTGTGCAAGGTTTGAGGAAGATGGATGCAAGAAGGTGGGAGTAAATGAATTGCAAAGGAGGCTATTTATAAGGCCAAGATGGAGGGAAATTTGGAATTCAAATTCAAATTTCAGGAAAAAAGAGAAAGCATGACGGGACTGATCCCCGCTAGCCGGCAGGCCTAGCCTGCTCGGCCTCGGCCAATTGCCGAGGCCAAGCGTACCTGCTGCCTGTAGCAGCAGGCACTCTGTCATACCAGGCATGCGCTTGACGCGGCAACAGGGGAATTGATTCCCCGCTAGGCCTGCCACGGCAGGCCTAGCCTGCTCGTCCTCGACCAATGGCCGAGGGTGAGCATACCTGTTGCCTATGGCAGCAGGTATCCTGCTGAGCCAGGCATGCGCCTGGCGCGGCAGCAGGGGGCTGAAAGTCTCGGCCAACCCCCCATTTTTGTCTTCTTCCTCTTGTCTTGGCTTGCCAACCATATGCTGTTTGGATTCCCCTAACTCTAGTTCTGGATTTTGGTTCCTCACCAACTAGAGGGTTACTTCTTCGGGATCGGCAACAGCATCTCAATTTTTAATATTTTGCGAAAATCTTTGCTAAGAATCTATTATCTTTATTATCTCACCCTTGTTGTGATTAATCTTTTGAGTTGGCTACTACTCTCCATTGGAAGCCGAGGGAAGCCCATGAACTCCAATAGAGAGTGGGGGCTTAATGTTATGGGCAAAATTAGCCTTCAATATCTTATGCAGGAAGGCCCAGGTTCGTCGGGCCCGAAAGCGGAGGGAACTCAACCAACGGGAAAAAGGGCCGGAGCACGCTCCGACCCCAAGCAAAGACCCTCGGCCTCGGCCCAAGGGAGAGGTCGAGGGTCATGGTCGGCCTCGACCCATTACCGAGGCCGACCCAGGCCAAAGGCCCAAGATCCCCTTCCGGAGTTAGGAAGGCACGCAACCCTAGAAATCCCTATAAGAGGAGAAGCTGCACACACTCACGGGTAAGCAAACACCAGTCCCTAAATACATTCTACGTGCTTTTCGGCCGAAGCTAACTTAAGCATCGGAGTGTGTGTGGGCTACACCACACCGGTGTGCAGCGTTTGCTCGTCTTGCAGGTCACACCTTCCTGCTATCTTACAAATTCACCGTTGACCGTCACGTGGAGCGGAGGATAGAATCCTAAGCAAAATCTGACCATCAACATATATAACCTGTGCACAAGGAGAAGTCAAAAGAAAAAAATGCAAGGGAATGGAATAACGACATATACACTCCATTATTTCCTTTTGTGATCAGAGGTTATTTGAGGAAAATAGTCATTGGTCAGCCGCTTTTCATATTTTTGCCAATCATTTTGCATCAATTGAGGGCTGAATTTGTTTGCTTTGTTTACTTACACTAAGATTCTTTCTTGATGGCAAATTTGATGAAGTGTAGATGGAGATGCTCTAACTTAGGAGTTGATGTATTGTTGAATAGGAGTTGATGTATTGTTGAATCTGATGGAGGTATGTGATTGTCATAAACTAACTTGGATAACAAAATTTTACTTTCTTTGACGGTAGAAATTTATTTTGATAGCGGTCCAATTTTGACAGTAGTGAGTTGAGTTTCATGAGGCCCAGTAGCTTGTTCATGTCCCTCAATAAGGTGGATTTAAAATTAGCTTGTTTTCTTTTGAAAAGAGTAAATCAATTTGTTATTATTTATATATTAATTCATAAAGATTTTAGTTTTCTTTCCTTGTATTTAAGATTATGATTGGTGGGTATTGAAGAATCATGTTGTCACCTAGATGGAACTATCAATTTTTTTACCTTTGATAAAACTTCTTGTGAGTTAAAGGTCAGGGTTATATAGCCTTCAAGTGGTAAAAAATGTATGATGAATATATACATTAAGTTTCATCCTTTCTCCCCTTAATCTACTTTAATTTTCATATGCATAGTATATTTAATTCGTTTTTAAGCTGTAGTTGCCACAAGGTGAAAGATTTAGTTGCAAGTTATTGTTATGTTGTATTGTCAGCACGATAAACTCACTTGTATCTTATATTTTCAGATCTTAAGATCACATTGTTGGAATTTGATTTTGTTCTCAAAATAAAGTTTCTATTCATTCTTGGTTCATTCTTGGTTGAAATGCCCTGCGAGTGTTTATTACTTATTTCATCCTTTTGGACTTGTTGCACAGATATGTAGATTAATTGCTTAATATAGGCCCACAACACCTCTATTGGCATGTTGTTTTTTTTGTTATGTGTCCATTGCTAAATATACAAATTAGTGAGTCTTGATATCATTATTATGAAATTTTCTTAGCTATCATCGATAGTTACACTTAATAGGCAACAACAAGTCAAATTAGCTATTTTCTTTCAACATTATGACATTAGAGCCAAAAATGGTTACAACATGCTTTTCTTTTGTAAATTAAAGGCAATAAGAATAGGTTGGCATAGTTGCATATAGATTCATAAGAATTATTCTACAACAAATCAACTCATAGCCTCTAGACTCATGCCTCCATTTAGATTAAAATGGTCTCTATCTTAGTTTGTTTTCCTATTTATTGCACGAAATAATTATTTTGTTCTTATTTTTCTTTGTAGGGTTTTCTCCATAACATCTATCTTTATTACGTTTCATGCAATTTCTTGAAGAGCTGCCATATATGGGTTGTTTATTAAAGGACAAGTAGGCCTTATCAGTGTGTAACCTAACTCTTTCTATATTCTTATGTGTAATTTAGCTTATAATGTTTTTTTTTATGTTAGGAATCTTTCTTACAAAAGGTTGGAAGCCTTTTATCAACAGAAGTTTGAATCTAATTCTCTCTTCTTCTCCTTAGGAAATGTTGAGAAATTTCAACCAACCAGGTTTGGTTCTTTATTTTCTCTCCTTGAGCATATTGTTTCATTTACATTTTCTAATTACCTTTTCATTTCAATGTGTAATAACTTTAATAAAGGTTATTACAATTAATACTTCTCAAGATGAACTTTAAAATACATCATCATATTAGTAATAACTTTTACGTTATTAGAATTTGTGCTTTATGATTTTAGGGAAATCTTCATATTAGTCTCTATTTTTACTCATAATATTCATTTTTTGTCCTAAGTGAAGGTTGCCCATCTTGAATTGTTATGGCAAGGAGCTTCATTTTTCACATTAAGTTTCATATAACATTATGATAGAAATTCTCATCCCCTTCTTTTTATTATGTTAAATATTGGAATAAAGTGTCATAGGGCAAAAGACGACCCACCACTACTTTTAGTAAGGACATGATGTGTTTGGAAAAAAACCCACGATGTTCTCTTGGTTTGTTTTTTCTGTTTGTGGAAAGAATATTGAGACTTAGTTTCTTATTTTTATTGTGATCTTGCTGCTCTTAGGTGTAAAAAAAACCCAACAACTACTTTGTTGTTTTACAAAATAATCGATATTTTTTTGTGTATTCACAAAGCTTGTTGTTACAAAAGATATATAACCTGTGCACAAGGAGTCAAAAGGAAATTGTAAGGGAACAAAATAACCACATATACGCTCCATTATTTTCCTTTCCTTTTGTGATTGGACGTTATTTGAGAAAAATAGTTGTTGGTCAGCCACTTTCCATATTTACCAAGAAAAATAGGAATTGGAGGGTAGAGTTTGTTTGATTAGTTTTCTTATACTAAGATTCCTTCTTATTTTTAGTTTTGTTGGCCATGTTTCTTTTGAAGCTTCCTTTTATGGGATAGAAGATCATGCAAACCTGAAAGGTTTCATCAGGGAGAATTTTGTGCTCCTCTCAAATTCGATTTTTATATGTTATTTTTCGACCAGCAGCTTGGTGGGAGTAGTCTTAGTTGTTCTAGAATGGGAGTTCATGCTCTTTAGTCTCTTCCCCATTCCAAAATAAATTTTAGTTGGAAAGAGTTCAAAGGTTCTTTGACTGGTTTGACCACTTCAAGTCTGGTAGTTTAAAAGCTTCTTCTTAGTGTTCCTTTTCAAAGCCTTTTGATGGGTTTTCTTTTCAAAATATTTGTTTTCATTTAGATGTTTTTACCATTTGTTTTCTTTGTTGTTTTTGTTTCATAAACTTGTGGAGTTCGTATCCTTTGAGCTTAGTCTCTTTTCATTTACTCAATGAAAAGCTTTGTTTTTAGTTCAAAAAAAAAAAAAAAAAAACTGAGTGTTTAAAATAAAGAAAGCAAAATAGTAAGGCATCAAGCGGTGTAGGAATCACAAACCCAACAAAAATTGAGACCCGATTAACCCTTACAATTTTTTGCTGCTACTAATGCTTTGGCAATCTTACAACTTCAATTAGAAGGTGGCAGAACCAAAGAGTTCACATGCTCAAAATTTTAGTAATGGAAACTTTGGAAGGTCCTACAAATCTCTCCAACTTTCTTTTGCTCAATGTCTCCAACAAAACTAGTTACACTAGCCAACAAAAAATGGAGTTTAAAATAAAGAAAGCAAAAGCCACAAGAGCAAGAGAAAGTAAAAAAACCAACACAAAGTACCAAGTCTAACTTTCTTAAACTTTTTAACATTCCCTCTATCCCCTTCAAACTAAGCAAAACCCTCTAAGTCTTCTTTCAACCAAATTTCACTTATTCTATAAGCAAAATATCACAACAAAGTTACTATATATAGCTTAATGTTTATGAAGAAGAGTTGGAACAGTTTATGAACTAGTTGCTCTTTACCTGAGTGAGACAGAACTTGTTTCCTGCACCTCTTGATGCCTTACTATATATAGCTTAATGTTTATGAAGATCAGTTAAAAGTTTTGTTTGCTTTATCAAGAAAAAAATAAGGTGGTCGCTGCTCGGGAAAGTTTAAGGCAGCTTCAGGTAGTGGAAGGGAACAAGTTTTTATTTATGTGAGTTTGTAATCTTGGTTATATTAAATGTTTTTCTGTTTCTCTTCAGGCTCTCAAATTTGAAGATAGGAAAAACATATTGCTGGATGTAGCTGAAATATGATTATGGCTGAGAACTATGTTGATATTAAAGCTACTGAGGATGCTGGTTATGAGAAGTCTTTGATATCTCATTTGACTTTAAAGTTTGGAAAGGTACTGTTTATATTTGTTCATTCTTAGTTACTTTGGCTGCTTTGGAGTGATTTTGATGGTTAGAAAGCTATTTTTTTTCTTTCATACTATCATTGTGTATTTCAAAATTGATGAATGTGGAAGCTAATCACTCAAATAGGTTAATTCACACGTTAACCAAGGAGTTTTAACCCATTAATTCTGATATCGTTGTATAAGTCTAACTGTGGTGTGCGTTTTTGTCAAGTGCCTATTAAAGATGAGTCCTAATGTCTATAGTTTTAACTATTTCTTTTACTTTCAACATTTCTGATTTGACATAGTACGTCCCACCAAACGAGTGTTAGTGTGCTTCATGTACTTCTTGTCAGCCTTGTGACTTTCTTTGTGATCTATTGAGGTGGATACTATGCACTTGAAATTCGCTGAAAAATATTTCATAGGTATTTATTATTATTATTATTATTATTTATTTTTTTTTTTTGGGGGGGGGGGGGAGTTAGGAGAGTTTGCTTTGTGAATTTTTATTGATATTTTCATGTAGAAATCTGGTTTCAAAGTGACTTCAATGGTTTTGCTTGGTTCAGGGGAGGGGGTGAAGAGTTTTAAGAGACACCTTGTGACTTTGTTGTGATTTCTTACCTATGGGATGACTAAAATTTGGTCGAAAAATGACTTCAAAACTCTTTCTTTTTTTTTTTGGGGGGGGGGGGGGGAGAATAAGTGAAATTTTGTTGAAAAAGACTCCAAGGGTTTTGCTTTATTGTTTTATGGAAAATGAGACTACGAGAGTTAGCTTTGTGACTTTCTTCCTGATTTATTGTGTTTTTAGTGGTAGTTTTTTTTATAAGAAATAAAGTTAATAGTATCGTGGTTTGTATTGACCCACCACTAAATTTTGCAGGTGATGAAGATTACTACGAATCGGGTGATGTTGAGGAGGTCTGAGGAAGCATAACTCTCTAAGTCTTAATTTCATTCTTATCTTTTACTGAAATAGTGGTTGTTAGAAGGACATAATCGTTTTATTCAATTGAGTGTTATTTATTTTGAGGGATGTATCTTATTCTTGTAGTTAGCATTGTGTTAGACTTATAAGTTTATTCGAGTTATTGAAATGGAATTTGTTACGAGATCTAACTCGTAATTCTATTTGGAATTCTTTAGAGTTATTTGTTGTCTTAGTAGGTGGTTGAACTTTTTAGGTTAGTTATAGTTATGTCATTATGTTGCCGAAATTTTTGGTAGTCTTTCAGTGAATAATAGGACTAAGTCTGGTAATGTCACTTATAGTAAGTAAATTTTGTGGGCAATACACTATACATGATAAGACAAGCGACGTCGATAGATATATATGTTTTTACTTCTGCAAATGTATTTAAATATATTATAAACTAATTTAAGCTGATTTTTTTTTTATTATAATAACATTTGAAACAAATGGTACTAAACAACATAATATTAAAAAAAAAAAATCTATTAAAAGTGAATTAGTGTGTCTATCATTGCAAGATTAAACATGCTATGATATATTTTCTATAGCATCATTTCAATGTTATAAAGAAATGTTATTAAAGACCAATCATAACATTTTTCTACTGCTGTGAAATTTTTTCATAACATTAGAATTACGCAATAAAAAATAGAATTTTTTATAGCATTTTCTATAGCGTTGAAAAAACACTATGAAAAGTTAGAGACTTTCAATAACATCTGCTACAACAACGTGGAAAAAAACGCTATGATATGTCTTTTATAGCATTGTTTTACTGCTATAAAAAACGCTATGAAAGAGAAACCATAGCGGTATTTTACCGCTATGAAAGGTTTCCATAACATTAGAATAACGCAATAAATATATACTTTCTATAACGATTTCGATAGCGGGAAAAAAACGCTATTAAAAGTCTGTAGCCTTACGATAGCGTTTTTTGAATGCTATCGTATGTGATTTTTCCTGTAGTGGCCCCAGTTATCTTCTTCCATCTTGTACATCAGCTATGTGTCAGCACGGTCTTTTCATCCATCTTTCCTTTCACGAGCGTTTTGGGATTTGCAACTGCGCTGAAGAAAACTTGGGGCAACAAACAACTGCATTTTTAATGCGTTAGCGCCTTACATTTCTATAATTTCGTACCGCATCTATAAATATAGCCTCCCACAGGAAACCATCGCATTTTCCTTCCTTACTGCATTGCAACAACGGATCAATATATCTTTTAGCCTCATTTTAGCCTAAGTTTAAAGAAGAAATAACTTGCTTTTTGCAAGTTATCAAAAAGCAATTAGGCACGGTGTACCTCGCCTCGACATGTAGTGTCCGATTGCAGCAAAAGGTACCTGAGAAATTAGCAGATTCGGGGAGTTTTTTTGTTCCTTGTAGTTTTGGTACTTACTATTTTCGTGCATCGTGTGATTTAGGTGCTAGTATTAAGATCATTCCTTTATCCTTATGCAATAAACTAAATATAGGTAAGATTAAATCTACTTCTGTTAGGATCTAGTTGGCTGACCAGTCTGTGGTTAGTCCATATGGAATTGTAGAAAATGTTTTAATTTAAGGAGTGAAGAACACTCGAGCAGAAGCGATTACGGATCTTAGGCACCGATTTTCATTAATTTCTTAAGACAAGCATGCTGAAAAATGTATGAAGAACAGAGGAAAAGAAACTCGAACCTTTGGAGCTCGAATCATGCGAATCTTTTGGTTGTTTCTTTTCACGAACGGCTCGTGGACTACCACTAGAGTCTTCCCTGCTATTCTCCGGCCTTAGAACAGGCTTGTGGGAACCAAACCATGTCGAATTAAGGAGAAAGAAAAATGAGAGAAAAATGGGTTTTGTGAGAGAACTAATATCCAGCAAGCTTCATCATGCATTTTCTTCTTTGCTGAACCTTTTATATCACTTTCAAAGAAAGGATACATGCACTAATAAAGCTTCATAAGATGTCAGCAAGTATATAAAAGGAATACTCATCCTTTAGGTGTCAATCATAGAGATTTTGCCTAAAAATGAATTTTGAAAACCAACTTTTCAAATTTTAATCTTAAATGAATTTCATAAATTCATTAATTTATACTTGAAATTGAATTATCAAACCAATTTCATAATTAATTTCACAAAATCAATTTCCATTATAATTAATTAAACCACTTTTAATTAATTACATTTATTTAATTTTTAATATCAAATATTAAATTAAATAATGCACCATTCCCGATTTCTCTCAAAACCAGATAAACATGAATCACTATTCATATTCAAACTGAATATGTATCGAATACATGTTTGCAATATTTAAATCATATTTAAATATTTCTAACTCTCTCTATTTATAGTTTAATCCAAAGTTTAAACTATAATATGTTTAATAATATCGTATCTGATTAATGTTAATTCCCTTTATCGAGTTTGAACGTTTAAAACTTTTTCATCACATTGTTCAAAGGTTATTTCGTTTGAGCTAGCAGGGGGACTTAGTGGACCTACAGATCATGGGTCCAATAATCCGAGATTAACCGGTTAAACTCTTTTAACCTAGTTAACCAACATTCTTTAACTAACGAGAGACTCCACTATAGCCCGTACTTTCACTCCTCTCACTGTAGATATATTTCTGTCCACCCAATATAACCGTGACCAGTAAGTCGACCATTCACAGGTTGTTCGTGACTACAGCTGGGTCAAATATCTGTTTTACCCCTGAAGTTACTTATTGTTCCTTAAGTCCCCACTGAGTCCCTAATGAACAATTGGTTTGTGGTCCGACCACTAAACCTAATACCTCTCGGGCCAATGAGAGGGCGACGTGCCTTTGTTTACATCCCGGAGTCAGCACTTTTTGCTATACCTGCAAGCGTACGGTTGCCCATGTAATATAAAACGGTAAAGTAATACCGAGTATCGATATCCACAGGGAGGATGGCGATTAGGCAAGATAATGATTTGAACACTAAAATTACTAGGACAAAATATTATCTAGGGAACCTAACAATTGCAGGAGAAAACGTCCTCATCCTTCGGGGTCGGGAAAGTGCATCTTTGGATTCTCGGGGCTTGCTTCGCGGATCCTGTAAGACAAAATTGGATCACGAAGCAAGGGGGATTTAGTTACCTCAACAAGAAAAACTAACTAACCAAAAATTTAATCCTTGGGTTGCCTCCCAAGCAACGCTTTCTTTAACGTCTTTAGATAGACGAGGCTCCAAGTAAAAATTTTCATCCTCCTCTGGGCCTTAGATAAAATCACGTGCCGAAGCACACATCGCAAAGATGGGAGTAAAAAACATTTCCCTTGGCCCGTCCTCGCTGTACAGATTATCAAAATAAGAAGTCATGAAAAATCAACAGTATTAAAACTTTTCTCCAGGTCTCTATTCACAAAGCAATTATTGACAGAGTCGTCTAGCATCAAAATGTTTACTGGTCTCGGGTCTTGGGGTGGTCTATCAACTAGGACTAACCATTCGTCAGGCATAATCTCTACATGCTCATGAGACTCAGTAATCAAGTCAGACTGTACAATGCTATCCTCTATCTCATCAATATCGGAACCAAAAATTTCATCTAACTCATCCTCTTCTAGATTCAAAGCATGCAAATTATACTCATAAACATTTACAACAGGCATCTCAACATTATTCAACAGTTCATTCTCAAACATGGCATCGTCAAAGAATTCATCACGATCAAAATTAACATCATCAATCATGGAAAGATCTTCTAACTCTAGGCCAAGGTTTAACTCTTCTTCTTCATCCTCATCAGGTAGTAAACCTAAGCCAATAGAAAAACATGTATGTATGCTACAAACTGACTCGTCATGATCAAAGATATTGAAGACTACCTTCTCATCATCAACACTAAGAGTTAATTTACCTGTGTGAACGCTAATTTCAGCCTTACCAGTAGCTAGAAATGGTCTACCAAGAATGATGGGCATCTCTCTATCTTCCTACATATCCAGCACAACAAAGTCTACCGGAAAGATGAACTTGTTTACCTTCACCAACACATCCTCCACTATACCCATTGGGTGAGTAACTGATCGATTCGCTAGCTGGAGGGTGATATCGGTGTCTTTAAGTCCAGAAAGTCCAATCTCCCTGTAGAGGGAATAGGGCATAAGATTAATACTCGCTCCAAGATCACATAAATTCCTACCAAAAGATACCTCACCTATTGTGTAAGGAACAGTAAAACTCCCTGGGTCTTTTTGTTTTAAAGGTATCTTCCCTGAGACTATTGTGTTGCTATTTTCTGACAATCTACAAACTTTTTTTGTATTCAAATTTTTCTTTTTCGCTAACATCTCTTTCATAAATTTCCCATAATTAGGCATATTAGATATAGCGTCTACTAATGGTATATTAACAGATAATTTCTTGAACATTTCTATGAACTTAGCAAACTGCTCATCTAATTTAACGTTTTTAAACCTATGGGGAAAAGGTAACTCCCTGTAATCAAAGGTTGGACACTCGCCCCTCCTCCTTGGCGAACTGATGTGGGACCCCTGGTCGTGGTGTTTGCATGGGATCACCTCTTCTTCTTCTTTTTTCAGCTTGACTTTTAGCTTCTCTTTTCCATCCAACTTCTTCTTTTCACCTGCAAAACTGTTAGTAGAATAAAAAATTAAACCAACTCAGCAGGGAGGATTTTGGGGCCTGTCCTTGGAGGTTTTTTGTGCCTCGGTCCCTCCGTCTTCATCCAGACTCATTTTTCTTCCTTCTTTCTTTTCTCTTCATCCGAGCAACTCTCCAGTTGTCTCCCACTTCCGAGTGTGATCACCTTGCATTGCTCTCTGGGGTTCAGTTCAGTATCACTAGGAAACTTACCCTTTTGAAGGGCGTTTACCGTTGTTGCTACCTGCCCCATCTAGACTTCCATATTTTTTAGAGCGATATCATGGTTGTTTGATAACTGCCTGTTGGGTTCCTAGAGTGAGTAAAAATATAGTATAGAATACTCTAGAATTCCTGTGCAAGTATACACAGTCTGCAGCAAGTAATATTATCAATCCAAGGTCTGAATGAGCTTCCACTTTACCTATTTTGTATAACTTTCTAATGGTTTCAGAGATAATAAAAATGTTGGGTTTTATCGGAATTATGCTGAAGCAAAATAAATGACAGAACAACGAGTAAACAAATAGATAGACAGATTAAAGACAGGCGCTGGTTAGGTTTTAGTGATTGTTATAAAATATGCTCTAGCAATATTATTGATCATGCATTTCTCGCAGTATTATTAGCGGATTCCTCCCGGAACTCCTCATCTTTTGGGATATGTTTCAAACCCAATGAAGAGCGACCGATCGAGCACTAGGCAACTGGCTATCCCTAGCTCAGTCACTGGCGTTCACCAATACACAATGATCGTAATGTGGAGAATTGCCACACACTCTCTAAATCATCCCTGAAACTAGAGAGAGCTATCCATACCGGCTGGCCAGGCGGGCATAAAATAAGAATAAGCACAACAATTAACCAAAATGCAATAGTCAATTTATTGCTAGAGATGAAGCACAGTAATCACACTATTCCTAACCAACACCTTAAGCTACTTAGTTCATAATAAGCATAGGAATACGAATTACAATCTGAGTATGCATGTCCATCACTACAAGTTAATAAAGAAGGTAAACTTCCTAATCAGCTTGCGGTCTATGGTGTTCTTGATGATCTTCAATCTCCCTATACTATTCGGCTTCCAAGGGAAAACATGGAATGCCTTTGACTTTGACGGCTACTTCCTTTTATAGAAGGATGGGAGGCTTGAATTAGGTCAACTAGGACACGTGTAAGGCTCTCCTTGATCCTTTATCCCGAAAATATCTCAATAGAAGTCGGTTCATGAAGTTGGCTAACGAGCTGTGATGTGGCAGTTTCTGCTCCCAGTTTTGCTGCAGCATAAAATTTCCTCCTTCCAGCCGCTCAACAGCATAATCTGCACAAAGTGATTTTCAATGCTTCCATTCTTCCAAATGGGTTAAATCATGTAATATATCTCTAAAACCAACCCTATTAAGCATTAAAGACACACAAATCCTTATATAAATGAGGCCTAAATAACTACCTTTTGGGCAGTTATCATACCCCCAAACTTGAACTATTGCGCGTCCCGAGAAATACTAACCAACCTTCCTTCAAGAATTTAAAAATATTAGACAAAGAATTAGCTTAATCAAACCAAACATTCCAACACTACCTTTAACCTTTACCTGAGCACTCTGCAAAACCAAGCTCTGCTGCAGCAAAATGATTCCTTCAGCAGGGACAAATAATCACCACTTTTCAACTTAATTCTAAGAACTCAACACAGCCTAGCTCTATTATCAGACGTTTCAAAACATATTTTAAAGGGGTTTATATCATTATTTATCAGACTTAAAGCAGCCTTACAGTCATAAGCTCTTAAGCACGAGATGACTGACTTTATGGTGCAGTATACCATTGCCTCAAGCTCATCACCAACTAGACTTAATACTCATTATAAAGCTCAAAAATCCTTAGTTATTCAATCTCTTGCCCCTCAGAATGGCGACATTTTGTGATGAAGCTCACCCAAGTTCTGGGAGACAGAAAAACTGCTTGATCATCATTCATCCCTCAAAACTTTTGCTCTGTCTATTTTTTCAGCAAAATCTTCAACAAATAATTTTTCAGCAAATAATTTTTCTCATCATTTTTTACATTTCCTAGGTCATCTTTTGACGCGAAGACAAACTGTGGGTATCACAAATGTCCCCGGTTACTCAATAACCTAGCAAATTTTAATTTTGAAGGAGAGGAATGCGCGAGCAAAATAATTGGAGTAGCAAAAAGTCCCCCAAACTTGAATTATTCATTGTCCCCAATGAATCATTAATTAAGCAATTATACCCCCAAACTTAAATTTTTCTTTCTGAATTTTTAAACTAAACATGGGACTCAGATTAAGCTTAAAGTGGATCATATAAGTCAATACTACCGTCAAAATCTTCTTGCCGCAGCAACAGTCCAGGCTAGAAGAAATGCTCAAGCAAAAGGTTTCTGGAGATCAGAATACCTTGATCTAATTAAGCGTAATCAGTCCAAGCTTCAAAAATTCAGAAGAAAATAGTTAAGTTAGAGTTACTCCGTGCTCATGGGATAGAAACATCTAGAAATTTCATTAAAAAACATAAGAAAAAGAAATTACATCAGCAGATATATTTTTGTTGAAAAAACAGAAATATGAAAGAAAAACAAGCATAACATCAATAGAAAAGGAAAGTAGAAAATGCGCGAGCAAACAAAAAGTCAGAACAAAAATCATGCTCGCTCAGGGCCACTTCATCCTTCAGTCCTCTTGGCCCGGCTCATTTTCATCATCCTCTTCTCCTCTTTCAACAGGTGGGGGCGGAATCCAGGGGTTCAACAGATCGTCAGGGAATGCTGGAAGGGCTGGATAAGGTTTTGAAAAATTCTCTTGCAGCGCCCTCTTTAAGCCGGCATCCCGATTCTTAACATAGTTCCAGAAGGTTAAAGTTTGCCTCTCAGCAAACTCTTGCCGACTGGCCGAAAGTGCCAATTGTTCTAGAATCGAGTTGATGCCATGGATAAGGCCACCTTGACGCACCTCCTGCATGCGCTGGAGTCGTGCCAAATTGGGCGTGTCTATGATCCCCTTATCAAACAGGATTACATCCCCCTCATCCACCGGAACCCCTGCTCTTCTGCACAGCATCGTGATTGTGTTCGGAAAGAATAGTTTCCCCACCTTCTTTTTCCAACATCCAGAAATCTCATTTGCAATAATCCTCCCTACATTAATACTGAGAGACCGTAAGATGGCAAAAGCTAGGAGAACTCGTTCCCTGGAGATTGTCGAGTCATGTGTTGTTGGAAGCATCTCCTGTCTAATAAATCCCATCTATGTGTTCGCTTCCCTTTTCAAATAAGCCGACTGGAATTTCCTCTTCTGAGTCTTAGATAACTGCCACTGTGCCCCTTCAATTCCTACCTCCCTTACAGCCTCACTTAGTTGCTCATCAGATGGCGCCACAACCATCTCATTATATGTTGCATGGGGGAAATTCTGAAGTTTGTACAGTGCATTGATAGCACTTGGACTCCAATCCACCTCGACTCCTCGGACAATTACCTGGAAACCATCCTCCTTGACGATGTTAGCATAAAATTCACGCACCACTTGTGCGTTTACAGATTCAGGCTTTGCACAAAACAGCTCCCAGCCGTGGTCTGCAATACCGGTCCTCAGAAACTATGGAAGATCACCACTGAAACCGCGCTCGAACAAGAAATCCCTTTTCAGAAGCTCAACGTATTTTGCTCTGGCAAAATTGTTGACGAAGCGATCAAATGAAACCTGCTGTTCTTCTATCGCCTCGTGTTCTTCTGATGCTTCAGCAATATTTTTGCCCTTTTCTGCCCTGCGCTTGAGCAACTGCTCTTCCTCAGTCTTCTTCTCTGTTTCTTCTCTTTCTTTGTCCTCAGCTTCTTTCTTCTCTCGCTCTGCCTTTTCTCTCTCAGAATCTGACGATGATGGTGACTGGGTATCAGTCCGAATCACCTGAATACGACCGGCCTTCCTTTTAATGCGGCGGCGCTTCGGCGGTTCGGGCATGATTACCTCAACACGAGCTTCTTGGTCCTGCTCGTTTCCTCTTTCAGACAATGTGTTTACCTGCTCATTTCTTACCATCTCAGCCTGCTGTTCTTGATTCTCCTTAACATTTTCCTCTCGAGCCATATCTGTATCCGCAAGTCTCTAATCAGCCTCTCCTGGGGTATGTTCTCGCAATTCTTCAAGGTTTTCTTCAACCACTGCAGCAGTCTCATCCTCTGCCACTTTTTCTTGTTCTTCCGCCCTCTGTTGGCGCCTTCTTCTTTTAGCTTCTTTCTCCTCCGGTGTTCTTTTCTTCTTAGTTTTCATTTTCGGAACTTCGGGGGTAATGGGTATTTCCTCTTCACGCTCTCTCTCTCTTTCTTTCCTCGCTCTTGTTTTGGCCATGGATAACTCAAAGGGTTTTGCAAAGAATGAAAAGGAGAAAGAAAGAATGTAGATGGCAAGAATCAAGAAGACGAAGTAGAACGAAGACTTACCAATGTCTGCAAATAAATAAGGCTCCAGCAATTTGAAATCCTAACCGAAAGGATTTGCTCCGTAATAAATGGTTTTACCGTTCACAATTAAGTTGCAATTCGAATCCCTAACGGTAAAATTGTGGAACTCCAATCATCTATGGGAAATAATGGCATGCTGTCAATAGCTAAACCGTTGGATTGCCCCTGCACGACATGTGGCAGCATCCCTGCAATGCACCTGCCCATTGAAATTCAAAAATCCCAACGGTAAAAATAATTACTCACACTAAAATCCTTCCTGTGCATACGAGAAATTTGCTCCAGCATTATCTTTGCTGCAACAATCTTCTGAACCTGCCGAATCTTAGATACAGAATTTTAAATTTCAAAATAGGAAAATCAAATCTTTTAAATTCAGATTGAACTTTAACCGATCAAATGAAGCTTAACCTTTTATTCTCAAAAGAAGCCGAATAAATTAGAGAGAATCTCTATGAATTAAAACTAAAATAAAATCTAGATAAAATAAAATCTAACTATCTAAAAGATAATTGCAAGATAATTTAAATAAATAACCCGAAAATCAAATAAAAAAAAATAGATCAAATCTAACCTACCAAAAATAATAAAAATACTTAAAAGATAAGATCTAATAAATCATGCAAAATTAAATCTAACCTAACCGAAAAATAAAATCAAATTAACGAAAAATAAAATCAATTCAAATCCTGGGAGCTCAAAATTTTGCTCTGTGAAATGCTCCCGCAAGAGTCCTGCTCTCTCAATCATCAACCAATCGTAGGGAAGGATATTTCGACTGAAATTCCTCACCCCAATAATGCTTCACACGCTGTCCATTTACCTTGAACAATCTCCCATCTTTTTCATCCTGCAAAGTAATTGCTCCATTGGAAAAAACTTCAACCACGATAAACGGTCCTGACCATTTAGATTTCAATTTTCCAGGAAATAATTTTAATCTAGAATTATAAAGCAAAACTTTCTGACCCTTGACAAATTCCTTAGACTTAATTTTTTTGTCATGCCACAGCTTAGTCTTTTCCTTATACGTTTTCGCATTTTCGTAAGAAAATTGACGAAATTCCTCTAACTCATTAAGCTGCAGCATTCTGATTGCTCCTGCACGACTCAGATCAAAATTTAACTTTTTCAAAGCCTAAAATGTTTTATGCTCAAGCTCTAATGGTAAATGGCAAGCTTTCCCATATACTAACATATAGGGAGACATACCTAAAGGAGTCTTATAAGCTGTCCTATAAGCCCAAAGAGCCTCATCCAACCTAAAGGACCAATCCTTTCTAGATGGATGGACTACTTTCTCTAAAATAGCTTTAATTTCCCTATTACTAATTTCAGCTTGACCATTTGCTTGTGGGTGATAAGGGGTAGCTATCCTATGCTTAATCCCATACTTAGCTAAAAGCTTAGTTAAGATATTATTAACAAAATGTGTACCCTCATCACTCACTAGAGCCCTAGGTGTCCCAAACCGCGCAAAGATGTGCGATTGAAGAAACCTTGCTACTGTCTTGGCATCACTCTGATGGCATGCGATGGCCTCCACCCACTTGGACACATAATCAACTGCCAATAAGATAAAAACATTGCCATTAGAAGGGGGAAATGGTCCCATAAAGTCAATACCCCATACATCAAATAATTCAACTTCTAAAATGTAAGTAAGAGGCATTTCATCTCTAGGCCCCAAATTTCCTCTCCTTTGGCAAGCGTCACATTGCTTGTAGACCCAATGGGCATCCTTAAATAACGTAGGCCAGAAAAATCCGCAATGCAAAATCCTCATAGCCGTCCTCTGACCGCTGAAATGACCTCCATACGGCAAAGAGTGACATTGCTCCAGGATTTCTTTTGCTTCAGTACCTGAAACAAACCTACGAATAATACCGTCAGAGCATTGCTTATACATAAACGGCTCATCCCAAAAGAAAAATTTCGCATCATGCTTAAACTTTTTCTTCTGCCTCCAATCCATATCAATAGGGGTGACTCCCTTTACTAAAAAGTTGGCAATATCAGCATACCAAGGGACATCCCTGACTACCTTTACCTGAACAGCAAAAAGCTGCTCATCTGGAAAAGAATCGGAAATGGCAGATTGCTCCAGCAAAAATGATGATGGATCAAGACGAGATAAATGATCTGCAACGACATTCTCTGATCCCTTCTTGTCCTTTATCTCCAAGTCAAATTCCTGCAATAGTAAAATCCAACGAATTAGTCTAGGCTTTGCATCTTTCTTAGACATTAAATACCTTATTGCTGCATGATCCGTGAACACCGTGACTTTAGATCCAACCAAATATGGCCGAAATTTCTCAAAAGCAAACACAACAGCTAACAACTCCTTTTCAGTAGTTGTGTAGTTGACCTGTGCTTCATTTAAAACCTTGCTTGCATAATATATAGGATGAATAAATGCCCTGCTTTTGCCCCAGCATCGCTCCTACCGCAGCATCACTCGCATCACACATTACCTCGAATGGCAAATTCCAATTAGGCGCGCAGAGAATGGGTGCTGAGATTAAAGCAGCCTTTAATGTTTCAAAAGCCTTCCTACAATCTGCATTAAAGTCAAAAACATGATCAGTGCACAATAAGTTACAAAGAGGTTTACTGATTTTGGAAAAATCCTTTATGAACCTCCTATAAAATCCAGCATGTCCTAAAAAACTCTGAATTCCCTTCACTGAATTCGGTGGCTCTAGTCTTTCGATAACCTCAACTTTTGCTCTATCAACTTCTAGACCATTTTTAGAAATCCTATGACCTAACACTATGCCCTCCTTTACCATGAAGTGGCACTTCTCCCAATTAAGTACTAGATGGGTATCCTCACATCTTTTTAACACCTTTCCTAAATTATCTAAACAACTCTGAAAAGACCCTCCAAACACTGAAAAATCGTCCATAAAGACTTCAACAGTGGACTCAATCATATCAGAAAAAATTGCTAGTATACACCGCTGAAATGTTGTTGGAGCATTGCAAAGGCCGAAAGGCATTCTCCTAAAAGCGAATGTCCCATAAGGGCAGGTGAAAGTGGTTTTCTCCTGATCTTCAGGAGCAATAATAATCTGGTTATACCCAGAATAACCATCCAAGAAACAGTAATAGGCCTGACCAGCCAATCGATCCAACATCTGGTCGATAAATGGTAGAGGGAAATGATCCTTTCGGGTGGCTTTATTAAGCCTTCTGTAATCCATACAAACCCTCCAGCCAGTTACTGTCCTGGTTGGAATCAGCTCATTATCTTTATTGCTCACCACAGTGACACCTCCTTTCTTAGGAACACATTGGACAGGGCTTACCCAATTGCTATCGGCAATTGGATAAATGATCCCAGCATCCAACCATTTAATTACCTCCTTTTTAACAACCTTTTTCATTGCAGGGTTAAGCCTTCTTTGTTGCTCAATACTCCTAAAGGATCCCTCCTCTAGAGTGATTTTGTGCATACAAAAAGATGGGTTAATCCCTTGAATATCAGCCAATGTCCAACCTATAGCTTTGCGGTATTGCTGCAGCAATTTTATTAAGGCCTCCTCATGCTCCGGCATTAAATCTGATGCAACAATAATGGGCAACGTATCACTCTCCCCAAGATACACATACTTTAGATGATCCGGTAAAGGTTTCAAATCTAAAGTGGGTGCCTTAATTAGGGATGGCTTAATTGGGGGAGCCTTTCTTTGATCTAAATCTAAAGACTCAAAAACATCCTCACATCTAAACAATTCTTTTTCATTTTTTTCTATCTAAAGAACAAAACTCAAAATCTTCTATACTAACCTCTCCATACTTTTCTGAATGCTTATCAACAGAATCCTGTATTGCTGTCTCAATAACTGTGCTCTCCAGAATCCTGATGAGGGAGCAATCCTCCATTTCATCTGGATATTTCATGGCTTTAAACACATTAAATTTCACTTCCTCATTACAGACTCTCATTGTTAATTCTCCTTTTTGAACATCTATTAATGCCCTACCAGTAGCCAAAAATGGACGACCTAGAATAATTGGGACATCTTTATCAGCCTCATAGTCTAAAATAATAAAATCAACAGGAAATATGAATTTATCAACTTTTACTAAGACATCCTCAATTTTACCCTCTGGATATGTGATAGACCTATCAGCTAATTGGAGCGTAACTGTGGTAGGTCTAGCTTCACCAATACCTAACTTCCGATAGACCGAAAGAGGCATAAGGTTAATGTTTGCACCTAAATCACAGAGTGCTCTACCTAATTCCTTTCCACCTATAGACACAGGTATAGTAAATGACCCTGGATCCTTAGCCTTGGGGGGTAGCCCATTCTTAAGAATAGCACTACACTCCTCAGTAAGAGATACAGTTTCGAACTCACCTAACCTTTTCTTTTTAGTCAAAATATCCTTAAGAAATTTAGCATAATTAGGCATTTGCTAAATAGCTTCTACTAAAGGGATATTTATATGCAACTGCTTAAGAATCTCTAAAAACTTTTTAAATTGACCATCCTGATTCTTAGGCTTTTGCCTTTGTGGAAAAGGTAGAGGTGGTACATAAGGTGGGGGCGGCACATATGGTGGTTCTACATCTGGCACAGAACCAGATGCTCTAGCATTTTCTTTGCTGCCTCCAGCACCCTGACCAGACTCCAACTCTTTTTCAATAACAACAATATTATCACTATTACTATTTAAATCCTGGGTCTTTCTAGACTCTTCTAATGGCTTACCACTCCTAAGAGTTACTGCCTTTACCTGCTCCTTACCTTCCCTTCGAGGGTGTTCAGTATCCGAAGGAAGTTTCCCTTGAGGGCTCGCCTTTAGCTCATTAGCTAGCTGACCCACTTGCAATTCCAGGGCCCTCATCGAAGCTTGATTACTTTGAATTGCGGCGTCTGTGCGAGCCATAAATTCTTTCATCATTGCCTCGAGAGAATTTCCCAAATTTTGTTGGGGCAAAGCCGGCTTATTTTGCTGGGGCATTACCTGCGCTTTAGCAAATCCCGACTGGTTCACCTTTTGTTGCACTTGTACGTTATTTCCTTGACCTCCCCATGAGAAGTTGGGGTGGTTGCGCCAACCTGGATTATAGAAGTTAGAATAAGGGTTGTTCCTCTGATTACCTACAAAAAACACAGAAGCTGGATTGTTGGGGCAAAACTCGTAGTTGTGATCTTCACCGCAATAGACACATGCTTCGTCCGTGACTTGGTTCACCATTGCTGCAGGCTCCATAGCTGGTGGCTGCTGATGACTAATCACTGTCACATTCTTAAGAGCGTTAGCAATCATAGCAAGATCGACCCTAATGGTGGACACACCATCAACCTCTAACACACTCTTAACCTTTTTATTTGTTCCTCTAACATCCAACCACTGAAAACTATTAATAGATATTCTTTCTAAAATTTCATAGGCTTCATCAAAAGTTTTTGCCAAAAGGGCCCCTCCAGCCGAAGCATTGACCATACCTTGGGTTACTCCATTCAAACCATTGTAAAATGTTTCCATTTGAATACAATGAGGTAACCCATGGTGGGGACACTTTCGCAAAAGCTCCTTAAACCTCTCCCAAGCCTCACTAAAAGTCTCATCTTCAAGTTGCCTAAACCCTACTATTTCACTCCTTAATTTAGCATTTCTATTAGGTGGGAAATATTTACTCAAAAAATTTTCAGCTAACTCATCCCATGTCCTAATTGATCTTGGAGCAAAAGAGTTTAACCATGATTTTGCTCCATCTCTAAGAGAATACGGGAACAAAGTTAATCTAAGAGCATCTCTCGGCACTCCCTGAATTACAAAAGAATCACTAACTCCTAGAAAAGACTTAAGATGTAAATGAGGGTCTTCAGATGACAAACCATGGAATTGCCCCACGGTTTGCAACATCTGAAACATTACCGGTTGCATTTCAAAATTCGCCGCTTGGATTTGGGGACGTGCAATCCCTGGATTCAACTCATTAAACATCGGGACAGCATATGCTCGAATGGCTCTGGTCCTATCGTTTGCTATCAAGATAGGATTCTCAGCCTGATTATTTCGCTGCTCATTTTGCTCAAACAGTGGGTTTTGCTGCAGCAACGGATTCTGCTGGGGGTTCACTGCTATTGGACCTTCAGGAACCTACGGGAGTTGCGACACGTTCTCCATCTGGTTTCTGTGCTGCTCCCTCCTTCTGTTCCTAAATGTCCTTTCAATTTCTGGATCAAGCTCAAACCGTACCCCAGGCGGATCGCTCATGCACCAAAATCACACCTGCAAAAACAAAAGAAACAATCAAAAAGTTCTAGCACCAAACCACTAAAACACATACACAAAACAGATCAGATAAAAACTTATTCAAGTCCCCGGCAAAGGCGCCAAAAACTTGTTGGGTTCCTAGAGTGAGTAAAAATATAGTATAGAATACTCTAGAATTCCTGTGCAAGTATACACAGTCTGCAGCAAGTAATATTATCAATCCAAGGTCTGAATAAGCTTCCACTTTACCTATTTTGTATAACTTTCTAATGGTTTCAGAGATAATAAAAATGTTGGGTTTTATCGGAATTATGCTGAAGCAAAATAAATGACAGAACAACGAGTAAACATATAGATAGACAGATTAAAGACAGGCGCTGGTTAGGTTTTAGTGATTGTTATAAAATATGCTCTAGTAATATTATTGATCATGCATTTCTCGCAGTATTATTAACGGATTCCACCCGGAACTCCGGATCTTTTGGGATATGTTTCAAACCCAATGAAGAGCGATCGATCGAGCACTAGGCAACTGGCTATCCCTAGCTCAGTCACTGGCGTTCACCAATACACAATGATCGTAATGTGGAGAATTGCCACACACTCTCTAAATCATCCCTTAAACTAGAGAGAGCTATCCATACCGGCTGGCCAGGCGGGCATAAAATAAGAATAAGCACAACAATTAACCAAAATGCAATAGTCAATTTATTACTAGAGATGAAGCACAGTAATCACACTATTCCTAACCAACACCTTAAGCTACTTAGTTCATAATAAGCATAGGAATACGAATTACAATCTGAGTATGCATGTCCATCACTACAAGTTAATAAAGAAGGTAAACTTCCTAATCAGCTTGCGGTCTATGGTGTTCTTGATGATCTTCAATCTCCCTATACTATTCGGCTTCCAAGGGAAAACATGGAATGCCTTTGACTTTGACGGCTACTTCCTTTTATAGAAGGATGGGAGGCTTGAATTAGGTCAACTAGGACACGTGTAAGGCTCTCCTTGATCCTTTATCCCGAAAATATCTCAATAGAAGTCGGTTCATGAAGTTGGCTAACGAGCTCTGATGTGGCAGTTTCTGCTCCCAGTTTTGCTGCAGCATAAAATTTGCTCCTTCCAGCCGCTCAGCAGCATAATCTGCACAAAGTGATTTTCAATGCTTCCATTCTTCCAAATGGGTTAAATCATGTAATATCTCTCTAAAACCAACCCTATTAAGCATTAAGGACACACAAATCCTTATATAAATGAGGCCTAAATAACTACCTTTTGGGCAGTTATCACTGCCCAAAAGGTAGTTATTTAGGCCCCAATTATATAGGGATTTGTGTGTCTTTTATGCTTATTAGGGTTGGTTTTGGATAGATATTACATGTTTTAACCCATTTGGAAGAATGGAAGCATTGGAAATTATTTTGTGCAGAATATGCTGCTGAGCGACTGGAGGGAGCAAATTCTATGTTGCAGCAAAACTAGGAACAAAAACTGCCACATCACAGCTCGTTAGCCAACTTCATGAACCGACTTCTGTTGAGTTATTTTCGTGATAAAGGATCAAGGAGAGCCTTACACGTGTCCTAGTTGACCTAATTCAAGCCTCCCATCCTTCTATAAAAGGAAGTAGCCGTCAAAGTCAAAGTCATTCCATGTTTTCCCTTGGAATCCGAATATTTTAGAGAGATTGAAGATCATCAAGAACACCATCTTCCGCAAGCTGATTAGGGAGTTTATTTTCTTTATTAACTTGTGGTTATGGACATGCCTACTCAGATTGTAATTTGTATTCCTATGCCTGTTATGAACTAAGTAGCTTAAGGTGTTGGTTAGGAATAATGTGATTACTGTGCTTCATCTCTAGTAATATATTGACTATCGCATTTTGGTTAATTGTTGTGCTTATTCTTATTTTATGCCCGCCTGGCCAGCTGGTATGGATAGCTCTCTCTAGTTTCAGGGATGATTTAGAGAGTGTGTGGCAATTATCCACACTACGATCATTGTGTATTTGTGAACGCCAGTGATTGAGCTAGGGATAGCCAGTTGCCTAGTGTTTGATCGGTCGCTCTTCATTGGGGTTGAAACACATCCCAAAAGATCCGGAGTTTCGGGAGGAATCCGCTAATAATACTGCGAGAAATGCATGATCAATAATATTGCTAGAGCATATTTTATAACAATCACTAAAACCTAACTAGCGCCTGTCTTTAATCTGTCTATCTATTTGTTTACTCGATGTTCTGTCATTTATTTTGCTTCAGCATAATTCTTATAAAACCCAACATTTTTATTATCTTCGAAACCATTAGGAAGTTACGCAAAATAGATAAAGTGGAAGCTCATTCAGACCTTGGATTGATAATATTACTTGCTGCAGACTGTGTATACTTGCACAGGAATTCTAGAGTATTTTATACTATATTTTTACTCACTCTAGGAACCCAACAAGTTTTTGGCGCCGTTGCCGGGGACTTGAATAAGTTTTTATCTGATCTGTTTTGTGTATGTGTTTTAGTGGTTGGTGCTAGAACTTTTTGATTGTTTCTTTTGTTTTTGCAGGTGTGATTTTGGTGCATGAGCGATCCACCTGGGGTACGGTTTGAGCTTGATCCAGAAATTGAGAGAACATTTAGGAACAGAAGGAGGGAGCAGCGCAGAAACCAGATGGAGAACGCCCCGCAACTTCCACAGGTTCATGAAGGTCCAGCAGCAGCAAACCCCCAGCAGAATCCGTTGCTGCAGCAAAACCCACTGTTTGAGCAAAATGAGCAGCGAAATAATCAGACTGAGAATCCTATCTTGATAGCGAACGATAGGACCAGAGCCATTCGAGCATATGCTGTCCCGATGTTTAATGAGTTGAATCCAGGGATTGCACGTCCCCAAATCCAAGCGGCAAATTTTGAAATGAAACCGGTAATGTTTCAGATGTTGCAAACCGTGGGGCAATTCCATGGTTTGTCATCTGAAGACCCTCATTTACATCTTAAGTCTTTTCTAGGAGTTAGTGATTCTTTTGTAATTCAAGGAGTGCCTAGAGTGTTGGGTTTTATGCCCTAAAACTCGTAGATAGTGAATGTAAACAAATTGTATACTTGTTTCAATAAAGTGTAATTGAGTTTCTACAATAAAGTGTTATTGTTAAATATTGCACAATTTGACCCAAATCCAATAAACTAAGATCCAAGGTTGTTTACATGTGACTTGAACTAGTATGTGGGGACATATGGGGATTGGTGTTCAAGTAACAACCTAAAAGGTCTATAGTACAAGGATAAGGCTTGGTACCTTATCCTGGTAACACTATGTGATACGGCCCGCTTTGTATTCGATACAGACGTATTAATCCAAGGCGTCCATGTAGGAGACATGCGAGCGGGGGTATCCTATGCAATGAGTTTGCATAAGACCGGACCACGAAATAGTAAACCACTAGATGTAACACCGTTAACTAGTTAGTTTACTGTTTCAATACGATGACCTAGGTAACTCAGTCTTAATCCTGAGTGTGTCATGAACTCCTTCTCATGAGGGATTTTCCTTTGATTAGCATGGGTGAGAGTGGCCAATACGTCGACTCAATATGCCTTCCTTTTTGGGGACAAGACCGAGTGGGAGGCTGGGGACATGACAACACAAGAAGAAATTCACTCATTCCAACTTCTAGGAGAAGTAGATGAGTGTTCCCTTAAGAGGTGACTCCGGAACTTGAACAAAGGGATCTCGTCCTCTCACTGGCCCGAGAGGAACTTTCTGTTTAATGGTTTGACCATAAACAGGTTGTTCATTAGAGGAGCGATGGTACTTAAGGAGACAGATGTAACACAGGGGTAAAACGGTAATTTGACCCAGCCGTGATTACGAACACTCGTGAAGGATTGACTTACCGGTATAGGTCTACATCCATGGACACAGAAATGTTCTACAGTGAGAAGAGTTCAGCTGTGGGTCTTTAGTGGAATGACCCACAGTTAATGAATATTGGTTAACCTGATTAATGAGTTTAACCGGTTAACCTCATATCATTGGAGCTTCTGATCTGTAGGTCCATTAGGTCCCCCTGCTAGCTCGTAAAGAGTAATTAGGAACAAATATATCTTGAGAGAATTTGAATAGTTCAAATTCATATTGGGAATGAAGTTAATTGTATGAGATACAAATTAATATAATGTATAGTGATGCATTAAAATATAAAGTCTAATTTGAGATTAAACTTTATTATATTGAGAGATTGATATATTTGAAAAAGTTCAAATATATGTCTAATTAAATATATGGTATTTAATTAGAAGATGAATTAATTAATTATGAATTAATTAATTATTCAATTTAGTTTAAATTAAATGAGATTTAATTAAACTATAGTCTATGAGAGAAATAAATATTTGAAGGAGTTCAAATATTAATATGAATTTGATTCATATTAAATTTATAGGATATAAGGGAATTTGAAGGAGTTCAAATTTTAATATGAATTTGATTCATATTATGGAATTAATTAATTGAAGGCCTCAAATTAAATATATGATATTTAATTGGGTAATTAATTAATTAACTAATAGAAAGTCTAAAATTAAATATATGATATTTAATTGGTGATTAATTAATTAAAGAATTAATTAATTGGAAATTAATCAATTATGGAAATGATTTAATCACTTATGGAAGTGATCAATCATTTATGGAAAAGATTAATCAATTGTGGAATTGATTGGTCATGGAATTGATTAATTATGGAAAAGATTAAATCAGTTATGGAAATAATTGATTTTAAATGAATATTTTATTCATGGCCTTTCTCCTATAAATAGAACACTAAACCTAGGGTTTAGACACAACAACATATGGCCACCATAAGGCTCTCTTATATTCTCTCAACTCAAGAACTCTAGGGAGAATTTTCTCTCTAGAGTTTTTCCCATTCAAGATTAGGTAGTCCCACAACTACGTTCCTAATCTCAGAGTTATAGCGGGGAAGATCAAATGGTGGTGTTCTTCGTTGTTGCAGAGCAATCAAGAAAGGCGTTCTTGAAGAATTCAGAGTCGTCAACGAAGGTATGTTTCTCACCGCTTAACCTTTTGCCAATGCATTGGTATTTCAGTAGAAACAAAATTAACTACGAACGGTCCAATTGCTTCCGCTGTAACGGAATTGGGAATTCCAAATCCTTTCATAGAGATGCTCTTAGATTAACTTTGTTCCCGTATTCTCTTAGAGATGGAGCAAAGTCATGGTTAAACTCTTTTGCTCCAGGATCGATTAGGACGTGGGATGAGTTAGCTGAAAAATTTTTGAGTAAATATTTCCCACCTAATAGAAATGCTAAATTAAGGAGTGAAATAGTAGGGTTTAGGCAACTTGACGATGAGACTTTTAGTGAAGCTTGGGAGAGGTTTAAGGAGCTTTTGCGAAAGTGTCCTCACCATGGCCTACCACATTGTATCCAAATGGAAACATTTTACAATGGTTTAAATGGAGTAACCCAAGGTATGGTCGATGCTTCAGCTGGAGGGGCCCTTTTGGCAAAAACTTTTGATGAAGCCTATGAAATTTTAGAAAGAATATCTATTAATAGTTGTTAGTGGTCGGATGTGAGTGGCACAAATAAAAAGGTTAAGAGTGTATTAGAGGTTGATGGTGTGTCCACCATTAGGGCTGATCTTGCTATGATTGCTAATGCTCTTAAGAATGTGACAGTGATTAGTCATCAGCAGCCACCAGCTATGGAGCCTGCAGCAGTGGTGAACCAAGTCACGGACGAAGCATGTGTCTATTGTGGTGAAGACCACAACTACGAGTTTTGTCCCAGCAATCCAGCTTCTGTGTTTTTTGTAGGTAATCAGAGGAATAACCCGTATTCTAACTTCTATAATCCAGGTTGGCGCAATCACCCCAACTTCTCATGGGGAGGTCAAGGAAATAACGTACAAGCGCAACAGAATATGAACCAGCCGGGATTTGCTAAAGCGTAGGTAATGCCCCAGCAAAATAAGCAGGCTTTGCCCCAGCAAAATTCGGGAAATTCTCTCGAGGCGATGATGAAAGAATTTATGGCTCGCACAGACGCTGCAATTCAAAGTAATCAAGCTTCGATGAGAGCCCTGGAATTGCAAGTGGGTCAGCTAGCTAATGAGCTCAAGGCAAGGCCACAAGGGAAACTTCCCTCGGATACTGAACACCCTAGACGGGAAGGTAAGGAGCAGGTAAAGGCAGTTACTCTTAGAAGTGGTAAGCCATTAGAGGAAAGAAATGAGCCTAGTAAAACCCAGGTTATAGATAAAAATGGTGATAGAAATAATAATGTTGTTGTCGTGGAAGAGTTGGAGTCTGGTCAGGGTGCTGGAGGCAGCAAAGAAAATGCTGGAGCATCTAGTTCTGTGCCAGATGTAGAACCACCTTATGTGCCGCCCCCGCCTTATGTACCACCTCTACCTTTTCCACAAAGGCAAAAGCCTAAGAATCAGGATGGTCAGTTTAAAAAGTTTTTAGAGATTCTTAAGCAGTTGCATATAAATATCCCTTTAGTAGAAGCTATTGAGCAAATGCCTAATTATGCTAAATTTCTTAAGGATATTTTGACTAAAAAGAAAAGGTTAGGTGAGTTTGAAACTGTATCTCTTACTGAGGAGTGTAGTGCTATTCTCAAGAATGGTCTACCCCCCAAGGCTAAGGATCCAGGGTCATTTACCATACCTGTGTCTATAGGTGGAAAGGAGTTAGGTAAAGCACTTTGTGATTTGGGTGCAAGCATTAACCTTATGCCTCTTTCGGTCTATCGAAAGCTAGGTATTGGTGAAGCTAGGCCTACCACAGTTACACTCCAATTAGCTGATAGGTCTATCACATATCCAGAGGGTAAAATTGAGGATGTCTTAGTAAAAGTGGATAAGTTCATATTTCCTGTTGATTTCATTATTTTAGACTATGAGGCTGATAAAGATGTCCCAATTATTCTAGGTCATCCATTTTTGGCTACTGGTAGGACATTAATAGATGTTCAAAAAGGAGAATTAACAATGAGAGTCTGTAATGAGGAAGTGAAATTTAATGTGTTTAAAGCCATGAAATATCCAGACGAAATGGAAGATTGCTGTTTTATTAGGATTCTGGAGAGCAAAGTTATTGAGAAAGCAATACAGGATTCGGCTGATGAGCATTCGGAGAAGCATGGAGAGGTTAGTGTAGGAGATTTTGAATTTTGTTCTTTAGATAGAAAAAATGAAAAAGAATTGTTGAGCTGTGAGGATGTTTTTGAGTCTTTAGATTTAGATCAAAGAAAGGCTCCCCCAATTAAACCATCCCTGATTGAGGCACCCACTTTAGATTTGAAACCCTTGCCGGATCATCTAAAGTATGTGTATCTAGGGGAAAGTGAGACGTTGCCCATTATTGTTGCATCAGATTTAATGCCAGAGCATGAAGAGGCCTTAATAAAATTGCTGCAGCAATATCGCAAAGCTATAGGTTGGACATTGGCTGATATTCAGGGAATTAGCCCATCTTTTTTGTATGCACAAAATCACTCTAGAGGAGGGATCCTTTAGGAGTATTGAGCAACAAAGAAGGCTTAACCCTGCAATAAAAGAGGTTGTTAAAAATGAGGTGATTAAATGGTTGGATGCTGGCATCATTTATCCGATTGCAGACAGCAATTGGGTAAGCCCTGTCCAATGTGTTCCTAAGAAAGGAGGTGTCACTGTGGTGAGCAATAAAGATAATGAGTTGATCCCCATAAGGACAGTAACTGGCTGGAGGGTTTGTATGGATTACAGAAGGCTTAATAAAGCCACCCGAAAGGATCATTTCCCTCTACCATTTATCGACCAGATGTTGGATCGATTGGCTGGTCAGGCCTATTACTGTTTCTTGGATGGTTATTCTGGGTATAACCAGATTACTATTGCTCCTGAAGATCAGGAAAAAACCACTTTCACCTGTCCTTATGGGACATTTGCTTTTAGGAGAATGCCTTTCGGCCTCTGCAATGCTCCAGCAACATTTCAGCGGTGTATGTTAGCAATTTTTTCTGATATGATTGAGTCCACTATTGAGGTCTTTATGGACGATTTTTCAGTTTTTGGAGGGTCTTTTCAGAGTTGTTTAGATAATTTAGGAAAGGTATTAAAAAGATGTGAGGATACCCATCTAGTTCTTAATTGGGAGAAGTGCCACTTCATGGTGAAGGAGGGCATAGTGTTAGGTCATAAAATTTCTAAAAATGGTCTACAAGTTGATAGAGCAAAAGTTGAGGTCATTGAAAGACTAGAGCCACCGAATTCAGTGAAGGGAATTCGGAGCTTCTTAGGGCATGCTGGATTTTATAGGAGGTTCATAAAGGATTTTTCCAAAATCAGTAAACCTCTTTGTAACTTATTGTGCACTGATCATGTTTTTGACTTTAATGCAGATTGTAGGAAGGCTTTTGAAACATTGAAGGCTGCTTTAATCTCAGCACCCATTCTCTGCGCACCTAATTGGAATTTGCCATTCGAGGTAATGTGTGATGCGAGTGATACTGTAGTAGGTGCAATGTTGGGGCAGAAGCAGGGCTAATTTATTCATCCTATATATTATGCAAGCAAGGTTTTAAATGAGGCACAGGTCAACTACACAACTACTGAAAAGGAGTTGTTAGCTGTTGTGTTTGCTTTTGAGAAATTCCGGCCATATGTGGTTCGATCCAAAGTCACGGTGTTCACGGATCATGCAGCAATAAGGTATTTAATGACAAAGAAAGATGCAAAGCCTAGACTAATTCGTTGGGTTTTATTACTGCAGGAATTCGACTTGGAGATAAAGGACAAGAAGGGATTAGAGAATGTCATTGCAGATCACTTGTCTCGTCTTGATCCATCATCATCTTTGCTGAAGCAATCTGCCATTTCCGATTCTTTTCCAGATGAACAGCTTTTTGCTGTTCAGGTAAAGGTAGTCAAGGATGTCCCTTGGTATGCTGATATTGCCAACTTTTTAGTGAAGGGAGTCACCCCTATTGATATGGATTGGAGGCAAAAGAAAAAGTTTAAGCATGATGCAAAATTTTTCTATTGGGATGAGCCATTTATGTATAAGCAATGCTCTGACGGTATTATTCGTAGGTGCGTTTCAGGTGATGAAGCAACCGAAATCCTGGAGCAATGTCACTCTTCGCCGTATGGAGGCCATTTCAGCGGTCAAAGGACAGCTATGAGGATTTTGCATTGCGGGTTCTTCTGGCCTACCTTGTTTAAGGATGCCCACTGGTTCTACAAGCAATGTGGCGCTTGTCAAAGGAGAGGAAACTTGGGGCCTAGAGATGAAATGCCTCTTACTTACATTTTAGAAGTTGAATTATTTGATGTATGGGGTATTGATTTTATGGGGCCATTTCCCCCTTCTAATGGCAATGTTTTTATCTTATTGGCAGTGGATTACGTGTCCAAGTGGGTGGAGGCCATCGCATGCCATCAGAGTGATGCCAAGACGGTTTCAAGGTTTCTCCAATCGCACATCTTTGCACGGTTCGGGACACCTAGAGCTCTAATAAGTGATGAAGGTACAAATTTTGTTAATAATATCTTAACTAAGCTTTTAGCTAAGTATGAGATTAAGCATAGGATAGCTACCCCTTATCACCCACAAGCGAATGGTCAAGCTGAAATTATTAATAGGGAAATTAAAGCTATTTTAGAGAAAGTAGTTCATCCATCTAGAAAGGATTGGTCCTTTAGGTTGGATGAGGCTCTTTGGGCTTATAGGACAGCTTATAAGACTCCTCTAGGTATGTCTCCCTATAGGTTAGTATATGGGAAAGCTTGCCATTTACCATTGGAGCTAGAGCATAAGACGTTTTGGGCTTTGAAAAAGTTAAATTTTGATTTGAGTCGCGCAGGAGCAATAAGAATGCTGCAGCTTACTGAGTTAGAAGAATTTCGTCAATTTTCTTATGAAAATGCGAAGATATATAAAGAAAAGACTAAGCTGTGGAATGATAAGAAAATAAAGTCCAAAGAATTTGTCAAGGGTCAAAAAGTTTTGCTTTATAATTCTAGGTTAAAACTATTTCCTGGAAAATTAAAATCTAAATGGTCAGGACCGTTTATTGTGATTGAGGTTTTCTCCAATGGAGCAATTACTTTGCAGGATGAGAAAGATGGGAGAGTGTTCAAGGTGAATGGACAGCGTGTCAAGCATTATTGGGGAGAGGAGTTTCAGTCAAAATATCCTTCCCTAAGGTTGGTTGATGATTAAGAGAGTAGGATTTTTGCGGGAGCATTTCACATAGCAAAATTTTGAGCTCCCAGGATTTGTATTGATTTTATTTTTCGTTGATTTGATTTTAATTGCGGTTAGGTTAGATTTGATTTTGCGAGGTTTATTAGATTTTGTCTTTAAATATTTGATTAGATCTTATCTATTTTGTTTTGAATTTGATTTGATTTTCGGGTTATTTATTTAAATTATCTTTCAATTATCTTTTAGATTTAGTTAGATTTTATTTAGTTTTTATTTTTGGTTATTTGAATTTCTGTTTAGGTTTAGATTTAATAATATTTCCGTGTGAAAAGATAAGATAAGATAAGAATTACATATTCGGCTGAAGTTCATAATAAGATAAGATTTGATTTTGGCGGTTTGAATTTGAATTTTTCGTATGAAAAGATTCTTCTAGAAGAAAATCTTGTTACCCAGTTTGTTTTTACAATCTTCTTGTTAGAGTGAATATATCATCAGAATATTACGGATGTGGTTAAGAATATTTTTACCGTTGGGATTTAAATTTTCGGTGAGCAGGTAATATTGCATGAAGATCAGGTGCTTCCATGTGTTGCATAGGGAAATCGAACGGTAGAGCCGTTGGACAGCACATCATTATGGTAAAATCTTACCGTTTTGAAAATTTAATTTGATTAATTACTTGCAGGTTTAAACGGTAAAAGATATTTATTGGGGGAAGATTTGTCATTGATTATTTTATTTTCTGAAGCCCCATTTAAACACCACTTAGGTTTATTTCTTCTTTCATTCGTTTTTCCTTATGTTTCTTTCCATTCTTCGAGTGAAAAAAGATTTCTTCAAGTCTATAATAGAGAAAACGAGAAGCCGCAAGGAAAGGGATGTAGAGGAAGTTGAACCTAATATACCTGATGCTCCGAAAAAGAAAGCTAAAAAGAAGAGAACTCCAGTTTTTGTTTTCTGTTTCTAAGCAACAAAAATATCTACTGATGTATATTTTTCTCGGTTCTTAATGAAATTTCCAGAGTTGTTTCTGTTTTATAGCACTGAGTAACTCTAACTTAACTAATTTTCTTCTGAATTTTTGAAGCTTGGACTGATTACGCTTAATTAGATCAAGGTATTCTGATCTCCAGAAACCTTTTGCTTGAGCATTTCTTCTAGCCTGGACTGTTGCTGCGGCAAAGAAGATTTTGACGGTAGTATTGACTTATATGATCCACTTTAAGCTTAATCCTAGTCCCATGTTTAGTTAAAAATTCAGATAGAAAAATTTAAGTTTGGGGGTATAATTTGCAAAATTAATGATTCATTGGGGACAATGAATAATTCAGGTTTGGGGGACTTTTTGCTACTCCAATCATTTTGCTCGAGCATTCCTCTCCTTCAAAATTAAAATTTGCTAGGTTATTGAGTAACCGGGGACATTTGTGATACCCACAGTTTGTCTTCGCGTCAAAAGATGACCTAGGAAATATGAGAAAAATTATTATTTGCGGAAAAAAAATTATTTGTTGAAGATTTTGCTGAAAAATTGACGGAGCAAAAGTTTTGAAGGATGAATGATGATCCAGCAGTTTTTCTGTCTCCCAGAACTTAGGTGAGCTTCATCACAAAATGGCACCATTCTGAGGGGCAAGAGATAGAATAACTAAGGATTTTTTAGCTTTATAATGAGTATTGAGCCTAGTTGGTGATGAGCTTGAGGCAAGGGTATACTGCACCATAAAGTGGGTCATCCCGTGCTTAAGTGCTTATGACTGTAAGGATGCTTTAAGTCTGATAAATAATGATATAAACCCCTTTAAAAATATGTTTTGAAATATCTGATAATATAGCTAGGCTGTGGTGAGTTCTTAGAATTAAGTTGAAAAGTGGTGATTATTTGTCCATGCCGGAGGAATCATTTTGCTGCAGCAGAGCTTGGTTTTGCAGAGTGCTCAGGTAAAGGTTAAAGGTAGTGTTGGACTGTTTGGTTTGATTAAGCTATTCTTTGTCTAATGTTCTGAATTCTTAAGGGAAGGTGAGTTAGTATTGCTCGGGACGCGCAATAGTTCAAGTTTGGGGGTATGATAACTGCCCAAAAGGTAGTTATTTAGGCCTCAATTATATAGGGATTTGTGTGTCCTTTATGCTTATTAGGGTTGGTTTTGGATAGATATTACATGTTTTAACCCATTTGGAAGAATGGAAGCATTGGAAATTATTTTGTGCAGATTATGCTGCTGAGCGACTGGAGGGAGCAAATTCTATGCTGCAGCAAAACTGGGAACAAAAACTGCCACATCACAGCTCGTTAGCCAACTTCATGAACCGACTTCTGTTGAGTTATTTTCGTGATAAAGGATCAAGGAGAGCCTTACACGTGTCCTAGTTGACCTAATTCAAGCCTCCCATCCTTCTATAAAAGGAAGTAGCCGTCAAAGTCAAAGTCATTCCATGTTTTCCCTTGGAATCCGAATATTTTATAGAGATTGAAGATCATCAAGAACACCATCTTCCGCAAGCTGATTAGGGAGTTTATTTTCTTTATTAACTTGTGGTTATGGACATGCCTACTCAGATTGTAATTCGTATTCCTATGCTTGTTATGAACTAAGTAGCTTAAGGTGTTGGTTAGGAATAATGTGATTACTGTGCTTCATCTCTAGTAATATATTGACTATCGCATTTTGGTTAATTGTTGTGCTTATTCTTATTTTATGCCCGCCTGGCCAGCCGGTATGGATAGCTCTCTCTAGTTTCAGGGATGATTTAGAGAGTGTGTGGCAATTATCCACACTACGATCATTGTGTATTGGTGAACGCCAATGACTGAGCTAGGGATAGCCAGTTGCCTAGTGCTTGATTGGTCGCTCTTCATTGGGGTTGAAACACATCCCAAAAGATCCGGAGTTCCGGGAGGAATCCGCTAATAATACTGCGAGAAATGCATGATAAATAATATTGCTAGAGCATATTTTATAACAATCACTAAAACCTAACCAGCGCCTGTCTTTAATCTGTCTATCTATTTGTTTACTCGTTGTGCTGTCATTTATTTTGCTTCAGCATAATTCTTATAAAACCCAACATTTTTATTATCTTCGAAACCATTAGGAAGTTACGCAAAATAGATAAAGTGGAAGCTCATTCAGACCTTGGATTGATAATATTACTTGCTGCAGACTGTGTATACTTGCACAGGAATTCTAGAGTATTTTATACTATATTTTTACTCACTCTAGGAACCCAACATTGTTCACAGATGTTACCAAGGTGTTCACTGACGTTTGGAGGTTCACATTCAATACCTTCTGCTCCTTTATGAAGAGTGTCACCATCTCTTCTAGGTTGCTCTTCTTTTCCGGTGTACTCGATGTAGAAGCAAACCCTGGCAGCGGCTGCAAAACATTCTTAGTGTTAGAATAAGAAAAGTTCTCGTGATTGCACAAACCTGGGTGATGGAAATTTGGTAGGCCTTGATTTTAATTGTATGCACGGTTGCCTACAAACTGAACTTCTTCTACCTCCTGACTCTCCTTCTTTGAATAGTTCTCCGCTAAGGTAGAAATGGACTTTACTACCTCAGAAGAAGACAATTTGTTTAGTGCGTTCGTCAGGGAGGCCATTTGCACTTTCAACGAGCTCGACTCGTCAATTTCATAGATTCCAGCCTTCTTTTATGATACTGCCCTCTCTGTGGGCCACTGATAGCTAGTCGATTCCATTTCCTCCAAAAGCTCTTTCGCATCTGTAACGGTTTTTTATAGGAAGCTCCCACCTACAGAAGTATCAAGAATAACTTTAGTGGTAGAACTCAAATTGTTATAAAATAGTTGTACTTGGAGCCAGTCTGGGTAGCTGTGCTGCGGGCATTTTCTGAGCATCTACTTGTATCTCTCCCATGCCTCGTACACAGTTGTTCATCGTCAAGCTGTCTGAATGTACCAATCTTCGTACGGAGCTTCGTTGCCTTTGCAGGCAGGAAGAATTTTGTGAGAAACGCCTGAGCTAGCTCGTCTCAGGTACTTATGCTACAAGGTTCTATCGATTCTAACTAATCTTTGGCTTTATCTTGGAGGGAAAATGGAAACAACCTTAGCCTTATAGCGTCTGCCGTAACTCCGTTCATTTTAACAGTCCCACAAATCTCGAGAAAGGAACGAAGATGGGAATGAGGGTCTTCCAAAGGGTGTCCTTTAAAGGAACAATCCCTTGCCATCTGGATTAATCTCGTCTTCAATTCGAAATTGTTTGCTTGTATGGGAGTGTAGATGATACCAGAATTTTCGGTTGGAAGAATTGGTTGTAAAAAGTCTCTAATAGCCTTCCGTGCGTTATCTTACTGGGTCACTGTTTCCGTTAATCTTTTATCTCTGCGAATCGCTCTAATCGTCCTATCAATCTCAAGATCTAGAGAAAACAGATTAGCCTCCTTATCACTTTGCATACAATGCCACCAAGCTAATCATACTAAAAAAAATATTAAAACTATGCACAAAAAGAATAAAAGAAATATATTTACACCCTAAATTAATACTCAGTCCGTTCTTTTCAATGTTAGAGAATTATTTTGCCTAAAACAAACCTAACCTCCTCGGCAACGGCGCCAAAAACTTGCTATACCCGCAAGTGTATGGTTGCCCAAGTAATATAAAACAGTAAAGTAATATCGAGTATCGATATCCACAGGGAGGATGCGATTAGGCAAGATAGTGATTCGAACGCTAAAATTACTGGGACAAAATATTATCTAGGGAACCTAACATGATGATAAAAGCAATAAAAAAATAATACAATCAAAGAATTAAAATGATCAATCGAATGTCAAAGGTGGAGAAAGAATCTATTGTTAGGCAGGGTCTTGAAAGTCGGATTATAGCTAATTAATTATCCTAATTGTTCTATCTCGTGCCTGACTAATTGTTGGGTTCCTAGAGTGAGTAAAAATATGGTATAAAAGACTCTAGAATTCCTGTGCAAGTATACACAGTCTGCAGCAAGTAATATTATCAATCCGAGTCCTGAATTAGTTTTCACTTTACCTATTTTGCGTAACTTTCTAGTGGTTTCAAAGATGGTAACAATAAATTGGTTTTATAAGAATTATGCAGAAGCAAAATAAATGACCGAACAACGAGTAAACAAATAGATAGACAGATTAAAGACAGGCGCTGGTTAGGATTTAGTGATTATTCTAAAAGATGCTCTAGCAATACTATTGATCATGCATTTCTCACAGTATTATTAGCAGATTCCTCCCGGAACTCCGGATCTTTTGGGATGTGTTTCAACCCCAATGAAGTACGACCGATCAAGCACTAGGCAACTGGCTATCCCTAGCTCAGTCATTGGCGTTCACCAATACACAATGATCGTAGTGTGGATAATTGCCACACACTCTCTAAATCATCCCTGAAACTAGAGAGAGATATTCACACCGGCTGGCCAGGCGGGCATAAAATGGAAATAAGTACAACAATTAACCAAAATGCGATAGTCAATATATTACTAAAGATGAAGCACGTCAATCACATTATTCCCAACCAACACCTAAGCTACTTAGTTCATAATAGGCATGGAAATACAAATCACAATCTGAGTAGGCATGTCCATAATCACAAGTTAATAAAGAAAATAAACTCCTTAATTAGCTTGTGGATGATGGTGTTCTTGATGATCTGCAACCTCTCTATACTATTCGGCTTCCAAGGGAAAAACATGGAATGCTTTTGACTTTGACGGCTACTTCCTTTTATAGAAGGATGGGAGGCTTGAATTAGGTCAACTAGGACACGTGTAACGCTCTCCTTGCTCCTTTATCCCGAAAATAACTCAACAGAAGTCTGTTCATGAAGTTGGCTAACGAGTTGTGATGTGGCAGTTTTGCACCCAGTTTTGCTGCAGCACAGAATTTGCTCCCTCCAGTCGCTTAGCAGCATAATCTGCACAAAATAATTTCCAATGCTTCCATTCTTCCAAATGGGTTAAAAGATGTAATATCCATCTCAAACCAACCCTCTTAAGCACAAAAGACACACAAATCCTTATAGAAATGAGGCCTAAATAACTACCTTTTGAGCAGTTATCACTAATTATAAACCTAGAATCTTCGTTTAGCACATAGGTTCTCCTTTCATTTTCCCCTAATTATAATTAACTCATATAAATAACGTAAGTGTCCTTAGCGCTATTAAACTCGTTAGTTAATTAGCCCTGATTCATTTTCGGTCTCTAAGCCTAATCAACTACTCTCGTTGTCACTACGAGCAGTTAAGCCTAATTGAGTGGATTATGATCTATCTTAACTTCTCTCCGTCGAGTTTCCATTAAGAATCTAATCACTATACAATTGGCCAGATTCTATAGAGCATTACGACCATCCACACAAATAATCAGTATATGGACACAGAGATATGCAATTAAGATAATGATCTACTATATTCTTTCACTTCAAGACCCACAATTGAGATTTAGCTATACATGAGAGTCAAAATTTCCCAATAGTACATACTATTAAGCATAAAAGAGCAAAATAAAGAGTTACGAGAATGAACCATAGAGAACCCCTTGCTTGCACTTTGGATCCTCTCCGTTACAAGCTCCCGAGCCTTCCAAAAATTCTCGATACCAGATTTCACACTTTCCTCACAACACAACCCTCAAAGGAGGCTCCAAGAGCCTTAGAAAGGCTAAAGAAATGGATTGGAGTCGTGATTGATGATCAACTGGGGAGGTGAGGCACGACTTTTATAGGCCTAAAAATGGGGCAGCGTCGCGACGCTGACGTCACAGCGTCACGACGTTGTTACGTTAGCAGTCTTGGGCAGCAAGTCAAGACAGCGTGGCAACGCTGTTTGATAACTGCCCAAAAGGTAGTTATTTAGGCTTCATTTCTATAAGGATTTGTGTGTCTTTTGTGCTTAAGAGGGTTGGTTTGAGATGGATATTACATGTTTTAACCCATTTGGAAGAATGGAAGCATTGGAAATTATTTTGTGCAGATTATGCTGCTGAGCGACTAGAGGGAGCAAATTCTGTGTTGCAGCAAAACTGGGAACATAACTGACCCATCACAACTCGTTAGCCAACTTCATGAACCGACTTCTGTTGAGTTATTTTCGTGATAAAAGGATCAAGGAAAGCCTTACACGTGTCCAAGTTGACCTAATTCAAGCCTCCCATCCTTCTATAAAAGGAAGTAGCCGTCAAAGTCAAAAGTATTCCAACTTTCCTTGGAAGCCGAGTAGTATAGAGAGATTAGAGATTACCAAGAACACCATCATTCGCAAGCTGATTAAGGAGATTGTTATTTTCTTTATTATCTTGTGATTATGGACATGTCTACTCAGATTGTAATTTGTGTTTCCATGCCTATTATGAACTAAGTAGCTTAGGTGTTGGTTAGGAATATTGTGATTGTTGTGCTTCATCTTTAGTAATATATTGACTATCGCATTTTGGTTAATTGTTGTGCTTATTTCCATTTTATGCCCGACTGGCCAGTCGGTGTGAATATCTCTCTCTAGTTTCAGGGATGATTTAGAGAGTGTGTGGCAATTATCCACACTACGATCATTGTGTATTGGTGAACGCGAGTGATTGAGCTAGGGATAGCCAGTTGCCTAGTGCTTGATCGGTCGCTCTTCATTGGGGTTGAAACATATCCCAAAAGATCCGGAGTTTCGGGAGGAATCCGCTAATAATACTGCGAGAAATGCATGATCAATAATATTGCTAGAGCATCTTTTAAAACGATCACTAAATCCTAACCAGCGCCTGTCTTTAATCTGTCTGCCTATTTGTTTACTTGTTGTTCTGTCATTTATCTGTCTGCCTATCTGTGTTTTTTGTAGGTAATCAGAGGAATAACCCTTATTCTAACTTTTATAATCCAGGTTGGCGCAACCACCCCAACTTCGCATGGGGAGGACAAGGAAGCAGTGTGCATACACAACAAAAGGTGAACCAGCCAGGATTTGCTTAAGCGCAGGTATTGCCCCAGCAAAACAAGCAGGCTTTGCCCCAGCAAAATTCGGGAAGTTCTCTTGAGGCGATGATGAAAGAATTTATGGCTCGTACAAATACCGCAATTCAAAGTAATCAAGCTTCGATGAGAGCCCTGGAATTGCAAGTGGGTAAGCTAGGTAATGAGCAGAAGGCAAGGCCTCAAGGGAAACTTCCTTCGGATACTGAACACCTGAAGGGAAGGTAAGGAGCAGGTAAAGGCAGTAACTCTTAGGAGTGGTAAGCCACTAGAAGAGTCTAGAAAAACTCAGGATATGGAGAAGAATAGTGATAAAAATGTTGTTGTTGAGAAAGAATTGGAGTCTTGTCAAGGTGCTGGAGGCAGCAATAAAAATGTTGGAGCATCTGGTTCTGTTCCAGATGTGGAACCACCTTATGTGCTGCCCCCACCTTATGTACCACCTCTACCTTTTCCACAAAGGCAAAAGCCTAAGAATCAGGATGGTCAATTTAAAAAGTTTTTAGAGATTCTTAAGCAATTGCATATAAATATCCCTTTGGTAGAAGCTATAGAGCAAATGCCTAATTATGCTAAATTTCTTAAGGATATTTTAACAAAAAATAAGAGGTTAGGTGAGTTTGAAACTGTATCTCTTACTGAGGAGTGTAGTGCTATTCTTAAGAATGGGCTACCACCCAAGTCTAAGGATCCAGGATCATTTACTATACCTGTGTCTATAGGTGGAAAAGAACTAGGTAGAGCACTCTGTGATTTAGGTGCGAGCATTAACCTAATGCCTCTTTCGGTCTATCGGAAGCTTGGTATAGGTGAAGCTAGGCCTACCACAGTTACACTCCAATTAGCTGATAGGTCTATCACATATCCAGAGGGTAAAATTGAGGATGTATTAGTAAAAGTGGATAAATTCATATTTTCTGTTGATTTTATTATTTTAGACTATGAGGCTGATAAAGATGTCCCAATTATTCTAGGTCGTCCATTTTTGGCTACTGGTAGGGCATTAATAGATGTTCAAAAAGGAGAATTAACAATGAGAGTCTGGAATGAGGAAGTGAAATTTAATGTGTTTAAAGCCATGAAATATCCAGACGAAATGGAGGATTGCTCCTTCATTCAGATTCTGGAGAGCACAATTATTGAGACAGCATTACAGGATTCGGCTAGTAAGCATTCTGAGGAGCATGGAGAGGTTAGTGTAGAAGATTTAGAAGTTTGTTTGTTAGAAAGAAAAAATGAAAAAGAGTTGTTTAGGTGTGAGGATGTTTTTAAGTCTTTAGATTTAGATCAAAGGAAAGCTCCTCCTATTAAGCCATCTCTGATGGAGGCACCTACTTTAGATTTGAAGCCCTTGCCGGATCATCTAAAGTATGTGTATCTCGGGGAAGGAGAGACGTTGCCCATTATTGTTGCATCAGATTTAATGTCGAAGCATGAAGAGGCCTTAATAAAATTGTTGCAACAATACCGCAAGGCTAGAGGTTGGACATTGGCTGACATCCAGGGAATTAGCCCATCTTTTTGTATGCACAAGATCACTCTAGAGGAGGGATCCTTTAGGAGTATTGAGCAAAAAAGAAGGCTTAACCCAACAATGAAAGAGGTTGTTAAAAAGGAGGTGATTAAATGGTTGGATGTTGGGATAATTTATCCAATTGCCGATAGCAATTGGGTGAGCCCTGTCCAATGCGTTCCTAAGAAAGGAGGTGTCACTGTGGTGAGCAATAAAGACAATGAGTTGATTCCAACTAGGACAGTAACTGGCTGGAGGGTTTGTATGGATTACAGGAGGCTTAATAAAGCCACCCGTAAGGACCATTTCCCTCTACCATTTATTGACCAGATGTTGGATAGATTGGTTGGTCAGACCTATTACTGTTTCTTAGATGGTTATTCTGGGTATAACCAGATTACTATTTCTCCTGAGGATCAGGAAAAAACACCTTCACCTGCCCTTATGGGACGTTTGCTTTTAGGCGAATGCCTTTTGGCCTTTGCAATGCTCCAGCAACATTTCAGCGGTGTATGTTAGAAATTTTTTCTGATATGATTGAGTCCACTGTTGAGGTATTTATGGACGATTTTTCAGTGTTTGGAGGGTCTTTTCAGAATTGTTTAGAAAATTTAGGTAAGGTATTAAAGAGATGTGAGGATACCTATCTAGTTCTTAATTGGGAGAAATGCCACTTCATGGTGAAGGAGGGCATAGTGTTAGGGCATAGGATTTCTAAAAATGGTCTAGAAGTTGATAGAGCAAAAATAGAGGTTATTGAAAGACTAGAACCACCGAATTCAGTGAAGGGAATTCGGAGTTTTTTAGGACATGCTGGATTTTATAGGAGGTTCATAAAGGATTTCTCCAAAATCAGTAAACCTCTTTGTAACTTATTATGCACTGATCATGTTTTTGACTTTAATGCAGATTGTAGGAAGGCTTTTGAGACTTTGAAAGCTGCTTTAGTCTCAGCACCTATTCTCTGTGCACCTAATTGGAATTTACCATTTGAGGTAATGTGTGATGCGAGTGATGCTGCGGTAGGTGCTATGCTGGGGCAAAAGCAGGGCAAATTCATCCATCCTATATATTATGCAAGCAAGGTTTTAAATGAGGCACAAGTCAACTATACAACTACTGAAAAGGAGTTGTTAGCTGTTGTGTTTGCTTTTGAGAAATTCCGACCATATTTGGTTGGATCCAAAGTCACAGTGTTCACGGATCATGCGACAATAAGGTATTTAATGACCAAGAAAGATGCAAAGCCTAGACTAATTCGTTGGGTTTTATTATTGCAGGAGTTCGACTTGGAGATAAAGGATAAGAAGGGATCAGAAAATGTTATTGCAGATCACTTAACTCGTCTTGATCCATCATCATCTTTGCTGGAGCAATCTGCCATTTTATATGCTTTTCCAGATGAACAGCTTTTTGCTGTTGAGGTAAAGGTAGTCAGGGATGTTCCTTGGTATGCTGATATTGCCAACATTTAGTAAAGGGAGTCACTCCTATTGACATGGACTGGAGGCAGAGGAAAAAGTTTAAGCATGATGCAAAGTTTTTCTATTGGGATGAGCCATTTATGTATAAGCAATGCTCTGACGGTATTATTCGTAGGTGTGTGTCAGGTGCTGAAGCAAAGGAAATCCTGGAGCAATGTCACTCTTCGCCGTATGGAGGTCATTTCAGCTGTCAAAGGACAGCTATGAGGATTTTGCATTGTGGATTCTTCTGGCCTACCTTTTTCAAGGATGCCCATTGGTTTTACAAGCAATGTGATGCTTGCCAAAGGAGAGGAAACTTGGGGCCTAGAGATGAAATGCCTTTTACTTACATTTTAGAAGTTGAATTATTCGATGTATGGGGTATTGATTTTATGGAGCCATTTCCCCCTTCTAATGGCAATGTTTTTATCTTATTGGCAGTTGATTATGTGTCCAAGTGGGTGGAGGCCATTGCATGCCATCAGAGTGATGCCAAGACAGTTGCAAGGTTTCTTCAATCGCACATCTTTGCGCGGTTTGGGACACCGAGGGCTTTAGTGAGTGATGAGGGTACACATTTTGTTAATAATATCTTAACTAAGCTGTTAGCTAAGTATGAGATTAAGCATAGGATAGCTACCCCTTATCACCCACAAGCAAATGGTCAAGCTGAAATTAGTAATAGGGAAATAAAATCGATTTTAGAGAAAGTAGTTCATCCATCTAGAAAGGATTGGTCTTTTAGGTTGGATGAGGCTCTTTGGGCTTATAGGACAGCCTATAAGACTCCTCTAGGTATGTCTCCCTATAAGTTAGTATATGGGAAAGCTTGCCATTTACCATTGGAGCTAGAGCATAAAACGTTTTGGGCTTTGAAAAAGTTAAATTTTGATCTAAGTCGTGCAGGAGCAATAAGAATGCTGCAGCTTAATGAATTGGAGGAATTTCGCCAATTTTCTTATGAGAATGTGAAAATGTATAAAGAAAAAACTAAGCTATGGCATGACAAGAAAATACAATCTAAAGAGTTTGTAAAGGGTCAAAAAGTTTTGCTTTATAATTCTAGATTGAAATTATTTCCTAGGAAGCTAAAATCTAAATGGTCAGGACCATTTACTGTGGTTGAGGTTTTCCCCCATGGGGCAATTACTTTGCAGGATGAAAAAGATGGGAGAGTGTTCAAAGTGAATGGACAGCGTGTGAAAAATTATTGGGGAGAGGAGTTTCAGGCGAAATATCCTTCCCTAAGGTTGGTTGATGATTGAGAGAGCAGGATTTTTGCGGGAGCATTTCACAGAGCAAAATTTTGAGCTCCCAGTGTTTGTATTGATTTTATGTTTTGCTGATTTGTTTTTAATTTCGATGAGGTTAAATTTGATTTTGCATGGTTTATTATATTTTTATCTTTAAGTATTTGTTAATTTAGATTTTCAGTATTTGTTTATTTCGTTTTGAATTTGATTTGATTTGATTTTCAATTATCTTTGGATTATCTTTTCATTAATTAGATTTTATTTTTATCAAGATCTTATTTTCATCTATTTAAATTATGTTTAAATTAATAAAGATTCTCTCTAATTTATTTTGTTTCTCTTGAAAATAAAAGATAAAGATTTGATTTGATCGGTTGAATTTAAAGTTGAATTTTAAAGATTTGATTTTTCCTGATTTGAAATTTAAATTCCGTATCCAAGATTTTTCAGGTTCAGGAGGTTGTTGCGGGAAAGTTATGGCTGAAGCAAAAATCGTCCGAATTAAAAGGGATTTCGTTAGAAATTTATTATTTTTACCGTTGGGATTTTCTTTGAATTTTCACAGGTAAATTTGCATGTATCATTTGATGAGGCCACGTGTCACACAACAATCATCCAAGGGCTTTGATGGTGGACAGCGCATAGGGATTTACCGTGGGCGATTGGACTTCATAAATTTACCGTTGATGGTTTGAATTTTCGATTTGCATGCGATTTTAAACGGTAATTTTAATTTAATGCGAGCAGGATCTTTCTGTTAGGAATTTGGTTTGCTGAAGCCTTATTTATTGACAACCCTCGGTACGTTTCTCTAACTTCATCTTCTTGCTTCGATCTTCTGCTTTCTTTTTCGTTTTCATTCTCTGTAAACCTTTGAAACCTTCATGGCAAAAACGAGAGCTAGAAAAGAGAGGGAGAGTGAAGAGGAAGAGATACCTGTTACCCCCGAAGTTCAGAAAGTAAAAGCCAAGAAGAAGAGGACGCCGAAGGAAAAAGAAGCTAAGCGAAGACGACGACAGTAGAGGGCTACGGAGCAAGATGCTATCCAAGAAGAAGCGGTGAATGACCCAGATACGGACGAAGTTCAAAATCCTGCGGTAGAACCGATAGTCACAGATACGGTTCAAGAGGAAAATGCTGAGGAGAATCAAGAAAAACAGGTTGATATGGTGAGAGACGAGCAGGCAGACGTAGTGCCTGAAAGAGGAAACGAGCAGGAGCAAGAAGCTCGTGTTGAGGTAATCATGCCCGAACCACCAAAACGTCGCCGCATTAAGCGAAAGGCCGGTCGTATTCAGGTGATTCGGACTGATACCCCATCACCACCATCATCAGATTCTGAGAGAGAAAAGGCAGAGCGAGAGGAAAGAGAGAAAAAAGAAGCTGAGGACAAAGTGCGGGAAGAAGCAGAGAAGAAGACTGAGGAAGAGCAGTTGCTCAAGCGCAGGGCAGAGAAGGGCAAAAATGTTGCTGAAGCATCGGAGGAACACGATGCAATAGAAGAACAACAGTTACCATTTGATCGCTTCGTCAACAATTTTGCCAGAGCAAAATACGCAGAGCTTCTGAAAAGGGATTTCTTATTTGAGCGAGGATTCAGCGGTGATCTCCCACAATTTCTGAGGACAGGTATTGCAGACCACGACTGGGAGCTATTTTGTGCGAAGCCTGAATTTGTAAACGCACAGGTGGTGCGTGAATTTTATGCTAACATTGTCAAGGAGGATGGATTCCAGGTAATTGTTCGAGGAGTCGAGGTGGATTGGAGTCCTAGTGCTATCAACGCACTGTACAATCTTCAGAACTTCCCCCATGCGGCATATAATGAGATGGTTGTAGCGTCATCTAATGCGCAGTTAAGTGATGCTGTAAGGGAGGTAGGTATTGAAGGAGCATAGTGGCAGCTGTCCAAGACTCAGAAGAGGACATTTCGGGCGGCTTACTTGAAAAGGGAAGCAAACACGTGGATGGGATTTATAAGACAGAGAATGCTTCCAACAACACACGACTCGACAATCTCCAGGGAACGAATTCTTCTAGTTTTTGCGATTTTGCGATCTCTCAGCATCAATGTGGGGAGAATTATTTCTGGTGAAATATCTAGCTGTTGGAAGAAGAAGGTGGGGAAATTGTTTTTTCCGAACACGATTACATTGCTGTGCAGAAGAGCAAGGGTTCCAGTGGATGAGGGAGATGTTATTCTGTTTGACAAGGGAATCATAGACACGCCCAATTTGGCACGGCTCCAGCGCATGCAGGAGGTACATCAAGGTGGGCTTATTTACGGCATCAACACGATTCTCGAACAACTAGCACTTTCGGCCAGTAGGCAGGAGTTTGCTGAAAGGCAAACTTTAACCTTCTGGAACTATGTTAAGAATCGAGATGCCAGCTTAAGGAAGGCGCTTCAAGAGAATTTTTCCAAGCCATATCCAGCCCTTCCTGCATTCCCTGAGGATCTGTTGAACCCTTGGATTCCGCCCCCACCTGTTGAAAGAGGAGAAGAGAATGATGATGAAGAGCAGGGTCAGGAAGATTGATGGATGAGATGATCTTCAGCGAGCATTATTTTTGTTCCTATAATATTGTTTGCTCGCGCATATCTGACCCCGCTTGTTAAATATGTTTGCTTGTTTTTTTAATTTTTATGCTTGAAAAAAATATATCTGCTTTGTAATGTTTTTCTTAATGTTTTTAATGAAATTTCTAGATGTTTCAATTCCATGAGCACTGACTAACTCTAACTTAACTATTTTCTTCTGAATTTTTGAAGCTTGGACTGAATAGGCTTAATTAGATCAAGGTATTCTGATCTCCAGAAACCTTTTGCTTAAGCATTTCTTCTATCCTTGACTGTTGCTGCGGCAAAGAAGATCTTGGTGGTAGTGTTGACTTTTATGATCCACTTTATGCTTAGTTCTAGTCCCACGTTTAGTTTAAAAATTCAGATAGAAAAATTTAAGTTTGGGGGTGTAATTAAAAACATTTAATGATTCATTGGGGACAATGAATAATTCAAGTTTGGGGGACTTTTTGCTACTCCAATTGTTTTCCTCGAGCATTCCTCTCCTTCAAGTAAAAATTTGTTAAGTTATTGAGTAACCGGGGACATTTGTGATACCCACAGTTTGTCTTCGAGTCAAAAGATGACCTAGTAAATATGAAAAATGGAAAAAATAATTTGTTGAAAAAAATTTTTGTTTGTTGAAATTTTGCTGAAAAAATTGATGGAGCAAAAGTTTTGAAGGATGAATGATGATCCAGCAGTTTTTTCTGTCTCCCAGAACTTAGGTGAGCTTCATCATAAAATGTTATCATTCTGAGGGGCAAGAGATGGAATAACTAAGGATTTTTTAGCTTTATAAAGAGTACTGAGCCTAGTTGGTGATGAGTTTGAGGCAAGGGTATACTGCACCATAAAGTGGGTCATCCCATGCTTAAGAGCTTATGACTGTAAGGCTGCTTTAAGTCTGAAAAACAAAAATAAACTCCTTGAAAATATGTTTAAAGATGTCTGATAATAGAGCTAAGCTGTGGAGAGTTCTTAGAATTGAGTTGAAAGTGGTGATTATTTGTCCCTGCTGAAGGAATCATTTTGCTGCAGCAAAGCTCGGTTTTGCAGGGTGCTCAGGTAAAGGTCTAAGGCAGTATTGGATTGTCTGATTTGATTAAGCTAATTCTTTGTCTAATGTTTTTAGATTCTTAAGGGAAGGTGAGTTAGTATTGCTCGGGACGCGCAATAGTTCAAGTTTGGGGGTGTGATAACTGCCCAAAAGGTAGTTATTTAGGCTTCATTTCTATAAGGATTTGTGTGTCTTTTGTGCTTAAGAGGGTTGGTTTTAGATGGATATTACATGTTTTAACCCATTTGGAAGAATGGAAGCATTGGAAATTATTTTGTGCAGATTATGCTGCTGAGCGACTGGAGGGAACAAATTCTGTGTTGCAGCAAAACTGGGAACAGAACTGCCCCATCACAGCTTGTTAGCCAACTTCATGAACCGACTTCTGTTGAGTTATTTTCGTGATAAAGGATTAAGGAAAGCCTTACACATGTCCAAGTTGACCTAATTCAAGCCTCCCATCCTTCTATAAAAGGAAGTAGCCGTCGAAGTCAAAAGTATTCCAACTTTCCTTGGAAGCCGAGTAGTATAGAGAGATTAGAGATTACCAAGAACACCATCATTCGCAAGCTGATTAAGGAGATTGTTATTTTCTTTATTATCTTGTGATTATGGACATGTCTACTCAGATTGTAATTTGTGATTCCATGCCTATTATGAACTAAGTAGCTTAGGTGTTGGTTAGGAATAATGTGATAGTTGTGCTTCATCTTTAGTAATATATTGACTATCGCATTTTGGTTAATTGTTGTGCTTATTTCCATTTTATGCCCGCCTGGCCAGTCGGTGTGAATATCTCTCTCTAGTTTCAGGGATGATTTAGAGAGTGTGTGGCAATTATCCACACTACGATCATTGTGTATTGGTGAACGCCAGTGACTGAGCTAGGGATAGCCTTTGCCTAGTGCTTGATCGGTCGCACTTCATTGGGGTTGAAACATATCCCAAAAGATCCAGAGTTTCGGGAGGAATCCGCTAATAATACTGCGAGAAATGCATGATCAATAATATTGCTAGAGCATCTTTTAAAACGATCACTAAACCCTAACCAGCGCCTGTCTTTAATCTGTCTGCCTATTTGTTTACTTGTTGTTCTGTCATTTATTTTGCTTCAGCATAATTCTTATAAAACCCAAACATTTTTATTATCTTTGAAACCATTAGAAAGTTACACAAAATAGATAAAGTGGAAGCTCATTCAGACCTTAGATTGATAATATTACTTGCTGCAGACTGTGTATACTTGCACAGGAATTCTAGAGTCTTTTTAGATCATATTTTTACTCACTCTAGGAACCCAACACTGTCCTATTTCCAAAATGTATCAGGCGCGGTTTTGAGCTGAAATTCAGGTCTCCCTCCATTCTTTTTGGCCCAAACACTTTTCATAATGGGTTTTGGGCTATTCCATCTTAACCCAACTTGATCTTTAAGGCTTGAACTCCATGAAATTGGACTCTTTTTCACTTTTTTTTCTCCAGTTATCCATAAAATTCTCCTAGGGACAGAATTACACAAATAAATGGATTTATATGATAAAAACACAATAAAAGCACACAAAAGCTAATAAATCTATGGATAAAATAGCAACATTTATGCTTGCTATCAGCACTTAAGGGAACAACCTCTTTACTATCCCTAAAGTCGGGTAGGAGTGAATTCCCATCTTGCAGGACTATGTCCCCCAGCTATCAACCTGGTCTTATCCCCAAAATGGTAGCAACTTATTGAGCGGTGATGTTGGGCCACTCTCACCCATGCAAAGCAAAGGATAACCCCGAATAAACAGGAGTTTATAGTTAGCTCAGGATTAAGATCGAGTTACCTAGGTCATCGCTTGAAATATGTCAGCTTCACAATAAATAGCGTTATAAAGTGAAAGTGACTTATTTCGTGGTCCGGTCTTATACAAACTCTTTTGCATAGGACGCTCCCACTTGCATGTCTCTACATGAACGATTCAGGATCAGATCATTTGTACTAAAACAAAGTGGGTTGCATCACATAGGTTGCATCACATAGTTTTCCTATGATAAGGTAGCCAGTCTTACCCCTAAACTATAAACCGTTTAGGTTATTTACTTGAACTTGATCCACTTTTATGTCTCTACATAAAGTTCAAGTATTCATATCATAGCTAAGGATTCTAGTTTATTGGATTTGGGTTAACTAATGCATAATTAAAACAAGGGAAAAATACACTTTTAGTCCATGAGGTTTGAGTTAGGTTTCATTTTGGTCCCTAAGTTTTCAAACTCAACAATTTAGTCCTTGATGTTTAATTTTAATTGCATTTTAGTCCCTCCATCCATTTTTTCCGTTAAAAACTAACGGTTTGCTGACGTGACACCTATTTTTTTATTAAAAAATTATTTTTTAAATTTTAAAAATAAAATAATAATAAAATAATTAAAAAATATATATTTTTTTAATTTTCATTTTCCCTCTTCTTTTTCCCCCTCCTTTCTTCTTCTTCCCATCCCAACTATCATCATCTTCTTCCTCTCAACCACCATTCTTCTTCTTTAACTCCGGCGGCCAGCGACTGGCGACTGCCACCGACCGTCGGCGACACTTTTTTTTTCCTCCTCTTCCCTTCTTCTTCTCTCTTCTCCCACTTTCTTCTTCTTGTTGTTTTTTTAAAATAAAACAAGAAGAAGAAGAAAGTGGGAGAAAAGAGAAGAAGAAGAGAAGAGGAGGAGGAGAAGGAGAAAAAAAACAAACAAAAAAATAGTGTCGCCGGCGGCTGGCAGCGGTCACCAGTCACCGGTCGCCGGAGTTAAAGAAGAAGGATGATGGTTGAGAGGAAGAAGATGATGATAGTTGGGTTGAGAAGAAGGAGAAAGGAAGGGGAAAAAGAAGAGGAAAAGTGAAAATTTAAATATATATATATATATTTTAATTGTTTTATTATTATTTTATTTTTAAAATCTAAAAAAATAATAAGTGCCACGTCAGCAAACTGTTAGTTTTTAACGGAAAAATGGATGGAGGGACTAAAATACTAAAATACAACTAAAATCAAACCTTAGGGACTAAATTGTTGAGTTTGAAAACTCAGGGACCAAAATGAAACCTAACCCAAACCTCAGGGACTAAAAGTGTATTTTTTTCCTTAGAACAACCATTCGACAACCATAAATTGAATCATTTCAATAACGTTTTAGGACATAAATCGCAACACTAATCAAAGTAGGTAGATTTTTCCTCCTTATAGATTTGTTTGTCCTGGATATTATGGAAAATCCTTCAGTACCTGTCATTCTAGGGAGACCATTCCTCGATACAGGGTGAGTTCGTATTGACATTGAGCGTAGGGTGTTCACTGTTAGAGTCCAACATGAAAAAGAAGTATTCAAAGCTTTTGTGGACTCTAAAGATCGTTTTGAGGCGCTCGTGATGGGCTACAAGAAAGGTGCAAGCAAGAGAACCTCTGGGGGATTCACTGACAAAAGACCTCCTTGATGCATTCTCGGCCAACACGTCGAGCTAAAGACGTTAAACAAGCGCTTATGGGAGGCAACCCAAGTGAGTTAGTTATTGTTTTTAGGTTTTTAATGTGTATGTTGTTTTTGTTTTGTAGGTGTCCCTGTGGCTCTTGTCTTTGTTCAACATTCATGAGAAGGTCATCATTTCAGGGCAGTATTGTTCACCTCTTCCATTTTATTCTTGTTTTCATGCTTATTTAGGCTTTAGTTTTCTATATAGTGAAAACAATGAATGTTTTAAGTTTGATGGTGGAATGGTTTGCTTTGTTACCTCTTGATCCTTAAGTTCCACTGATTCCTCTAATGAACAACCAGTTTATGGTCCAACCAATAAACAGAAGTTCCTCTCGAGCCAGGAGCGGACGAGCGCCCTTGTTCAAGACCCAAAATCAGTCATTAAGGGAACACTCATCTATTGGGTTTTATGCCCTAAAACTCGTAGATAGTAAATGTACATTTGACCGAACATTAATAAAAGTGATGTATTATTCAATGTTTGTATTATATCTTGTCTTATCAACCTTATCCAATAAACTAAGCATCCAAGGCTAATAGAATGAGGCTTGGACTAGTATGTAGGGACATACGGGGATCAATGTTCAAGTTTTAGCCTAAAGGGTCTGTAGTATAGGGATAAGGTTGGGTACCTTATCCTGGTGACACTATGGATACGGTCCGCTTTGTATATTGATACAAACGTAATGATCCAACGTGTTCATGTAGTTGACATGCGAGTAGGGGTATCCTGTGCAATGAGTTTGCACAAAGACCGGACCACGAAATAGTTAACCACTGATAGCAAGCATAGCTGGCTATTTTTCTCTGATTAATTAAGTTAGTCTTTTACAATTATTTGCCCAAATATATGCATTTTTATGTTTTATTTGTAGGAAGTATGTGTTTGAAGCTTAATTCAGCAATTGGAATCAAATGGAGTTCAATCCTATAAAATATATATATATATATAGCGTCGCGACGCTATGTCCACAGCGTCGCGACGCTATCGACAGATTTTCTATAAATTCCTCTTTTCAGCTACGGATTAGGGGAGTCCAATTGGTGAGATTTTAGCCCTAATTTCGACTAGAGACCTTTTGTGGGAGATAAAGGCAAGGCCAAGGAGCGGGAATCAAGCGAGAAGATGTGGAGATTGTGACGGGACGTGCGGTGTCGACGGATTCGAGTTTTCCTTTCTCTTTCCCTTAACTCTTGTAGTTTTTATGGTTTTTCTTGCAATTAGTGTTTGTGGTTTAAAGACTATGAATTTCTAGTTGTTTGTCTTAGGGATTGATGTAATTGTTTTAGTTGTTGGATTGATTTTTAGGTATGAATGTGTTTTTATTTTACTCATGCAATTTTGTTTAATGCTTTCAATTACTTGATCACTAATTGAATGATTTAAGTGTTGAATCTAACTCGGGAGGGAGGATTTAGCCTAAGACTTACTTTGTTTAATTTCATGACTAGAGTAGAAATTCTAAGTTTGTGACGGGATTTGGAATATCTTTAGAAGCGTAACAAGAACCAAACCGAATAATGCCTTGCATGTCAATGAACTTAGATAGGGATATCAAGTTAGTTTATATGCATGAGAATCAATTATACTCGGGGAGAGATAATCGTGATAAAAGTTTCCTTGGCTTGTAGAATAATTGCACGGTCAATTCATTCCTATTAATCAATGAAATCAATTCCCTAAGAGTCTTTCCATTTGAATCTCCACTTTTATTTTTATGCTTTTAGTCTTTATTTTTATCTTTATCATTGAGTTTTGCTCCCTAAATAAAATTGAACAAAAGTATTCGCGGTGCTTAATTTGCTAGAAAACCAATCCAGAGGACGACACTCGTTTTACACGAAAACACTATATTATTACTTGACCCGTACACTTGCGGTACGCAATTTGCACATCAAGTTTTTGGAACTGTAACACCGTTAGTTAGCTCGGTTTCTATTTCACTAGGATGACCTAGGCAACTTGGCCTTAATCCTGAGTGGATTATGGACTCCTGTCCATGAGGGATTGTCCTTTGATTTGTACGGGTGAGAGTGGCCTGTTCGCTGACTCAATAAGCCTACCATTTTGGAGACAAGACCGAGTGGGGAGCTGGGAACATAGTCTTACAAGATGGAATTCACTCCTTCCCGATATTAGGGTAAGTAGAGGTGTGCTCCCTTAAGTGGTGTCTCCGGGTCTTGAACAATGGGCTCTACCCTCTTTATGGCACGAGAGGGACTTCTGTTTGTTGGTTGGACCTCAAACAGGTTGTTCATTAGAGGAGCCCTGGTACTTAAGGACAAAGAGGTAGCCCAGGGGTAAAACGGTAATTTGACCTGGCTGGGGTACGAACACACGTGAAGGGCTAACTTGCTGTTGACGGTTGATATCCGTGGACATAGAAATATATCTGCAGTGAGAAGAGTGCAGTTGTGGTTCTATAGTGGAATGAACCACAGTTAACGAATATTGATTAACTTGGTTAATGAGTTTAGCCAATTAATCTCATATCGTTGGAGCTTCTGATCTGAAGGTCCATTAGGTCCCACCGGTAGCTCACTAGGGGCATTGAGGTAAAATTCTAAGGGAGAATAGAATATTCGAAGGTGTTCGAATATTAAACTTAAATATGAATTTGATTCATATTTAAAACTATAGGTTATAATTAATGCACATATGGTGTATATTAATTTTATAGTTTATAAGAGAGAGGTATAATTGAATATATGATATTTAATTATAATATTAGTTAATTGGTGAATTAATTAATATTTCCGTTTTAATTTAATTTAATTAAATTTTGTTTAATTAAATTTAATTGAAACCATAGGATAAAAGGAAGGTTTGTATAAATATGTTTATACAAAAACACATTAATATTAAATTAAGGGTTAATTTAATTAAAAAGATTAATTAATATTAATTAAATATTAATTAATTTTTCCCATCAGTTAACCTAACTGATGGGAACGTGTCTTCCTCTTTTTATGCGTGGGTTGAGAGGCGTTTAAGGGAGTAGTTGGCTTCTTTAACGTAGAATTAATTGATTCAATTTTCTCTCGGTGAAACCCACAGAAAAGTTTTTTTCTCTCTTCCCTAGAGTTCTCTGCAATTCTTTCCCTAAGAGTACGGAACCCAAAAAACTCCCTAATTCCCTTAGAGATTTTGCTCCCACAAGCTCCCAACGGGCAATCCCTTTCGAGGATATCGGTGTGATCAAGTGGTGGTGTTCGTGGCGATTTTCCAGCGAGATCAAGGACCTCTTGCTGCTGTTTTTTAGAGCCATTCGAAGAAAATTTGGTGAAACGATCAAGAATCTCTTCAAGGGTAAATGGTTCTTGACCTAGGATCGTTAGGATCCAATTCTAGATTAGATCTAGAATTTTTATTTATTTTTCCAGCATGCTTTCATGTGTTTTACAGCATGTATATGCTTTTTTCTGCTGTAAAATATTTATTTTTGCCAACGTATCGGTATTCCGATCATGGTTTGTTTTGGGAATAAGGTCTTTGATATGTTTCCGCTGCGCAAGGGCTATTATCCCTTCATCATCTACTTGCCCCAATAGGGGAAGGAATGAATTTCATCTTGTAATGTTATGTTCTCATCCCCTAGTCGGTCTTACCCCTGAAATGGTAGGCTTATTGAGTTTGCAAACCAGCCACTCTCACCCATACAAATCTAAGGACAATCCCTCGTGAAAAGGAGTTCATAACATACTCAGGTTCAGATTGAGTTACCTAGGTCATCCTATTGAAATAAAAACCTAAATTACTCAACGGTCTTACATCTAGTGGTTACTATTTCACAGTTCAGTCTTATGCAAACTCATTGAATAGGATACCTCCACTCGCATGTCTACTGCATGGATGTTTTGGATCATTACATCTATATCTAATACAAAGTGGGTCGTATCACATAGTGTCACGAAGATAAGGTACCAGTCTTATCCTTATACTATAGACCTTTTAGGTTGTTACTTGAACACTGATCCTTGTATGTCCACAGATACTAGTCCAAGTTTCACTTAAACAACCTTGGGTCTTAGTTTATTAGATTTAGAGTTAGTTAATGCAAAACTCGAATATTCAATAACAAATTATTGAATCACTCAAATAACATTCGTTGAGATTAATTAATTTGTTTCATTTATTATCCACGAGTTTTAGGACATAAAACCCAACATATTGGATGAGGAAACCTTGTCATGGCTCATTTAGTTAAGGGATTCGTAGTCTCAAGGAATAAGTTTGAATCTCCCGTCCATTATTTGAGCACAATTTTAAGGAAGAACATTGAATAGTTATAAATATAATTTTTTTTTTCACTCCCTTATTGTAACTCTTAAATAAAGAATTTAAAAGTACTAAAAAAAATAAGAATTAAAAAGTCTAGTTCATGCTAAAAGGATTTTTATTAATTAACCTTTAGATGAAGAAAGTAAGTCATAACCGTTTTAGGTAATTTGAAGAATGACCATAGGAATATAGTGTCCGCTTGCATAATTGAAACATTTAAATAAAATTAAATCAAGTTTAGGAATATTAAAGGTTTAAAAAAGATCATAACTATTGAGCATTGGAAAAATTTTGTTTGTAAAGATACAGAATGTATAGGTTAAACCAAGTAGAATTTTGTGGAGACATTGTGGATGTAACTGAACAACATCTTTCACAATCTCTCTCCCCACACCCACACCCACACCACTTTTCAGTCATTTTCACTCATGTCCAAATAGAAAGCAACATAAAACAGTCGGTCCAAGTGGTAACCATTGTTAGCCAACCATTTTCAAGGACACAATTCAGCCTCATTTCTCGCTTAATCAATTATTTAAACGTGAGAATTTTTAAACCACTCATTCATCAATCTAGAGCTATCAATCAGGTTGTCCATCTGGCCACTCGTTCATCAATCTAGAGCTATCAATCAGGTTGTCCATCTGGCCACTTGTTCATCAATCTAGAGCTATCAATCAGGTTGTCCATCTGGCGTGCTTCTTTTCTTTTCTTTTCTTTTTCCTATCTTTTCATAAAAAAATTTAAGTCATTCTAAAATTTCCTCGATGTAGTCATAGATTCTCTATAACTATGAGATATGTGTATCAGGTTCTTTTTATCATCTAGGTTGGCTTAAGGTATAGACAAGAGAGGTAATTGTCTAAGGCTCCCAATTTTAGATGGTCTCATATTTTTCATATAATATCCGACACATATATAATAATATTTTTATTTTTTTATTTTAGTTTTTAATTATAAATGAAATTTAGAATCTTAAATAATATATTTTTCATAAAGCTAACAAATAATGCAATTAAGAGTAGAAATCTCATAAAAAGATACCAAATTTACATAATTCGAGTCCCAATTAAATAAAAACGACCTAACCTGTCATCAAGATGCATGAACACGACCCTGAGGTTTGATTAGTCATCCTAAAAACTAAGAGTCTAGTCTAAAAATACAAGAGAGAATTGAAATTACATGAAAAAGGAAAGAAAATGCAACTAAAATTTGAAATTGGAGATCAAACCCTTGGTTTGGAAAAGGCTAACTTGATATATTACAGGGCGACAACATCGAGACCCTACAGACGGAAAGACGTTGACAATGTGTGCATACGGTAGCGTTGAGATGCTTGAGATTGCCTTGACATGCTGTAAGGGTAAAAAATATACCTATTTTACCCTTATATATTTAGCTCATTTCCTAGTCAAAAGTTGCATTTTAGATTAATTCTACTATTCCTGAGCTCAAAATATGTTAAAGTTGATGAATTAGGGAGTTGAGAATCACATTTGTCAAATTATGCTTATTTGTACTTAAAAAGACTCAATTTGATAGGAATTTGATCCAATTTGGTGTTGTGCAGGAAAAGAGGAAATTTGATAATTTTGTTAGGTAGGTGCTTATCTTCTAGTATTTAAAGCTATTTGTTTGGGAATGTGCTCTTACATGAGGTTTGGGGAGGGAAGATGTAAGAAAAATTACCAACTTGACCCTTAACCCAAGTGTTATATTTGATTATTAACTAAAATCTTCTTTTGGAAAAGAAAGATGGATTGTTAGTGTGAACGATTTGACTCTAAGGTTGTCCATGTTCCCATTTAACATATGAATTGTTTGGCTCAACCCTAATCCTTGAGTTATGTGAGCACCTCCACGATCCAAGAATCTTGTCTCTATCTAAGAACTATTTTTTAAAAAGTAAGCTTATAAGCACTAATTCCAAATGTTTATTTCTTGAAAAAAAATACACTTTTGGTGCCTGAGGTTTAAGTGAGGTTTCATTTTGGTCTCTAAGCTTTCAAACTCGACATTTTAGCCCCCGAGGTTTGGATTTCGTTTCATTTTGATCCCTCCATCCATTTTTCTATTAATAACTAATGGATTACTAACGTGATGTATTTTTTTTATTAAAAATATATATTTTTTTATTTTTTAAATAAAATAATATAATAAATATATATTTTTTAATTCTTTTTATTTTTCTTTACCACTTTGTGTGATTTTGTTGCTTTCGATTGAGAGATGAGTGAACATTATTATATAGTGATGTGACGAGAGATAGGCCATGTGAAACATCTCTTTTGAAATAAACTTTTTTTTTTAAGAACTTTTGAAATAAACTTAAATAAGCGGTGTACGAGTGCCATTAATCCTGGCCAAAAATTCTGGCTACGGAAGTTTCAAAAAAAAATAATAATAATAATAATTCTGCCCACGGATTTCCTGATGGCAAAGTAATTTGCACAAACTTACACTAACCTTATCACTGAAACAAGGGGTATTCATGGTTAAGTTACATTTGAGGGCAAAATCGAACCAACTGAAAATTTTAAAAAAGAAAAATTGTTGAAATAAAACCAAATTGCAAGTTCAAATCCAAAAATTCAGTTTGGTTTTCGATTTTAAAAGAAAACTGTGATTTTTTTTAGAGTAATTGCACTTGATGACAAATTAATTATATATAATAACAAATTTAGCACAAGGTAAAAAGAATGGCAAATATGACAAAAAAAAAAAAAAATTAGAATATTCTCATTTTACCCTTCTCTTTCTCTCCATTTTCATTTATCCTTTCTTCCCTCATTTCTTGTGTATTTTGAAATCTGTTATGATTTTTTTTTTTTTTTGTGCATTTTTGTGCAATTATGAGGGTGGAGTTCTTTCGTGATTAATATGCTTTTTTTCCCCTATGTATGCCAATTGAGCTAAGCTCTTGTTGACCTTCTTTTTAATTCAAGAATGCCAAGAATACAAAAATAGCAATTTTGGTGAGTGTTTGTTTAGGTATATCAAAGTATACCACTGATATACTCTGGTTAATCGTAGTCTATCACTGACTATCACTAGTCGAAGTCCATCAGGGTTATAATAGATAGATAATGAAATAAAAAGAATACAAGAATAACAATTTTATGGTGGTGGTTACGGAGCTTGTCTGCTAGACTTAAAAAATTATATTGTTGATTGAGAGTCGCTTGTTCGTAATGGTTATTTTTGGATTTTATGTTCTAATTACCACAAGAGACTTAAATTTTTTGTTCAATTTATGATTGTAGTATAATAATTTTGGATGAGTTTCTAATTACCGAGATGATTGCAATAGAAAGTACTTTACTGATAGATTTCAATTAAATTGATTTCTATCGGTAACAATCATTGGTAGACTTTAATTAATTGATAATTAACTTATTTCTATCAGGGATAAAAACTGATAAACTTCAATTAACTGATTTCTATCCTCGATAGAAAACGACAGATTTGAATTAAACTAATTTCTATCCGTGATACAAGTCAATAGACTTCAATTAAATTGATTTCTGATAGAAACTGATAAACTTCAATTAAATTGGTTTCTATCAGTGATAGAAACTAATAGTCTTGAATTACTTTGATTTCTATCCGTGATAGAAATTGATAACCTTGAATTAAACGGTTTTCTATTAGTGATTATAACTGATAGACTTAAATTAAACTGATGGATAGAAACTGATAGCCTTGAATTAGACTGAACTAATAGCTTTTGATTAAATTGTTTTCTATCAGCGGCTATCACTGATAGGCTTGAATTAAACACGATAAAAACTTATAGATTATGATTAACAGAGTCTATCAGTGATACATACTGATAGACTTTGATAAGTCTATCAGTGTCTATCACTAATAGACTCTAATTAATTGAAGCTTATCATCAAAATCTATCAGTATTTATCACTGATAGACTTTGATTAGTTACTATCAATAATAGAGACTGATAGACTATTGGAGATACTAAGGGTATTTTCGTAATTTAACGTATTTTTTTTCTGCAAATAATTTTATTATTTTGCTATTTTTGCAATACTTTTGCCGATTTTTTTGCTATGGGCAAAGCCCCCATTTTTTTATTTATAAAAGCAATAGAGAATTAAAACTCTTACGCATCTTGATTGACGCATCAGATTTATTTATTATTTTCTTTTGTATTATACACAAATATATATACATACCGTTCGATTTGGAGTTCGGTTTTTGAGCCCCAAATCGAAACAAATCCCAAATTTTGGTTTCTTATTTTTTAAACGAATTGAACTACAAATCTGAAAAAATCGAAATTTCGAGTTGGTTCAATTAAATTTTTTTTGTTTTGTCAATTTCAATGTACACCTTACTTTTACCGATTACCTCTTTTTTTAATAGCTATGATTAACCTCAAGAGTAACAAAATTGTTATTTTGTTTAAACAAGTAAATGCTTAGTTTTGGTGCCTGAGCTAGGTTTAAGGAAAATTATTTTTAAATAGCTATTTCGTTGTTTGTAAGGAAAATTACTAAAATTGAATGAAAGCAAGTAAATGGTTAGTTTATTCACATGCAGAAAATGCTTAGAACATGCATAAAAAGAACACAAGATATATTCCTGGTCGACAAAATGATTGGTCGGTTATGCAATGATTTGATTCATGCAATAAGAATTTGGGACAAAACAACATACAAAAAATGCTTAAAACAAGCCAAATACATAACAAAAACACAAGATACTCTTCGTCAACAAAGTGTGTGGTAGTTTATGCAATGGTTTAATTTATGCAATAACAATCTAGGACCAACAACATAGGTACAACCACCTATAAATAAAAGTTTCATAAAAACCAGGTTTCTCACCAATATACTAAAACTCGGTGAATAATAATATACAACTCTTTTTGCCAAGAGAATTAGACAGCTTTTTCTCTTTGGGAAGGGAACAATGTTTTCTCAAGTGTCTATGGTTCCTGCTTCAACTATCAAGACCCATGACATTCAACGTCCCACTGCAAATTATCATCCTAGTATTTGGAAAGATCATTTCCTTTCATTAAGCACTCATGTAAGCACTCATGATGCATTGGTAAATTCAATTGTCATCTTTGTTTATCATTATATTACAATGACCATTTATTTTGTGATTCACTTTAATCTAATATTTTGTTTTGGATATATTTTTTTAAATTTTAGAAGGTAGATGACGTAATGAAAGAACGAGCTGAAAAGTTGAAAGAAGAAGTAAGGAAGATGCTTGTTGTTTCTGTGACAAATCCATTGGAAAAGCTAAAGTTGGTTGATTTAATTCAACGATTAGGTGTCTCTTATCATTTTGAAAATGAGATCGAGCAAATCTTAAAACTAATATACATGACTTATAGCACCTTATTGAATAAAGATAATGGTGAAGATCTTCATACAACTGCTCTTCTATTTCGACTTCTCAGACAACAAGGTTATAAAATTTCATGTGGTAAGTTATATATACAAATAGTTCACACAGTGCTAGCTCTTACGTTATCGTATATCAACATCTGCTCTATAATATTTTCATTTGCAAAAATTTTGAAGTGTCAACAAAATGCAGGATAAAAACATTCAAGGCAAGGGTAAAATGTTTAGATCTCCAAAACCATTCATGTTGTTTTTTTTTTTTTTTTTTTTTTCCTCAAAATTATGCAGGTTATAAAGAAAATTAATTTAAGAATTAAGTATTATTTTCTGACACTCTAAATTTAAACAGATATATTCTCAAAGTTCATGGAAAAGAATGGAAAATTTGAGGAATCGTTGGTGGATGATGAAAGAGGAATTTTGAGTTTATATGAAGCAGCACATATGAGGGGACATGGAGAAGATGTGCTAGAAGAGGCTGTTGATTTTACTACTAGACATCTTAAAAAATTTATGGACCACTCAAGTCCTGCTTTCAAAACTGAAGTTAGCAATGCCTTAAAATGGCCTATAAGAAAAGATATTCCAAGAATAAAGACAAGACAGTTCCTAGCAATCTACCAAGAAGATCCTTCCTACAATGATACTTTGCTTGCCTTCTCAAAACTAGACTTCAACATATTACAAAAACTTCACCAGAAGGAGTTAAGTGAAATCTCCAGGTACATATCAGTGGTTTGAATTTTTTTTTCTTTTATACTTGTTTTTATTGTTCTTTATTTTCTCTCTCTTCAACTTTTCTTTTTCTTTTCCTTTTTCATTCCCTCCCCCCTCCGACCCCACCCATCTCTCTCCCACTTTTTTTTTTCTTTTATACTTGTTTTTATTGTTCTTTATTTGTCTCTTTGAACTAAAAAAGAAACTAATAAAACCTCATCCCTCTCTCTCTTTTTATTGTCTCACTATTTTTTTTAAATATAGTACAAACTAAAATAATCTTCTTCTTTAAAAAATCAGCAGCATATCTTTGATAATTTTGACTTTTATATCTTCATAAATTTTTAATTCTCTTTTTCTTTACAAGTTTCATTTTATTTTGGGAAAAATACATTTTTAGTCTTTGAGGTTTGAGTTAAGTTACACTTTAGTCCCTGAGTTTTCAAACTCAACAAAAATACCCCTGACGTTTGAGATAAGGAGCATTTTGGTCCCTGCCATTCATTTTTCTGTTAAACCTTAACAGTTTGCTGACGTGGAACCATTATTTAAATAAAAAAAATATTTTTTAAAATTTCTAACTAAAAATATATTAAAATAATATAAATATTATTATTTTATTTTTTTAAAATTCTTTCTCTCTCTTTCTTTATTCTCCATCTTCTTTCTCCTCTCCATCTTCTTTCTCCTCTCCATCTTCTTCCCTATTTATCTCTTCTTCTTCAGCTCCAGGTGGCCGGCTACCGGAATTTTTTTTTTCCAAAAAAAAAAACAGAAGAAAGAAAAGGAATGAGAAGAAGAGAAGAAGGGAAGAAGAAGAAGAAAGAAATATATATATATATATATATATATATATATATATATCTATATATATATATCTATATATTTGGCGGCCAACGGAGCTGAAGAAGAAGGAGATAAGGAGGGAAGAAGATGGAGAAGAAAGAAAGAGAGAGATAATTTTTTAAAAAATAATATTTTTATTATTTTAATATATTTTTATTTAAAAAAACTAAAGTTCATTTTTTAATTAAAATAATAGTGTCCCGTCAGCTGCCGTTAGGATTTAACGACAAAATGGATGACAAGGACCAAATTGCTCCTTATCTCAAACCTCAGGGTATTTTTGTTGAGTTTGAAAATTCAGGGACGAAAGTGTAACTTAACCCAAATCTCAGGTGCCAAAAGTGTATTTTTCCCTTTTATTTTTTATATTATATTTAGAATGCACACTTTTCAAAGATAAAAATTAATTGGAAGCAATACCATCATTATTGAAAATTTTGTATATTAATATTGGTTTAACACCCAAAAACATCGACTTATTATAATCAAATTATGAATCATGTACTTGTTGACCAAAATTCTTATCGATAAATAATATATTCAAGTTTATATTTATTTTACGGTTTTTAATACTATCTATTATGGTATTCGCACATTCTAAAGTTTCAAAAAGAAAAAAAAAATCAAAATTTTTTAATACCTTTTCGCTTAGTGTCTGTTTGCTATTAAGGATGATGTTTTATGTTCTTTTCAAAAAAAAAAAAAAATTATGTTTTATATTTTTATATTCCTGAAATCAAATAGATCAAAGCCAATATCTATTTGACAGATTTATTTTTAAAATTAACTTTAGATTATACTATCCCAATAGTGAAAATTTTTATGTTTTATTGCATCTAGATTTTAAATTTAAAATTTTTAAATGGAGAATTAACCTACTGTCTAGTTGGTAACCAAAACTAAATATATTGCAAAATATGTTTTGAATAATGGTTTAAATTGGAATCTAGTTTGTTGTAAAAAAAAATTTGGAATCTAGTTTCAAAATTTGTTTTCAAACACATAATAAAAACACTAAAAACATGAAACACAACAATTTTTTTTTATTGTATTCCTTGTTTTGAATTTTTGTTATTGTATGAATTTATAAAAATATAAATACTTTTCTAATTATTTAGGTCTCGTTTGATAACCAATTTGGTTTTTGGTTTTTCAAAATGATACTTGTTTTATCTCCATTTCCTTAGCATGAGTTTCATCTTCGTTAGGGAGATATTAGAGTTCTTAGCCAAATTTCAAAAACAAAAACATTTTTTTGAAAATTATGGCCCCATTCGATAACCATTTCAGTTTTTCGTTTTTGGTTTTTCTGTTTTTTGTTTTTTAATTTCTATTTTTTAAAAACAAAAACATAATTGTTTTTTGTTTTTTGTTTTAAAAAATGAGAGAGATGAAAGGACCCTTTAGAGAGAGAAAAATGTGTGGAGACATAGAAACAAAAAATTAGAAACATGAATATGAATTTTTTCGAAAGAAAAGTTATACATACTATAAATTTAGAGATATTTAGAGGGAGAATATAGTTAGACTCCATAAAAGATATTAGTCGGAAAAAAAAGAAAAAAGTTAGAGTATAAGAGATAAATTTTTGAGAGATTCTTTTCTTATGATTCCACAATGTTATTCAAAAACCACCCTTACTTTCCAAAACTTCTTCAAAAATTTTCATGTGTATAAAATGAAAATTCATCCACTGCTTATAAAAGGATAAATATAAAATCCATTTTAATGATTGAATATAAAGTATCAATGCACAAGTGTATCAGTCGATACACTTATTTTCTCTCAAATCATTGTGATATATATATATATTTTTTTTTTTGAGGGATCATATATTGAGACTTGACTTCACATGTTAAAATGGACAAAAGTATGAGGATGTGAAGAGTGTTCATCACTATCCTTACTTCATTAAATTTACTAGCTAAGCTTATTAAAATGAAAAGTTACAATAGTTTAACGGTAATTAACATGTATTTCATCCCTTAAGGTAGAAAGTTTAAATATCTGTACCTCACTAGTAATCAATAATTACTAAATTTGCTTATAATTTGACAAATTTGAGGGAATTCTTAATATGTTATCAATAAACATGGTAAAAGAAACATCTAATTACTCTTACCTCTCTTGGATTACTATTATATCTTATTAAAACTTACTAGGTGGTGGAAGGATTTGAACGTCCCAACAAATTTTCCGTTTGCAAGAGATAGAATCGTGGAGTGCTACTTTTGGATATTGGGTGTATATTTTGAACCTCGTTTTACGGTGGGAAGGAAAATATTGACTAAAGTGATTGCCCTGACATCAATTTTAGATGATATATATGATGCCTATGGAACGTTTGAAGAACTCCAAATCTTCACTTTGGCAATTAAAAGGTGATTTTCTTTAGCCTTTGACCTCGTTCAAAATCACTTTACTTTTAGGTTTATATTTTAAAAAGTTAAGTTTTAATACAAATTTTTTTTTTTTTTACTTGTCATATATTACAAACTTTTTTTTTTTTTTTTTTTTTTTTTTTTTTTTATATTTAGTAAGATCAATTAAAAAAAAAAATCTCTCTCAAATTTTGTAAAATTCAACTACGATTTACAAAATGCTTTGGAGAGGTAAATTCTGAAAGAAAGAAAATGATAAGAAATCGTCATAGTTTTTGATAAGTTAGATAAAAACAAAATTATTAACAAATGACTTCGGACCCTTATTTTTTTAATTTTATGCACATAGTCCATACTTGAAATCAAATTGAGTACTCGTTGATGAGTTATAATTAATGTCACACTTAATTTTTCAGATGGGACACAAGCATGGTTAATCTACTCCCGGAGTATATGAAAGTTTATTATATAACTCTACTAGATCTTTTTGAAGAAATTGATAAAGAGATAGGCAATGATGGAACATCATATCACATTCAGTTTGCAAAAGAAGCAGTGAAGTTCTTTCCTTTTCCTTCTCATTTTCAATTAACATGATTCTGAGTACTCTCCTTCTTATATGTATAACACTTTCCACTTTTATTCATCTGATCAACAGATGAAAAAGCAAGTTGAATCATATTTCAAAGAAGCTGAATGGTTAAACAAGAAGTATAAACCAAAATTTGAAGAATACATGGAAGTGGCATTAGTTAGCTCAGGTTATCAACTACTTGCAACAATTTCATTTATTGGAATGGGTGACATTGCAACAAAGGAGGTATTTGATTGGCTTTCTGGGTGGCCTCAAATTATTGAAGCCTCAACCATCATATCTAGACTTATGGACGATGTTGTCTCCTACAAGGTACGCATATCGATCACTTCTTGAAATAATTCAATAATGATCCAACTTTAATTATTACTATTCAATTATATATTTACTTCTTATTTTCCTAGTTTGAGCAACAACGAGAACATGTTGCTTCTGCCGTTGAATGTTATATGGAGAAACATGGCTGCTCGGAAGAAGATGCATGTGTTGAATTTCAGAAGCAAGTAGTAGATGCATGGAAGAAGATAAACGAAGCTTGTCTTCATCCAACGACTGTTCCAATGCCATTTTTATTGTGTATATTGAATCTTTCCAGAGTTATGACCCAACTTTATGTGGACGAGGATGGATACACAAATGCTAAGGGTAGAACAAAATTTCTTATCGAGTCTTTACTTGTTGACCCAGTCTGTTTATGAGGACTTGGCGATAAGAGGATTTGTGAAACCCATAAGGCACATTCATGTTGTAACACACATGTACTTGTAATTTGGTGGGTCACCAAGCTTATTATTATTAATATTTGCAAATTTATTATTGAGAAAAAATATTAATGAATATATGGCATTTATCAAATGGTTTAGCTTTAGTTATGTGATTTCACTTACCCTCAGTTCTTAGTTTTATGCAATGGTTTTCATTCTATCTATTTACCAAAATTACAAAACAATTCTTTTGGCCTACAAAATTTTCAATTATAGGACCATTTTTTTTTTTTTTTTTTGAGAAAGGGCCGAATTCTAGGTATTCTACCACACCGTGTTAAGATATTGACAAAATTATTATGGGTGGCAAGATTGGTACTAACACCAAAGATAGCAGAGATCAAACTAAAACAAAAAAGGAGAGAAGAGAGAAGAGATTACACTGTTGTTTATAGTGGTTCAACCATCTATTGATGGTCTACATCCACTGTGCAAAAGGGGGCAGGATATTGATCTTATCCACTCAAAAAATAGGCATACATCAATGGAGATTCACTCCCACACTCAATCCTCTCATCCCTGTGGTTTTTCCCAACTCACCATTCACTCAAAATCACTCCCCTACTCTCGATCTGTATCGCAAAACGACTGAAGAAGGAGGTATTTTATAACCTCTTTGATACAAAGAAAATGGGCTCAACGAATAGAGGAATAAAAGGCCCATTAGGGAAATTTACAAAGGGAAAAAATACAGGAAACAAAAATACAGCTTGGATTGGTCTTGCCCATTTAGATTATGACGTGAAGGAGAAAAAAAAAAGACATGGCAAAATTCTTCACAAATCTCCCTCTTAACATGTGATTTTTTTTACTCCTCATGGATCAATTTTCAGCTGCCCTCCTTAGATTCTTCTTTCAACATCTGATATTAGCCCACACCTACCTTCATTAGGTTCATTAGGTGAAGTGTCCTTAAGGCTGACAAAGATTTAGTAAGCATATCTACTCGATTATTTGCTGAAGAGATTTTCTCCAGCTTGACTTCATTGTTTAAAACTTTCTCTCCGATGTAGTGGTAGCGGATGTCGATATGCTTTGATCGATCATGATACAACGGATTTTTTGAAAGTGCAAGGGAACTTTGGCTGTCACTAAAAACAGTAAACAAATCAATATTTCCAGGCAATTCATTAATTAACCCTTGCAGCCAAATACCTTCCTTCACACATTCTGCCAAGGAGATATATTCAGATTCTGTGGTCGATAAAGCAGTAACAAATTGTAACTGAGATTTCCAACTAATTGTGTTCCCAAACAAAGTAAATACATACCCAGAAGTTGATCTCCTTTTATCTAAATCAGCGGCAAAGTCAGCATATGCATAACCAACTAAACACACATCTTTAGAACTCCCTCTTGAGTAGATTAGTCCATGATTTAAGCTGCCTTTTATGTATCTAATCACCCATTATACTGCCTCCCAATGGGGTTTTCCTGGATCACTCATATATCTACTCACTGTGCTCATAGCAAAGGCTAAATCAGGTCGTGTACATGTCATTCCATACATTAAACTACCCACTACATTCGAGTATGGAATATTGATCATTTCTTTCCTTTCATCTTCTGTTTTCGGTGATTGAGCCTTAGAGAGTCTAAAATGTTGTGCCAATGGTACTGAAACTGTTTTAGCATTCTCTAAATTGTATTTTCTAACAATTTTCTCAAGATAATCAGATTGAGAGATAACTAAAGTTCCAGGTGGTCGGTTTCTATCAATTTTCATTCCCAAAATTTTAGTTGTTGCCCCTAAGTCTTTCATCTCAAACTCTGTTTTAAGTTGTAATTCTACTTTCATTTTTTTTTTTGAATTTACTACTTTCATTTATTTTTGTTAAATGAAAAATAAGGCAAACCAAAAATAAAAGAGTCGCGAGAATAAGGATAGAATGGATCAACATAAAAAGATCTTTCCGAAAATAAAATAAGATTACACTACTATAAATTTAGCCTTTATTGACGTTTGACCTTTTTGTTTAGTTGACGCTTATGACAAAAAAACGTCAATAAATCTTTAATTTTTAAACTTAAAACAAATTGTCAATTAAAAATATATATACTGACAGCTATAAAACGTCAATAAATGTTTATATTTAAGTTGACGCGATAAACGGTCAAATTTGATAGTTTTGTTGACGCGATTTCTGTAATTTTCCATTTGTTTTGGTCAAGCTCCGCATTCTCACATCGTTGATGCTTTTTAGCAGTCAACATTATACAATTTTTACTGACGGCTAAAAAACGTCAAGAAAGATGTTATTATTGATGGACATTAAATGCCAATAATAGATTCTTGTATTGACATATTTTAACTATCAATTGAGTGTTTATAGTTGATGGCTAAAAACCGTCAAGAAAATATTTTATTAAACCATATTAGGCTTTTCAGCCTCATACTCTATCATCCAAGTCTCTACTTCCATATTAAATGATCATTTAATCTCTTCATCTCACAAAACAACAAAGAACAAACGAAAAAGACTCAAAAAAAAAAAAAAAACCTAAGGGAAGAAGATAAAATAAGAAATCAACTAAAACAATAAACTAAGAAAAGGAAACACGAACAAAGAAGGAAAGCTATAAAATATGAAACTACAAATATAGAAACAAAACAAAAAAGTAAAAAAAATGCAACTACCTAAAATAAAATAAAATACACTCTAAACTAAGACCGAACAATTTCTTCACGATATTAATTAAACTAAATATGTCATTCCCCATCAACGACGCCAAAAACTTGACATGCAATTTTCACAACTGCAAGTGTACTGGTCGAGAGACAAAAGATAAAAATATGGAGATTCAAATGGAGAAGACTCTTAGCTAATCTCACCTATTGAGGTTGTGGATGAATTACTTGAATGTGTGAACATGCAAAGATTCATAAATCTAGGACAAACTACTATCATAGCTATCTCTCCCGAGCATACTAATTCTCATACATGTAATAAATCCAACATCCCTATCTAAGTTCATTAGCATTCAAGACCTTAACACACTACAACGAAAATCACTTTTTATAGCACTTAGTTAATTATTGCTATTAAAAAAAAGGCGCGTAGAGATTCTTAAAAAAAAAACGGTAAAACTCCCGCTCCTAAAATTTATGTAACCCACATTACGAAAATTAAAAGTAAAATCGCTGAAAAATTGTTGTGTATGCTAAAACACGCTCTTCTTCGATTCCCTTTTGATTTCTTTAAAGCAACCTCACCTCTACTCATTTTTCTTCTTCAATTTCTAGGTTCGAAGAAACATGCTGAAATATTTCTCTCCTTCGAAGCAAAAAAGAGGCATTGAGCTTGAAAATTTGTCTCCCCTTTGAAGAAACCCTTATCGACGTCCCTTTCGATTTCAGGTAAATCCCCCTCTATTTTGATTTCTTTCATTTCAATCATCGTCGTTTTGATTCAAACTATATCAGAGGGAGAGTGGAATTTTGAGGCTAAAATCAAACCGGGTAACCCCTCTCTGATTTTTCGTGTCTTTTCCCCTCAATTTTCTCTCAATTCTTTCTTATTTTCTTCAATTTCAATGTAACTCCATGTTTTTTTTGGGATTGATTGTTGTGATACCACTAGTGTCTAATATTGTTAAAACTTCTCGTTTTCTATATATGTTTATTCCTATTTAATTTTTTACACTTATGTTTTATGATGCTATTCCCTTCCATTTAGATGATTGGGATCAGGACGAGTGTACCATTGCCTTCCAGGTATAAATTTTTTTCCCAATTGGGGGTGTATTTCATGGTGGAGGATTCTACCGATTATTGGGTTCAAAGATTCTTCCATGGAAAATGGGGGTATGAGAAAATCCATTGAGTTCACCATCAACACACTGCTCCTATTGGATTTGCGTCTCCTCATGCTCATTGGGTTGAGGTTTTGATCTTTTGTTGTGGATTGCTTTAAGGAAGATTGAAGTCATTCTTACGCATAGTGGGTATGAATGTTAAAGCCATATGTTGCTTTCTTCTTTAAAAAAATTCTTCCCCTTTTTTCACTCTTCACTCTACTTTTATTCGACTACGACAAAATGATGTCGACTTTGAATTTTCTGCATTCTTTTATCTCTTCGCCAATGCCTTTGTGTTAAAGTTTTTGTTTAGATATATTGAAAATGTTAAATTTACCATTCTTTAAGTTTTCTTGTATCAACTTTCTTTGCTATTGAGTGTGTGGCAATTGGGTGTAGCCGAATGTATGTGTTAGTTAGAGATTCTTCTATTCTTAGTAGTCATGTTATGTAACTACTTTTAGTTATTCTCTTTGCCTATTTAAAGGCAAGAGATTATCAATAAGATTCATTCATTGATTGTTTATTAAAATTAAGTTCACGGCTACACCATAATTTGGTACCAGAGCATGTGAATTTTGGGCGCTTCCTCGATGGCATCCAAGAAAGTCTCAACCAACATAGGTGGAGATCCATCATCGACGGGAAAAGAGACGAAAATTATCATCGTCCTCTCACCACAAGAAACAACTGCACGCTTGCTGCCAGTTGAAGATGACGTGAGTGAGATTAAAAAGAACCTAGAAATGTTATGCGAGAAGCTAGGTTGCAAGTCGGATCAGAAAGTTGCTGAACCACAAGAACACATAACCATGGAGAAAAAGCCGCAAGAATACCAAAAGGAAGGTTGGAGAACCAAACATTGGAAAGATAGGCAAGTTTTTTAGCGAAAATCATCCCAAGAAGTAGTCACAACACCAAGATTTCTCCAAGAACAACGTGCGGGACTGCAAGAATTCAACCACAACCCATTGTTTAAAAGACAACCCAAATGGAATGAGGATAGTTCGAGTGAGGAAGAATATGAAGAAATACAAAGGGAAGGTCGAAGAAAATTCAGGTATCAACAACATCAAGAAAGTGACTTCGAGATGAAAATAGACATACCAACCTATGGGGGAAAGATGGAAATCGAAACCTTCTTAGAATGGATTAAACATGTAGAAAATTTCTTCAACTATATGAGTACACCCGAGAGCAAAAAAGTAAGGTTAGTGGCTTTAAAATTGAAGGGTGGAGCCCAAGCATGGTGGGACCAATTGGAGATTAATCGTCAAAGATATGGCAAAAGGTCAATCCAAAGTTGGGAGAGGATGGAAATGTTAATGAAAGAAAGGTTCTTGCCCATAAATTTTGAGCAAATTCTCTACGACCGGTATCAAAATTGTAGGCAAGGAACAAGATCTGTCCTAGAATATGCTGAAGAATTCCATCGACTAGGGGCAAGAACCAATCTTGTTGAAAATCAGCAACATCTTGTGGCAAGGTTTAAGGGAGGCCTACATTATGATATCAAAGAACAACTAGTTTTACAACCAATTGGACACTTAAATGAAGCCATCTCTGCTGCAACAACTATTGAGGAACAACTTGCAAATCGTTTCAAACGAACCTATGCAAGAAGAATGGTGGGAGATCAAAGCAGCTCACTCAACAAAACTGTGACCGGGGACAAAATATCTCAACAAAATGCAGCTCTCAAAGGTAAACAAGTGGAAACTGATGTGGACTTTTCCTAACCGCAAGCGCACGGGTCAAGTAATAATATAGTGAATAGTAAATTCGAATGTCGTCCTCTCGATTGGATTTTTAAGCAAATCAAGTATTGTGAATAATCTCGCTCAATTTTATTTAGGGATTAAAAAGTGATGAATAGGCGATGATAAAAACAAATCAAAGCAAGTAAAAAGAATGGAAATTCAATTGGGAAAACTACTTAGGGAATTGATTTCGTCGATTTCGTTTAGGATTGATTTTAAAGAATAAGTTATTATGCACAATGAAATTATGAGCCAAAGACCCTTTAATCACAACTACCTCTCCCGAGTATAATTGATTCTCATGCAAATTAACCAACTTGATATCCCTATCTAAGTTTATTAATATGCAAGGCAATGAGATCTTTTAACCAATTCTAAAGTTAATCTAAAACCGTCAAGAATTAGAAAGTAAACTTTATTCATGCAATCTTGAGTAAGTCTAGATCAAATCCCCTCTCCCGAGCTAGATTCGAAACTTAAATCATCCAACTAATGGCCAATTAATTGAAAGCATTAAATCAAGATTACAAACACAATAACATTGCACAACTTAAACCATAAATCAATCCATAAACTTAATCAACTACATCAATCCCTAAGCTACAAGTTTAGCTACTCATGAATAAAAATACAATCTCAACTAAACATATGGAAGCCATAAATCTAACTAAAGAAAGAAAAGGGAAAAGAAAACTCAATGTAGGCCGAGTCCCGACGTCCCTGTCACGATCCCCACGAACAATGGGTTGATTTCCAAGTTCCTCCTTTGTTTGCAGCTCCAAAAGTCCTCTGTTCTGCTCTGTTTTACGGCCCCAAAAGGTCCCAAATTGATCTCCTAAAAAACCTAGCCGAAGTGAAGCTTTTATTTTGATTTTTCGTCTTAGCGTCGAGACGCTGCCTCTTATACGCGCGTTCTGAATAAGGAAAAACGGTAGCGTCGGGACGCTTCCTATCGTAGCGTCTCGACGCTGTGAGCTTTACGCGCCTAATCTGATATGGAATGTGAGCGTCGAGACGCTCAAGGGCTAGCGTCGAGACGCTAACCTGCTGTTGACCGAGAGTTGACTTTTCTCCACTTTTACTCTTTTCATTCCTTTACATCTTTTCACGCCCCGAGCACCCGATTAACTCTGATATTGCATTATAGCTCCAATCAACCATTTCCTACAAAATACACAATAAAGCACAATAAAATGGCACAAACATCATAAAAGACTAGCTAACTTAAATAAGTAAAAGTAGCTAGCTATGCTCGCTATCAGAAACCAATGCTCCACGAGAGACCAAGAATTCAGATGGGTTAAACAGTAGATAAACATCCAATACTTATTCTAAACCGACCCTTGGCAAGTGTTTTCGTTGCAACCAAACAGGATATTTATCCAATGAATGCCCTCAAAGAAGGACTTTGGCCATTGCTGACAACGTGGACTATCAAGAAGATGATGATGAGCTCGACACCGATGACAACATTGATTTTCTTAAACCTGATGAAGGAGAACCAATATCTTTGGTAATTCAACGACTTCTTCTTGCTCCCAAAATTGATCCAAGTTACCTGCGACACACTTTATTCAAGACTCGTTGTACAATCAAAGGGAAAATTTGCAATGTCATTATAGATAGTGGAAGCACGGAGAATGTGGTGGCCAACAAACTTGTCACCACTTTGAACCTCCCCTTACATCCACACGTAGCACTATACAAGGTAAGTTGGATCAAGAAAGGTGGTGAAGCACATGTTACTCACACAAGTACAATATCTTTATCTATTGGGGCAAGTTACAAAGATCAAATTATTTGTGATGTCTTGGACATGGATGCTTGTCATATATTGTTGGGAAGACCTTGGCAATATGATGTTCAAGCTATACATAAAGGACGGGATAACACCTATGAATTCTTATGGATGGGAAAGAAAATTGTCCTTTTACCTTTAAATCCAGCAAAGCAAACTTCGTCATCTTTTGAATCCTATGATTTTGCATAATTGATTTGATCAAATTCGGTATTGTTCAGTTTTGTTTTTCTTTTTCTTTCATTGGTTTGATTCTCCCAATTTACCGTTCGGCTATTCAAGAAAAGAAAAAAAATTTAAAGCAGACAACAACACTAAGTGTCGCCGCATGGAGGATGGTGCTAGGGCAAAATTGCCCTAGCAATGAGTATTAAGGAATTGGCCCACTGCAATTCATAAAGATGTATATAAATTTTATATATATTAATTTGTTTATTATTTATATATATATAATTTTATTGTTATTCTAATAATAATATTATTATATATCTCCAGTATATTATTTTGGGCATAATAAAATATAGAGGACGGTTTAATTTTTCTCTTTGTTGTGCTAATTTAAAGAATAATTGTCATGATTAGTTAATTGACAATTTATTAAAGTATATATGACACAATTTGTCTAATTTCTTTAAATGCTTTGACAAATAAAATATGCTACCAAAGTAGTCTCTGTTTTATAAATTGGAATATTTAAAGTTGTTAGATGTAGTGTATTTGTTGCTTATGCGAATTGTGATCGGCCCAAAGGAAGGTTATAATTTGGCCAAACAACAAATACACATGCAATAATAAATATGAATAATATTTGACTATTGCACCGAGAGTATCGTTTGTAAATTAACTTTTTTTGTCCAAAGACTAAATGTTAATGTTGCATTAGATATCTCACTTTGACCTCATAAAGTTTATTTCCAATGTCATGAATATTTGTATATTGTTTGTGACATTACTTATGGCCAAACAACAATAATAAATATGAATAACATAAAGATGTGCTCTTGAAGTTGTTAGTCGACCCAAAGGAATACTATTATCTAACAAGAGATTAGTTATTGATATTTAATTATTGGATTTCAGATTGGTGTTCCAATGTCTGTGTTAGGTTGTCGAGTGGGTTAAAAACCCAATAAAGTTTCTTTTTTGGGGCGCACACCTATTTTTATTTTAGAGGACTTTTCCCATTACTAAATTATGCAAGTAAAGATATTATTATTGAATTTGAAAATGTTTTTTTTGGTAATTTCATTTTTATAAGATAAAATTAATAATAATTAAGGATAACTGTTTTGCATAATGATCCAATTTTCTTTGATGATGTTGGTTTGATGGATCATGCTTCCAAAGTAGCCTCTGATTTATGATATTGACATCTTCATAATTAATTAGATGTTTATGGACTTGTTTATGCATTCTGTTATCAGCCCAAAGGAAGATTTCAGTTTGGCCAAATAACAAGTTCACCTATGGTTAACTGGTGATGAACATGGATAATATAAAGTTATGCCATGTAAGTGATTGTCGGCCCAAAGGAAGGCTTTCACTTGACAGGATTGGTTATCAATGTTCCATCACCATGTTGAGAGTACCGTTTACAAGTTGATAGTCGGCCCAAAGGAAGGCTGTCAACGTTGTGTTTGGTATCTTTTTGTCCTCATTAAGTTCATATAATGTATTTTTTATAAATACTAATGTCATTTCTGAGCATGTTTTTTGTTATCGGTTGTGTTGTATTATTTCATTGCCTAGTTTAAAATTTTTAGAATATTTTTGTTTAAATTGCTTTTTTCTTAGAACTTGTGATAAGGAAAGAAAAACTTCTATTTTCACTTAGTCATCCCTTGAGATTAAATGGGACTTTGAAAAATGGAATAATCTTAATTGCATAAGTTTTATGATGATTGAATTATTGCAACATTCATGGGAATCATGTTTGATGAGGAAATAATTAAGAAGTTCTTTTAAAAGGGATAAAGATTGTTCTAAAATGAACTTAAAGGAAGAGACATTTAAACTTTTGGTTGAATGTTTCTTAATGAAGAACAAAGGAACATAAGGGAGTACACTAGAGGATTGACTTGTGCATTTGGTGCTCATTTTAGAAATATATAGTTCATATGTGGTAGTTTATGACACTCGAAAGAGTATATGAACTCTTAATGATCATCTTTAATAGTATGTTCATGAGTTAAGTATGAAAAGAAAAGGTACTTAATCAGTTATTTCCTTATATGAAGAAATTAAAGTTGACATAAAGCTGCGCATTTGGAACATGTTAGTCCAAATCACTAAGAATTAGGATCCAGGCTTCCCCTAATACTTTTCAGAAATATTGGGCGTGAAGAAAAATATGTTCCTATTACATCATTACATGATGTATAATGAAAATATATAACTTCTCACTTTGAATTCAAACAAAGTTAGTTTGGCTCTTATATGTCTAACCTTACTATGATACTTCTACTAATGGATAATTAGCTCTTTTGATTTAATAGATCTTCGAGTCTATATTAGGTATAATCAGAGAGATAATAATGAAATAGTAAAATTAGGTGCCTTTGAGAGCTTCAACATCTTGGAAGCTATCTTTACTTTCACACAACCTATTCCCTATGGCTTCTTGAAATGCCTAACAACATTATATGATGTTCTAAGAAATAGACTCTCGTTGAAGCCACCCATATTTGATATAAGAAAAGTATTTAGTTCTGGATATCTTAAAAGTCATTGGTTTGAAGTGGTGAAACACTATGACAATATGATGGATTAGGAAGAAAAGATCCAGGGCATTTTGCTAACTCGTTTGAGAATATATAGAGCCATTAAGTTAATACAATTTTTTTTTTTGAAAAACTTGAGAGTGATTCAAAGCTCATAAAGATTAGGTGAGTGCAAATAATCATTCTTGTTTGCACTCAATGCCTATTGGGAAAAGCACTCAAGATTGCAGCATAAGTCTTAAGTGGTGTACCATATAGAACAACAACTAAATCTCTTACAATTCAAGGTTAAGCAAATGCTTAACATTAGGTTTGCATTTAGGAATGTTCAAGTAATATTTGGTCTTGAAGGCCAATAAGAAAAACTTGGACTTACAGATTATTAGTTGTTACGTTAGGTGCACTGGTCATTTTCATGTTTTCTGAAATTATTTCCCACCTAAAAGTTAATGAGATCCTAAAGTTTCTTAAGGATGTTGAGTTTGAGGGGGAAGATAAAATGAGGAATTTTGTCTTTAAGAAAAGAAATTTAAGTCCTTTTTTTTTTTTTAATAACATTGGTAAAGGTTCTCCTCATTTAAGTAAAACAAACTCAACATTATTAAAAGTGTTATTGAAGCAATCAAAAGGAGTAGGAGAAATACAAGTATAAGGTTTTAAGTTTGACTTAAAAGTAAAAGGAAGATGTTTCAATTACCTTTCCTAAAGTCAAACAAAGACTCGTCTCTTAAATTATTATTATTATTAATTTTTTGGTAACTTGTCATATTGTCTTTAAAAGGTAATGTTTGAGACACATATAGTTTGTCTGGTTATTATGGGTGTTATTACTTATTAAGAGAAGTTCCTTTAAATAAATGACAAGTTTTGGAGCAATGTTGAATGGTTATAAAGATTGATTTTTCAATTGCATGATTTATAAAATCATAAAGCTTGTAAAGTTTAGAAACTTTTGATCCAATATCACAAAAGTTTCAAGTGTTTAAATTCATTTATGATGATCTCAATAGGGAACTAATTTATAATTTCACAAGTTCCATTCGTAATTATCACATTTAGAGTCTTGAGGTAAATAAGAGTGATAATTATGAATTACAGGTTTAGTGGGAGTAAATCCAATTTCTGATAGCGAGCATAGCTAGCTATCTTTACTTATTTAATTTAGCTAGTCTTTGATGATTATTGGCCATTTTATTGCACTTAATTGTTTATTTTGTAAGAAATGGTTGATTGGAGCGATAGCGCAATATTGGAGTTAATCGGGTGCTCGGGACGCGAAATGATGCAAAGGATTGAAAAAGCTTCAAAGAGAAAAAGTTAAAATTGGGTCAAATGCAGGCTAGCGTCGAGACGCCAGCCCTTGAGCATCTCGACGCTGGCATTCCATATCAGAATAGGCGCGGAATCGTCGCAGCATCGAGACGCTGCGACCTTAGCGTCTCGACGCTAAGTAATTCCCTTTTCAGAATACGCGTGTTTTGAGGCAGCGTCTCGACGCTAGGACGAAAAGTTGCTATATATACTTCCTTTCGGCTAGGTTTTTGGGGGAATCAATTTTGGGACTTCTTGAGGCCGTAAACAGAGCTAAAACAGAGGATTTGAAGGTTGAAGCTAAGGGAGAAAATCGGAAATCAACCCATTGTTCGTGGGGATCGTGACGGGGACGTCGGTCTCGGCCTACATTGAGTTTTCTTTTCCCTTTCCTTTTCTTTAGCTAGATTTATGGCTTTTACATGTTTAGTTGAGCTTGTAATTCTATTCATGAGTAGCTAATTTTGTAGCTTAGGGATTGATGTAGTTGATTAAGTGTATGGATTGAATTTATGGTTTAAGTTGTGCAATGTTTATTATGTTTGTAATCTTGATTTAATGCTTTCAATTAATTGGCCATTAGTTGAATGATTTAAGTTTTGAATCTAGCTCGGGAGAGGGGATTTAATTTAGACTTACTCAAGATTGCATGACTAAGGTTTACTTTCTAATTCGTGACGGTTTTAGATTAACTTTGGAATTGGTCAAAAGATCTCATTGCCTTGTATGTTAATAAACTTAGATAGGGATATCAAGTTGGTTAATTTGCATGAGAATCAATTATACTTGGGAGAGGTAGTTGTGATTAAAGGGTCTTAGGCTCATAATTTCCTTGTGCATAATAACTTATCCATTAAAATCAATCCTAGATTAAATCGGCGAAATCAATTCCCTAAGTATTTTTCCCAATTGAATTTCCACTTTTTACTTGTTTTGATTTAAGTTTCATACTATTCATTCACTACTTTTTGATCCCTAAATAAAATTGAGCGAGATAATTCACAATACTTGATTTCTTAAAAATCCAATCCAGAGGACGACATTCGAATTACATTCACTATATTATTACTTGACCCGTGCGCTTGCGGTAGGAAAAGTCCACATCAAGTTTTTGGCGCAGTTGCCGGGGATTGGCACATTTAGCTAGATTGATATTGTGAAAAAATTGTTTGATCTTAATTTAGGGTGTATTTTTACTTTTTTAGGTTGATTGCATTTTTTCCTTATTTGTTTTTCTTTCCATATTTGTTTTCTAGTTTAGTTTTTCTTTTTAGTTGTGTAATCTTTTCCTTATTTGTTTCTTGTTTTTCTTTTTAGATTAGTTTTTCCTTAATTGTTAGTTTCCTATTTGATTTTTGCCATATTTTTTTTTGCATTTCATGTTAGGTTATTTTGTTTCCTTTTCTAGATTATAGTTTCCATATTTAGATTAGTTGTTTTCTTTTCTTGATTTCTTTCCTTAATTGTTTTCTTTCCTTTTTAGGGTAGTTTTGTTTATTGCATGCGTAGTAGTAGAGAATTGATACCGTTGGATCCCGAGATCGAAAGAAAAATTCATAGGATTCGAAGAGAAAATAGAGAAATTATTCACATGGCTGACCAAAATCAACCTGAGGAGCCTAGGCCTATTAGAGATTACTTTGAGCCCGTGTTTCAGGGGCAACAATCGGGGATTGTCTATGCCCCGATCAATGCCAACAACTTTAAGCTGAAAACCGGTCTCATTCAGATGGCTCGAGACTGTGCATATAGAGGATCGCCCACTGAGGATCCAAATTCTCATCTTAAATCATTTTTGGATATTTGTGGGACGGTAAAAATTAATGGAGTGTCTGAGGATGTTATTCGCTTACATTTATTTCCCTTTTCTTTGCAGGATAAAACACGAGATTGGTTGCAGTCTATTACCCTTGGGAGCATCACCACCTGGGATGCTTTAGTCCAGGCCTTTTTAAAGAAAATTTTCCCTCCTGCAAAGACGGTCAAGCTGAGGACCGAGATAGGGACATTCCAACAACAATTTGATGAGCAGCTGTTCGAAGCTTGGGAGCAATTTAAAGAGTTACTGAGGAAGTGTCCTCAGCATGGATACCCGGACTGGCTTCAGGTTCAATTGTTTTATAATGGTTTAACTCCTAGTACGAAAACGATTGTTGATGCAGCTGCAGGTGGGACTCTGTTGTCCAAGACCGTGGAAAATGCTCGCATACTTCTAGAGGATATGGCCACCAACAACTATCAGTGGCCATCTGAGCGGTCTACACCCAAAAAGATTGTTGCTGGAGTGTTTGAGGTTGATAAAGTAAGTGCACTCCAGGCCCAGATGACCTCCCTTGCTAATGCTTTTATGAAATTTTCAGGTACAGGGAGTGCTCAATCAATTGAATCAGCTGCTGCTCTAGCATCCAGACCTTAGGAGGAGACCATCGAACAGGTTCAATATGTATCAAATTCTAATTTTAGGGGATATAATAATAATGTTACACCTACACATTATCACCCTAACAATAGGAACCATGGAAATTTCTCTTATGCAAATACGAAGAATATTCTTAATCTTCCTGGGTTTGCCCCTCAAACTCAAGAAAATAAAAAGTTAGAAGATCTTGTTGGAGCTTTCATTGCAGAGTCTAGTAACAGGACAACTAAATTAGAGGAGGCAGTCATTGCCATCAACTCAAAAGTGAATGGCCACAGTGCAGCTATAAAGAACATTGAGACTCAACTGGGACAGTTGGTAAGTGTTGTGAGCACCATGAATAAAGGTAAGGCCCCAGCTGAGCAAGAGAAAACCCAGATGGAGTACTGTAAGGCAATCTCTATGCACCAGGAGGAAGCTGAAGAGGAGCCTGAATCTGAGGAGTATGACACGCCTACAGGTGAAGCTGAGGAGGACACATCATCAGATGAGACTGAAAAGCCTAACCTTGAGCCTCCTATTCCTTCTCCCACAATGATGGTTCCCAAGGAAAAGAAAAAGAAAAAGAAGAAAAAGAACAATCTGGTTCAGTTTGATAAGTTTATGAATGCTTTTATGAATCTTAATATTAATATTCCTTTTGCAGAGGCATTAGAGATGCCCCAATACAACAGGTTTATGAAGGAGTGGTTAGCAAAGAAGCGAAAGGAAAAGAAGGTTGACTCTGTATATCTTGCTTCCACATGCAGCACCAGAGTACAACAAAAGGTACCTGAAAAAGTAGCTGACCCAGGGAGTTTTTCTGTTCCTTGTAATTTTGGTACTTACTCTTTTAGAGCATTATGTGATTTAGGTGATAGCATTAATATTATTCCATTGTCCTTATGTAAAAAGTTAGACATAGGTGAGATTAAATCTACTTCTGTAAAGTTCCAATTGGCTGATCAATCTGTGGTTAGACCAGTTGGCATTGTAGAAAATGTTTTAATCAGAGTAGGTAGATTTTTCCTCCCTATTGACTTATATGTTATGGACATGATAGAAAATCATTCGATGCCTGTCATATTAGGAAAACCATTCCTCGCTACTGGGCGAGTGATTATTGATATTGAGCGCAGGGAGCTCACTATTAGAGTTAGGAACGAAAAAGAAATTTTTAAAGCAGTTGAAGACTCTAAAGATGAAGTGCTTTTCATGGGCTACAAGAAAGGTGCAAGAAAGAGCACCTCTGTTGGATTCACAGAAAAGAAGCCTCCTTGAAGCACGGTCAACACGTCGAGCTAATGACGTTAAACAAGCGCTTTTGGGAGGCAACCCAAGTAAGTTTTGTGTGTTTTCTTTTTGTTTTTGATTTATTGTTTGTTTTTTTTTGTAGGTCTTGTTTTCTTTCTCTCCTTTGCTTTCAAGCTGTCAAGATTCCAAGCTTTCAGTGAAGAAGTCATCACTATTCCAGGCCAATATTGTTCACTCCTTTCATTATTTTATTGTTCTCATGCTTATTTATGCCTTATTTTCTCTATACATTGAGGACAATGCATATTTTAAGTTTGGCGGTGGATTAGCATGTTTGTGGAGCCCTTGAGCATCTGACTTCGGGCTATAGTTTTGAGCTTTCTTTGAATTATGCATATGGTTGTTTTCTGGATGCTACTTTTGCATGATTATGATGTCCTAGGATAGGCTTTCTTGTCAATTTTCAAGCTTGTGATGAGTTGTAAGCATGAGTGCCCAAAAGGGAGACTTTTTAAAATTTTTCTAGGAGATGGCTTGCATGAGTAGAGTATTTGTCTTGGCTAGATTTGGATTTGAATGCTTAGGAGCGAATTATTGGGTTCATATGCTTGTTGTCACCTCGATAGGTGTAGGGTAGAGCTAAAGAGTTAATTTTTTGCAAATTAGCATGTTTGATCTTGCTTAGGAGAAAAGAAAAGAATACCTGCTTCTCATGTTCATAAAGAAAAATCATTATTGTTGTTATTGTTGAAAAAAAGAAAAAAGTCATGACTTATGCGCGCAATAAGCAATGGTTAATAAAGATTAAGGCAAAAAGAGCTACCCCTGTTGTGATCAGTTAGGCCAACTAGAGAAAACTCAGGTTAAGGGTCCCTGCAATGGGTGTGTGAAAGCTAGTGCCACATATACATGCTTAATTTAATTGTTAATTATAAGCACCTAAGTATGGAGGAAAACAAACAAATTTGTTCCATTAACTCATTAGTGAAACCTTAGTGCCAGTGTAGAGGGAAGATGAGCTAAGAGTTTAATAATCCAATGCCGGGCTAGTAGAGTCTAATCTTGTTGAGTTAGATCTCGTTTGTGCAAGTTAATTTTGGAAAAATTTTAATTTGCCTCCCTCATTGGTCCTTGTGTGCATGTCTCTTGCTTGCTTGGTTATTGACTTTTGAGCCTTGAGGATTGAGTTATGATTGTTGCATACAAACTTCTACTGTATGTTTGATTTGTAGTTTGCTCGAGGACTAGCAAAAGCTTAAGTTTGGGGGTATTTGATAGCGAACATAGCTAGCTATCTTTACTTATTTAATTTAGCTAGTCTTTGATGATTATTGGCCATTTTATTGCACTTAATTGTTTATTTTGTAGGAAATGGTTGATTGGAGCGATAGCGGAATATTGGAGTTAATCGGGTGCTCGGGACGCGAAAAGATGCAAAGGATTGAAAAAGCTTCAAAGAGAAAAAGTCAAAATTGGGTCAAATGCAGGCTAGCGTCGAGATGCCAGTCCTTGAGCGTCTCGATGCTGGCATTCCATATCAGAATAGGCGCGGAATCATCGCAGCGTCTCGACGCTGCGACCTTAGCGTCTCGACGCTAAGTAATTCCCTTTTCAGAATACGCGTGTTTTGAGGCAGCGTCTCGACGCTAGGACGAAAAGTTGCTATATATACTTCCTTTCGGCTAGGTTTTTGGGGGAATCAATTTTGGGACTTCTTGGGGCCGTAAACAGAGCTAAAACAGAGGATTTGAAGGCTGAAGCTAAGGGAGAAAATCGAAAATCAACCCATTTTTCGTGGGGATCGTGACGGGGACGTCGGTCTCGGCCTACATCGAGTTTTCTTTTCCCTTTCCTTTTCTTTAGCTAGATTTATGGCTTTTACATGTTTAGTTGACCTTGTAATTCTATTCATGAGTAGCTAAATTTGTAGCTTAGGGATTGATGTAGTTGATTAAGTGTATGGATTGAATTTATGGTTTAAGTTGTGCAATGTTTATTATGTTTGTAATCTTGATTTAATGATTTCAATTAATTGGCCATTAGTTGAATGATTTAAGTTTTGAATCTAGCTCGGGAGAGGGGATTTAATTTAGACTTACTCAAGATTGCATGACTAAGGTTTACTTTCTAATTCGTGACGGTTTTAGATTAACTTTGGAATTGGTCAAAAGATCTCATTGCCTTGCATGTTAATAAACTTAGATAGGGATATCAAGTTGGTTAATTTGCAAGAGAATCAATTATACTCGGGAGAGGTAGTTGTGATTAAAGGGTCTTAGGCTCATAATTTCATTGTCCATAATAACTTATCCATTAAAATCAATCCTAGATTAAATCGGCGAAATCAATTCCCTAAGTATTTTTCACAATTGAATTTCCACTTTTTACTTGTTTTGATTTAAGTTTCATACTATTCATTCACCACTTTTTGATCCCTAAATAAAATTGAGTGAGATAATTCACAATACTTGATTTGCTTAAAAATCCAATCCAGAGGACGACATTCGAATTACATTCACTATATTATTACTTGACCCGTGCGCTTGCGGTAGGAAAAGTCCACATCAGTTTCCTAGTGTAATATGTCTATAACATAGTAAGGCTATGAAAACTTATATAGACATCTCTTTTATATTGTGAAATGATATTGTGAGATCGATCTCAAGTAACCTTGAGATTTCACAAAAGGGTCCAGGAAGTTTTTTTTTTCAAGTTTTCTAGCATAAAGATTTATGCACTAGGGAAATCGTTAAAGAAAACAAACTTAGTCTAAAAACAGTCCCTTGGATAAAGAAATGAAGAATTTCATGCTTAAAGTTTAGATGCTTCCGCTTTAATATTCATATCAAGAATAAAAGGCAATAATTTTGATAACTCTTAATTGGATCTAAGAGTTTTAAGGTTCTTAACAAAAAAAAAAAAAAAAAAAAAAAGATACATGCTCACTTATCAAAATCAAATAAAGTAGAGATCATAAGTCAAATTTATTTTGATAATATGAGTTGCCAACAAGATCCACTTTCGAGACTGTTCACTAGTTTGTGTTCATAGCATTTTTCGTTTGGCAATAAACTCATAAAATTTTGAATCTTGTCATTAGGTTGTCTTGACAAGAATTTGTTATTCATATAGCAACTAAAGCTTTTATAGAAGAATTATAAGCTTTAGTTGTTGATGAAGAAAATTCAGAGTTTTTCCTCGTGTCTAATGGAATACAACTCCATCATTGCGGATCTGCTCATTGAGAACTTTCACACAATAATTTTGGAGCATAATGCTCATACAGGTGTGAAAATTATGGTATATCAGTTGAGTGGGAGTTTGTGATTTCTTAAAATAGACACAAAAATTTTGTTTTCTGCAGAATAAAGAAGATGAATTATCTTTTGTTACTCTGAATTACTTTCTTTCTAACTGTAGTTTAACCTAAGAATAGAAAGAGTAAAGTTTGATCTCTCTAAAGAATAAAGTTGGACCAGTTGGGAATAGACATGTTTATTAGATCACATTACATGTAATTTCCATGTTGCTCTTCCACACTTGATCCATGTCATTGAGTATATTTGGTGAGGTGATCATTGAAGGTTGAGTTACGACTTTACATGTGACAAAAGCCGCTTTGGTTCCTCATTGGTATACAAAATGGACCGGATTGTGATTAAAGGGAAGTTTATTTTAGAATAGCATTAAGTTGTGCACTAAAGAATAAATTGATAATTGTTAATAAGGAAATTGTTACCCAAGTGGGAGATTGTTTGAATTAATTTTAATAATTAATTCATATGTGGGTAACAAATTATATAACAATTATATTTGGGCTATTCAATGGGCATATTATGTGGTCTTGATTATGGGCCCATGACTTCCCATGAAGAGGTGTGACATGCTGAGCAGAAACCAGCCCGTTGATCCTAGGGGATTATGGGAAACCCTAGAATCAACATATAAATACAAGGTTATGGTCCCCAATACAATATGCCTCTTTAGTCTCCTAATCCCCATCTGATAGAGAGAACTGCCCATTCAAGGTCTAAGTTGCATAGTTGAGGAAGACCTAAACCACACAGGTTCTACAGTAGAGCATTTCATGGATCCAGGTATTTATACATCTCTAATTGATTTTATTCTTGGCATGCTTCCATGCGTAGATCCTATTATAACTCTATCATGATTGTTCTTGTTAAATATATTTATTTATTCTTGAATAATCATGAATCGATGAGTTTTAGCGAATAAATTCTAACAGCTATAACTTGGACACATTCTTGGACACAAACTTTGCTTCATTCAGATGCACTATCTTTGAGTTTTTACTGATTTGAGCTTGCAACTTGATCGCAACTGGGTGGTTTTCAACCTCTACACAAAACACACCAAATTTGTTACTTTCTTCCCAAAATTGACTCCTTTTACACCAATTTATTAAATTGTGATTCATAACATGTGCTCAACTAGTTTTTACATAAATTTACCTTAAATGACGTGAAACACTTACTTTATAAACAATATACCTCGTTCTTAGGGTCAAATAAATGAGTGTTATCAAGTATTTTACTCATGATTAAGATCATGTTGTTCTTCTGCCACTGGTTCCACATCTTTGGTAGTTTTAGGATCAATAAATCGTAGTCCTTGATTCTCCACCTTAATTTTGTTGCTACCTTATGCATTTGAAGATACCATAGATTGGTTAGAGGTTCATTATTTGTTTGTGTTTTGTTCATGTACATCTCTTCTCTGGAAGTACCATCACGATAATGCATCTCGCGCCACCACTTATTGATATCCGAATCTTGTACCCTTTAGCTTCATTAAGATATCCAAGAAACACGCGTTTGATAGCTCTCTGTCCAAGTTTCCCTTCTCTTTTTTTTTTACATGTGCATATGCTACGCATTCAAAAGTTTTCAAGTTCTCAAGGTTGGGAGGTGAACCAACCCACACTTCCTCTTGAGTTCTTGGATCTATTACTGTCGATGGTGATTTGTCAATAAAATAGACTATAGTTGTCATTGTTTCAACCCAAAATTTGTGATTGAGATTGTCACTAAACAACTTACATCTCACACTCTCAAGGAGAGTTTTGTTCATTCTCTCAGCTAAGTCATTCTCACAGTGCCCTCCCTGGTGCAATATCTATTAAACTGAGTGTTGAGATATTCTAAGCCATTATCAGCCATCAACTTCTTAATGGTTTTCCTATCTGATTGTTGGGTTTTATGCCCTAAAACTCGTAGATAGTGAATGTAAACAAATTTTATACTTGTGTTCAATAAAGTGTTATTTAGTTTCTGCAATAAAATGTTATTGTTTAATATTGCACTATTTGACCCAAATCCAATAAACTAAGATCCAAGGTTGTTTGTATGTAACTTGAACTAGTATGTAGGGACATACGGGGATCGATGTTCAAGTAACAACCTAAAGGGTCTATAGTATAGGGATAAGCCTGGGTACCTTATCCTGGTGACACTATGGATACGACCCACTTTGTATTATGATACAAACGCTATGATCCAACGCGTTCATGTAGTTGACATGCGAGTGGGGGTATCCTATGCAATGAGTTTGCAAAAGACCGGACCGCAAAATAGTTAACCACTAACTGTAATACCGTTAGTTGGATTGGTTTCTATTTCACTAGGATGACCTAGACAACTCAGTCTCAATCCTGATTGAATTATGGACTCCTGTTCACGAGGAGTTGTCCTTTGATTTGTATGGGTGAGAGTGGCCAGCATGCCGACTCAATAAGCCAACCACTTTGGAGACAATACCGAGTGAGGAGCTGTGAACATAATCACACAAGATGAAATTCACTCCTTCCCGACTTTAGGGTAAGTAGAGGTGTGTTCCCTTAAGTGGTGTCTCCGGGACTTGAACAATGGGCCCAACCCTCTCTATGGCACGAGAGGGACTTCTGTTTGTTGGTTGGACCTCAAACAGGTTGTTCAATAGAGGAGCACTAGGAACTTAAGGACAAAGATGTAAACTAGGGGTAAAACGGTAATTTGACCCAACTGGGATACGAAGACACGTGAAGGACTGACTTGTAGTATTGGTCGATATCCGTGGACACAGAAATATTCTACAGTGAGAAGAGTACAGTTGAGGGTCTTTAGTGGAATGACCCACAATTAACGAATGTTGACTAACTTGGTTAATGAGTTTAAGCCGATTAGTCTCGTATCGTAGGAGCTTCTAATCTGTAGGTCCATTAGGTCCCACTGGTAGCTCGTAAAAAGACTTGGAGCAAAAGAATATAAATTGTAAATTGAAAGTGTTCAATTTATCCTGGGAATCATATAATGTATATTGATGCATTATAATATAAAGTTTATGAAACTTTATAATATAATTTTTGAATTAATTTCAAAAATTAATTATTGAGAGAAAATATTGGAAAGAGTTCAAATAAATTTAATATGAATTGGATTCATATTAATTTTAATAAAATCCCTAGGATTAAATATATGATATTTAATTGGGTAATTAATTAATTATGGAATTAATTATTTATTTATTAATGGAAAAAATACACTTTTGGTCCCTGAGGTTTTGGTTAAGTGACATTTTGGTCCCTGAGTTTTCAAACTCAACAAAAATACCCTCGAGGTTTGAGATAAGGAGCACTTTGGTCCCTGTCGTCAATTTTTCTGTTAACTTTTAACGGTTGTTGACGTGGCACTATTATTTTAATATAAAAAATTATTTATTTTATTTTTTTTAAATAAAAAATATTTAAAAAATAAAATATTAATATTTAATTATTTTTTTATTTTTTCTCCCTTTCCTTTCTCTCTCTTCTTCTTCTTCTTCTTCTCCATCTTCTCTACCTTCTCCTTCCTCCTTCTTCTTCTTCCTATGTCCGGCGACCGGCGGCCGGTGGCCACCGCTCGCCGCTGCCGCCGGCGACCTTTTTTTTTTTTTTTTTTTTTTTTCCTTTTCTCTTCTTTCCTCTTTTTCTCTTCTTTCTTTTTCTCTTTCTTTCTTCACTGATTTAAAAAAAAAATAAACAAAAAGAAAGGGGAGGTAGGAGGGACCTCCCTCCTCCGTTTCCGACGCGGGAGACGGAGGAGGGAGGTCTTCCTCCCTCCCTCCTCCCTCCCTCGTTCCCTCCCTTTTCTGTTTTTTTTTTTTTTAAATCCAGTGAAGCAAATGTAGGGAAAAAGAAAGAATAGAAAAAGAGGAAAGAAGAAAAAGAAAAAAAAAAATCGGCGGCGGCTGGCAGCTGGCAGCGGCGAGCGGTGGCCGCCGGCCGCCGGACATAGGAAGAAGAAGAGGAAGGAGAAGATGGAGAAGATGGAAAAGGAGAAGAAGATGATGAGAGAGAAAGGGAGAAAGAATAAAAAAATAAAAAAAATATTAATATTATATATTTTTTAAATATTTTTTATTTAAAAAAATAAAATAAATAATTTTTTATATTAAAATAATAGTGCCACGTCAGCAACCGTTAAAAGTTAACAGAAAAATTGACGGCAGGGACCAAAGTGCTCCTTATCTCAAACCTCGAGGGTATTTTTGTTGAGTTTGAAAACTCAGGGACCAAAGTGTCACTTAACCCAAACCTCAGGGACCAAAAGTGTATTTTTCCCTTTATTAATTAAAGACCTTTTCCTATTAGAAAAGAAAATATTTGAAAGAGTTCAAATAAATTTAATATGAATTGGATTCATATTAATTTTAATAAAATCCCTAAGATTAAATATGTGATATTTAATTGGGTAATTAATTAATTATGGAATTAATCAATTATTTATTAAAATTAGATATTGTTTAGATAATAGATTTGAAATTATTCCTAGATCTTTTCCTATTAGGAAAAGGTCTTGGTCTTTACCTATATATAGGACCCCTAGAGTGGGGTGAAAGACATCTCATTGTCTCTAATTCTCTCAGAAATCTCTCCCAAAAGACTCCCAAAAGTCTCCTGCTTCAAGAAGCCTTAGAGATATACCGGTGTAGTCGATTGGTGGTGTTCGCGCAAGAGGATTGCTGCATTTTCATTCTTATTGGCAAGAAAAGGTGAATTGATCAAGGTTTTCTACAAAAGTAAGTTTTCTATGAAATCCTTGATCACTAGGATCAATCTAGTTGATTTTTTAGCATGTTTATAGCCTATGTACAGCCCATTAAATATAGATTTACTGCTGTAATGTTTTGCAAATTGTATTGGTATTTCAATTAGAATCTAAGGCTCTGAGTAGGTTCGGTAATACTTTCCGTTGCGTGGGGCTTTTATCCCTTCACTGATTTCAACCATTGTCTTCCATTCAAGGGACTTATATGGAAGGCTTTATCTTTGGACTTGAGTATAAAGACCCAAATTTTTCTTGAATGATCATCTATAAATGTTGTGAAGTACCCTATACTCCATTCGATTCCATCTTATCTGGACCTCATAAATCAAGGTGGATGTAGCTAATGTTCTTTTATTTTATTTTTTATTCTCTTAAACTTCACCCACGTAGCTTTGCCAAGGACACTCACCTCACAAAAATCCAAGTCTTTAAGTTGTCATTTCTCCATGTAACTGATGTGGACTTTTCCTACCGCAAGCGCACGGGTCAAGTAATAATATAGTGAATAGTAAATTCGAATGTCGTCCTCTGGATTGGATTTTTAAGCAAATCAAGTATTGCGAATAATCTTGCCCAATTTTATTTAGGGATCAAATAGTGATGAATAGGTGATATGAAAACTAAATCAAAGCAAGTAAAAAGTATGGAAATTCAATTGGGAAAACTACTTAGGGAATTGATTTCGCCGATTTCGTTTAGGATCGATTTTAAAGAATAAGTTATTATGCACAATGAAATTATGAGTCAAAGACCCTTTAATCACAACTACCTCTCCCGAGTATAATTGATTCTCATGCAAATTAACCAACTTGATATCCCTATCTAAGTTATTAACAAGCAAGGCAATGAGATCTTTCAACCAATTCTAAAGTTAATCTAAAACCGTCATGAATTAGAAAGTAAACTTTATTCATGCAATCTTGAGCAAGTCTAGATCAAATCCCCTCTCCCGAGCTAGATTCGAAACTTAAATCATCCAACTAATGGCCAATTAATTGAAAGCATTAAATCAAGATTACAAACATAATAACATTGCACAACTTAAACCATAAATCAATCCATAAACTTAATCAACTACATCAATCCCTAAGCTACAAGTTTAGCTACTCATGAATGAAAATACAATCTCAACTAAACATATGAAAGCCATAAATCTAACTAAAGGAAGAAAAGGGAGAAGAAAACTCAATGTAGGCCGAGTCCCGACGTCCCCGTCACGATCCCCACGAACAATGGGTTGATTTCCAAGTCTCCCCCTTTGTTTCAGCCTCCAAAGTGCTCTGTTCTGCTCTGTTTACGGCTCCAAAAGGTCCCAAATCGAACTCCCCAAAAACCTAGCCGAAAATAAGCTTTTATTCTGATTTTTCGTCTTAGCGTCGAGACGCTGTCAAGACAGCGTCGCGAAGCTGCCTCTTATACGCGCGTTCTGAATAAGGAAAAACGGTAGCGTCGGGACGCTTCCTATCATAGCGTCTCGACGCTGTAAGCTTTACGCGCCTAATCTGATATGGAATGTGAGCGTCGAGACGCTCAAGAGCTAGCGTCTCGACGCTAGCCTGCTGTTGACCGAGATTTGACTTTTTTCCACTTTTACTCTTTTCATTCCTTTGCATCTTTTCACGCCCCGAGCACCCGATTAACTCTGATATTGCATTATAGCTCCAATCAACCATTTCCTACAAAATAACCAATAAAGCACAATAAAATGACCCAAACACCATAAAAGACTAGCTAAATTAAATAAGTAAAAGTAGCTAGCTATGCTCGCTATCAAATGCCCCCAAACTTAAGGTTTTGCTAGTCCTCGAGCAAACTCTAAATCAGACATACAATGGAAGAATGGATGCAACAATCATAACTCAATCCTCAAGGCTCAAAAGTCAATAACCAAACAAGCAAGAGATATGCACACAAGGACCAATGAGGGAGACAAATTAAAATTTTTCCAAAATTAACTTGCACAAGCGAGATCTAACTCAACAAGATCAGATTCTACTAGCTCGGGATTGGATTATTAAGCTCTCAGCTCATCTTCCCTCTACACTGGCACTAAGGCTTCACTAATGAGTTAATGCAACAATTTAGTTTGTTTATCTCCATACTTAGGTGCTTTTAATTAACAATCAAATTAAGCATGTATATGTGGCACTAGCTTTCACACACCCATTGCAGGGACCCTTAACCTGAGATTTCTCTGGTTGGCCTAACTGATCACAACAGGGGTAGCTCTTTTTGCCTAAACTTTATTAAACATTGCAAACTGTGCACAGGCCATGGCATAATATTTTTTTTTCAACAGTAACTACAAGAATGATTTTTTCTTTATGAGCATAAATAGCATATATTCTTTTCTTTCCTCCTAAGCAAGATCAAACATGCTAATTTGCAAAACATTAACTTTTTAGCTCTACCCTACACCTATCGAGGTGACAACAAGCATATGAACCTAATAATTCGCTCCTAAGCATTCAAATCCAAGTCAAGCCAAGACAGATACTCTACTCATGCAAGCCATCTCCTAGAAAAAATTTAAAAAGTCTCCCTTTTTGGGCACTTATGCTTACATCTCATCACAAGCTTGAAAATTGACAAGAAAGCCTATCCTAGGACATCATAATCATGCAAAAGTAGCATCCAGAAAACAACCATATGCATAATTCAAAGAAAGCTCAAAACTATAGCCCGAACTCAGATGCTCAAGGGCTCCACAAACATGCTAATCCACCCCCAAACTTAAAATATGCATTGTCCTCAATGTATAAAGAAAACAAAGCATAAACAAGCATGAGAACAATAAAAGAATGACAGGAGTGAATAATACTGGCCTGGAATGATGATGACTTCTTGCTTGAGAGCATGGAATCTTGAAAGCTTGAAAGCAAAGGAGAGAAAGAAAACAAGACCTACAAAACAAAAACAAACAATAAATCAAAAACAAAAAGAAAAACACACTAACTTACTTGGGTTGCCTCCCATAAGCGTTTGTTTAACGTCATTAGCTCGACGTGTTGCACGTGCTTCAAAGAGGTTTTTGTTCTGTGAATCCAACAGAGGTGCTCTTTCTTGCACCTTTCCTGTAGCCCATGAAGGGCACTTCATCTTTAGAGTCTTCAACTGCTTTAAAGATCTCTTTTTCATTCTTGACTCTAATAGTGAGCTCCCTGCGCTCAATATCTATAATCACTCGCCCAGTAGCGAGAAATGGTCGTCCTAATATGACAGGCATTGAAGGATTTTCTATCATGTCCATAACATACAAGTCAATAGGGAGGAAAAATCTACCTACTCTGATTAACACATTTTCTACAATACCAACTGGTCTTACCACAGATTGATCAGCCAATTGGAGCTTTACAGGAGTAGACTTAATCTCACCTATATCTAACTTTTTACACAACGATAGAGGAATGATATTAATGCTAGCACCTAAATCACATAATGCTCTGAAAGAATAAGTACCAAAACTACAAGGAACAGAAAAACTCCCTGGATCTGCTACTTTTTCAGGTACTTTCTGTTGTACTCTGGTGCTGCATGTGGAAGCAAGATAAACAGTGTCAACCTTTTTTTCTTTTCGCTTCTTTGCTAACCACTCCTTCATGAACCTGTTGTATTGGGGCATCTCTAATGCCTCTGCAAAAGGAATATTAATGTTCAGATTCATAAAAGCATTCATAAATTTATCAAACTGAACCTGATTATTCTTTTTCTTCTTTTTCTTTTTCTTTTCCTTGGGAACCATCAGTGTGGGAGAAGGAATAGGAGGCTCAAGGTTAGGCTGTTCAGCCTCATCAGATGATGTGTCCTCCTCAGCTTCCCCTGTAGGCGTTTCATAGTCCTCACATTCAGGTTCCTCGTCAGATTCCCTCTGGTGCACAGTGATTGCCTTACAATACTCCATCTGGGGTTTCTCTTGTTCAGCTGGGGCCTTACCTTTGTTCATGGTGCTTACAACATTCACCAACTGTCCCAGCTGAGTCTCAATGTTCTTTATGGCTGCACTGTGGCCATTCACCGTGGTGTTGATAGCAATGACTGTCTCCTCTAACTTGGTTGTCCTGTTACTAGACTCTGCAATGAAAGCTCCAACAAGATCTTCTAACTTTTTATTATCTTGAGTTTGAGGGGCAAAACCAGGAGGATTAAGAACATTCTTAGTATTAGCATAAGAGAAATTTTCATGGTTCCTATTGTTAGGGTGATAATGTGTAGGTGTAGAACTATTATTATATCCCCTAGAATTAAAATTTGATACATACTGAACCTGCTCGATGGTCTCCTCCTGAGGTCTAGATGCTAAAGCAGCAGCTGATTCAATTGACTGTGCACTCACTTTACCTGAAAATTTCATAAAAGCATTGGCAAGGGAAGTCATTTGGGCCTGGAGTGCACTTACTTTATCAACCTCAAACACTCCAGCAGCAATCTTTTTAGGTGTAGATCACTCAGATGGCCACTGATAGCTGTTGGTGGCCATATCCTCTAAAAGCGTGCGAGCGTTTTCCACGGTCTTGGACAACAGAGTCCCACCTGCAGCTGCATCAACAATCGTTTTTGTACTAGGAGTTAAACCATTATAAAACAACTGTACCTGAAGCCAATCGGGGTAACCATGCTGAGGACACTTCCTCAGTAGCTCCTTGAATCGCTCCCAAGCTTCGAACAGCTGCTCATCATATTGTTGTTGGAATGTCCCAATCTCGGTCCTCAGCTTGACCGTCTTTGCAGGAGGGAAAAATTTCTTTAAAAAGGCTTGGACCAAAGCATCCCAAGTGGTGATGCTCCCAGGAGTAATAGACTGCAACCAATCTCGTGCTTTATCCTGCAAAGAAAAGGGAAATAAACGTAAGCGAATAGCATCCTCAGACACTCCATTAATCTTTACCGTCCCACAAATATCCAAGAATGATTTAAGATGAGAATTTGGATCCTCGGTGGGCGATCCTCTATATGCACAATCTCGAGCCATCTGAATGAGGCCGGTCTTCAGCTCAAAGTTGTTGGCATTAATCGGTGCATAGACAATCCTCGACTGTTGCCCCTGAAACACAGGCTGAAAATAATCTCTAATAGGCCTAGGCTCCTCAGGTGGATTTTGATCTGCCATTTGAATAATTTCTCTATTTTCCCTTCGAAGCCTATGAATTGTTCTTTCTATCTCGGGATCAAATGGTGCTACTTCTCTACTATTACGCATGCAAAAATCAAAACTACCCTAAAAAGAAAAGAAAAACAATTATGGAAATAAATAAAGAAAAGGAAACAACTAATCTAAATATGGAAAATATAATCAAGAAAAAGGAAACAAACTAACCTAATATGGAATGCAAAAATAAATATGACAAAATGCAAAAAAGAAAACTAACCTAGAAAATCAAATATGGAAAGAAAAACAAATAAGGAAAAAAAATGCAATAAACTAAAAAGGTAGAAATACACCCTAAATTAAGATCAAGCAATTTTTTCACAATATCAATTTAGCTAAATGTGTCAATTCCCGGCAACGGCGCCAAAAACTTGATGTGGACTTTTCCTACCGCAAGCGCACGGGTCAAGTAATAATATAGTGAATAGTAAATTCGAATGTCGTCCTCTGGATTGGATTTTTAAGCAAATCAAGTATTGCGAATAATCTTGCCCAATTTTATTTAGGGATCAAATAGTGATGAATAGGTGATATGAAAACTAAATCAAAGCAAGTAAAAAGTATGGAAATTCAATTGGGAAAACTACTTAGGGAATTGATTTCGCCGATTTCGTTTAGGATCGATTTTAAAGAATAAGTTATTATGCACAATGAAATTATGAGTCAAAGACCCTTTAATCACAACTACCTCTCCCGAGTATAATTGATTCTCATGCAAATTAACCAACTTGATATCCCTATCTAAGTTATTAACAAGCAAGGCAATGAGATCTTTCAACCAATTCTAAAGTTAATCTAAAACCGTCATGAATTAGAAAGTAAACTTTATTCATGCAATCTTGAGCAAGTCTAGATCAAATCCCCTCTCCCGAGCTAGATTCGAAACTTAAATCATCCAACTAATGGCCAATTAATTGAAAGCATTAAATCAAGATTACAAACACAATAACATTGCACAACTTAAACCATAAATCAATCCATAAACTTAATCAACTACATCAATCCCGAAGCTACAAGTTTAGCTACTCATGAATGAAAATACAATCTCAACTAAACATATGAAAGCCATAAATCTAACTAAAGGAAGAAAAGGTAGAAGAAAACTCAATGTAGGCCGAGTCCCGATGTCCCCGTCACGATCCCCACGAACAATGGGTTGATTTCCAAGTCTCCCCCTTTGTTTCAGCCTCCAAAGTGCTCTGTTCTGCTCTGTTTACGGCTCCAAAAGGTCCCAAATCAAACTCCCCAAAAACCTAGCCGAATATAAGCTTTTATTCTGATTTTTCGTCTTAGCGTCGAGACGCTGCCTCTTATACGCGCGTTCTGAATAAGGAAAACGGTAGCGTCGGGACGCTTCCTATCATAGCGTCTCGACGCTGTAAGCTTTACGCGCCTAATCTGATATGGAATGTGAGTGTCGAGACGCTCAAGAGCTAGCGTCTCGACGCTAGCCTGCTGTTGACCGAGATTTGACTTTTTTCCACTTTTACTCTTTTCATTCCTTTGCATCTTTTCACGCCCCGAGCACCTGATTAACTCTGATATTGCATTATAGCTCCAATCAACCATTTCCTACAAAATAACCAATAAAGCACAATAAAATGGCCCAAACACCATAAAAGACTAGCTAAATTAAATAAGTAAAAGTAGCTAGCTATGCTCGCTATCAGTAACCCCTATTTACACAGCTTGAAATTATGGTCGTCCCTATTAGGAAGTATAGGTCCTTTCCTCTACTACCTCTCATAACAGCTAGAGATCCCTTCTTGATTTTCATAACCTCCATTCAACTTTGAAAACATAACCTTTCTGATCCAAATTAAGAACCTGTCCTCCTTCAGTCTCCTTGGATGTGTCAAACCAACTTCTTATTAGGGGTCGTATGAAAAGTTCACCCAAAGTAAAAAAAAACCCACTATTTTTCAGAGGTCTGAGTAGCTACTACCAAAACATCAGCACTGTCATATTCTTCTTCAGCCACAGCCACTTCAGCACTAGTTGCCTCTTTATACCTCTTTATGTATTTTCTTTCTGAACATTACTGTTTAAAGCACCCCTTCTTATGATGGTCAAAGAACAATTTAAGACCCTATTGTTATTTTGAGAACGGGACCTCCCTTTCCTCTTTTGCTTAAAATCTTTATTCTCTATTCTTCCTCTGACATTTAAACTCTCTTCATTCCCATTAGAGTTCTTTTCTATTTTAATTTCGAGGCCTCCTGTTTATAGAGCATCAATCACCTCCTCTACTGTAAGATATAGAAACTGAACAGAGATATAAAAATGTATTTGCTGTGTGTAGAAACAAAATAGAGAAGAGGGAAAAAGGAATTGCTTGATGAAGTTTTACTCTGCTGTTATATTTCATCAATACAGAATAAATCAATAAATAGACTTAGGGAAAAACAAATAAAGGTTCCCAACCATAGAGACACAGACACGTAGTCCTATTCTTATAACAAATTGTACAGAATACAAACAGAATACAAACAATGCAAACAACGGCGTATTGAGAGAAACCCAAGGGCTGACTAAACGACACCGTATATAGCATTCCTTACATCCCCCCTCAAACGAGAGGGTGATGGAAGAACTCCGGTTTGCTGCGTAAGGAATAAAATTGAGCCTCATAAATGGGCTTTGTAAGCGTGTCAGCAAGTGTTGGGTTCCTAGAGTGAGTAAAAATATGGTATAAAAGACTCTAGAACTCTGTGCAAGTATACACAGTCCGCAGCAAGTAATAAGTATTATCAATCCAAGGCCTGAATTAGCTTCCACTTTATCTATTTTGTATAACTCTTTAATGGTTTCAAAGTTGGTAAAAATGATTGGTTTTTATAGCAATAATGCTGAAGCAAAACAAATGACAGAACAAAGAATAAACAAATAGGCATACAAATTAGAAACAGGCGCTGGTCAGGATTCAATAATTGTTTTAAAAGATGCTCTAGCAATATTATTGATCATGCAAACTCTCGCAGTATTATTAGCGGAATCCTCCCGGAACTCTGGATTTTTTGGAATGTGTTTCAACCCCAATGAAGTACGATCGGTCAAGCACTAGGCAACTGGCTATCCCTAGCTCAGTCACTGGCGTTCACCAATACACAATGATCTTAGTGTGGTTAACCGCCACACACTCTCTAAATCATCCCTGAAACTAGAGAGAGGTATTCATACCGACTGGCCAGGCGGGCATAAAATAGAAACAAGCACAACAATTAACCAAGATGCAATAATCAGCATATATTATTAGAGTTAAGCACGACAATCACATTGTTCCTAACCAACGCCTAAGCTACTTAGTTCATAATATGCATGGAGACACAAATTACAATCTGAGTGAGCATATCCATAATTACAAGATAATAAAAGGAAATATTAATCTTCTTGATCAGCTTGCAATGATGGTCTTCTAGGTGGTCTCCAATCTCTATTTACTATTCGGCTCCCAAAGATGGAAGAAACTTTCCAAGAATGGAATGTTTTCTCCCAAAAGTGGAATGATTTTGACTTGGTCGGCTACTTCCTTTTATAGAAGGATAGGAGGCTTGAATTAGGTCAACCTGGACACTTGTAGGGCTCTCCTTGCTCCTTTATCCCGAACATAACTCAACAGAAGTCAGTTCATGAAGTTGGCTAACGAGCTGTGATGTGGCAGTTCTGCTCCCAGTTTTGCTGCAGCACAGAATTTGCTCCCTCAAGTCACCCAGCAACAGATTCTGCACAAAATGTTTTCCAAAGCTTCCATTCTTCGAAATGGGCTAAAACATGTAATATCTATCTAAAACCAACCCTATTAAGCACAAAAGACACACAAATCAATATAGAAATGAGGCTTAAATAACTACCTTTTGGGCAGTTATCACACCCCCAAACTTGAACTATTGCGCGACCCGAGCAATGCTAACCAACCTTCCCTTAAGAATTTAAAACGCTAGACAAAGAATAGCTTAATCAAACCAGACAGCCCAATACTACCTTAGACCTTTACATGAGCACTCTGCAAAATCGAGCTCTGCTGCAGCAAAATGATTCCCCCGGCATGGACAAATAATCACCACTTTTCACTAAATTCTAAGAACTTACCACAGCCTAGCTCTATTATCAGACACATTAGAACACATATTTTCAAGGGGTTTATATTCTTGTTTTTCAGACATAAAGCAACCCTACAGTCATAAGCTTTTAAGCATGGGATGACCCACTTTATGGTGCAGTATACCCTTGCCTCAAACTCATCACCAACTAGGCTCAATACTCTTTATAAAGCTAAAAAATCCTTAGTCATTCCATCTCTTGCCCCTCAGAATAGCAACATTTTATGATGAAGCTCACCTAAGTTCTGGGAGACAGGAAAACAGCTGGATCAACATTCATCCTCCAAAACTTTTGCTCCATGAATTTTCTTAGCAAAATTTTCACTAATCACTTTTTCAGCAAATATTCATTTTTCACATTTTTCATATTTCCTAGGTCATCTTTTGACGTGAAGACAAATTGTGGGTATCACAAATGTCCTCGGTTACTCAACAACCTAACAAATTTTTAAATGAAGGAGAGGAATGCTCGAGCAAAACAATTGGAGTAGCAAAAAGTCCCACAAACTTGAATTATTCATTGTCCCCAATGAATCATTAATTTTGCAATTATACCCCCAAACTTAAATTTTCTCTCTGAATTTTAAACTAAGCGTGGGACTATAAACTAAGCTTAAGGTGGATCATAAAAGTCAACACTACCTCCAAAATCTTCTTTGCCGCAGCAACCTCCAGGCTAGAACAAATGCTCAAGCAAAAGGTTTCTGGAGATCAGAATACCTTGATCTAATTAAGCATAATCAGCCCAAGCTTCAAAAATTCAGAAGAAATTAGTTAAGTTAGAGTTACTCAATGCTCATAGAGCAGAAACATCTTTGAAAATTTCATTAAAAACATTCAGAAATTACAAAAAACAGAGATATATTTGATTAGCAGCAGAAAAATTAAAAAGAAACAGAAAAAACAAGCAAAGATAGAAGAAGATGCGATCAGAAATGCTTGAGCAACAAAAATATTTCAACAAAAAGACTGCGCGCTCAAATTCTCTTCCTTCAGTCTTCCTGACCAGGCTCTTCTTCTTCATCTCCCTCTTTTTCAACAGGCGGCGGCGGAATCCAGGGATTCAGTAGGTCCTCAGGGAATGCAGGAAAGGCTGGATATGGTTTTGAAAAATTCTCTTGCAACGCCCTCTTTAAAATGGCATCACGATTCTTAACATAGGTCCGGAAGGTTAAGGCTTGCCTTTCAGCAAACTCTTGCATGCTGGCCGAAAGTGCCAGTTGTTCTAGAATCGTGTTTATGCCGAAGGCAAGCCCGCCTTGACGTACCTTTTGCATGCGCTGGAGCCTCGTCAAGTTAGGCGTTTCAATGATCCCCTTGTCAAGTAGAATCATATCCTCTGGAACCGTGGGCACTCCTGCCCTACTGCATAACATCGTGATCGTGTTTGGGAAAAAAAGCTTCCCCACCTTTTTGCGCCAGCAACTCAAAATTTCATTTGAAATAATTTTTCCAACATCAATACTCAGGGATCAAAGAAAAGCGAATATCAGAATCACTCGGTCGCAAGACACTGTTGAATCATGCCTAGTCGACAGCAAACGCAGCTTGATGAAGCCTAACCAAGTATTGGCTTCACTTTTTAGATAGGCAGCTTGAAACGTGCGTTTCTCCGTCTTAGATAGCCTCCACTGAGCCCCATCAATTCCAACCTCTCGGACCGCCGTATTCAACTGATCACTGGACGGTGCCACAACCATTTCATTAAAAGCCGCACGTGGAAAGTCTTGAAGGTTGAATAATGAGTTGATAGCCCCTGGGCTCCAGTCAACAGATATTCCTCGTACTATGACCTGATATTCCTCTGCATTATCGATATTCGCATAGAACTCTCGAACGATATTTGAATTTACTGGGTTCGGTTTCGCGCAGAACTGACTCCACCCCAGATTCGCAATTCCTGCTCCTAAAAAGTAGGGGAGATCATCACCAAACCCTCTTTCGAATAAAAAATCCCTTCGTAGCATCTCCTGGTATTTTGCTCGAGCAAGGTCGTTGTAAAATGCTCCCGCAAACATCTTGCTCTTTCAATCATCAATCAACCTTAGGGAAGAATATTTCGATTGAAACTCCTCACCCCAATAATGTTTCACACGCTGTCCATTCACCTTGAACACTTCCATCTTTTTCATCCTACAAAGTAATTGCTCCATGGGGGAAAACCTCAATCACAACAAACGGTCCTGACCATTTAGATTTTAGCTTCCCAGGAAACAATTTTAATCTAGAATTATAAAGCAAGACTTTCTGACCCTTGACAAACTCTTTAGATTTAATTTTCTTGTCATGCCACAGCTTCGTCTTTTCTTTATACATTAAGCTGCAACATTCTTATTGCTCCTGCATGGCTCAGATCAAAATTTAACTTTTTCAAAGCCCAAAACGTTTTATGCTCTAGCTCCAATGGTAAATGGCAAGCTTTCCCATATACTAACCTATAGGGAGACATACCTAGAGAAGTCTTATAGGCTGTCCTATAAGCCCAAAGAGCCTCATCCAAGCTCAAAGACCAATCCTTCCTAGATGGATGGACTACTTTTTCTAGAATCGATTTTATTTCCCTATTACTAATTTTAGCTTGACCATTTGCTTGTGGGTGATAAGGGGTGGCTATCCTATGCTTAATCTCATACTTAGCTAAAAGCTTAGTTAAGATATTATTAACAAAATGTGTACCCTCATCACTCACTAGAGCTCTAGGTGTCCCAAACCGCGCAAAGATGTGCGATTGAAGAAACCTTGCAACTGTCTTGGCATCACTCTGATGGCATGCGATGGCCTCCACCCACTTGGACACATAATCAACTGCCAATAAGATAAAAATATTGCCATTAGAAGGGGGAAATGACCCAATAAAATCAATACCCCATACATTGAATAATTCAACTTCTAAAATGTAAGTAAGAGGCATTTCATCTCTAGGCCCCAAGTTTCCTCTCCTTTGGCAAGCATCACATTGCTTGTAAAACCAATGGGCATCCTTAAATAAGGTAGGCCAGAAGAATCCACAGTGCAAAATCCTCATCGCTGTCCTCTGACCACTGAAATGACCTCCATACGGCAAAGAGTGACATTGGTCCAGGATTTCCTTTGCTTCATCACCTGAAACACACCTACAAATAATATCGTCAGAGCATTGCTTATACATAAATGGATCATCCCAATAGAAAAATTTTGCATCATGCTTAAACTTTTTCTTCTGCCTCCAGTCCATGTCAATAGGAGCGACTCCCTTTACCAAAAAGTTAGCGATATCAGCATACCAAGGGACATCCCTGACTACCTTTACCTCAACAGCAAAAAGTTGTTCATCTGGAAAAGAATCTGAAATGGCAGATTGCTCTAGCAAAAATGATGATGGATCAAGACGAGACAAGTGATCTGCAACGACATTCTCTATCCCTTCTTATCCTTTATTTCCAAGTCGAACTCCTGCAATAATAAAATCCAACGTATTAGTCTAGGCTTTGCATCTTTCTTAGACATTAAATACCTTATTGCTGCATGATCCGTGAATACTGTGACTTTGGATCCAACCAAATATGGCCAGAATTTCTCAAAAGCGAACACAACAGCTAACAACTCCTTTTCAGTAGTTATGTAGTTGACTTGTGCCTCATTCAAAACCTTGCTTGCATAATATATAGGATGGATAAATTTGCCCTGTTTTTGCCCTAGCATAGCACCTACTACAGCATCACTCGCATCACACATTACCTCAAATGGTAAATTCCAATTAGGTGCACAAAGAATGGGTGCTGAGATTAAAGCAGCCTTAAAGTCTCAAAAGCCTTCCTAAAATCTGCATTAAAGTCAAAAACATGATCAGTACACAATAAGTTACAAAGAGGTTTACTGATTTTGGAAAAATCCTTTATGAACCTTCTATAAAATCCAGCATGTCCTAAAAAACTCCGAATTCCCTTCACTGAATTCGGTGGTTCTAGTCTCTCAATCACCTCTATTTTTGCTCTATCAACTTCTAGACCATTCTTAGAAATCCTATGACCTAACACTATGCCCTCCTTCACCATGAAGTGGCATTTCTCCCAATTAAGAACTAGATGGGTATCCTCACATCTCTTTAACACCTTACCTAAATTATCTAAACAACTCTAAAAAGACCCTCCAAACACTGAAAAATCGTCCATAAATACCTCAACAGTGGACTCAATCATATTGGAAAAAAATTCCAACATACACCGCTGAAATGTTGTTGGAGCATTGCAAAGGCCAAAAGGCATTTGCCTGAAAGCGAATGTCCCGTAAGGGCAGGTGAAAGTGGTTTTTTCCTGATCCTCAGGAGTAATAGTAATCTGGTTATACCCAGAATAACCATCTAAGAAACAGTAGTAGGCTGATCAGTCAATCTATCCAACATCTGGTCAATAAATGGTAGAGGGAAATGGCCCTTACGGGTAGTTTATTAAGCCTCCTGTAGTCCATACAAACCCTCCAGCCAGTTATTGTCCTAGTTGGGATCAACTCATTGTTTTTATTGCTCACCACAGTGACACCTCCTTTCTTAGGAAGACATTAGACAGGGCTCACCCAATTGCTATCTGCAATTGGATAAATGATCCCAGCATCCAACCATTTAATCACCTCCTTTTTAACCACCTCTTTCATTGCAGGATTAAGCCTTCTTTGTTGCTCAATACTCCTAAAGGATCCCTCCTCAAGAGTGATTTTATGCATACAAAAAGATGGGCTAATTCCCTGAATGTCAGCCAATGTCCAACCTATTGCCTTGCGGTATTGCTGCAACAACTTTATTAAGGCCTCTTCATGCTCTGGCATTAAGTCTGATTCAACAATAATGGGCAACGTCTCACCTTCCCCAAGATACACATATTTTAGATGATCCGGCAAGGGCTTCAAATCTAAAGTACGTGCCTCAATTAGGGATGGCTTAATAGGAGGAGCCTTCCTTTGATATAAATCTAAAGACTCAAAAATATCCTCACACCTAAACAATTCTTTTTCATTTTTTATTTCTAACAACACACTTGCAAATTCTCTACACTAACCTCTCCATGCTCTTCTGAATGCTTACTAGCCGAATCCTGTATTGCTATCTCAACAACTGTGCTCTCCAGAATCCTAATGAAAGAGCAATCTTCCATTTCGTCTGGATATTTCATGGCTTTAAACACATTAAATTTCACTTCCTCATTACAAACTCTCATTGTTAATTCCACTTTTTGAACATCTATTAACGCCCTACCAGTAGCCAAAAATGAACGACCTAGAATAATTGGGACATCTTTATCAGCCTCATAGTCTAAAATAATAAAATCAACAGGAAATATGAATTTATCCACTTTCACTAAGACATCCTCAATTTTACCCTCTGGATATGTGATAGACCTATCAGCTAATTGGAGTGTGACTGTGGTAGGCCTAGCTTCACCAATACCTAGCTTCCGATAGACCGAAAGAGGCATAAGGTTAATGCTTGCGCCTAAATCACTGAGTGCTCTACCTAATTCTTTTCCACCTATAGACTCAGGTATAGTAAATGATCCTGAATCCTTAGCCTTGGGTGGTAGCACATTCTTAAGAATAGCACTACATTCCTCAGTAAGGGATACAGTTTCGAACTCACCTAACCTCTTTTTTTGGTTAAAATATCCTTAAGAAATTTAGCATAATTAGGCATTTGCTCAATAGCTTCTACTAAAGGGATATTTATATACAACTGCTTAAGAATCTCTAAAAACTTTTTAAATTGACCATCCTGATTCTTAGGCTTTTGCCTTTGTGGAAAAGGTAGAGGTGGTACATAAGGTGGGGGCGACACATAAGGTGGTTCCTGAAAGGGTTGAAATCCCTTTAGGCAGCGGAAGCAAACAAGACCGTTCTCGAATTAAATTTTAATTAATGAAAAACCTCTACGTTGGCAAATCAAATATAGAAACAATTTCTAAATTAAATCTAAGATTAAGCATGCTGAAAAATAAAATCTAAAACTATTTTAGATCTAAGAAGAACTTACATGATTTAGGAGGCAATCACAACACAATGCTCCAATTTCGTTCTTGGGACTTCCAACGGACACCACCACTCGAATCACCCGCTATATCTCTTGGATCTCTGAGATTGGCTTGTGGGAACCCAAAATTCGGTCTTGGAAGGGGATTTTTCAGCAATATGCTTGCTGTGGTTTTTTTAGAGTAAAACTAGAGAGAAAAATCTCTCTGCTTTCTTGCGTGAATGAGAGGTTAGTTGGTTACCCCTCTCCACTTCACGATAAGTGGGGAGGGAGTTAAAACCCTACAAGATCTCAACCATTGGATCTAAGCCAAATGATCTGGACCCTTTAATTATTATCAAATAATAATTAATAAATTAAATAATTAATAATTATTAAATAATAATTAATTATCTAATTAATTATAATTAATTTAATTTAACCAACTTTAATTAAATCAATTATAACATATAGTTTTAATTCAATTAAATCATATTCAATTAAATTAAATAAGTCATTCAATTAATTTAAATTAATTGATCCCACATTAATTAAATATCAAATATCTAATTAATTTTATAATTGAATCATATTCAATTTTATCTCTCTCATTTAACCTATAGTTCTAATGTGCATCATAATGTACATTAATATAAACTATAATATTAATTTGATTAAATCACATTTAACCAAATTAAAATTAATTAATTCATGAATTAATCAAATATCACATATTTAATTAAATTCATAATTCTCTCATTAATTAATTTTGAATCATATCCAAAATTAATTTTATTATAAAGTTTAATTCAATAATTAAAATTATGGTATAATGTATCTCCATACATTACATTAATTGTATCAAAATACAATTAACTTAAATTCCCTTTAATATCAAGACTATATTATCTCAGAACCCGTTATGAGCTAGCAGGTGGACCTAATGGACCTACAGATCAGAAGCTCCAACGATACGAGATTGATCAGCTAAACTCATTAACCGAGTCAATCAACATTCGTTAATAGTGAGTCACTCCACTAAAGACCCACAGCTGCACTCTTCTCACTGTAGAATATTTCTGTGTCCACGGATATCGACCAATGCAGTAAGTCAATCCTTCACGTGTGTTCGTAACACCAGCTGGGTCAAATTACCGTTTTACCCCTAGGTTACCTCTAAATCCTTAAGTACCACTGATCCCTCTAATGAACAACCTGTTTAGGGTCCAACCACTAAACAGAAATTCCTCTCAGGCACGGAGAGGACAGCGTGCTTTTGTTCAAGCCCCAGAATCAGCCCTTGAGGGAACACACATCTACTTGCCCCAATAGGGGAATGAGTGAATTCCATCTTGTATTGTCATGTCCCCAGCCCCCCACTCGGTTTTGTCCCCAAGAAGGTAAGCTTATTGAGTCGGCGTGCTGGCCACTCTCACCCGTACTAATCAAAGGACAATCCCTCATGAGAAGGAGTTCATGACACACTCAGGATTAAGATCGAGTTACCTAGGTCATCCTATTGAAACAGTAACCTAACAAGTTAACGGTGTTACATCTAGTGGTTTACTATTTCGTGGTCCGGTCTTATGCAAACTCATTGCATAGGATACCCCAGCTCGCATGTCTCCTACATGGACGCCTTGGATCAATAAGTCTGTATCGAATACAAAGCGGTCCGTATCACATAGTGTTACCAGGATAAGGTACCTAGCCTTATCCCTGTACTATAGACCTTTTAGGTTGTTACTTGAACACTGATCTCTGTATGTCCCCACATACTAGTCCAAGTCTCATGTAAACAACCTTGGATCTTAGTTTATTGGATTTGGGTCATATTGTGCAATTCTAGACTTAATATGACAATAACACTTTATTGCATAAACCTCAATAACACTTTATTATTACAAGTGTATAATTCGTTAATCATTCACTATCTACGAGTTTTAGGACATAAAACCCAACAGTTCCACATCTGGAACAGAACTAGATGCTCTAGCATCTTTATTGCTGCCTCCAGCACCCTGACCAGACTCCAACTCTTTCTCAACAACAACATTTTTATCACCATTTCTTTTTATATCCTGGGTTTTTCTAGGCTCCTCTAGTGGCTTACCACTCCTAAGCGTTACCGCCTTTACCTGTTCCTTACCTTCCCTTCTAGGGTGTTCAGTATCCGAGGGAAGTTTCCCTTGAGGCCTTGCCTTCAGCTCATTAGCTAGCTGACCCACTTGCAATTCAAGGGCTCTCATTGAAGCTTGATTACTTTGAATTGCAGCATATGTACGAGCCATAAATTCTTTCATCATTGCCTCAAGAGAACTCCCCGAGTTTTGTTGGGGCAAAATTTGCTTATTTTGCTGGGGCAATACCTGCGCTTTAGCAAATCCCGGCTGGTTCACCTTTTGTTGTGTCTGCACATTACTTCCTTGTCCTCCCCATGAGAAATTGGGGTGGTTGCTCCAACCTGGATTATAAAAGTTAGAATAAGGGTTATTCCTCTGATTACCTACAAAAAACACAGAAGCTGGATTGTTGGGGCAAAACTCGTAGTTGTGATTTTCACCACAATAGACACATGCTTCCTCTACAACTTGGTTCACCATCACAGTAGGCTCTATAGTTGGTGGCTGCTGATGACTAATCACTGTCACATTCTTAAGAGCATTAGCAATCATTGCAAGATCAGCCCTAATGGTGGACACACCATCAACCTCTAACACACTCTTAACCTTTTTAATTGTGCCTCTAACTTCTGACCACTGACAACTATTAGTAGATATTCTTTCTAAAATTTCATAGGGTTCATTAAAAGTTTTTGCCAAAAGGGCCCCTCTAGCCGAAGCATATACCATACCCTGGGTTACTCCGTTCAATCCATTGTAAAATGTTTCCATTTGAATACAATGAGGTAAACCATGGTGGGGACAATTTCGCAAAAGCTCCTTAAACTTTTCCCAAGCCTCACTAAAAGTTTCATCTTCAAGTTGCCTAAACCCTACTATTTCACTCCTTAACTTAGCATTTCTATTAGGTGGGAAATATTTACTCAAAAAATTTTCAGCTAACTCATCCCATGTCCTAATTGATCCTGGAGAAAAAGAATTTAGCAATGCATTTGCTCCATCCCTAAGAGAATACGGGAACAAAGTTAATCTAAGAGCATCTCTAGGCACTCCTTGAATTACAAAAGAATCACTAACTCCTAGAAAAGACTTAAGATGTAAATGAAGATCTTCAGATGATAAACCATGGAATTGCCCCACGGTTTGCAACATCTGAAACATTACCGGTTTCATTTCAAAATTTGCCGCTTGGATTTGAGGACGTGCAATCCCTGGATTCAACTCATCAAACATTGGGACAGCATACGCTCGAATGGCTCTGGTTCTATCACTCGCTACCAAGATAGGATTCTCAGCCTGATTATTTTGCTGCTCATTTTGCTCCAGCAGCGGATTTTGCAACAACAAGCGATTCTGGGGGTTCGCTGGATCTTCAGGAACCTGCGGAAGGCGCGACACGTTCTCCATCTGGTTTCTGCGCTTCTCTCTCCTTCTGATCCTGAATGTCCTCTCGATTTTTGGATCAAGCTCGAACCTTACCCCAGGCGGATCGCTCATGCACCAAACTCATGCCTGCAAAAACAAAAGAAACAATCAAAAAGTCCTCGCACCAAACCACTAAAACACATAAACAAAACAAATCAGATAAAAACTTATTCAAGTCCCCGGCAACGGCGCCAAAAACTTGTTGGGTTCCTAGAGTGAGTAAAAATATGGTATAAAAGACTCTAGAACTCTGTGCAAGTATACACAGTCCGCAACAAGAAATAAGTATTATCAATCCAAGGCCTGAATTAGCTTCCACTTTATCTATTTTGTATAACTCTTTAATGGTTTCAAAGTTGGTAAAAATGATTTTTTTTTTATAACAATAATGCTGAAGCAAAATAAATGACAGAACAAAGAATAAACAAATAGGCAGACATATTAGAAATAGGCGCTGGTCAGGATTCAGTAATTGTTTTAAAAGATGCTCTAGCAATATTATTGATCGTGCAAACTCTCGCAGTATTATTAGCGGATTCCTCCCAAAACTCCGGATCTTTTTGAATTTGTTTCAACCCCAATGAAGTACGACCGATCAAGCACTAGGCAACTGGCTATCCCTAGCTCAGTCACTGGCGTTCACCAATACACAATGATCGTAGTGTGGTTAACCGCCACACATTCTCTAAATCATCCCTGAAACTAGAGAGAGGTATTCATACCGACTGGCCAGGCGGGCATAAAATAGAAACAAGCACAACAATTAACCAAGATGCAATAATCAACATATATAATTAGAGTTAAGCACGACAATCACATTGTTCCTAACCAACGCCTAAGCTACTTAGTTCATAATATGCATGGAGACACATATTACAATTTGAGTGAGCATATCCATAATTACAAGATAATAAAAGGAAATATTAATCTCCTTGATCAACTTGCAATGATGGTCATCTAGGTGGTCTCCAATCTTTCTTTACTAGTCGGCTCCCAAAGATGGAAGGAACTTTCCAAGAATGGAATGTTTTCTCCCAAAAGTGGAATGATTTTGACTTGGGCGGCTACTTCCTTTTATAGAAGGATGGGAGACTTGAATTAGGTCAACTTGGACACGTGTAGGGCTCTCCTTGCTCCTTTATCCCGAAAATAACTCAACAGAAGTCGGTTCATGAAGTTGGCTAACGAGCTGTGATGTGGCAGTTCTGCTCCCAGTTTTGCTGCAGCACAGAATTTGCTCCCTCAAGTCACCCAACAACAGATTCTGCACAAAATGTTTTCCAAAGATTCCATTCTTCCAAATGGGTTAAAACATGTAATATCTATCTAAAACCAACCCTATTAAGCACAAAAGACACAAAAATCAATATAGAAATGAGGCCTAAATAACTACCTTTTGGGCAGTTATCAGCAAGCTGTTCCGAAGACGGTACATACCGAACATCAATGGATTTGTCTAAGACCTTATCTCGAACAATATGAACATCCAACTCTACATGTTTGCTACAAGAGTGAAACACTGGATTCTGAGCAAGAGATATGACACTAATATTGTCACACCATATGATAGGTGTGGAGGAGGAACATAGATGAATCTCTCGAAGAAAAGCTTGTACCCAAGTTACTTCAACAACGGTTTGAGCAAGGAAACGATATTCCGACTCTGTACTTGATCTAGCAACCACAGTTTGCTTCTTTGAAGCCCAAGAAACAAGAGAGGAGCCAAGGAACAGACAATGAGCAGCAATAGACCGTCGATCATCAATATTACAGGCCCAATCTACTTCAAAATAAGCAACAAGAGATAAGGAGAAAGAGTCACCTTTGGGCAAGAAAAGACCATACTCCATTGTCCCTTTAAGATAACGCAAAACACGTTTTCCGGCTTGCTAATGAACTATAGTTGGTTGCTGAAGATATTGACTCAATTTGTTGACAATATTCGATATGTCTGGACGAGTGTGAGTTAAATATTGAAGTGCTCTCAAAATACTGCGATAGAGAGAGTTGGATTCCCCATAGGTTCTCCTTCAAAAGCAGAAAATGTCTTACCCGTTACAGCTGGAGTATCACACGGCTTAAGATGAAAAAGGTCAGCTCGATTTAGAAGATCAGCAATGTATTTAGTCTGAAGCAAGTACATACTCGAAGAGTTCCTAAATACTTCCACGCCAAGATAATAACTCAAAGCACCCATGTCTTTAAGAGCAAAAGCAGTGTGTAACTGAAGAACAAATTTGTCAATAAATGAGGAACAATTACCAGTCACCAAGATGTCATCCACATAGATCAAGACCAAAATGATCATTCGGTCATTAGCAATAAAAATACAAAATTTTCAGCATGTGAACAATTGAATCCCCAACCCAACGAAGTTGCTTGCAAGCGATCAAACCACGCCCTCGGTGCCTGTTTCAAGCCATACCAAGCACAATCTAATTTGCAAACAAAGTCAGGACGTGCAACATCAATATAACCATCCGGTTGTTTCATATAAACAACCTCATATAACTTACCATTGAGAAATGCATTATTCACATCTAATTGCCTGATAGGCCAATCTCTTGTAACCGCAATAGCAAGAATAATTTGTATTTTAGGAGCTTTGACCACTGGGCTGAAAGTTTCGTGAAAGTCGACACTAGGAATCTGATTAAACCCTTTTGCAACTAGACAAGCTTTACAACGATCAAAGGAACCATCAGAGTTGGTCTTAATCTTAAATACCCATTTACTACCAATTAAGTTGATGTTTGTGAAGGGGATGAAAGCCCCTACGCTGCGGAAGCGCATCGAATGGACCTTATGCCATATATTAATTAACATTAAAATACCGTTACGAAAAGGTAAAACAAACTTTAAACATGCTTTAAACTTGCTGGAAATTTCTATAAACATGCTGGAAAATTAAATCTAAATTTATTTTCATGCTTTTCTAAAGAAACGGGAAAGAACCGTTACAAACCTTCATTGTAGACTTGATCGTTCTTCGCCAACGGCGCTCTAACGAACGAAAACGTAACAATTCCTTCTTGATTTCTTCGCTCAAAATTTCTTCTTCAAAGACACAATAACCACAAAGGTTACACCGGTATGTCTCTAAGTCTAGGAGGCAAAAGACTTGTGGGAGTCTTTCTCTAAGAGGGAGGCTAAAGAGAATTCTAGGGTCTTGTCCTGTGAGTCTAAGAGCAAAAAGGCTACTAAACCATTTAGGTCTAGTGTTCTATTTATAGAAGAGTGACCATGAATAAAATATTCAATTAAATTAATATTTTCCAAAATTGATTCAATCATATTCCTTATTTAATCAATCCAAGATCAATCAATTCCATAATTGATTCATCTTTTCCACAAATGACTAATTACTTCCATAAGTGATTAGATCATTTCCATAAATGATTAACTACTTCCTTAAGTGATTAATTATTTTCATAATTGATTAATTCTCGATTGATTAATTCTTAATTAATTAACCACCAATTAAATATCACATATTTAATTTTCAGCCTTGAATTTAATTAATTTGCCCAAATAGATTTTAGGCCTTAAAATTAATTAATTCATATTTTAACTCTTTCAAACTTCCATAAATTTAATGTGACTCAAATTTATATTAATATTTGAATTTCTTCAAATATTAATTTCTCTCATAATAATATATCAATATATATTATATTGTTTTCCTCAGTAAATTGAATACTTTCAATTTACATTTATTACTTAGTTGCCTCAAATTACTTTATGAGCTACCAGTGGGACCTAATGGACCTGCAGGTCAGAAGCTCCGGTGATGTGAGATTAATTGGTCAAACTCATTAACCAAATTAATCAATATTCATTAATTGTGTGTACATTCCACTATAGACTCACAGTTGCACCCATCTCACTGCAGACATATTTTCTGTGCACGAATATAGACCAATATCGACTAGTTAGTCCTTCACGAGTGTTCGTAACACCAGCTGGGTCAAATTATCGTTTTACCCCTGGGTTACTTCTATTTCCTTAGGTACTAGTTCTCCTCTAATGAACAACCTGTTTGTGGTGCAACCATCAAACAGAAAACCCTCTCGTTCCATTGAGAGGGTAGGGCCCTTTGTTCAAGACTCGAAGTCACCACTTAAGGAAACACTTATCTACTTTCCTAAAGTTGGGAAAGAGTGAATTCCATCTTGTACGATTGTGCTCCCAACTCCCCACTCGGTCTTGTTCCCAAAATGGTAGACACTACAAGAATTTTGAGATTCGCCGACGCAACAAAACGTCGGTGAATCCTCGTCGGCGTTCAAAAAGCCGACGAAAATGGCGGTTCGTGGGCGAAAAATGGATATTATAGACGACGCAAACGTTTGCGTCGGCTAAAGCTATAATCACCGACGCAACATACGTCGGTTATAATGCGTTTCATTTCTCAGATTTTTGTGTTTTTCCCACACAAGTTGCGTCGGTGAAACCCATCAATTGCGTCGGCTATAATACGATTCCATTACATAGATTTCGAGATAAGCCCACGAAAGTTGCGTCGACTAATGTTCGTTATGGGCCAATTTTTGGTCCATATTCTCTATATCTGTAGAAGGTTTTTTTTTTTTTTTTTTGTTTTAACATGAACCTGATAATTCATATGCTAGGTGGATCAAGTTTCAATTTTCAATTAAACTAAATAAAATAGAAGTTTTTGTACATTCAAAATGAAATTTTTATACAAAATATTTGTCAAGTACGATCATTACAACGAAATCCTTTATACATAATTGAAACATAAAATAAAAAAGAAGACTTCGATATCTGTATTCAGTTGATCAACCAAAATAATGTCTTCAAGATTCCGATGAATCTCCCAAAATATGCCTTCAAGATTCCAATGAATCTCCCAAAATATGCCTTCAATAATACATCAAAACGAACCTACAATAAAAAAAGTATAGATGGATTAACGATTAACACAACAAAATTTCTGCATTGGGAATGCACATCCATTTGAAATTGAAACCACAAATTAACACCAAGCACTTAAACAAAGATGTGGAGCACATACTATATCAGTTACGTTCTAGTAAGCATAAACAAGATGAAATACTTATATTGAAAATGAAATTATAAATGAAAGCATTATTCATTTCCCCATTCAGAGATAGGTTTGTTTACTAAAGAACTCAAGCAATAACTGCAGTTCATAAACTAAAAGCATAAACAATCCATTAAACTAGAAAAAAAAAAGAGCCAAAGCGTCTATAACCCACCAAATAGGACAAACACATAAAACCTAACTTGAAATGTGATCTGTGATGCCAAAACCTATCTTGAAATGAGTTGAAAATGTAGAAAAGGTAACTACAAGTGTAAAAAAAAACATGCCTAAGTCCTCTATGGAGGTCAAGATTAGTTTGGAAGGATCTCTAAGCGAAACTAGATCTCTAAGCGAAACTAAGCATCTATAACCTACCCCCAACCCTTCAACATGCTCAAAACGTGCAAATGTGTTATGTGATGCCAAATCCTAACTTGAATGGAGTTGAAAACATAGAAAGTTAACTACAAGGGTCAAAAAACGTGTCTAAGTCCTCTATGGAGGTCAAGATGAGTTTGGAAGAATCTCTAAGCGAAACTAAGCATCTATAACCCACCCCCAACCCTTCAACATGCTCAAAACGTGAAAATGTGTTCTGTGATGTCAAATCCTAACTTGAAAGGAGTTGAAAACATAGAAAGTTAACTACAAGGGTCTAAACCCACCCCCCGAACCCTGCAAGACACTCAAAATGACTACCATAATTGCAGGATAGGCAGACATATAACAAGAAAATCAATTTTGTGCCTAAAGACATTTATGTGGCCACCATAACTGCAGGATAGCCACACGTATAACAATAAAATATGTACTATGTGCCCAAGTAGATATATGTGGCTACCATAACTGCACGATAACCACACAACAACACCACACAACAACACATAAACTTAATAAATAATAAATTTTCATTCATTGTTTAAAAAAAATAGAAATTGAAGTAATAACCAACATCCAACAGTAACAATCAACTAATAAAGTTCAATCTTCGAACATCACACCTCAACTTACATTTAGGAAGAGATAGAAAAGTTTGCAAATAAATGATTGGGAAAAGAAATATCAAAAGTTCAAATCTCCACTTCTACACATGGTTAAACTTAGGAAAAAGAAAAAAAAAATATAAAAAAATAAGCGTGCTCATATTATATGTACTAAAATCCCTTTTTCAATTAATTTAATAGAATTGACAAGCATAATTCAATGGGTTAAAATATATATTCTCAATTGAAATATCAAAAGTTTAAATCTCCACTTCTACCCATGGTTAAACTTAGGAAAAATAAAATTGAATTAGTATACTCTTGATTAATTCATATGCTTGAAAATAATTTTACATTATCTATTTCCACCACAAACTAAAACCAAATTTCATGATGTCTAATCATCCTTATTTTATATATATCTATCTCTAGTTGCTCGTAATGAGTAACAGAGAACTAGAACAACTATAAATGAAAAGAAGAAGAGGGAAGCCAATAGAAGTTAAACCAACTTAATCCTACTTGATTAACTTAAAAAAAAAAAACTTAAAATAAAATTTTTAAAAAAGTCTAATTATATTGTATAAACGAGGTTAATAACTTAACACTCAATAGTTAAACTATATAAACTGGAACTGGGAAAAACCCCAAATTAGTTTACAAACAACAAAACTATATGGTAAGGAAATGTGAAAACATGGATAAAATTAATTTGGTGACATGAGTGGGAAGTTTTAGAAAATTAAGTTTGAGGTTAATTAAAATAAATGCATATCCATAAATTCAAAGTGACAAGACTGGGAAATAATCAAAACTAAAATGTGTACAATAGATTCATTCTTTGAAGTATATAATACCCTAGCAAATTGGGATTTAAAGAAGCTGGCCTAAGCGATTGAAAACACAAAAGTGGTCGAACGGTAAAACCATGAGATCTCTCCACCCACCATATTACAAAAAGAACGAAGTGATCCTACTTTGTTTGTACCAGTTTAACCAACACCTAAGAAACACTGCACACAACTCTACATTCCTAAATGGGCTCCAAAATGGACAACATTTCCTCCTTTTCCTCCATAATGACAATAAGTTTCGACAATAATCACTTTCATAATTTAGAATTGACAATATGACAAACAAATGAATCTAATTCATGTACATATAAGTCAAGAGAAAGTATATGTAGATCATTTTACGACTAAGGTTGAAACGGAGACTAGTAACTAGAGTATTTAAAAATAAAATATTTATTGAATCGAAAAATATTCGTTTAAAGAATGGTGGTTGACTAAATATTGCAGTTGTACAATTGAAGTTAGTTTACCAATATTTACATTAAAATATATATGATGAAGGTAAAAAAAGAGAGCGAGGGGACAACTTGATTAAAACATGCCACTGTGCAATGATGGAAACATGAAAAGAATCATATTTTAAAGAGTAATTGCAGTGGGTGGAAAATTAACTATCTATAATAGCAAATTTAGCACCAAGTAAAAAGAATTGCAAATATGGCAAAAAAATTAGAATATTTCCATTTAACCCTTCTCTTCCTCTCCCTTCCCATTTACCCTTTCTTGTGTATACCATTTCTTCTTTTTTTTTTTTTTTTTTTTTTTTTTTTTTTTTTTTTTTTTTTTTTTTTTTTTGCTTTCTTCTTCTTTTTTTTTTTCATTTATGAGCTGTTATAATTTTTTTTATTTTTTTATAATGAGTTATTACGATTTCTTCTTTTTTTTATATATATATATATTTTTTATTTTTTGTGCATTTATGAGGGTGGAGTTCTTGTGTGATTAATATGCTTTTTTCCCTCTTCTGTGCAGTTTATTAAGTTGGGCATTTTCTTTTTCTTTTTTGATTTGATTTGCTTTTTATTATTCTTCCCATAAGGTATTGTTATGATTGTTTCTTCTTCTTTTTATTCTTCTTTTTATTTCGAACCACGGACCTTGTGGTTATCAGTACAACTTTATGCCGATTGAGTTAAGCTCTTGTTGGCCTTCTTTTTAATTCAAGAATGCCAAGAATACAAAAATAGCAATTTTGGTGAGTGTTTGTATAGGTATATCAAAGTATATCACTGATATACTCCGGTTAATTGTAGTCTATCACTGATTATCACTGGTCGAAGTCTATCAGGGCTATAATTGATAGATAATGAAATACAAAGAATACAAGAATAGCAATTTTATGGTGGTGGTCACGGAGCTTGTGTGCTAGGCTTTAAAAATTATATTATTGATTAAGAGTCGCTTGTTCGTTATGGTTATTTTTGGATTTTATGTTCTAATTACCACAAGAGACTTAAATTTTTTGTTCAATTTATGATTGTAGTATAATAATTTTTGATGAATTTCTAATTACCGAGATGAATTGCAATGGAAAGTAATTTACTGATAGATTTCAATTAAATTGTTCTATCAGTAACAATCATTGGTAGACTTCAATTAATTGATAATTAACTTATTTCTATCAGGGATAGAAACCGATAGACTTCAATTAACTGATTTCTATCATCGATAGAAAATGATAGATTTGAATTAAACTAATTTCTATCAGTGATACAAGTCGGTAAACTTCAGTTAAATTGATTTCTGATAGAAACTGATAAACTTCAATTAAATTGGTTTCTATCGGTGATAGAAACTAATAGTCTTGAATTGAATTGATTTCTATCAGTGATAGAAACTGATAACCTCGAATTTAACGGTTTTCTATTAGTGATTATCACTGATAGACTTAAATTAAACTGGTGGATAGAAATTAATAGCCTTGAATTAAACTGAACTAATAACCTTGAATTAAATTGTTTTCTATTAGTGGCTATCACTGATAGGCTTGAATTAAACACGATAAAAACTTATAGATTATAATTATCAGAGTCTATCGGCGATACACACTTATAGACTTCGATTAATCAAAGTCTATCAGTGTTTATCACTAATAGACTTCGATTAATTGAACTTTATCATCAAAGTCTATCAGTATTTATCACTGATAGACTCCAATTACTCGAAGTCTATCAGTGACTATCAATAGTAGGGACTGATAGACTATTGGAGATACTAAGGGGCTGTTTGGCCCATGGTTTCGGAATCAGAACCCTGGGAATCAGAACCCTGGGGGGTTTGTTCTGGCGTGTTTGAAAGCCTGGGAATCAGAAAACAGTGTTTGGGGTGCTGTGTTCTGAACCCTGGGAATCAGAAAACAGTGTTGGAGGGCTGGGTTCTGAACCCTGGGTTTGGACAGTTTTTTTTTTTTTTTTTGCTTTTATATATTTTTTTTCTTTTTTGGTGAATGTTTTATTAATTGTAAAGCCCCTTGTGTAACATAGATTAATTTTTAAGAGAATTTTGAATTAAGCATTTAATTTATGATATATACGAAGAATAAGAAAATTGTTTCTAATAATCAAAATATTGATTATCATTGACAAATTGAAAAAAATAACATGAAATTCTTAGGCCCCATTTGAAAATTTAAAAGTTTGAAAACAAAAATAAAAAAAAAATAGTTTTCAAAAAATAGTTTTTGTTTTTTGGAATTTGTTTAGGAATTCAAATGTGTCTTTAACAAAGATGAAAAACATCCTAAGAAAATTGAGAGAAAACAAACATGATTTTCAAAAATCAAAAATCAAAAACAAAAAGCCAAATTATTAAATGAGGTTTAAGTTTGGTCATTTTTTCCATGGATCCACATGCAAAATTTAAATTCAAAACAATAGTTCATTAATGTTAAATTAAAGTAGTTATTGAGACAAAAAAAAAAAAACATGGTTCATGAGAAAATAAAAATTTGGAACATATAATCACATAATAAATAAAATAGAATCTATAGGCTACTTTAAAATGACTAAATTAAATATTAAATTATGTATATTTATATTATTTAAATATAAATAAGTTCAAAATAAATATCATATGTCAAAATAAACTTAGCTTAGCAATAATTGATATATGCCCTTGATCAAAAAGTTAGAGATTCGAATATTCCCACATCGAAATGTTGTTGAACTAAAAAAAATTGTACATATAAATTTGTTTTTTTTTTTTTTTTTTTTTGAGATTACATATAAATTTGTTTTTTTGTTTTTGTGTATGTAATTTAAAATTAAATACTTTATTTACTATAGCGGATTTAAAATTAAATATTATTCATTTTATTTTAATAAATTCAAAATAACATACTATTTATTTTTGTCATTCGAAATATTGTTAATTTGAAAATAAATACATATTTTTTTAATACGTTAACTCAAAATTATATTTTATTTTAAAAATATTTATATGGGTAAGTTGGCTAAAATACCTTTTCTTATGTTAAAATTATAAAATTATATATATATATATATATATATATATATATATATATATATATATATATATATATATATATATATATTAAAATATTGTTAATTTAATATAGAGAAATGAAAAGAATTATGAGAAAAATGGAAAGAGAAATGATGGGACCCACCAAATTTATGACAAAAATGGATAAAGTAATAGTGGGTCCCACCAACTTTATGGAAGAAAAAGAAATCATAGGTTTGGAGTGGTTTTGAGGTGGGTTTGGAGAGAAAAACCATGGGGTTGGGTTTGGAACCCATGGTGTTGTGATTACAATGGGGCAAACATGGTTTTGGGTTTGGAACACAAAACCACCCAAACCCAAAACCATGGGCCAAACACCCCCTAAGGGTATTTTCGTAATTTAACATATTTTTTGCTATTTCCGCAAATAATTTTATTTTTTTGCTAATTTTGCAATATGTTTGCCGGTTTTTGCTATCTGTGCATAGCCCCCTATTTTAAAATTAAAAAGCCTTTCGTATTACCTAAATCGAACGAAAAAACAAAAGAATAGTAAATAGAGATAAGCCATGACTAGTGTTCCGTTGTTTTCTAGGTGAAGTGCATTTACTAAGAAAAGCCAAACTTCTAGGAGAAAAATATTGGTCGAAAAACTGAGAAAACTATATATCACAGAATTCTAATAAATATAAATATGATTCCATATGTCATAGTCGGGATTCCCCAACTTCTCATTCATCCCTTTGTCACCAACTAACCAAACCATTCTTTCAAATCAAAACAAACAAAATAAAATTAAAATTAATAATGGAAAAGATTTCAAAGAGATCGCACCAATAGTCCAAAGAAAAAATAAATAGTACAGTACTCAATACAATTAACAACAAAGAAAAGTGCCGCATTGAAAACGAGATCCTCAATACAATTCCATCTAACGAGATCCTCAATACAATTCCATCTAAATAATCAGTAGTTAGAAATTAACAAAACCTAAATTCAAAATTTTCTAACCTAGATGAACTCAGTATGTGTTGCTTGGAGAAAATAGAAAAACATATATAAATAAACAACAAAAAAAAAACCCGTATTTGAAGAACAAATTAAGAAAAAAAGGCAAAAAAAAAAAATTGAAAGTGAAGTTGGAAAAACTAAACTACAACGATTCTTAGCCACAAAGTTTAATGGCCGCCGAAGCTCCGAGGGGGGGAGGGCGCTGCTACACGAAGAACAAAGAATGAGAAGAAAAATTGAGGGGGCGAGGCATGGCTACACGAAGAAAAAAAATGGGAAAATCACCGCAGGCGTGAGCTTCAACGTCATCGTCAATGGGAAGGAGAAGACCAAGGGGAAGGCGCTGCTACACGAACGGAGAATGGGAAGAAAAATCGAGGGGCGACGCTGCTACACGAAGAAGAAAAGGGGGCGACTCCGTAGAGAAGAAAATGGGAAGAAAAGTGTAGGCTAGGGCTTTTTTTTTTTGTCGGGGTTTTAGCCGACGCAAATTGCGTCGGCTAAAGTCCCAAAACGAAAAAATTTTCTGCATTTTAATAAATAGGTATTAGCTGACGCAAGTTGCGTCGGCTTATATCCGAGCCCAATTTACCTCCGACGCGACCCAATTTCGTTAGAGGAAAGGCCCAATAACCGACGTATTGTGTTGCGTTGGCGAAAAGAAATGTCGGCCTAGCCTAAAATTCTTGTAGTGAGACTTATTGAGTCGGCGTATTGGCCACTCTCACCCATACAAATCAAAGGAAAATCCCTCATGAGCAGGAGTCCATAATCAACTCAAGATTAAAACCAAGTTGTGTAGGTCGTCCTAGTGAAATAGAAAACCAACCTAGTTAACGGTGTTATAACAAGTGTTTACTATTTTGCGGTCCGATCTTATGCAAATTCATTGCATAGGATACCCCCACTCGCATGTCTCCTACACGAATGCGTTAGATCATAGCGTTTGTATCAAATACAAAGTGGGTCGTATCCATAGTGTCATCAGGATAAGGCACCCAGTCTTATCCCTATACCATAGATAGTAAATGAAACAAATTAATCGATCTCAATAAAGTGTTATTTGAGTAATTCAGTAATTTGGTTATTGAATAATCGAGTTTGCATTAATAAACCCTAAATCCAATAAACTAAGATCCAAGGTTGTTTAAATGAAACTTGGACTAGTATGTGGGGACATACGGGGATCGGTGTCCAAGTAACAACCTAAAAAGTCTATAGTATAGGGATAAGGCTGGGTACCTTATCCTGGTGACACTATGTGATACGAACCACCTTGTATTCGATACAGATGCAATGATCCAAAGCATCCATGTAGGAGACATGTGGGTGGGGGTATCCTATGCAATGAGTTTTTATAAGATCGGACCGCAAAATAGTAACCACTAGATGTAACGCCGTTAACTAGTCTAGGTTTCTATTTTAATAGGATGACCTAGGTAACTCAATCTCAATCCTGAGTCTGTTATGAACCCCTTTCAGTGTTGGGATTGTGTCCTAAAACTCGTAGATAGTGAATGTTAAACGAATAATACATATTTATTCGATAAAGGCGTTATCGAGATTAATTCAGTAAAGTTATTACTGAATAAAGTAAATTTCACTTATAATAACCCAAATCCAATAAACTAAGATCCATGGCTATAGGATGAATACTTGAGCTTTATGTAGAGACATAAAAAAAAATGAATCAAGCTTGAGTAATAGCCAAAACGGTCTATAGTATAGGGATAGGGTTGGGTACCTTATTCTGGAGACACTATGAGACGCGACCCACTTTATAGCTAGTATAGACGATGTGATCCTAAATCGTCCATGTAGAGACATGCGAGTGAGGGCGTCCTATGCAATGAGTTTGCATAAGACCAGGACCGAGAAATAAGTCACTCTCGCTTTATAACACCGTTACTGACGAGACTGACTATTTCATGTGATGACCTAGTGATAACTGCCCCAATGGTAGTTATTTAGGCCTCATTTCTATAAGGTTTGGTGTGTCTTTTGTGCTTAAGAGGATTGGTTTTAGATGGATATTACATGTTTTAACCCATTTGGGAGGATGAAAGCATTGGAAATTATTTTGTGCAGATTATGCTGCTGAGCGACTGAAGGGAGCAAATTCTGTGCTGCAGAAAAACTGGGAACAGAACTGCCACATCACATCTCGTTAGCCAACTTCATGAACCGACTCCTGTTGAGTTATTTTCGGGATAAAGGAGCAAGGAGAGCCTTACGCGTGTCCTAGTTGACCTAATTCAAGCCTCCCATCCTTCTATAAAAGGAAGTAGTCGTCAAAGTCAAAAGGGGATTCCAACTTTCCTTGGAAGCCACATAGTATAGAGAGATTGGAGATTACCAAGAACACCATTATCCGCAAGCTGATTGAGGAGATTATTATTTTCTTTATTTTCTTGTGATTATGGACATGCCTACTCAGATTGTAATTCGTGTTTCCATGCCTATTATGAACTAAGTAGTTTAAGGTGTTGGTTAGGAACATGTAGTTGCTGTGCGTAAACTTTAGTAATATATTGATTATTGCATCTTGGTTAATTGTTGTGCCTATTTACATTTTATGCCCGCCTGACCAGCCGGTGTGAATATCTCTCTCTAGTTTCAGGGATGATTTAGAGAGTGTGTGGCAATTATCCACACTACGATCATTGTGTATTGGTGAACGCCAGTGACTGTGCTAGGGATAGCCAGTTGCCTAGTGCTTGATCGATCGCACTTCATTGGGGTTGAAATACATTCCAAAAGATCCGGAGTTCCGGGAGGAATCCGCTAATAATACTGCGAGAGTTGCATGATCAATAATATTGCTAGAGCATCTTTTTAAACAACTATTAATCCTAACCAGCGTCTGTCTTTAATCTGCCTGCCTATTCGTTTATTCTTTGTTCTGTCATTTATTTTGCTCTAGCATAATTCTTATAAAACCAAATTATTGTTACCATCTTTGAAACCATTAGAAAATTACACAAAATAGATAAAGTGGAAGCTAATTCAGGACTCGGATTGATAATATTACTTGTTGAAGGCTGTGTATACTTGCACAGGAATTCTAGAGTCTTTTTACACTATATTTTACTCACTCTAGGAACCTAACAAGTTTTTGGCGTCGTTGCCGGGGACTTCAATAAGTTTTTATCTTATTTGTTTTGTGTATGTGTTTTTGTGGTTTGGCGCTAGAACTTGTTTATTGTTTCTTTTGTTTTTGCAGGTGTGAGTTTTGTGCATGAGCGATCCGTCTGGGGTAAGGTTTGAGCTTGGTCCAGAAATTGAAAGGACATTCAGGATACGAAGGAGAGAGCAGCGCAGAAACCAGATGGTGAACGTGCAGCGTCTTCAGGAGGCTCCTGAAGGTCCAGCAGACCCCAGAATCGTTTGCTGCAGCAAAACCCGCTGTTTGAACAAAATGAGCAGCAAAATAATCAGGCTGAAAATCCTATCTTGATAGCGAACGATAGGACCAGAGCCATTCGAGCGTATGCTGTCCCAATGTTTAATGAGTTGAATTCAGGGATTGCACGTCCCCAAATCCAAGCGGCAAATTTTGAAATGAAACCGGTAATGTTTCAGATGTTGCAAATGGTGGGGCAATTCCATGGTTTGTCATCTGAAGACCCTCATTTACATCTTAAGTGTTTTCTAGGAGTTAGCAATTCTTTTGTAATTCAAGGAGTGCCTAGAGATTCCCTTAGATTAACTTTGTTCCCGTATTCTCTTAGAGATGGAGTAAAGGCATGGTTAAACTCTTTTGCTCCAGGATCAATTAGGACATGGGATGAGTTAGCTGAAAAAATTTTGAGTAAATATTTCCCACCTAATAGGAATGCTAAATTAAGGAGTGAAATAGTAGGGTTTAGGCAACTTGAAAATGAGACTTTTAGTGAGGCTTGGGAGAGATTTAAGGAGCTTTTGCGAAAGTGTCCCCACCATGGTTTACCTCATTGTATTCAAATGGAAACATTTTACAATGGTTTAAATGAAGTAACCCAAGGTATGGTCGATGCTTCGGCTGGAGGGGCCCTTTTGGCAAAAACTTTTGATGAAGCTTATGAAATTTTAGAAAGAATATCGATTAATAGTTGTCAGTGGGTCAGCTTGCTAGTGAGCTAAAGGCAAGGACTCAAGGGAAACTTCCCTCGGATACTAAACACCCTCGAAGGGAAGGTCAGCAGGTAAAGGCAGTAACTCTTAGGAGTGGTAAGCCATTAGATGAGCCTAGTAAGACCCAGATGTAAATAAAAATGGTGATAAAGATGTTATTGTTGAGAAGGAGTTGGAGTCTGGTCAGGGTGTTGGAGGTAGCAATAAAAATGCTGGAGCATCTGGTTCTGTTTCAGATGTGGAACCACCTTATGTGCCGCCCCCACCTTATGTACCACCTCTACCGTTTTCACAAAGGCAAAAGCCTAAGAATCAGGATGGTCAATTTAAAAAGTTTTTAGAGATTCTTAAGCAATTGCATATAAATATCCCTTTAGTAGAAGCTATTGAGCAAATGCCTAATTATGCTAAATTCCTTAAGGATATTTTTAACTAAAAAGAAGAGGTTAGGTGAGTTTGAAACTGTATCTCTTACTGAGGAATGTAGTGTTATTCTTAAGAATGGGCTACCCCCCAAGGCTAAGGATCCAGGGTCATTTACTATACCTGTATCTATAGGTGGAAAAGAGTTAGGTAGGGCACTTTGTGATTTAGGTGCAAGCATTAACCTAATGCCTCTTTCGGTCTATCGGAAGCTTGGTATTGGTGAAGCTAGGCCTACCACAGTCACACTCCAACTAGCTGATAGGTCTATCACATATCCAGAGGGTAAAATTGAGGATGTCTTAGTAAAAGTGGATAGATTCATATTTCCTGTTGATTTTATTATTTTAGACTACGAGACTGATAAAGATATCCCAATTATTCTAGGTCGTCCATTTTTGGCTACTGGTAGGGCGTTAATAGATGTTCAAAAATGGGAGTTAACAATGAGAGTCTGTAATGAGGAAGTGAAATTTAATGTGTTTAAAGCCATGAAGTATCCAGACGAAATGGAGGATTGCTCTTTCATTAGGATTCTGGAGAGCACAGTTATTGAGACAGCAATACAGGATTCGGCTAGTAAGCATTCGGAAGAGCATGGAGAGGTTAGGGTAGAAGATTTAGAAGTTTGTTTGTTAAGAAGAAAAACTGAAAAAGAGTTGTTTAGGTGTGAGGATGTTTTTAAGTCTTTAGATTTAGATCAGAGGAAAGCTCCTCCTATTAAGCCATCCCTGATTGAGGCACCTACTTTAGATTTGAAGCCCTTGCCGGATCATCTAAAATATGTGTATCTTGGGGAAGGAGAGACGTTTCCCATTATTGTTGCATCAGATTTAATGCCAGAGCATGAGGAGACCTTAATAAAATTGCTGCAGTAATACCGCAAGGCTATAGGTTGGACGTTGGCTGACATTCAGGGAATTAGCCCTTCTTTTTGTATGCACAAAATCACTCTAGAGGAGGGATCCTTTAGGAGTATTGAGCAACAAAGAAGGCTTAACCCTGCAATGAAAGAGGTTGTTAAAAAGGAGGTAATTAAATGGTTGGATGCTTGGATCATTTATCCAATTGCCGATAACAATTGGGTAAGTCCTGTCCAATGTGTTCCTAAGAAAGGAGGTGTTACTGTGGTGAGCAATAAAGACAATGAGTTGATTCCAACCAGGACAATAACTGGCTGGAGGGTTTGCATGGACTACAGGAGGCTGAATAAAGTCACCCGTAAGGACCATTTCCCTCTACCATTTATTGACCAAATGTTGGATAGATTGGCTGGTCAGGTCTATTACTGCTTCTTGGATGGTTATTTTGGGTACAACCAGATTACTATTTCTCCTGAGGATCAGGAGAAAACCACTTTTACCTGACCTTATGGGACATTTGCTTTTAGGCGAATGCCTTTTGGCCTTTGCAATGCTCCAGCAACATTTCAGCGGTGTATGTTAGCAATTTTTTCTGATATGATTGAGTCCACTGTTTAGGTATTTATGAACGATTTTTCAGTGTTTGGAGGGTCTTTTCAGAATTTTTTAGAAAATTTAGGTAAGGTATTAAAGAGATGTGAGGATACCCATCTAGTTCTTAATTGGGAGAAATGCCACTTCATAGTGAAGGAGGGCATAGTGCTAGGTCATAGGATTTCTAAGAATGGTCTAGAGGTCGATAGAGCAAAAATAGAGGTGATTGAAAGATTAAAACCACTGAATTCAGTGAAGGGAATTCGGAGTTTTTTAGGACATGCTGGATTTTATAGGAGGTTCATAAAAGATTTTTCCAAAATCAGTAAACCTCTTTGTAACTTATTGTGTACTGATCATGTTTTTGACTTTAATGCAGATTGTAGGAAGGCTTTTGAGACATTGAAAGCTGCTTTAGTCTCAGCACCTATTCTTTGTGCACCTGATTGGAATTTACCATTTGAGGTAATGTGTGATGCGAGTGATGTTGCAGTAGGTGCTATGCCGGGGCAAAAGCAGGGCAAATTTATCCATCCTATATATTATGCAAGCAGGGTTTTAAATGAGGCACAAGTCAACTATACAACTACTGAAAAGGAGTTGTTAGTTGTGGTGTTTGCTTTTGAGAAATTTCGGCCATATTTGGTTGGATCCAAAGTCACGGTGTTCACGGATCATGCAGCAATAAGGTATTTAATGACTAAGAAGGATGCAAAGCCTACACTAATTCGTTGGGTTTTATTGTTTCAGGAGTTCGACTTGGAGATAAAGGATAAGAAGGGATCAGAAAATGTTATTGCAGATCACTTATCTCGTCTTGATCCATCATCATCTTTGCTGGAGCAATTTGCCATTTCAGATGCTTTTCCAGATGAACCGCTTTTTGCTATTGAGGTAAAGGTAGTTAGGGATGCCCCTTGGTATGCGGATATTGCCAACTTTTTGGTAAAGGGAGTCACCCCTATTGACATGGATTGGAGGCAGAAGAAAAAGTTTAAGCATGATGCGAAATTTTTCTATTGGGATGAGCCATTTATGTATAAGCAATGCTCTGACGGTATTATTCGCAGGTGTGTTTCAGGTGCTAAAGCAAAGGAAATCCTGGAGCAATGTCACTCTTCGTCGTATGGAGGTCATTTCAGCGGTCAGAGGAAAACTATGAGGATTTTACATTGTGGATTCTTCTGGCCCACCTTATTCAAAGATGCCCATTGGTTCTACAAGCGTTGTGATGCTTGCCAAAGGAGAGGAAACTTGGGGCCTAGAGATGAAATGCCTCTTACTTATGTTTTAGAAGTTGAATTATTCGATGTATGGGGTATTAATTTTATGGGGTCATTTCCCCCTTCTAATGGCAATGTTTTTATCTTATTGGCAGTTTATTATGTGTCCAAGTTGGTGGAGGCCATTGCATGCCATCAGAGTGATGCCAAGACAGTTGCAAGGTTTCTTCAATCGCACATCTTTGCGCGGTTTGGGACACCTAGGGCTCTAGTGAGTGACGAGGGTACACGTTTTGTTAATAATATCTTAACTAAGCTGTTAGCTAAGTATGGGATTAAGCATAGGATAGCTACCCCTTATCACCCACAAACAAATGGTCAAGCTGAAATTAGTAATAGGGAAATAAAATCGATTTTAGAGAAAGTAGTTCATCCATCTTGAAAGGATTGGTCTTTTCAGTTGGATGAGGCTCTTTGGGCTTATAGGACAGCCTATAAGACTCCTATAGGTATGTCTCCCTATAGGTTAGTATATGGGAAAGCTTGCCATTTACCATTGGAGTTAGAGCATAAAACGTTTTGGGCTTTGAAAAAGTTGAATTTTGATCTAAGTCGTGCAGGAGCAATAAGAATGCTGCAGCTTAATGAATTAGAGGAATTTCGCCAATTTTCTTATGAGAATGCGAAAATATATAAAGAAAAAACTAAGCTGTGGCATGACAAGAAAATGAAATCTAAAGAGTTTGTAAAGGGTCAAAAAGTCTTGCTTTATAATTCTAAATTAAAATTATTTCCTGGAAAGCTAAAATCTAAATGGTCAGGACCGTTCACTGTGATTGAGGTTTTTCCCCATGGAGCAATTACTTTGCAGGATGAAAAAGATGGGAGAGTGTTCAAGGTGAATGGACAGCGTGTGAAGCATTATTGGGGTGAGGAGTTTCAGTCGAAATATCATTCCCTAAGGTTGGTTGATGATTGAGAGAGCATGATTTTTGCGGGAGCATTTTACAGCGCAAAATTTTGAGCTTCCAGTGTTTATATTAATTTTATGTTTCGCTAGATTTCAGTATTTTTATTATTTTAGATTTTATTTTGTTTTGAAGTTGATTTGATTTTATTCTCAGGATATTTATTTAAATTATCTTTGGATTATCTTTTCATTAATTAGATTTTATTAGATTAAGTTCTAGATTTTATTTTCAGTTATTTTAATTCTGTTTAAATTAATAAAGATTCTCTCTAATTTATTTGGTTTCTCTTAAAAATAAAAGATAAAGATTTGATTTGATCGGTTGAATTTAAATTTGAATTTTAAAGATTTGATTTTTCTTTCTTTGAAATTCGAATTTCGTATCCAAGACTCTTCAGGTTAAGCCGGTTGTTGCGGCAAAGTTATGGATGAAGCAAAAATCGTCCGAGTTAAAAGGCATTTCGTTAGAAATTTATTATTTTTACCTTTGGGATTTTCTTTGAATTTTCGCAGGTAAATTTGCATGTATCATCAGGTGAAGCCACGTGTTACACAGAGATCATCCAAGGGCTCTGATGATGGACAGCGCATAAAGATTTACCATGGGCGATTAAAATTCAACATTTTACCTTGCTGGTTTTGAATTTCCAATTTGCATGCATTTAAAATTAAACGAGAATAAAATTTAATGCAACGCTTATCTTATCAGTTAGGATTTGATTTTGCTGAAGCTTATTTATTGGGAGACGGTGGTACATTTCTTTTCACCTCAACTTTGTATTTACTTTCTTCCCTGTTCGTATTTCTTTTTCTTCTGTCTGCGGTGCTCTTCTTTGTAAAATCTTTGCGTTCTCATGGCGAAAACACTAGCAAGGAAAGAAAGAGAGAATGAGGAGGAAGAGGTTGCGCTTACCCCTGAGGTACCGAAGGTAAAAACTAAAAAGAAAAGAACGCCAGAGGAAAAAGAGGCGAAGAAAAGGAGAAGGCAGCAAAGGGCTGCAGAACAGGGAGAAGTTCAAGAGGTGGCAGAGGATGTTGCCACTACAACGGAGGAAGGAAATACACAAGAACCTGAGGTGCAAAACACAGATACGATTCAAGAAGAGAATGTTGAAAAGGATCAAGAAACAGAGGCTGATGAAGTTCGCGACGAACAGGCTGCAGTTGTGCCTAAAAAAGAGAATACACCAGAACCGGTGCAGGAAGCTCAGGTGGAGGTAATCATGCCTGAGCCACCAAAGCGACGCCGCATTAAGCGGAAGGCGGGCCGCATCAGGGTGATTCGAAATACCCCATCGCCTCCATCATCGGATTCTGAGGAAGATCGAAGGGAAAAAGAGAAGAAGGAAGCTGAAGACAAAGAGAGGGAAGAAGAAGCAAAGAAAGCTGAGGAAGAGATTCTGCCCAAGCAAAGAGAAGACAAGGGCAAAGGAATTGTTGAGGCATCGGGTGAGGCTGACGAGATTGAGGAACAAAGGTTGCCTTTTATTCGCTTCATCAATGACCTTGCTAGAGCAAAATACCAGGAGGTGCTGAAACGGGACTTCTTGTTCGAACGAGGATTTGGCAGTGATTTGCCCAGGTTCTTGGAGTCTGTAATCGTGAACCTCGGGTGGAGGCAATTTTGTGTGAAACCAGAACCTGTCAATTCCAACATTGTTCGGGAATTTTACGCCAACCTTGACGTTAAGAATGATTTTGAGGTTATCGTTCGAGGAGTGCATGTGCAGTGGAGCCCAGAAGCCATTAATGAATTGTTCAATCTCCAGGATTTTCCACATGCAGCTTTTAATGAGATGGTGGTTGCACCATTTAGTGATCAATTAAGTGCGGCTGTCCGGGAGGTTGGCATTGAGGGGGCTCAATGGAGGGTGTCGCAGACGTGGAAGCACACGTTTCAAGTTGCTTATTTGAAGAGTGAAGCCAACACTTGGATGGGTTTCATCAGGCTACGCTTACTGTCGACAATACACGACCCCATAGTATCTCGGGACAGGGTATTGCTTGCCTTTGCCATTCTTCGTTTGATGAGTATTGATGTAGGAAAAAATATTTCTTCTGAGATTGTTGATTGTTGGAAAAAGAAGGTGGGGAAGTTGTTCTTCCCAAATACAATTACTATGTTATGCAGAAACACTGGGGTTCTAGTGGATGAGAATGATGTCATTTTATTTGATAAGGAGATCATTGATACGCCCAATTTGGCGCGGCTCAAGTGTACACAGGAGATACGACAAGGAGGGCTAATCTAAGACATGAATACGATTCTAGAACAACTGACACTGTTGGCCAGCAGGCAGGAGTTTGCTGAAAGGCAAACTTTAACCTTCTGGACCTATGTTAAGAATCGTGATGCTGGTTTGAAGAGGGCGCTACAAGAAAATTTATCAAAACCATATCCAGCCCTCCCTGCATTCCCCGAAGACTTAGTGAACCCCTTGATTGCACCGCCGCCTGCTGAGAAGGAAGATGAAGAAGAAGATTTGGGTCAGGAAGATTGAAGGAGGATTTGAGCACGCAATATTTTTGCTAACATATTTTGTTTGCTGGCGCATTCCTGACCACATCTTCTTATATAATTGCTTGTCTGTTTCTTTTTAATTTTTCTGCTTCTTGAAAAAAAAATATATATCTGCTTTGTAATGTTTTCCTTATGTTTTAATGAAATTTCTAGATGTTTCCATTCCATGAGCACTGACTAACTCTAACTTAACTATTTTCTTCTGAATATTTGAAGCTTGGACTGATTAAGCTTAATTAGGTCAAGGTATTCTGATCTCCAGAAACCTTTTGCTTGAGCATTTCTTCTAGCCTGGACTATTGTTGCGACAAAGAAGATTTTTAAGGTAGTATTGACTTATATGATCCACTTTCAGCTTAGTTCTAGTCTCACGCTTAGTTTAAAATTCAAAAAGAAAAATTTAAGTTTGGGGGTATAATTTGCAAAATTAATGATTCATTGGGGACAATGAATAATTTAAGTTTGGGGGACTTTTTGCTACTCCAATTGTTTTGCTCGAGCATTCCTCTCCTTCAAAGTAAAAATTTGTTAGGTTATTGAGTAACCGGGGACATTTGTGATACCCACAGTTTGTCTTCGCGTCAAAAGATGACCTAGGAAATGTGAAAAAATGAGAATTATTATTTGCTGAAAAAATTGATTGTTGAAAATTTTGCTAAAACAATGGATGGAGCAAAAGTCTTGAAGGATGAATGATGATCCAGCAGTTTTTCTATCTCCCAGAACTTAGGTGAGCTTCATCATAAAATGTTGCCATTCTGAGGGACAAGAGATGGAATAACTAAGGATTTTTTAGCTTTATAAAGAGTATTGAGCCTAGTTGGTGATAAGTTTGAGGCATGGGTATACTGCACCATAAAGTGGGTCATCCCATGCTTAAGAACTTATGACTGTAAGGCTCCTTTAAGTCTGAAAAACAAAAATAAACTCCTTGAAAATATGTTTTAAGATGTCTGATAAATAGAGCTAAGTTGTGGAGAGTTCTTAGAATTGAGTTGAAAGTGGTGATTATTTGTCTCTGCTGAAGGAATCATTTTGCTACAGCAGAGCTTGGTGTTGCAGAGTTCTCAGGTAAAGGTTAAGGGAATTATTGGATTGTCTGATTTGATTAAGCTAATTCTTTGTCTAATGTTTTTAAATTCTTAAGGGAAGGTGAGTTAGTATTGCTCGGGACGCGCAATAGTTCAAGTTTGGGGGTGTGATAACTGCCCAAAAGGTAGTTATTTAGGCCTAATTTCTATAAGGTTTGGTGTGTCTTTTGTGCTTAAGAGGGTTGGTTTTAGATAGATATTACATGTTTTAACCCATTTGGGAGAATGGAAGCATTAGAAATTGTTTTGTGCAGATTATGCTGCTGAGCGACTGAAGGGAGCAAATTCTGTGTTGCAGCAAAATTGGGAACAGAACTGCCACATCACACCTCGTTAGCCAACTTCATGAACCGACTTCTGTTGAGTTATTTTCGAGATAAAGGAGCAAGGAGAGCCTTACACGTGTCCTAGTTGACCTAATTCAAGCCTCCCATCCTTCTATAAAAGGAAGTAGCCGTCAAAGTCAAAAGGGGATTCCAACTTTCCTTGGAAGCCGAATAGTATAGAGAGATTGGAGATTACCAAGAACACCATTATCCGCAAGCTGATTGAGGAGATTATTATTTTCTTCATTTTCTTGTGATTATGCACATGCCTACTCAGATTGTAATTCGTGTTTCCATGCCTATTATGAACTAAGTAGTTTAAGGTGTAGGTTAGGAACATGTAGTTGTTGTGCGTAAACTTTAGTAATATATTGATTATTGCATCTTGGTTAATTGTTGTGCCTATTTACATTTTATGCCCGCCTGGCCAGCCGGTGTGAATATCTCTCTCTAGTTTCAGGGATGATTTAGAGAGTGTGTGGCAATTATCCACACTACGATCATTGTGTATTGGTGAACGCCAGTGACTGAGCTAGGGATAGCCAGTTGCCTAGTGCTTGATCGGTCGCACTTCATTGGGGTTGAAACACATTCCAAAAGATCCGGAGTTCCGGGAGGAATCCACTAATAATACTGCGAGAGTTGCATGATCAATAATATTGCTAGAGCATCTTTTTAAACAACTATTAATCCTAACAAGCGTTTGTCTTTTATCTGCCTGCCTATTCGTTTATTCTTTGTTCTGTCATTTATTTTGCTCTAGCATAATTCTTATAAAACCAAATTATTGTTACCATCTTTGAAACCATTAGAAAATTACACAAAATAGATAAAGGGGAAGCTAATTCAGGACTCGGATTGATAATATTACTTGCTGCAGACTGTGTATACTTGCACAGGAATTCTAGAGTCTTTTTACACTATATTTTACTCACTCTAGGAACCCAACACCTAGGTAACTCGATCTTAATCCTGAGCTAACTATGAACTCCTATTTATTTGGGCTTATCCTTAGATCTGCATAGGTGAGAGTGGCTCAGTATCGCCGACTCAATAAGCCTCCCGTTTCAGGGATAGGAACGGGTAGATAGCTGGGGACATAGTCGTGCAAGAAGGAATTCACTCCTACCCGAATTAGGGATAGTAGAGAGGTTGTTCCCTTAAGTGCTGACTCTGGGGCTTGAACAAAGGGATCTCGCCCTCTCATTGGCCCAAGAGGGACTCGGTTTTATGGTTGGACCATAAACCAATTGTTCATTAGAGGATCAGTGGGACTTAAGGAACTAGAAGTACTATAGGGGTGAAACGGCTTTTTGACCTTGCTATAGCTACGAACAACCAGTGAAGGATCGACTTACTAATCATGGTTAAATCAATTGGACGGAAATATATCTATAGTAAGGGGAGTGCAACTATCGGGCTATAGTGGAGTGTCCCGGTAGTTAACGAATGTTGGCTAGCTTGGATAATGAGATTATTCGGTTAGCCTCGAATCGTTGGAGCCCATGATCTATAGGTCCATTAGGTCCCCCTACTAGCTCATATCGGAACAAAGCCAAGAACAAAAAGATAGGAAGCTTTGAATCGTTCAAAATTGGGAAAACGGGTATTATCGTAAATTGTGTTTGACACAATAATTTAATTATGAATTAAATTAGAAAATGAGAGATGAAGTATTTAAAAGTGTTTTGAATACCATATATATGTATTAGGAATCATATATAATTCATGGCACTAGGTGATAAAGATTAATTGGATTAATCATGTAAAAATTACTTGGAATTGTACCAATTAATTGCCTAGAAATTAATTTCAATTTTGAATTGAAATAGGAATGAATTGCAAGCTGAAAATTGAGAACTTAGATTCAATTTTAAGTGGATTTAGTGGCATTCCCACTCTTTCATGTTGATGCATAGTGGAAAACAACACAACCATGCATTAGTTGAATGTGTTGTGAATTAAACACCTAGAATCCACTTTGAGTTGCAATATCACCATGTGTCTAGTGTCATGAGGCTTCTCTTTGCATGGAAGATGTCTATATAAAGAGTATGAATCAGATTCAAAGGTAGTAGAACCATTTTCCATATTGTTATGTTGCTGGATTTTGGTCTCAAACTCTCTCATCTCCATATATCTCTCTAGTGCTTGAACTTTCAAGCATTCCCTTCCCATTCCCTATCTCTATAGACTTCCACAAGTTGTTCTTGGCCCAGAGAATAGTAGGGAAGACACTAGAGGTGGTCCACACACCGTCCGTGATCAAAGGAATCAAAGGGAGTTGTTGAATCGGTCTCCAAAAGGTTGGTAAAAATTCTGCTCTCTCCTTACGGTATTTGGACAACATGTTTTCATTTTCTAAAATTGATGTAGTTAAGTGCCTCTGATTCTAAAATTGCTTCCGCATGTGTTATATGAACACCTTCATTCAGGAGGGATTGTCCTTAGATTTGTATGGGTGAGAGTGGCCAATTCGCCGACTCAATAAGCCTACCATTTCAGGTGCAAGACCGAATGGGGGCTGGGAACATAAGAGTACAAGATGGAATTCACTCCTTCCCCTATTGGGGTAAGTAGTTGTGTGTTCCCTTAAAGGCTGATTCCGGGGCTTGAACAAAGGTGCGTCGTCCTCTCCTAGTGCGAGAGGAACTCCTATTTAGTGGTTATACCCTAAACAACTTGTTCATTAGAGGAATCAGTGGTACTTAAGGAACCAGAGGTAACCCTGGGGTAAAACGGTAATTTGACCCAACTGGTGTTACGAACACACGTAAAGGATTGACTTACTGCTTGGTCGATATCCGTGGACACAAAAATATTCTACAGTGAGAAGAGTGCAGTTGTGGGTCTTTAGTGGAGTGACCCACAGTTAACGAATGTTGACTAAACTTGGTCAATGAGTTTGGCCAATTAGTCTCGTATCGTTGGAGCTTCTGATCTGTGGGTCCATTAGGTCCCACTGGTAGCTCGTAAAGAGATTTGAGGCAATTAAGTATAAATTGTAAATTGAAAGTGTTTAGTTTATTTGGGGAATCGAATAATGTATATTGATGCATTATAATATTAAGTTTATGAAACTTTATAATATGATTTTTGAATTAATTTGAAAAAATTAATTCTTGAGAGAAAATATTTGAAAGAGTTCAAATAAATTTAATATGAATTGGATTCATATTAATTTTAATCTTAATGCAATCCCTAAGATTAAATATATGATATTTAATTGGGTAAATTAATTAATTATGGAATTAATTAATTATTTATTAAAATTAGAGACCTTTTCCTATTAGGAAAGAAAATATTTGAAAGAGTTCAAATAAATTTAATATGAATTGGATTCATATTACTTTTAATTTTAATAAAATCCCTAAGATTAAATATATGATATTTAATTAGGGAAATTAATTAATTATGGAATTAATTAAAATTAGAGACATTTTTCCTATTAGGAAAAAGGTCTTGGCCTTTACCTATAAATAGGACCCCTGGGTGGGGTGAAAGGCATCCCATTCATTCTCCTACTCTCAGAGAATTCCTCTCAAGGCTTCCTCTAGACTCCCACCAGTCTCCTGCCTCTAGAAGTCTCAGAATCATACCGGTGTAGCTATAGTGGTGGTGTTCGCACTAGTTTGTGATTAATTCACAAACAGTTGGCGAATTTAATCTGAGTCGTCAACGAGAGTAAGTAATTTGTTACTATATAAATTAGATTTAGATATAATATTTTTGTATGCTTAGCCTTAATATAAATCTAGAATAGTTCTAAATTTATTGCCAATGTATTGGTATTTTAGATTAAACAAAATTAATTACGAATCAGTCCCAATCACGCTTCCGCTTTACGGAATTTCGGAATTTCAATCCTTCAATTGGTATCAGAGTCGATCGTAGATCTAATTTTATTTCACTAAAATTTGCATTGGCTATTGGTGGGATTGATTAATGCATAATGTATGTATGGTTTGCATGGAACTATTTAGGTTAATTTTATGGCCATAGATTTTACTGTTTTTATGTGATTTGATCATGTAAGGGCCCGGTGTTTCGGGTATTTTATGTGAAATTGAGTCCTATGTAAGTCCGGGTCTAGAATAGGTTTTTATGAGATAAAAATCAGAGAAATTGCGACGCTGTCACGATTACAGCATACGTTAGAGATTCGCAACAAGACGGTTCAAGGCTGTTGGGCGGCCCGATTCACGCGGTCTGGCTGGACCGGGACCGATTGGTCCGGTTTAGTTGGAATTTGGCTCGGTTCGTGGTTTTCATAATTGGTTCGAAGTGGTTCGGGTCAGTTAAGGCGGTCTAGACCAGTATTTGGAGCTGCAGAAGGAATTTTAGGATAGAATTTAGCTATAATTATTGTAATTTATGCTTTATTGTATCCTAGGGACCAAAATTAACCGATTCAATTGCTATTTCTTTGCTTTATGGATGTCATATAGCTTAAATTCCCACCAAAGGTTAAGCATGTTTTCATGCATATTTATGTTATAATTGTTATAATGTATGGTAATTATGCGTGAATTTAATTTCATGAGTTATTTAGTATAATTATTATATTAAATATATGAAATTGGTGAAGCATGATGCATGACATTAATTTAGCTACATATAATTGTTATATTTAATTAATGTAGCATGCATGCTTAGGATTATTTTCATGAGAATTAATATAATTAGTTATATTATGAATGAAAATAATAAATATAAATCAATGTTTGTTTTCATGTATGATTTAATATATAATGTTATATTAATTAAATGAAAATTGAATAACATTGAGCATGACATTAATTAGATTAATATAAGAGTTATATTATATTAGTGCCAAATTTCATGTAATTTAATTTCATGAATGTTGAATTAATATAATCGATATTAATTAAATGAAATTGAAATTCCATGAAGCATGACACCATTGTAGATTAATATAATCGTTATCGGCGTCGTAATTGTTAGGTTTTATGCCCTAAAACTCGTAGATAGTAAATGAAACAAATTAATCGATCTCAATAAAGCGTTATTTGAGTGATTCAGTAATTTGGTTATTGAATAATCGAGTTTGCATTAATAAACCCTAAATCCAATAAACTAAGATCCAAGGTTGTTTAAATGAAACTTGGACTAGTATGTAGGGACATACGGGGATCAGTGTTCAAGTAACAACCTAAATGGTCTATAGTATAGGGATAAGGCTGGGTACCTTATCCTGGTGACACTATGTGATACGGCCCACCTTGTATCCGATACAGATGCAATGATCCAAAGCATCCATGTAGGAGACATGTGGGTGGGGGTATCCTATGCAATGAGTTTGCATAAGACCGGACTGCGAAATAGTAACCACTAGATGTAACGTCGTTGACTAGTTTAGGTTTCTGTTTCAATTGGATGACCTAGGTAACTCAATCTCAACCCTGAGTCTGTTATGAATTCCTTTTCAGGAGGGATTGTCCTTAGATTTGTATGGGTGAGAGTGGCCTGCTCGCCGACTCAATATTCCTACAATTTCAGGGGCAAAACCGAATGGGGGCTGGGAACATAACAGTATAAGATGGAATTCACTCCTTCCCCTATTGGGGCAAGTAGATGTGTGTTCCCTTAAGGGCTGATTCCGGGGCTTGAACAAAAGCGCGTTGTCCTCTCCTGGCCCGAGGGGAATTTCTGTTTAGTGGTTGGACCCTAAACAGGTTGTTCATTAGAGGGATCAATGGTACTTAAGGATCCAGAGGTAACCTAGGGGTAAAACGGTAATTTGACCTAGTTTGTGTTACGAACACACGTGAAGGATTGACTTAGTGCATTGGTCGATATCCGTGGACACAAAAATATTCTACAGTGAGAAGAGTGCAGTTGTGGGTCTTTAGTGGAGTGACCCACAGTTAACGAATGTTGATTGACTCGGTTAATGAGTTTAGCTGATCAATCTCGTATCGTTGGAGCTTCTGATCTGTTGGTCCATTAGGTCCACCTGCTAGCTCGTAACGAGTTCTGAGATAATTTAGTCTTGATATTAAAGGGAATTTAAGTTAACAGTATTATGATACAATTAATATAATGTATAGAGATACATATGGTATAAGTTTAATTATTGAATTAAACTTTATAGTAAAACTAATTTTGGATGTGATTCAAAATTAAATAATGAGAGAATTGTGAATTTAATTAAATATGTGATATTTGATTCATTCACGAATTAATTAATTGGGGAATTAATTAATTTAAATTTAATTTGGTTAAAGGTGATTTGATCAAATTAATACTATGGTTTATATTAATGTACATTTTGATGCACATTAAAATTATAGGTTAAATGAGAGATATAAAATTGAATATGATTCAATTGTAATATTAATTAAATATTTGATATTTAATTAATATGGGATCTATTAATTTAAACTAATTGTATGACCTATTTAATTCAATTGAATATGATTTAATAGAATTAAATACTATATGTTATAATTGATTTAATTAAAATTGGTTTAATTAAATTAATTAGATAATTAATTATTGTTATTTAATAATTATAACTAATTATTTAAATTATTAATTATTATTTGATAATAATTAAACGGTCTAGATCTAATTGATTTAGATCAAAGACCAGGATTTGTTAGGAAAGTTAATGATAACTTCCTAACCTAATCCTACGTAGTGGCCAGATGAGGTGGTTTCACTACTAATCTCATTATCTAAGTTTCACGAAAAAAAAAGACAGAGAAGAATTCTCTGATCTCTGTCTCTAAAACTTAGAAAATTACAGCAACGCTTTTGCTGAATTTTTCCCTTCTCCAAGACTACGGGTTCCCACAAGCCAAATCTCATCCTAGAGTTATAGCGGGTGAATACAGTGGTGGTGTTCTTGGAGATCTTAACAAAAAACGTGATTTGGAGCATAGTGCAGAGGCGATTTTCGATTTTCACATCACGTAAGTTTTATTGATTCTAAATTGTTTAGATCTGTTTTTGCATGCTTAATCTAGAATTTGTAGAAATTTGTTTCTATTGTATATTGCCAACGAATTGGTTTTTCTAAATTGAAATTTAATTTGAGTATGGTCTTGTTTTGTTTCCGCTTCCAAAAGGGATTTCAACACTTCAATAATAATATGGTGTTTAATAATTAGAATATGATTGTTATTTTTCCAACACCATAGAAACATGTTATAGGGCTAATCATTAAAATTTTATAATAAGTTATAAAATTGATTAGAAACCGTCAGCCTATAACAAAGAGTTGCATGCAAACATAGGACCTTAGGTTAAAATGAATTAATTTTAAAATGTTTAAAATTAATTAGACCTAAGCTCATTGTAATTCTAATAGGATTAGAATTATTTTCTTACTTAGAATTAAATATAGTTTTAATTGACTAAGTAGGAAAAACATTACTATGATTATAAGGGAACTCCATCGGTTAAGTTCTGTCTAAGGTTGGGGGTACTTAAGATGACGGTTTACGGTACAGCTCTTACTTGGGAACTAACCCGGGATACCGGAGTTGAATTAATCATAGTTAAATGTTAGCATGCAATGTCACTAAGTTTATTAAAAGAGTTTAATTCACCTAGATCTTTAGAGTAAAAAGTTTACATTACTATGGTTATAAGAGAACTCTCCCGATAAAGTTCTGTCTAAGGCTAGAGGTACTTAAGATGACGGTTTACGGAACACCTGCTACCTGGGAACTGACTCGGAACTTGAGTTGAATTAACCATAGTTATGTTAGCATGCAATATCACTAGGTCAATTAAAAGAGTTTAATTCACCTAGATCTTTAGAGTAAAGATTTATCATAACTATTGGTTATAAGAGAACTCTACCGGTAAAGTTCTGTCTAAGGCTGGAGGTTCTTAAGATGACGGTTTACGAAACACCTACTACATGGGAACTGAGTCGGAAATTGAGTTGAATTAACCATAGTTATATTAGCATGCAATGTCTCTAGGTAATTAAAAGTGTTTAATTCACCTACACATCAGAGAAAACACCTATATATATAAAGTTATATAAAGGCAAAGACATAGATAGATTCACTTAGCCGGAATTTACCAAAGTAATAGACCCTATAATTATAAAAATACTTAGTGGGAGGAAATTGATAGAAAGCAGAAATGTCGCTATTTTAGTCTCAAATTATTAAGCTTTTTTGTGCTCTAATCGTGTTTTTAATGAAAATATTTAATGAATTCTGTTATTTGGTCCTTAGGAGCAAAGTTGGTGATTTTGGGAGAAAAAGTGCCAACGATGAAGCAAATGAAGCCCAAAACCAAGCTTGGATAAAAAAGGGGACCCAAAGAAGTCAATCATGATGAAAATGCCCAAAAGAAATGAAGAGAAGACCCAAAAATCAGCCCAAAACCGAAGCTGGAAATTCTGGAAATTCGGTCAGCGTGTAGAGGACCCTTTGTTTGAGAATGACTTAGAACTGCCTAACTTTGAAAATGAATTAGACTTGCCTGCTTGTGAGAATGAAAGATATGCAGTTGATGATTTACCTTCCTTTGAAAATGAATTGGATTTGCCTGAAATGGATAATTTTGATGATGATATTGAATTACCTGACTTTGAGGATGAGCATGAAATGCATAAAAAGGATTGCTTGATAGATAATTTTGAGTCTGATCATGATTACACTGAATCTATTGAGTCTGATCTTGACATTCCTGAATGCATGAACCCTGACAATGTTAATACCTTTGATTCGTGTCCTGATGGTGTATATAGCATAGAATCTGACCCAGAGGAGCTCGAATCTGTGCATAGTATAGAATCTGATCCTGAAATTCTTGAATTCTTTAATTCTTCTGATGATGAGTCATATGATAGCTTAGTCGAATCATTCTTTAATACTGAGTCTGAGGAATCTTCTGAGCATGTAGATATTTTTTCTGATGAATGGACTGGAATGATTGATAGACCATCTTTAGATCCTAGACCAGTTGATATTATCACGCTTGATGACTCTGTTAACAATTGCTTTGTGAATAGAGATTTAGAAAAGAGATTTGATGAAGCTGATTATTTTTTGAAATGTTATTATGATAATCTCTTTAGTGAAGATGGGCAAGGGGAAAGTTTTTTTTCTCCCCTGTTTGTATATGCAATTCGGTGCGTTATTTCTTGCAGGGCCCGAAGGATGATGAAAATTTTTATTTTAAGCCTCCGTAAGCGTGCCGAGCCTCGTCTAGCTAAAGACGTTAAAGAAAGCGCTGCTTGGGAGGCAACCCAAGGATTAAAGTTTAGATAGTTGTTTCTGCGGTAAATAATTTTCTTTGCTCCGTGATCCAATTTTGTTTTGCAGGATCACCTTAGCAAACCCCAAAATTCCAAATTTCCCATTTTTCTGGATCCATAGGAAGAAGATGAAGCGCTCCTAGTTCGGGGAAGTCTCAGTATCCCTCTTTACGCTTTACTGTTTTTAAAACATTGGGGACAATGTTTAGTTTAAGTTTGGGGGGAGGCTTTCGCTGTGTTGAGCATATTTAAATTCTGTTGGATGCATGAATAGATAGCTATGATAGCCAAGGATGTGATTTTAGAAATTTTGGGAGAAAATGGTTTATATGTTGTGGAATCTGGGAGCACGGCAGAAATTGCGAAATTTTAAAATTTTTTGATACTTAGTTTTGATGTCTAAAGCATGCAATAGCCTTATTTAATGACGTCTTTGAAAATCTAGATTCTTATTATGGTTTTTAAAGTTTGTTGTCACCCCGATAGGCATAGTTTCTAATATTAGGAAGTTCATGCTTGATTGTTCCAAAGAGCTAGGTAGAAAAAAATGCTATGCATGCTGAGAGAAAAGCAAAAGCATCAAAAGAAAATGAGAGAAAAGAAAAATCTGTTGAAAAAGAAAATTTTTGCTTGCACAAAAGAAAGAAGCCTAGGGGTAAAAAGAGCTACCTGCGGTGTGATCAGTTAGGCCAACCAGAGAATCAAATTCGGGTTAAGGGTCCCTCCACCGTAGTGTGAAAGCTAGTACCATTAGATATCAAAATGCAAGTTTGGGGGAGTAGCAAAAGAAAAATAAAAGAAAAAGAAAAATCATTTGTGAGTTTTGCTCCCCCATGAAGAAGAAAAAAATGACAGGCACCCTAGTTTCTTTTTTTTTGCATGATAGAAGGACTCCGACCTATTAGGGGCTCTTAGCCATTGTAGGGGGAAAACAAATGGAGAACGCCATAAGACTAATCTAGGTTAGTAAAAGAATCAATAGATAAGTCTTGAGCATGCTATTCATTAATCTTAAGTTCAATCTAGTTTAAGATTTCTTCAAGAGTATGCGGTGCTTGCTTATTCCACTTGCATGTTTTCCATTCTATCCTAAGAATTCCAAAATCATTGAGGCTTGAGCGATTCTATTTCATGCATCTTTAGAATTTATTTTGCTCGGGACTAGCAAAAGCTTTAGTTTGGGGGTGTGATAGCGAGCAGAAATTCGCTATTTTAGTCTCAAATTATTAAGCTTTTTTGTGCTCTAATCGTGTTTTTAATGAAAATATTTAATGAATTCTGTTATTTGGTCCTTAGGAGCAAAGTTGGTGATTTTGGGAGAAAAAGTGCCAAAAATGAAGCAAATGAAGCCCAAAACCAAGCTTGGATCAAAAAGGGGACCCAAAGAAGTCAATCATGATGAAAATGCCCAAAAGAAATGAAGAGAAGGCCCAAAAATCAGCCCAAAACCGAAGCTGGAAATTCTGGAAATTGGGTCAGCGTCGAGACGCTGTGTAAGTAACGTCGCGACGCTACCCATTTCTTGGGCAACAAGACACGTGCATAGCAGCGTCGCGGCGCTGGGCAATGTAGCGGCGCGACGCTGCCCCTATTCCAGGCCTATAAAAGGCACCCCATGGTGCCTCATTTTATCATCCAACAATCCAACAATTCCTCAAGGAATCCTTTCCTTTCCTTCTTTCCTTAGGCTCCTTCGGAGCCCCTCTCAAGGCTTCTTAGCCTTTTTGAGAGAATTCTTTAGTGGGAAATATTTTTGGAGTTTTGGGGAGCATCTTAGGAGGCTCAAGGAGTAGTCGGTGGGGCTCCAAGCATCAGTGAAGGAGTTTTTCGACGGTCAATTCCTTTCCTTTTATGCTCTTAATTATGCTTTATATTGTAATTAGTGTGGATATTTTAGCCATGTGTAGCTAAACCCCAATTTGGGGTCTTGAAATGAAATTATAGTTCTAATATTGTTGTAATTTCTTGTCTCTTGCCCATGTCCTAATTATTTGTATGGATGCGCTTAATGCTTTATTCAATCTAGCCAATTGTGTAATGATTTGATTCTTAATGGAAACTCGACGGAGAGAAATTAGGATAGATCGTAATCCATGCAACTAGTTTAATTGCCCGTCGTGACACCGGGATTAGTTGATTAAACTTAGATTCCTAAAATGAATCAGAGCGAAATAATTAATGATTTTTAATGGCGCTTAGGACCCTTAGGTTGTTAAAATGAATTAATTACAATTAGGGGAAACCGACAGGAGAACCTATGTGATTAATGGAGATTCTATGATTATAATTAGTTGGGCAATGAGGTAAGATAATTATAACAATTGTTTAGCTAATAATTGATTTTCAAGACCCCTCTTCCCATTAAAAGAAAACTCTTTCTCCATATTTTTATTTTTATTTTTTGATCATTTTATTTTCTTCAATTGCTTTGAATTTTAAATTCCTCTTTATTGCATGAGCTGTTCCCTAAATATTATTTCGCCCAAGTATTTTTAGTGCTCAAAAGATTTTATTTTTGCTTAATTTTCGCTTCGCTTCCCTGAGGATTCGATACTCGGAATACTTTCCGTTTTATATTACTTGTGACCCGTGCACTTGCGGTAAACATCAGACAACAGAAATATATCAAAACAAGATTTTCATAAATCAAGTTTTTCTCTCACGTCCTCAAAAGTTCACAACGTGAGGTTCATGCTTGGCCTCGAGTCACCCTGGGAGTGACCCCCTATGGATGGTGTTTGCATGGATTAATATCAAGGTGAATGAGTAGGACACGTGTCAACGTATCCTACGGTCTCCTCCATTAGGTTGCACCGTGAGATCCCTATGATCTGCCTGCGAGTCGCCCTGGGAGCGATCACACTACAGAGGGCTTGATCATGGGAGTCGGAACAACGCAAACTCCAGAAATGGATAGGGTTTCTTAGGTCCATTTCAAACTTTGACTTTCCCTATGGTAGCATTGTTGGGGCCGACCTCTGAAATCTGAAAAATGGAGGGTCACACTTACGGGAAATTGTTAAGGTGTTAATAATTTCCTGACCGAAAATTTTGTAGCTAAGAACTATTGGAATATGAGTTATTCCGAGAAGCTGACTATCCTACGGTAGCTGTTGTTCTAAACCTTTGAAGTATTGTTGCAAAATGAATGTTTATTCTATGGGTTGATCATTACTTTTGCTAAATTGATTGGATTAAAATAAAAATATTATTATGTGTAATGGGTTAATGCAACAATACTTATTAAGTTAATTTGTTTGTTTGTTCTATCAACAATGAAACGTTCTTTGTATGCCTCTAATAACGCCAATTAAAAAACTGGTATTTCTAATACAACTAAGAAAATGAACTTAAACACTAAATGCGTGGAATTGGTCTTAACTGAGGACGATCCTCAAGCCCATATGTCTAATTTATCTGAAATTGTTCATGATGAATATGACATAGACTGCTTAGCACATCTCAATGAAAATAAATTTGATTTATTGATCATTGAAATGTGTATAGTGGAAAATGATGATACAGCCTGGATCCTTGATTCAGGTGCCACTCATCACGTATGCTCTTCCTTTGAGGGAATGAGTTCCTGGCAACAGTTAGATGCTGGGGAAATGACTCTTAGAGTTGGGACTGGGGAGCTCATTTTAGCTAAAGCAGTGGGAGATATTAAAATGTTCTTCTCCAGGGAACACTATATGTTATTAGAAAACGTATATATAGTTCCCAAAATAAAAAGAAATTTGATTTCTATTTCTTGTTTGCTAGAACAAGGGTTTTCAGTGTCCTTTTCTGTGAATGAAGCTTTCATTACTAAAAGGGGTGCTGATATATGTTCTGCAAAAATGGAGAACAAATTGTATGTCTTAAGACCAATAGAGTCTAGGGGATATTTTGAACAATGAAATGTTTAAAACAGCTGAGACTCAACCAAAAAGGCAAAAAGTTTTCAAAGTACCTATCTTTGGCACTTGAGACTTGGCCACATAAATTTCAATAGGATTGGGAGATTGGTTAAGAACGGACTTCTAAGCCAGTTAGAAGATGGTACTTTACCTCCATGTGAGTCATGTCTCGAAGGTAAGATGACCAAACGACCTTTTACTGGAAAAGGTTATCGTGCCAAGGAGCCCTTAGAACTCGATATGGATTTATGTGGTCCAATGAATGTAAGAGATCGAGGAGGGTATAGATATTCATCTCTTTTATAGATGATTATTCAAGGTATGATTATTTATACCTAATGAGTTATAAGTCTGAAGCCCTTGAAAAGTTTAAGGAGTACAGGACTGAAGTTGAGAACTTGTTAGGTAAGACCATTAAAGCACTTCGATCTGATCGAGGTGAAGAGTATTTGGACTTAAAATTCCAAAACTATTTGATAGAACATGGAATCTCGTCCCAACTCTCAGCACCAAGTACACCTCAGCAGAATGGTGTATCTGAAAGGAGAAACAGAACCTTGTTAGACATGGTTTGATATATTACGAGCTATGCTCAGTTGCCTAGTTCTTTTTGGGGTTATTCAGTAGAGACTGCAATTTATATTTTGAATGTTGTTCCCTCAAAGAGTGTTTCTGAAACACCATTTGAGCTATGGAAAGGGCGTAAAGCTAGTTTACGTCATTTTAGAATTTGGGGCTGCCCTACACATGTGTTAGTAGCAAATCCAAAGAAATTGGATTCACATTCAAAATTATGCCTATTCGTAGGCTACCCAAAAGAAGCAAGAGGTGGATATTTCTTCAATCCAAAAGAAAATAAAGTGTTTGTATCGAAAAATGCTACTTTCTTTGAAGAAGACCACGTTAAAGAACACATACCACGCAGTAAAATTGTGTTATGTGAACTTTCTGGTAAAGCTACAAATGAATCAACAAGAGTTGTTGATGAGGCTGGACCTTCAACAAGAGTTGTTGATGAGCCCAGTTCAGAGGTTGGACATTTAACAAGAGTTGTTGATGAGCCCATTACATCTGGTCAATCCCATCCTTCTCAAGAGTTGAGAATGTCTCGACGTAGTGGGAGGATTGTTATTCAACCTGAACGATATCTGGGTTTAGCATAAACTCCAACTTTCATACCTGATGATGAGGTTGAGGATCCATTGACCTTTAGACAGACAATGAATGATGTGGACCATGACGAGTGGGTCAAAGCTATGGACCTAGAGATGGAGTCTATGTACTTCAATCAAGTATGGGATCTTGTAGACCTACCTGAAGGGGTTAAACCCATAGGGTGCAAATGGATCTACAAGAGAAAACGAGACGCAGCTGGGAAAGTACAAAGTTTCAAAGCTCGGCTTGTGGCAAAGGGTTATACCCAAAAGGAGGGGGTGGACTATGAGGAAACCTTCTCCTCAGTTGCCATGTTAAAGTCGATAAAAATTCTCTTGTCCATTGCCACCTTTTATGATTATGAGATTTGGCAAATAGATGTCAAGATTTCCTTTCTCAATGGCAATCTTGATGAGAACATCTTTATGTCTCAACTAGAGGGGTTCGTTGCTCAAGGTCAGGAGCAAAAAGTTTACAAGCTTAGATGATCCATTTATGGGTTGAAGCAAACTTCTAGATCTTGGAATATAAAGTTTGACACTGCTGTCAAATCTTATGGCTTTGGCCAGAACATTGATGAGCCTTGTGTTTACAAAAGGATTATCAACAGTTCAGTAGCTTTTCGGGTGTTGTATGTAGATGATATTTTTCTCATTGGGAATGATGTAGAATATCTAGCTGACATTAAAAAATAACTATCGACTGAGTTCCATATGAAAGATTTGGGTGAAGCTCAGTATGTTCTAGGGATTCAAATCATCAGGAATCGTAAGAACAGAACGTTAGCCCTGTCTCAAGCATCATATATAGACAAGACGTTGTCTAGATATATGATGCAGAATTCCAAGAGGGGTTTACTACCCTTCAGGGATGGAGTTCATTTGCCTAAGGAACAATGTCCTAAGACACCTCAAGAAATTGAGGATATGAGACGGATCCCTTATGATTCAGCTGTGGGCAGTCTTATGTACGCCATGTTGTGTACTAGGCCTGACATTTGCTATGCAGTTGGGATAGTCAGCAGGTACCAGTCCAATCAAGGGTTAGACCACTGGACTGCAGTTAAAAACATCCTCAAGTATCTTCAGAGAACGAGGGACTATTTGCTTGTGTATGGCTATAAGGATTTGATCCTTACAGGATACACAGACTCTGACTTTCAGACTAATAAGGATTCTCAGAAATTCACATCAGGGTCAGTATTTACCCTCAACGGAGGAGTTGTAGTCTGGCGTAGCATCAAGCAAGGATGCATTGCAGACTCCACCATGGAGGTCGAATATGTCGTTACTTGTGAAGCAGCTGTTGGGCTCCTAGAGTGAGTAAAAATATGGTATAAAAGACTCCAGAACTCTGTGCAAGTATACACAGTCCACAGCAAGTAATAAGTATTATCAATCCAAGGCCTGAACTAGCTTCCACTTTATCTATTTTGTATTATTCTTTAATGGTTTCAAAGAAGGTAAAAATGATTTGTTTTTATAGGAATAATGCTGAAGCAAAGTAAATGACAGAACAAAAAATAATCGAATAGGCAAACATATTAGAAACAGGCGGTAGTCGAGTTTTAGTAATTTTTTTAAAAGATGCTCTAGCAATATTATTGATCATGCAGAACTCTCGCAGTCTTATTAGCAGATTCCTCCCAGAAATCTGAATCTTTTGGAATGTGTTTCAACCCCAATGAAGTACTACCGATCGAGCACTAGGCAACTGGCTATCCCTAGCTCAGTCACTGGCGTTCACCAATACACAATGATCGTAGTGTGATTAACCGCCACACACTCTCTAAATCATCCCTGAAACTAGAGAGAGGTATTCATACCGGCTGGCCAGGCGGGCATAAAATAGAAATGTACTCAACAATTAATCAAGATGCATTCATCAATATTTATTACTAGAGTTTAAGCACAACAATCACATTGTTCCTAACCAACACCTAAGCTACTTAGTTCATAGATGCATGTAACCACAAGTTACAATCTGAGTAAGCATATCCATAATCACAAGATAATATAAGAAAATATTAATCTTCCCAATTAGCTTGCAAATGATGGTCTTCTAGGTGGTCTCCAATCTCTCTCCCCTATTCGGCTCCCAAAGGTGGAAGGAACTTTCCAAACATGGAAGTTTTCTCCCAAAAGTGGAATATATTTGACTTGGGCGGCTACCTCCTTTTATAGAGTTAAAGCAAGCTTGAATTAGGTTGACCTAGACACATGGACAACTCTCCTTGCTCCTCTATCATGAAAATAACTCAAAAGAAGTCGGTTTGTCAACTTGGCTAACGAGCTGTGACATGGCAGTTTTGCTCCCAGCTTTGCTGCAGCACAGAATTTGCTCCCTCCAGTCGCCCAGCAACACATTCTGCATAAAATAATTTCCAAAGCTTCCATTCTTCCAAATGGGTTAAAACATATAATATCTGTCTAAAACCAACCCTATCAAGCACAAAAGACACACAAATCCCTATATAAATAAGGCCTAAATAACTACCTTTTGGGCAGTTATCACACCCCCAAACTTGAACTATTGCGCGTCCCGAGCAATACTAATCAACCTTCCCTTAAGAATTCAAAACTTTAGACAAAGACTAGCTTAATCAAACCAGACAATCTAACACTACCTGTAACCTTTACCTGAGCACTCTGCAAAACCAAGCTCTGCTGCAGCAAAGTAAGTCCTCCGACATGGACAAATAATCACCACTTTTAACTCAATTCTAAGAACTTGCCACATCCTAGCTCTATTTAAAACACATTTTAAGAGGTTTATATTTTTTTTTTCAGACTTAAAGCAGCCCTACAGTCATAAGCTCTTAAGCATGGGATGACCCACTTTATGGTGCAGTATACCCTTGCCTCAAGCTCATCACCAACTAGGCTCAATACTCATTATAAAGCTCAAATATCCTTAGTCATTCCATCTCTTGCCCCTCAGAATGGCAACATTTTGTGATGAAGCTCACCTAAGTTCTGGGAGACAGAAAAACTGTTGGATCATCATTCATCCTTCAAAACTTTTGCTCCATGAATTTTCTCAGCAAAATTTTCAACAATCAATTTTTTTCAGCAAATAATTTATTTTTTCACATTTCCTAGGTCATCTTTTGACGCGAAGACAAACTGTGGGTATCACAAATGTCCCCGGTTACTCAATAACCTAACAAAGTTTTAAATGAAGGAGAGGAATGCTCGAGCAAAACAATTGGAGTAGCAAAAAGTCCCCCAAACTTGAATTATTCATTGTCCCCAATGAATCATTAATTTGCAATTATTCCCCCAAACTTAAATTTTTCTATCTGAATTTTAAACTAAGCGTGGGACTAGAACTAAGCTTAAAGTGGATCATAAAAGTCGACACTACCTCCAAAATCTTCTTTGCCGCAGAAACAGACCAGACGAGAAGAAATGCTCTAGCAAAAGGTTTATGGAGATTAGAATACCTTGATCTAATTAAGCTTAACCAGTCTAAGCTTCAAAATTCAGAAGAAAATTAGTCAAGTCAGAGTTACTCAGTGCTCATAGAACAAAAACAACTTAGAAATTTCATTAAAAACATTAAAAGAAATTACATAAGCAAGAATATTTTTTTTAGAAGCAGAAAAAATAAAATGAAACAAACAAAACATCAATAGAAAAGGAGATGATAAAATGCGCGAGCAAACAAAAAGTCAAAACAAAAATTATGCTCGCCCAGGGCCACCTCGTCCTTCAGTCCTCTTGGCCCTGTTCATTTTCATCCTCCTCTTCTCCTCTCTCCATCGGTGGGGGCGGGATCCAGGGGTTCAATAAATCTTCAGGGAATGATTGAAGGGCTGGATATGGTTTTGAAAAATTCTCCTGTAGCGCCTTCTTTATACTAGCATCACGATTCTTAACATACTTCCAGAAGGTTAAAGCTTGCCTCTCGGCAAACTCTTACCGACTGGCCGAAAGTGCCAGTTGTTCTAAAATCCTGTTGATGTCGTAGACAAGGCCACCTTGACGTACCTCATGCATACGCTGGAGCCATGCCAAGTTAGGCGTGTCGATGATCCCCTTGTCAAACAGAATAATATCCTCAGGAACCGTGGGCACTCCTGCCCTGCTGCATAACATAGTGATCGTGTTCGGAAAAAACAACTTCCCCACCTTTTTCTTCCAACATCCAGATATTTTATTAACAATGATCTTCCCTACGGCAATGGTGAGAGACTGCAAAATCGCAAAAGCTAGAAGAACCCGTTCCCTTGAGACCGTCAAGTCGTGAGTTGTTGGAAGCAATCGTTGTTTGATAAATCCCATCCACGTGTTCACTTCCATTTTCAAATAAGCTGACTGGAACGTCCTCTTCTCAGTCTTGGACAGCTACCATTGTGCCCCTTCAATACCTACCTCCCGCACAACCTCACTCAGCTGCTCATTAGATGGCGCTACAGCCATCTCATTATATGCCACATGGGGGAAATTCCGAAGGTTATATAGTGCGTTGATAGCACTAGGACTCCAATCTACTTCGACTCCTCGAACAATCACCTGGAAACAGTCTTCTTTGTCAACGTTAGCATAAAATTCGCGCACCACCTGCACGTTTACAGACTCAGGCTTCGCACAAAACAACTCCCAGACGTGGTCTGCAATACCAGTACTCTGAAAATGCGGAAGATCACCGCTGAATCCACTCTCCTCTTTTCAGAAGCTCAGCGTATTTTGCTCGGGCAAAATTGTTGACGAAGCGATCATACAGCAATTGTGGTTCTTCTATTTCATCGTATTCTTCCGATGCTTCAACAACACTTTTGCCCTTTTCTACCCTTCGCTTGAGCAACCGTTCTTCCTCAGCTTTCTTCTCTGCTTCTTCTCTTGCCTTTGCTTCGGCTTCTTTTTTCTCTCGTTCCTCTCGCTCTATGATGTGGACTTTTCCTACCACAAGCGCACGGATCAAGTAATAATATAGTGAATGTAATTCGAATGTCGTCCTATGGATTGGATTTTTAAGCAAATCAAGTATTGTGAATTATCTCGCTCAATTTTATTTAGGGATCAAAAAGTAGTGAATGAATAGTATGAAACTTAAATCAAAACAAGTAAAAAGTGGAAATTCAATTGGGAAAAATACTTAGGGAATTGATTTCGCCGATTTAATCTAGGATTGATTTTAATGGATAAGTTATTATGCACAATGAAATTATGAGCCTAAGACCCTTTAATCACAACTACCTCTCCCGAGTATAGTTGATTCTCATGCAAATTAACCAACTTGATATCCCTATCTAAGTTTATTAACATGCAAGGCAATGAGATCTTTTGACCAATTCAAAAGTTAATCTAAAACCGTCACGAATTAGAAAGTAAACCTTAGTCATGCAATCTTGAGTAAGTCTAAATTAAATCCCCTCTCCCGAGCTAGATTCAAAACTTAAATCATTCAACTAATGGCCAATTAATTGAAAGCATTAAATCAAGATTACAAACATAATAAACATTGCACAACTTAAACCATAAATTCAATCCATACACTTAATCAACTACATCAATCCCTAAGCTACAAATTTAGCTACTCATGAATAGAATTACAAGCTCAACTAAACATGTAAAAGCCATAAATCTAGCTAAAGAAAAGGAAAGGGAAAAGAAAACTCAATGTAGGCCGAGACCAACGTCCCCGTCACGATCCCCACGAACAATGGGTTGATTTCCGATTTTCTCCCTTAGCTTCAACCTTCAAATCCTCTGTTTTAGCTCTGTTTACGGCCCCAAGAAGTCCCAAAATTGATTCCCCTAAAAACCTAACCGAAAGGATGCTTATATAGCAAAATTTTGTCGTTGCGTCGAGATGCTGTCAAGATAGCGTCTCGACGCTGCCTCTTATACGCGCGTGTCTGGAAAGGAAATGTGGTAGCGTCGAGACGCTATTGTCACAGCGTCTCGACGCTGTGACCTTATTGCGCCTGATTCGATATGGAATGCCAGCATCGAGACGCTAAAGAAGCAACGTCTCGACGCTGGTCTATATTTGACCCGAAATTAACTTTTTTCTCTTTGAAGCTTTTTCATTCCTTTGCATCTTTTTGGGTCTCGAGCACCCGATTAGCTCCATTATTTCGCTATAGCTCCAATCAACCATTTCCAACAAAATAACACAATTAAGTGCAATAAAATGGCCAATAATCATCAAAGACTAGCTAAATTAAATAAGTAAAGATTGCTAACTATGCTCGCTATCAAATACCCCCAAACTTAAGCTTTTGCTAGTCCTCGAGCAAACTAAAAATCAAGCATACAGTAGAAGAATGGATGCAATAATCATAACTCAATCCTCAAGGCTCAAAAGTCAATAGTCAAGCAAGCAAGACACATGCACACTAGGACCCATGAGGGAGACAAATTAAAATTTTCCAAAATTAACTTGCACAAGCGAGATCTAACTCAACAAGATCAGACTCAACAAGATCAGACTCTACTAGCCCGGGATTGGATTATTAAACTCTCAGCTCATCTTCCCTCTACACTGGCACTAAGGTTTCACTAATGAGTTAATGGAACAAATTAGTTTGTTTTCCTCCATACTTAGGTGCTTATAATTAAAAATTAAATTAAGCATGTATATGTGGCACTAGCTTTCACACACCCATTGCAGGGACCCTTAACCTGAGTTTTCTCTGGTTGGCCTAACTGATCACAACAGGGGTAGCTCTTTTTGCCTTAATCTTTATTAACCATTGCATATTGCGCGCATAAGTCATGACTTTTTTCTTTTTTTCAACAATAAAAACAATAATGATTTTTCTTTATGAACATGAGAAGCAGGTATTCTTTTCTTTTCTCCTAAGCAAGATCAAACATGCTAATTTGCAAAAAATTAACTCTTTAGCTCTACCCTACACCTATCGAGGTGACAACAAGCATATGAACCCAATAATTCGCTCCTAAGCATTCAAATCCAAATCTAGCCAAGACAAATACTCTACTCGTGCAAGCCATCTCCTAGAAAAATTTTAAAAAGTCTCCCTTTTGGGCACTCATGCTTACAACTCATCACAAGCTTGAAAATTGACAAGAAAGCCTATCCTAGGACGTCATAATCATGCAAAAATACATCCAGACAACAACCATATGCATAATTCAAAGAAAGCTCAAAACTATAGCCCGAACTCAGATGCTCAAGGGCTCCACAAACATGCTAATCCACCCCCAAACTTAAAACATGCATTGTCCTCAATGTATAGAGAAAATAAGGCATAAATAAGCATGAGAACAATAAAATGATGAAAGGAGTGAACAATACTGGCCTGGAATAGTGATGACTTCTTGACTGAAAGCATGGAATCTTAACAGCTTGAAAGCAAAGGAGAGAAAGAAAACAAGACCTACAAAACAAAAACAAACAATAAATCAAAAACAAAAATAAAACACACAAAACTTACTTGGGTTGCCTCCCAAAAGCGCTTGTTTAACGTCATTAGCTCGACGTGTTGACCGTGCTTCAAGGAGGCTTCTTTTCTGTGAATCCAACAGAGGTGCTCTTTCTTGCACCTTTCTTGTAGCCCATGAAAAGCACTTCATCTTTAGAGTCTTCAACTGCTTTAAAAATTTCTTTTTCGTTCCTGACTCTAATAGTGAGCTCCCTGCGCTCAATATCAATAATCACTCGCCCAATAGCGAGGAATGGTCTTCCTAATATGACAGGCATTGAAGGATTTTCTATCATGTCCATAACATACAAGTCAATAGGGAGGAAAAATCTACCTACTCTGATGAAAACATTTTCTACAATGCCAACTGGTCTAACCACAGATTGATCAGCCAATTTGAGCTTTACAGGAGTAGATTTAATCTCACCTATGTCTAACTTTTTACATAAGGACAATGGAATAATATTAATGCTAGCACCTAAATCACATAATGCTCTAAAAGAGTAAGTACTAAAACTACAAGGAACAAAAAAACTCCCAGCTACTTTTTCAGGTACCTTCTGTTGTACTCTGGTGCTGCATGTGGAAGCAAGATATACAGTGTCAACCTTCTTTTCCTTTCGCATCTTTGCTAACCACTCGTTCATAAACCTATTGTATTGGGGCATCTCTAATGCCTCTGCAAAAGGAATGTTAATATTCAGATTCATAAAAGCATTCATAAACTTATCAAACTGAACTTGATTGTTCTTTTTCTTTGTTTTCTTTTTCTTTTCCTTGGGAACCATCAGTGTGGGAGAAGGAATAGGAGGCTCAAGGTTAGGCTTTTCAGCCTCATCTGATGATGTGTCCTCCTCAGCTTCACCTGTAGGCGTGTCATACTCCTCAGATTCAGGCTCCTCTTCAGCTTCCTCCCGGTGCACAGAGATTTCCTTACAGTACTCCATCTGGGTTTTCTCTTGCTCAGTTGTGGCCTTACCTTTATTCATGGTGCTCACAACACCTACTAATTGTCCCAGCTGAGTCTCAATGTTCTTTATAGCTGCACTGTGGCCATTCACTGTTGAGTTGATGGTAATGACTGCCTCCTCTAATTTAGTTGTCCTGTTACTAGACTCTGCAATGAAAGCTCCAACAAGATCTTCTAACTTTTTATCTTCTTGAGTCTTAGGGGCAAACCCAGGAAGATTAAGAATATTCTTTGTATTTGCATAAGAGAAATTTTCATGGTTCCTATTGTTAGGGTGATAATGTGTAGGTGTAACATTATTATTATATCCCCTAAAATTAGAATTTGATACATACTGACCTGTTCGATGGTCTCCTCCTGAGGTCTGGATGCTAGAGCAGCAGCTGATTCAATTGATTCAGCACTCCCTGTACCTGAAAATTTCATAAAAGCATTAGCAAGGGAGGTCATCTGGGCCTGGAGTGCACTTACTTTATCAACCTCAAACACTCCAGCAGCAATCTTTTTGGGTGTAGACCGCTCAGATGGAAACTGATAGCTGTTGGTGGCCATATCCTCTAGAAGTATGCGAGCATTTTCCACGGTCTTGGACAACAGAGTCCCACCTGCAGCTGCATCAACAATCATTTTCGTACTAGGAGTTAAACCATTATAAAACAATTGAACCTGAAGCCAGTCGAGGTATCCATGCTGAGGACACTTCCTTAGTAACTCTTTAAATCGCTCCCAAGCTTCGAACAGCTGCTCATCAAATTGTTGTTGGAATGTCCCAATCTCGGTCCTCAGCTTGACCGTCTTTGCAGGAGGGAAAAATTTCTTCAGAAAGGCCTGGACTAAAGCATCCCAGGTGGTGATGCTCTCAGGGGTAATAGACTGCAGCCAATCTCGAGCTTTATCCTGCAAAGAAAAAGGAAATAAGTGTAAGCGAATAGCATCCTCAGAGACTCCATTAATCTTAACTGTCCCACAAATATCCAAAAATGATTTTAGATGAGAATTTGGGTCCTCGGTGGGCGATCCTCTATATGCACAATCTCGAGCCATCTGAATGAGACCGATTTTCAGCTCAAAGTTGTTGGCATTGATCGGGGCATAGACAATCCCCGATTGCTGTCCCTGAAACACAGGCTGAAAATAATCTCTAATAGGCCTAGGCTCCTCAGGTGGATTTTGGTCTGCCATTTGAATAATTTCTCTATTTTCCCTTCGAAGCCTATGAATTGTTCTTTCTATCTCGGGATCAAATGGTGCTAAAATTAAATCTTTACTATTACGCATACAAAACTAAACTACCCTAAAAAGGAAAGAAAACAATTATGGAAAGAAATAAAGAAAAGAAAACAACTAATCTAAATATATGGAAAATATAATCTAGAAAAGGAAACAAAATAACCTAATATGGAATGCAAAAATAAATACGGCAAAACACAAATAAGGAAACAAACAAATAAGAAAAAACTAATCTAAAAAGAAATAACACGAAATAAATAAGGAAAAGATTACACAACTAAAAGAAAAACTAAGCAAAAAAACAGATATGGAAAGAAAAACAAATAAGGAAAAAAAAATGCAATCTACCTAAAAAAGTAAAAATACACCCTAAATTAAGATCAAACAATTTTTTCACAATATCAATCTAGCTAAATGTGCCAATCCCTGGCAACGGCGCCAAAACCTTGATGTTGACTTTTCCTACCGCAAGCGCACGGGTCAAGTAATAATATAGTGAATGTAATTCGAATGTCGTCCTATGGATTAAATTTTTAAGCAAATCAAGTATTGTGAATTATCTCGCTCAATTTTATTTAGGGATCAAAAAGTAGTGAATGAATAGTATGAAACTTAAATCAAAACAAGTAAAAAGTGGAAATTCAATTGGGAAAAATACTTAGGGAATTGATTTCGCCGATTTAATCTAGGATTGATTTTAATGGATAAGTTATTATGCACAATGAAATTATGAGCCTAAGACCCTTTAATCACAACTACCTCTCCCGACTATAATTGATTCTCATGCAAATTAACCAACTTGATATCCCTATCTAAGTTTATTAACATGCAAGGCAATGAGATCTTTTGACCAATACAAAAGTTAATCTAAAACCGTCACGAATTAGAAAGTAAACCTTAGTCATGCAATCTTGAGTAAGTCTAAATTAAATCCCCTCTCCCGAGCTAGATTCAAAACTTAAATCATTCAACTAATGGCCAATTAATTGAAAGCATTAAATCAAGATTACAAACATAATAAACATTGCACAACTTAAACCATAAATTCAATCAATACACTTAATCAACTACATCAATCCCCTAAGCTACAAATTTAGCTACTCATGAATAGAATTACAAGCTCAACTAAACATGTAAAAGCCATAAATCTAGCTAAAGAAAAGGAAAGGGAAAAGAAAACTCAATGTAGGCCGAGACCGACGTCCTACGTCACGATCCCCACGAACAATGGGTTGATTTCTGATTTTCTCCCTTAGCTTCAGCCTTCAAATCCTCTGTTTTAGCTCTGTTTACGGCCCCAAGAAGTCCCAAAATTGATTCCCCTAAAAACCTAGCCGAAAGGATGCTTATATAGCAAAATTTCGTCGTAGCGTCGAGACGCTGCCTCTTATACGCGCGTGTCTGGAAAGGAAATGCGGCAGCGTCAAGACGCTAAAGAAGCAGCGTCGAGACGCTGGTCTATATTTGACCCGAAATTGATTTTTTTCTCTTTGAAGCTTTTTCATTCCTTTGCATCTTTTCGCGTCCCGAGCACCCGATTAGCTCCATTATTTTGCTATAGCTCCAATCAACCATTTCCTACAAAATAACACAATTAAGTGCAATAAAATGGCCAATAATCATCAAAGACTAGCTAAATTAAATAAGTAAAGATAGCTAGCTATGCTCGCTATCACTCTGCCTTATCTTTTTCAGAATTCGATGACGGTGGTGATGGGGTATCAGTCCGACTCACCTGAACGCGCCCAGCCTTCTGCTTAATTTGGCAACGTTTTGGAGGTTCTGGCATGATGACCTCAACACGAGCCTCCTGAACTGGCTCTCTTTCAGTCGCAACCTCTGCCTCCACATCCTCCCTCTGTTTCTCTTTAATTTCCTCTGCATGTCCCTCTTCTTGAACTTCCTCTGAATCTGCCATTCTCGGCTCAACCCCCTCTGGGTTCTGTACATCAGATTCTTGCGGGTCTTCTCCTTCTACTGTGACAACCTCATCCTCTGTTGCCTTTTCTTGTTCCTCAGCTCTCTGTTGTCGTCTTCTTCTCATGGCTTCTTTCTCCTCCGGTGTCTTTTTCTTCTTCGCCTTTACCTTCTGCACCTCAGGAGTATTCGGTATCTCTTCCTCCTCATTCTCTCTTTCTTTTCTCGCTCTTGTTTTTGCCATGAAGGACCCAAGGGTTTTACAGAGAAAAGCAATAGAGGAATGCAAACGGCAATATTGAAACAAGAAGACGAAGTGAGAAGAAACTTAACAAAGTCTGCGAATAAATAAGGCTCCAGCAAAATGCAATCTCAACCGAAAAGATTTGCTCTGCATTAAATAATATTACCGTTTAATTTAATCCCATGTATTTTGAAAAATCAAAACCATCAACGGTCAAATCTTGCATGTTAATCGCCCACAGTAAATAATTGTGTGTTGTCAAATAGCCCAACCGTTGGATCATTCCTGCATGACATGTGGCAGCATCCATGCAATCTACCTGCCCACAGAAAATTCAAAATCGAACGGTAAAAATAATTACTCCAACAAACCCCTTCCTATTCGGACGATTTGCTTCAGCCATAACTTTGCCGCAACAACCTTCTGAACCTGAAGAATCTTGGATACGGAATTCGAATTTCAAAGCAAGATAGTCAAATCTTCTAAATTCAAATTTAAGTTTAACCGATCAAATCAAATCTAATCATTTCTTTTTTTTTTTTTTTGAAGCTAAATAAATTAGGAAAAATCTTTATTAAACCTAAACTAAACATAATTTAAATAACCGAAACTAATCTAAACTAAAATCTAATAAAATCTACTCCAAACTAATCAGATTAATTAAAAAAAAATAATTCAATAAACCGAAAATAAAATCCAACAAAATCAAATAAAATTCAAATCGAAATAAAACCTACACAAAAATAAATTCTATAGAATTAAAATCAACCATGCAAAAATTCAATCAGACCAAATCTAACCTCATCGAAATTAAAAACAAATCAGTGAAAAATAAAAACAAACACCGAGAGCTCAAAATATTGCTCTGTAAAATGCTCCCGCAAACATCTTGCTCTCTCAATCATCAATCAACCTTAGAGAAGGATATTTTGTCTGAAACTCATCACCCCAATAGTGTTTCACACGCTGTCCATTCACCTTGAACACTCTCCCATCTTTTTCATCCTGCAAAGTAATTGCTCCATGGGGGAAAACCTCAACAACAATAAATGGCCCTGACCATTTAGATTTTAGCTTCCCAGGAAACAATTTCAATCTAGAATTATAAAGCAAAACTTTCTGACCCTTGACAAACTCTTTAGATTTAATGTTCTTGTCATGCCATAGCTTAGTCTTTTCTTTATACATTTTCGAATTTTCATAAGAAAATTGGCGAAATTCCTCTAATTCATTGAGTTGCAGCATTCTTATTGCTCCTGCACGACTCAGATCAAAATTTAACTTTTTCAAAGCCCAAAATGTTTTATGCTCTAGCTCTAGTGGTAAATGACAAGCTTTCCCATATACTAACCTATAGGGAGACATACTTAGAGGAGTCTTATAGGCTGTCCTATAAGCCCAAAGAGCCTCATCCAACCTAAAAGACCAATCCTTTCTAGATGGATGGACTACTTTATCTAGAATAGATTTAATTTCCCTATTACTAATTTCAGCTTGATCATTTGCTTGTGGGTGATAAGGAGTAGCTATCCTATGTTTAATCCCATACTTAGCTAAAAGCTTAGTTAAGATATTATTAACAAAATGTGTACCCTCATCACTCACTAGAGCTCTAGGTGTCCCAAACCGCGCAAAGATGTACGATTGAAGGAACCTTGCTACTGTCTTGGCATCACTCTGATGGCACGCAATGGCCTCCACCCACTTGGACACATAATCAACTGCCAATAAGATAAAAACATTGCCATTAGAAGGGGGAAATGGCCCCATAAAATCAATACCCCATACATCGAATAATTCAACTTCTAAAATGTAAGTAAGAGGCATTTCATCTCTAGGCCCTAAGCTTCCTTTCCTTTGGCAAGCATCACATTGCTTGTAAAACCAATGGGCATCCTTGAATAAGGTAGGCCAGAAGAATCCACAATGCAGAATCCTCATAGCTGTCCTCTGACCACTGAAATGACCTCCATACGGCGAAGAGTGACATTGCTCCAGGATTTCTTTTGCTTCATCACCTGAAAAACACCTACGTATAATACCGTCAGAGCATTGCTTATACATAAATGGCTCATCCCAATAGAAAAACTTTGCATCATGCTTAAATTTTTTCTTCTGCCTCCAATCCATGTCAATAGGAGTGACTCCCTTTACCAAAAAGTTGGCAATATCAGCATACCAAGGGACATCCCTGACTACCTTTACCTCAACAGCAAAAAGTTGTTCATCTGGAAAAGCATCTGAAATGGAAGATTGCTTCAACAAAGATGATGATGGATCAAGACGAGACAAGTGATCTGCAATGACATTTTATGATCCCTTCTTATCCTTTATCTCTAAGTCGAACTCCTGCAGTAATAAAACCCAACGAATTAGCCTAGGCTTTGCATCTTTCTTAGCCATTAAATACATTATTGCTGCATGATCCGTGAACACCGTGACTTTGGTTCCAACCAAATATGGCTGGAATTTCTCAAAAGCAAACACAACAGCTAACAACTCCTTTTCAGTAGTTGTATAGTTGACTTGTGCCTCATTTAAAACCTTGCTTGCATAATATATAAGATAGATAAATATGCCCTGCTCTTGCCCCAGCATAGCACCTACTGCAGCATCACTCACATCACACATTGCTTCAAATGGTAAATTCCAATTAGGTACACAAAGAATGGGTGCTGAGATTAAAGCAGATTTTAAAGTCTCAAAAGCCTTCCTACTATCTGCATTAAAGTAAAAAACATGATCAGTACACAATAAGTTACAAAGAGGTTTACTGGTTTTGGAAAAATCCTTTATGAACCTCCTATAAAATCCAGCATGACCTAGAAAACTCCGAATTCCCTTCACTGAACTCGGTGATTCTAATCTTTCAATAACCTCAATTTTTGCTCTATCAACTTCTAGACCATTCTTAGAAATCCTATGACCTAACACTATGCCCTCCTTCACCATGAAGTGGCATTTTTCCCAATTAAGAACTAGATGGGTATCCTCACATCTTTTTAACACCTTTCCTAAATTATCTAAACAACTCTGAAAAGACCCTCCAAGAACTTAAAAATCATCCATAAATACCTCAACAGTGGACTCAATCATATCAGAAAAAATTGCTAACATACACTGCTGAAATGTTGCTGGAGCATTGCAAAGGCCAAAAGGCATTCGCCTAAAAGAAAACGTCCCATAAGGGCAGGTGAAAATGATTTTTTCCTGATCCTCATGAGCAATAGTAATCTGGTTATACCCAGAATAACCATCTAAGAAGCAGTAGTAGGCCTGACCAGCCAATCTATCCAACATCTGGTCAATAAATGGTAGAGGGAAATGGTCCTTACAGGTGGCTTTATTAAGCCTCCTATAATCCATGCAAACCCTCCAACCAGTTACTGTCCTGGTTGAGATCAACTCATTGTCTTTATTGCTCACCACAGTGACACCTCCTTTCTTAGGAACACATTGGACAAGGCTTACCCAATTGCTGTTTGCAATTGGATAAATGATCCCAGCATCCAACAATTTAATCACCTTTTTTTTTTTAACAACCTCTTTCATTGTAGGGTTAAGCCTTCTTTGTTGCTCAATACTCTTAAAGGATCCATCCTCTAAAGTGATTTTGTGCATACAAAAAGATGGGCTAATACCCTGAATGTCAACCAATGTCCAACCTAGCCTTGCGGTATTGTTGTAGCAACTTTATTAAGGCCTCTTCATGCTCCAACATTAAATCTAATGCAACAATAATGGGCAACGTCTCACCTTTCCCAAGATACACATACTTTAGATGATCCGACAAGGGCTTCAAATCTAAGTAGGTGCCTCAATCAGGGATGGCTTAATAGGAGGAGCCTTCCTTTGATCTAAATCTAAAGATTCAAAAACATCCTCACACCTAAACAACTCTTCTTCATTTTTTCTTTCTAACAAACAAACCTGTAAATCCTCTACACTAACCTCTCCATGATCTTCCAAATGCTTACTAGTTGAATCCTGTATTGTTGTCTCAATAACTGTGCTCTCTAGAATCCTAATGAAGGAGCAATCCTCCATTTCGTCTGGATACTTCATGGCTTTAAACACATTAAATTTCACTTCCTCATTACAGACTCCCATTGTTAATACCCCTTTCTGAACATCTATTAACGCCCTACCAGTAGCCAAAAATGGACGACCTAGAATAATTGGGACATCTTTACCAGCCTCATAGTCTTAAATAATAAAATCTACAGGAAATATGAATTTATCCACTTTCACTAAGACATCCTCAATTTTACCCTCTAGAAATGTGATAGACTTATCAGCTAGTTGGAGTGTGACTGTGGTAGGTCTAGTTTCACCAATACCTAGCTTTCGATAGATCGAAAAAGGCATAAGGTTAATGCTTGCACCTAAATCACATAGTGTTCTACCTAACTCTTTTCCACCGATAGACACAGGTATAGTAAATGATCCTGGATCCTTAGCCTTGGGTGGTAGCCCATTCATAAGAATAGCACTACACTCCTCAGTAAGAGATACAGTTTCAAACTCACCTAACCTCTTTTTTTTAGTTAAAATATCCTTAAGAAATTTAGCATAATTAGGCATTTGCTCAATAGGTTCTACTAAAAGGATATTTATATGCAATTCCTTAAGAATCTCTAAAAACTTTTTAAATTGACCATCCTGATTTTTAGGCTTTTGCCTTTGTGGAAAAGGTAGAGGTGGTACATAAGGTGGGGGCGGCACATAAGGTGGTTCAACATCTGGAACAGAACCAGATGCTCCAGCATCTTTATTGCTGCCTCCAGTACCCTGACCAGTCTCCAACTCTTTCTCAATAACAACATTTTTATCACCATTATTTTCTATATCCTGGGTCTTTCTAGGCTCCTTTCTTTCCTCTAATGGCTTACCACTCCTAAGAGTTACTGCCTTTACCTGCTCCTTACCTTCCCTTCGAGGGTGTTTAGTATCTGAGGGAAGTTTCCCTTGAGGCCTTGCCTTCAGCTCATTAGCTAGCTGACCCACTTGCAATTCCAAAGCTCTCATTGAAGCTTGATTACTTTGAATTACGGCATCTGTACGAGCCATAAATTCTTTGATCATTGCCTCGGGAGTATTCCCTGAATTTTGTTGGGGCAAAGCCTGCTTATTTTGTTGGGGCAATACCTGCGCTTTAGCAAATCCCGACTGGTTCACCTTTTGTTGGGCTTGCATATTAATTCCTTGTCCTCCCCATGAGAAGTTGGGGTGGTTGCGCCAACCTGGATTATAAAAGTTAGAATAAGGGTTATTCCTCTAATTACCTACAAAAAACACAGAAGCTGGATTGGTGGGGCAAAACTCGTAGTTGTGGTCTTCACCACAATAGGCACATGCTTCCTCTGCGACTTGGTTCATCACTGCAGCAGGCTCCATTGCTGGTGGTTGCTGATGACTAATCACTGTCACATTCTTAAGAGCGTTAGCAATCATTGCAAGATCAACCCTGATGGTGGACACACCATCAACCTCTAACACACTCTTAACCTTTTTATTTGTGCCTCTAACATCCGACCACTGACAACTATTAGTAGATATTCTTTCTAAAATTTCATAGGCTTCATTGAAAGTTTTGGCCAAAAGGGCCCCTCTAGCCGAAGCATCCACCATACCCTGGGTTACTCCATTTAACCCATTGTAAAATGTTTCCATTTGAACACAATGTGGTAAACCATGGTGGGAACACTTTTGCAAAAGCTCCTTAAACCTTTTCGAAGCCTCACTAAAAGTCTCATCCTCAAGTTGCCTAAACCTTACTATTTCACTCCTTGATTTAACATTTCTATTTGGTGGGAAATATTTACTCAAAACTTTTTCAGCTAACTCATTCCATGTCCTAATTGATCCAGGAGCAAAATAATTTAACCACGCCTTTGCTCCATCTCTAAGAGAATACGGGAACAAAGTTAATCTAAGAGCATCCCTAGGCACTCCTTGAATTACAAAAGAATCACTAACTCCTAGAAAAGACTTAAGATGTAAATGAGGGTCTTCAGATGACAAACCATGGAATTGACCCACGGTTTGCAACATCTGAAACATTACCGGTTTCATTTCAAAATTTTCTGCTTGGATTTGAGGACATGCAATCCCTGGATTCAACTCATCAAATATTGGGACAACAAACGCTCGAATGACTCTGGTCCTATCGTTCGCTACCAAGATAGGATTTTCAGCCTGATTATTTCTACTCATTTTGCCCCAGCGGCAATTTTGCTGCAGCAAACGATTCTGGGGGTTCGCTGGATCTTCAGGAACCTGCGGAAGGCGTGACACGTTCTCCATTTGATTATGGTTTCTGCGCTGCTCCCTCCTTCTTCTCCTGAATGTCCTCTCGATTTCTGGATCAAGCTCGAACCTTACCCCAGGTGAATCGCTCATGCACCAAACTCACATCTGCAAAAAAAAAAAAAAAAAGAAACAATAAAAAAGTTCTAGCACCAAACCACTAAAACACATACACAAAACAGATCAGATAAAAACTTATTCAAGTCCCCGACAACGACTCTAAAAACTTGTTGGGCTCCTAGAGTGAGTAAAAATATGGTATAAAAGACTCTAGAACTTTGTGCAAGTATACACAGTCTGCAGCAAGTAATAAGTATTATCAATCCAAGGCCTGAACTAGCTTCCACTTTATCTATTTTGTATTTAATGGTTTCAAAGAAGGTAAAAATGATTGGTTTTTATAGGAATAATGTTGAAGCAAAGTAAATGACAAAACAGAAAATAATCGAATAGGCAGACTGATTAGAAACAGGCGTTGATCAGGTTTTAGTAATTGTTTTAAAAGATGTTCTAGCAATATTATTGATCATGCAGAACGCTCGCAGTCTTATTAGCAGATTCCTCCCGGAACTCTGAATCTTTTGGAATGTGTTTCAACCCCAATGAAGTACTACCGATCGAGCACTAGGGAACTGGCTATCCCTAGCTTAGTCAATGGCGTTCACCAATACACAATGATTGTAGTGTGATTAACCGCCACACACTCTCTAAATCATCCCTGAAACTAGAGAGAGGTATTCATACCGGCTGGCCAGGCAGACATAAAATAGAAATGTACTCAACAATTAATCAATATGCATTCATCAATATTTATTACTAGAGTTTAAGCACAACAATCACATTGTTCCTAACCAACGCCTAAGGTACTTAGTTCATAAGATGCATGGAACCACAAGTTACAATCTGAGTAAGCATATCCATAATCACAAGATAATATAAGAAAATATTAATCTTCTCAATCAGCTTTCAAATGATGGTCTTCTAGGTGGTTTCCAATCTCTCTCCCCTATTCGGCTCCCAAAGGTGGAAGGAAGTTTCCAAGAATGGAATGTTTTCTCCCAAAAGTGGAATAAATTTGACTTGGGCGGCTAACTCTTTTTATAGAGTTGAAGCAAGCTTGAATTAGGTTGACCTAGACACGTGGACGACTTTCATTGCTCCTCTATCACAAAAATAACTCAACAGAAGTCAGTTTGTCAACTTTGCTAACGAGCTGTGACGTGGCAGTTTTGCTCCCAACTTTGCTGCAGCACAGAATTTGCTCCCTCCAGTCGTCCAGCAACACATTCTGCATAAAATAGTTTCCAAAGCTTCCATTCTTCTAAATGGGTTAAAACATATAATATCTGTCTAAAACCAACCGTATTAAGCACAAAAGACACACAAATCCCTATATAAAAAAGGCCTAAATAACTACCTTTTGGGCAGTTATCAGCAGCTAAGGAGGCTGTATGGCTACGGATGTTCTTGATGGATTTGGAAGTTGTTCCAAATATGAACTTTCCAATCACCCTTTACTATGATAATAGTGGTGCAGTGAAAAATTCTAAAGAACCTCGCAGTCACAAAAGAGGCAAGCACATAGAGCGCAAATATCATCTCATCAGAGAGATCGTGCAACGAGGGGATGTGATCGTCATGAAGGTAGCCTCTACGCACAATATTGCTGATCCATTTACGAAGGCTCTCATGGCTAAAGTGTTCGAGGGTCATCTAGAGGGTCTAGGTCTAGTAGATATGTACATAGAATAATCTAGGGCAAGTGGGAGAAGTGTAATGGGTATTGTGAATGCCCTAGTTTATTGTATTTATCTTTATTTGTACTTTTCATGTATTATACAGTATTAATACAAACTACTATTCCTACTTCAATGATTATCCTTTCAATTTTGATTGTTGATGTACATTGCCCACTAGATTTTTAGTTCAAGTGGGAGTTGTTGGGTTTTATGCCCTAAAACTCGTAGATTGTAAATGAAACAAATTAATCGATCTCAATAAAGCGTTATTTGAGTAATTCAGTAATTTGGTTATTGAATAATCGAGTTTGCATTAATAAACCCTAAATCCAATAAACTAAGATCCAAGGTTGTTTAAATGAAACTTGGACTAGTATGTGGGGACATACGGGGATTGGTGTCCAAGTAACAACCTAAAAGGTCTATAGTATAGGGATAAGGTTGGGTACCTTATCCTGGTGACACTATGTGATACGACCCACCTTGTATTCGATACAGATGCAATGATCCATAGCATCCATGTAGGAGACATGCGGGTGGGGGTATCCTATGCAATGAGTTTGTATAAGCCCGGACCGCGAAATAGTAACCACTAGATGTAACCATGATATTCATTCTTCACAGCAAGATTTCCAGCATCAGCAGTAATATGATTAGTTGTTCCGCTGTTCGTAAGCCATTTTGGATCATTCAGTATCTCGGGGGTTGCAATATAAGCTGAGGAATTCGCAGATGGTCCACTTTTAGTGTTACTACCACTAGGAGCATGAGGGTTGTTGAAACCTTCTTCAAATCTAAAGTAACAGAAAGGAGCAGAGTGGCCATATTTGCCACACAATTGACAAATAGGTTTTGAGTTACCTCCCCTCTGGTATCCATTTCGTCCTCGACCTCTGCCACGATTGCTTCCTCTAGAGTAATTAGATGATGGTTGAGAGTTACCTTGAGTATTGTTACCTCGATTTGGACTAAAGAATTTCTGTCTTCAGCCTTGATTTTGTCTTCCATAAGCAAGATGAGCTGCTAAATCAGGTTGATCCCCAACGTTGTTAACCACACTGTAACGTGCCAAATGTCCCTTCAAAGGTAATAAGAGTCGAAGCCAACTCTTTCCATGTTGAGATATTTGTCTTCAATTGTGCAAACAATAGGGATATACTCTGCATCCAAACCAGCAAGAACATAAGACATCAAATCACTAAGGGAAATGGGATTACCAGCTAGCTTGAGATTTTTCGAAGCCTGTTTTATAATCGCAAGATATTCCACCATCTTCATCGAGCCTTTTTTCGTATTCTGAAGGATTCCACAAAGTTGATTTATGAGTGCCTTACTTGTTTCTCCATACACCGTTTCTAAGGCTTTCCATATCTCTCTAGACGTCATGAAACTAACCACATCTGTTGCTGTTCCCGGAGTCATTGAACCAAATAACCATCTAGAAAGGGCTTGGTCCACGGTATGCCATTCTTCGAAAAGTGGATTAGATTCCAGTTTCTTACTAGATTCTGTAGAAACTTCAATATACTCTAACGACTGAGGTTTTGTTCCAAGTATGTACCCATCTACCTTTTGGCCTTTGAGGATGGCTAAGACCATTCCTCTCCAGAGAACATAATTCTTCTCATCAAGCTTGACCATGAGAACAATAGTCAGGGGATGACCGAAGGAGGTGGAGATGATATTTGCAGCAGACGAATTTGGAGCAGATACAGTAGCAGACACGGTTGCAGCGGAAGAAGAAGACTTAACTTCATTGGCCATGGTGTTTGCCTAGGGTTGCTCTAATACCAAGAAACAAAACAGAGAAGAGGGAAAAAGGAATTGCTCGATGAAGTTTTACTCTGTTGTTATATGTCATCACTACAGAATGAATCAATAAATAGACTTGGGGAAAAACAAATAAAGGTTCCCAACCATAGAGACACAGACACGTAGCCCTATTCTTATAACAAACTGTACATAATACAAACAAAATACAAACAATGCAAATGTCGGCGTATTGAGAGAAACCCAAGGGCTGACTAAACGACACTGTATATAGCTTTCCTTACATGTGTTTCATTCACTTTTGCTGTAGAATATATACAATGAAAATCACTTAATTAAAGGCAAAAGTGATGCTAAAATATTTACAATAAATGACAATGATTATGACATGAATCTTGGCTGGATGAAAGGCATTTATGTCTCTAATATAAGATATGTCCTACCATACTTTATGGATTATTTAACTTCCCTCAAGGCTTCTAGCCAAAGAGTTTAAAAGTATAATAGCTTGATTCTCATTGCTAGTTTCCTCATCACAATTTGCTCGATTCAATGTTATTTTACATAAATCATCTAAATACTCCTGTAGATTTTTATTCACGTCCATTTTAAATTCAAACAAACATTCTGTATAATTGTGTATGAAGGTTATCTCTAGGGGTGTAAAGTTTTCGGGTCGGGTCGGTTGTACGGACAAACCGACCCGACCCGACCCGACCCGATTCATTGTTGACTCGAATCGGGTCGGTTCGGCTTATTTATGTTTTTTTTAAAAACAAATTTCTTTGCATTCTAAGCAAGAAGCAAAAATTGTGGGTATGTTCGACAACTTATCGAGACCGACAAGTTTTTTGGGAAAGAACGAAAAAAAATCAAAAGATCGGCGAAACGGAGGAGGAAGGAGGAGGTGATGGTGGCGACTCAGATCGAGACCTCTGAAGATTGCATGCACTCGAAAACATTCAAGTGAATTTAACTTACAGATTATACTAAAAAACGGAGAAACCCAAAGGTGACGGCAACAAATCAATGCACTCGAAGCAAAAATGGAGAAACCCAGAGGTGACGGCGCATTGATCGAGACCTCAAGCTTTTTGTTTTTCATCTTCTTCCTCTGGGTTGCTCGCGCGATCAACGCATACTAGATTTGCTTACGCCGTCGAAACCCGTTGAACGCATCACGGGGTTGCTCGCGCCAACGTACCAGATCTGCTCCAGATCTCGCCAGAACTCGTACCAGATCTCACCGGAAAACCCACGAGTTTTGTTGTCCGTTTCCTCCTCTCTCTTGTGTTCCCTAAACCCTAATCAATTTTTACTCCTGCAGATTTCCCCTCTCTTCTTGATTTTTGCCCCTTTCCTTCTTTTCAAACTATATTGGGGCATCAATGGCGGACGTTCGTGGTGGAGGAAAGGGAAACGGCGACTGAGATGAGAGAAGATTCAAGCGACTGACTGCGACAGATTTGGGAGGAAACGGCCTAACCCTAAAATTTGGGAGGAAACCTAAAATTTCATATTTAAGTGAAACTTGAGAACCAAACCGGTCAGTTCGGTTTGGGTCGGTCTGGCTATATATAAAAACCGAATCGAACCGAACCGGTTCGGTTTTCTTCACCCCTAGTTATCTCTAGCTTCTCCTTCAATATTTCATGCTTCTAGCTTTTTGGTTAATCCTTTGATTCTCCGATCGCTTGAGCCCCTTTCTGTTGAATGAGCAAGGTTTTGATTCTTTTCTTCCACAAAGAGAAATCTCTCTTATCGATGTGGGTTGATCTTTTAGTGCAATTGCAAAATTTCATTAGGCTCTCATACCAATTTGTGAAAAATAAGGTCCCTAAACAACACAGTTGCAACACAACCTCAGCTAAAACACAGAATAAAATAAAGCTTCAAGAAAAAACAAAGCAATGAATAAGAAGCAAGAAAGAACACTGATCAATTTTAGTGGTTCAGATACCCAGTGTAGTCATCTTACATCCAATCTCCCAATAGTCTTAGCCCTGCCTTTATTCATGATAATGAATAAATAGAACGAGTACTAAAAATTCAAGCTCGTATCAGCTTCCTCACCTTTCACTTTTTCTCTGTGTTAAATCAATTTCTTCACCTCTTTCTCTCTCAGAATTGCCTGTTGGGATAAACACTATGGGCGTTTTACCTCTCGGTATTGAACATGGATTGGGGAATGAGATTCTTTCATGTTGTTTCCTATGAGTTTGAATCGTAATCAGATTTTCATGGGTGTTATTTACTCACCCTTGGAATTAGCTGATATACACGTAAAAAATCCTCTGTATATTTCACTATATGAATAACAATACAATGCTGAGATATTAATATACTTTACTGAAGGCTAACAGAATAACAGTAATACACTTGAAAATAACAGATAATAACTGAATTAATAAAGTTTAAAATACAGTGAGAATACAACACTAAGGAATCACAATGAAATATACGTAATTACCAAAATACTCTTTTATATTTCTAATCAATTAAAATGCATTAACTAAACAACATACTTATTCAAAATTTTATTTTTATTAACGTAGTCAAATTTTTATACTTGAAAAATAATAATAATACCTAAATTAAAATATACAACTATTAATATTTAAAAAAAAATAAAATAGTAATTGTCATAAATTTAACTCATCTCATTCAAATTTCAATTTGTTTGTAGAGTTTCTTTTTTCCAAAGTACGTAATATTGGCCAAAGTGAGTTTAGCTCAACGGTAATTGGCATGTACCCTTGACCATGAAATCTACATTTATATCTATATCAAAACTTCGTAGTTTTTCATCATTTTTTTCAATGTTTTTCACCATTTTTTCAATCTATATCTACAATTATATTTATATTTATAATTATTATCATTTTTAGGTTTTTAGTTAAATTAAATTTTATTTTTTTTAAATACTCCAAGCTTGGATCTGTGTATATCCTTTCATTTTAAAAATATGTATATTAATATTACATATTTGAAAAAAAAAAAAAAGCTCTATAAACAAACTGAAATTTGAATTAGATGAATTAAATTTATGATAATTATTATTTTATTTTAAAAAATAATAACGATGGTATATTTTAATTTAGGTATTAAGTTTTTTCAGGTATAAAAATTTGAATAAGTAAATAAATAATAAAAAAAAAAAACATCTTCAAACCGAGACAGAAGATGGAATGAAAGGAATACAAAAATAAAATAATATAAAAAAAAAAGTTTGAGGGGTTAAAGGAGAGAGAAAGGGTAAGAGGTGTAAGATAATCAATAAAAATAGTTGTTGGTCCCACATAATATATAATTAATGAGAATGAGATTGAGGACTCTTTTGGATGTATTGGGATTATGGGATAAGATTACAAATTTTGGAGTGGGGCTCACACTTGATTCCCGAGGTAAACACACCCTATATTCTAAAATTCAATTATCCTATCTTAGGAAATTAGTCAAGTAAAAATAAAATAATAACAATAATCAATCACAGTACACTAACATAATTCTAACATGGAAAACCCTTCCCGAGACGAGTAGCAAAAAAACCACAGACCAAAGTAAGAAATCTCCACTATAATAAATAATGGATTATAACCAGAGTTGTCCCTAGTCAAAACTAGAGACATGAATTAATATCTCAAGATAATAAATCTTGACAATAAACCACAATATTCTAAGATAACAAATAAGAAAGATCTCACTGAGGTCGAACTCAACTACTCACTGTAATCTTAATATAGGTAGCTCCAAAAGAAATCTCCATAAAGTCCCGCATGTCTATCAAAATTTCAGCTAGATCGGACCATTGATCGACCTCCAAAAGGCTTAAAAACTATAATGTAATAAATGATTTTCTTTTCTAATTTCTTCTTGTTTTTCTCTCTCTCTCCTGTCACTCTCTCTTTCTTTTCACCAATAACCGACTGCTTAAAAGTTAAAAAAAAAAAAAGAAAAACAAAAGGGGCAACAAGAAAAATGACTAGAAATAAATAGGTGGCTTGAAAAATTGCTACACAAGTTTATAAATTAAATTGATGGCTAATTGATTTTATAATTAATAAATCCTTATTTGTAGAAGACAAAGATGCCTCCAACAACTAACGTTTAAAAAAGTTAGAGAAATTCTAGAAAGCTTGAAATTCAAAAAATTCAACCTACCTAAAAAAGTCGAACCAACCTACCTAAAAAAGTTAGAGAAATTCTAGGAAGCTTGAAATTAAAAAAATCAAAGTAACCAACCTACCTAAAAGAGTTAGAGAAATTGTAGGAAGCTTGAAATTCAAAAAATCCAAGGAACCAACCTAATTTGAAAATCTAGATGTGACATATTCTTAGTACTCAAGAACTGTTTTCTGGAAAAAAAACACACAGGACGAACTCAAGAATCGATACCTTTATTAGGGGGAAACATGTAAAATTCAACCCCCTCCAACAGGAGAAACACCTTTCAAATGCGTCGATTGAAAAATCAGCCCTCACAATCAGAAGATATACCCTTGCAAAAAACGTTAAAAATGCCTCAAATTGGAAACAACTAAGAAAAATGAACTTAAATGCTGCAATTATGACAAATCAGTGTATCGCGCATCCTACCTCCTACACCGCGCCGACAAACCATTTCCGCCGTGCCGACGAGCTTCTCCCGCCGCTCCAACGAGCCTTCTACGCAACCCGCAAGCTCCATTGAGTCTTCTTCTCCACAACGACTGTCACCAAAAAATTTAAAATAAGATATGTAGATAACGACTTTATTTCCCTTATATTTGCAACAACCGTATACATAATCCCCCGATTTTAGGGATTCATTTTTTCCTTCCAATCCGCGATTATACCGCTCTATTGTAAGACGAAAAGCATGGGCGTGGGGAGGAAATGCATGGAAGCGATTTTGGTGGAGGGTTTGTGTTGATTTGACTTAAATGTTGAACCCGCCAGAGCGGTATGTACTGATAAATACCATTTCATGGTTATTGCAACTTCTCTGGAAAAAGTGTGCTTGTGGTATACTCATATGTATGTGTACGTCCCCCCTTACACTATACACATTGGCATGTCTAATAAAAAAAATGCTTTGATTTGTCTGTACTATTATATACATCCATGGAATGGTCTGGTGTGTCTACTTGTGTGTGTATGATGTGGAATTTTCCTTACCGCAAGCGCACGGGTCAAGTAATAATATAGTGAATGTAATTCGAATGTCGTCCTCTGGATTGGAATTTTAAGCAAATCAAGTATTGTGAATTATCTCGCTCAATTTTATTTAGGGATTAAAAAGTGATGAATGAATGGTATGAAAACTAAATCAAAACAAATAAAAAGTATGGAAATTCAATTGGGAAAAATACTTAGGGAATTGATTTCGCCGATGTAGTCTAGGATTGATTTTAAGGAGTAATGTACAATGGAATTATGAGCCAAAGACCCTTTAATCACAACTACCTCTCCCGAGTATAATTGATTCTCATGCAAATTAACCAACTTGATATCCCTATCTAAGTTTATTGATATGCAAGTGAGATCTTTTGACCAATTCCAAAGTTAATCTAAAACCGTCACGAATTAGAAAATAACTCTAGTCATGCAATCTTGAGTAAGTCTATATTAAATCCCCTCTCCCGAGCTAGATTCAAAACTTAAATCATCCAACTAATGGCCAATTAATTGAAAGCATTAAACCAAGATTACAAACATAATAATCATTGCACAACTTAAACCATAAATTCAATCCATAAACTTAATCAACTACATCAATCCCTAAGCTATGAGTTTAGCTACTCATGAATCTAATTACAAGCTCAACTAAACATAATAAAGCCATAAAGTCTAGCTAAAGAAAAGGAAAGGGAAAAGAAAACTCAATGTAGGCCGAGTCCGACGTCCCCGTCATGATCCCCACGAACAATGGGTTGATTTCCACTTTTCTCCCTTTGTTTCAGCCTCCAAAGTCTTAATTTTGTCCTCTTTTACGACTCCAAAAAGTCCCAAAACGAATTCCTAAAAAACCTAGCCAAAAGGATGCTTAAATAGCAAAATTTCGTCGTAGCGTCGAGACGCTGTCAAGACAACGTCGCGACGCTGTCGCGATCCGCAATTTTGGAAAATTTTCTATAGCGTCGCGACGCTGTTCCTAGCATCGCGACGCTATGAATTTTTTTTTTTTTTTTGTATAGGTAGAAAACTCCATTTGACTCCAATTGCTGAATTAAGCATCAAACACATACTTCCTACAAATAAAACATAAAAATGCATAAATTTGGGCAAATAATTATAAAAGACTAGCTTAATTAATCAGAGAAAAATAGCTAGTTATGCTCGCTATCAGTGTACACTTAATCCCCCCTTGTATTTGATAGCACAATTTATTGTGCTATATTTTATATGATTTTATCGTTAGTCTGGAGTATTATTTGGGCATTTTTATCTATATTTGGTTTTGTTTTGTAGGAATCAAGTATTTCAATGGAATTCGATAATTTTGAGCATTACCGATGAATTAGGAGCCAAAGAATGAGTTCGGGCCAAGAAAACAGAAAATGAAGCAAAATTATAGGCCTAGCGTTGAGACGCTAGCCATTGGAGCGTCTCAACGCTGGGCGCAAGTCAACACGCGCGCGAATTTGAGGCAGTGTCGAGACGCTACCTCCACAGCGTCTCGACGCTGCGAACTTTTCAGATTTAATTAGGGCGTACGCGCGACAGCGTCGCAACGCTATGTCCTCAGCGTCTCGACGCTGTCACGCAGAATCAGCAGTATATATATTTTGCGATGCTTTCAGATTAAGGGAGCTGTTTTGGAGAGAGAAAAACGACTTTTAGAGAGAGAAAACAGACATAACAAGGCAGAAACTGAAGGGGCTTGATTTTGAGAGCTTGGATCGAGAGGTTCGTGACGGGAACGCACGGGAATCACGGCCAACGAGTTTAATCTTTCTCCCTTATTTCTTGTACTGATTTTTAGCATGATTGGGACAAATTTTGATTGTATTTTAGAGACCATGTGTAACTAGATTTCGTTTCTTAGGGACTTGATGTAGCCATTAGTTTGTATAGATTAATTTACGGCTTTTTAGGACGTTTCGTAACGCGGTTTATTTATGCAATTGTATGATTAATGCTTATAATCTCTTGATCACGGATTGTATGTTGTTGTTTCTGAACTAATCGCTCGGGAGAGGGTAGTTTAGATTAGACTTTCAATTGCATGACTTAGGTAATTCGTTAATCGGGAGATTTGGGATTGCTTAAGAAACCGTCATGAGGATTGTTCTTATTGCTTAAGCTTATTGTTGAAATTAGATAGGGATATCAATTTCTTAATTCGCTTAAAGGATTAATTGCACTTGGGAGAGGCTTTTAATTATTCATAATCCTTGGTTTATAATCTTGTTACGAATTCGTTCTTAATTATTCGTTAAATTAATTTGTGCATCTAATAGGTGAAATCAATTCCCTAAGGCCTTTCTCCATTGAGTTTCCACATTTTATTGCTTTGATTAGTTTTTAATTGATTTGCATATTTCTCGTTTATTTTCTCTAAATAAAATTGGACAAATATACCTTTAATAATTAGGGGAGTTAGAAAACCAATCCAGAGGACGACATTCGATTTTAAATCACTATATTATAACTTGGGTCCGTACACTTGCGGTTAGCAATTTGCGTATCAGTATTTGAGTTAATCACCCCATGTATCGTGTATGTCTGGAATGCCCAATAAAAATACACTCTGTCTTTGTCTGTGTTGTTATATGCAACCATAATAACCCCCCGTACCATGTTCACTTGGATGCAAATACCTGCTGAATGCCATAACTGATATCTGTCTATAGTATTACATACATACGTGTTTCACATGCATTCTATGTGTACGCATACTTACCTCAGTCCCACCCCCCATATGAGTTATATATGAAGGATTGAAGAACACTCGAGCGGAAGCGTTAGCAGATCATAGGCCTTGATTTTCATTAATTTCATTGATTAAAAGCATGCCAAAAGAAGAACAAAAACAGAGCGTTTGAAAACTTATCTTGGATCTTCAAATTCGTGGGTTTTGTTTGATGTTTCTCTTCACGATCTTAACGTAGACGACCACCGAGATCTTCCCCGCTATTCTCTGGTCTTAGAACGGGCTTGTGGGAACCCGAGCATGATGAATTTTGGAGGAGAAATATATGGGTTTTGAGAGCTTGGCTTTTTCGTTTGAGAGAATTTCTAAACACCAAAATTGCATGAAGTGTTCTGTATGTTTCCATTCCCTGTTGCAAGAATTAAATTCTTGCTTTTAAAGACAAAACCCATGCATTTTAAAATCACCATAGTTGGACAACTCAAAAACTTGAGTGACTCAATATGGTTGGTGTCTTCACATGAAAAAAGCCATGAAAATTTGATTTTTACATTAAAATCAAATTTCATAATTAATTTCCTAATTAATTTTAATTTAAATTAATTCAAATAATTAATTTAAATAAAATTAAATGAATAATTAATTAACCTTCATTAATTATACTTATTTAATTTAATATCTAAATATCAAATTAAATACATTTCAATTTCCTCTCAAAACCGAACATGAACATGAATCTTAATTCAATTTTAAACTGAAATATGTATCGAATACATTAATTCAATTTCTCGAACGTGAATCCCTATTCACATATGTTGTATTTAAATCATATTTAAATAACTATATCTATCTTAAAATATAGTTTAATTAATAATTAAATTGTTACATTAATATCGAATTCAACGATATCTCCCTTAATCGAATTTGAACGCCTTTCAAATTCTTTCATCACTCTGTTCTAAGGTTAATTCGTTTGAGCTAGCAGGGGGACCTAATGGACCTACAGATCATGGGCTCCAACGATACGAGATTAACTGGTTGAACTCTTTCAAACTAAGTTAACCAACATTCGTTAACTAACGGGACACTCCACTATAGCCCGTAGCTGAACTCCCCTCACTGCAGATATATTTTTGTCCACCCGATATAACCGTGATTAGTAAGTCAATCCTTCACAGGTTGTTCGTAACTATAGTAAGGTCAAAAGTCCGTTTTACCCCTATAGCACTTCTTGTTCCTTAAGCCTCAACTGAGTCCCTAATGAACAATTGGTTTGTGGTCCAACCACTAAACCTAAAACCTCTCGGGCCAATGAGAGGGTGGCGCGCCTTTGTTCACGTCCCGGAGTCAGTACTTAAGGGAACAACCTCTCTACTATCCCTAAAGACGGGTAGGAGTGAATTCCATCTTGCAGGACTATGTCCCCAGCTATCTATCCGGTCTTATCCCCAAAGTGGCAGGTTTATTGAGCGGCGCTTATGGGCCACTCTCACCTATGCAAATCAAAGGATAATCCTGAATAAACAGGAGTTCATAGTTAGCTCAGGATTAAGATCGAGTTACCTAGGTCATCACTTTGAAATAATCAGTTTCACAGTAAACGACGTTATAAAGTGAAAGTGACTTATTTCGCGGTCCGGTCTTATACAAACTTCTTTTGCATAGGACGCCCCCACTCGCATGTCTCTACATGAACGATTTAGGATCACATCGTTTGTATTAAAACAAAGTGGGCCTTGTCACATAGTTTTTCCTAGGATAAGGTACCCAGTCTTATCCCTATACTATAGACCGTTTAGGCTATGTACTTGAACCTGATCCATTTTTATGTCACTACATATAGTTCAAGCATTCATCTCATAGCCATGGATTCTAGTTTTATTGGATTTGGGTTAATAAATACATAGTTAAACAAATCTTTTGACAACCATAATAAAACTATCTTAATAAGTTTTATATATAAATTTGTTACATTTACTATCCACGAGTTTTAGGACATAAACCCCAACAATATATACGCTGCAGTTTATATGCACTGTCATCTGTCTGTGTATACTGCTACTTACCACTCTTATTGTTGTCCTTTTGTAACATGGATAATGAAGGACAAAATGTGAGGGATAAAATCTTTTTTTACCATTGAAAATGTTGAAACCTAAGCCTAAAAAATAGGTAGATCTTTTTATATAGTTGAACACAAACCGCCAACTGAACTCCCTATAAATCGGGATTCTTCCAGCGCGCAAAAAGGGGGCACGCGAACAGTATGAAACAAAAACAAACGTTAACGCCGTCTGTATATAGCCGTAAATACCATGGGTAAAAACGTCCAAAAAAGTATGGAAAACGGTTCCTAAAATTCGGTAGCCACACCTGCAAAATCCGAACTCCCATAGCCAAAAATCAAGGATGCCTTTTTTTTGTAGTCATTTAGCACAATTCCCCAAAATAGCTCACTTGGGCCCATTATTGGACTTCTCCACAAAAGTGAAAAATAACTCATCATTGGTCCCAAAACAGATATAAAGCCTTTTGTTACAATTCCCCTAATTTTTTTGGCTAGTTGCAATGATAGCAAAAATAAAAATGGAATTTTGGGGACAATACCGAGTGGGGAGCTGGGAACATAATCACACAAGATGGAATTCACTCCTTCCCGACTCTAGGGCAAGTAGAGGTGTGTTCCCTTAAGTGGTGTCTCTGGGTCTTGAACAAAGGGCCCTACCCTCTCTATGGCACGAGAGGAACTTCTGTTTGTTGGTTGGACCTCAAACAAGTTGTTCATTAGAGGAGCACTAGGGACATAAAGAGAAAGATGTAACCCAAGGGTAAAACAATAATTTGACCCAGCTGGGGTACGAACACACATGAAGGACTAATTTGTCGTTATTGGTCAATATCCGTGGACACAGAAATATTCTGCAATGAGAAGAGTGCAGCTGTGGGTCTTTAGTGGAGTGACCCATAGTTAACGAATGGAGACTAACTTGGTTAATGAGTTTAGCCGATTAGTCTCGTGTCGTTGGAGCTTCTAATCTGTATGTCCATTAGGTCCCACTGGTAGCTCACAAAGCGACTTGAAGCAATTAAATATAAATTGTAAATTGAAAATGTTCAATTTACACTACTACAAAATGTAGAATACACTACACTTTATTTTAGATATTAGACCATAGTTTTGAAAAAACCATAGTGTAATGTTTTAGAGATTTGTCCAACCATGGTCTAAAATAAATAAACCTATTTATAGACCACGGTTACAAAAAACCTGTAGTCTAAAGGTTTACTATAGACTACAGTTTTAAATAATCGTAGTGTATAAATTACATTTACAACCACGGTAAATAAAAACCATAGTCTAAAAGGCAACTATAGACTCAGTTTTAAACAACTATGGTCTAAATATGAACTTTACACCACAGTAAATAAAAACCATAGTCTAAAAGCCAACTATAGACGTTAAACAACTATGGTCTAAATATAAACTTTACACCACGATAAATAAAAAACATAGTCTAAAAGGCAACTATAGACTACAATTTTAAATAACTATGGTCTAACGATGAACTTTACACCATGATAAATAAAAAACATAGTCTAAAAGCCAACTATAGACTACAATTTTAAACAACTATGGTGTAAATATGAACTTTACACCATGGTAAATAAAAATCATAGTCTAAAAGGCAACTATAGACTACAGTTTTGAAAAACTATGGTCTAAATATGAACTTTACACCATGATAAATAAAAACATAGTCTAAAAGCCAACTATAGACTACAATTTTAAACAACTATGGTGTAAATATGAACTTTACACCATGGTAAATAAAAATCATAGTCTAAAAGACAACTATAGACTACAGTTTTGAATAACTATGGTCAAAATATAAACTTTACACCATGATAAATAAAAACATAGTCTAAAAGTCAACTATAGAGTACAATTTTAATTAACTATGGTCTAAATATGAACTTTACACCACGGTAAATAAAAATCATAGTCTAAATGCCAATTATAGACTACAATTTTAAACAACTATGGTCTAAATATGAACTTTACACCACGATAGATAAAAATCATAGTCTAAAAGCCATATGCAGATTACAATTTTAAAAAACTATGGTCTAAATATAAACTTTACATCATAGATAATAAAAATCATGATTAAAAATATACCTTTACATTAAAATAAAAGAACACAGTGGTTTTCATATAAAAAAAAAAACAACACAATGGTTTAAGAACCAACCATACACTACAATTTTAAATAACCATGGTCTTATAATTAAGATTACATCATGGATAACAAATATCATAGTTTATCGTCATATTATTATTTTACATTAGATCATAATTTGTTAATACCATGGTCAAAAGTATACTTTTACACCATAATCTAAAATTCAACTATAGATTATAATTTTAAACAAACATAGTCTAACAATTACAAACAAAAATATTATTTAATAAAAAAAATTAAATAAATTTGTATCATATTTTTTATTTAATAAACAAAATGTTTATAATATTTAAAAATTTTAATTTAATAACATAAATTTAAATAACAAAAAAAAAACATTTTTTTTAATATGCTACAATCATAAAAAAAAAAAAAAAATTAAATGAAGGCTTTTCTTAATTTATTAAACTGCAATTTAAAAGAATTAAAATGACATTTTGTAAATTTCTATAATATAATTTTATTTAATTCACTTAACTGAAGTTTTAAAAGAATTAACTTTTTTGACTAAAAAAAAAAGAATTAACTTTAATGTATCAAAGAAAAAAAAGAATTAACTTTAAAAAAAAATCAAGAATTAAAAAATTAAAAGAAAAAGTAAGAAAACCTAACCTATATTTAGCCTTGTGTGTGGCACACAACGTACGTGGAGAGGGAGATTGAAGGGTAGTTTCTGCAAAAGGAGATTCAGATCGTTTAGCCGCTATATTCACATCTTCAACAAGGAACATTGTCGCATCCCCGTTGTTCACTCAACTTGCTAACCCAATGCCGCCCTCCATTTTGCTAAACAAACGCCATCAACTGCAAGAGTATGTTTGCGAGTTTGCACGTTGTTGCTGCATTTTTTCTTTCTTCTTTTTTTTTTTTTTAATATTTTTCTATGTTCATGTTACTTTTAGTATGCATTTATTGATTCTCTTATGGCAGTTTTGTTGTTGAAATTGTTAAACAAGACCATAAAATAACAAAGTTCTTAAGAGTTTTTTCTGAGTTTTTTATTTATGAGGATGTCTTACATTTCATTAATTTTCCCTATACTCGGATTTTTATATGAGAACATTATTTGAAATCCAATTATTACATTATTCTTCATGTTTGCTTTACTCTAGTTTCTTTGATCTCTTTTTTTTTTTTTCAATTCAATGTTGTTGGAGGTGGTGTGAGAAGAAGCAAAAACTTGTATGATAAATTTTGAAGCTTCAAATTCTCGTGATGTTATAGACATGTTTTAGATTTTTTTTTTGTTATCTAGAATTCAATTCGGTAGCTTTTCCAACATCTGTTTAATAAATTTTGATGGTATTAGAATATGCGTTTGATTCAAAAGAGTATCCATTTTCGTTGTCTTGGTTGCATGATCTTTGTTTCTTTCAAAGAATAACAATTTCTCTTGAACAATTTAACTTATAATTTTCTTATTGCAATCAATTTAATTTTTTTGCAGGAAACAACATGCCTCGATGCTTCTTAACGTATTGGATGATTATTATTTGTTCTAGGTAGGAAAGATTTAAAATGAGTATTTACATAGCATGTTCAATTTGTTGATAGATTTAAATAATCAAATTGTTTAGATGAAGCTCTTTTAATGTTTAATTTAGAAAACAACATTTTCAAGAATACACTACGTACTATTAAAGTTGGAGTTAACTATTAAAAGCACTTAATGTTAGACATTGTTCACTCTTAATTTATAGTTTGGAGTTCTTGACCATTTGTTGAAATTTATTTGAGATATTGAATATTAATATAATATAATTATATTGTTCTTCTTTTTGCAGATTAGTAGTAGAAAGACTCTAATCAAGCTGAGATCAATGAAGTTCTCGTAATTCTCATAGATAGTTTCTTCAGCAATACATTCTTGTACAAAATAATAAATGATATACAATTTCAATATGAACTTAGTATTTTACTTTAATTCAATTCAATGTAAATAATTTACATTTTCTTATTCAATTTTGAATTTTGTTTGAGTTTATTTTAATGGTATGTTTTGTGTCAATTAAAGGAAAAGTGGGAGAATGACAACGTTGATCTTCATCCTAATTTTTCTAAAAAATATGTGCATATAAATGGTGATTTATACAATAATATTAAAATTTTTAAATGTAAAAAATACCATGGTTGATCGTAACCATGATCTGTATTATAGCCAACAGTATAGACCATGTCTAACGTCGACCATGATCTATACAAGTAGACTATAGCTAACGTCGACCATGGTCTATACTTATATATTATGGTGGACGTTAGACGTGGTCTATACTATAGACTATGGTTGATTATGACCATGGTCTATAGTATAGACTACACTGGAATATACTACGGTCGTAAAACCATGGTCTAAACCATAAGATCATGGTCATATGACTATGGTCTATTCCAAATTTTGTAGTAGTGTTATTTGGGGAATCGAATAATGTATGGTGATGCATTATAGGGGAATCGAATAATGTATGGTGATGCATTATAATATAAAGTTTATGAAACTCTATAATATAATTTTTGAATTAATTTCAAAAATTAATTCTTGAGAGAAAAATATTTGAAAGGGTTCAAATAAATTTTAATATGAATTAGATTCATATTAATTTTAATTTTAATAAAACCCCTCAGATTAAATATATGATATTTATTGGATAATTAATTGATTATGGAATTAATTAATTATTTATTAAAATTAGATATTGTTCAGATAATAGATTTGAACTTATTCATAGACCTTTGATAAAGGTAAAAAAATATACCTATTTTACCTTTATATTTAGCTCATTTCTTGGTCAAATATTGTATGTTTTGGTCAATTTACTGTTCCCGAGCTCAAAATATGCTTAAGTTGTTAAGTTAGGTTGTTGAAAATCACTTTTGCCAATTTATGCTCATTTGTGCTTAAAAGACTTGATTTTAAGAGAATTTGACTAAGTTTATTGCTGGGCAGGAAAACAGAGGATAATCTCGGATTTTCCAGAAATGCGACTGCATTTCTGGAAAGGCAAAAAGAAATGTGACCGCATTTCTGGAAAAACTGAAGTCCTTCCTAGTCATCCGCGGGTCATTGTTGACGAGTTTTTTTCGCACCTAACCAGTTGTTTTGACCCCGAAACCGACTGGACAACCTTCCAGCACCTATTTCAAAGCTCCTCAACCATTTCCCACACTACAAAAGCTCGAGAATCGAAGTCAAATTCAAGCAGAACTCATTTGGAAGAAGAGGGTGGTGACAGAACCCTAATTGACGCCTATGAGTAGGGATGCCCGAGGTCCTTCTTAGATGAATGAATTCTAACCTAAGTTAGACATCAAACCTTAGGGTTTGTAGGGATTTTCACCCATTCTCACTTGTAAAAGCGAGAGAGTGGAATGTCTTAGCGAACTCTAGAAGGATTGAGTAAACAGAAAAACCCATAATATTTAGCTTTCTCCTTTATTTCCAGCTTTTGATGCTTTTCATTATTTTGTATTCTTTACATTCTTATTTCAATGAAAATGTATTCATTTGCACTTTATCTCACCATGAGTAGCGAAATTTCGTTGAGGGGTTCAATATGGTGAATTCCTTTATGGTTTAATGGCTTGAAAGTGTTTTATTTGCTTAAGTTTCTGTTCAATGCATGTCACTCTTTAATGATTATCACTCTAATCTTGCTGAGTTTAACTTGATCACTTAGAATTTGCATGCTATGTGAGTTTGATCTCAAAAGGAACAGACGATATCGGTTCTCATAAAGGTGATTGATGACATGCAGAAATGTCATCATTTTCCTATTAATTTTAACTAGTTTTGTGCATGAATTGTGAGCTTTAATGTATTTTTATGTTGATTTTGTAGAAAACCGAGTTCGAGAAGCAAAACCAAGAATTTTACCAATTTTGGGTGTAAAAAGAAGACTTTGGGCCATAATTGAAGAAAAGAAAAGAGAACATTTGAAGTGGAGGCCCAAAAGCCCAAAAGAAATGAAGAAGAAGGCCAAAATCCACGTGTATGGTTTCTAGAAGGCCAAGCGTCGCGATGCTTGACAGTTATGAGGAAAAATCCAGAATCGCGACAGCGTCGCGACGTTGTCCGTGTAGCGCTGCGACGCTGCGCCGACTTGAGCAGCAAGAAAACTATGAAATCACAGCGTCGCAATGGATCCACACGAAACGGATCCAAGTAATACATCTAACTTCGATTAACTTAAAAAAACTCTAGATAAATAAGCAACATTTTAAGAAACCAGAGCGCCGAACATTCAGAGCAACGAACAGAAGACGTAAACCCACGAAATCCACGAACAAACGTTTAATGTAAACAAGACTAACCAACGTTCGCAAAGTAAAATGAAATGTCACTTACTGGCGTTTGTACTCGTTGGCGGAGAAGAAACGTTCGAAGCATAGACAGGCAAAGAGGGAGAATGAGAGTCGCCGGTGGGAGTAGAAAGACGTAGAACATAAAAGTTTTGGTGAAGCGGGAGAGACGAGAGCGTGCCGTTTAAGTAACCGAGCATTTTTTAAATATAAAACATCATTTTACAGAGGTGCGGGAAGCGAGAGCACGAATGATACCAATAACGAGATCGTGAACTCATGCGCGAACGATGGTTTAACACCGACGAGGTCCAAAAAGCAAGAGCGAGAGCGAGAAGGATAATAAATGTAGAGAAATAAATGTAACAGGAGGCTTTTCTCTCTCTAATTATTTTTATTAGTTTAACAAATGTAGGGGTTGGTTGGAACTTAAATCTTAAATTTTGGAGAAGGATAATAAGTGTTTTATGAAATTATGCTTAGGATTGGTGAAATGAAATGTTTTTTTTTTTTTTTTTTTTTTTTTGACAAAATGTGGGGAGGGGGATTCGAACCAGACCTTGTGGTTATCAATACAACTTTATACTAGTTGAGTTAAACTCTGGTTGGCAAGGTTTCTTCTCCTTAATTCAAGTTCATTTTTACTTTAAATTGCATTTAATATTTTCAATAAGCTCAATCCCTAAATTTGGCTTTAAATAAACTCATAAAAATAATAATAATTTTCTATTTTAAAGTTTTGAAAACTACTTTGGGACCTGGGTGTTATATGTTAATTGTAATATGTATACATGAAATGTTTTTGTATAATAGTAGTCAAAATTTGTTTCTTATAGCACCGTGATTGAACTATCATTACCAAAATAGAAGGGGGAAGAGATTTGAATTCAAACTTATTATTATTATTATTTGAATTGAAAATTTTACTATTATTATTATTATTTGAGAAAAGACAAACTTATCATTTCAAGTCAACACAACCTAAAAATTTAAGTACAAAACTTGGCTGCATATCCGTATGTAGAACCCCATCAAAATCTTGACAAGTAAGAAAGAGGAAGAGAAAAAATGAGATTTTTTTTTCTCTCCTAGTTGTTAAAATTTGAATGGTGGTATGTAGTTATAGGGAGATTCGTATGCAGACAAGTTTTTTTCTAAAATGTAATCCAATAAGATTATAAAAGTATAATTAATATTTTATCGAGAAATTATTTTTTAAAAAAAAGTAAAAAGATAAGAATAGAACATGTATAGTAAATATTATGAAAAGAAACATTATTTTTCAAATTATAAATAAGAACAAGTTATACATAACTATGGAACGTGCACACACTTTGATCTAGATAACATTTTTAATAAGAACATTTTCTAAAAAATATAGAAAACATGATACTCAAACCCTAGATTGGCACGGAATCTACGAGCAAAGACTTGATATGGACTTTTGTGGAGCCTTTAGATTGTGTATAGCCATCTCCATCTTTGTAAATGACATTGAATAGTCTTGTGAGGTTCAAAACTCTCATAAGAACAGCTCTTGGAACCTCTGCAGTTGCATGACAATTCTCAACCATATCCTTCCATGAATCAACAATTAGTTTGTTCAATGCATCTAAGGCCTCATGTTCTGACACATGATTTTGTTCCATGTAGCATTCAATGGCAGAAGCCACATGACCTCTTTCTTGTTCAAACTTTAAACAAAGGATGAAAAAATATACATTATTAGATTATAGTATAAAACTAAGTTTGTTTTTCAATACACAAATTAGACTATAGATACAGTTAAATCATCAATGACTAAAAATTTTTGTCGTAGAATGTAAACCTAAATCTTGAACCATGACAATATGATTGTATAACAAAAAGGGTCTATTTAATCCCGGGATGGATTTGCGATTTGGTTGATCGTTTGTCTTCTGCCCATGTGGCATTATAAAATTTTTCCTTTTTTTCTTAAAAAAAAAGAAAAAAAAAAAAGAAAAAGAATTACCAAATCATAAAATGTGTATCTCTAACTTCTTTTTCTCTCTATCCATTGAAGCATATCTCAACTCATTCGGATGTTAATAATTTTTTTTATAGTTTGTAGGTTTGTATTCTCACCTCATACTAATTATATTATATTATAAGAAAAACTTGTTTTTTCTTTTTTTCTTTTATGGATCTTTGTATCATTTACTTTTCACTCTCTATCATATCTTCCCACCCTCACTTCCACAAGTTTTAGTCTCAATCTCTCCCATTTCTTTCTCTATCCGTCTATCTTTTCCCACTCTCTAAAGTAGAAAAATAAAAACAAAAAAGTTATCAAAATATAAGATTTAATAATTACCTTTTTTCTTTTTTATTTTTTTTAATTTCTTGGTTTACCCTAACATAAATTAAATTACTTAGATTAAATTTAATTTACATAAATAATAAATAATAAATTTAATCTGAATATATTTTAGTGTGGATGAATGGTCTATTACCATATAATTTTTTAAGATTGAAGGGTTGATTTGCACCGTCTCCTTTATTGAACATAAAACAATTATATAAAACATATTTTGGAGCTACCTTATGCGAAACGATGTCGTTCATGAGCCTACAAATAACAGTGGAGGCCTTGAGAATATTGGGCATGGAGGCCACCCATTGAACAGCCTGCTCTGTGGCCAAATCTCCCATTCCCAACAGAGCTGTCACCATAAGCAACTTGTGACCAAAAGATATCAAAGCAATATCCAAATATTCCTCTACCGTTGGTGTATATCCTTCGTTGCACCATTTTGCCTCCACCAGAAACACCCTTCCAAGTTCCTTTGTCTGCAAAACCATCCACACAAACACAAGGGGCCAAATTTGTCAATTTCTTTCTTCAACAAGAATCCCTGTTGAATCTTGATCACTAAATTTCAAAATTTAAGGATAACTTTTTTTTTTTTTTTTTCGGTCTCCAACATATGGTCCTCTGAACAATAGATAAACCAATTTACCGATATCCTGTTTAATAACCATTTGGTTTTTGAAGATTAGACTTATATAGACACTGCTTTGTTTTGTTATTTACTTTCTTCTCGCATTTTAAATATCCAAGTTGAGTTTTGAAAACTAAAAAAGTTAGTTTTCAAAAGCTTGTTTCTTAAAAAAAAAAAAAAAAATGAAAACTATGGCAGGGAATTAGAAAACAACCAACATAATTTTCAAAAATCAAAATCCTCGTTATGAAATAGAATCAAAATAAACTCTTTGGTTGTATTTTATAAGTATTATGTATCTTCTTCTTATAATTATTAATCTGATCAATACCGCTTCTTTCATGTGATGGATGCAATATGGTGTTGCTTTTTTCTGGCTCATTTCTTGTTCAATTTCTTCAAAAACATCCAACAAAGCCTCGTAATACATCTTCATATAATTTGGGAGTTGGTCTGTTTCGCTCTTGTCCCATCTGCAAAATTAAGATGTCAATTATCTATTTTTTTACTTCAAAATATAAGTGGAAATTGAAAATTTTGATTGTTTATCAAAAAAAAAAAAAAAAAAAAAAAAAAAAAAAAAGGAAAAAGAAAAAATAGAGTAGAATTTTAAATGTCAAAAACATTATGAGTGAATTAAATGTTCAAAACTATGTACTTTTTATTTTATGAGAGAGCTTTTAAAACAGTTGCAATCATGGGATGATTAATTACAAATACTTTAAAGCCTTAATTAATTAAATATTTTAAATAGTCACTATCTTTTCAAAAAAAAAAAAAAAAAAAAAATTAGGCGTCGATTTAATTGCTTTTTAAATAATAAGATGGATAGGAATAGTTTGAAAGGTAACAAAAAAAATACTTTTGAATCACAAATACTTTAAAACATTTTTATTAATTCAGCTGTCACTCGAATAGATTTCAGGAGTCAACGGGAGTGTTGAAACTAAGCCAAATCTATTCAACAAAATTTTTAACTCGATCCATTATTAGCTTTTAACGTCTATGTACTCAATTTGTTAGTGGCTTCTAATAGTTAAAGACTATTCAACAAAGTTTTATCAAATCATAAGGATAAAATTCTAATTTTAAAATTATAGAAACAAATTAAACTTATAACTTTTTTGAAAGTATTGGATGAAATTTATAATTTAACCTAGGAGAAAAAAAAGACACCGACCTTTCAAGTGCTAGGGTCAAAAGTTTTAGTTCTTCAAATGTGCCATAAACATCATAAATGTCATCCAACATTGACCCAATAGCAATGATTTTGGTCATAATAAGTCTAGCAGTTGAAAATTGGGGTTCGAAGAATATCCCAAGAGCAAAAAAGTAACCCTCCACGATCCTATTCCTTGCAAACGATAGCTTTTCTGCGAAACCATAATCTTCCCACCACCTGTTCGAATTTAATTATAATTAGCTCAGTAAGTTCAATTTCTTTAAAAAGCAAAAGCGTTGATCCAAACGAACAAATCAAAACTGCAAAGAAATAATAATCACTTGGAGATGTAAGCGATCTCCTTCTGATGAAGCTTTTGCAATTGGTTGAAATCCAACTTGGCAAACTTGAGCAAAGCCTCATTCCTCCATGCCTTCTCACCGTACAAACCAATGTAGTGCCTGGCCTCCAGCCTTGGCAGGTTCATGTACATCGGCCACTTCAAAGCACGGCGAACCTCCGCTACGATGCTCGGATCGATGCTCGAGTCTCCGATGATCGCTTCGAACCCAGTGGTGGTGAAATGAAACACTTCGTCCAATGCTGTCTCTCCTCGCATCCTCAGTTGTGATGCTTCGTACAGATTCAAGAGTTCTTCTACATTGCCAGCATCCCAACTTCCCCATTTACCTCGAAACTTATCGAACAACTCTGCAAAAGGAAAGATTAAAATCAATGTTTTTAAATATTTAGAAAGTCATTCCAAGCATACACTTAATTTGTTTATTTTAAACATAAACTTACGAGATGATGTGATGTAGCCTTGCTGTCTTAGAAGTCTGAAGCGAAGAGTCGTGGTGTAGAGATCGTCGTCGTTTTCAGAACTGAGCTCGTGGATTTGTTCAAGTATTTTGTCGATCTCTGTCTCGAAATGGCGAGAAATGCCCAGGCGTTGGATTGAATCGATCAGCTTCAATTTGTCCACTTCATATTTAGTTGGAGAAATCAACTGACTTTTAACTTGTTCTTTCAGTTCTTCTACGTATTTCTCCCTGGGCTTGTTGGCATTTTCCTGAAATATTCAAGCTTTGAGACATAGCACTACAAAGAAATACCACTGTAGGGAAATAAGATAAGATATCACTAAATATGAAATCAAAGTAATAATCCTAGCTAAGAAAATAAACCAATATTCATTATCAACGGGTGGTTAAATGCTTAAACGCTTTCAAAAGTTTCATTTTAACCTTTGAAGTTTGAAGTTTGTTTCAAAACGACCATTGAAAGTTTTTTTTTTTTTGTTAAATTCATGGATGGAAAATGATCATGTGTATTTACATAGGTATTGTTGCATAAATTAACTTTTTTTTTTTAAAGTGCATATATGAAAATATTTGAACATATACATGAAAAAAAAATATACATACAAACACATCATTATTTCATCTATGAATTTAACTGTAAAATCCTTCCAAGATCATTTTAAAATAAATTTCAAACTTCAAGTATTAAAATAAAAAAAAAAATTAAATTCAAGGACATAATTAAAACCAATCTCATAGTTCAAAGATATTTTTAATAATTTTAAGTAAAAAAGATATATATATATATTGGGATACCGAAGGAAGAGAGTGATAAGACAGAAAGTAGTCTCCCCAAACACTAGCTTCAAATTGGGCAGACCGACGAGTCAGCTCCAAAGAGCTTGGAGTTGCTGAAACTTTATCACACATTTTTCTTTTCTTTTCTTTTCTTTCTTTTTTCTCTCGCAAACCGTTTTCGTTGAAATCAGCTTAACTTTGTTTGCGATGGAAAAAACCATTTCTATGCTCGAAATTTATAATGGGATGAATGGAATGCTGCACAAAATAATTTTCACGACACAAACAAAAAAAAAAAAAAACACACACACACACAATAAACAAGTTTTATTTTCACAAGTAAAGAAAACATTATTAGCATTTTCCACACGTTCCATAACGACATCGTTTAAATTCTATGGATGTCTCTGTCTAATTAGTTCTGCAAATTTCATCAAAGCCCACAGCCGCCCATTGCTCACACGGCAGATTTGATTGGTTGAGGTTTTTTTGTTTTTTATTTTTCTCCACATCTTTTTTTTAACTCAACAATATTTTCACTCGTATTCGTTTTCAGCCTGAAATTTTTCTAGAGAAATTTTGTAATCATATATATAATCTTGGCTAAATCACAAATCTATTGTTAATCTTTTAACTAATTCTCAATTTCGTTTTAATTTTTTTTTAAATTTCCCATTTAGGCTGTTGTGACAAAAAAAAAATGTTTGTATTTTTTTAAAAACTGATGCATGTATTATTAAAATATTGCTTTATTAACTTATTTAGACATGTGTTTATAGTGTATAGATATCTCAACTAGTTACACCACATATATTCGATCATAATATTAGAGGTTTGAATCCTTCCACCTCACATGTTGTTGAATTAGAAAAACATATTTAATTTAGATATATAATAGTAGTTTAAAATATGGTATTTGATATTATTTTTAATAAATTTAAGACAAATTTCTATAAAATAATTCGACTATTTTAAAAAATACTTTTCTATATATGGTTGTGGATCAATTTCCTCTGTCATTTTAGTTTAATGGCAACATCCCTTGAATATAGGCACACCTATGGAATACCATACCTATAGAATGACATGACAAGTGTATGCCAAATTATTAGGTATTAGGTTAAACATAATTTAATTGGTTAAGATGAAATTTGATTTGAATGTTCAATCAATTATCTCTTTAATCATGAAATGACCTTCATTTTTTTTATTTTATTAATATAGTCAAATTATTGGAGAGGGTAACTATTTCCTTTTCAAAAGGTTGTTGTATGGGGAGGTTTCTATCATTATTCTTCTTTATTGTTTTTTTATTTCAATTTCTAAGAAATAAATGTAATATTGTCCACTTTGAACATAAGTCCTCATGGTTTTACTTTTGGTTCATCCCAAAAGGCCTCATATCAATGGAGATAGTTGTCCTCCCTTATACACTCATGATCACCCCCTTATCTAGCCAATGTGGGACTTTGGTCGCAGTCCCAACAATCCTTCCCTCGAACAAAGTACTCAAATAATCATCTATCCGCCAAACTCTCTAGGTTTCACCGCTTTACCGACAGTTTGCTCTTATCTAGGACAACTCCTCTTCTTCAGAGTATACCTGTAACGTCAGTAATTTTAAGTAAATTTCAAATTTCTTTAGTTTGGAGTTAATTTGGAATTAAGAGGGAAATTTTCAAAAAATTAAAAGAATGAAAAATTGGTGAAATTTTAAAATTAGGACTGGAATGACATTTTTGTAAATATTGAGATTTTTTAGCCAAGCCCAAGCCCAAGACTTCTTCTTTTAAGTTGTGCACGCAACCCTAGGGAATGAGCCATCTAGCTTCCATCTTCTCCTTCCCTTCTCCTTACCCGATCGTACATCCCCTTCCAGCCTCGTCTCCGGCGCCTTCTCCCACAAGTGGCGATGGTTGAAGCAAACTCTCAACTCCGACGAGTTCCACGGCGGCGCACAACATCTTCGACAAGCAACAGTCCTTGCGGCATCTCTGGTGAGCAGACCCAGTCATGATGTGCGACGCAGCGAGCGGTTTTAGCGTGTTTGACGTGTTTCGGGGTGAGTTCTCACGGTTTCGGTCTCCCTCTCTCTATTTCTTGCTTTCTCTCACGTCTCTCTCGTCTCCTTGTCTCTTTCTCATCGGCCAGCAGGTGTGGGTGTTGTTTTATGAGTTTTTACGGCGGGCAGTAGGTTGGTTGACATTGTGGCAGTGGTGGGGGCGCGGTTTTCTCCAAATTTCAACTTGTTTCTTTGGGTTTCAGCTAATCCTAGCAGTGGGTAAGAGTTCTATGGTGGTTTTCAGGTTGTTTATGGAGTAAAATTAAATACCCATTGATTTTGCTTGGTGTGTTCAAGGTCCATAGCGTGTTGGTGATTCAATTGGTGGATTGGAGCGAATTTGAGACCCCGACCAGCAAGCTTAAATTCTGTTTTGGTGAGTTTCCTTTCCCCGAATGTGCTTCGTTAGCGATTGTGTTTGTGAGAGAAAATAACAGAATAATTTCTCCTAATTTTTGGAAACTTTTTGTTGGATCGATCATTTAATTAAGGTTGGGTTTGACTCTTTGTTGAGTTGTTTGGGCGACTTAAAATAAAGATTATTAGGCCGAGGTAAGTGGCTTTACTGTTGAACTTTTTAGGTTGAAGCACGTGTTTGATTTTCCAAAATTCTTGTGTCTCTGTGAGTTGTTGAAAGGGATGAAAACCCCCACGCAGTGGAAGCGCATCAAAAGGACCTTATGCCGTATAATAATTAATATTAAAATATCGTTACGAAAAGGCAAAATAAAACTTTATACACCCTTTATAGCCGCTAAAAAAATGCTATAAACATACTGAAAATTGTTTGAAAATAAAAACTATTTTTATTCTCATGTTTTTCTAAAGAAAAAAAGAAATAACCGTTACAAACCTTCGTTGTAGACTTGATCGTTCTTCGCCAACGATGCTCCAACGAACGAAAACGCAACGACTCTTTCTTGATTTCTTCGCTGGAAATTTTCTTCAAAGACACAATAACCACAGAGGTTACACCGGTATGTTTCTAAGTCTAGGTGCCAAAAGACTGGTGGAAGTCTTTCTCTAAGGGGAAGGCTAGAGAGAATTCTAAGGTCTTGTCTTGTGAGCAAGATGGCTTAGCATGACTAATAGAATGACTACTAGAATGACTACTAGACAAATTAAGTCTAGTGTTCTATTTATAGAAGAGAGACCATGAATAAAATATTCAATTAAATCAATCTTTTCCAAAATTGATTCAATCTTATTCCATAATTAACCAATTCCATAATTAATATATTTCATAATTGATTAATCTTTTCCATAAATGATTGACCACTTCCATAAGTGGTTTGATCATTTCCATAAATGATTGATCACTTCCATAAGTGATTTAATCATTTTCATAATTGATTAATTCCCGATTAATTAATTCTTTAATTAATTAACCATTAATTAAATATCACATATTTAATTTATGGGCATTGTTCCTTTTACAGGTGTATCCTGTGTTTGAAGGGTAACAATCTTTTCTTGGAGTTTTGCATCGAATTCTCTTGTCCATAGTCATAATATGTGGCTATGGACAAGAGAATTCTTATAGACTTTAACATGGCTATAGGAGAAAAGGTTTCCTCATAGTCAAGCCTTTCCTTTTGGGTATAACCATTTGCCACTAATCTAGCTTTGAAGGTCTGTACCTTCCCAACTGCATCTCTTTTTCTCTTATAAATTCATTTGCAACCTATGGGTTTTACCCCATTTGGAAGATCTGCGAGTTCCCATACAGAATTGGAGTACATAGACTCCATTTCCAAGTCCATGGCTTTGACCCATTCATCTTTATCTTCGTCATTCATTGTTTGTCGATAGGACAACGGATCCTCAATGCCATCATTAGGTATGACAACTTGTGTAACGACCCAACTCCTTAATAAGTCTTAAGGGGACCGTTACGACAATGCATGCTTTGGAGGCCTTTCTAAATAAAAATAATTCAAAACAGGAACACTAATTTAGACAAAACTTTAAAGCAAAACTTTTATTCGGGATCCCTAATTTCAAAGATTTTAAATAAGCTTAAATAATTTAAAAAAAAAACATAAATGTACAATGCCTCTAAAAATTTCCTTAAACAACTTTACAAGTAAAACATGGTTCTTAATGCGGAAGAAAGTAAAATATGAACTCAAGTCCTCTCATGGCTGCCTAACGGATTTTCATCAATCGCCCTTCATCTGCCCTTGCCTTTACCTGAAAAAAAATATTTTTGAAAAGAATGAGTATTTTAAATACTCAGTAAGTGACCCCACTATTGAGGTTGGGTCACGCTTTAAAAACATTTTAAAGCTCAACAACAAATATAATTTTGGGGCTCTAAACTTTAATTTTAAACTTAGGATATACATTAATTTCATGCATACCCTTAAACACATCAATTTCATGTGTACTTCTAATGAGCGAGAATATGCATCACTTTCATACATATTCTAGACACATCAATTTCATATGTCTCCTACAGAGGCCGTCAATTTCACGAAACCTCGAGGGCGTCAATTTCACAACCCTCGACTTAGGTACATCAATTTCATGTCCCTAAGCCCTGCGTAGGCATCTCTGAACGTACATCAATTTCATGTACGCTGAATTACACTTACAAATAATCTAAACTAATTCCTTTAATGGAATTTAAACTCGTAAATAATTCTAAAGTCAATCCCTTTGATGGAATTTTAAAAGACCGCCAACACAATTATTTTCATATAAACGATTAAAAGCAATGATATTAAAATTCCATGCTTTCGATAATTTTCAAAAACGCATGCTCAATACAAATAATAAATTTTCATACATAATTTCTCATGCTTTTAAACAATAATACTAATTTCAAGAGCAACTCATAAGCACGAGAATTTTAGAAAGAAAATCAAACACGTGCACCCAATTAAATGGTTCAATAGTAAGTTCACTTACCTCGGCTTAATGATCTTACAAAAGAATCTAAATAAATTCCTTAGCTTCAAGACCTTTAATCGAGTCAAGGTTGAGCGATGCTTGCTGAATGGAGTTCAAAAATCACTCTTACTTCCTAATCCGACCCCAATTGCTAAAATTGTTGGAAATCAAGGAACTAAAAGACCCACTGCTCAAACACGTCGAAAACGCCGAGAAATGACCCAAGACTCTACTATTTCCGCTGTTGTTCGCCGGAGTAGCTGCTGCCAACACCCACAGCGAAGACGAAGCTGCTGCCAACACCCACAACGAAGACGAAGCTGCTGCCACCGAACTGCTCCAAGTTGACGTCGCTGCGTCCCGTCGCCGGAGAAGGAAAGAGCTGCAACGGTTGAAGGTGGTGCTCGTGGAGGAAGAATCGCCGGAAGCCGCCGCACATACTGCCGGAGAAGACACCCGACGAAGGCCAGATCCGCGAACGTCTGCTGCTCCATGTTAAACCGCTGCGCCGCCATGAGTCGTCGCACCACCGGAGGAGACGCTCGCCGCCGGAGGTAACTGCTGGTCGGAGGAAAACGCACGTCGGGGCTTCAGTTTTGCAGCTGCAACTCGAGAAAGAAGACCCAACTCCAGCCGTTTGTGAGGGAGAAGAAGGAAAAAGAAGATGGGAAAAATCCTAGGGTTGCGTGAAATCTTTTTAAAAAACTTGGGCTTGGCTTAAACATCAATTTATTTACGATATTGCCATTCCAACCCAAATATTCAAAATTTCACAATTCTTTTCAATTCTTCTAATTTCCCACCAATTCCAAATTAACCCAAATTACTCCAAACTAATAAAATTTGAGATTTAACTCAAATTACGGGCGTTACAACTTGAGTTTCAGTTAAATCCAAGTGTCGATCAGGTTGTAACACAATCCTCCCACTGTGTCGAGGCATTCTCAACGTTTGAAAAGGACGAGATGGATCTGAAGAATTAGCTCCTTCATCAACCCTTGTTGAAGGCCCAACTTTGTCAACAACTCTTGGTGATTCTTCAGTAGCTTCTCCTAATACTAATTTGCTACGTGGTTTATAATCTCTCATGTGGTCTTCCTCCAAGAAGGTGGTGTTCGTTGATACAAACACCTTATTTTCTTGTGGGTCATAAAAATAACCACCTATCGTTTCTTTAGGGTAACCAACAAATTGACATAGTTTTGAACGAGGTTCCAGTTTCTTAGAATTTGTCACAAGCACGTGTGTTGGACAACCCCAGATACGAAAGTGACTTAAACTAGGTTTACGTCCCTTCCATAATTTGAAAAGTGTTTTAGAAACATTTTTCGAGGGAACATTGTTCAAGATGTGTACTGCAGTCTCTACTGCATACCCCCAAAACGAGTTAGGCAACTGGTCATAACTCATCATTGAACCAACCATGTCCAACAAGGTTCTATTTTTTCCTTTCTGATACACCATTTTGCTGAGGTGTACCAGGTGCTGAAAGTTGGGATTGGATTCCATGTTCTATCATATAATCCTGGAATCTTTGATCCATATACTCCCCTCCTTGATCAGATCGAAGTGTTTTAATTGATTTACCTAATAGGTTTTCAACTTCAGCCTTAAACTCAAACTTTTCAAGGGCCCCAGACTTATGTCCCATTAGGTACAAGAAATCATATTTTGAATAATCATTGATAGAGAGCAGAAATGTCGCTATTTTAGTCCCAATTTATTAAGCTTTTCTGTGCTTTAATCGTGTTTTTAATGAAAGTATTTAATGAATTCCGTTATTTGGTCCTTAGGAGCAAAGTTGGTGATTTTGGGAGAAAAAGTGCAAAAAATGAAGCAAATGAAGCCCAAATCCAAGCTTGGATCAAAAGGGGATCCAAAGAGGTCAATCATGATGAAAATGCCCAAAAGAAATGAAGAGAAGACCCAAAAATCAGCCCAAATCAAAGCTGAAAAATTCTGGAAATTGGGTCAGCGTCGAGACGCTGTGTAGATAGCGTCGCGACGCTACCCATTTCTTGGGCAACAAGATGCGTGCATGGCAGCGTCGCGACGCTGTGCAATGTAGCGTCGCGACGCTGACCCCATTCCAGGCCTATAAAAGTCGCCCCAAGGTGCCTCATTTTAGCATCCAACAATCCATCAAGGAATCAATTCCTTTCCTTTCTTCCTTAGGCTCCTTTGGAGCCCCTCTCAAGGCTTTCTAGCCTTTTTGAGAGAATTCCTTAGTGGAAAATATTTTGGGGAGTTTTTTGGGGAGCATCTTAGAGGCTCAAGGAGTAGTCGGCGGGGCTCCAAGCGTCAGCGAAGGGGTTTTTATACGGTCAATTCCTTTCCTTTTATGCTCTTAATTATGCTTTCTAATGTAATTATTGTGGATATTTTAGCCATGTGTAGCTAAACCCCAATTTGGGGTCTTGAAATGAAATTATAGTTCAAATATTGTTATAATTTCTTGTCTCTTGTCCTTGTCCTAATTATTTGTATGGATGCGCTTAATGCTTTATTCAATCTGGCCAATTGTGTAATGATCTGATTCTTAATGGAAACTCAACGGAGAGAAATTAGGATAGATCGTAATCCATTCAACTAGATTAATTGCTCGTCGTGACACCGAGATTAGTTAATTAAACTTAGATTCCTAAAATGAATCAGAGCGTAATAATTAATGAATTTTAATGGCGCTAAGGACACTTAGGTTGTTAAAATGAATTAATTACAATTAGGGGAAACCGGCAGGAGAACCTATGTGATTAACGGAGATTCTAGGATTATAATTAGTTGGGCAATGAGATAAGATAATTATAACAATTGTTTAGCTAATAATTGATTTTCAAGACCCCTATTCCCATTAAAAGAAAACTCTTTCTCCATATTTTATTTTTTTTATTTGATCTCTTATTTTCTTTAATTGCTTTGAATTTTAATTTCCTCTTTATTGCATGAGCTGTTCCCTAAATATTATTTCGCCCAAGTACCTTTAGTGCTCAAGAGATTTTATTTTTGCTTAATTTTCGCTTCGCCTCCCTGTGGATTCGATACTCGGTATTACTTACCATTTTATATTACTTGTGACGACCCGTGCGTTGGCGGTCTAATCGTTTGGCATCTACATGAGCCAATAACAATCATCTATAAATGAGATGAAATATTTGTACCCTCCTCGAGCTTTTACATTCATTGGACCACAAAGATCCGAATGTATTAACTCTAAGGGTTCTTTGGCACTGTAACCTTTTCCAGTAAAGGGTCTTTTGGTCATTTTTCCCTCTAGACAAGATTCACAAGGTGGTAGTGAATCATCTTCTTACTCATTTAGAAGTTCATTCTTTACCAAGCGACTGATTCTATCGATGTTTATATGACCAAGTCTTAAATGCCAAAGATGAATGGTGGTACTTATTGGAGAAATTCTTTGCCTTTTTCTTTGAGTTTCAGCAGTTTTAAACAATTTGTGATTTAAAAGTGCTTTGTTTCTGGTTGGTCTTAATACATACAAGTGATTTTCTAATTTGGCTGAACAAATATGTACACCATTTTTATAAATGAGCGCTTCATTCATATCAAAAGTAACTGCATACGATTGTTCAATCAAACATGAAATAGAAATTAAGTTTCTCTTAATCTTGGGAACAATTAACAAACTTTCTAAAAGTAAGATTCTATTTCTAAAAAATAACGTCACATCTCCCACTGCCTTAGCTGAAATGACTTCTCCAGTTCCGACCCTGAGCATCATTTCACCATCGTTCAACTGCTGAAAGGGATTATTTTCCTGAAATGAAGAGCAAACATGATTAGTTTCTCCTGAATCAAGTATCCAGGTAAACTCATCATGTTCTACTAGACATGTTTCTAAAACTAGTAAATCAAATTTACCTTCATTTTCATTCTTTTCCTCAGCAGATGTGGGAGTATTCCCCTTGTCTCCATTTTCCTTATGAATCTTATTCGAAGAAGAATTCTGAGATGTAGAGGATGAACCCTTAGAATGAATAACTATTTTCTCATCTTTTATCTTACCCTTGTTTTCCCAAAGGAATTGATAGAGTTGCAGCTCATTTAAGAGATCGGTCAAGTTGTACATTATCTTGTTCACTATCACATTGCTGCGAAATTGTAGGAAACTCTTCGGAAGAGATTCCAAGATTAATGCAACCTGAGTTTGCTCATTTATGACTGCCTCATATGTTTCTGCCATATCAAATTGGACCATCATTTCCAGGACGTGTTCCCAGACAGATGTGCCCTCTTTCATATGACAGTTGTAAATTCGTTTGAGAGCATCATAGTGGAGTTTTCTGGATGGTTTTCCAAACATCTCCTGGAGAGAGTTCATAATCTCCCTCACTGTAATCATGATTTCATGTATCATAGCCGAAACTTCAGATAAGTTGGCTAAGATACAGATGCGAGCCTTATCATTGGCCATTGTCCAGCGGTCATGAACATCCTTAATTTCTTGGGATGCATTATGAGTAGGGGTCGGAGGATAATCCTCTGTTAAGACGAACCGCAAATGATTGATAACAAGAAACGTATTCAGGTTCGATTTCCACGTAGCGTAATTTTCACCGGTTAATTTCTCATTTTTAAGCAGAGAGACTATTGAGGAAGGCATTGCTGAAATTTAAACAAACAATGATCGTATTAGTTATCTTTGCCTTAACCCATCTTGCAAGCAAACAATTGCACACAATCCAATCAATTTAGCAAAACTAGCAATCACAGAACCCTAAAACTATTGATTTAGTTTTGCAACGATGTTTTAGAGGTTTAGAATATCAGCCACCGAAGGGTGATCAGCTACACCTCCTCTAAAATGAGACATTTCTGAGCCAATTCTAATTCCAGAATAACTCATATTCCTATAGACATTAGCCACCGATATTCGGTCAAAGATTTGTTAACACATATAACTCATCCTTGTAAGTGTAACTGTTGCATGATTTTTCGCAAGCGTACGGGTCGTCACAAGTAATATAGTGATTTTGAGTCTAGAGTATCGTCTCCACAGGGATTGGATTTATTCAATTAATTACTGCGAATAATCTTGCTTAGCTTTATTTAGAGAACAAAATCTAATGCTGAAAAGATAAACTAAAAAACCAATCTAGAAAGCAAAAGATAAATGGAGACACAATTTGAAGGGATAATTCTAGAGTGGTTGATTTGTTCAATTGGACCTTTAATGTTTAATCAATTAACTAATATGGATTAACTGATCATTTGATTCATAAGTCTAGAAGCCTAATGACAAGAACTCTCCTGTCAGTCTCCTCCTATCTCATACCTTTCAATAAAGAATCTCCTTTCGGTCTCCTCTTTATTTACTTAGCATGCCATTACGACCCTTCAATACAACCTCTAGTGTTATTTATTCTATCTCGTGTCACTCGAGTAAATAAGCGTTAGTCATGCATTCAGTTCTAGTTTAAGCTTCTCTCCATCGAGTTTCCACTTAGTAACGATTCATTTAATCAGTGATCAGTTGATTAAAAGCATTACGGACAAAATGCACAAATGAACAATAATGACAATTAAACCAAATCAATTCATTAATCAAGCAAAGGTTCAACATCTAAATCAATCTCATAGAATTTAGGAATTTACTACTCATAATCACTAAAATCTAATAATTCCTAATCACAACAATTATAGAAACTAAAACATAAAGGAAAAGGGAAGAGAAATGCTAATAAAAGTGTCGATCTCCTCGTTCTCGCGGCGACCTCCTTCGATCTCGAGCTCCAAAGATCTTCAACAAAGCTCCAAAACTCTCCCAAAAATCCCCAATTTTAGTGTGGACTCTAGAATGGGGTGAAAACCCACAAATTGGCTCTCCAAACTTGGATGAAAATGACTCTATTTATAGGCTCCCAGCAGGCGCAGCGTCGCGACGCTATGTCACAGCGTCGCGACGCTACCCACTTTCTGGATCTTTCTCGCACTCTGACATCACTTCTTTTCTTGCCGCTTAAGATGGTGCAGCGTCGCAACGCTACATGGACAACGTCGCGACGCTGTTGCGATTCTAGAACTCTCCGAGTGGCTACCAAGCGTCGAGACGCTTCGGCCTTGGTCTTCAAGGAATGGCCCATTTTTTAGTAAATTTTTGGGCCTCCAACTTTCTTCTCTTGGGCTCTTGGCTTGGATCTTCAATGGACTTCTTCAAATTGCTCAAAATGTCTCCAAAATCATCCAAATTCTCTAAACAATTCGATTTTGCTTCCTTGACTCGATTTTCTGAAATTCAAACATAAAATAGCATTAAAGTACACAATTCAAGCATAAAACTAGCTAAAATTTATAGGAAAATGATAGCATTTATGCATGTCATTAGTAACCCTCCCACTTTCAGATCTCAGAGGCACGCACCAATAGGGTCTCGAAGGGTAAGACAACTGTTGGTAATTGACCTAAGAGTTCCTATCCTATTCAGGAGTTCACAGTGTTCTGAATCCTATGATCAGGCCCTCCAAAGGGACGGTTGCGCCAGGACAACATGCATGCAGATCATAGGACTCTCACGGTGCGAACTATGGGCGAAGACCGAGGGATACGTTGACACGTGTCCCACTCCCACTTACTTTAGACATTTTTCTCATTCACCTTGTTATTGATTCATTCAAATACTTTCCGAAGGGAGGTCGCTCCTAAGGCGACACGAAGCAGAACATGAACCTCACGTTGTGAATATAGGGACGTAGGAAAAAAACTTGATTTAAATCTTGTTTCGTAATGTTCCTCCCACTGAAAATGTCCTACAGTTTGTTTAGGGTTGTTTAACTTAGATAAAATTCGGCTAAGTCAATGTATCTAAGTCTGATCCTATTATAACAATTATGGAAAGGATTCAATCGCAATGTTTTAGGTGAATTAAACTTCTTTTAATAAACCCAACATTGCAAGTCAACATTACTATGGTTAATTCAACTCAAGGTTCGAGTCAGTTCCCAAGTAGGAGGTGTTCCGTAAACCATCATCTTAAGTACCCCCAGCCTTAGACAGAACTTTACCGAGAGAGTTCCCTTATAACCACAGTAATGTAAGGTCTTTACTCTAGATCTAGGTGTATTAAACACTTTTAACAAACCTAGTGACATTGCATGCTAACATTTAACTATGATTAATTCAACTCCGGTGTTCCGGGTCAGTTACCAGGTAGGAGGTGTTCCATAAACCATCATCTTAAGTACTTCCAGCCTTAGACAGAACTTAACCGGTGGAGTTCCCTTATAATCATAACAATGTTTTTCCTACTTAGTCAATTAAAACTATTTTAATGCTAAGAAAGGAAATAATTATAATCCTATTAGAAAATGATCAAGGTCTAATTAATTTTAAACAATTTAAAATTAATTCAATTTATCCTATGATCCTATGTTTGCATGCAATTCTTGATTATAGATTGACGGTTTCTAATCATTAATATTAAAACTATTTCAATCTTTTAATGATTAATCCTATAATCAAGAATCTAGGGTTTACCTCATTTTAAACAATTAAACCATACTTATTGCATCACATGAATAATATAACAATTATATTAATAACTATGGATGTTTCATGCTTCATGCAATATTATCGACTTTCTTTTTAATATAAGCCAATCAAGAAAATCAATCAAGCATGCTTCATTCATCACATTAAACATAACTATTTATATTTAATCTAAGTAATGACATGCTTCATGGTTTATTATTTTCATATAATTAATATACACTTATATTAAAAAAATATGAAAACAATTCCTTGCATTTAAAACATACATTATAACAATTTATAATATTTAAATTAATGCATGAACATGTTTATAACCTAAGGTGGGATTAAAAATTCTATATGACACCCATAAAGCATATAAATAGCAATTGAACCGGTTAATTTTGGCCCATAGGATAAAATAAAGCATTAAATTACATTAATTTTAGCTAAATTCTATCCTAAAATCATTCTGCAGCTCCACAAATTGGTCTAGACAGCATGAAACCACCTCAAACAACCTCGAACCGGCCTCCAAAATCATGAACCAAGCCAAAAATTAGCTGAACCGGACCAAATAGGTCCCAGCCCAGCCAAACCGGTCCAATCCACGAACCGAACTGCCAAAAACTACTAGAACCGCACCTTCTTGAAACCCTAGTTCGCGTTGCATCGTGACAGTGTCGAGACACTATAAACATAGCATTCTGACGCAGCGTGAATTTCTGATCTTCAGCGCCTGCCGTATCGAGACAGCGTCGAGACGCTTTTGGAGCTGATAGCGCAATTTATTGAGCTATATTTTATACTATTTTAGTGTTAGTCTTGAGTATTATTTTACCAATTTTATGTCTATTGATGTGGAATTTTCCTTACCGCAAGCGCACGGGTCAAGTAATAATAAAGTGTTCGTATAAACGAGTGTCGTCCTCTGGATTGGATGTTTAAGCAAATCAAGTATTGTGAATTATCTTGCTCAATTTTATTTAGGGATCAAAAAGTAGTCTGTGAATGATATGAAAATTAAATCGAAGCAAGTAAAAAGTGGAAATTCAATTGGAAAAACACTTAGGGAATTGATTTCGCTGATTTAGTCTATGATTGATTTTAAGGAGTAAGTTATTATGCACAATGGAATTATGAGCCTAAGACCCTTTAATCACAACTACCTCTCCCGAGTATAATTGATTCTCATGCAAATTAATCTACTTGATATCCCTATCTAAGTTTATTCACATGCAAGGCAATGAGATCTTTTGACCAATTCTAAAGTTAATCTAAAATCGTCACGAATTAGAAAATAAACCTTAGTCATGCAATCTTGAGTAAGTCTACATTTAATCCCCTCTCCCGAGCAAGAACAAAAACTCAAATCATTCGACTAATGGCCAATTAATTGAAAGCATTAAATCAAGATTGCAAACATAATAACCATTGGACAACTTAAACCATAAATCAATCCATAAACAAAATCAACTACATCAATCCCTAAGCTACAAGTGTAGCTACTCATGAATGAAGTTACAAGCTCAACTAAACATAACAAAGCCATAAATCTTGCTAGAGAAAAGGAAAGGGAAAAGAAAACTCAAAGTATGTCGAGACCGAACGTCCCCGTCACGATCTCCCCGAACAATGGGTTGATTTCCGCTTTTTTCTCTCTTGTTCAGCCTCAATCCTCTGTTTTCTCCTCTGTTTTACGGCTCTAAAAAGTCCCAAATTGAAATCCCCAAAAAACCTTGCCGAAAAGAATGATTTATACTGATTTTTCTGACAGCGTCGGTTCGTGTTGGCATATGCAGAAGGGACTGATATTCCTCTATTGTAGGAGTCATGTCGATTGAGCCAAATGTGAAACATCTGTAGTCTGGATCCCAATGTCGAATCAAAGCTTTTAATACATAATAATTGACTTGTACATACATGAGCTGAGCTAGATGGTCATATTTGCTTGTAAATTTAGCCTTTCTATCTATAGTTAATTTTTCCCAAGCCTCTTTCACTGTTTCTAATTGACTTTCTGGAAAACTGACATCCTTAAATTGAGAAATAACATCTTCTACTAAAGAATCTCCGTGGATTTGTTGTACATTTTCTGACCATTGACGTACTGTTGCTTGATCTTCTATACCCATTTCTTGTATTGGAGGGGGTGATTTTATTTTACTCATACTTTAGTTTCTGCCAATGTAAATAATCGAAAAATCTTGTTAATTTAATTTGCACAATTTTCTTAACTACATTAAAAGAGATTGGAAAAGATATTTTCAATGAACGAAAATTGAAAATTGATATAAGATACAAGGGAAAGAAGAAAAATAAATAAATAAATAAACTTTGACAATAATGCATGTAATAAGTCAAATCCTAGAACTATATGAGTGGAGTTTAACTCTAAGGCATCCTAGAAAAGGTCCCCAAGCTTACCCACCGATTTAACGATGTAGTAGGCTTGAGTGGAGAATTTCATGCGCCTGCACGGGAATCGAAATTCCACGAAGGTCACACTACTCAGTCTCCTAGTCTAGTCCTAAGGTAGAGCCCGGGTAGGAGGCTAGTGAAAGTGTGTGAAATGCATGATTAATAAGATGACATGCAAATTAATGACATAACTAAGATAAAGTACAATTACAACATAAAAAAAATGATAATAACAAGATGACATGCAAATGAATGACATAACTAAGATAAAGTACAATTACAACATAACAAGATAGTAATAGACAAGTGAATAACAATATGCAAGACAAATCATATTATAAAGTAAGGGAAATAAATAAATAAATAAAATAAAAAAAATAATAACGAAGGGACCTAAAGGAAAAATCAATCAAAGGACAATAAAGATATCAATGGCTTGACCCTCAAAAGTAGGGCATTCACAATACCCATTACACTTCTCCCACTTGCCCTAGATTTTTCTATGTACATATCTCGCAGACCTAGACCCTCTAGATGACCCTCGAACACTTTAGCCGTGAGAGCCTTCGTAAATGGATCAGCAATATTGTGCTCAGAGGCTACCTTCGTGACGATCACGTCCCCTCGTTGCACGATCTCTCTGATGAGATGATATTTGCGCTCTATGTGCTTGCCTCTTTTATGACTGCGAGGTTCTTTAGAATTTGCCACTGCACCACTATTATCACAGTAAAGGGTGATTGGCAAGTTCATATTTGGAACAACTTCCAAATCCATCAAGAACTTCCGTAGCCATACAGCCTCCTTAGCTGCTTCACAAGCAGCGACATATTCGGCCTCCATGGTGGAGTCTATAATGCATCCTTGCTTGATGCTACGCCAGACTACATCTCCCCCGTTGAGGGTAAATACTGACCCTGATGTGGATTTCCTAGAATCCTTATAAGTCTGAAAGTCGGAGTATGTGTATCCTGTAAGGATCAAATCCTTAGAGCCATACACAAGCTGATAGTCCCTCGTTCTTCGAAGATACTTGAGGATGTTTTTAACTGCAGTCCAGTGGTCTAACCCTGGATTCGACTGGTACCTGCTGACTATCCCAACTGCATAGCAAATGTCAGGCCTAGTACACAACATGGCGTACATAAGACTACCCACAGCTGAAGCATAAGGGATGCGTCTCATATCCTCAATTTCTTGAGGTGTCTTAGGACACTGTTCCTTAGACCAATGAACTCCATGCCTGAAGGGTAGTAAACCCCTCTTGGAATTCTGCATCTTATATCTAGACAACATCTTGTCTATATATGATGCTTGAGACAGGGCTAACGTTCTGTTCTTACGATTCCTAATAATTTGAATCCATAGAACACACTGAGCTTCACCCAAATCTTTCATTTGGAACTCAGACGATAGCCATTTTTTTAATGTCAGTTAGATATTCTACATCATTCCCAATGAGAAGAATATCATCTACATACAACACCAGAAAAGCTACTGAACTGTTGATAATCCTTTTGTAAACACAGGGCTCATCAATAACTCTTGTTGATGGCCCAGCCTCTGAACTGGGCTCATCAACAATTCTTGTTGAAGGTCCAGCCTCATCAACAACTCTTGTTGATTCATTTGTAGCTTTACCAGAAAGTTCACTTAACACAATTTTACTGCGTGGTATGTGTTCTTTAACGTGGTCTTCTTCCAAGAAAGTAGCATTTGTCGATACAAACACTTTATTTTCTTTTGGATCAAAGAAGTATCCACCTCTTGTTTCTTTTGGGTAGCCTACGAATAGACATAATTTTGAACGTGAATCCAATTTCTTTGGGTTTGCTACTAACACATGTGCAGGGCAGCCACAAATTCTGAAATGACGTAAACTAACTTTACACCCTTTCCAAAGCTCAAATGGTGTTTCAGAAACACTCTTTGAGGGAACAACATTCAAAATATAAACTGCAGTCTCTATTGCATAACCCCAAAAAGAACTAGGCAATTGAGCATAGCTCATCATAGATCGAACCATGTCTAACAAGGTTCTGTTTCTCCTTTCAGATACACCATTCTGCTGAGGTGTACCTGGTGCTGAGAGTTGGGACGATATTCCATGTTCTATCAAATAGTTTTGGAATTTTAAGTCCAAATACTCTCCACCTCGATCAGATCGAAGTGTTTTAATGGTCTTACCTAACAAGTTCTCAACTTCAGTCCTGTACTCCTTGAACTTTTCAAGGGCTTCAGACTTATGACTCATTAGGTATAAATAACCATGCCTTGAATAATCATCTATAAAAGAGATGAAATATTCATACCCTCATCGAGCTCTTACATTCATTGGACCACAGAGATCCGTATGTACGAGTTCTAAGGGCTCCTTGGCACGATAACCTTTTCCAGTAAAAGGTCGTTTGGTCATCTTACTTTCGAGACATGACTCACATGGAGGTAAAGTACCATCTTCTAACTGGCTTAGAAGTCCGTTCTTAACCAATCTCTCAATCCTATTGAAATTTATGTGGCCAAGTCTCAAGTGCCAAAGATAGGTACTTTGAGAAACTTTTTGCCTTTTTGGTTGAGTCTCAGATGTTTTAAACATTTCATTGTTCAAAATAGCCCCTAGACTCTATTGGTCTTAAGACATACAATTTGTTCTCCATTTTTGCAGAACATATATCAGCACCCCTTTTAGTAATGAAAGCTTCATTCACAGAAAAGGACACTGAATACCCTTGTTCTAGCAAACAAGAAATAGAAATCAAATTTCTTTTTATTTTGGGAACTATATATACGTTTTCTAATAACATATAGTCTTCCCTGGAGAAGAACATTTTAATATCTCCCACTACTTTAGCTAAAATGAGCTCTCTAGTCCCAACTCTGAGAGTCATTTCCCCAGCATCTAACTGTTGCCAGGAGCTCATTCCCTCAAAGGAAGAGCATACGTGATGAGTGGCACCTGAATCAAGGATCCAGGTTGTATCATCATTTTCCACTATACACGTTTCAATGATCAATAAATAAAATTTATTTTCATTGAGATGTGCTAAGCAGTCTATGTCATATTCATCATGAACAATTTTGGATAAATTAGACATACGGGCTTGAGGACCGTCCTTAGTTAAGACCAATTCCACGCATTTAGTGTTTAAGTTCATTTTCTTAGTTGTATTAGAAATACCAGTTTTGTAATTGGCGTTATTAGAGGCATACAAAGAACGTTTCATTGTTGATAGAACAAACAAATTAACTTAATAAGTATTGTTGCATTAACCCATTACACAAAATAATATTATTATTTTAATCCAATCAATTTAGAAAAAGTAATGATCAACCCATAGAACAAACATTCATTTTGCAACGATACTTCAGGGGTTTAGAACAACAGCTACCGTAGGGTAGTCAGCTACTCCTCCTCTGAATTGAGACGATCTCAGCCAATCCCTATTCCCAGAATAACTCATATTCCAATAGTTCTTAGCTACCGTTTTTTTCGGTTAGGAAATTATTAACACCTTACCAATTTCCCGTAAGTGTGACCCTCCATTTTTCAGATTTCAGAGGTCGGCCCCAACAATGCTACCGTAGGGAAAGTCAAAGTTGGAAATGGACATAAGAAACCCTATCCATTTCTGGAGTTTGCATTGTTCCGACTCCCATGATCAAACCCTCCGTAGGGTGATCGCTCCCACGGCGACTCGCAGGCAGATCATGGGCATCTCACGATGCAACCTAATGGAGGAGACCGTAGGATACGTTGACACGTGTCCTGCTCCCACTTACTATAAAATACTCCCTCATTCACCTTGATATTAATCCATGCAAACACCATCCGTAGGGGGTCACTCCCAGGGTGACTCGAGGCCAAGCATGAACCTCACGTTGTGAACTTTTGAGGACGTGAGAGTAAAACTTGATTTATGAAAATCTTGTTTTGATATATTTCCTCCCACTAAGTATTTTTATAATTATAGGGTATATTACTTAGGTAAATTCCGCCTAAGTGAATCTGTCTAAGTCTATGCCAGCATATAACTTTTATATATATAGGTATTTTCTCTGATGTGTCTAGGTGAATTAAACACTTTTAATTACCTAGAGACATTGCATGCTAATGTAACTATGGTTAATTCAACTCAAGTTCTGGCTCAGTTCCCAGGTAGCAGGTGTTCCATAAACCGTCATCTTAAGTACCTCCAGCCTTAGACAGAACTTTACCAGTAGAGTTCCCTTATAACCATAGTAATGTAAACTCTTTACTCTAAAGATCTAGGTGAATTAAACTCTTTTAATAAACCTAATGACATTGCATGCTAACATTTAGCTATGATTAATTCAACTCCGGTATTCCAGGTTAGTTCCCAGGTAGGAGGTGTTCCGTAAACCGTCATCTTAAGTACCTCCAGCCTTAGACAGAACTTTACCGGTAGAGTTCCCTTATAATCATAGTAATGTTTTTCATACTTAGTCAATTAAAACAACTTTTAATTCTAAGTAAGAAAATAATTCTAATCCTATTAGAATTATAATGACCTTATGTCTAATTGAAGGGATAAAAGCCCCACGCAGCGGAAAGTATTACTGAACCTACTCAGAATCTTAGATTCTAATTGAAATACCAATACAATTTGCAAAATATTACAACAATATATCTATATTTAATGGGATGTACATAGGCTATAAACATGCTAAAAATCAACTAGATTGATCCTAGTGATCAAGGATTTCATAGAAAACTTACTTTTTGTAGAAAGCCTTGATCAATTCGCCTTTTCTTGCCAATAAGAATGAAAACGCAGCAACCCTCTTGTGCGAACACCACCAATCGGCTACACCGATATATCTCTAAGACTTCTTGAAGCAGGAGACTTGGGGGAGTCTTTTGGGAGAGATCTCTGAGAGAATTAGAGACAATGAGATGCCTTTCACCCCACCCCAGGGGTCCTATATATAGGTAAAGGCCAAGACCTTTTCCTTGGAAAAGGTCTAAGAATAAGTTCAAATCTATTATCTAAACAATATCTAATTTTAATAAATAAATAAATAATTCCATAATTAATTAATTACCCAATTAAATATCACATATTTAATCTTAGGGATTTTATTAAAATTAATATGAATCAAATTCATATTAAATTTATTTGAACTCTTTCAAATATTTTCTTTCCTATTAGGAAAAGGTCTCTATTAATAAATAATTAATTAATTCCATAATTAATTAATTACCCAATTAAATATCATATATTTAATCTTAGGGATTTTATTAAAATTAATATGAATCCAATTCATATTAAATTTATTTGAAATATTTTCTCTCAAGAATTAATTTTTGAAATTACTTTCAAAAATTATATTATAAAGTTTCATAAACTTTATATTATAATGCATCAATATACATTATACGATTCCCCAGATAAATTGAACACTTTCAATTTATAATTTATATTTGTTTGCTTCAAGTCTTTTTACGAGCTACCGGTGGGACCTAATGGACCTACAGATCAGAAGCTCCAACGATACAAGACTAATCGGCTTAAACTCATTAACCAAGTTAGTCTCCATTCGTTAACTGTGGGTCATTCCACTAAAGACTGTCAGCTGTACTCTTCTCATTGTAGAATATTTCTGTGTCCACGGATATCAACCAATACTACAAGTCAGTCCTTCACGTGTGTTCGTATCCCAATTGGGTCAAATTACCGTTTTACCCCTAGTTTACATCTTTGTACTTAAGTTCCCAATGCTCCTCTAACGAACAACCTGTTTGAGGTCCAACCAACAAATAGAAGTCCCTCTCGTGCCATAGAGAGGGTTGGGCCCATTGTTCAAGTCTCGGAGACACCACTTAAGGGAACACACTTCTACTTACCCTAAAGTCGGGAATGAGTGAATTCCATCTTGTGTGATTATGTTCCCAGCTCTCCACTCGGTATTGTCCCCAAAATGGTAGGCTTATTGAGTCGGCGTGCTGGCCACTCTCACCCATACAAATCAAAGGACAACTCTTCGTGAACAGGAGTCCATAATCCACTCAGGATTGAGACTGAGTTGTCTAGGTCATCCTAGTGAAATAGAAACCAATCCAACTAACGGCGTTACAGTTAGTGGTTAACTATTTTGCGGTTCGGTCTTATGCAAACTCATTGCATATGATACCCCCACTCGCATGTCAACTACATGAACGCGTTGGATCATAGCGTTTGTATCATAATACAAAGTGGGTCGTATCCATAGTGTCACCAGGATAAGGTACCCAACCTTATCCCTATACTATAGACCCTTTAGGTTGTTACTTGAACATCGATCCCCGTATGTCCCTACATACTAGTTCAAGTTACATACAAACAACCTTGGATCTTAGTTTATTGGATTTGGGTCAAATTGTGCACTATTAAACAATAACATTTTATTGTAGAAACTAAATGACACTTTATTGAACACAAGTATAAATTTTTTTTACATTCACTATCTACGCGTTTTAGGGCATAAAACCCAACAAACTCCCACTTGAACTAAAACTCTAGTTTAGTGGGATGTATAACAATCTATTTAGTAGTGGGTGTATAAATACATGTACAAAACATATACAATATACAAATACAATAAACTAGGGCATCACAATACCCATTACATAATGGTATCACTATACCCATTACATTTCTCCCACTTGCCCTAGATTTCACCTTTGCACATAACTCGTAGACCTAGACCTTCTAGATGACCCTCATACCCTTTAGCCGAGAGAGCCTTCGTGAATATTTCAATTTAATTTAATGTGCTTGCATGTCTTAGGCTGCAAAGTTCTTATGAATTTTCCACAACACCACTGTATCACTACAAAGTCTGATGGGCAAATTCACATTTGGAATACATTCCAAATCAGTCAAGAACTTTCTAAGCCTTACAGTCTCTATCGCTGCTTCACAAGCAGCTATATTTTCTGCCTATATGGTCAAGACTGTAATAATGCCACACTATAGCTTCATTGTAAAGTTTAACCATGGATACTGATTGATATTTGCTGACTATCCCTTCAGCATAACAGATGTCAGGCCTCGTGCTGAGCATTTCATACAATAAGCTGCCCACAACGGAGGCGTAGGGAATCTGTCTCATATTTCCCAATCTCTTGAGGTGTCTTAGGACACTATTCCTTAGACAAGTGAACCCCATGCCTGAAAGGCAATAAGCCCTTCTTGGAGTTCTGCATCGAATATCGGGACAACATTTTGTCAATATACATTGCTTGAGACAGGGCTAGCGTTTCGTTCTTCCGATCCCGGATTATTTGGATTCCAAGAACATATTAGGCCTCTCCTAAATCTTTCATTTGGAATTGGGCCGCTAGCCATTCTTTTACGTCAGACAGATATCCTTATCAGTCTTAAAATCCATGTCAGTGTATCCCGTAAGGATCAAATCCTTATTCCCATACACGAGCATATAGTTCCTCTTTCTCCTCAGATACTTAAGGATATTCTTAACAGTTTTCCAATGATCAAATCTTGGATTAGATTGGTACTTACTGACAATCCCTATTGCATAGGGCATTCGTCTCATGTCCTCAACTTTTTGAGGTGTCTCAGGAAACAGTTTCTTAGACAAAATGAATTCAACGCCTCAAAGGTAGTGAACCCTTCTTGGAATTCTGCATCTTATATCTAACTAACATCTCGTAGATATAAGACACTTGAGACAAGGCTAGCTTTTTGTTCTTACGGTTCCTAACGATTTGGATCCGAAGAACAAACTTAGCTTCTCCCAAATTTTCATTTGGAAATGAGCTGCTAGCTTATTTTACTAGTCAGTAAGATAACCTACATCATTCCTAATGACTAGGATATCAATCACATAGAACATTAATAAAGCTACTGAACTATTGACGATCTTCTTGTAAAGACAAGATTCATCAATGTTCTTGATCAAAGCCAAAAGATTTGATCACAGTATCAAATCTTATATTCCAAGATCGAATTGCTTAGGTCAATCCCATGAATGGATCACTTAAGCTTGCAAACCCCTTTTGCTTCTGATCTTGCTAAATGAACCAAGATTACCACTCAAGATTACCATTCAAAAGGGTAGTCTTGACATCCATTCTAAATGGACAAGAGTTCTAACAGACTTCAACATGACGACAGAAGATAAGAATTTCTTACAGTCCCCTGTCTCTGGGTATAACCCTTTTGCCATAAGTCTAACCATAAGATTATGTCTCATTTCTTCTTGTAGATTCATTTGGCTCGGTTCGTGGTTTTCATAGCTGGTTCGAAGTGGTTTGGGTCGGTTCGGGCGGTCTAGCCCAGTATTTGGAACTAAGCCAAATTCCAGCTGAAACAGACCAAATTGGTCCCAGCCCAGCCAGATCGCGTGAACCGGACCGCCCAACAGCCTTGAACCGTCCTGTTGCGAATTTCTAACGAGTGCTGAAATCGTGACAGCGTCGCGATTTCTCCGATTTTTATCTCATAAAAACTTATTCTAGACCTGGACTTACATAGGACTCGATTTTACATAAAATATCCGAAACACCGGGCCCTTACATGATCAAATCACATAAAAACAGTAAAATCTATGGCCATAAAATTAACCTAAATAGTTCAATGCAAACCATACATACATTATGCATTAACCAATCCCACCAATAGCCAATGCAAATTTTAGTGAAACAAAATTAGATCTGCGATCGACTCTGATACCAATTGAAGGATTGGAATTCCATAATTCCGTAAAGCGGAAGCGTGATTGGGACCGATTCGTAATTAATTTTGTTTAATCTAAAATACCAATACATTGGCAATAATATTAGAACTATTCTATATATATATTAAGGCTAAGCATACAAAAATATTAGATCTAAATCTAATTTATAAAGTAACAAATTACTTACTCTCGTTGACAACTCAGATTAAATTCACCAACTGCATGTGAATTAATCACGAACTAGTGTGAATACCACCACTATGGCTACACCGGTATGACTCTGAGACTTCTAGAGGCAGGAGACTGGTGGGAGTCTAGAGGAAGCCTGGAGGGAAATTCTCTAAGAGAAGGAGAATGAATGGGATGCCTTTCACCCCACCCCAGGGGTCCTATTTATAGGTAAAGGCCAAGACCTTCTTCCTAATAGGAAAAGGAAGACCTTCTCCTAATAGGAAAAGGTCTCTAATTTTAATAAATAATTAATTAATTCCATAATTAATTAATTTTCCTAATTAAATATCATATATTTAATCTTAGGAATTTTATTAAAATTAAAATTAATATGAATCCAATTCATATTAAATTTATTTGAACTTTTTCAAATATTTTCTTTCCTAATAGGAAAAAGTCTCTAATTTTAATAAAAAATTAATTAATTCCATAATTAATTAATTTTCCCAATTAAATATCATATATTTAATCTTAGGGATTTTATTAAAATTAAAATTAATATGAATCCAATTCATATTAAATTTATTTGAACTCTTTCAAATATTTTCTCTCAATAATTAATTTTTTAAATTAATTCAAAAATTATATTATAAAGTTTCATAAACTTTATATTACAATGCATCAATATACATTATACAATTCCCCAAATAAATTTAACACTTTCAATTTACAATTTATACTTAATTGCCTCAAGTCTCTTTATGAGCTACCAGTGGGACCTAATGGACCTACAAATCAGAAGCTCCAACGATACGAGACTAATTGGCCAAACTCATTGACCAAGTTTAGTCAACATTCGTTAACTGTGGGTCACTCCACTAAAGACCCACAGTTGCACTCTTCTCACTGTAGAATATTTCTGTGTCCATGGATATCGACCAAGTAGTAAGTCAATCCTTCACGTGTGTTTGTAACACCAGCTGGGTCAAATTACCGTTTTTCCTCTGGATTACCTCTGGTTCCTTAAGTACTACTGATTCCTCTAATGAACAAATTGTTTAGGGTCCAACCACAAAACAGGAGTTCCTATCGGGCTAGGAGAAGACGGCGCACCTTTGTTCAAGCCCTGAAATCAGCCCTTAAGGGAACACACATCTACTTACCCCAATAGGGGAAGGAGTGAATTCCATCTTGTACTGTTATGTTCCCAGCCCCCATTCGGTCTTGCCCCTAAAATGGTAGGATTATTGAGTCGGAGAACTGGCCACTCTCACCCATACAAATCTAAGGACAATTCCTCCTAAAAGGGGTTCATAACAAACTCAGGATTGAGATTGAGTTACCTAGGTCATCCTATTGAAATAGAAACCTAAACTAGTTAACAGCGTTACAACTAGTGGTTACTATTTCGCAGTCCGGTCTTATGCAAACTCATTGCATAGGATACCCCCACCCGCATGTCTCCTACATGGATGCTTTGGATCATTGCATCTGTATCGAATACAAGGTGGGCCGTATCACATAGTGTCACCAGGATAAGGTACCCAGCCTTATCCCTATACTATAGACCTTTTAGGTTGTTACTTGGTCACTGATCCCCGTATATCCCCACATACTAGTCCAAGTTTCATTTAAACAACCTTGGATCTTAGTTTATTGGATATAGGGTTTATTAATGCAAACTCGATTGTTCAATAACCAAATTATTGAATTACTCAAATTATAATTTATTGAGATTGATTAATTTGTTTCATTTACTATCTACGAGTTTTAGGGCATAAAACCCAACAACAACCATATGCCATAATCATAAAACACTAAAAAATATAGCCCGAACTCAAATGCTCAAGGGCTCAACCAGTAAAGCATTCCACCCCCAAACTTAAAACATGCATTGCCCTCAATGTATATAAAACTAAGGCATACATAAATACGAGATCAAGAAAAATAATGGAAGGGGTGAACAATACTGCCCTGAAATGATGACCCTCTCATTGATGCTAGCAAAGATAAGAGTCATGGGATCAAAAGACCTACAAAATAAAAACAACAAGCAAATCAAAAGCAAAGAAACAAAAATAAACTTACTTGGGTTGCCTCCCATAAGCACTTGTTTAACGTCTTTAGCTCGACATGTTGACCGAATATGCATCATGGAGGTCTATTGTCAGGAGATCCATCAATGGTGCTCTTCCTTGCACCTTTCCTATAGCCCACCGCCATTGCCTCAAAAGGGTTCTTAGGGTCCTCAAATGCTTTTAGAATTTCTTTCTCCTATTGAACCCTAATGACGAGCTCCTTACGCTCAATATCAATGATAACTTGCCCAGTACCGAGGAATGGTCTCCCTAATATGATAAGCATTAAAGGATTTTCCTTAATATCCATAATAAAGAAATCAACAGAGAGAAGAAATTTTCCTACTTTAATCAAAACATTTTTCATTACCTCATATGGGCTAACCACGAACTGATCAGCTAGCTGGAGTCTAATAGGTGTAGGCTTAATCTCTCCTATATTTAATTTCTTACATAAAGATAGAGACATGATATTAATACTAGCAGCTAAATCACATAATGCTTTACAAGAATAAGTACCAAAACCACAAAGGATAGAAAAACTCCCTATATCAGCTAATTTATCTTGCACTTTTTGTTGAAGGCGAGCACTGCATGTAGCTGAAAGGTACACTGTCTCCAATCTTTTCTCCTTTTGCTTCTTGGATAGCCATTCCTTTAAGAACCTAATGTAATTGAGCATTTGTTCTAAGGCCTCTACAAATGGTAAATTAATATTAAGACTCATAAATGCATCTAAGAACTTCTTAAATCAAGCTGCAGAATTTTTCTCTTTTTCTTAGGTTTTGGAACTAAAACATTAGGAGAAGGGATAAAGGACTCAGGATTAAGCTTTTTAGCTTCGTTTGAGGATGCGCCCTCTTCAGCTCCTCCAGTGGTGCCTTTTGGTTCAGTAGTTTCCTGCTCCTCAACTTCTTGAATTTCCTCCTCGTGATGCACTGTGATGGCTTTGCAGTACTCCATCTGGGATCTCGACTGCTCAGTTGGGGCCTTACCTTTTTGCATTGTGTTCACCACACTTACCAATTGTCCCAACTGAGTCTCAATATTTTTTATCGCTACACTGTAGCCAATTACTGTGGTGTTAATGGCGATCACTGCCTTCTCCAGCTTGTTTGTCCTGTTGCTTGTGATAGCGAGCATAGCTAGCTACTTTTACTTATTTAATTTAGCTAGTTTTTTATGATGTTTGGGCCATTTTATTGTGCTTTATTGTTTATTTTGTAGGAAATGGTTGATTGGAGCTATAATGCAATATCAGAGTTAATCGGGTGCTCGGGGCGTGAAAAGATGCAAAGGAATGAAAAGAGTAGAAGAGGAAAAAAGTCAAATCTCGGTCAACAGCAGGCTAGCATCGAGACGCTAGCTCTTGAGCGTCTCGACGCTCACATTCCATATCAGATTAGGCGCGTACAGCTTACAGCGTCGAGACGCTATGATAGGAAGCGTCCCGACGCTTCCGTTTTTCCTTATTCAGAACGCGCGTATAAGAGGCAGCGTCGCGACGCTGTCTTGACAGCGTCTCGACGCTAAGACGAAAAATCAGAATAAAAACTTCACTTCGGCTAGGTTTTAGGGGAGATCGATTTGGGACCTTTTGGAGCCGTAAAGAGGACAAAATATAGGCTTTTGGAGTTGCAAACAAAGGAGGAACTTGGAAATCAACCCATTGTTCGTGGGGATCGTGACGGGGACGTCGGGACTCGGCCTACATTGAGTTTTCTTTTCCCTTTTCTTTCTTTAGTTAGATTTATGGCTTTTACTTGTTTAGTTGAGCTTGTATTAGCATTCATGAGTAGCTAAACTTGTAGCTTAGGGATTGATGTAGTTGATTAAGTTTATGGATTGATTTATGGTTTAAGTTGTGCAATGTTATTGTGTTTGTAATCTTGATTTAATGCTTTCAATTAATTGGCCATTAGTTGGATGATTTAAGTTTCGAATCTAGCTCGGGAGAGGGGATTTGATCTAGACTTGCTCAAGATTGCATGAATAAAGTTTGCTTTCTAATTCTTGACGGTTTTAGATTATCTTTAGAATTGGTTAAAAGATCTCATTGCCGTGCTTGTTAATAAACTTAGATAGGGATATCAAGTTGGTTAATTTGCATGAGAATCAATTATACTCGGGAGAGGTAGTTGTGATAAAAGGGTCTTTGGCTCATAATTTCATTGTGCATAATAACTTATTCTTTAAAATCAATCCTAAACGAAATCGGCGAAATCAATTCCCTAAGTAGTTTTCCCAATTGAATTTCCATACTTTTTACTTGCTTTGATTTGTTTTTATCATCACTTATTCATCACTTTTTAATCCCTAAATAAAACTTGGCAAGATAATTCATAATACTCAATTTGCTTAAAAATCCAATCCAGAGGACGACATTCGAATTTACTATTCACTATATTATTACTTGACCCGTGCGCTTGCGGTAGGAAAAGTCCACATCAAGTTTTTGGCGCCGTTGCCGGGGATTGGCACATTTAGCTAGATTGATATTGTTGAAAAATTGCTTGATCTTAATTTAGGGTGTATTGTTACTTTTTTAGGTTTGTTGCATTTTTTTCCTTATTTGTTTTTCTTTCCATATTTGATTTTTTTTTAGGTTAGTTTCCTTTTAGTTGCGTAATCTTTTCCTTATTTGTTCTTGTTTTTCCTTTTCTAGGTTAGTTTCCTTATTTGCATTTTGTCACATTTATTTTTGCATTCCATATTAGGTTAGTTTGTTTCCTTTTTCTTGATTATATTTTCCATATTTGTTTTTCTTTCCTTTTTAAGGTATTTTTAATTTTGCATGCGTAGTAGTAGAGAAGTGATACCATTTGATCCCGAGATAGAAAGAACAATTCTTAGGCTTCGAAGGGAAAATAGAGAAATTATTCAAATGGCAGACCAAAATCCACCTGAGGAGCCTAGGCCTATTAGAGATTATTTTCAGCCTGTGTTTCAGGGGCAACAGTCGGGGATTGTCTATGCACCGATTAATGCCAACAACTTTGAGCTGAAGACCGGCCTCATTCAGATGGCTCGAGACTGTGCATACAGAGGATCGCCCACCGAGGATCCAAATTCTCATCTTAAATCATTCTTGGATATTTGTGGGACGGTAAAGATTAATGGTGTCTCTGAGGATGCTATTCGCTTACGTTTATTTCCCTTTTCTTTGCAAGATAAAGCACGAGATTGGTTGCAGTCTATTACCCCTGGGAGCATCACCACTTGGGATGCTTTGGTCCAGACCTTTTTAAAGAAATTTTTCCCTCCTGCAAAGACGGTCAAGCTGAGGACCGAGATTGGGACATTCCAACAACAATATGATGAGCAGCTGTTCGAAGCTTGGGAGCGATTCAAAGAGCTACTGAGGAAGTGTCCTCAGCATTGTTACCCCGACTGGCTTCAGGTACAGTTGTTTTATAATGGTTTAACTCCTAGTACGAAAACGATTGTTGATGCAGCTGCAGGTGGGACTCTGTTGTCCAAGACCGTGGAAAACGCTCGCACACTTTTAGAGGATATGGCCACCAACAGCTATCAGTGGCCATCTGAGCGGTCTACACCTAAAAAGATTGCTGCTGGAGTGTTTGAGGTTGATAAAGTAAGTGCACTCCAGGCCCAGATGACTTCCCTTGCCAATGCTTTTATGAAATTTTCAGGTACAGGGAGTGCATGTTCGCACGATTTTAAATTCCGCAAGCGTACGGGTCGTGACAAGTAATATAGTGATTTTGAGTATAGAGTATCGTCTCCACAGGGATTGGATTTATTCAATTAAGTACCACGAATAATCTTGCTTAGCTTTATTTAGAGAACAAAATCTAATGCTGAAAAGAATAATAAAAAGCTAATCTAGAAAGCAAAAGATAAATGGCGACACAATTTGATGGGATAATTCTAGAGTTGTTGATTTCATCAATTGGACCTTTAATGCATAATCAAATAACTAATATGGATTAAAAAATCATTTGATTCATAAGTCTAGAAGCCTAATTTAAAGGATTCTCCTGTCGGTCTCCTCCTATCTCATACCGTTCAATAAAGAATCTCCTTTCAGTCTCATCTTTATTTACTTAGTATGGCATTACGACCCTTCAGTACAACCTCTAACGTTATTTATTTTATCCCGTGTCACCCGGGTAAATAACCGTTAGTCATGCATTCAGTTCTAGTCTAAGCTTCTCTCCGTCGAGTTTCCGCATAGTAACGATTCATTTAATCAGTGATCAGTTGATTAAAAGCATTACGGACAAAATGCACAAATGAACAATAATGACAATTAAACCACATCAATTCATTAATTCAGCAGAGGTTCAACATCTAAATCAATCTCATAGAATTTAGGAATTTACTACTCATAATCACTAAAATTCAATAATTCCTAATCACAACAAATCTAGAAACTAAAACATAAAGGAAAAGGGAAGAGAAATGCTCATAAAAGTGTCGATCTCCTCGATCCCGCGCCGACCTCCTTCGATCTCGAGCTCTAAAGATCTTCAACAAAGCTCCAAAACTCTCCCAAAAATCCCCAATTTTAGAGTGGATTCTAGAATGGGGTGAAAACCCACAAATTGGCACATCAAATATGGATGCAAAAGGCTCCTTTTATAGGCTCCCAGCAGGCTCAGCGTCGAGACGCTACAAGGACAGCGTCGAGACGCTCTGACGTCATCTTTTCTTGGGCTCCAAGACGTCTCAGCGTCGAGACGCTACTTGGACAGCGTCGCGACGCTCTCGCGATTTTGGATCTTTCCACGCAGCTGCCTAGCGTCGAGACGCTCCAGGCTTAGCGTCGAGACGCTAGGCCCTGAATCTTCAATAAAGGCCCGATTTTGACTCAATTTTTGGGGCCTCCAACTTTCTTTTGGCCCAAATACTTCTTGTAATGGATTTTGGGCACTTTTCTTGACCCAACTTGATACTTTAAGACTTGAAATTCATGAATTTGGGCTTCTAATTCATTCTTCTTGGCTTTTTGGACTCGAATGTTCAATGGAATTCTCCAAATTGCTCAAAAAGCCTCCAAAATCATCTAAATTCTCTCAAAATTCCGATTTTACTTCTTTGGCTCGGTTTTCTGAAATTTAAACAGAAAATAGCATTAAAGTACACAATTCAAGCATAAAACTAGCTAAAATTAATAGGAAAATGATGACATTTTTGCATGTCATCAGTGCACAGTCAATTGAATCAGCTGCTGCTTTAGCATCTAGACCTCAGGAGGAGACCATCGAGCAGGTTCAGTATGTATCAAATTTTAATTCTAGGGGATATAATAATAGTTCTACACCTACACAGTATCACCCTAACAATAGGAACCATGAAAATTTCTCTTATGCTAATACTAAGAATGTTCTTAATCCTCCTGGTTTTGCCCCTCAAACTCAAGATAATAAAAAGTTAGAAGATCTTGTTGGAGCTTTCATTGCAGAGTCTAGTAACAGGACAACCAAGTTAGAGGAGGCAGTCATTGCCATCAATTCAACAGTGAATGGCCACAGTGCAGCCATCAAGAATATTGAGACTCAGCTGGGACAGTTGGTGAATGTTGTAAGTACAATGAACAAAGGTAAGGCCCCAGCTGAACAAGAGAAACCCCAGATGGAATATTGCAAGGCAATCACTGTTCACCAGGAGGAGTCTGAAGAGGAACCTGAATCTGAGGACTATGAAACGCCTACAGGGGAAGCTGAGGAGGACACATCATCTGATGAGGCTGAACAGCCTAACCTTGGGCCTCCTATTCCTTCTCCTACACTGTTGGTTCCTAAGGAAAAGAAAAAGAAAAAGAAGAAAAAGAATAATCAGGTTCAGTTTGATAAATTTATGAATGCTTTTATGAATCTGAATATTAATATTCCTTTTGCAGAGGCATTAGAGATGCCCCAATACAACAGGTTTATGAAGGAGTGGTTAGCAAAGAAGCGAAAAGAAAAGAAGGTTGACACTGTTTATCTTGCTTCCACATGCAGCACCAGAGTACAACAGAAAGTACCTGAAAAAGTAGCAGATCCAGGGAGTTTTTCTGTTCCTTGTAGTTTTGGTACTTATTCTTTTAGAGCATTATGTGATTTAGGTGCTAGCATTAATATTATCACATTGTCCTTGTGTAAGAAGTTAGACATAGGTGAGATTAAATCTACTCCTGTAAAGCTCCAATTGGCTGATCAATCTGTGGTGAGACCAGTTGGTATTGTCGAAAATGTGTTAATCAGAGTAGGTAGATTTTTCCTCCCTATTGACTTGTATGTTATGGACATGATAGAAAATCCTTCAATGCCTGTCATATTAGGACGACCGTTCCTCGCTACTGGGCGAGCGATTATAGATATTGAGCGTAGGGAGCTCACTATTAGAGTCAAGAACGAAAAAGAAATCTTTAAAGCAGTTGAAGACTCTAAAAATGAAGTGTTTTACATGGGCTACAGGAAAGGTGCAAGAAAGAGCACCTCTGTTGGATTCACAGAACAAAAGCCCCTTTGAAGCACGTGCAACACGTCGACCTAATGACGTTAAACAAGCGCTTATGGGAGGCAACCCAAGTAAGTTACTTTGTTTTCTTTTTGCTTTTGATTTATTGTTTGTTTTTGTTTTGTAGGTCTTGTTTTCTTTCTCTCCTTTGCTTTCAAGCTTTCAAGATTCCAAGCTTTCAGTCCAGAAGTCATCATCATTCCAGGCCAGTATTATTCACTCCTGTCATTCTTTTATTGTTCTCATGCTTGTTTATGCCCTATTTTCTTTATACATTGAGGACAATGCATATTTTAAGTTTGGGGGTGGATTAGCATGTTTGTGGAGCCCTTGAGCATCTGAGTTCGGGCTATAGTTTTGAGCTTTCTTTGAATTATGCATATGGTTGTTTTCTGGATGCTACTTTTGCATGATTATGATGTCCTAGGATAGGCTTTCTTGTCAATTTTCAAGCTTGTGATGAGATGTAAGCATAAGTGCCCAAAAAGGGAGACTTTTTAAAATTTTTCTAGGAGATGGCTTGCATGAGTAGAGTATCTGTCTTGGCTTGATTTGGATTTGAATGCTTAGGAGCGAATTATTGGGTTCATATGCTTGTTGTCACCTCGATAGGTGTAGGGTAGAGCTAAAGAGTTAATTTTTTGCAAATTAGCATGTTTGATCTTGCTTAGGAGAAAAGAAAAGAATATCTGCTATTATGTTCATAACGAAAAATCATTCTTGTTGTTACTGTTGAAAAAAAAATTATTATGCCATGGCCTGTGCACAGTTTGCAATGTTTAATAAAGATTAAGGCAAAAAGAGCTACCCCTGTTGTGATCAGTTAGGCCAACCAGAGAAATCTCAGGTTAAGGGTCCCTGCAATGGGTGTGTGAAAGCTAGTGCCACATTTACATGCTTAATTCATTTGTTAATTAAAAAGCACCTAAGTATGGAGATAAACAAACTAATTTGTTGCATTAACTCATTAGTGAAGCCTTAGTGCCAGTGTAGAGGGAAGATGAGCTGAGAGTTTAATAATCCAATCCCGGGTTAGTAGAGTCTGATCTTGTTGAGTAGATCTCGCTTGTGCAAGTTAATTTTGGAAAAATTTTAATTTGTCTCCCTCATTGGTCCTTGTGTGCATATCTCTTGCTTGCTTGGTTATTGACTTTTGAGCCTTGAGCATTGAGTTATGATTGTTGCATCCATTCTTCCATCGTATGTCTGATTTAGAGTTTGCTCGAGGACTAGCAAAAGCTTAAGTTTGGGGGTATTTGATAGCGAGCATAGCTAGCTACTTTTACTTATTTAATTTAGCTAGTCTTTTATGATGTCTGGGCCATTTTATTGTGTTTTATTGTTTATTTTGTAGGAAATGGTTGATTGGAGCTATAATGCAATATCAGAGTTAATCGGGTGCTCGGGGCGTGAAAAGATGCAAAGGAATGAAAAGAGTAAAAGTGGAGAAAAGTCAAATCTCGGTCAACAGTAGGCTAGCGTCGAGACGCTAGCTCTTGAGCGTCTCGACGCTCACATTCCATATCAGATTAGGCGCGTAAAGCTTACAGCGTCGAGACGCTATGATAGGAAGCGTCCCGACGCTACCGTTTTTCCTTATTCAGAACGCGCGTTTAAGAGGCAGCGTCGCGACGCTGTCTTGACAGCGTCTCGACGCTAAGACGAAAAATCAGAATAAAAGCTTCACTTCGGCTAGGTTTTAGGGGAGATCAATTTGGGACCTTTTGGAGCCGTAAAGAGGACAGAATAGAGGAGTTTTGGAGCTGCAAACAAAGGAGGAACTTGGAAATCAACCCATTGTTCGTGGGGATCGTGACGGGGACGTCGGGACTCGGCCTACATTGAGTTTTCTTTTCCCTTTTCTTTCTTTAGTTAGATTTATGGCTTTCACATGTTTAGTTGAGATTGTATTTCCATTCATGAGTAGCTAAACTTGTAGCTTAGGGATTGATGTAGTTGATTAAGTTTATGGATTGATTTATGGTTTAAGTTGTGCAATGTTATTGTGTTTGTAATCTTGATTTAATGCTTTCAATTAATTGGCCATTAGTTGGATGATTTAAGTTTCGAATCTAGCTCGGGAGAGGGGATTTGATCTAGACTTGCTCAAGATTGTATGAATAAAGTTTACTTTCTAATTCTTGACGGTTTTAGATTAACTTTAGAATTGGTTAAAAGATCTCATTGCCTTGCTTATTAATAAACTTAGATAGGGATATCAAGTTGGTTAATTTGCATGAGAATCAATTATACTCGGGAGAGGTAGTTGTGATTAAAGGGTCTTTGGCTCATAATTTCATTGTGCATAATAACTTATTCTTTAAAATCAATCCTAAACAAAATCGGCGAAATCAATTCCCTAAGTAGTTTTCCCAATTGAATTTCCATACTTTTTACTTGCTTTGATTTAGTTTTCATATCACCTATTCATCACTTTTTGATCCCTAAATAAAATTGGGCAAGATAATTCATAATACTTGATTTGCTTAAAAAATCCAATCCAGAGGACGACATTCGAATTTACTATTCACTATATTATTACTTGACCCGTGCGCTTGCGGTAGGAAAAGTCCACATCAGAGTTACACGATTGTAACTCCCCTCTCCAAGCGAGATATGCAGGGGGTAAGTTGGTGTAGGAGTTGCTCTTTCTGTGTGGTAGACAAAAAAAAATCAAGATCTCTCTCAAGAAAAAATACAGCAAGCTTCTTGCTGTAAATACATTCCCATTTCAAGAACGAGATCCGACAATCTCTACTTCAGTAATCCAAAGGATAGTGAGTGCTCTTTGATGGTAGTGTTTGTTGGAGAGGTACGTGATGAACTGTTAGTTGAGGAGCATAATGCTACGGAATTGGTTCTACAACAAGTAAGTTCCTCAAATTCTAAATCATTTAGAATATCTACTTTGCATGCTTAATCTAGGTTTTAAGTTTTAGAAACGTTATGAATTTAACTTTGCCAATGTATGGGTTTTTTCCTAAACAAAATTCAATGCGAAACGGTTTGATAAGTTTCCGTTGCCAAAAGATTTTCATTCCTTCAGGCGGTGGAGGACAGGTGTGACCAAGTGTGGATGAAAGAAGGCCCTTCGTGCGTTTTTGGCTTGTTTGCTGAGGATGAAGGGCATGAGTTTCTCGGGTGAGCCGAGAAAGGCAATCATTCTAAGCAGCTTCAGTCGCCACCTCCAACTGTTGTGCCTGAATACAGGGAAGGTTTTATGTTTCCATTTCTTTATCCTTGTGTTTGCATGCTTCGACTACCTTTTGAGGATTTTATAAGTTTAGGTTGGAGGTGGGAGAATGTGTAGGCTAGTAGGCTCTGGGTTGAGTCTGGATGCACCTGAGCACCAGGCTAATTTATGCAAGTTGTGCTGTTATTGTTTTGCTCTGTTTGATTGGGTGGAGGCCATGCATCTAAGCATTGGACATGTTTTTTTTTTTTTTTTTTATCAAATTTTGGGACTTATTGAGCCTTAAGTGGTTGAGGTCAGGTGTTGAGATTTTCAATCATGTCGATTCTTCGTGTGCAGTTATGCTCTTTCTTATGTCTTTGTTGATAGTGAAGCATGGTAATGTAATTTGTGAGCCTCTTAAGTTTCTCTTGAGATTTCTGACATGTTTTGAGTGTTTGGGCTCTTCGTTAGGTAGTCTTGAAGGCTTATGCCTGTTTTATGAGTTCTATAGACCTGTTGTCACCCTGATAGGTGTAAGGTTTAGCTGGGAAGTCTAAATGTTGCAATCTAGCGTGTGAACTTTGCCTAGGTGAAAAAAGAAGTTATGCCTGCTAAAATATGAGTGGTAAAACGAGGTGAGCATGTATAAAATTATGTTTTCTTGATTTTCATGATGAAAAACATGCTTGCAAGAGTCATGAGTAATATGGGGTAAAAAGAGTTTCTTGCAGTGTGATCAGTTAGGTCAACCAAGGGTTAAACTCGGGTTATGGGTCCCTGCATTGTAGTGTGAAAGCTAGTACCTCGCCTTAAGAGTTTGGTAAAATAAGTAAAAGAGATTATTTCATGTAGACCCTATGTATGAGAATGCAACATTTTTTGTGTCATTTAGCTTTTAGGTGAGGCTTAGTGTCAGTGTAGGGGGAAGATAGGTGGAGGAGTTTATAAGTCATTCTCAGGCTAGTAGGGGCTGCTCTAGGTGAGACTAAGCACTCTCACGTGCGAGATTTTCGTGGAGAAATCTTGATCTATCTCTTAATTTGTTAGCATGCTTTAGTGTTCTCTCAAACATAAGTCTTAGCATTTGGAGCGCAAGGATTCGATTGTGATAAAATTTCAGCTACTGAGTTTCTACCATCCGTATTAAATTATATTGTTCTAGGCTTGCTTGAGGTCTATCAGGTTGTAGGTTGGGGTGTTTAGATAGGGTATTTTGGTGTATGGTTGGGGTTAGGGTGATTCTATTTACTTTTGTGCTAATTTGTTGTAATTTGATTGTAATCGTGCAGGCCTAAAATGCGAGGATGGAGGCTGACTTGAGTTGAAAATGAGCCAGGTCGGAGCAGAACTACTAGTTAGTTTGAGTTTAGGATGATTTGTGAAATTGGTTTTGCTAGCGGTGTATCAATTTTAGTCCATCTGGCTATTTGCTTAGTTTTGGTCCAATTCTATTTTTCTATTGGAATGTATAAAAAAAATATAATAAAAATATCATATAATTACTATTTCAGTAAAATTGATTTTTAGTTAGGGGTGCATATTAAAACTAACCAAACAAAAAAAAATGGTCTTTTTTAGATTTGTAGTTGGGTTCGTTATGGGGCTAAAAAAATCGAACTCCAAATCAAACTGAACCACATTTTATATAGGGGGTTTTGCACAGATAGCAAAAATCGGCAAAAGAATTGCAAAAATAGAAAAAAAATTATTTGCGGGAATAGCAAAAAATACGTTAAATTACGAAAATACCCTTAGTATCTCCAATAGTCTATCAGTCCATATTATTGATAGTCACTGATAGACTTCGATTAATCGGAGTCTATCAATGATAAATACTGATAGACTTTGGTGATAAGTTTCAATTAATCGGAGTCTATGAGTGATAGACACTGATAGACTTTGATTAATCGAAGTCTATCAGTGTGTATCACTAATAGACTTTGATGATCATAATCTATAAGTTTTTATCGTGTTTAATTCAAGCCTATCAGTGATAGCCGCTGATAGAAAACAATTTAATTCAAGGCTAATAGTTCAGTTTAATTCAAGGCTATCAGTTTCTATCTATCAATTTAATTTAAGTCTATCAGTGATAATCACTAATAGAAAACCGTTTAATTTAAGCTTATCAATTTCTATTACAGATAGAAATCAATTTAATTCAAGACTATTAGTTTCTATCAGTGATAGAAACAAATTTAATTGATTATCAGTTTTTATCATAAATCAATTTAATTAAAGTCTATTAATTTGTATCACTGATGGAAATTAGTTTAATTCAAATCCATCATTTTCTATCGAGGATAGAAATCAGTTAATTGAAGTCTATCAGTTTCTATCTCGGATAGAAATCGGTTAATTATCAATTAATTGAAGTTTACCAATGATTGTTACTGATAGAAATCAATTTAATTGAAATCTATCAGTAAAGTACTTTGCATTGCAATCATCTCGGTAATTAGAAACTCATCCGAAATTATTATACTACAATCATAAATTGAACAAAATATTTCAGTCTCGTGTGGTAATTAGAACATAAAATCCAAAAATAACCATTACGAACAAGCGACTCTCAATCAACAATATAATTTTTAAAGCCTAGCACACAAGCTCCGTGACCACCACCATAAAATTGCTATTCTTGTATTCTTTGTATTTCATCATCTATCAATTATAGCCCTGATAGACTTCGACTAGTGATAGTCAATGATAGACTACGATTAACCGGAGTATATCAGTGATATACTTTGATATACCTATACAAGCACTCACCAAAATTGCTATTTTTGTATTATTGGCATTCTTGAATTAAAAAGAATGCTAACAAGAGCTAGCTCAATTGGCATAAAAGCTCATAACAATAAACTGCACAGGAGAGGGAAAAAAAGCATATTAATCACACAAGAACTCCACCCTCATAAATGCACAAAAAATAAAAAATAAAAAAAGAAGAAGAAATCGTAATAGCTCATTATAGAAAAAGAAAAAAAAAAGAAAAAGAAAAAAAAGAAATCATAAAAGCTCATAAATGCACAAACAAAAAAAAAAAAGAAGCAAAAAAAAGAAGAAGAAGAAGAAGAAGAAATCGAATAAACAAGAAATGGGGGAAGAAAGGCTCATAAATGCAAAAAAAAAAAAAAAAATACAATAGAAATGAGGGAAGAAAGGGTAAATGGGAAGGGAGAGAAGGAGAAGGGTCAAATGGAAATATTCTAATTTTTTTTGCCATATTTGCAATTCTTTTTACTTGGTGTTAAATTTGCTATTATAGATAATTAATTTGTCACTCATTGCAATTACTCTTTTATATATGTGTGTGTTTAATACAAAAGTAAAAACTAAAGTTCTAAAGCATTAGCGTTAGTTTTTTCTTTTTAATCACAATTTTTTTAAAATTGAAAATCAAATCGAACCAAATTGAATTACAGTTTGTCTTCGATTTGGTTCCAACCGACTTTGTGGTTTGGTTCAATTTCAACTTTCTTTTTTTTTTTTAATTTTTGGTTTGATTTTAGTTTGGTCCTCAAATCGAACCAAACCGAACCGTGAACATCTCAAATTTTTACAATTTTTCATTTGATATATTAATTAATTATTTTAATTAGTTAATGTTTCTTACCATTATTTTATTTGTTAATATATATTTTTTTGAGTTCCTTTTTACTTGTTAATATTGAACATTGTTATTTCCAATAACATGGGATATTTAAAGAAAGTAGTCTCGCAACTCTCTCCAAACATTTGGTCGAAATTGGATAGACTAATGAGTTTCAAAGGGAATGAGAATGAGATTCCTTTGATGATTTTTTTTTCGAGTTCTATTCTTTTGTTGATGTTGTTTTTTACCTAGAAGTTGGCAGCAATTATAATCAGATCCTCATTAATTTGTTTTGCTTACATCGAATCACAATGAAATATAGATGATTACTAGAATAGCCTTTCATATTTCTAATTAATTAAAATTAATCAACTAAAGAATATGCTACAAGAATTATTAGAATACCATTTGTATTTTAAGTTTTTAAAAGATTAGAGAGACGAAAAGATGTTTTTAGAGAGAGCAAAATGTGTAGAGACATTGAAACAAACATTTAGAGACACAAATTTTAGAGAGAGAAAAAAAGATTTTTAGAGAGAGAAAAAGGAAATTTGCACAGAGAAAAATTTTATCGAAAAAAAAAATAGAACAAGAAGAATTTGTTGGAGAGATAGGTAAAAGAGAGAAAAAAAAAGAAGAAAAAAATGAGTTTGTGTAAAACAAAAATCTGTTTTTAAAAACTATAGATATATATTTTTTTTGAAACTTACTTATAATTTCAAAAACGTTTTTAAAAAACAGAAAAAAAAAACAAAAATGATTATCAAACAACCTTGTTTTTCAAAAATGAAAAACAAAAACAGAAAACAGAAAACGAAATGGTTATCAAACGATCCTTTAATAATTAAATTAAAATGAAATCGTGTAATATTTTAAAAATAAAATAATAATTATCTTTAAGTTTCCCACATCTTTGTTGACTTAATTAGTTATCAATTAATTATTTATTTATTTATAATAATAATTAATGATATATTTTGTAAATGAGTAAATCCCAATAGACAAAAGTGTTAAAAATGTTTTTCAACCTCATCACTTTTTAATATAAATAAATAAATAACTAAAAATATATTATAGATTATAGATAAATTAACTAATTTCCAAACAATAAATAAATTGAAACATATTGACATTATACTAATAAAAAAATAAAAGACATTATTTTCAAAAAAAAAAAAATACATTATTTAAATAATGCAAAACAACATCCTTAAACCCTTTTTCTCTTTAGATCAAGACCACAATACACCTTCCTCTTCATCTTCTCTTTCCCATTATCTTTCGCTCCACGCAGCTGCAACAATAGCCACGAGTGGTTAAACTCCTCCAGTGCGTTTGGTTTAATTTTCCAAGTTTTTAATTTTGAAAATATATTTTTTGAATTTTTTTTTAGTGTTTGACAACCACTAAAAATGACTTATTATAAAATGAGATTGATAAATAAACGAAAGAAACACTTGAAAAAACTTTTTAAAAAAAGACTTTTTAGGTATATAATAAGGGTCCGTTTGGAATACATTTTAATTTAAATGTTTTTCAAGAATGCATTTTTTAAAAAACATTTTGTACAGAAACTTTTTAGAATTTACACTCGTGTGTTTGGTTGCATTTTCTTATGTGTTTTTATACACAAGTTATTGTATACTAAAGACTATTTTCAAAAAAGTTGGTTTCAAGTGTTCCTCTCGAAATGATTTATTTATCAATCTCATTTTCTAACAAGTCATTTTTTAGTGGTTGTCAAACACTAGAAATTTTTTCAAAATGATTTTTTTTTTCAAAATTAAACACTTGAAAAGTTAAACCAAACACACCCTAACTCAATGGCGGATCCAGAAATTGATGGTAGGGGGGCACAAGTTGATATTAGATGAAATTATAAGTTTGGTATGTGAAATTTTATATTCATGTCTATATAGTCTTTGAACTTTAAAAAGTGTCTAATAGGTCCCTAAATTTAAAAAAAAAAAAAAAAAAGTCTAATATTGATGTCTAAAGTTTCAATTATACATCTAATAGAATCTTTGACATATTCAAAATGTTTATAAATTAAATGTTCTATAAGACATAAGGTTTAATTTTGTGTAAGTTCTCAATTTATGTGACATTTTTTTAAAATTAATGTATATATTAGTTATAAAATTGAAATTCAAAGTTCAAATAGATGCAAAATTAAATTTTATGTTTAATAAAGTAATTAATTTAATTTCTTTTAAATATGTTTTAGACTTGTTAGTTACAAAATTGAAAGTTCATGAATCTATTGGACATTTAATTTTAAAGTTTAAGGATTTATTAGACATAAAATTGAAAGTCTATGACATATTAAACACAAATTATAATATTTAGGGACTAAACTTGTAATTTAACTTTCATATAAAATATAATTTTAAATGTGTTGATATTTAATATTTAGATTAAGTAATATTAATTACAAAATTAACCAGAATTATCAATACCTAAATATATAAACAAAGATTAAACTTTATCTAATTTACTAAGAGTTAATATAAAATATATATAAATATATTGGAAATTAAAACAGGTAAAGCAAAAAAAAAAAAAAAAATGAAAGGATGGACCTAAGAGTAAGAAAACGGAAATTGTGCCCCTCTGACCACTAGACTAAGGACCAACTTTAATATATGAAATGGAAAATTATATATATATATATATATATAATCTATAATTTCAAGGGCACGTGCCCCTTCTGGCCCTTCATAAATCCGTCCCTGTCCTAACTTGTGTATAAAAACACTCGTGAGAAAATGCAACCAAACATACCAATAGTTGAATCTTTGCAAACATTTTTTTCACTTTTCCTCTCGCGTTTATCTTCCTACTCCTGAATTGAAGGAGTTCAAAACGTGAGGAATACAAATGTTAAAGGAGAGAGAAAGAGGGACTGGCGTAAATTAACCTAAAAAGTCGGTGGGGATCCCACATAATAATTAATGGAAATGAGATTGACATCTTTTGAGGTAGATTCAAGAGGTGGACACACTGTTGATTCCTATTACATAGTACAGTACTAGAAACAATCCATCCTAATGAAGTGGATCCCATGATGTTGGATTTCCATTGATTGATTAAGATTTGTGATAATCAGTAAAAACTTAAGCACACTTTTTTTAAAAAAAAATATTTTTTTTCTCTTTTTTTTCTTGTCATCTTTGTCCTTGAAATTAGCTTCGTTTTTCTGTGAGGAAACAAACATTTCCTATGCTCGAATTTTATAATGGGATGAAGGAAATGCAGCACGAATTTTTGGGACAACACAAAAATTAGCGTCATGGAAAAAGGAAAGAAAAAAAAACATTGTTAGCATTTTCGACAGTATCTTGACTCATTAACAATCACCAACCAAATTAGTTTCAGCAGAATCTTTATACAAAGCAGGGAATAGCCCAAAGATAAGCAGAATCCCCCTCCCCCTCAAAAAAAAAACATATTGAATTTTTGTTGAAATTTATGAGTTTTGAATGATTTATTCTATACTTAATTTTATGCAAGTGGTTGAATTTAGTGAAAACTGAACAAATGGTATAAATTCCAACAAATATTTTAGTTTAATGTTGATTTGATTGAATATAATTCAAAGTTTAGAGTGATAATTAATAGAAGCTGAGTTTGGAAATAAAATTTGAGCTCTCCAAAAGGAAAAAAAAAAAAAAAAGATTATCACCAAATTAAAATGAGAATTTTGTAAGGAAATTGCAATGAGTAGCAAAAAAACATTAGGATATTCGCAAATTTAGCTATGTTTTTTTTTTTAGATTTGCAAATATAGCAAAATTTTTAAAACTGATTTTTCGATTTTTTTATTATTCGAGTCTTACCCTTGTCTATATATCAAATAATATATTAGTAGTATATCGGATATACTTTATATTTACTGATATACAAAATATAAAGACTGATATACCCAAATTTGATATATTCGAATATGAATACAATAATATATCTAATATACTAATTATATATTAAATATATACCAGATTTGATAACCATAACCTTTGATATACCTAATTATGAGTATTGATATATGAATGTTGATATACCAATTATATACCTGATATATTACTTTTCTTTGCTTATATTTGTTATGTTTCATTTTTTTATTGAATTGTATTGTGTTATTTACGTATTTTAAACGAAATGTTTGTTTTTTATAAGATAAATGTTTGTCTTCTACACTTGTTATGAATTGATATATCTCATTTGTCATATTACTCAAATAATCAATAGCATTGATATACCCGATTATGAGTAGTAAAATACATCAATGACAGACTTGTTATTTTTTTTAAAAGAGTCATTGGTATATATTTTTAATTGTTGTTGTATTATGAACGTGGTGAAAAATGCAAAATTTGTTATAAATATATTAATAAGATGCAATTTTAAATATATCATTGGTGTAATAGTAGTATATCAATACTCACTAAAAATATAATTTCAAGTATATCATTAGTGTATCAGTAATATATTATTAAAATGATATATAGTATATCGATGATGTATTTGTCAACACGAGCACAGTTGAACCAGCAGAAGACATACACATCCAATCAAGAGGTTGGAGTTTTAAATATCTTACCAAACATATTATCCCAAAATAAAGCTAATATATCTAATTCTTTATTAATGAAGTATATCAAAGACATCTAAACTAATGAAGGCTCATGTGTATACTTCATGAAGGAAGGATATTATGTTCATGAAAAATACACCTAATCTACTGTATATTTAGTATATCAATTGATGGATATACCAAATATCTAGTATATCAGTCACACTAAATAACTGAATGATGTACCTGATATACGGTATATCAATAACGCCATTGATATACTTTTTAAAATTCCAACTTCTAGTGTGCTTTCTAGGGTTTTTTTTTTTTTTTTTTTACTTTTCAACTTTACTGTTTAGGTTGGGCCCACTTTTGTTTGCTATATTTGCAAAATTAAAAAACTGATGACATGGTTGCAAATTCCATTTTCATTTTTTCTATTCTTGCAACTGTCCCAATTTTTTAGTGACTAAGGATCTATTTGGGATTTGATTTTGGGAGGTCATAAAAATGATTGGAGAATTTTTACTATCGTCTATGTTTGGTAAAATTGAATATTTGATAAACAAACCATCTGGTTAAGTGGCTGAGCCTTTGCCTTGGTTACGTTATAGTGAGATTTCGATCTTGCATTCACGCATTTTATGATTTATTTATAATTTAAATAAAACAAGTTTTTGAATGATTTGCAAAATATAAAGACTGAGGGTGAATAAATTAAGTGTTCATATCTAACTCATTGATCAAGGGTTGAATATATACCCAAATGAGATACAAAGAAGATACAAAAATGGATAATGGAATGTAACAAAAAGGAGGAAACGGTCAAAATACACAAACTACCCAGTAACAGAATGTAACAGAAAATAAAAACTAATTACTAAGATTCTAATACTCTCCCTCGAGATGGATGTAAAACATTAAGGACACCCATCTTGTCAATTAATGACTGAAACATAGGTAAAGGCAAGACCTTTGTAAAAATGTCAGCAAGTTGGAGATTCAAGCGAACAAACATGAGCTTAATATCACCACAAACAATCTTGTCTTGAACCAAGTGACAATCGATCTCAATATGTTTTGTACATTCATGAAAAATAGGATTGTAAGCATTGTGAATGACTGACTGATTATCACAAAAAATTAAAGTTGGTGATGGAGAAGAAACTTGCAAATCACGTTAGCAGCTGAAGTAACCAAACCAACTCACTAGTAGTAGCAACAAGTGCTCAATACTCAACTTCGGTTGATGATCGAGAGACGGTGGTTTGTTTCTTAGCCTTCTAGGAAACAAGCGAATCACCAAGGAATTACAAAAGTCGGACATTGATTTGTGGTTGTCTTAGTAAGAAGTCCAATTTGCATCAACAAATGCTTTCAAATGAAAAGAACAAGAAACAGAGAGAAAAATCTCTTTACCCAAAACTACCCTTCAGTAATGTAATAAATAATGAGTAGCGGATAAATGAGGATGTCGTGGTTAGGCAACAAACTAACCGAGCTTGTGAATAAAAAATTTTATATCTGTTGGGTTTTATGCCCTAAAACTCGTAGATAGTAAATGTACATATTTTGATATTATCAATAAAACGTTATTGAGGTTATTCAATAAAGTGTTGTCGTATGTGTTGTATTAGATTTGCATTAAATAACCCTAAGTACAATAAACTAACATACTAAGTTGTATTATGTAGTTTGAACTGTATGTGGGGACATGTTCAAGAAACAACCTAAAGGGTTTATAGTATAGGGATAAAGTCAACTACCTTATCCTGGTGACATTATGGATATGACCCGCTTTATTTTGATACAAATGCAATGATCCAATGCATTCGTGTAGGTTGTTGGATTTTATGCCTTAAAACTCGTAGATAGTAAATGTAACAAATTAATTAACATCAATAAAGAGTTATTGAAAGTATTCAATAAGGAGTTATTGAATTTGTTATTCTTAGTCTTGCAATAATTAACCTTAAATCCAATAAACTGAACATCCAAGGTTGTTTTATGAAACTTGAACTATATGTGGAGACATACAGGGATCAATGTTCAAGTAACAACCTAAAGAGTCTATAGTATAGGGATAAGGCTGGGCACCTTATCTTGGTGACATTATGTGATACGATCCACTTTCTATTCGATACAAACACATTGATCCAACGCGTTCATGTAGTGGACATGCGAGTGGGGGTATCCTATGCAATGAGTTTGCATAAGATCGGACCGTGAAATAGTAACCACTAGATGTTGTAACACCATTAACTAGTTAGGTTTCTATTGCAATATGATGACCTAGGTAAGTCAATCTTAATCCTGAGTGTGTTATGGACTCCTTTTCATGAGGGGTTATCCTTAGATTTGTATGGGTGAGAGTGGCAAGATTCACTGACTCAATAAGCCTACCATTTCAAGGATAAGACCAAGTGGGGGCTGAAAACATAACAACACAAGATGGAATTCTCTCTTTTCCGTCTTTAGGGTAAGTAGATGAATGTTCCCTTAAGGGTTGATTTCGGGTCTTGAACAAGGGCACCCATCATCTCCTGGCCCGAGAGGAACTTCTGTTTACTGGTAGGACCATAAACGAGTTGTTCATTAGAGGAATCACTGGTACTTAAAAAGACAGAGGTAACCTAGGGGTAAAACGATAATTTGACCCAGCTGGCGTTACGAACACTCGTGAAGGATTGAATGACCGTTATTAGTCTATACTCGTGGACACAAAAATATTCTACAGTGAGAAGAGTGCAACTGTGGGTCTTTAGTGGAGTGACCTGCAATTAATGAACATTGATTAAACTGATTAATAAGTTTAGTCATTTAACCTCATATCATTGAAACTTCTGATCTATAGGTCCATTAGGCCCTCCTGCTAGCTCATAAAGGGTAATTAGGAACAAGTAGTCTTGAAAGCAATTTGAATAGTTCAAAATCCATTATGGGAAATCAAATTAATTGTATGAGATACAATTAATATAATGTATGTGATACGTTATAATATAAAGTTTATTTAAGATTAAACTTTATTAATTGAGAGAAATATTTAATTGTAGGCTTAAATTAGATATGAGATATTTAATTTAGTAGTTAGTTAATTGGAGATTTAATTTAATTTAATTTGATTTAATTAAAAACTATAGGTTATGTGGCAGATATTCATTTAAATATGATTTAAATGAAATTAGTTCAATTTGATTTAATTAATTAATTAATATTAATTAATTAAATGAATCCTCATCTTATTAGAATTGGGAAGAGTAATTAATTAAATATATCCCTAACCTATTATGAATAGGAAAGAGATATGACACTCTATATAAAGGACATAACGCCTTCCCAATTGACATAACTGATAGCACAAGACTTTGCTCTCAAACAAAATTTCTCTCTAGGAATTTCACAACATTCTAGTGAAATTCTTTTCTCCGAAAATTCAAGAACACCAAGTCCCACAACTTGGTTCCTAGTCCCAGAGATATAGCAGTGGAAAATCTCGGTGGTAGTGTCCCTGCTGTGATCATATTATTCTTGGTGGGAGCTCATTGAAGAAAGTCTTCAACAAGTAAGTATTTCATTCTTTAATTATTAGATTTAGATCTAATGCATGCTTAGCCTAGTCTATATATAGAATTGTTCTGTATGATTTGCCAATGTCTTGGTATTTTAGAAAACTTGATTAAAAAACGAATTGGTCTTATACGCTTCTGTTGGGAATTTAGGAATTCCAATCCTTCATAGGTGACATGCGAGTGGGGGTATTGATAGGACCTAAATAGTCCTATTTTATCGGCTCTAATCTAAGCTTGTTAGAGTTATTTTATGTTTTACTTGTCCTATTTACAAGTAATTAGCTTAGGTCGTGTCGGGTGTCGATATCGCTAATTGGTGTTAATTTGGGCCAATTACAGAGTTTTTGGAGCCATCTCGATGTCTTGGACGGAGAGGAGGTGAAGAGACCCAATTGTGCTGAAGTGGGCCTGATTATGACACCGAAAGCCAAAGATTGAAGCCCCAAACCGAGAAGAAACGAGACAAGACCGAGAAAAAGAGTAGAAAGTCGAGATTAGAGGCTGGCGACGAGACACTGTGCCTTGGCGTCTCGACACCGGCGTATTTTCTATATATATTAGGTCTCGGTTTAGTCCACCGTTAGGTTAGATTTTGGGTCCCTTTTACGATTTCTTTGCCTCTTTTACTTTCTAGCATCTTTGTAGACCATTGTTGGTCATTTACTTTGGATTCTTTCATGTTATTTATTGTTTTTACTTCATCTATGCGTAGCTAAACTTCTTTAGATCGTTGGATTGGATTTATGTTTTGATTTCTAATGAATTGGTCGGGTAGTTCTTCTCATAATCTTTCAGCTGACGGGACGCATAAGCAATGACCTTACCATGCTGTATTAACATACAACCCAGACCTTTCTTTGAAGCATCACTGTAAATAACAAATTCTCCTGAGCCATCAGGTACTGTAAGTACTGGTGCTGAAACTAGCCTTTGCTTAAGCTCTTGGAAGCTTGCCTCACAAGCTTCGCTCCACACAAATGGAGTACCCTTTCGAGTCAACTGAGTTAGGGGTGCGGCAATACTGGAAAAGCCTTGCACAAAACGACGGTAATAGCCTGCTAACCCCAAGAAACTCCGTATCTCGCTGACTGAAGTGGGTCGGGACCAATTGGTCACTGCTTCTATCTTGGTTGGGTCTACTGTGACACCTTCCTTCGACACCACGTGTCCCAAGAAGGAAACTCGTTGTAGCCAAAACTCACATTTAGAGAATTTGGCGTACAACTTGTTCGTTCTTAAGGTGGTTAGAACTCTCCTGAGATGATCCTCGTGTTCCTCTTCTGTCTTGGAGTAGATAAGAATGTCGTCGATAAAAACAATCACGAACGAATCAAGAAATTCCTTAAATACTCTGTTCATCAAGTCCATGAAAACTGCAGGAGCATTAGTAAGCCCAAAGGACATCACGGTAAATTCGTAATGCCCATACCTGGTCCTGAAAGCTGTCTTAGGTATATCTTCCTCTTTAATCCTTAACTGATGATACCCTGATCGTAGATCTATCTTAGAAAATATTGCTACACCTTGAAGCTGACCAAAGAGGTCATCAATCCTGGGCAGAGGGTATCTGTTCTTTATTGTCACTTTGTTCAGCTCCCGATAGTCGATACACAAATGCATTGTCCCATCCTTCTTTTTCACAAATAAAACTGGAGCACCCCACAGCGAAACGTTGGGGCGTATATAGCCTTTGTTTAACAGCTCCTGAATCTACACCTTAAGCTCTTTCAATTCCGCTGGAGCCGTCCTATATGGAGCTTTAGAAATGGGATTAGTCCCTGGCTCAAGTTCAATGCAGAAGTCAACCTCTCGTGCTGGCGGTGGTCCTGTCAGATCCTCCAAGAATACATCTGTGAATTCCCTCACTACCGGTATTGAGGTCATTGATACCTCGGTGTTCCTTGTGTCAACCACGCTAGCCAGTAAGCCCCAAGCTCCTTTTCTAATCAATTTCCTCGCCTTCATTGTAGAGACCACCTTACGAGCACCCTTGATCATCGATCCTTTAAACTTGAAGCTTGCCTCTGACGGAGGGTTAAAGATAACCTCCTTGCGATAACAATCTATGTTGGCATAATTAGCAGCCAACCATTCCATTCCCAAGATAACATCAAAATCACTCTTATCAAGGGCGATCAATGTCACATCCATTGATCGATCAGACACTAACATTTGGCAGACTTTCACTACTTCACTAGCTAGTAACGTTATCCCCGCAGGGGTTGAGACTGACAAAACATAGCCTAGCGGCTCTAGTTCTAGGTTGACTTTGTTGGGTTTTATGCCCTAAAGCTCGTAGATAGTGAATGTAAACAAATTGTATACTTGTTTCAATAAAGTGTAATTGAGTTTCTACAATAAAATGTTATTGTTAAATATTGCACAATTTGACCCAAATCCAATAAACTAAGATCCAAGGTTGTTTACATGTTACTTGAACTAGTATGTGGGGACATACGAGGATTGGTGTTCAAGTAACAACCTAAAAGGTCTATACTACAAGGATAAGGCTGGATACCTTATCCTAGTAACACTATGTGATACGACCCACTTTGTATTCGATACAGACGTATTAATCCAAGGCGTCCATGTAGGAGACATGCGAGCGGGGGTATCCTATGCAATGAGTTTGCATAAGACCGGACCACGAAATAGTAAACCACTAGATGTAACACCGTTAACTAGTTAGGTTACTGTTTCAATATGATGACCTAGGTAACTCAGTCTTAATCCTGAGTGTGTCATGAACTCCTCCTCATGAGGGATTGTCCTTTGATTAGCTTGGGTGAGAGTGACCAATACGCCGACTCAATATGCCTTCCTTTTTGGGGACAAGACCGAGTGGGAGGCTGGGGACATGACAACACAAGAAGGAATTCACTCCTTCCCACTTCTAGGAGAAGTAGATGAGTTTTCCCTTAAGTGGTGACTCCGGGACTTGAACAAAGGGATCCCGTCCTCTCACTGGCCCGAGAGGAACTTTCTGTTTAATGGTTGGACCATAAACATGTTGTTCATTAGAGGAGCGCTGGTACTTAAGGAGACAGATGTAACATAGGGGTAAAACGGTAATTTGACCCAGCTGTGATTACGGACACTCGTGAAGGATTGACTTACCAGTATAGGTCTATATCCGTGGACACAGAAATGTTCTACAATGAGAAGAGTTCAGCTGTGGGTCTTTAGTGGAATGACCCACAGTTAATGAATATTGGTTAACTTGATTAATGAGTTTAATCAGTTAACCTCATATCATTGGAGCTTCTGATCTGTAGGTCCATTAGGTCCCCCTGCTAGCTCGTTAAGAGTAATTAGGAACAAATATATTTTGAGAGAATTTGAATAGTTCAAATTCATATTGGGAATTAAGTTAATTGTATGAGATACAAATTAATATAATGTATAGTGATGCATTAGAATATAAAGTCTAATTTGAGATTAAACTTTATTGAGAGATTGATATATTTGAAAGAATCCAAATATATGTCTAATTAAATATATGGTATTTAATTAGAATATGAATTAATTAATTATTCAATTTAGTTTAAATTAAATGAGATTTAATTAAACTATAGTCTATGAGAGAAATAAATATTTGAAGAAGTTCAAATATGAATATGAATTTGATTCATATTAAATTTATAGGATATAAGAGAATTTGAAGGAGTTCAAATTTTAATATGAATTTGATTAATATTATAGAATTAATTAATTGAATGCCTGAAATTAAATATATGATATTTAATTGGGTAATTAATTAATTAACTAATAGAAGGTTTGAAATTAAATATATGATATTTAATTGGTGATTAATTAATTAAAGAATTAATTAATTGGAAATTAATCAATTATGGAAATGATATAATGACTTATGGAAGTGATCAATCATTTATGGAAAAGATTAATCAATTATGGAATTGATTGGTTATGGAATTGATTTTAAATGAATATTTTATTCATGACCTTTCTCCTATAAATAGAACACTAACCCTAGGGTTTAGGTACTACAACATATGGCCACCATAAGACCCTCTCATATTCTCTCAACTCAAGAACTCTAGGGAAAATTTTCTCTCTAGAGTTTTCCCATTCAAGATTAGATAGTCCCACAACTACGTTCCTAATCTCAGAGTTATAGCGGGGAAAATCTCGTGGTGGTGTCCGTTGAAGTATTCAGAGTCGTCAACAGAGGTATGTTTCTCATCGCTTAACCTTTTGTCAATGTATTGATATTTTGTAAAACAAAATTAATTTACGAACGGTCCAATTGTTTCCGCTGTAACGGAATTGGGAATTCCAATCCTTCAAGCTTGACTTACAAATGATGCAGAAATAAAAGAATGCGTTGAACCCGAATCAAACAACACAAAAGCATAATGGCCGAGGATAGGGATGGTACCTGTCACTACTGCATTAAGGTCCTCGACCTCTTGTCGGGTGGTGGCAAATATCTTGCCCTGATGTTGTGCTGGTCTCACCCCGGATGCCTGATTTGAACTGGACGGCTGGTCGGCATAATTAGTTTTCTTCTTATTACAATTCGGATCAATATGTCCTTCCCGACCACACTTGAAACAAACACGGGTCCTTGCCAAGCAACGACTCCAGTGGTACTTCCTACACGTCTGACATAATGGCCTATCCTGATTAGGCCCTGGCTGATTCTGTGCTTTCTGTCGACGGTGTTGGGGCGACCCTCGTCTAGGGTAACAGTGACCCCACTGTGTATTCGAGCTCATCTGATCATACCTTCGCTTATGATCTGAGAAAGGTTCTGAAGAGACAACTAACGGTCGTCGATCACTCAACTCTGCCACCCTGACTGCTGTGGCATAGTCTTGAGGTTCATGGGCTGCCACACTGCCCTGAATCTCGTCCTTTAAGCCTGTGATGAAACGTTCTACCTTATCAGCCTCTATAGCTACCAGGGCTGGAGCAAACCGAGACAGTCTGGCAAACTCTGTCTCGTATTCCTCTACGGTTCGGTTTCCATGCGTAAGAGCCACAAACTCTGCTTGCTTCTTTAATCGGGAGGTTGCAGGGTAGTACTTCCTGAAGAACTCCCCCCTAAACTGAGTCCATGTGACAGGTGATAGCAAGCATAGCTAGTTATCTTTACTTATTTAATTTAGCTAGTCTTTGATGATTATTGGCCATTTTATTGCACTTAATTGTTTATTTTGTAGAAAATGGTTGATTGGAGCTATAACGCAATAATTGAGTTAATCGGGTGCTCGGGACGCGAAAATATGTGAAGGAATGAAAAAGCTTCAAAGAGAAAAAAAGTCAAAATTGGGTCAAATGCAGGCTAGCGTCGAGACGCCAGCCCTTGAGCGTCTCGACGCTGGCATTCCATATCAGAATAGGCGTGGAATCGTCGCAGAGCTAAAACATAGGATTTGAAGGCTGAAGCTAAGGGAGAAAATCGGAAATCAACCAATTGTTCGTGGGGATCATGACGGGGACATCGGACTCGGCCTACATTGAGTTTTCTTTTCCCTTTCCTTCTCTTTAGCTAGACTTTATGGCTTTATTATGTTTAGTTGAGCTTGTAATTAGATTCATGAGTAGCTGAACTCATAGCTTAGGGATTGATGTAGTTGATTAAGTTTATGGATTGAATTTATGGTTTAAGTTGTGCAATGTTTATTATGTTTGTAATCTTGATTTAATGCTTTCAATTAATTGGCCATTAGTTGAATGATTTAAGTTTTGAATCTATCTCGGGAGAGGGGATTTAATATAGACTTACTCAAGATTGCATGACTAAAGTTTACTTTCTAATTCGTGACAGTTTTAGATTAACTTTAGAATTGGTCCAAAGATCTCATTGCCTTGCATGTTAATAAACTTAGATAGGGATATTAAGTTGGTTAATGTGAATGAGAATCAATTATACTCGGGAGAGGTAGTTGTGATTAAAGGGTCTTAGGCTCATAATTTCATTGTGCATAATAACTTACTCCTTAAAATCAATCCTAGACTAAATCGGCGAAATCAATTCCCTAAGTATTTTTCCCAATTGAATTTCCTCATTTTTTACTTGTTTTGATTTATTTTTGATACCATTCATTCATCACTTTTTGATACCTAAATAAAATTGAGCGAGATAATTCACAATACTTGATTTGCTTAAAAATCCAATCCAGAGGACGACATTCGAATTACATTCACTATATTATTACTTGACCCGTGCGCTTGCGGTAGGAAAAGTCCACATCAACAGGTCTGTTACTGACGTCCATAATCCTTTCGATCGATTGCCACCAAATCAAGGCATTATCTCGTAATAGGAACACGGCGCAGTACACTTTCTGGTCCTCCGGGTAGTTCATGTGGCGAAAGACAGTCTCGATGGAGGACAACCACAATTCTGCTACTGTGTGGTCTCTTGAGGCTCCATCGAACGGACATGGGTCCCACTTCCTAAAATCTCTTAAGCACCTAGCCTCACGCGACAGGACTTCGTTGTTCTGAGGCGCTTGGGCCTGTCGTCCCGCAAGCACGCCCACAATTGCAGCCTGAACTGCAATCTGAACTATTGCATGGATATCCACTGTGACAGGTCCTACCGCAAGCCCGGCTGTCCACCCGGTTGTTCCACTTGTGGGTTTTCTGGTAGATTTCCTCCTTGCCCCACCGGTGGCACAACTTGTTCAGGGGTTGTACGACCCCTACCACGACCTCGTGCTCGGGGAGGCATGATCTATTACACAAAAATCTTTAATCATCTTACTAAACAAGCTCGATTCCTTTAAACCATTCATTGATATCAAACATCATTCATACTTTTTTTTCACAACATGAGACTTTTCGAATATGTATAACATTTGCAGGCTACAAAATAAACAAACGTGTACCTGGCGTGACTGGATGCTTGCTGACAAGCCATGGATATACCTAAGGTTTACGATGTAAACCAGTCTACAGAACCTATAACCTAGAGCTCTGATACCAACTGTAACGACCCTACTTTTCATGACTAGAACCTAGGGCCATCACTACATACATATCATTCTACTTCTAAGAACACCGAGGAAATGACATTTAAAGTAAAACATACTTAGAAATTTTGCGAAACTTTTCAGCCTGGGATTCCAGTTAAAACAGAACAAAAGAACCATTAGCCATACAAGCAAAAACTTAATGCGGAATAAACCATAAATCATCGCAATACAAGTTCAAAGGAAGAATTTCAAAACACAAAATGCGGAAGACTATCCTAAAGGAAATCCATGGCTCAGCAGCACTCCGTCACGCGTTCTGTACACCTTTACCTCTACCTGCAGTTATATGTAAGGGAAAAGAATGAGTATTTAAGAAAATACTCAGTAAGTAGCAATACTTCTAGACACTTGCAACAACCAAGGTTTTAACATTTTATTCGAGTTAAGGGCCTAAGGGTTAGGTCATCTCATTCTCATTCATTTCATTTCATTTATCTATAGTTCGGGCCTCGTGATCAATTAACTCACCTATATATAAGTTTGCCAACTCACTGGTAGTGCGCAGGTGGGTGTTTTGGGAGGTGTCTACTCCTACTGATGGTAGAAGGCACCCAACCATTGGAGCTGAGTCTCATCCTTCAAGGCACTAATGGGTGCGTAGCGCTCTAAACTACCATTTCACTGGTGGGGCATTCATGGGTTTAAGTCAGAAATTAACTTCCACAGTTAGTAAATGGCACCTAGTCTGCGAAGCCAAATTCCGCCCATTAAGCCCCTCATTTCAGTCTAATACATCTCAGTCCTAGGTGTTTAATTGACACGACCCCCTACCAAGGCAACTAACCTATTCTTTTTCCATTCTTAATCCTTTACCCTTTAAGTCCCCTTAACACTTACTAATTTTTAACTGCAACCTATTTAATACAATCGGTTCCTTTACATAGATTACTGACAGGCTAACTGGTATGTACCATCCCAACTCAGTCACATCTCAAGAACAAGAAATGGAGGCGACAACCAACAGTCCTAAACAGAGAAACCACAAACTTCCCGTTATCCACAAACAATGCTAGTCAACTTATAATATAAAACAGTCAAGCACTTACACCTACCACGTAGCACGAGTACACAACAACCAAATTCTTGAAGACAAACGCATTCATATAATCTCAAACTCAATCCAAATATTTAATACCAACTCATGCTAGGAATAAACACTCATTTCTATGCATAAATATTTCATTCCAATGCAGCAAGTTACTTACCATGTTCAGCTACCATACAATGTATTTAAAACATGGAATTTGAATCCAATTAGCTACTTAAATTCCAAGGGGCGACTTAAGGATTAAATCCAACTCATGCTATTATAAACCATTCCCAACTAAAATGGGTTTAAAGCATAGAATTTATTCCAAAGGGCTACTTACCTTAGTGAAGAAGATATTTGATTAACCTTCAAGAAATTTCTTAACTCCAAGGTTCTTAAGCAAGCTACAACAAGCAACGAAACTCTCAAATAAATAGGGACTCTAATCCAAGCATTCAACTAAGAACCCATTAAATTTGGGGGTAATTTAACAACCAAAACTCACCAAAAATAGAACCACGACTTGCTGTCCAACAGTCCTAAATCGCTCAAATTCGACAATTCGGCCTCCAAACGCCACGGGCACCTTGAAATCGGAAGCTACATTCAATGGGTATCCATGATTAAACATTAAATTGACCAAAACGCCTTAAATCTCACTTACCCACTAACTGAAATCGTCGAACATACAAGTTGCGTGAGGCTGTTTATCTTAAGGCGGTGGCGGCGACGATCGATTTCGAGACAATGTAGGCGGCGACTGAGCCACGGACAGCGGCGAGGCTACACACAGAGAGAAAGTACAGCCGAGAATGAGAGAGAGAAACAGAGAGAACGGATCCGAGAGAGAGAGGTACGACGGAAACTCACCGGATGCGGTTATCAATGTGCAGCAGCGGACCTGCAAACGGTAACGATGTGGAGCAGCGACGGCGGTGCGGCGACGTGCAGACGAACTGAGTTGCAAACGGAGAGAGAGAGTCGAGTTAGAGAGAGAAAGAAACGAGAGAGAGTGAGAGAAAAACCGGAACAAAACTCACCGGCGGTGACTTGTGCGTGGAGGACGACGACGGGCAGTGACGGCGACGGCGGCGTGCGGCGGCTGGCTGTGGGCGGCAAGGAGAGAGAGAGGTAGAGAGTTGCGAGGGAGAGAGGGAGCGTGAGGGAGAGAGAGTTGCGTGAGAGGGAGAAGAAAAATCTGACATTTTTTTTTTTATAATTGGTCCACTTGACCGAATTTTGGGGGGGAACGTGAAAGTTTTCCCCCCTTTCTCCCTCCTTTTTGACCAGCTGAAAAGCCACTTCCTTTTTTTTTTCGTCTAAAGCTTGCCGTTACAGACATATGGATTGTCATATATCCAAATGTCAATGAACAATATTGTTTGCATTATAACTTTCGTGTGATAGCGGACCATAATAAGATTCAATAAGCAACATTGTATGCATCAAAATGTGACTAATTTGTCTGACTATATTTGCAAAGGAAAAGAAAAACTCAAGTATCTATTAAAAATTAGAACTTTCATGTCATGAATGACCATAATAAGGTTTAATGAACAACATATTGTTTGCATAAGAGGTATGACTTACAACTTTAATTTCTTGCTATATTTGCGGGGGTAAAAAAACTTGAGCATTTCTGGGTTATTGACAAAAATAGACCCCTAAAATTTATGTTTTGTAAAATTAGACCCCTTTTCTTTTTATAGTTTTTCTTAGATCTTTTTAATTTTAAAGTGTATGTGAAATAACGAAAATACCCTTGACCCCAAATCACAACTCTTTCTCTCTCATTTGAAAGAGCATTTACTTCTCTCTTGTCTTCTCGGTCATATTAATTATATTTGTTTTTATTGCTTGGGGGCATATAAGTAATTTCAACTCCTTACTTACATCATCTTCATCATCAATGGGTCCAAAAAACATTGTTTTTAAAGGGGGTCCGTTTTTCCAAAACCAAAACTCTATGAGGTCATTTTTATCAATTTCCCAGCATTTCTTTAGAAGTTTCAAACTTTCATGTGATCGATGGCTATAGCAAGATTCAATGAACAACATTGTTCACATTAGATGATGTGACGTATAATTTTCAATAGTAGCAAAAGAAAAGAAAAACTCAAGTATCTCTTGGAAGTTAGTTAGGGCAAATTGCAAAAACCACCTCTAAAGTATGATGCTTGAATTACTTCCTTAAAGTTTCAAATGTAAAAATTAAGCCTTCAACTTTCAAAAGTGTAAAAATTAGAACCTTAAAAGAATTAAACCTCAATCTATCGTAAATGTAAAAATTGGGTTCATCTCATATTTCACATTCTCTCTCCTCTTTCCTCTGTCTCCTTCCTCCCTCTACCTCTCCATCCCTTCACCCCCTCTCTCTCTACTTTCTCCCTCTACCTCTCTATTTGTCCAAATCAATTCAAAACATTCAACAAAAATTAATTCGAAATACAGAACACGATCGAATCGATTACTGATTGTTATTTCTCATTCGGACCTGAATGTTTTGGCGAATTTCTTGCCTCAGAATCGCCATTGTTGGCCCTATTTTATCTGCAATCGAGAACGGTCAGAAGAAATACAGAGAGAATCGCGAAGGAATTTTAGGTGATTACGAGAGAGAGAAGGAATACCGAGAACGTGGACGAGCGAATTTCAGATAGAAATGAAAGGTTGGATAGGGATGTTAATGTTGGGTGTTGCGTCATCGTGTTTGTTCCTCTGATTTTCAGTGTTAGGTTTCATGAGGAGTTCCAAGAGTTGTTCTGTTGCGAACTTCGATCACAAATTTCTCCATTTTCGAGCTCCCTCTGCGCTTCAATGGCGGATTTCATTTTGTGTTTCAGTCTTGCTTCACGCTTGTTTAGATTCGCAGACTTAAGAATAGAAAAATGGAGAGAGAGGATAAATTAATTATTTAATTTTGCATCAATGTTGTTCTATCCATTTACAAACCAAATGGAGAGGCAGAGGAAGAAAGTAGAGAGAGATAGAGGATGATGGAAGGGATGGAAAGGTAGAAGGAGAAAGGAGAGGGTGGACTCAATTTTTCCATTTTAATTTTAACATTCGAAGTTTAGAGTTCTAATTTTTAGAATTTTGAAAGATAGAGAGACTGCTGGAAGGCCTGAGTTATAATTGTTCACGTTAATGGACATTGAGTTTGTTAAATGTATTTCGGCAAAATATTGGAAGGAATATCGAAAGCTTGCCCAAAAGTTTAAGTCTGTTTCTTTTGACCCATATTGGCTATTAGAGCCCAACAACTGCTGCTGAACTAAGCGTTTACAACGGATGCTTTTATACACTCATATTTTTGCATCCTTGTGGATGTGGGACAAACTCAAAACTCAAAAGTATATTATTTTTTTTTCATTTCTTTTTTTCTCTTTTATTTATGTTTCAATTTTATATTATTTTGGAACCACTTTCACTCTTAAATCTCTCAACCTATCTTCCATTTTTCTCATTCTTTCTATTATTTTGTTAATTTTACAAAAGTTTTAATAGTTATTTTTTTCAAACTGTCTTTTTTTGTTCCTTCAATTCTTTATTTTATGTGGTTTTCTTATTCACTATTTTATTTTAAATATATTGGCATTAAAATTTTTATTTTACATCAATTTTTTCTTGTTCTACATTTTAATTTTTCACAAAAATAATATCATTTATTTTTTTTTTCTTATTCTATATTATATTTTTTTTATTATTTTTTACCACCAATAAGTACCGATTTTAGTTTCACTTTCTTCACCCATCAATTTCAAATTCTTGGATTCTCTAAAGTTTATTTAATAGATTAGGTTCTTTAAATTATAATTTAACTTTTTTTTATTAATTGTATAATTTTATTTTTTTGGAGTTCATTATTAATTATATAGTTACTTTGCATTATTTATTGACGTTATATGTTTATTGTCGTTCTATATTTATTGATGTATTTTCACTTTGCATTATTTATTTAAGGGAAAAATACATGAGGTTTGGATTAGGTTTCATTTTGGTCTCTGAGTTTTCCAAACTCGACAATTTAGCCGATGAGGTTTGGATTTCATTTCATTTTAGTCCATCTATCTAATTTTCCTTTGATATTTAAGGGATTGCTAACATGAAATTGATTTTTTTATTAAAAACTTTATTCTTAAATTTTTTTAAAAATATAAATAATAAAATATTATTATTTTACATTATTTTTATTTCTTTCTCCCACTCTCTCTTCTTCTTCTTCCTCTTCTTCTCCACCACCATCACTACTACCCCAATGTGGCCACCGGAGGCAATTTTTTTTCTTCTTCTTTCTCTCCATTTTGTTATTTTAGAAAAGGAGGGAGGAGGAGTTCATCCTCTCCGTTTTCGGCTCCAAAAAAGAATGAAGGGGGATCAACGTCGACGAAAAGAGAATGAAAGAAGGGGGATCAACGCTGACGAAAAGAGAATGAACGGGCATCAACGTCGTAGAGTACGCCAATAGTCCTACCACAATCAGTTAGATCCGCGTCGCCATCTGCTTCAAACTCTCCCAGTATTCCGACAAGGATTTGTCAGATCTGCGCCACCATCTGCTTCAAACTCTGCCAGTAGTCCGACCACGATCCGTTAGATGCATGTCGCTGTCTGTGTCAAACTCCGCCAGCGACCCACGATCCGAACTAGATCCACACCGTCGTCGGCTTCACACTCCACTGGCGACTCGTGAGGTTGGAACAAGACTAGATCTTGGCTCGTTTATATAGGGATGAAATCTCTAGCGCAGTGGAAGATAGACAAAGGACCTTGACTGTATTTTAATCTAGATATAAAATAACAATACGACGACAAAATTACAACAATGTTTTTCAATGATAAACTGCTGTAATTCAGAGGTAAAACATGCTGGACAGTCAAGAAAAAGTATTATTTTACCATGCAGACGGTAGAGAAGGAACTACTAAGATTTACTCTCATTGAAGTCTTGACGGTTTCACCAAACCTTTGAATCTTATCTTGAAAATACAGCAGCCACAAACCTTGATCTTTGCAAGAAATTATTCTCCAAGTCTTGCGAAGACTTCTGGAGGTATGAGACTGGTGGGAGTCTAGAAAGCCTTCTTGAAGACCAAAGACTCTTCAAGACTTTAAGATCCCAAGACTTCTTGAAGACTGAAGACCCTTTAAGACTAGAAGACTTCAACAATCGTTAAAGACCAAAGACTCTTGAAGACTTCAAGACCTCAAGACTTCTTGAAGACTGAAGACTTCAACAATCCTTGAAAACCAAAAACTCTTCAAGACTTCAAGACCCCAAGACTTTGAAGGCTGAAGACCCTTCAAGACTAGAAGACTTCAACAATCTTTAAAGACCAAAGACTCTTCAAGACTCCAAGACTTCAAGCTCTAAGAATCCATTGGAGCTTCAGACTCGAGATCAAGCGTTCCAGCCCTCGAGTGAAACACATTCACACACAAGAGAGAGAATTAGAGAATTAAAGTTAGAGATTGTACACCCGCACGCATATTACATAAATACAAATATATTGTTTATTCCACGTGTTTCATTCATTTGAACCTGCGTGTGAAAAAATTGGCACGCCCGGTGGGACCATCTCTACCTCTCATCTCTCTCTCTTATCTCAAAACACAAGTGTACACATGTCGTTCAAGACTTCCTCAATGGTCGCTGTCATGAATAAGTCTTACATGAGTTCAACTATTCATTGTTGCTTCAATGAACTGACATTGCAAGAAGATAAAACTTCCATCATTGCAGGCCAAGAAACAACCTTGAAGGGGGCATATACCAATGACAATTTTCTTGTTAAGTATAACCCTCTGTTTGAACTTGATTCTGACGTAGTGACTGTCATGATGACTGAGACAAGAACTATGGAAAAAAGAATGGTTGAGATGCAGGAGCACATCAACACCTTGATGAAGGAGATTGAAGAAAATGATACTCAAATCGCGCACCTAAAGAGCCAAATTGAGAACCAACATATCCCTGAATCAAGTCAAACCCAAGTCATAAAAAATCATGACAAAGGAAAGATTTTAGTACAAGATGATGAGCCACAATGTTCTGCTTCGATCGCTTCACTATCCATCCAACAGCTTCAAGATATGATCACAAACTGTATCCGAGCTCAGTACGGGGGACCTACTCAAGATTTCCTTTCTTATTCCAAACCTTATACTAAGAGGATTGATAACTTGAGAACGCCAATCGGGTATCAACCACCGAAATTTCAACAGTTTGATGGAAAGGGCAATCCTAAATAACATATTGCCCACTTCGTTGAGACAGCGAGAACACTGGTACTCGAGGGGACCTACTAGTCAAACAGTTCGTTCGAACACTTAAAGGAAATACTTTTGACTGGTACACTGATCTAGAACTTGAGTCAATAGACAGTTGGGAGGAACTCGAAATAGAGTTTTCAAATCGCTTCTACAGCACTAGACGAACCGTTAGCATGTTCGAGCTGACCAACACTAAACAACGAAAAGGTGAACTCGTTGTTAACTATATAAATCGTTGGAGAGCCATGAGCCTAGATTGCAAAGATCATCTCGCTAACTCTCTTCCGTTGAAATGTGCATTCAAGGCATGCACTGGGAACTCATCTACATCCTTAAAGGTATAAAGCCTCGCACCTTTGAAGAACTAGCAACTCACGCCCATGATTTGGAGCTAAGTATTGCTAGTCGAGAAAACCAAGACCTTCTACTCCCTAACATGAGGAATGAAGGAAGGAACGACGAAGAAACTATAGAAGAATCTATGGTTGTAAACACAACCCTTCCCAAGTCGTCTTTAAAAGAAAAGCGAAAAACAAATGGAACGCATCACTTAACTTTAAAGGAAAGACAGAAGAAAATCACTACAAGAAAAATTTACTTACTTGACGCTTTTGGAATGTCAACTGTTAATACACTAGACGCTTTTAAAAGCGTCGAGAGAACCACTGTCAAGAATAAGGTATCGAAAATGTGACAAACGAGAAGCGTCAAGACATCTTTTACTTGATATATATGAAACGTCAAGAATATTAAATTTTTGACACTTATAAAGCGTCATGTATATAGATTTCTTGACAATTATTAAATATTATATTTGTTAAAACTTGACAGCTCTAACATGTCAAATGATACTTTATCTTGACATTTCAGAAATGTCAATTTAAAAAGTTGTTGACACATTTTACATGTCAAGTTTGTTGGTAATTTTTTTTTTTCAATTATAATAGTTGTTCCCTATTATCTTGAATCTCCTGCATTGCATTCCAACAATTTGATATATTGATCAACCAAATAAACAAATACACATTCAAGACCCATCAACCAAATTTCTTCCAATAACTTCAATAAAATTCATATCTTCAACATTACAAAAGTATCCAACCTCCATATGAACAATTCCAAAATTACAACTATCAACCCATATGAACAATTCCAAAAATTACAAGACCTATCGACCCACATGAACAATTATAAAATTACATGACCTATCAACTCCATTTGGACAATTCCAAAATGAAGAACTTTACACTCATTTCCACCGTATATTCAAAATTACATAATATCTATCTCCACCATATATTCAAAATCACAAATTACCTATTAAATTATTAATGTGCTTTCGTGCCTTAAAATACTTACAACTTCCAAACAGGGGGAAGCTTCTTTGTCTTCTTGTAATACCGGGCCAGGTGATGGATCCTGCTCTCCACCAAAATCAACCTGAACTTGGAATCCTTGTCTTTCCTGTTTCTCTCCAAATGCTTTCGGATTGAAAACAACTTCCTTGATGAGATGGTAAAGATCCTTCGGGATTTTAGGAGCTAGTCTTGAGCCAAAAAAGAAAACATGTTAAAAAGAAAAACATAATAATTCTGATTGATGTATAAAATAGAAGTTCAGTGGAGGAAGGGTAGATGAGGCTCACCAATAACATGTGTTCAACATCACCAAACTATCAATCTTATAAACAATTCCAAAATTTCAAGAATTATCAAACCCAATATGAACAGTTCTAAAATTCTAACACCTATTAACACCATAAAGTAAGTGTAAAATGGTCACATATAATTTCCATAACATTATGGCATTTTTCGAGTGCAATAATTTCATTGCAAGAGGGCTATTAGATTTTATGTTGCTAAAACAATTTGCGACTAGAAAAATTGTCTAAAAAGTTGAATGTAGTGGAGCTTCGGTACTTGTACATAATTCAAGATCGTCAATCTATTAGGATAATTAAATACATTCTTGCATCTTCATTTCATTGCAAGAGAAACAAATGATTTTGCCCGTACCCGATGATGCCCAAAGAATTAGAAACAAAGGGATAAAAATTTGTTAAGTAGGATTGTAGTACCTCTAGTTGTAATTACCATTTCTCACTTGCTGGTGCGAAGAGCATCTTTAGGCGAGGTTTTCTTCCTGAAAATGTTATGTTCATCGTTCTTTTGATACTTCTGTAGCTCACTATAGAAACAGAGTGAGAATAAGTGTCTCTCTAAAACCATCCAATACTTTATCTTCCAATTGCAGCAGTAATCACAGTAAAATTAAAAGCCCAAAGTAAAACAAACATGCCAAGAATAATGAAAAAATATATGTTGCAATGGTGACCGTATCCAAGTTTTTTAAGGTGTTCACTCAACAAACACAAAAGGGTGTTTTGAAGCAAGATCCAACACTCACCAAACGGATGCTGACAATATTTGCCTGCGTTTTCAGAGTTTCAGTATCACGTTCCAATTGTTGCTTCCACTCTGATAGTAAGGTCTCGTCCTAACATTATTCACGAAAAAACCATGTGCTGAATGATAGTCAGAAGCAGTAAGACAATAGAATCAACAATAAGATCATAGTACCTGAGGAAGTAATATGGTCACTTTGTTAGGAAAGAGTCGACTAAGTTGTTTTGTTGCTTTGGGAGTTTCTTTGTTCCTATCATGCAATCTGCAAATTATCCTGAACACAGAAACATGATATATAATATTGAATTCCTAGAAGGAAAAGCAATACCACAAGACTATCGAACCAAAAAAAAGGACACTCAAAGCTAGTACTACACAGATGCATAAACAAACATGTCAGATCATAAACATCCCTATCATACCCACAAACAGATATCTAAACTCCATTACTTCATAAATATAAAGGAAAGATAAGAATTAACATACCGGGAAAGCAAGATCAAGCAAAGTTGTTTGGTTGCTTCCAAACTTAGCAAATTTCCACCAGGATGGGACTGAAAATATATGGTCGGGCAGAAAAAGAAATTAAAATTACCCAATCATACTCTTAAAGAAATAAGGGGGAGGATGCAAGGAAAACCTTCTGCTCACATTTTCTTTTAAGAGACAACTAAAATTGCTGTAGTTATAAGTAAATTTATAAACAAACGGCCAATATGACACAAAGCATTCGATCAAATAGAAGGACTTACCGAGAGAGAATTCATATTGAAGTTTTTTTATGGCAGCCAAAAGCTCCACGTTTGAACCCTCCACCACCTCCTTGCAACGATTGCTATAGGAAGGGACCATAACGACAAAACTACCGTCACTTTGAAAGCCAGGACCATGAGGCTCCAACCAACCATGGCGATATGCTTGAAAGGATGCGATAGAGGGAAGAAGATGATGAGAGAATGCGAGGGATAGGAAGAGGAAATCGCACCTGCTCGATGCTCACGCCGACGAGGGTGTTTGTTGTGTGCGGGAGGAGAGAATCCACTGGAGAGGTAGCGTGCGGTTGTTGAATCATTTGGGTGTGTGTGGCAGTTCGCGTGAGAATAGAGACAAAGTGGGTGGAGGTTCGCGAGTGAGGTCGTCCGCGAACGTCGCTGGGTTAGTGTGTGAAGCTGTTCGTCGCCGTTGTTGGGTGTGTCGTCGTCGACGTCTGGGTGTCTATGGCAGTACCTTCGCATGAGAGCAGATGAAGCGGCTGAGGTTTGTGAGGGGCAGCTGAGGTTCGCGAGGGGTGAGGCGCGCGGAGAAAAAATCTGATGTGAAAAGCCCTAATTTTGATTTTAACCCTATATTAAATTAAAAGAAATCTCATAATTCTTGACATTTTAGAAATATCAAGTCTTCCTTAGCGTGAAAAAAATTGAAAAAATCCGTCAAACTCCGTGTTTTTACATTTTTCTTGACGTTTTTTTTTTGTTAAAAGTGCAAATTCTTAACTTTTTTTTTAGAAAATGTCAACTACTATAAAATCTCACGTGTCAAGTAATGCAGTTTTTCTTGTAGTGAATCTATCCTTTCCCTGATGCCGACATCCCTGATATGTTGGAATAACTATTGGAAGAGCAACTGATCGAGCTTCCTAAGTGTAAACGACCAGAAGAGATGGAGAAAGTCGATGATCTCAAGTATTGCAAGTATCATCGAGTTATTGGTCATCGAGTGGAAATATGTCATACTTAATTCTGAAGCTAGCTATGGAAGGAAAAATTGAGCTCAACCTTGATGAAGTAGCTCAATCAAATCTTGCTACAATCAAAGAAAAGGGCAAGCATCAAAGAAAGAAGGATCTTAAGAAACTTCAACCCAAGAGGCAGAGAAGTAAAAAGTTTTCTCAACCTCGACAACTAGTGACTGTGAAGGAGATCTTCTCCAAAACTTTCCACAAAAAGGAAAAAGAGAACTTTGCAACTTCCTACTGCATCGACGTAGAAGAAATTTACAATTCCAAGAAGGGTGAACAAAGGACATCCGTCTTTGATCGCATCAAGCCTTTAACTACTCGTCCTTCGGTATTCCAAAGAATGAGTATGGTCGTGACAAAAGGAAAATCAATGTTCGACGTCCACCTTCACTCGACCTTCAGATTTCCAAAGGCTAAGTGTCTCCACATCGAAGAAAAGTCAACCTTTGACATCTGTTTTTGATCGTCTCAAAGTAACAAGCGAACAACCTAAAAGAAAGATGGACAATTTGGAGGTGAAAATTTTCGATGAAGTAAACATTGACAAGAAGCATCAAAATATTATCCCGTCACGTATGAAAAAGAAGTTCTCTGTTCTCATAAATACAGAAGGTTCCTTGAAGGTGAAACCAAATCTCATTATCTTGACCAATTCTATAAGTCAAGGATCTGATCAAGACCATTATGAAGATAAGGGCTTTTAAAATGTAAAAGCTCTTTATCGCAAGAGCCTAAACTACATGATGCTCCTAGCTCACACGAGCTTAAAAGGTGAGAGCAAAAAATCTTGAACTACGTTATGACTTGATCCCTATTCCATAAGGGTACGTAGGCAGCTTAAAGAAAAATTTAAGTTCAGTCTCTATAAACAAAAAAAAAAGTGCAACAAATATTGAAGCACGACATTATAAATTGAGGAAATTCATCACTAGTGGGGGCAACACAACAAATGGAAGTTGTGCACCGTTATGAATGTGAAGCTACGAGTTGGATGAATAAAAGAAGACTTCATTCCTCCAAATTTGATGTCTCCCTCGCCTCAAGTTCGGTGTTCCACTCACCCTAAGTTCGTTGTTCCCTCTTCCTCAAGTTTGAAGGTTCTTACACTGTACGTTGTTGTGTTGTTCCTTCTCCAAGTTTGGGGTTCTTACGTGGCACATTATGGCGTTGTTCCTTTTCCAAGTTTGAAGGTTCTCCGTTGCACGCTCATTCTCCAAGTTCGAAGGTTTGCATGTGTTGTTTGTTGGGTTTTATGCCCTAAAACTTGTAGATAGTAAATGAAACAAATTCATCGATCTCAATAAAGTGTTATTTGAGTGATTTAGTAATTTGGTTATTGAATAATCGAGTTTCCATTAATAAACCCTAAATCCAATAAACTAAGATCCAAGGTTGTTTAAATGAACTTGGACTAGTATGTGAGGACATACGGGGATCAGTGTCCAAGTAACAACCTAAAAGGTCTATAGTGTAGGGATAAGGCTGGGTACCTTATCCTGGTGACACTATGTGATATGACCCACCTTGTATTCGATATAGATGCAATGATCCAAAACATCCATGTAGGAGACATGCGGGTGGGGGTATCCTATACCAAGTGTCCAAGTAACAACCTAAAAGGTCTTTAGTATAGGGATAAGGCTGGGTACCTTATCCTAGTGACACTATGTGATACGGCCCACCTTGTATTCGATATAGATGCTATGATCCAAAGCATCCATGTAGGAGACATGCGGGTGGGGGTAACCTATGCAATGAGTTTCCATAAGACCGGACCGCGAAATAGTAACCACTAGATGTAACGCCGTTAACTAGTTTAGGTTTCTATTTCAATAAGATGACCTAGGTAACTCAATCTCAATCCTGAGTCTGTTATGAACCCCTTTCAGGAGGGATTGTCCTTAGATTTGTATGGGTGAGACTGGCCAGTTCGCCGACTCAATAATCCTACCATTTCAGGGGCAAGACCGAATGAGGACTGGGAACATAACAGTACAAGATGGAATTCACTCCTTCCCCTATTGGGGTAAGTAGATGTGTGTTCCCTTAAGGGCTGATTTCAGGGCTTGAACAAAGGCGCGTCGTCTTCTCCTAGTCCGAGAGGAACTCCTGTTTAGTGGTTGGACCCTAAACAACTTGTTCATTAGAGGAATCAGTAGTACTTAAGGAACTAGAGGTAACCTAGGGGTAAAACGGTAATTTGACCCAACTGGTGTTACAAACACACGTAAAGGATTGACTTACTGCTTGGTCGATATCCATGGACAAAGAAATATTCTACAGTGAAAAGAGTGCAGCTGTGGGTCTTTAGTGGAGTGACCCACAGTTAACGAATGTTGACTAAACTTGGTCAATGAGTTTGGCCAATTAGTCTCGTATCGTTGGAGCTTCTGATCTGTAGGTCCATTAGGTCCCACTGGTAGCTCGTAAAGAGACTTGAGGCAATTAAGTATAAATTGTAAATTGAAAGTGTTCAATTTATTTGGGGAATTGTAAAATGTATATTGATGCATTATAATATAAAGTTTATGAAACATTATAATATAATTTTTGAATTAATTTCAAAAATTAATTCTTGAGAGAAAATATTTGAAAGAGTTCAAATAAATTTAATATGAATTGGATTCATATTAATTTTAATTTTAATAAAATCCCTAAGATTAAATATATTATATTAATTAATTATGAAATTAAAATTAGAGACTTTTTCCTATTAGGAAAGAAAATATTTGAAAGAGTTCAAATAAATTTAATATGAATTGGATTCATATTAATTTTAATTTTAATAAAATCCCTAAGATTAAATATATGATATTTAATTAGGGAAATTAATTAATTATGGAATTAATTAATTATTTATTAAAATTAGAGACCTTTTTCCTATTAGGAGAAGGTCTTCCTTTTCCTATTAGGAAGAAGGTCTTGGCCTTTACCTATAAATAGGACCCCTGGGGTGGGGTGAAAGGTATCTCATTCATTCTCCTTCTCTCAGAGAATTCCCCTCAAGGCTTCCTCTAGACTCCCACCAGTCTCCTGCCTCTAGAAGTCTCAGAGTCATACTGGTGTAGCCATAGTGGTGGTGTTCACACTAGTTCGTGATTAATTCACATGCAGTTGGCGAATTTAATTTGAGTCGTCAACGAAAGTAAGTAATTTGTTACTTTATAAATTAGATTTAGATCTAATATTTTTTTATGCTTAGCCTTAATATATATTTAGAATAGTTCTAATATTATTGCCAATGTATTGGTATTTTAGATTAAACAAAATTAATTACGAATCGTTCCCAATCACGCTTCCGCTTTACGGAATTATGGAATTCCAATCCTTTCAATTGGTATCAGAGCTGATCGTAGATCTAATTTTGTTTCTCTAAAATTTGCATTGGCTATTGGTGGGATTGATTAATGCATAATGTATGTATGATTTGCATTGAACTGTTAAGGTTAATTTTATGGCCATAGATTTTACTATTTTTTATGTGATTTGATCATGTAAGGGCCCGGTGTTTCGGGTATTTTATATAAAATCGAGTCCTATGTATGTCCGAGTCTAGAATAGGTTTTTATGAGATAAAAATTGGAGAAATTGCGACGTTGTCACGATTACAGCATGCGCTAGGAATTCGCAAACAGGATGGTTCAAGGTTGTTGGGCAGTCCGGTTTACGCGGTTTGGCTGGGCTGGGACCGATTTGGTCCGGTTCAGCTGGAATTTGGCTCGGTTCGTGGTTTTCGTAGCTAGTTCGAAGTGGTTTGGGTCGGTTTAGGCGGTCTAGACCAGTATTTGGAGCTGCAGAAGGATTTTTAGGATATAATTTAGCTATAATTATTGTAATTTATGCTTTATTTTATCCTAGGGGCCAAAATTAACCGGTTCAATTGCTATTTATTTGCTTTATGGATGTCATATAGCTTAAATTCCCACCATAGGTTAAGCAAGTTTTCATGCATATTTATGTTATAATTGTTATAATGTATGGTAATTATGCATGGATTTAATTTCATGAGTTATTTAATGTAATCGTTATATTGGATATATGAAATTGGTGAAGCATGATGCATGACATTAATTTAGCTAAATATAATTGTTATATTTTATTAATGTAGCATGCATGCTTAGGATTATTTTCATGAGTATTAATATAATTAGTTATATTATGAATGAGAATAATCAATATATATCAATGCTTGTTTTCATGTATGATTTAATATAAAATGTTATATTAATTAAATGAAAATGGAATAGCATTGAGCATGACATTAATTAGATTAATATAATAGTTATATTATATTAATGTCAAATTTCATGTAATTTAATTTCATGGATGTTTAATTAATATAATCGATATTAATTAAATGAAATTATAATTGCCTGAAGCATGACACCACCTTAGATTAATATAATCGTTATATTATCGTTATCGGCGTCATAATAATATGGTGTTTAATAATTAGAATATGATTGTTATTTTTCCAACACCATAGAAGCATGTTATAGGGCTAATCATTAAATTTTTATAATTAGTTATAAAATTGATTAGAAACTGTCAACCTATAACAAAGAGTTGCATGCAAACATAGGACCTTAGGTTAAAATGAATTAATTTTAAAATGTTTAAAATTAATTAGACCTAAGCTCCTTATAATTCTAATATGATTAGAATTATTTTCTTACTTAGAATTAAAAATAGTTTTAATTGACTAAGTAGGAAAAACATTACTATGATTATAAGAGAACTCCACCGGTTAAGTTCTGTCTAAGGCTGGGGGTACTTAAGATGACGGTTTACGAAACACCTCCTACCTGGGAACTAGCCCGGAATACCGGAGTTGAATTAATCATAGCTAAATGTTAGCAGGCAATGTCACTAGGTTTATTAAAAGAGTTTAATTCACCTAGATCTTTAGAGTAAAGATTTATCATAACTATTGGTTATAAGGGAACTCTACCGGTAAAGTTCTGTCTAAGGCTGGAGGTACTTAAGATGACGGTTTACGGAACACCTGCTACCTGGGAACTGAGCCGGAACTTGAGTTGAATTAAGCATAGTTATATTAGCATGCAATGTCTCTAGGTAATTAAAAGTGTTTAATTCACCTAGACACATCAGAGAAAAGACCTATATATATAAAAGTTATATGCAGGCATAGACTTAGATAGATTCACTTAGCCGGATTTTACCTAAGTAATAGACCCTATAATTATAAAAATACTTAGTGGGAGGAAATATATCAAAACAAGATTTTCATAAATCAAGTTTTGCTCTCACGTCCTCAAAAGTTCACAACGTGAGGTTCATGCTTGGCCTCGAGTCACCTTGGGAGTGACCCCCTACGGATGGTGTTTGCATGGATTAATATCAAGGTGAATGAGGGAGTATTTTATAGTAAGTGGGAGCAAGACACGTGTCAACGTATCCTACGGTTTCCTCCATTAGGTTGCACCGTGAGATGCCCATGATCTGCCTGCGAGTCGCCCTAGGAGCGATCACCCTACGGAAGGCTTGATCATGGGAGTTAGAACAATGAAAACTCCAGAAATGGATAGGGTTTCTTAGGTCCATTTCCAACTTTGACTTTCCCTATGGTAGCATTGTTGGGGCCGACCTCTGAAATCTGAAAAATGGAGGGTCACACTTACGGGAAATTGTTAAGGTGTTAATAATTTCCTGACCGAAAAAACGGTAGCTAAGAACTATTAGAATATGAGTTATTCCGAGAATAAGGATTGGCTGAGATTGTCTCAATTCAGAGGAGGAGTAGCTGACTACCCTACGGTAGCTGTTGTTCTAAACCTCTGAAGTATCGTTGCAAAATGAATGTTTATTATATGGGTCGAGCGTTACTTTTGCTAAATTGATTAAAATAATAATATTGTTTTGTGTAATGGGTTAATGCAACAATACTTATTAAGTTAATTTGTTTGTTCTATCAGCAATGAAACGTTCTTTGTATGCCTCTAATAACGCCAATTACAAAACTGGTATTTCTAATACAACTAAGAAAATGAACTTAAACACTAAATGCGTGGAATTGGTCTTAACTGAGGACGGTCCTCAAGCCCATATGTCTAATTTATCCGAAATTTTTCATGATGAATATGACATAGACTGCTTAGCACATCTCAATGAAAATAAATTTGATTTATTGATCATTGAAACATGTATAGTGGAAAATGATGATTCAGCCTGGATCCTTGATTCAGATGTCACTCATCACGTGTGCTCTTCCTTTGAGGGAATGAGCTCCTGGAAAAAATTGGATGCTGGGGAAATGACTCTCAGAGTTGGGACTGGGGAGCTCATTTCAGCTAAAGCAGTGGGAGATATTAAAATGTTCTTCTCCAGGGAACACTATATGTTATTAGATAGCGTATATATAGTTCCTAGAATAAAAAGAAAATTGATTTCTATTTCTTGTTTGCTAGAACAAGGGTATTCAGTGTCCTTTTCTGTGAATGAAGCTTTCATTACTAAAAGGGGTGCTGATATATGTTCTGCAAAAATGGAGAACAATTTGTATGTCTTAAGACCAATAGAGTCTAGTGCTATTTTGAACAATGAAATGTTTAAAACAGCTGAGACTCAACCAAAAAGGCAAAAAGTTTCTCAAAGTACCTATCTTTTGCACTTGAGACTTGGCCACATAAATCTCAATAGGATTGGGAGATTGGTTAAGAACGGACTTCTAAGCCAGTTAGAAGATGGTACTTTACCTCCATGTGAGTCATATCTCGAAGGTAAGATGACCAAACGACCTTTTACTGGAAAAGGTTATCGTGCCAAGGAGCCCTTAAAACTCGTACATACGGATCTCTGTGGTCAATGAATGTAAGAGCTCGAGGAGGGTATGAATATTTCATCTGTTTTATAGATGATTATTCAAGGTATGGTTATTTATACCTAATGAGTCATAAGTCTGAAGCCCTTGAAAAGTTCAAGGAGTACAGGACTGAAGTTGAGAACTTGTTAGGTAAGACCATTAAAACACTTCGATCTGATCGAGGTGGAGAGTATTTGGACTTAAAATTCCAAAACTATTTGATAGAACATGGAATATCGTCCCAACTCTCAGCACCAGGTACACCTCAGCAGAATGGTGTATCTGAAAGGAGAAACAGAACCTTGTTAGACATGGTTCGATCTATGATGAGCTATGCTCAGTTGCCTAGTTCTTTTTGGGGTTATGCAGTAGAGACTACAGTTTATATTTTGAATGTTGTTCCCTCAAAGAGTGTTTCTGAAACACCATTTGAGCTTTGGAAAGGGCGTAAAGCTAGTTTACGTCATTTCAGAATTTGGGGCTGCCATGCACATGTGTTAGTAGCAAACCCAAAGAAATTGGATTCACGTTCAAAATTATGCCTATTCGTAGGCTACCCCAAAGAAACAAGAGGTGGATACTTCTTTGATCCAAAAGAAAATAAAGTGTTTGTATCGACAAATGCTACTTTCTTGGAAGAAGACCACGTTAAAGAACACATACCACGCAGTAAAATTGTGTTAAGTGAACTTTCTGGTAAAGCTAGAAATAAATCAACAAGAGTTGTTGATGAGGCTGAACCTTCAACAAGAGTTGTTGATGAACCTAGTTTAGAGGCTGGACCTTTAACAAGAGTTATTGATGAGCCCAGTACATTTGGTCAAGCTCATCCTTCTCAAGAGTTGAGAATGCCTCGACGTAGTGGGAGGGTTGTTATTCAACCTGAACGCTATCTGGGTTTAGCAGAAACTCCAACTGTCATACCTGATGATGGGGTTGAGGATCCATTGACCTTTAGACAGGCAATGAATGATGTGGACCATGACTAGTGGGTCAAAGCTATGGACCTAGAGATGGAGTCTATGTACTTCAATCAAGTCTGGGATCTTGTAGACCTACCTGGAGGGGTTAAACCCATAGGGTGCAAATGGATCTACAAGAGAAAACGAGACGCAGTTGGGAAAGTACAGACTTTCAAAACTCGACTTGTGGCAAAGGGTTATACCCAAAAGGAGGGGGTGGACTATGAGGAAACCTTCTCCCCAGTTGCCATGTTAAAGTCGATAAGAATTCTCTTGTCCATAGCCAACTTTTATGATTATGAGATTTGGCAAATGGACGTCAAGACTTCTTTTCTGAATGGCAATCTTGATGAGAGCATCTTTATGTCTCAACCAGAGGGGTTCGTTTCTCAAGGTCAGGAGCAAAAAGTTTGCAAGCTTAGACGATCCATTTATGGGTTGAAGCAAGCTTCCAGATCTTGGAATATAAAGTTTGACACTGCTAACAAATCTTATGGCTTTGACCAGAACGTTGATGAGCCTTGTGTTTACAAAAGGATTATCAACAGTTCAGTAGCTTTTCTGGTAATGTATGTAGATGATATTCTTCTCATTGGGAATGATGTAGAATATCTAGCTGACATTAAAAATTGGCTATCAACTGAGTTCCAAATGAAAGATTTGGGTGAAGCTTAGTATGTTCTAGGGATTCAAATTATTAGGAATCGTAAGAACAGAACGTTAGCCTTGTCTCAAGCATCATATATAGACAAGATGTTGTCTAGATATAAGATGCAGAATTCCAAGAGGGGTTTACTACCCTTCAGGCATGGAGTTCATTTGCCTAAGGAACAGTGTCCTATGAGACGCATCCCTTATGCTTCAGCTGTGGGCAGTCTTATGTATGCCATGTTGTGTACTAGGCCTGACATTTGCTATGCAGTTGGGATAGTCAGCAGGTACCAGTCCAATCCAGGGTTAGACCACTAGACTGCAGTTAAAAACATCCTCAAGTATCTTCGGAGAACGAGGGACTATCAGCTTGTGTATGGCTCTAAGGATTTGATCCTTACAGGATACACAGACTCTGACTTTCAGACTAATAAGGATTCTAGGAAATCAACATCAGGGTCAGTATTTACCCTCAACGGGGGAGCTGTAGTCTGGCGTAGCATCAAGCAAGGATACATTGCAGACTCCACCATGGAGGCCGAATATGTCGCTGCTTGTGAAGCAGTTAAGGAGGTTGTATGGCTACGAAAGTTCTTGATGGATTTGGAAGTTGTTCCAAATATGAACTTGCCAATCACCCTTTACTGTGATAATAGTGGTGCAGTGGCAAATTCTAAAGAACCTCGCAGTCACAAAAGAGGCAAGCACATAGAGCGCAAATATCATCTCATTAGAGAGATCGTGCAACGAGGGGATGTGATCGTCACGAAGGTAGCCTATGAGCACAATATTGCTGATCCATTTACGAAGGCTCTCACGGCTAAAGTGTTTGAGGGTCATCTAGAGGGTCTAGGTCTGCGAGATATGTACATAGAATAATCGAGGGCAAGTGGGAGAAGTGTAATGGGTATTATGGATGCCCTAGTTTATTGTATTTATCTGTATTTGTACTTTTCATGTATTATACACTATTAATACAAACTACTATCCCTGCTTCAATGATTATTCATTCAATTTTGATTGTTGATGTACATTGCCCACTAGAGTTTTAGTTCAAGTGGGAGTTGTTGGGTTTTATGCCCTAAAACTCGTAGATAGTAAATGAAACAAATTCATCGATCTCAATAAAGTGTTATTTGAGTGATTCAGTAATTTGGTTATTGAATAATCGAGTTTCCATTAATAAACCCTAAATCCAATAAACTAAGATCCAAGGTTGTTTAAATGAAATTTGGACTAGTATGTGGGGACATACGGGGATCAATGTCCAAGTAACTGTAAGGATTTGGAATTCCCCAATTCCGTTAAAGCGGAAGCGTAATTGGGAGCGATTCGTAGTTAATTTTGTTTATCCAAAAATACCATAACATTGGCAAAAAAAACATAGAACAAATTCTATAGAAACTTAAGGCTAAGCATACAAAATTTAGATCTAAATCTATAATAAAGAAAAGAGAAGCAAACCTCCGTTGACGTATCTGAAAATCAAGAATGATTCTTGATTGCTCTGCAACAACGAAGAACACCACCATTTGATCTTCCCGGCTATAACTCTGAGATTAGGAACGTAGTTGTGGGACTACCTAATCTTGAATGGGAAAAACTCTAGAGAGAAAATTCTCCCTAAAGTTCTTGAGTTGAGAGAATATGAGAGGGAGGCTAGAGAGAATGCAAGAGTGCATTCTTGTGGCCTTATGTTGTTGTTCCTAAATCCTAGGTTTAGCGTTCTATTTATAGGAGAAAGACCATGAATAAAATATTCATTTAAAAACAATTATTTCCATAACTGATTTAATCTTTTCCATAATTAATCAATTCCATGACAAATCAATTCCAAAATTGATTAATCTTTTCCATAAATGATTGATCACTTCCATAAGTGATTAAATCATTTCCATAAATGATTAATTACTTCCATGAGTGATTAATCATTTCCATAATTGATTAATTTCCAATTAATTAATTCTTTAATTAATTAATCACCAATGAAATATCATATATTTAATTTTAGACCTTCTATTAGTTAATTAATTAATTACCCAATTAAATATCATATATTTAATTTCAGGCCTTCAATTAATTAATTCCATAATATGAATAAAATTCATATTAAAATTTGAACTCCTTCAAATTCCCTTATATCCTATAAATTTAATATGAATCAAATTCATATAAATATTTGAACTCCTTCAAATATTTATTTCTCTCATAGACTAGTTTAATTAAAACTCATTTAATTTAAACTAAATTGAATAATTAATTAATTCATAATTAATTAATTCATCTTCTAATTAAATACCATATATTTAATTAGACATATATTTGAACTTTTTCAAATATATCAATCTCTCAATATAATAAAGTTTAATCTCAAATTAGACTTTATATTTTAATGCATCACGATACATTATATTAATTTGTATCTCATACAATTAACTTAATTCCCAATATGAATTTGAACTATTCAAATTCTCTCAAGATATATTTGTTCCTAATTACTCTTTACGAGCTAGCAGGGGGACCTAATGGACCTACAGATCAGAAGCTCCAATGAGGTTAATAGATTAAACTCATTAATCAGGTTAACCAATATTCATTAACTGTGGGTCATTCCACTAAAGACCCACAGCTGAACTCTTCTCACTGTAGAACATTTCTGTGTCCATGGATGTAGACCTATGCTGTAAGTCAATCATTCACGAGTGTCCGTAATCACAACTGGGTCAAATTACCGTTTTACCCCAGTGTTACATCTGTCTCCTTAAGTACCAGCGCTCCTCTAATGAACAACCTGTTTATGGTCCAACCATTAAACAGAAAGTCCCTCTCGGGCCAGTGAGAGGGCGGGATCCCTTTGTTCAAGTCCCGGAGTCACCACTTAAGGGAACACTCATCTACTTCACCTAGAAGCGGGAATGAGCGAATTCCTTCTTGTGTTGTCATGTCCCCAGCCTCCCACTCGGTCTTGTCCCCAAAAAGGGAGGCATTTTGAGTCGGCGTATTGGCCACTCTCACCCATGCTAATCAAAGGACAATCCCTCATGAGAAGGAGTTCATGACACACTCAGGATTAAGACTGAGTTACCTAGTTCATCCTATTGAAACAGTAACCTAACTAGTTAACGGTGTTACATCTAGTGGTTTACTATTTCATGGTCCGGTCTTATGCAAACTCATTGCATAGGATACTCCCGCTCGCATGTCTCCTACATGGACGCCTTGGATCGATACGTATGTATCGAATACAAAGTGGGTCGTATCACATAGTGTTACCAGGATATGGTACCCAGCCTTATCCATGTACTATAGACCTTTTAGGTTGTTACTTGAACACCGATCCCCGTATGTCCCCACATACTAGTTCAAGTCACATGTAAACAACCTTGGATCTTAGTTTATTGGATTTGGGTCAAATTGTGCAATATTTAATAATAACACTTTATTGTAGAAACTCAATAACACTTTATTGACACAAGTATACAATTTGTTTACATTCACTATCTACGAGTTTTAGGGCATAAAACCCAACAGTAAAAACCTAAAAGGTCTATAGTATAGGGATAAGGCTGGGTACCTTATCTTGGTGACACTATGTGATACAGCCCACCTTGTATTCGATACAGATACAATGATCCAAAGCATCCATGTAGGAGACTTGCGGGTGGGGGTATCCTATGCAATGAGTTTGCATAAGACCGGACCGTGAAATAGTAACCACTAGATGTAACATCGTTAACTAGTTTAGGTTTCTATTTCAATAGGATGACCTAGGTAACTCAATCTCAATCCTGAGTCTGTTATGAACCCCTTTCAGGAGGGATTGTCCTTATATTTTTATGGGTGAGAGTGGCTAGTTCGTTGACTCAATAATCCTACCATTTCAGGGGCAAGGCCGAATGGGGGCTGGGAACATAACAGTACAAGATGGAATTCACTCCTTCCCCTATTGGGGTAAGTAGATGTGTGTTCCCTTAAGGGCTGATTTCAGGGCTTGAACAAAGGCTCGCCGTCTTCTCCTAGTCCGAGAGGAACTCTTGTTTAGTGGTTGGACCCTAAACAACTTGTTCATTAGAGGAATCAGTAGTACTTAAGGAACCAGAGGTAACCCATGGATAAAACGGTAATTTGACCCAACTGGTGTTACGAACACATGTTAAGGATTGACTTACTGCTTGGTCGATATCCATGGACACATAAATATTCTACAGTGAGAAGAGTGTAGCTGTGGGTTTTTAGTGGAGTGACTCACAGTTAACGAATGTTGACTAAACTTGGTCAATGAGTTTGGCCAATTAGTCTCATATCGTTGGAGCTTCTGATCTGTAGGTCCATTAGGTCCCACTGGTAGCTCGTAAAGAGACTTGAGGCAATTAAGTATAAATTGTAAATTGAAAGTGTTCAATTTATTTGGGGAATTGTAAAATGTATATTGATGCATTATAATATAAAGTTTATGAAACTTTATAATATAATTTTTGAATTAATTTCAAAAATTAATTCTTGAGAGAAAATATTTGAAAGAGTTCAAATAAATTTAATATGAATTGGATTCATATTAGTTTTAATTTTAATAAAATCCCTAAGATTAAATATATGATATTAATTAATGGGAAAAATACACTTTTGGTCCCTGAGGTTTGGGTTAAGTGACACTTGGGTCCCTGAGTTTTCAAACTCAACAAAAATACCCCTGAGGTTTGAGATAAGGAGCACTTTGGTCCCTGCCGTCAAATGTTTTTGTTAACTTTTAACGGTTGCTGACGTGGCACTATTATTTTAATATAAAAAATTATTTTTGTTTTATTTTTTAAATAAAAAATATTAAAAAATTAAAAAAATAATATTTAAATATTTTTTTTATTCTTTCTCTCTTTCTCTCTCATCTTCTTCTTCTCCATCTTCCTTCTTCTCCATCTTCTCCCTTCTCCTTCTTCTTCTTCCTAAGTCCGGCGACCGGCGACCGGCGACCACCACACGCCGCCGGCGACTGAATTTTTTTTTTCTTCTTTCTTCTTTCTTCTTCTTTCTTCTTCTTCCTTTTTTTCTTCTTCTCTTCTTTTTCTTCATTGTTTTTTTTTTTAAAAAAAATAGAAAAGGGAGGTCCCTCCCTTTTCTATTTTTTTTTAAAAAATATTGAAGAAAAAGAAGAGAAGAAGAAAGAAGGGAAGAAGAAGAAAGAAGAAAGAAGAAAGAAGAAAGAAGAAAAAAAAAATCAGTCGCCGGTGGCGGCGGCGGCGTGTGGTGGCCGCCGGTCGCCGGACTTAGGAAGAAGAAGAAGGAGGAGGGAGAAGATGGAGAAGAAGGAAGATGGAGAAGAAGAAGATGAGAGAGAAAGAGAGAAAGAATAAAAAAAATAATTAAATATTATTTTTTTAATTTTGTAATATTTTTTATTTAAAAAATAAAACAAAAATAATTTTTTATATTAAAATAATAGCGCCACGTCAGCAACCGTTAAAAGTTAACAGAAAATTTGACGGCAGGGACCAAAGTGCTCCTTATCTCAAACCTCAGGGGTATTTTTGTTGAGTTTGAAAACTCAGGGACCCAAGTGTCACTTAACCCAAACCTCAGGGACCAAAAGTGTATTTTTCCCTTAATTAATTATGAAATTAATTAATTATTTATTAAAATTAGAGACTTTTTCCTATTAGGAAAGAAAATATTTGAAAGAGTTCAAATAAATTTAATATGAATTGGATTCATATTAATTTTAATTTTAACAAAATCCCTAAGATTAAATATATGATATTTAATTAGGGAAATTAATTAATTATGAAATTAATTAATTATTTATTAAAATTATAAACCTTTTTCCTTTTAGGAGAAGGTCTTCCTTTTCCTATTAGGAAGAAGGTCTTGGCCTTTACCTATAAATAGGACCCCTGGGGTGGGGTGAAAGGTATCCCATTCATTCTCCTTCTCTCAGAGAATTCCCCTCAAGGCTTCCTTTAGACTCCCACAAGTCTCCTACCTCTACAAGTCTAAAAGTCATACTGGTGTAGTCATAGTGGTGGTGTTCACACTAGTTCGTGATTAATTCACATGCAGTTGGTGAATTTAATTTGAGTCGTCAACGAAAGTAAGTAATTTGTTACTTTATAAATTAGATTTAGATCTAATATTTATGTATGCTTAGCCTTAATATATATTTAGAATAGTTCTAATATTATTGCCAATGTATTGGTATTTTAGATTAAACAAAATTAATTATGAATCGATCCCAATCACGCTTCCGCTTTACGGAATTATGGAATTCCAATCCTTTCATTGTTATGCTTCTCTCTGTTGTTCCTTCTCCAAGTTCGAAGGTGCTTCTCTCTGCTGCTCCTTCTCCAAGCTCGAAGGTGCTTCTCTCCACTGTTCCTTCTCCCAAGTTCGAAGGTGCTTCTCTCCGGTACTCCTTCTCCCAAGTTCGAAGGTGCTTCTCTCCACTGCTCCTTCTCTAAGTTCGAGTTTGAATGTGCTTCTCTCCACTACTCCTTCTCCAAGTTCGAAGGTTTTTCTTTCTACTCCTCCTTTTGAAGGTTCGCCATTGTGGTTCTCCTTCTCCAAGTTCGAAGGTTCACCGTTACTCCTCTTCAAATGTTTGGTGGAGGTTGACGACCTCGCCTCGCTTCATCTTCAAATGTTGGCAGTTGATGGCGTCCGCTTCACTTCATTTTCAAAGGTATGATGTTGGCAGCTTCGACCTCGCTTCATCTTCAAAGTTTGGTAGCATTTCTTCATCTTCAAAGGTTGGCGGTTGATGGCTTCGGCCTCGCTTCATCTTCAAATGTTGGCAGTTGACGACATCAACCTCGCTTCAACTTCAAATGTTGGCGATTCACGACATCAGCCTCACTTCATCTTCAAATGTTGGCGGTTGACGACTTTTACCATGTTTCATCCTCAAGGTTGGTGGTTGACAACTTCGGCTTCGCTTCATCTTCAAAGGTTGACAGTGCAAGTGGGCAGGAGACCATCCTGAATTCTGCCTGAATCAGGGGTTGATCACTGCCTGAGGCAAGATATGAAGGGCGAGAGACCATTCTGAACTCCGCCTGAATCAGGGGTTGATCACTGCCTGAGCCAAGATATGAAGGGCGAGAGACCATCCTGAATTTCGCCTGAATGAGGGGTTGATCACTGCATGAGACAAGATGTGAAGGGCGAGAGACCATCCTGAATTTCTGTCTGAATCAGGGGTTCATCACTGCCTGAGGCAAGATGTGAAGGGCGAGAGACCATCATGAATTCCGCCTGAATTAGGGGTTGATCACTGTCTGAGGCAAGATGTGAAGGGTGAGAGACCATCCTGAATTCCGCCTGAATGAGGGGTTGATCACTGCCTGAGGCAAGATGAGAAGGGCGAGAGACCATCCTGAATTCTGTCTGAATCAGGGGTTGATCACTGCCTGAGGCAAGATGTGAAGAGCGAGAGACCATCCTGAATTCCGCCTGAATCAGGGGTTGATCACTGCATGAGGCAAGATGTGAAGGGCGAGAGACCATCCGGAATTCCGCCTGAATCAGGGGTTGATCACTGCCTGAGGCAAGATGTGAAGGGCGAGAGACCATCCTGAATTCCGCCTGAATCAGGGGTTGATCACTGTCTGAGGCAAGAGAAGTGAAAGAATGACCACCCCTACAGGAAAATACAGTCATCAAAGCGACTAATCTAGACTGGTGGTGAAATCACTGCAGGTGAATTTGGCGATGACTGTTGCACGAAACTTACTCATTCAACCAAGAAAGAAACAAATTGCAAAAAAAAAAAAACATTAAATTAAAAAAAACGAAAATTAAAAAAAAAAAAGAAAAGAATAAAAAGAGAAAAAAAAAGAAAAAAAGAAAATTATAAAAAAAAAGGGAGAAGAAAGTTTTCTACTTGAATCCTTTCTTGAATGCTCTCTGCAATTGATGTGTCATCTCCCCTACTGAGGTTCAACCCTATTTATAGAAAGGGAAGTTTGGATTCAAATAGATAAATCTTATCTCCAACGACAATCTTCATCATTGGGATGGATTCAAATATAACTCTTATCTCCAACGACAGTCTTCATCAATTTTGGGATGGGTTCAAATAAAAATCTTATCTCCAACGGCAATCTTCATCAATTTTGGGATGAGTTCAAATATAAATCTTATCTCCAACGATAATTTTCATCAATTTTGGGATGGGTTCAAATTTTAACCCAAAAGTATGAGATTTGATTTAAATCAAATTGGGAGATGAATTCAAATTGATTGGGTAGACTCCTAAGTTGATTTAGATTGAATTAAACTGAATTTGAGTATAATCCAACTCTTATCACAAATCAAATTTTCTAAGTTCCATATAAAAATTCTTATCCCAAATTACCACCAAATTTTGGATGCAATCTTAAATTTACTTAAATTAAAGTTTGGGCATAATCAAAAATTTGTCCCAAACTTAAGTTCAAATTAAAGTTGCCGCCAAACAAGAAAATCAAGATTTTGTCCAAAAATCAAATTTCGATTAATTGACGTAAAATACGTGTCAAGCAAGAAAAAAAAATCAAAACTAAGAATTGACTTCATGTTTTGATGAAATTTACACATCAAATGGAATCAAAATCAAGAACAAATGCTCTGCATTTTGATTCCAAAATATCTTTTTCGAGATTCACTCACACATAACTTGTGCATAAATCTCGAAAATGGGGCATTTGTTGAAGGAGAAAATTTGACCAATCACAAATTGCCACGTCATTATTTAAAATTAATGACGAAATTACAAATAATTAAATTTGGGACCAATTATAAATTGACATGTGTCCCAAATTTAATTTGAAAGCAAAGTTGGTCAATTTTAAGTTTATAGAGCCAAATTTCTATTTGATCAATTAATTAAAATTAAATTATTTTGATCAAATTAATTAATTTGACCAAATAATTAGAAAAATAATAATTATTTGGATCAAATTTGAGTCTTTTAAATATTTGGGTCATATGGTATTGGGTCGAATATGAACCAGACCTAAGACTAAATATTTGAGCCCAAGACCAATAAAGCCCAAGCCCAAGTTGTTGACCCAAAAGTCACTCGGGCCCATCCAGCGAGAACTCTATAAATAAAGAGGTTCTCTGCCATTTTAAGGGGGGCAGAAAGAAAGGAAGAGAAGAAAGATTGAAGCTCTCAGAAAGCTTTGAAGATTGAAGGTTCATTCCTCCTCCTTGAAGACCAAAGACTCTTCAAGACTTCAAAACCCCAAAACTTCTTGAAGACTGAAGACCCTACAAGACTAGAAGACTTCAACAATCCTTGAAGACCAAAGACTCTTCAAGACTTTAAGATCCCAAGACTTCTTGAAGACCAAAGACTCTTCAAGACTTTAAGATCCCAAGACTTCTTGAAGACTAAAGACCCTTCAAGACTAGAAGACTTCAACAATCCTTGAAGACCAAAGACTCTTCAAGACTTCAAGACCCCAAGACTTCTTGAAGATTGTAGACTTCAACAATCCTTGGAGACCAAAGACTCTTCAAGACTTCAAGATCCCAAGACTTCTTGAAGGCTGAAAACCCTTCAAGACTAGAAGACTTCAACAATCTTTGAAGACCAAAGACTCTTCAAGACTCCATGACTTCAAGCTCCAAGAATCCATTGAAGCTTCAGATTCGAGATCAAGCGTTCCAGCCCTCGAGTGAAACACATTCACACACAAGAGAGAGAATTAGAGGATTAAAGTTAGAGATTGTACACCCGCACGCATATTACATAAATACAAATATATTGTTTATTCCACGTGCCTCATTCCTTTGAACCTACGTGTGAATAGTCACCTTTTGAGGTGTCTTTAAGGATGCAAACACCAAAATTGAATTTTAAATGAAATTCATTTAATTAATTTTTAACTTAAAATTAATTCCAACAATTAATTTATAATTAATTTAAACACTTTAAATTAATTATAATTATTTAACTTAATATCAAAATATCAAATTAAATAATTTCACCAATCTCAATCTCTCTCAAAAACCCATTGTTCAAATATGAATCCCTTTTCAAATTTAAACCGAAGTATGTATCAAATACATATTATTAATATTTAAATCCTATTTAAATATTTCTAACTCTCTCTAATAGTTTAATTCATAATTAAACATAAAAACGTTTAAGTATATCACATATAACTAACGTTAATTCTCTTTATCGAGTTTGAATGTTTCAAACTCTTTCATCACATTTGTTCTAAGGTTTGGTCCGTATGAGCAAGCAGGGGGACCTAATGGACCTACAGATCATGGACTCCAACGATTCGAGATTAACCAGTTAAACTCATTAACCTAGTTAACCAACATTAGTTAACTAACGGGACACTCCACTATAGCCCGTTGTTGCACTCACCTCACTGTAGATATATTTTTGTCCACTCGATATAACCATGATTAGTAAGTCGATCCTTCACAGGTTGTTCGTAACAACAGTTGGGTCAAATGTATGTTTTACCCCTGAAGTATTCTTCATGATGTTTCTTTGTGGGTCTCCTCGACTTCAAGGAAGAGTATCGAGGTAGTTGGGTTGACTTGAATGCAAAAGAAAGAACTCAAATGATCGTGAAGAACAAAAACATAAGTTACACTATTTATAGGTTTCTTAAAATTAGGTCATGTGACCGTCCTTTAAATGACGTCACTTCCCTTGGTCAATTGGAAAATGTGGTCGCATTTCCAATTGCACTGGGGAAAATGTGATCGCATTCTCCCAGTCTCACTGCCTTATTATTTTTTTTTCGCTTCTTTTTTTTTATGATTTCTTCCTTTCTTAACCGGTTGAAACAGTAACAAACTTATTAAAACGTTCATACATTTGAACATAATTATTTTATTTTATTTTTTTGGGTGAAAATTTTTAAGTAAAAAGTAAACTCAAAATAACTCGATCAATTCAACTCCTAGGTAAATCCTCAGGAAAAGGTGTTCTCTACGATCATCTTAAGTACCTTTTCCTAGACAAGATTTTCCTAGACAGAGTTTACTCTTGCGTTTATATTTTGTTTTTGTTTTTGTTTTTTAACTTCTTAGAATTTCCTTATTATTTGTTTCTTCTTTTATTTTTTTTCTTTTAAAAACTGAAACATTAACAAACTTACCTAACAAAGCAATATGCCAAGAATAAAACTAACAATGCTAAAGTTCACTAAGAAATCAAAAGAACAATGATTTATTGCATGAAACAAATTGTTAAGCAAATGAACAACAAACGAATGGAAGCAGTAAGAAGTAAAGAAGAGAGAGAATTTCCCTAGTTCTTGGAAGATTTGTCCTCCATATCAGAGATCTCAGGCTCATCCAAGCGGGATGATAAAAATGGAGGGTAATTGAAGCTTCATCAGATGAGCTGGCCAGGAACATCCACTTGATAGCCTCATTCCTCACTCGAGCATATGGCTAGTGATCATTGTTCTACTCCTTTTTCTGGATCTTCCTGTCTCATGTTCTTTTCTTCTTGTCTCCTAACTTTATTAGCTTCCTGAAACATAAACAAACAAATCAAAAAGTTCACAAGCTCAAATGTTTTTTTTTTCATACTTATTTAGGCAAAGAAAAAGAGTGACTTAGTTGATAAAGGACGAGATTTGAGTCTCAATTGAGGCGTTTAATCATGGAGTGCTTTGTCTCTATTATTAGCTCACTCAATCTGCTCTTGAATGTAGATTTTACAGTCTCATCTTCTGTCACATATTTCCAAGGTTCATCCTCCATGATTTCCTCTTTGATTTCTTCCTCAAATTGCATTTTCTGCAAGCTACAACAAACAAAGGAATCATTAGGATCATCCTCAAATCCATCTTATTCTAACATTTTCTACAAGCTAAAATATTTAAAAGAATCAATAGGATCAAAAGCAAAACATCCCTTCATTTCATCAGAGTGTTCTAATGCCTGGAGCACATCAAAGTTCACTTGTTGTGAAGTGACATCTGCATGGCTCACTACAACTTCTTTCTCTGGTGTCTTCTCTTTATTCTCTTTTTTAGGCGATTCTTCTTTAATCACTTCTCTCTCTTTTGTCTCCTCAGTATTTTTTAAGTGCCGGAATGCTTCTTACTTCTACTGGGAGTTCATGATCTTGATGCTCCAACCCACTTTGAAATGTCATCCCATTGTATTGCTCTTGTGCTTCTTGTTCCACATTCTCTTTGTTCTCAAGAAAGATTTCTTGTTGATTGTTTTTCAATTCCTCTATCAGTTGCCCTACTTGAATTTCCAAGTTTTGCAAGGATTTATCATTTCTCACCATATATTCTCTTATGAGTTCTTTCATGCTGGTTGACACTTGTGGTTGTTCCATCTCTTGTTGCATTTCTTGTTGGGCATACTAATCTTGATATTGGTCTTCAAAAGTAAATAGACATTCTTGCTCCAAATGAGGTGTTGGATTATTCTTGCTAACATCTTGCTGGTGTTGCAACCATCTTCGGTAAGGATCGAAAATAGGACGCTGGTTGTCTGGTTGCCCTGTATAATAAGGATTAGATGAACGAGTTTCAAACAAAGAATGAATCTTAGCACAATAAAGAAAAAAGAAATTAGAGTGACAAGCCATTGATGTGATTTGTGCACCCAATATTGTGATGATGTCTTCTTCCACATGTGGGTTATTTTGAGCTATCAAAACATTTTACTATGTTTATCATCTTTCGCCTTTTTTTCTGTTTTTTTTTTGTCAACAGGAGGATCGACTCCGGGTAGATCTCTTAGAAGTTCTTGAATACAAGTAGCTTCGTCAAGATGTTCCCGTGCACTCAACTCCAATTGCTCTTTCTTTCTATCTCAAGGTCTAGCTCGAAGAGTTGATACCCTTTGCTCATGCACCAACTTCAATTTGCAAAAGAAACTGCAAATCAAAGTTAGATTCTCTTAAGATTGAAATGCGGTCGCAATCAAATCACAATTTCAACAAACAAAAACTAGTTTCACTTTTAGTCCCCGACAATGGAGCCAAAAACTTGATGCGACATGGACTGAAGATGGATATTGGAAAATATTGAATATAGAAATTAAAGATGGATTCAGCCAACCAAGTGCAAGTATACACTATCACATGTAGTAATAAAAATAAAAACTCTTGAAATATTCCAAAGGTATCGATCCAATAGAGACTAAGTTTGAACACATATTTGAAGAAAATACTGCTCTTAAATTGCTTAAAGTAGTAACCAAAGAAATAACTGATGTTGGGTTTTCGAAAATAAATAAACTAACAAGTAAAAGAAATAACAACAATAATAAAAGCGAGGTGTTCAGTAAAGCTTCAACCCCAAGACAAATAACTCTAGTAATGCCTTATTTAACATAAGTCTAGATATGCATTGGGTAAATTTTAACTCCTATTTGGCCTTGCTCCCAAGAACTGTTAGACGACTAAGTCAGTACCGTTATGCACATTTTTGTGACTCGACTCCGACATAGATTGTTCATGCATGCAACCTATAACCCTCTAGTTGTTATAAATGACCATCCCCTATAACACAGAATACACTCTCTCAAGCCCTTTCTCCTATATCACCTTTATGAGAACTGATATTGTTTGACCCTTTCAGTACCAAACTCTCATAGAATGCAAAGTCTAAGTGATCAAGTTAAACTCAGCAAGATTAGAGTGATAATCAATAAAGGATGACATGCAATAAATAGAACTTTCAAGCCATTTAAACCATAAGGGAATTCACTATACCGAACCCCTCAATGGAATTTAGCTACGCATGATGGATAGTAATGAAACCAAATAACTTCCCATTGAATAAATGAATGGTAAATACAAGAAATAACAAAAAGAAATAAGTGTTGGAAAAATATTGTGCAGTAACTAAAACTAGGGTTTTTCAATTTATCCAATCCCTCTAGAGTTCTCACGACACTCTACTCTCCTTTACAAAGTGGGAATAAGATGAAATATCTAAAAACACAAAGGTTTGATGTCTAACTAAGGTTAGAATTTCATCTTCTAGCAAGGACCTCATACATCCCTACTTATGGACATCTATTAGGGTTTTGTCACTACAGTATTCTTCCCAGTGAGTTTTGCTTGTGTTTCCTCTTAATTTTATGCCTTTTATAGAGTGAAAAGTGGTTGGGGAGTCACGAAATTCATGCTAGCAGGTAGCCCAGTCAGTTTCAGAGTCAAAATAGTTAGTTAGTTGCGTGTGAAAAGCTCGTTTAAAACGACCCGTGACGAACTCAGACTTTTCTGTTTCTCCCTAGAAATGCGACACTTCTTCCTCCAATCACACAGGGGATGGTGAAACTGCCCGGATCTTGAAATTTAGGTGGCACCTTGCTTGTAATCAAAGCACTACAATTCTTTGTGAGGGCGACTGTTTCAAATTCTCCTAGTTTGCACTTCTTTGATAGGATATCTTTCAAGAACTTGGCATAGTTTGGCATTTGCTCAATGGCTTCTACCAATGGAATATTAATGTGGAGTTGCATGAGGATATCCAAAAACTTCTTGAATTGCTCGTCCTGGTTCTTTTTTATGCGTCTTTGAGGGAATGGTGGAGGTGGCCTTGCATTTTGATACGAATTCTTAGGTTTCTTGGCTGGCTCCTTCGGATCTTCTGTTGGTGAAGGCTTTGCAGGTGCATTCAATGTCAAGCTTTCTGCAACATCTTCTTCTTGACTTGGTTTTTACTCTAATTCTTCTTGTTCAACAATTTGAGTGGGACACCCTACATTATTAAGAACTTTCTATTTCTCATGCTCCTCTGTTATTTTCGGATCTTGATAGTCAAATCCACTTCTAAGAGTTATGGCTTTGCTATGCTCTTTTCCGCTTCTCTTTGCTATGCACCATTTCTTTGTAGCAATGTGATTGTTGGTCTACTCCTCATCTCCTAAACTAACTGCCCAATTTGAGTTTCAAGATTCTTCAAGGAAGCTGTTTGACTTTGAATTACAGCATCATTCTAGGTCATCAGTTCCCTCATAAGATTCTCCAAGTGTGAGGTCGATTGGGGTTGCACTTGCATCGGCTGCTGCAATTGCGACTGCAAAGGTTGTGCAATCTTCAGTTGAGTTTGGCTATTAAACCCTAGTGGTCCTCCCTGCCTAACAAAAGGGGTTTTGTTGGATATGGTAACATGTTGTCCTCCCCAAGAGAAGTTAGGGTGTTGTCTCCATCCTGGATTGAAAGTGTTGGAGTAAGGATTTACTCTATTACGTTCACCTACAAAGTAAACTGAAGCTGGATTCTTAGGACAATCTTCAAATAAGTGCTCTTCATTGCAAGTAGTACACATGGGGGTTGAAACTTGGCTCATAGCTGAAACTTGAACTTGATTTCCTAAAGTCAGATTCATAAGCAATATCGTTCATAGTTAACATCCGTTCGGGGAGTGTCTCGTGATGATTGACTTCTTGGACTTTGACACTGCTCCTAGAAGGTGTTTCTTCTTTTCCCCAGTAACTGTGATTTGCAACAACAACGTCTAGAATTTCAGTTGCCTCATTGAAAGTCTTTTTAAGCAATGAACCATTAGCTGATGCATTGACTACTGCTTTGGAAGCTTGAGTCAACCCATTGTAAAAGTGCTCTACAATAAGAAAAGTGGGCAAACCATGGTGAAGACATTTCCTTATCAACTTTTCTAAGTGTTCCCATGTTGTGTCTACTTCTTCTTATGGTCATTGTTTAAAAGTAATAATTTCCTCTCGGATTTGTGCATACTTTGTGGGCGGAAAATATTTCAAAAGAAAAATTTCAGCAAGCTCATCTCATGTGGTGATGCTATCCGGTAGAAAAGAATATAACCATGCTTCTGCATTACCCTGTAAAGAAAATGGAAAAAGTTTCAAACGCAAAGTTTCATTGGATACTCCATTGAGCTTGAATGAGTTGCATATTCTCAAGAATTGCTTCATGTGTTTTTGAGGATCTTCATTAGGAAGTCTTGAAAATTGGCCTATCGTCTGAAGCATTTGGAACGTGATTGACTTGAGCTCAAAATGATTGACATCAATGACTGGTTCAACAATTCCTGTATTGAGATTGTAAAAAGTTGCGGCCACATAATCCCTGATGGCTCTATTCCTTTCATCTGCAATAAATATTGGATTATTTGCTGCCACATCTTGCTGATGCACATTATTAGGTTGTGCTCCTCTTTGCTGCGCACTGAGAGGGTCTCCAATAGGTGGCTCCATAGCAATTTCCTACAAAAAAATTTCTTCTTGGGTTTCATGTTATTGAACTTCTCGTAGTTCCTTTAACTTCCTTCTTTGCTCCTTACGGCACTGTCGAAAAGTCTTCTCTATCTCAGGGTCAAAATTGAATTCAGGTCTTTTGAGCATAAACCAATCCAATCGGCAAAGAAATCCTTGCAAAGAAGAATTGATGACATGTGACAGAGGAATTTGCGGTCGCAAACCGATCGCAATTCCTACTTTACAAAAACTAAAACTGTGCTAATCAAGTGTTTTGCCAAAATCTCCCCAGCAACGACACCAAAACCTTGACGGTCGTGTACTATGACACTGCTTGAATGCAAATATACACTATCAAGTAATAAAGTGGAAAGTATTCTGAATATCGTACCCCAAGGGAGATGGCGACTACTTGAGTAAACACAAGATTCTATAAAAACGGGAACCTCCTCTAAATTTGCAACCACGGAGATGGTAACCAAAGAAATATTTAGAAGATGATTTTTATTTAAGACGAAAGTAAAATAAGAAAGTAAATGAAAATAAATAAACTCTATGAGATAAACGAGGTAATTCAAATAGCATCAACTTTAAGCATTAGATTGCGCCCACCTTTTGCACCAGTAGCTTACTCAGGCTCTACAGTCGACTGAGAAACACTATCTATGTTGCCCGTGTAGACATGGTGCAGATAGTATCTCTCAGTTGTGCCCGCAATTACCCAGACAACTAGATTGTGAGTAAGTCCAACTTCTATTCAGCTCTACTGTAGGTGCCTTTAGAAGACTAAGCCAACTAGACATCTATTTCTAGGGCTAGTTGAAACTTAGATAAATAATGCTCATGACTCTTAAAACCCTGTGGTTCCAGTCCTATTTCTAGGATGCAAGAAAACAAAGTCCTATTTCTAGGATTTTTTCCACTATTGTTTTTGCGAACTTGCGCATTCAACTCCAACTTTTTGACCATCAACTAAATACAAACTATGCTAACCTAAGTGGCTAGTTTAAGCTAACAATAAACTTTAAATTTCAGCAAGAACAAACAATGCTACGAGGAAGCAAGGTTGCTTTTGCATAGGTGGGACTTTCTTCTACTCAAAGTATCCACATATTTGAACCCCCAAGTAGAAGCTTAGCTCATATTTGAAAATAAAGTGCAAGACATAAAAGAAAGAAAACTCAACATATAATGACAACTTGAATTCATATTAAATAAAGAATCAAGTACAAGAATTTAACTTACAACTGAAAATTAAAAGAAAACAAGAACAACAATGCTGGAAATAAAAGAATGTAAAATAGAAAATACAAAAAGTAAAAACAAGATGACTGTGGATTTTTCCCTCTCTATCTAGCTTGCTCTTGTCATCTTTCAAGGGGAGACAAGTCTTTATCTTCTACTTCTTTCGAATGAAAGAGCCGACAGAAGCTGGAAGATCCAAAACTCGGAATGGTTACAAGATGATAAGAGAAAAATGTAAAATCTATCATAAGGACGAAAATTCCAAGCTCTCTCTTTGCTTCTTGCATCTTGGTCCCCTTTTATAGACCTTGGAAGGTGAGGTTGGTTGCCGAGATCAGTGTGAAAAGGCCTTGGAAGGTAAGAATCCACAATCTTCAGAGATTTGATACTAGATTGGAGATTTTTGGACGATTCTGTGAAGATCCCACAAATCTAGTTATTCTGTCGGCAAGCCCAGTTGCGGTCGCATATCGGGTTTATTTTCATCTGTACGCTGCTTTGACAATTTTGTCTTCAGTTGGGGCTACTTTCCTTATATTGTTTGTTGGCGCAATTTGGTCGCATATCTTACACCCTTAGGTCCAGATGCTGGCGCAAATCTTCAATTTTACTTCTTTTGCTCTACTAACCTTTAATCTCCTCTTGCGGGTGCATCTTCCTCGCAAAGTCCTCTGCACAAAAACATTAACATGGATAAATTCTTAAAAAAATAATGTCTTTTTGTACACTTTAAGCTTAAATTATATATTTCTAAGATTTTCCTCATGAATCTACAACTTTTGCTAAATTTACTTGAAATGATAAGATTTTAAACACAAAGTTATTGCTTTCCAAACAATTACCTAGGTTTTTAAGGCTAAATAATGCACATAAATGAGCGTTATCATAATACCCACAATTAATTAGGAAAAGCCTAATTTAATTACAAATATCGATTTAGACCCTAAACCTATCATGTAGAGCAACAAAGTCAGAGAATTGTTCTTGGGACCCGTGCCCATGAATCGACCTATTGCTAACTACAAATTAAAACTCCATTAGTTACGTTGATTTCAATTTCTTAGCGGTTTACTAACATACAAGCTGCAAGTTAGGGCGTCAATCTAACCTATTGTGTATGTTAGTAATAGAAACGATAGTCTAAATCACAAACAAAATTAAACCACAAGAATACAACAATTTAACTCAAGAATCTCATGGAAACATAATGTACTTATAGCCACACGGTTCCAACTACAGTGAACGGCGCTCAAACGATCATAGACGAGCCTATTCCAAGCTCCAAGGCTTGATTAACCTCTCTAAAACTAATCTAAACTAAAGAAATTGATCGGTCTAATTTGTTATACACTTAGGGGTCGTTTGGCCCACTATGTTGGTTATAATAGTGGGGGCTATTATAACCAACCCAATGTTTGGGGCATCAACAAAAATAATGGGTGGAGTTGGTTATTTTTCCCTCTGTGTTGCTACAGTAACCACTATTCAACCCACCTAACTATTCTATCCATTCTCTACAGTAACTCTTTTCTCTCTTCTTCCATATGACTCATTGACTTTCCTATCGACGACCGGCCAACGACTTTTCCGACGACCACCGACAACTTTTTCGGCGACTGTCGTCGACTTTCCGGCCACTTTTTCGACGATCACCGATGACTTTTTTTTCTTTTTTTTTAATAATCTTTCTTCTCGTTTTCATTTCAAAAAATAAAGAAAAAAAAAAAGCAAAGAGGTAGAAGAAATGAAAGGAAAAAAGAGGGAAAAAAATTTTGGTCGCCGAAAAATTTGTTGGTGGTTGTTAGAAAAATCGAAAAATTTCTAGGGAGTTAGATACTAGGTTGTCTTTGTATAAATATGGAGTTTTATTATATATATAATTACTTTTGATAATGAAGTATATGAATGTTTACCTTCATCGTACCATATTTTTCATTCAAAATTATACTTATCGTATTTAAGTTTATCCTAATAATAATAATTTTTAAAAAAATTACTACTCAAGTTTTTATTTTATGTGATTTCTATTTTATTTGATTCTTTTGATAATGAAGGTAAAATGAGTTTTGAATAAGCATATACCATTTTTATGTTGGAAATACATAAATGAAACAAATATGGTTTTTCTATATGAAATCATAAAATGACTTATTTTGTGAAAAAAACCATGACTCTAAAACAAAGAAAATCAACCCTTACTTTAGATTATTTTTGTTTCATTTTAAGTTAAACATATGATTTAACCCCTATACCCAAAACTGTATTTTTTTTTACAACTAAACCCAATTTTGTTTTATTAATATTTGAAGTACAAAGTTGTATGAGGAAAATCAACAAAAAAAAAGTAAGGAAAAAAAACAGTCAGCTTGAAACATAGACTATTTGAACCCAGACTAAAATAATCTGCATCCCAAACATAGACTATTTTATCCCAAACTATAATAATCTGCACCCCAAACACAAACTATTTTATCCCAGAATATAATAATCTGCACCCCAAACACAGACTATTATAACACCCAAACTATTATAATCCCTAGACTATTATAACCCCCAGCTATTATAACCAACTCAGTGCCCCAAACAGCCCCTTAGAATCTCCCAATTTGCTTATCTTAGTTGAATTCCTTGCGAAAAATGCTTTAAAATGAGTATAATATGTCTATAGGTCCTCACCGGAGCTTTGGAAGCAAAATGGGGTTTAAACAAGCAAAATCAGAGAGTAAAATAACCATTCTACCCTTGGAGCCCCATCAGCATCGAGATGCCCATCATCAGAGTCGAGATGCTAACCAAATAAGGAAAGTACTTGGAGATCAAGCTAGCGAACAACGTTGCGACGCTAGCCCACAGCGTCGCGACACTAGGGCAATCCGAGAGCAATTTTCCATATCTGAAGGGACAGCATCGCGACGCTAGACAGTTTTCCAGAATCAAATTTTTCCTATTTTGGCTGGAAATTTTCCTTGTTTAAAGGCCCAATTCAGCACCAAATGACCACGAATTGAAGGCCAAGAATCACTATAAATAGAGGGCCTTGGTGTAGGTTTAGAATCATCCCTCAACACACAATTCACTAAAACATTGTAGTCCATATCTCTCCCCTTTCTCCACCATTCTTCATAGTTTTAGTTTTTCTTGCTTTCCTTGATGTATTCCATGAAGAATTCAGCTTGCTCTTGCTCCATGAGAGGTTAAACTCTTCATTCATGTAATACGGGGCATCAAAGTGTAAGTTCAAGTTCTCTTAATGAAATCTCTTGTTTGATTTCTCAAAGCATGTTTATGTGATTTTAGTTCTTTGTCTATAAGTTTAGAATATGGTAGGAATGATTGACAACCTTGACCACACCCTCTCTAAATTTACTTGCTAAATCTTAGTAGCAAATAGGTTAACGTTATGATTATACGCATGCGTCCCTAGAACTAAAAGATTTAATCAATTGTAATTGTGGTTTGTTGCCCATTGCATGTGAATTTATTTGGCTAGATCCCAATGCGATTTAGATTAATTAATAGGCATATTAATTAATTTAAATTAGAATCAAACTTAGTGTTTGCATGTTTTTGGTAGTAGGATCATGGCTCTCGGTTTCTTGCCGGAGTACGTCGGACTTAAACTTGTTTTGCCTAATTAGTGAGATTAACGATTTAATTGAATTGAACTTACCATGACAATCCCGGCTACATGATCTTGGAGGTAATGATTTCATTCTTTCTATTTCCTGCTTTTACTTTTCTTTTCTATTATTTTCCATAATTAGTTTTCTTTCCTTAATTATTTTCTTTTCTGAATATAAAAAACCCCCATTAGTCCAGTCATCACAATAAATCTAAGATAAACGAGTTATAATCGTGCTCCCTGTGTTCGACCCTAGCCACTACTGCTACAGGTTAGCTTTAGAGGTTGTGGATTATAAATTTATTTGACAAGAGACCGCGACAATCTCTTCCATCAGAAATACAGAAAACAGAGAAGAATCGAAGAGGAAGACGACTGAAACGAGGTGAAACGGTGGAGAATATTGTTAAATGACCTAATTCGACAAAAATATGCATTTAAATAATCGTGACAGCGTCTCGACACTGACAGTAAATAGGCGCGGTCTTGAATTTGTAGCGTATCGAAGTTGAGAAGGTAGCGTCTCGGGTCTAGCTTATTTAGTTTCTTTAACTTGCTTCCAATGCTCGGGACTTGGCCTAATTTTCTCCTTTTAAGTACTTTTTGCTCCAAAGTGCTCCCGGGAAGCTTTAACACCAAATACCTATAAAATAATACGATTAAGCACATGATTATGTATAAAACTAGCAATATTAAGACGAAATAAATAGGGTCAAATTGGTCCTATCAACTGGGTACCTTATCCTGGTAACACTAAGGATAGTACTCACTTTGTATTTGATTCAAACGCAATGATCAAACACATTCATGTACGGGACACACGAGTCTGGGGTATCCTATGCAATGAGTTTGCATAAGATCGAACTGCAAAATAATAACCGCTAGATGTAACTTCGTTGACTAGTAAGGTTTCTATTTCACTAGGATGACCTAGGCAACTTAGTCTCAATTTCACTAAGACTTAATTTCCTTAATTACCCTTTACAAGCTACTAGTAGGACCTATTGGACCTACAGATCAGAAGCTCCAACGATATGAGATTAATTGGCTAAAACGATATGAGATTAATTGGCTAAACTCATTAACCAAATTAATCAATGTTCGTTAACTGTGGGTACACTCCACCATAGACCCACAACTGCACTCTTCGCACTGCAGAATATCTCTGTGTCCACGGATATAGACCAATAACAGAAAGTTAGTCCTTCACGAGTGTTTGTAACACCAGTTGGGTCAAATTACTGTTTTACCCTCGGGCCACCTCTGTCCTTAAGTACCAGTGCTCCTCTAATGAACAACCTATTTAAGGTCCAACCAATAAACAGAAACCCCTCTCATGCAATTGAGAAGGTAGGGCCCTTTGCTCAAGACCTGGAGACACCATATAAGGGAACACTCATCTACTTACCCTGAAGTCGGGAAAGAGTAAATTCCATCTTGTGTGATTATGTTCCCATCCACCTACTCGGTCTTGTCCCCAAAATGGTAGGCTTATTGAGTCGACGATCTAGCCACTCTCACCCATACAAATCAAAGGACAATCCCTCGCAAACAGAAGTTCATAATACACTCAGGATTGAGACTAAGTTGCTTAGGTCATCTTAGTGAAATATAAACCTTACTAGTCAATGGCGGAGTTACATCTAGCGGTTACTATTTCAAGGTCCAATCTTAAGGAAACTCATTGCATAGGATACCTCACTCGCGTGTCCCCTACACAAACGCATTGGATTATTGTGTTTGTATCGAATACAAAGTTGGTCATATCCATAGTGTTACCAGGATAAGGTACTCAACCTTATCCCTATACTATAAACCTTTAGGCTGTATCTTGAACACTGATCCCTGTATGTCTTCACATACAGTTCAAGACTCATGTAACAGTCTAGGATGTTAGTTTATTGGATTTAGGATTATTTAAGACAGAACAACTAATAATTTCATAACTCTTTATAGAATAACAATAAATGACGCTTTATTTAGAACAATCAATAGTTTACATTTACTATCTTCGAGTTTTAGGGCATAAAACCGAACAAGTGTTCCAAGTTGTTCGTGATTATTTCTCAAACAGTTGGTGAAATTAATCTGAGTCGTCAACGAGATTAAGTAACTTGTTACTTTATGTAAATTAGAATTAGATTGTATAGTTTTTTAGCATGTTTAATCTAGATATACTATAGATTATGAATGTATCTATGTTGCTAGTGTATTGGTATTTCATGATTCTAAATTAAATTGTGAATTGTTCCTGAACCGTTTTCACTACGCCAGGACCTGAGTTCCTACAAATGTGTGATTCTGTTTCGATTTTGTGTCCATAAATCGAACCCAAAACTAAACACACACAGAGACACAAATACCTCATTTACATTTTTATGTTCCTCATTGATGTACCAAGCCCCAATACCGAGCCAATTGCCAACCCATTTTTACATGTATAATATAGCATTGCCTTTTAAATAACAAAATGAAAATAGCCAATTAAGATAGATGGACAAAAAAATCGGTTAAAAAATAGCCACATGTGTCACTCACGTGATCAAATTTTTTTTCCAAAGTTTCGATTTTACCCTTCAAGAATATTTAGTTGGTTTCATCCAAAAATTAAGGAGAGTGTATCTTTCCAAATCTAATAATCTTGTTGAATATATTAAGGCTTGGTTTGGGATTTTTGTAGCTTTTAAAATAATTGTCGCCAGTTAATCTTTAAAGAAAACCAGCTGTAGTACAAAGTAAATTAGTGTTTGGTAAATTTTAGTTTTAAAGAGGAAAAAACAGGTTCAAGTGTTTGGTAAATTAATACTAAATTATTGCAAGTTACATATAATAATAACCAAAATATTAATAATATTTCAATAATTGCATAATGTTAGGTTGTTATATGATTTCAAAGTTCTTATAAGAGAATTAATTTAAATTTCATATGATTTAAATTATAACCATGAGTTAGATTTTTTTATATTTTGATTTAAAAAAACAAGAAAAAAATGTTATTTCTATCTAAATTAAAAAAATTAGAAAAAATCAAATTCAATCGTATTGAAATGAGATAATTGAAACAACAAATTATTAGTGAATCATGACCAACAACGTGGAGGTATGGAAGGGATAAATAGTAAGAGAATCCACCAGATTTTTAGAAAAGCTAAATCGATAAGCTTCTATTAATGGCTTTTGCAAATCAACGTAATTAAAAAAGTACTTCTATATAAATTAATTTATAATCAGATTTACCAAACACTAAAAATGGTTAAAGTTATTTTATAATCACTTTGATGGCCTCTAAAATCAGTGTCAAATGCAACATAAATTTGATTCAATTTTTTACATTTTCTTTTTCCAATTGTAAAATCTAAATGCATTATTTGTTCATTTGTACATTTTCAAAATATTCATTGAGGTAGTTACATCATCACCTTCATTGCTTGATAGCGCACATAACGAGTTATTTTTCCCTATGTTTATTTGTTAGTCATTGAGATTTATTTGGTGAATTTCACACTCTTTTGTGTTCTTTTTGTAGGAATTGAATATTTAGGACAAATTGGAGAAATAAGAGTGTTTGAGTGTTCGAGACCTAAAAAGAGGCAAGGGAGTTGAAGAACAATAAAAGCAAGAGCTGCAACAACCATATATTTGACCTGATAGCATAGCATCGAGACACTAGCTGGTGGCATCTCGACGGTGCTGTAGCAGATGTCCAAGCCAAAAATCCCGAGATGACAACGTCTCGTCGCTGCCTCAATTTCCTTATTTTTTCGTGGCGGTAAAGGCATAGCGTCTTGACTCTGCACTGATTTTTCCTATAAATAGAACATTATTTTGCACGGCCAAGGGGAATCCAATTGGTGAGATTTTTATCCATAATTTCGACTAGAGACCTTTGGTGGGAGCTGAAGCAAGGACAAGGAGCGGGATTCAAGACTATAGCTCGTGGAGATCGTGATGGGGATGTGCAATTTCTACGGATTCGAGTTTTTCCCATTTTTTCCTTATATCTTGTTGTTCTTATGGATTTTCTTTCAAGTTGTATTTGTAGTTCTTTGACTATGAGTAGCTAGCCCGATTGTCTTATGGATTGATGTAGCCCTTTGGGTGTTGATGGATTATTTCTTTGATGTTTATTGCTTTGAATTCATTTATGCATTTTATACTCTTAATGCTTTCAATTTATTGGCCAAGAATTGAATGTCGTTTTCTATAAGTCTTGCTCGAGAGAGGAGATTTAGTTTGGATCTTGTTTTGCATAACTAGAATAATCCTAAGATCAGAAGATTTAGGATAGTTTTAGAAATCGTTAAAATATTAGACTTACACTACAGGAAAAATCACATACGATAGCATTAAAAAAACGCTATCGTAAGGCTACGATAGTGTTTTATAAAATGTTGTCGTAACCCATGTTATTGAAAGTTTGAGACTTTTAATAGCGTTTTTTTCCCGCTATCGAAATCGATGTACAAAGTCTCTATTTATTGCGTTATTCTAATGTTATGAAAACCTTTCATAGCGTTAAAATACCGCTATGGTTTCTCTTTCATAGTATTTTTTATAATAGTAAAAAAATGTTATAAAAGACATATGATAGCGTTTTTTGCCACATTGTTGTAGTCGATGTTATTGAAAGTCTCTAACTTTTCATAGCATTTTTTCAACTCTATAGAAAACGCTATAAAAAGTCCCTTTTTTATTGCGTAATTCTAATGTTATAAAAAAATTTCACAGCATTAGAAAAATGCTATGATTGATCTTTAATAACATTTTTTATAACACTGAAATAATGCTATAGAAAATATAGCATATCATTTTGAATCTTGCTATGATAGACACACTAATTGACTTTTAATAGATTTTTTTTAATATAATGTTGTTTTGTACCATTTGTTTCAAATGTTATTATATTAAAAAATCTACTTAAATTAGTTTACAATATATTTAAATACATTTGCAAAAGTAAAAACATATATCTATCGAAGTCGCTTGTCTTATCATGTATAGTGTAACGCTCACAAAATTGACTTACTATAAGTGACATGACCAGACTTAATCCTATTATTCACTGAAAGACTACAAAAAATTTCGACAACATAATGACATTACTGTAGCTAACCTAAAAAGTTCAACCACCTGCTAAGACAACAAATAACTCCAGAGAATTCCATATAGAATTACGAGTCAGGTCTTATAACAAATTTCATTTCAATAACTCGAATAAACTTATAAGTCTAACACAATACCAACTACAAGAATAAGATACATCCATCAAATTAAATAACATTCAATTGAATAAAACAACTAAGTCCTTCTAACAACCACTATTTTAGTAAAAGATAAGAATGAAATTAAGACTTAGAGAGTTATTCTTCCTCACACCTCCTCAGCATCACCTAATTCGTAGTAATCTTCATCACCTGCAAAACTTAGTGGTGGGTTTGTATAAACCACGATACTATTAACTTTACTTCTTTTAAGAAAAACTACCATGTCATAAATTAAACTACCACTAAAAACACAATAAATCGGGAAGAAAGTCACAAAGCTAACTCTCGTAGTCTTTCTCATTTTCCATAAAACAATAAAGCAAAACCCTTGGAGTCTTTCAACAAAATTTCACTTATCCCCCCCCCCTAAGAAAAGAATCTTGAAGTCGTTTTTCGACCAAATTTTAGCCATCCCATAAGTACGAGATCACAGCAAAGTCACAAGGTGTCTCTTAAACTCTTCACCCCCTCCCCCAGTGATGTGGACTTTTCCTACCGCAAGCGCACGGGTCAAGTAATAATATAGTGAAAGTAAATTCGAATGTCGTCCTCTGGATTGGATTTTTAAGCAAATCAAGTATTGTGAATTATCTCGCTCAATTTTATTTAGGGATCAAAAAGTGATGATTGAATAATAAGAAAACTAAATCAAAACACGTAGAAAGTGTGGAATTTCAATTGGGAAAACTACTTAGGGAATTGATTTCGCCGATTTAGTCTAGGATTGATTTTAAGGAGTAAGTTATTATGCACAATGAAATTATGAGCCAAAGATCCTTTAATCACAACTACCTCTCCCGAGTATAATTGATTCTCATGCAAATTAATCTACTTGATATCCCTATCTAAGTTTATTAACATGCAAGGCAATAAAATCTTTTGACTAATTCCAAAGTTAATCTAAAACCGTCACGAATTAGAAAATAAACCTTAGTCATGCAATCTTGAGTAAGTCTAAATTAAATCCCCTCTCCCGAGCTAGATTCAAAACTTAAATCATTCAACTAATGGCCAATTAATTGAAAGCATTAAATCAAGATTACAAACATAATAAACATTGCACAACTTAAACCATAAACCAATCCATAAACACAATCAACTACATCAATCCCTAAGTTTACAAGTTTAGCTACTCATGAATGTAATTACAAGCTCAACTAAACATGTAAAAGCCATAAAGTCTAGCTAAAGAAAAGAAAAAGGGAAAAGAAAACTCAATGTAGGCCGAGTCCGACATCCCCGTCACGATCCCCACGAACAATGGGTTGATTTCCGATTTTCTCCCTTAGCTTCAGGCTTCAAATCCTCTGTTTTAGCTCTGTTTTCGGCCCCAAGATGTCCCAAAATTGAATCCCCCAAAAACCTAGCCGAAAGGATGCTATTATTCTGAAATTTCGTCGTAGCGTCGAGACGCTGCCTCTAAAACACGCGTTCTGGAAAAGGAATTCTCGCAGCATCGAGACGCTGCGACAATTTCACGCCTCCTCTGATATGGAATGCCAGCGTCGAGATGCTAAAGAAGCAGCGTCTCGACTCTGGTCTATATTTGACCAAATGTTGACTTTTTTCCTTTTTGATTCTTTTTCCTTCCTTTGCATCTTTTCGCGTCCCGAGCACCCAATTAACGCCATAATTGCGCTATAGCTCCAATCAACCATTTCCTACAAAATAAACAACAAAGTGCAATAAAATGGTCAATAATCATCAAAGACTAGCTAAATTCAATAAGGAAAGATAGCTAGCTATGCTCGCTATCACCTAGACCAAGCAAAACCATTGAAGTCACTTTGAAACAAGATTTCTACATGAAAATAACAATATAAATTCACAAACCTAACTCTTCTACCCCCCCCCCCCCCCAAAAAAAATTAAATAAATACCTATGAAATCTTTTTCAACCAATTTCAAGAGCATAGTATCCACCTCAATAGATCTCAAAGAAAGTCACAAAGATGACAAGAAGTACATGAAGCACGCTAACGCTTGTTTGGTGGGACATACTATGTCAAATAAAAAATGTTAGAAGTAAAAGAAATAGTTAAAACTATAGACATTAGGACTCATCTTTAAGAGGTACTTGACAAAAACGCACACCACAGTCAGACTTATATAGCAATATCAGAATTAATGGGTTAAAATTTCTTGGTTAACGTGTGAATTAACCTATTTGAGTGATTAGCTTCTGCATTCATCAATTTTGAAATACACAATAATAGTATGAAAGAAAAAAATAGCTTTCTGACTATCAAAACCACTCCCAAGCAGCCAAAGTAACTAAGAATGAACAAATATAAACAATACCTTTCCAAGCTTTAGAGCCAAACGAGATATCAAAGACTTTTCATAACCTACATCCTCAGTAGCTTTAATATCAACATAGTTCTCAACCATAATCATATTTTCAGCTACATCCAGCAATATGTTTCTCCTATCTTCAAATTTGAGAGCCTAAAGAGAAACAATAAAACATTTAATATAACCAAGAGTACAAACTCACATAAATAAAAACTTGTTCCCTTCCACTACCTGAAGCTGCCTTGAACTTTCCCGAGCAGCGACCGCCATCTCTCTTGCATAAACTTCCTTAACCAGAGTCCACAAACTTCCTTGCAATACTTTTATTATGTTATCAATGGCAAAACCACTACACTAGAATTCATCCAAATTAGATTGATACAACAAGAAAACTCGTGCCCAATTGAGAAGATGGGATTTTGTTACATTCCTTGTAATGACAGCAGGAATGTCAGCACAAGAAGCATAAACAACAACATTTACTTTAGCAGACATTCCATGGCTCTCCCACTCTGGATTTATCCCCAAATGTTATTTCCCCTAATTGGACAGAACTAACAACCCCTACTTTCTAATGGACAAGAAGATGATTAGTCACAAAGAAGAAAAAGAATGCACTTAATGATAATAAGTCAAAAAGAAGAAAAAGGAATGCACTTAATAACACAAAACTTTTTATAGGAGCTACAAAAGCACCATAGCCTAAAACTATCATTCACTATACTTATTGTGCAAAGTGGCACCTTTTGGGTCAAGTAAAAAATAATGATACTTCATTGTTTGAGCGACCGGGTGACAGATAGTTGAACTTAAACTAAGAACGATTTAAAAAGAGTTTACGAAAAGTATAAAAACTAAACTGTTGGTCAAATGATCAACTCTCAATCATACATAGATACAAGTATAAAGAGAAAGGGAAAGAATAAAATGGATACAATCAATTATAGTGGTTCCACCATCAAAGGGTTGACGGAAGAGATTGTCACGGTCTCTTGTCAAATAAATTTATAATTCATGATTCCTAAAGCTAACTTATAGCAGTAGTGGTCGGGGTCGATCACAGGGAACAATCAGTTTATTTCTAAATTCTTTTGTGTTTTTAAGGTAACCAAAAGGGGGGTTTTATAGATAAATGATTAAAACATAAAGTAAAGACTGGAAAATAAATAAGGAAAATTAAATGCAAGGAAAGTAAAGGCGGGGTTAGTTAATCTTACCATAAGGATCATTGTAATCGGGGTTGAAGTCGGTGTTAAGTTTGATTAATTTCATTCATCGATTAACAAATGATATTTAATTAACTATCTAAATCCGGCGTACTCCGGCAACAAACCGAGAGCCATGATCCAACTATCACAAACATGCAAACGCTAAGTTTGATTCTAGTTTAAATTAAATAATTATTCAATTAACTAATCTAAACCACAGTGGGATCTATCCGAATTAATTCACATGCAACGGGCAACAAACCACAATTACAATTGATTAAATCATTTAGTTCTAGGGACGCATGCGTATAATCATAATGTTAACCTATTTGCTACTTAGATTTAGCAAGTAAATTTAGAGAGGGCGCACTCAAGGTTGTCAATCTTTCCTACCACAATCTAAACTTATAGAAAATGAACTAAAATCAGAAAGACAATTAAATAAGTAATGAAGAATGGAAATCTCATAAAATTGAATCAAACTTACAAACCGAGGTCCCGATTACAACGATCCAAGCTTAGTTGGCCATAGACAAGCACCTTCAAGCTCGAGGCTCGATCAAATGACCCTTAGACTAAGAAAGCTTAAAAGAACTCTTGAAACTAGAGAGACAAATGACTACAAAATTGTATTTTGGGATGATTCTAAACCTACACCAAGACCCTCTATTTATAGTGTTTCTTGGCCTTCAATTCGTGGTAGAATGGTGCTCAATTGGGTCTTCAAACAAGGAAAATTTCCAGCAAAAATAGGAAAAATTCAATTATGAAAAACTGTCTAGCGTCGCGACGCTGTCCCTTCAATTTTGGAAAATATTTCTCTGATTGCCCTAGCGTCGCGATGCTGTGGGGCAAGCGTCTCAACGTTGTAGCGTCTCGACTCTGATGACGAGCGTCTAGACGCTGATGAGGCTCCAGGGGAAGAATTGTCATTTTACGTTCCAGTTTCACTCGTTTTAGCCCCGAATTGCTTCCAAAGCTATGGTGAGGACCTATAGACATATTATACTCATTTTAAAGCATTTTTTCGCAAGCAATTCAACTAAGATAAGCAATTTGGGAGATTCTAAGTGTAGAACAAATTTGACCGATCAAGGGTGTACATCCACTCTCAAACACAAGGAGGAAGTTTATTTAGAATTATCAAGAAGCCTAGCTAATGAGTAGAAAGACAGAAGCTTCACTAGTATACATAGACTTTGTTTTTCACCGTGAATCTACTGAGTATAAGCACTAGTATATATACTGTATGGGTACTACTCTTGAGATTAACTACCAGTCATGTGCAGGTCATGCTCCTTATTAAACATATAGATATCAATCCAACATAAACAATATCATTGTTCATATGCTCTTCATTCTCCACTTTTGAATCTTCAAGGAAACAAAATTTATTAATTAGAAAATGAAGAAAAGTATTAATATAATCATTAATGATCCATGATCAAAGCTTTAGCTAACTCACAAGAAAAATCTCAAAAGTAACAATAGTTCACATTAAAGTTTTCTAACCTAAATTGCATCACATTGTATATAAAGAAAATCAAAAGCCAAACCAAATAGTAGTAGTAGTAGAGAAAAATTAATAGTAAAATAACATTAGTCTAAACAATATTGCAAAATTTACTAGTAACTACCTGTAGAGGTAACTTTGAATCAGCTTCAACCTTTTCACATCAAGATAAAAGGGGTATTGATAAAATTTATAACAAAGATCTGGAAGTCTATAAATTACAAAGTAGATTAGTAATTTGATACATGTGATATAATGCACACAAAGGCCATACAAACCTTAGAACTTTTCATTCAAAATCACGATGCAGTTTAGATATCATCTCTTTTTATACAAATAACATTGTAAAATGTTAGAATACAAGATCCTACGTTGTCGTTTCAGGCCTTAGAGTAAAACGCTACCGTTTCAATGAGTTGTATTATTGTTTTCATTCTGTTAGCATAGGTAGGGTACGTGGCTTTCATCCACGGGTGTAGGAATATTTTCTCCCATTCTTTATGCTCTATTTAAAGAGCCTTGTGTAAGAAGAATAATCATTCAAGCAATACATAACCTTCTCTGAGCATTTGATATTTTGTTCCTCTCTCACTATTTTAAACTTGGTATCAGAGCCTAGGCAATCGCCATGGGAGGTGAAGGTAATAACTCTTCTTCATCATTTGTTGCTGCCACCACAACTGTGTTGGCCTCCACGATTCCTGCTGCGAATATTATCAGCTCATCTTTTGGCCATCCTTTGAGCACTGTTCTTACAGTAAAGCTCGATGAGAAAAATTATCTCCTTTGGAGAGGGATGGTGCTAGCTATCTTGAGAGGACAGAAGGTTGATGGCTATGTTCTTGGTACTAAAGCAAAGCCATCTGAATATATTGAAGTTTCTACTGACTCAGGTAAGAAACTTGAACCGAATCCTGCTTATGAAGAGTGGATGACAGTCGACCAAGCTCTTTCCGGTTAGCTATTTGGCTCGATGACTCCTTCTGTTGCCGCTGATGTGGTGAACTTTACAACATCGAGAGAAGTCTGGACAGCACTTGAAGAAGTGTATGGTGCAACAAGCAAAGCAAGGATAAATCAGTTGAGAGGTATTCTCCAAAATACAAAGAAAGGGTCAATGAAGATGATAGATTACTTGGCAATCATGAAACAAGCATCAGAAAATTTGCAATTAGCGGGTAAGCCCATTTCTCTTAGCGATCTGATTTCGTATGTCATAGCTGGTTTGGACTCGGAATATATACCCATTGTCTGTTCGATAGAAGATAAAGATATCAATACTTGGCAAGAACTTGCATCGATTCTTATTACATTTGAGGGCACTCTTGCGCGGTTCAGTACGATTCCAAACACCAATGTCGATCTTCCTGATCTAGCCACGCATCTCGTGTATAATCGGCAAACTCAGAATCGATACCCAAGTCAAAAGGGGTTTAGCCCTAACAGAGCTGGCTCAAATCAGGGAAACTTTTCTGGAAATTTCCCTCAGAATAACAACAATTTCTCTCGAGGAAACAACAGAGGACGGGGGCGTGGACGAAATGGCTTCTCAAGGAACAACAGTTCAAAACCCACTTGTCAACTTTGTGGGAAATTCGGCCACTCAGCCCCATATTGTTACTTCCGTTTTGAAGAGGATTTTAACAATCCACATGCTACTGCTGGTAACAACTCTCAGGGAGGAAACAACTCGAATTCGGCAGCTTATATTGCCACCCCTGAAGTTGTCAGTGATCTGAAATGGCTGGCCAACAGTGGAGCAACAACTCATGTTACTTCAGAGGTGAACAACTTGGCTGTCAAGAATGACTACAATGGTAATAATTCCTTAATTGTTGGTAATGGTAATCAGTTGCCAATTTCCCATATAGGCAGTAGCATTATTAAAAGTCCATCCATGAGTGATTCCTCTCTGTTGTTGAATAACATATTACATGTACCTGACATTAAGAGAAATTTGGTTAGTATTGCCAAGTTAACTGCTGACAATGATGTTTTTGTAGAGTTTCATGCTAATTTTTGTTTTGTGAAGGACAAAGCCTCAAAGAAAGTGATGCTGTAAGGAACTCTTAGGAATGGCCTTTATCAACTAGAGCTCCCCTCATTTCAAAGTCTGTATGCTGGTCCAAACAATGTTGTGGTTTCTGCGTCTTTAAAGTCCAATAAGTTTGTTGGTCCTTCTGGTGGTCTGTCTTCCAAAGTCTTTCATGTTGTTTCGTCTAAGTTTTGTTTTGTATCTATGCAAACTTGGCATCATCGTCTCGGGCATGCCTCTGATAGTGTTGTTAGTCGAGTCCTTAAGTCGTGTAATTTGAATTCCAAGCTAAAAGAAAGTTATGTTTTCTGTGATGCCTGTCAAAAAGGAAAGTCTCGGCGTTTGCCCTTTACATTATCAGTTACCAAAACATCTAGACCACTTGAGTTAATTCACTGTGACCTCTGGGGTCCTGCCCCGGTTATATCTTCGGCTGGGTACAAATACTACATTAGTTTTGTTGATGACTTCACTAGACTTACCTATATCTATCATTTAAAGACCAAAAGTGAGGCCTTTGCATCCTTTCGTATATATAAAACCTTAGTCGAAAATAGATTTGATTCCAAGATAAAAATTCTTCAAACCGACTGGGGGGTGAATTGTTGGGTTTTATGCCCTAAAACTCGTAGATAGTGAATGTAACCGTTGACCGGATATTAATGAAATAATATTGATATATTTTTCCATTAATTGTTATTAGTTATTTTATGTTTGTCTTTGCCTAATAATAACCCTAATCCAATAAACTAGACATCCAAGGCTGTAATATGAGTCTTGAACTATATATAGCGACATATGGGATCATTGTTCAAGAAACAGCCTAAAGGGTCTATAGTATAGGGATAAGACTGGGTGCCTTATCCGGGTGACACTATGGATACGGCCCACTTTGTATTTGATACAAACGCTGCGATCCAACGCGTTCGTGTAGGAGACATGCGAGTGGGGGTATCCTATGCAATGAGTTTGCATAAGACCGGACCGCGAAATAGTAACCACTAGTTATAACACCGTTAACTAGTTGGTTTTCTATTTCACTAGGACGACCTAGACAACTTAGTCTTAATCCTGAGTTGATTATGGACTCCTGCTCATGAGAGATTGTCCTTTGATTTGTATGGGTGAGAGTGGCCAATACGCCGACTCAATAAGCCTACCACTTTGGGGACAAGATCGAATGGGGAGCTGGGAACATAATCGTACAAGATGGAATTCACTCCTTCCCGACTTTAGGGAAGCATATGAGTGTTCCCTTAAGTGGTTACTCCGAGTCTTGAACAAAGGGCCCTACCCTCTCAATGGCACGAGAGGGTTTTCTGTTTGATGGTTGGACCACAAACAGATTGTTCATTAGAGGAGAATTGGTACTTAAGGAAATAGAGATAATCCAGGGGTAAAACGGTAATTTGACCCAGCTGGTGTTATGGACACTCGTGAAGGACTAACTAGTCGATATTGGTCTAAGTTCCGTGGACACAGAAAATATGTCTACAGTGAGAAGAGTGCAACTATGAGTCTATAGTGGAATGTACACACAGTTAACGAATATTGATTATTGTGGTTAATGAGTTTAACCAATTAATCTCACATCGTTGGAGCTTCTGATCTGCAGGTCCATAAGGTCCCACTGGTAGCTCGTAAAGTAATTTGAGGCAACTAAGTAATTAAATGTAAATTGAAAATGTTCAATTTACTAAGGGAAATAAATATAATATATATTGATATATTATTATGAGAGAAATTAATATTTGAAGAAGTTCAAATATAAATTTATGGAAGATTGAAAGAGTTCAAATAATGAATTAATTAATTTAAGTCCTAAAAGTGTTTGGGCAAAATTAATTAATTCAAGGCCGGAAATTAAATATGTGATATTTAATTGGTGGTTAATTAATTCATTAACCATGAATTAATCAATTATGTAAATAATTAATCACTTAAGGAAGTGATTAATCATTTATGGGAATGATCTAATTACTTATGGAAGTAATTAGTCATTTATGGAAAAGATTAATCAATTGGGGAATTGATTGATCATGATTGATTAATTAAGGAATAAGATTGAATCAATTTTGGAAAAGATTGATTTAATTGAATATTTTATTCATGGCCTCTCTTCTATAAATAGAACACTAGACCTAATTGGTCATGACACTTGACACTCTTGAAAGACAAGACCTAGAATTCTCTCTAGCCTCCCTCTTAGAGAAAGACTCCCACAAGTCTTTGGCCTCCTAGACTTAGAGACATACCGGTGTAACCTCTGTGGTTATTGTTTCAATCAAGAAGGAATTTCCAGCGAAGAAAAACAAAGGCGGCTGCTGCGTTTTCGTTCGTTGGAGCGTCGTTGGCGAAGAACGGTCAAGTCTACAACGGAGGTTTGTAACGGTTCTTCCTCTTTTCGTTAGAAAAGATTTTAAAATAAATTTAGATTTATTTTATCATGTTTAAACCGATTTTACAACAACTTTAAAGCATGTTTAAAGTTTTGTTTGAGTTATCGTAACGGTATTTTAATGTTAATTAATATACGGCGTAAGGTCCAATCGATGCGCTTTCGCTGCGTGGGGACTTTTATTCCCTTCAATCGGCATCAGAGCCATCGCTGTCCCTATTAATTAATTTTAAAAGTTGCGATAGGCTCTAAAAGGTGGGATTTATGCATAATGTATGTTCGGTTTGCATTGAACTGTTTGGGTTAATTTTATGGCCATAGATTTATTTTATGTGATTTTGATCATGTAAGGCCCGGTGTTTCAGGTATATTTTATGTAAATCGAGTCCTTGTAAGTCTGTGTCTAGATTTAGGGCTGTTTTCGATGAAGATCGAGATGATTTTGGGCGAAAATCATGAAAAACGGTGCTGGAAATCGGAAAAACAGAGTGCAGAACAGAGGAATCGACGATTTAGGGTTTGCTGGAAAATTTCCCGGTCGGGATCCCGGCCGGGATCCCGACCGAGATCGAGACTGCCATCGAGATCGAGATCTCGGCCGAGATCGAGACTGCCATCGAGACCGAGATCTCGGCCGAGATCGAGACTGCCATCGAGACCGAGATCTCGGCCGAGATCGAGACTGCCATCGAGACCGAGATCGAGACTGCCATCGAGACCGAGATCTCGGCCGAGATCGAGACTGCCATCGAGACCGAGATCTCGGCCGAGATCGAGACTGCCATCGAGACCAAGATCTCGACCGAGATCGAGACTGCCATCGAAACCGAGATTGTGACCGAGATTGCGACCGAGATTGCGACAAAATTTGTGACCGAGATCGTGACCGGGATCCCGACCGGGATCCTGACCGAGAAACCGGTCTGGTTTGCTGGATCAGCCCGATTTTCTGATTTTCTGTGTTATTGGCCCGGTTCAGTCAAATTCTGGCCTGGTTCGTGATTTTGGAGGCCGGTTCGAGGAGGTTTGGGAAGGTTCGTGATGTCTAGACAAAATTCCGGAGCTGTACAAGGATTATTAGGATAGAATTTAGCTAAATTAATGTAATTTAATGCTTTATTTTATCCTAGGGGCCAAAATTAACCGGTTCAATTGCTGTTTATATGCTTTATGGATGTCATATAGAATATTTAATCCCACCTTAGGTTATAAACATGCTCATGCATTTTTTTATATATTATAAATTGTTATAATGTATGTTTAAATGCATGGATTTGTTTTCATATTTTTTAATATAAGTGTATATTAATTTATATGAAAAATTAGAAAGCATGAAGCATGTCATTACTTAATTAAATATAAATAGTTATGTTTAATGTGATGAATGAAGCATGCTTGGTTGATTTTCAAATTGGCTTATAATTGTTATAATAAAAAAAAATCAAAATTGCATGAAGCATGAAACATCCATAGTTAATAATATAATTGTTATATTATTCATGCAATTGATATGGTTTAATTATTTAATTTGAATGAGATTGTTGAATGAATTAAACCCTAGATTCTTGATTATAGGATTAATCATTAAAATTTGAAATAGTTCTTCAATATTAATGATTAGAAACCGTCAATCTATAATCAAGATTTGCATGCAAACATAAGATCATAGGATAAATTGGATTAATTTTAAATTGTTTAAAATTAATTAGACCTAGATCGATTTCTAATAGGATTAGAATCTTTTCTTACTTAGAATTAAAAATAGTTTTAATTTACTAAGTAGGAAAAACATTGCTATGATTATAAGGGAACTCCACCGGTAAAGTTCTGTCTAAGGTTGGGGGTATTTAAGTTGACGGTTTACGGAACACCTCCTACCTGGGAACTGACCTGGAATACCGGAGTTGAATTAATCATAGTTAAATGTTAGCATGCAATGTCACTAGGTTTATTAAAAGTGTTTAATGCACCTAGATCTTTAGAGTAAAGACCTTACATTACTGAGGTTATAAGGGAACTCTCTCGGTAAAGTTCTGTCTAAGGTTGGGGGTATTTAAGTTGACGGTTTACGGAACACCTCCTACCTGGGAACTAACCGGATTGAGTTGAATTAACCATAGTAATGTTGACTTGCAATGTTGGGTTTATTAAAAGAAGTTTAATTCACCCAAAAGATTGCAGTTGAATCCTTTCCATAATTGTTATAATAGGATCAGACTTAGATACATTGACTTAGCCGAATACTATCTAAGTTAAAAAAAACCCTATATTAACCTTAGGACATTTTCAGTGGGAGGAAAATTACAAAACGAGATCAAGTTTTGCTCCTACGTCCCTATATTCACAACGTGAGATTCATGCTCGGCTTCGAGTCGCCCTAGGAGCAGCCTCCTTTCGGAAAGTGTTTGCATGGATCAATATCAAGGTGAATGGGAAAAATGTCTAGAGTAAGTGGGAGCGGGACACGTGTCAACGTATCCCTCGGTCTCGGCCCATAGTTCACTCCGTGAGAGTCCTATGATCCGCCTGCAGGTTGCCCTGGCGCATCCATCCCTTCGGAGGGCCTGGTCATAGGATTCAGAACATCGTGAACTCCTGAAAAGGATAGGAGCTCTTAGGCTAATCACCAACAGTTGTCTTTCCCTTCGGTAGCCTGTTGGTGCGTGCCTCCGAGATCTGAAAGTGGGAGGGTTACACTTACGAGGATGAGTTAAAAGTGTTAACAAATCCTTGACCGAACAACGGTGGCTAATATCTATAGGAATATGAGTTATTCTGGAATTAGAATTAGCTGAGAGGTGTCTCATTTCAAAGGAGGAGTGCCTGATCACCCTTCGGTGGCTGACATTCTAAACCTCTGAAACATCGTTGCAAAACTGAATCGATAGTCTTAGGGTTCTGTGATTGTCTGTTTTGCTAAATTGATTGGATTGTGTGCAATTGTTTGCTTGTATGATGGGTTAAGGCAAAGATAACTAATACGGTCATTGTTTGTTTAAATTTCAACAATGTCTTCCTCAATTGTCTCTCTGCTTAAAAATGAGAAATTAACCGGCGAAAATTATGCTACGTGGAAGTCGAACTTGAATACGATTCTTGTTGTCGATGATCTGCAGTTCGTCTTAACGGAGGATTGTCCTCCAACCCCTGCTCGTAATGCATCCAGGCAGTTAAGGATGTTTATGACCGCTGGACAAAGGCCAATGATAAGACTCGCGTCTATATCTTAGCCAGCTTATCTGAAGTTTTGGCTAAAAGGTATGAGGGCATGGTAACAGCGAGGGAGATTATGAACTCTCTCCGGGAGATGTTTGGACAACCGTCCTACCAACTCCACCATGACGCTCTCAAATACGTTTATAGTTGTCGCATGAAAGAGGGCACGTCTGTTCGGGAGCATGTCCTGGATATGATGGTCCAATTCAACGTGGCAGAGGCAAACGGGGCGGTCATAGATGAGCGTAGTCAGGTTGCATTCATCTTAGAATCTCTTCCGAAGAGTTTTCTACAGTTTCAAAGCAATGCAATGATGAATAAAATAACATTCAACCTGACTAGCCTCCTGAATGAGCTACAGCTCTATCAGTCTCTTCTTAAGAACAAGGGACATATAGAAGGAGAGGCAAACGTTGTCCACTCTATAAGAAAGTTCGAGAAGGGTTCATCCTCTAGAATTAAATCTGCAGCCACTTCTTCAAAGAAAACTCAGAAGAAGAAAGGAAACAAGGGGAAAGCTCCCAGTACTGCTGCTAAAAGCAAGGGAAAAGCCAAAGTTATAGCAGACAAGGGCAAGTGTTTCCACTGCAATGTAGATGGACATTGGAAGAGAAACTGCCCAAAGTACCTTGCTGAGAAAAAGAAGGAAAATGAAGGTAAATTTGATTTACTGGTTTTAGAAACATGCCTGATAGAACATGATGAGTTTACCTGGATACTTGATTCAGGCGCAACTAATCACGTTTGCTCTTCTTTTCAGGAAAATAGTTCCTTTCGACAGTTGAACGATGGGGAAATGACACTCAGGGTCGGAACTGGAGAAGTCATTTCAGCTAAAGCAGTGGGAGCTACAAAGTTATTTTTTAGAAATAGATTCTTACTTTTAGAAAGTTTGTTAATCGTTTCCAAGATTAAGAGGAACATAATTTCTATTTCATGTTTGATTGAACAATCATATACAGTTACTTTTGATATGAATGAAGCGTTCATTTATAAAAATGGTGTGCTTATTTGTTCAGCCAAATTGGAAAATAACTTGTATGTTTTAAGACCAACCGAAAACAAAGCAGTTTTAAATCACGAATTATTTAAAACTGCTGAAACTCAAAGTAAAAGGCAAAAGATTTCTCCATCAAGTAACAATACTCATCTTTGGCATCTCAGACTTGGTCATATAAACATCGATAGGATCGGTCGTTTGGTAAAGAATGGACTTCTAAGCAAGTTAGAAGATGATTCACTACCACCTTGTGAATCTTGTCTCGAGGGAAAAATGACCAAAAGACCCTTTACTGGAAAAGGTTATAGAGCCAAAGAACCCTTAGAGTTAATACATTCGGATCTATGTGGTCCAATGAATGTAAAAGCTCGAGGAGGGTACGAATATTTCATCTCATTTATAGATGATTATTCAAGATATGGTTACTTATACCTAATGGGACATAAGTCTGAAGCCCTTGAAAAGTTTAAGGAGTTTAAGGCTGAAGTTGAAAACCTATTAGGTAAATCTATTAAAGTACTTCGATCTGATCGAGGAGGGGAGTATATGGATCAAAGATTCCAGGATTATATGATAGAACATGGAATCCAATCTCAACTCTCAGCCCCTGGTACACCTCAGCAGAATGGTGTGTCAGAAAGGAGAAATAGAACCTTGTTAGACATGGTTCGATCAATGATGAGCTATGCTCAATTGCCTAGCTCGTTTTGGGGATATGCAGTAGAGACTGCAGTATACATCTTGAACAATGTTCCCTCGAAAAGTGTTTCTGAAACACCTTTCGAGTTAGGGAAGGGGCGTAAACCTAGTTTGCATCACTTTGGCATCTGGGGTTGTCCTGCACACGTGCTTGTGACAAATCCTAAGAAACTGGATCCTCGTTCAAAACTGTGCCAATTTGTTGGTTACCCTAAAGAAACGAGAGGTGGTTATTTCTACGACCCACAAGAAAATAAGGTGATTGTATCGACAAACGCCACTTTCTTAGAGGAAGACCACATGAGAGATCATAAATCACGAAGCAAAATAATATTAGGAGAAGCTACTGAAGAATCATCAAGAGTTGTTGATGAAGTTGGACCTTCAACAAAGGTTGATGAAGGAACTAGTTCTTCAGATCCATCCCGTCCATCTCAAACGTTGGGAATGCCTCGACGCAGTGGGAGGGTTGTATTACAACCTGACCGCTACTTGGGTTTAACTGAAACTCAGGTTGTCATACCTAATGATAGCATTGAGGATCCATTGTCCTATCGACAGGCAATGAATGACGAAGATAAGGATGAATGGGTCAAAGCCATGAACCTGGAAATGGAGTCAATGTACTCCAATTCTGTATGGGAACTTGCAGATCTACCATATGGGGTAAAACCCATAGGGTGCAAATGGATCTATAAGAGAAAAAGAGATGCAGCTGGAAAGGTACAGACCTTCAAAGCTAGACTAGTGGCAAAGGGTTATACCCAAAAGGAGGGGGTTGACTATGAGGAAACCTTTTCTCCTGTAGCCATGTTAAAGTCCATAAGAATTCTTTTATCCATTGCCACATATTATGACTGTGAAATATGGCAAATGGACGTCAAGACTGCCTTTCTGAATGGTAATCTTGAAGAGAATATCTTTATGTCTCAACCCGAAGGGTTCATAGCCCATGGTCAGGAACAAAAGGTTTGTAAGCTAAATCGATCCATTTATGGATTGAAACAAGCATCCAGATCATGGAACATTAGATTTGATACTGCAATCAAATCTTTTGGCTTTGACCAAAACGTTGATGAGCTTTGTGTATACAAGAAAGTCAACAAAAGGAAAGTAGCTTTTCTAATACTTTATGTAGACGATATCCTACTCATTGGGAATGATGTAGGATACCTCACTGACATTAAGAAATGGCTAGCAGCCCAATTCCAAATGAAAGATCTGGGAGAGGCTCAATATGTTCTGGGAATCCAAATCATTAGGGATCGTAAGAACAAAACACTAGCTCTGTCTCAAGCAACGTATATTGACAAGATGTTGTCTCGATATTCGATGCAAAACTCCAAGAAGGGACTCCTACCCTTCAGACATGGGGTACACCTGTCTAAGGAACAATCTCCTAAGACACCTCAAGAAGTTGAGAACATGAGACACATTCCCTACGCCTCAGCTGTGGGCAGCTTAATGTATGCTATGCTCTGCACTAGGCCTGACATATGCTATGCAGTGGGAGTAGTTAGTAGGTATCAGTCTAATCCAGGGTTGGACCACTGGGGAGCGGTTAAGAATATCCTCAAGTATCTTCGGAGAACGAGGGACTACATGCTTGTGTATGGAGCTAAGGATTTGATTCTTACTGGATACACTGACTCTGACTTTCAAGCTGATAAGGATTCAAGGAAATCCACATCAGGGTCAGTATTCACCCTCAATGGAGGAGCAGTAGTGTGGAGAAGCATCAAACAAGGATGCATAGCAGACTCAACCATGGAGGCTGAGTATGTAGCAGCTTGCGAAGCAGCTAAGGAGGCAGTATGGCTCAGAAAGTTCTTGACTGATTTGGAAGTAGTTCCGAATATGAACGTGCCCATAACACTATACTGTGACAACAGTGGGGCTGTAGCCAACTCAAAAGAACCTCGTAGCCACAAACGGGGTAAACACATCGAGAGGAAGTATCACCTGATACGGGAGATTGTGCAAAGAGGAGATGTGATCGTCACTAAGATCACCTCGGAGCACAACATCGCTGATCCATTTACGAAGGCTCTCACGGCTAAAGTGTTTGAGGGTCATCTAGAAGGTCTAGGTCTACGAGATATGTATGCCATCTAATCTAGGGCAAGTGGGAGAAATGTATAATGGGTATAAGGATGTCCTAGTTCATTGTATTATTTTAATATAAATGACATTTCCAGCTTTAGATTATTGCATTTACATCCCACTAACTAGTGTTTTAGTTCAAGTGGGAGTTTGTTGGGTTTTATGCCCTAAAACTCGTAGATAGTGAATGTAACCGTTGACCGGATATTAATGAAATAATATTGATATATTTTTCCATTAATTGTTATTAGTTATTTTATGTTTGTCTTTGCCTAATAATAACCCTAATCCAATAAACTAGACATCCAAGGATGTAATATGAGTCTTGAACTATATATAGTGACATATGGGATCATTGTTCAAGAAACAGCCTAAAGGGTCTATAGTATAGGGATAAGACTGGGTGCCTTATCCTGGTGACACTATGGATACGGCCCACTTTGTATTTGATACAAACACTGCGATCCAACACGTTCGTGTAGGAGACATGCGAGTGGGGGTATCCTATGCAATGAGTTTGCATAAGACCGGACCGCGAAATAGTAACCACTAGTTATAACACCGTTAACTAGTTGGTTTTCTATTTCACTAGGACGACCTAGACAACTTAGTCTTAATCCTGAGTTGAATATGGACTCCTACTCATGAGAGATTGTCCTTTGATTTGTATGGGTGAGAGTGGCCAATACGCCGACTCAATAAGCCTACCACTTTGGGGACAAGATCGAATGGGGAGCTGGGAACATAATCGTACAAGATGGAATTCACTCCTTCCCGACTTTAGGGAAGCAGATGAGTGTTCCCTTAAGTGGTTACTCCGAGTCTTGAACAAAGGGCCCTACCCTCTCAATGGCACGAGAGGGTTTTCTGTTTGATGGTTGGACCACAAACAGATTGTTCATTAGAGGAGAATTGGTACTTAAGGAAATAGAGATAATCCAGGGGTAAAACGGTAATTTGACCCAGCTGGTGTTATGGACACTCGTGAAGGACTAACTAGTCGATATTGGTCTAAGTTCCGTGGACACAGAAAATATGTCTGCAGTGAGAAGAGTGCAACTGTGAGTCTATAGTGGAATGAACATACAGTTAACGAATATTGATTATTGTGGTTAATGAGTTTAACCAATTAATCTCACATCGTTGGAGCTTCTGATCTGCAGGTCCATAAGGTCCCACTGGTAGCTCGTAAAGTAATTTGAGGCAACTAAGTAATTAAATGTAAATTGAAAATGTTCAATTTACTAAGGGAAATAAATATAATATATATTGATATATTATTATGAGAGAAATTAATATTTGAAGAAGTTCAAATATAAATTTATGGAAGATTGAAAGAGTTCAAATAATGAATTAATTAATTTAAGTCCTAAAAGTGTTTGGGCAAAATTAATTAATTCAAGGCCGGAAATTAAATATGTGATATTTAATTGGTGGTTAATTAATTCATTAACCATGAATTAATCAATTATGTAAATAATTAATCACTTAAGGAAGTGATTAATCATTTATGGGAATGATCTAATTACTTATGGAAGTAATTAGTCATTTATGGAAAAGATTAATCAATTGGGGAATTGATTGATCATGATTGATTAATTAAGGAATAAGATTGAATCAATTTTGGAAAAGATTGATTTAATTGAATATTTTATTCATGGCCTCTCTTCTATAAATAGAACACTAGACCTAATTGGTCATGACACTTGACACTCTTGAAAGACAAGACCTAGAATTCTCTCTAGCCTCCCTCTTAGAGAAAGACTCCAACAAGTCTTTGGCCTCCTAGACTTAGAGACATACCGGTGTAACCTCTGTGGTTATTGTGTCAATCAAGAAGGAATTTCCAGCGAAGAAAAACAAAGGCGGTTGCTGCGTTTTCGTTCGTTGGAGCGTCGTTGGCGAAGAACGGTCAAGTCTACAACGGAGGTTTGTAACGGTTCTTCCTCTTTTCGTTAGAAAAGTTTTTAAAATAAATTTAGATTTATTTTAGCATGTTTAAACCGATTTTACAGCAACTTTAAAGCATGTTTAAAGTTTTGTTTGAGTTATCGTAACAGTATTTTAATGTTAATTAATATACGGCGTAAGGTCCAATCGATGCGCTTCCGCTGCGTGGGGACTTTTATTCCCTTCATGAATTTCGTTCCTTTTCCCTTTTTCTTCAACAATCCGGTATAGAATTTCGTCATCCATTCCCTCACACTAGCCAACAAAACGGTGTCATGGAGAGAAAACATCGCCACATAGTCGAAATGGGGTTAACCCTTCTTGCCCAATCTTCTATGCCATTGTCATTTTGGTGGGAAACATTTACCTCGGTTTCTACATAATTAATTGTTTACCTACTCCAGTGCTTGGTCAAAAATCACCTTGGGAGAAAGCTTTTGGGTACTCTCCTGATCTTAAACTCCTTAGGACATTTGGATGTTCCTATTTTCCATGTCTAAGGCCTTACCAGTCAAATAAATTCCAATTTCATAGTACCAAATGTGTCTTTATTGGTTATAGTTTGGCTCACAAAGGCTACAAGTGTCTTAGCTCAAGTGGTCGTATCTTTGTTTCCCGCCATGTTATCTTTAATGAAGCTGAGTTCCCATTTAACACTGGTTTTCGAGTCTCCTCCTTGTCTTCTAATTCCTCTAACTCAATTGTTAGCTGGTTGTCGTTTCCCACGTCTCAGTCTAGCCCTAAAACTGTGTCCAATGCTTCTCAATCCTCTGCTCCTTCCAGTGTATCGCCTCCCATATTCCTTGCATCATCACCTATACATGCTCCTTCTATTGACAATGATTTGCGTGCAGCTTCTACAACTCCATCAGTATCAGCATTTATTCCATACCATGTGGATTTTGTGTCTGAATTTCCTCCTTCGCCTGATGTATCTTGTGAACGTGATAGTCCTGATTTGGTTGTGCCTGCTGACTCCTCTTCATCTGCTATGGCACCAATTCAAGCTCATGTTGAGCCCTCTGAGAACTGTCATCCAATGCAAACCCGTGCGAAGAGCGGCATTTTTAAACCGAAGGTCTGGGATTCTTATTTAGCTCAAGTTGATTCAACTGCTGAATGTTTCATTGAACCCTGTTCAACTAAGGAGGCCTTGCGGTTGAGTCATTGGAAGCGTGCCATGGACAATGAGATGGATGCCCTTCTTCGGAATAACACATGGGAATTGGTACCTCCACCCCCTAACGTCAACTTAATTGGCAGCAAGTGGGTATTCAAGGTGAAGAAAAAGTCTGATGGATCGTTTGATCGGTGTAAGGCTCGGCTTGTTGCAAAGGGGTTCAACCAAATTCCAGGTATTGACTTCCATGAGACATTTAGTCCTGTTGTTAAGGCTCCTACGATCCGGATTATTTTAGCTATCGCTGTTTCAAAAGGGTGGTTGATTCGTCAGCTAGATGTAAACAATGCATTCCTTAATGGTCGTCTTGAGGAGGCTGTTTTTATGCAACAACCTGAGGGGTATGTTGATTCAGTTCATCCTAATTATGTTTGTCGCTTATCTAAAGCCCTTTATGGTCTTCGATAGGCACCACGGGCTTGGTATGACAGGTTTCGAGCCACTCTTCTTGATTGGGGTTTTTCCGACTCCAAAGCTGATAACTCAATGTTCTTTATTGCCAATTCTAAAATGACTGTGCTGGTGTTAATCTATGTAGATGATATCCTTGTGACAGGGGACTCCTCGGAATTTATTGATCGTTTTGTTAGCCGACTTGACTCTGTTTTTGCCCTTAAAGATATTGGGCCCCTAAGCTATTATCTTGGTGTTGAGGTGTTTCGCACGTCAAATGGTATGTATCTCCTTCAAACTAAATATATCCGAGAATTACTTGCTCGGGTTGGTTTGTCCAATATAAAATCTTGTCCTACTCCGACTGCTACTGGAAAATATTTGTCTGCCTATGAGGGTGTTCCAATGTCTGATCCCACTTTATATCGAAGCGTTTTGGGAGCCTTGCAATATCTGTCTCACACTCGCCCAAACATTTCGTTTATAGTAAATAAACTAAGTCAGTTCCTACAATGTTCAACTGAAATTCATTGGCTTGCTGCAAGAAGGGTGTTGCGGTATTTGCAAGGTACATTACACTATGGCTTGTTTTTGTCTAATTCTGCTCCCTTGAGTTTGGTAGCTTACACAGACGTGGATTGGGCTTGCAACGTTGATGATCGTCGTTCAATTGCAGCTCATTGTTTGTTCCTTGGACAGACTCTTGTTTCCTGGTCGTCAAAGAAACAGAATGTCGTTGCTCGGTCAAGCACAGAATCTGAGTATCGGTCTCTTGCCAATACAGCTACTGATATTTCCTGGGTGCAGTCTTTGTTGAGTGAAATATCTCTTGGTCCATCTCAGATTCCGGTTATCTGGTGTGATAACATTAGCGCCATTTCCCTTGTTCAGATTCCCGTGTTTCATTCACGCAGTAAACATGTTGAGCTTGATGTCCATTATGTTCGTGACAAAGTCCTTGCTAAGTCTCTTGACGTCCGGTATGTCCCATCCTCAGAACAGCTTGCTGATGCATTAACCAAACCTCTCTCTGAATCTCAGTTCTCTTCGTTGCATAACAAACTCGGTGTGCTTCTGTCACCCTCTCGTTTGAGGGGGGATGTTAGAATACAAGATCCTACGTCGTCGTTTCAGGCCTTAGAGTAAAACGCTACCGTTTCAATGAGCTGTATTATTGTTTTCATTATGTTAGCATATGTAGGGTACGTGGCTTTCATCCACAGGTGTAGGAATATTTTCTCCCATTCTTTCTGCTCTATTTAAAGAGCCTTGTGTAAGAAGAATAATCATTCAAGCAATACATAACCTTCTCTGAGCATTTGATATTTTGTTCCTCTCTCACTATTTTAAACTTAAAATAAATACATCAAACCAATTTCACCTAGTACAAGTTCAAAAATTCTTACCTTTGAGAAGAAGTGATCTATATGATATAGTTCAAGCAACGTGACTTTACAAACATTAGAACCTATGAAGTTGTACCTACAAAGGCAATATCATTCAAGTTTCAACTAATTTGAAATTCCATACGATTCTCATTCTTTCTTTTTGGCCTAGAAGAGTAAGAAAGGTTGTTCTAAATTTAAAATGCATTTAAATCATATATGTGTTGGGTTTTATGCTCTAAAACTCGTAGATAGTGAATGTAACCGTTGACCGGATATTAATGAAATAATATTGGTATATTTTTCCATTAATTGTTATTAGTTATTTTATATTTGTCTTTGCCTAATAATAACCCTAATCCAATAAACCAGATATCCAAGGCTGTAATATGAGTCTTGAACTATATGTAGCAACATATGGGATCATTGTTCAAGAAAAAACCTAAAGGGTCTATAGTATAGGGATAAGATTGGGTGCCTTATCCTGGTAACACTATGGATACGACCCACTTTGTATTCGATACAAACGTTGCGATCCAACGCGTTCGTGTAGGAGACATGCGAGTGGGGGTATCCTATGCAATGAGTTTGCATAAGACCGAACCGCGAAATAGTAACCACTGGTTATAACACCGTTAACTAGTTGGTTTTCTATTTCACTAGGACGACCTAGACAACTTAGTCTTAATCCTGAGTTGATTATGGACTCCTGCTCATGAGAGATTGTCCTTTGATTTGTATGGGTGAGAGTGGTCAATACGCCGACTCAATAAGCCTACCACTTTGGGGACAAGACCGAATGGGGAGCTGGGAACATAATCGTACAAGATGGAATTCACTCCTTCCCGATTTTAGGGAAGCAGATGAGTGTTCCCTTAAGTGGTTACTTCGAGTCTTGAACAAAGGGCTCTACCCTCTCAATGGCACGAGAGGGTTTTCTGTTTGATGGTTGGACCACAAACAAGTTGTTCATTAGAGGAGAATTGGTACTTAAGGAAATAGAGGTAACCCAGGGGTAAAATGGTAATTTGACCCAGCTGGTGTTACGGACACTCGTGAAGGACTAACTAGTCGATATTGGTCTAGATCCGTTGACACAGAAAATATGTCTGCAGTGAGAAGAGTGCAACTGTGAGTCTATAGTGGAATGAACATACAGTTAACGAATATTGATTAATGTGGTTAATGAGTTTGACCAGTTAATCTCACATCGTTGGAGTTTCTGATCTGCAGGTCCATTAGGTCCCACTGGTAGCTCATAAAGTAATTTGAGGCAACTAAGTAATAAATGTAAATTGAAAATGTTCAATTTATTAAGGGAAACAAATATAATATATATTGATATATTGTTATGAGAGAAATTAATATTTGTTAAGTTCAAATATAAATTTATGGAATTTGAAAGAGTTCAAAATAATAAATTAATTAATTTAAGGACTAAAATGTGTTTGGGCGAATTAATTAATTCTAGGCCGGGAATAAAATATGTGATATTTAATGGGTGGTTAATTAATTAAAGAATTCATTAACCGGGAATTAATCAATTATGGAAATAATTAATCATTTAAGGAAGTGATTAATCATTTATGGAAATGATCTAATCACTTATGGAAGTAATTAGTCATTTGTGGAAAAGATTAATCAATTATGGAATTGATTGATCATGATTGATTAATTAAGGAATAAGATTGAATCAATTTTGGAAAAGATTGATTTAATTGAATATTTTATTCATGGCCTCTCTTCTACAAATAGAACACTAGACCTAATTGGTCATGACACTTGACACTCTTGAAAGACAAGACCTAGAATTCTCTATAGCCTCCCTCTTAAAGAAAGACTCCCACAAGTCTTTTGCCTCCTAGACTTAGAGACATACCGGTGTAACTTCGGTGGTTATTGTGTCATTCAAAGAAGGAAGGAATTTCCAGTGAAGAAAAACAAAGGCGGCTGCTGCGTTTTTGTTCGTGGAGCGTCGTTGGCGAAGAACGGTCAAGTCTTCTACGAAGGTATGTGACGGTTCTTTCCCTTTTCTTTAGAAAAGCATGAAAATAAATTTAGATTTATTTTTAAGCATGTTTAAACCAATTTTCCAGCAGCTTTAAAAGGGTTTTAAAGTTTAATTGAGTTTTCGTAACGGTATTTTAATGTTAATTAATATACGGCATAAGGTCCAATCGATGCGCTTCCGCTGGGGACTTTTATTCCCTTCAATATGTTAATCAATAATCATTTTGATTAAGTAATTATTTGAAGCGGTCGGTTGTCTAAAACAAAAATTAGTTCTTCATTTTTTAGTCAAATTAGTTCAACATCTTCAATTTTTTGTCTTTAGTCAAATTAGTTCAACATCTTTAGTCAAATTAGTTCTTCATTTTTTGTATACATCAACATACATTTTTTGTCTAAAACAATTGGTTGTTTAGTATAAAACAGCAGCTGATTTCGAACATCTTCAATTTACACTACAACATACATCAACATGCATGAAAATAAACAATGCATTAACTTTAGAACAAAATAATGTAAAAGAAAAGTGAAAACTAAAAAATGTTGTTTTATAATACAAGGCATCAACATACATCAACAATTTACACTACAACGGCTGAATTAGGCATCCCTTCCTTGTCTATATCTAAGTCCTCATTTCTTTTGACTTCAGTTTAAAAAAAAAACTTCTACTTGTTTTCACTTTCCTTTATTATTTTCCTTCCATAACCCAATGCAAATTAAAGTAATAGATCAAACAGATTTTCCCGCCCAACTCCTAACACCCAATTAGCCTTGATTTTTAATTCCTTTTTGTCTATTTTTCTTCTCCATCCATATTAAATTAAATACTTATAAAACATGGACATTAGTAAGCAAATTAAGACATTGGTGTATAATTAATGGAAAGGAGATAGCTATGACAATGAGAAAAAAATAATTAGCAAAATGATAAATCCCACTTGTTGTGAATCTCGAATTAGCTTAAGCAAAATTCTAAGACCCTACCTACCAGAGACTTCCTCAAACCAACAGCAAACAAAACAACCAATTGCATAAAACAGAAAAATGAAGCAGGGAAGAAGAAACAGAGAAGCCAAAATTTATAGTGGTTTGCCCAACTTGGACTACATCCACTCTTAGTCACTATTATTATAGTTCAACAGCTGATTTACAGAGGAATGAACAAAACCCAAGCAACTGATGAATAATACACAAAGAACCTGATCTAGAAGACAATTCGCAAGCTTCCAACCTTCTTCGATTCAAAACATCAGCTACTTCAAGGAATACAGGGAAATGCAACACACACTCTCAAGCCCAGACGAGATAACTCATCTTTACAAAGATAATCGCACACCCAATTGATCTTTACTGTCTTTCCTCTCCCCCAACTCACTCACTCAGCTCTCTCTCACTTACACTGAGAACAGCAAGCGTAAGAATGATAAATTGTATCCCTAATTCCCAAATTATACTAGCAAATTTAGAAATGGATTTTGCCCAGCTCCCTCCTTGACACCTGGCGCACATTCAGGCAATACGGAGAAGAAGTTAGTTATTTACTAACTGCATCACGTGCCAACCACATGGTGAGCAACAAACCAGCTTGGGCAATAACATGGATATTAACCAGCTGAATAATGGGCTTCATAAACCGTGTTTAGCTATCAAAAATTCAACACCACTCATGAAATACTCACAGTGACACATCTTCAAATGCCTTTAAATTCTCAAAGATTCTGATACTTGACTTTTTCTTTTTCAAAGCCCCACAATGATACATCTTCAAATGCCTTCGAATATTTTTGAATGTCGTCATACTCACAATGAAAATAAAGTTTAACAATACTAAAAAAAACTCAAATGCCTTTAAATTCTCAAAGATGTGAAGGTCAAAGTGAGAAAGAAATGCAAAAAGAAAAAGGTACTGTTATTTTTTAATTGGATTTCATTTTCTTTTCCCTGTGACTTTTACTTACATTATATGAATTGTGGATCTTTAGTGTTTTTAACTTTTATGTTCTACATTGCTGTTGCAACTAACTCTAGATTTACTTTTCTTTCTCATGTTCAACTTGTATAGATTCTTGTGCTATTAACGAATGTTGAAGATGAGTTTATTTTTGTCTTGTTAATAACTGAGACTTTTGATGGAAAAATTGGGGGTTTGGTTTGGTTGTGTAGATAGAAAATGAAAGAAATAGATGACTAGTTTTTTGTTGGTGATGTATTCTTATGATATTATTACACTAATCAGTTAAAGCTTTTCCATAACTTTCTAATATGTATAAATCACTTACCTTCTTCTTGTTCCTATGGTTATGATGTTGCCATACAGTCCTTCGCCAAGTCTTCCCCATCAGTTTCAAGGTTTTATTTGCATTTTGAATGAACTATTTTGATCTATTTTTACTCTTTTTTCATAACAATTAAATTCTCCAACTTCCTTGATATGATCAAAACTCAATATTGCACAAGGTACTCATTCAAAAACAAAAATATTAGGCTCTAACCCTATATATAGAGACATCAGATAAACCACAGTAGCTCAACCATGAAGTCCATTGTGCCACTGGTGGTCTCGACCCAATCAATGGTCATTGCAAAATTATTTGTTTGTATGCCCTTTCTATTTCTGAAAAATATAACATAGTTCTTCCTATTGTGTAAAATTTATCACAAATATGAATTGTGGTGTAGCCGTGAACTTAATTTTAATAAACAATAATGAATGAATCTTATTGATAATCTCTTGCCTTTAAATAGGCAAAGAGAATAACTAAAAGTAGTTACATAACATGTGCTATGCACATGACTACTAAGAATAGAAGAATCTCTAATTAACACATATATTCGGCTACACCAAACATCCCCACCCAAAAAAAAGAACTCGGCCTCGAGTTAAGTAGCTAAATTAAAATCATCTGGTGGGTGGTAAGCATATAAATCAGCTACATTGAATGTTGAATTGATGTGATAAGCCTCAGGGAGATAATTCTTGTAAGCATTATTGTCGCCATATTTGTCAAGGATTGGAAATGGACTAAGCTTTCATTGCTTCAGTTTATTATAGGTGCCCATAGGAAATCCACTCTTGCGAAGGTGGATCATGACAAGGTCACCTGTCTGAAAATCCTTGAAACGCCTCTTCTTATCAGCTTCTGTTTTGTAGGCTGCGGTCTGGGCTTCAATATGCTCCCGAATTTGTTTGTGGAGCCCAGAAATTTGTTCGGTCATCTCTTTGGCTTCCACACTAAGATCAATAGAACAAGGGACATTAGTGAGATCCATAGTTAGTCTAGGGAGTATAGTATAAACAATTTCGAAGGGGGACTTCCCTGTAGTTCAGTTTCTCATGTGATTATAAGCAAACTCAGCTTGAGCCAACGATAGGTCCCATTGTTTGGGTTTCTCTCCACTTAGGCAGCGTATTAAGTTTCCCAAAGTGCGGTTAGTAACTTTGGTTTAGCCATCAGTTTGGGGATGGCTTGTGGAGCTATATTTCAATGTGGAATCAAATTTCTTCCATAAGGTTTTCCAAAAATGGCTGAGGAAGTTGACATCACGATCAGAAACAATTGTTTTTGCGATTCCATGTAATCGAACAACCTCCTTAAAAAAGAGATTGGCAATATAAACAGCATCTGAAGTCTTTTTACATGCTAGGAAGTGCGCCATTTTGTTGAATCTGTCTACCACTACAAATATTGAATCAAAGCCCTTTTGTGTTCGTGGAAGGCCAAGTATGAAGTCCATTGATAGAACCTCTCATATGTTTTCGGGGATAGGCAATGGGATGTATAAGCCAGTGCTCTGAGATTGGCCCTTGAAAGATTGGCAGGTAAAACAACGGGATATGTAATTAGCTATGTCCTTCCAAAGTTGGGGCCAATAGTATCTTTGATCAATGATGTATAGTGTTTTGTTGCGGCCCAAATGACCAGCTAAGCCACCAGCGTGAGCATCACGGATTAGTGATTCCCGAAGGGAGGAGTGTTGAATGCATAGAACCTTGTCCTTAAAAAGAAATCCATCAGCAATATGAAAAATCTCCAGTCGGTTGATGATTTTCACACTTTTTCCAAATTGTTGCAAAGTCTCGGTCATTGGTAAAGGAATCTGGTAGATGATCAAGGGCAATAATCTCACCTTTCAGAATGGTCAGTAGGCTGGTTTTACGACTCAAGGCATCTGCAACTTTATTAGTTGTGCTCGTAGTGTGCTTGATAACAAAGTCAAATCTTTGAAGAAAAGAAAGCCATCGAGCATACATTCAACTTATAGATTTTTTAGTAGGTAAAAACTTAAGAGAAAAATGATCAGTAAAAAGGATAAATTCCTTTCCTAGGAGGTAATGTTTCCATTGTTTAAGTGCTCTAACTAGAGAATATAGTTCTTGTTCATAGGTGGACCACTTTTGTCTTGAAGGACTAAGCTTTTCACAAAAAAAAAATTCGATTGGGTGATTATTTTGGGAAAGGACAGCCCCAATTCCTATTCCTGAAACATCCACAGCCACTTCAAAAGGATTATCAAAGTTTGGTAGGGTCAAAACAGGGTTGTTTGTTAGTTTCTTTTTTATATCTTCAAAGTTGTTTACTTGATTTGCCCTCCCCCCATACGAATTGTCCCTTTTTTAAACAGTTAGTTAATGGAGCAACAATAGTGTTGAAGTTCTTAATGAATTTTTGGTAAAAAAGAAGCTAAACCTAGAAAGCTTTGTAATTCTTTTATGGATGTAGGTTCACCCCATTCATTAATAGCCTTGGTTTTCAACGGATCCATTTGGACTTGGTTATGCCCAATGATATACCCAAGAAAAGAAATTTTAGAAGTTGCAAATAAACACTTTTTTATGTTAATAACTAAGGCATTATTCTGAAGTGTAGTGAATAAGGTTCGAACGTGTCCTAAATGTTCCTTCATGCTTCGGCTATAAACTAAAATATCATCAAAGTAAACCATAATGAATTTGTTGATGAATGGAAGCAATACCTGGTGCATAAGCCGCATAAAGGTACTTGGAGCATTAGATAAACCGAAAGGCATGACAAGCCATTCAAAAAGTCCTTCGTTTGTCTTAAAAGTTGTTTTCCATTCATCTCTTGGTCAAATCCAGATTTGGTGATAACCACTCTTTAAGTCTATCTTCGAAAAGATGGTTGCTCCTCCAAGTTGGTCGAGAAGGTCATTTATTCAGGGGATTGTGAACTAATACTTCACTGTTATCTTATTGATCGCCCTACTGTCCACACACATTCGCCAACTCCCATCTTTCTTTGGAGTTAAAAGGGCTGGGACTGCACAATGACTTAAACTTGGTTGAATGTGTCCTTGATCGAGAAGTTCTTGAACTTGGTCATTAAGAATGTTCTATTCTGCGAGACTCATATTGTAGTGAGGCAGTTTTGGGAGCGTGGCGCAGAGTAAGAAATCGATGGAGTGTTGAATATCACGTAAATGAGGGAGATTGTTCGGGCTTTCCATTATGCCGATGAATTCTTGAAGCAAATTTTGTACCTCCAACGGTATTTCAACAGTAGAATCATGATTATTAGTAAAAAATTTGACAACTAATCCAAGAACATGAGAATATTTGTCATTAAAGAAGTGTTTTCCTGAAGATAACGTAAAAAGAATTTCTATACTAAAGAATTCTAGATCATGCAAAAATTGATCGGCGAATCTAATTGATCCAAGTAATTTTGATAGCATGTAATAAGGCAAAACAACCCATAAATTTATAAACAACATGCCAAGAAAACTAATATTTTAGCAAACAACTATGCATAAACTGCTCTGATACCACTTGTTAGAATTTGTTCACTAAAACTCATCAATTCATGATTATTCGAGAATAAATAAATATATTTAACAAGAACAATCATGATAGAGTTATAATAGGATCTAACCATGGAAGCAAGCCAAGAATAAAATCAATTAGAGATGTATAAATATCTGGATCCATGAAATGCTCTACTGTAGAACCTGCGTGGTTTAGATCTTCCTCAACTATGCAACTTAGACCTTGAATGGACAGTTCTCTCTATCATATGGGGAATAAGAGACTAAAGAGGCATAGTGTATTGGGGACCATAACCTTGTATTTATATGTTGATTCTAGGGTTTCCCATAATCCCCTAGGATCAACGGGCTGGTTTCTGCTCAGTAGGTCACACCTCTTCATGGGAAGTCATGGGCCAATAATCAAGACCACATAATATGCCCATTGAATAGCCCAAATATAATTGTTATATAATTTGTTACCAACATATGAATTAATTATTAAAATTAATTCCAACAGTAGCCGCAACTGGGCAATCCGATAGTTAGACGTGATTCACACGGATTTATGCAAATCAAATCTCGCCTAATCTTCTTCAATCACGGATTTTATGGCCAATCATTTCAGCACTAAATCTCGACAAGAACCCTAGAACTAATGAGGCTATAAATGGTGGCTAAACCACCCAAAGACAAGAATGTTGGATAAGCTCCACACATTTTTACTCGAGAATTCTGGATCAGAAAGTCCAAGGAGTTGTTGTTCATCTAACCCTTTCGTTTTTTCATTGTAGCGGTCACACCGAGTTCTTCTCTAGCTTGTTGTGGTTCTTATTCGGACACTTGTTTTGTAAGATAAAGTGTAAATACTCAGTCCACCTCGAAAGGGGATTGAATCAAGTTAGATAGGGGAGAGCAAATTACGAAGATTAGTTTATGTTATAAAGTTGTTGTATTTTGTTCCATATAATTGATGTATTTTATTCAAACTATTGTGTACGTATTTCCATTCTTTGATATTATGAAATTCTTTAGCATTCTTCTCATTTCTGTTCTTTAACTTACTTTTAAGCTTTGTTACTTCATTATGAGCTACGTTCTTAGTTGAGGATTCGAAGAATATGGATACCCTAAGTAGGAAGAAAAGACGACCCACCTTATGCATAAGCAACTTTGTTGAACGACGCTTAGTATCATTTGCTTTTATTGTGTTTAGGGTTCATTTATAGACTAACTTGATCACTTAGGTTAGCATACTCTACCCCCACAATTTTCATAAATGCAATATAGAAAAGGAACCTAGACATAAGACATTATTTTTTTATCCTTGACATAGGGCGCAAAGTCTATAGAATCAAATGAATTTGCATGGTACTTGTTATCTAAGTTCAATTATCCATAGACATATGTGTTTAATTACTTAGCCTCTTAAAAGCGCAGAAAATGACTGAATAAGTGTTGAATTCAATTCATCATGTTAAGTGTCGAAATGAATAAATTGCAGGTGCAACCAGATCGCATTATTCTGTTCGAATTGTACAGAGCTCAAAATGGTGAGATGCAGGACCATATATGGGCAACAATCTATGACTAGCCTCTCTTAATTGAGACAAGTTTCAGGCACAAGGTGGACACATATTTCTCAAGGGTTGAAACAATTTGAATCTTCCTCGCTCTTATTAAATTCTCTAATTGTTTGTTATTCCTCTTTTAATCATTTTCTATCTCACAACCAACAATCATCTCCCAATTGGTTACTTTGTTACCTCGGTCTCAAAATTTGAGATCTTTGTTTCTAAATTGAATCTTTGTTTCCACCATTTCTTCGAGATTCAATATTTGGAGTACTCGTCATTTAATATTACTTGATAGACAGTGTGCACTTGCATTGGAAAATCTTTGGCGATTTCATTAGTCATCATCAATTCCTCTTATTAGCTAACAAAAGGTAGAAGGAGAAGATACCTTAGACCCCAATAAGGTATGAATATGATGATCTAATTTCTTATGCTTTATTTATTGTATAGGATGATGAAGTTGATGAACCAAGAAACTTCACTAAGACACTTGCGAGCAAAGAAAAAGATCAATGACTAGAAGCTATTGAAAGTGAATTAAATTCTTTTATGAAAAATAATACATGGGTGCTCATTAACAAGCATTAAACAAGTTGGTGAATAACAAATGGATTTTCAAGAAAAAAGAACGTCTTTCAAGAAAATGAGAGAGATGAAAATTTAAAGTTCAATTAGTAGCAAAGGGATTCACACAAAGAGAAGGGGCAAACTTCAATGAGATTTTCTCCTCGATAGTAAAACATACCTCCATCCGCATCTTACTCGCTTTAGTCACTTAATACAACTTAGAGTTGGAAAAATTAGATGTCACTACAACATTCTTTCGTGTGGCACTCTTGGAGAAGAAATTCTGATAGAAAAACAAGAAGGATTCATAGAAAAGAGGACTGAAAACGTGGTCTGTTTACTAAAAAACTTTTTGTATGGGTTGAAGCAGTCATAAAGACAATGGTCTTGTTGGTTTGATTAGATCATGTTGAAAAATCACTATTGTAGGGGCAATTTTGACTCTCGGGTATATTACAAGAGAGTTAAAGGTAGCCTTGAGACCTATCTAGTGTTGTATGTAGAAGACAATGCAAGTGTCCTCAAGTGACCAATTTGAAATAGAGGCTTTACAACTCCAACCTTCGCTTTGATATATATATATATATATATTAGTGTGACTGTGCACCTTAATTTTCTTAATTCACACTTTTCTTATCCTTTCTTCCATAGCTTTTTCTATATAAAAAAGAAAAAAAAACATCCTAAAATGCTATTAAAGGTGATATTTGTTGTAGTACGATCATCTTCTACCTTCGCTCTAATAGAATACCATTTATCCTTGTTTCTTTTGGGCTATTTTTCTGCATACATATTGTTGACCGCAAAGTGCACGGGCCGCAAGTAATATAAAACAGAAAGTATTCCGAGTATCGAATCCTCAGGGAAATTGAATTAATTCTATTAAGTACCAAGAATCATCATGTTTTAATTTTATTTAGAAGATCAACTCGAATGATAGTGCGAAAATTTAAGGAATTAATAAAAAAAAAACATGTAATAATGAAATGAAAATTACCAAATAAGGGAACTTGACCTAGGGTGTTATCTAGTTTCTTGGATTTGTAGCTCAATTACATGGATGTATGTAACTAATAATCTTCAATTCCATAAATCTAGAAGTAATTTTAAGCTGATTTCTCTTTCAAGTTCCTCCACATCTCATACTAACATAACTAATTTATGTGTCCATCTCCTTAGTTAATCATAGTATGGCTTTAAACAACTTCATAATCAATTTCTAACAATTCTCTTTCACTCTCGTGTTCCAAGCAATCGTTAGCCATGCAATTAGGATCTAATCTAATTTCTCTCTGTCGAGTATCAATTTAGATCATCATAACAATTAATCCGTGATCAAGAGATTAAAAGCATTAAGCAAGAATTGCATAGATGAAATATGGAGAATTTCATTACATAATCCAAGTAATTGTGCTACAATATTCAATTAACTAGAATAACGACCCTAGGTCTCAAGATCTACTCACAAATGGAAATAATTGTGCCAAAATGATCTTGATCCATAGGCCTAACTCAATTTACAACAAGGAATTATAAAGAAGTAAGGAAGAAATAACCGATAAGTTGATCCCAAGCTCCCGTCCCGATCATCTCGAATCCCGAGCCTTGGAATCTCGCTCAATTCCACCTTTTTCCTCACAATTCTTCTCACTTTTTCTCTCTATTGAGCTAGGGGAGAGCTCCCCCAAATTTTGGGATGATTTGAACCAAAGGGAAGGGGCCTTTTTATAGCACAAGGGGCTGGACATTTCTTGCTGAGCAAGTCGACAGCGTCGAGACGCTACGTCACAGCGTCTCGACGCTGTGACGTCATGTTGTCTTGGGGCAGAAGTTGTCGCAGCGTCGCGACGCTACGCAGACAGCGTCGCGACGCTGTCGCGATTTTGGCACGCGCTTTTCTGATTACCTAGCGTCGAGACGCTACAGTCCTAGCGTCGAGACGCTAGGCCTTCTAGAAGCCTGTTTTGCAGATTTTTGCCTCCTTTCTTCAAACTTTGGACTTTTTGGGCCTCCCACTTCAATTGTCTTCCTTTCTTGGACCTTAGGGCTTGGATCTTCAATGATTATTCTTTAAATTGCCCATAAAGTCTCCAAATTCACCCAAATTCTCTTAAAATCTCAGTTTTGCTGTCCGATCTCGGTTTTCTGTAAAATCAACATAAAAATACATTAAAGCTCATAATTCATGCACAAAACTAGCTAAAATTAATAGGAAAATGATGACATTTTTGCATGTCATCACATATCTGTTTGTAGGTTTGTTATTTTATAGCCTGTAGGTTTGCTACGCGTGGCTTCTTTTTCCTTTGCTATTTAGGTAGCTATTGTGCCTCTGTTATCAGTAAGAAGATTATTATTCATTCTCTGAAATTCTCTCAATACAGAAGCATTTTTCCTCTGCTCTTCTTTCGTCTTCTTCATTTGTGACGCTCTAATACCACTTTGTTGAAAATGTGGATGAACCCATGATAATACTTACTCTAAAGCTCACAATTTTGATGAGAAAAAATTTTTTCCCTTACAAATATCAAAAACACACCAGAGAAGAAAATTGTTCTCTTGAATAATTCTTTTTGAATTGTTTATTTGGCTTGCATCAAACATGACAAAAGACATCCTATTTACAGGACTCTAATGAAAATTCTAAAACCAAAACTCTCATTCTAAATTCATGAACTCACTTAACTTTATGACCATGTATAACTTATCTGAAGGAATGGAATTCCCAATTATCCATACCGAAAGCGTATTGCAGGACCAATCGTATTTAATTTTGTTTTCTAAAATACTAATGATATACTTGATATATGAATATTGATATACCAATGATATACTTGATATATTACTTTTCTTATGTTTCATTTTTTCTTTATTGAATTGTGTTGTGTTATTTACATATTTTAAACGAAATGTTTGACTTTTATAACATAAATGTTATCTTTTATACTTGTTATGAATTGATATACCTCATTTGTTATATTATTCAAATAATTAATAAGATTGACATACTCGACCATGATTAGTAGAATACATCAATGATAGACTTGTTATTTTTTGAAAAAAAAAATCATTGATATATATTTTTAATAGTTATGTTGCATTATGAAGGTTGTGAAATGCAAGATTTGTTATAAGTATATCAATAAGATGCAATTTTAAATATATCATTGTTGTTATAACAGTATATATTCCAATACTCACTGAAAATGTAATTTCAAGTATACTATTAGTGTATAAGTAGTATAGTAATTAATTAAAATGATATGTAGTATATCGATGATATATTACCAACATGAACACAGTTCAACTAGCAGAAGCCATACACATCCAACCATGAGGTTAGAGGTTTAAATCTCTTACCATACATATTGTCCCAAAATAAAGCTAATATATCTAATCTTTTATTAATGAAGTATATCAAAGACATCTAAATTAATGAAGGTTCATGTGTAACGCCCCAGGTTCTCTAACCTCAAGCCTAGCGACGCTACTACTCACTCTAAGCAACTAGGATAACTTCTCTAGATCGAATGTACCGAAATTTTTTGCAGTATAACGGCGTAAAATTGGTTATCCCAAAATTTTACAACAACTGCTAAAGACTTTTAACACTTCTGAAAATGCAAAGAAAGCCAAACTCCACCAAACTTCAGCAGAATTTCACAACCTACCTCCTCTAGACAAATCATACCTTAGCATACATAAATAACCAAAAACAATGGAGCGGAATCATAAAGACATTTCATTAACAAAGAGCTAGACCACTAGCTAAAGTATTTATTAGACTCAACCAAACTATCCAATCTAGTTTAAAACTAAAAAACAAACCATTCTCAAGCTAACTCCAGCAACAAAATAAAGCCACAAAGAAACATAACAACACTCTAGGAACTTTTCCTCGCAGTTCTCCTCCTCGCCACCAAGGTCTGGATCATCCTCGATACCTGCAACATCTAAAATGTTAGGGGGAAGGTGGGGAAGGGGGTATCAGTACAATCGTGGTACTGGTAAGTAGCTCACACGAGCAAGATCACAAGCATCAAACAAGGCAACCAGCATGCTTCTCACACACATACAACATGCTTCTAAAAGCAGTAAAAACCAACATGCTCTCAAAGCAATAAACCAACAACATGCTCACAAGCACCAAAACCACATTATGCATATGCCTCCCACACTATGCACCCACACTATACTACACCACACATGATTTACGCGTCATGCTCCGCACCTAACACATGAATTACGCGTCATGCTGCACAAACCAACACGTGCATTACGCGCCACGCTACGCAAATCCTTTCGCATGCATTACGCGCCACGCTATGAAAATTCTTTCGCATGCATTACGCGCCATGCTACGCACCACTCGCATGCATTACGCACCATGCTACGCAACCACTCGCATGCATTATGCGACATCCTTTCGCATGCATTACGCGCCATACTACGCACCACTTGCATGCACTACGCGCCATGCTACGCAACCACTCGCATGCATTACGCTTCATGTTACACTAAACCACCATGATACGCACCTACACATGAATTACGCGTCATGCAACGCTACCGCTAGACTTATGCTACACTTCCCGTGACACAAGCTAGCCTGACCAACATGCTTGACCCCAAACACAACATGCTTAAACGACAATCACAACTCAGTCATTTTCATGCTTATCACAAAAACACACATGCTACTCCCAAGCACTAAAAAAAATCAGCTTATCTCAAGCGTTTCATAACGATTGTAAACAATATAACATGCTCCACACAAGCACTTCAGTACATTTATACAGAACAAAACATGCTTTACTCAAGAACAAGGGTAAACATAAACAAACATCATTCTCACACAATCAAACAAGATCTAGCAAGTAGAAACTACTTACAAGCACTCTTAAATACCAACGCTGCTAGAAAACACAAGAGCAAGCTCTAAGCGAATCTACAACACAACCAAGGACTCCTAGAGATTAGGGAACAACTTAACAACCATCCAAACACCTAAGGGAAACTAAAGCGAAAGATAAGAAACTAAAACTCACCCAAACAGGGGTTGAACCTTGCTGGAACGACCTAACACAACACTTAAACTCCTTGAATAGGTGTTGTCCAGGGTCTGAAATCCCACGAAACTGACACCAGAAAGGCACCCAAGAGTTAGAAATCGCACTAAAGCCAACCACAACAATTAACAAAGGTTTTTGGGCATGATGACTTACCGATCAGCACCAAACGGACACGATTAAGTGTTGTACAACGGTTGCAAATGGCCCAAACCTGTAATTTGGAAGTCGTTATGGCTTGGGTAACCGAGATTTAGAGTGAACGAACAATGGGTCAAGCTAGACTTACAGAGGGTTGTCCAAAAACACCCAAGGAAGGCTGAAACCTCACCAACTCGAGATATTTGAGGCCGAAAGCTTCCTAGACGACGCTGCAGATAAGAGTAACAAACTCAACTTAATTTTCCAGCACACTATGCTAATGGGTAAATCGATTCATGAACCAAAAGCCGAAGTTAAGCACTTAAAACTTACCAACAAGGCTAGGCGATGCTTCAACGGTCCAAAATGGGGTCCAAACGCCACTGGACAGAGGCGAGGATGCTCGAAAACGAACCTCAAGCTGCTGGACGCGCGCGAATCGGGCTAAACGAGAGAGGAAACGGTGAGATCAGCCTTAAACCAACTAGATTGGAAGGGGAAAAACTTACCCACATCTCACCTTGGCCAAAATCGCACGAACAGAGAAGGAAGAGAGGCAGCGACTTCGATCTGGGCAGCGGCGGCGCTACAACTCACGAACGGCGGTGCTCAGCTGGCTTCGCAACAGGGAGGAACCGAGAGAGAGAGAGACCGCGTGAAGAGAGAGAAACGGCGACGGCTGCAGGGTCTGGGTTGCGGTGCGAACTGGGCGGTTGTAGCTCAATGACGGCGGCGGCGCAATCCACAAAAAGGCAACGGCGGCTAGGGGCAGGCGGCGCGAACGACTGGGGGGGAGGCGGCGGCTGGCTGGAGCTGAAAACAACAACAGGGGGTAGCCTCACACGTTTGAGAGAAAGAGATGGAGAAAGGTGAGAACTTAGGGCTTTTTCTTAATTCCTCTTTTCTTTGAATCTCTTTCTTTTTTTCCAAATAACCCAAGAATAGGATTTCTCCCAACAACCACCTGACACTCAGCGTATAATTAAATTATAATGCTTAAACTCCTCAACCGAAAAACAAACCAAGCCTAACAAATTTTAGGGAGGGATTTATTTAATAACGCTTAATTCCCAAACACTTTGGTTTAAAAATTAAACCCCTAAGTTCAATGCCAAAAAAAAATTTATATTTTGTTTTCAACTCTAAACTCGAGATTTAAATACACCCAAAGCGCACGGGGCGTTACATCATGTGTATACTTCATGAATGAAGGATATTATGTTCATGAGATATACATATAATCTATCATATAATTAGTATATCAGTTAATTGATATACCAAATATCTAGTATATCAGTCACACTAAATAACTGAATGATGTAACTGATATAAGGTATATCAATAACATCATTGATATACTTTTTAAACTTCTCACTTCCAACGTGTTTTTTATGGTTTTTTTTTTTCTTTTCAACTTTAATGTATAGGTTGGGACCACTTTTTTTTTTTTTTTTGCTATATTTGCACCATTAAAAAACTTATGACATGGTTGCAAATTCCATTTTTATTTTTTCTATTTTTGCAATTGTCCCTTTAATTAAATCACATTTAACTAGATTAAATCAAGCAATTAATTAATTCAAAATTAATTAATTTTATAATTAAATATCAACCATATTTAATTAATTACAAATTAGAATCTAATTCTAATATTTCTCTCACATACTATAGTTTAATTAAATCACATTTAGTTAAATTAAATTGAATAATTAATTAATTAATAATTTATTTATTTATTTACTAATTAAATACACATATTTAATTAGTCATATATTTGAACTCCTTCAAATATATTATTATTTAATTAGTCTGATGAGACGAGTTGTACCTCGAGGCTCGAACTTGTCAAAGGTCCGTGTCAAAGCAAATTTATAATCATCGATCACTAAACGACTTGCAGTAGTAGTGGTCGGGGTCGATCATAGGGAACAACTGACTTACTTCTAATCTCTTTTGTGTTTGGGTAGCAGAAGGGGGGTTGAAGAGGATGATCAAATTGCAAGGGAAAATAAAATTGTGAGGAAGTAAACGGTAGGAAATTAAATTACAGAAAAGTAAATGGGAGGTTGGCTAATCTCATTTTGCCGCTCACTATAGCTGGGGACACTCGAGTTCAGTACATTTGTTTTTTACTCATTGATTAGCAGATAATGGTTTACATGCATGCTGTCTAATTGGTACTCTAAATCAATTGACTCGATCCCACCGTCCATCGACTCAATTACTAGTTACCAACTAATTAACTCCACGAACTCGTCGAAATCAATCAATTAAGTAACTGCATTAAGATCAAGATACCCCTAGAGCGCTAACCCAACGAACACGTTGAACCAACATGCAATTGGTTAATTAATTAACTTGGCCATGATTAATAAATTAACTAATTGTTGCTCTAGGCTAGAATACTCATAATTAATTAGGAGAAATCTTATTTAATTACGAACATCAACTTAGACCCTAGACCTATCATGTAAAGCAACAAAGTCAAAGAACTGCTTTTGGGATCCATGCCCACGAATCGGTCTATGTGCTAACTATTGAACTAAATATCCATTAGCTACTTTTAAATTAGTTCTTTAGCATACTATTAACATACAAGCTGTGAGTTAGGGCGTCAATCTAACCTACTGTGCATGCTAATTGTAAAAATGGGAATCTAAAGTCACGAACAACAAGTAAAACATGCTTTAAGCTCAGAAATCTAAAGAAAATAAAACGTTCAGATAAAAAAACTCCAAAAATCTCATAAAATCCAAATGTACTTACAATCCTGAGGTTCCAACTACAGCGGACGGTACTTAGACGGCCATAGACAAGTCTAATCCAAGCCCAAGGTTCGAGAAACCAACCTTAAACTAACTTAAAACTATAATATACAGAGGAGAACGAGAGAAAACCGAGGAAAAATCGAGAAAACGGTTGTTATCCTCCCCCAAAATCTGTGACCTAAACCGCAAACTGCTGTATTTAAATAACGAAGCAGCGTCGAGACTTCGCCGATGACGTCTCAACGCTGACGGTGATTTGAGCGATCCTTCAATTCTTGATCCTTTTCGACGCCACCTCTTGGGTCTTCCTTGTTGGCTGCTTCAATTCTTGATCCTTTTGACGTTGTTTTCGAGTCTCGAGTGCTCCGCTATGGTTTTTTCAACGCCTCGACATCCCATGGACTTCAAGATGGATCAAAACCACGTTAATTTCCTCGAATTAACGTCAATTTGGAATATTGGCTCCCGAACAGCTCTTAACACCAAAGACCTACAAAATATACAATTAAACAAAATAATTATCGTAAAACTAGCAAGATTAAGAACAAATATCTAGGGTCAAATTGGTCCTATCATAGTCATATATTTGATCGAACCTCGGATGCATGCAATCGATACATTCGGTGTTCGTTTGGATGGATTTTAATCACAGATTATCTATTGATGAAATTTACATTTTAAGCCTAACGTGCTCCTGGAAAAGCCAAAGAGCCATAATATCCCTAGTTTATTAACCCGACCAATGCATCGAAGCTAATCTAATTGATTACTAATTAACCCAGCCGAATTAACTAGCTACAATTGCATTACGATTAGGATAGTTAGATGACCAATTTTATAACTAGGAAAAGCCTAAATTATAAGATTAACCAACTATTAAATTCTAGGCTTACATGCAAATCGCTACAAGATTGGGGATAAAACACCCAAAATAGAGCCACATGCTTACCTATTTACTACCAATATAGCGAATATGATTAAAACGACGACGATTAGGGTTGTCAATCCCTACTATCAATTCTAATCATGAATAAAAATAGAATTAAAACACACATAAAACAGTAAATTCAGAATCAAATGCACAAAATCTCATAAAAATCCAAACCAAACTTACAACCGAGTTCCCGATTACATGAATATTGAGCTTAGCCCATCATTTGGAATGTCGAACCTCACTCCCAGGCTCGATCCACCATGAAAAACTAAGAATTCTACTTTAAAGCCTAAGAAATATGAAAATTACAGAGAGAATCGGAGGGAAAGAGGGGGGAAACGGCTAGAGATGAATATATGAATGATAGAATGAAGCCATAATCGTGAAAAAGACTATTTATAAAACGTGGCAGAGTCAAGACGCTGACGCTAAATTGGCCTGCGTCTCGCATCCATAGCATCAAAATGCCCTACTTGATCCCGAGAACACCAAATTGACCTATACATCAATAAGACTCAAAATTAGTCAATTGTCACAAATAATAGCATTAGGATAAGAAAAATTTACAGAAATAATTAGCACCAATTTGGTGCTATCTTCCAATAATAGCGAACGACACTTAAACGACCATAGACAAGCCTAATCTAAGCCCAAAGGCTTGATTAACCTCCCTAACTATCCTAAAACTAAACTTTACAAAGAAAAAACAGAGAGAATCGTAGAAGAATTGAGGAAAAACGAAGAGAAACGACAAATGGAATATGACCTAAATCGGAAAGCAACAACTTAAATAACGAGGTAGCGTCGAGACGCTGACGGTGTTTTGCTCTGCCTTTTGAAGTTCGTAATGTCGAGACGTTGAGAGGGTAGTGTTGAGATGCTACCTCTTGGGTCCAGCTCATTTGGTTTCTTTCAACTTACTTCCAATGCTCGGGATTTGATCTAATTTGCTCATTTTAAGTCCTTTTTGCTCCAAAGTGCTCTCGGGAAGCTCTAACAACAAATACCTATAAAATAATACAATTAAGCACATGATTTAGTACAAAACTAGCAAGATTAAGACTAAATAAATAGGACCAAATTGGTTCTATCAATAACCGACATTTATACCCTATTTTGAATTTAAACGTTTCAAACATTCCTATCATATTGTTCCAAGTTTTATTCCTATATGAGCTATGCTATGTTTTATAACATAAAACTCGTAGATAGTGAATGTTAATGAATTGTATACTTGTGTTAATAAAATGTTATTGAGGTTTCTACAATAAAGTGTTATTGTTAAGTATTGCACAATATGATCCAAATCCAATAAACTAAGATCCAAGGTTGTTTGTATGTAACTTGAACTAATATGTGGAAACATACAGGGATCAATGTTCAAGTAACAACCTGAAAGGTTTATAGTATAAGGATAAGGCTGGGTACCTTATCCTGGTAACACTATGTGATACAGCCCGCTTTGTATTTGATACAGACGTAACGATCCAAAGCATCCATATAGTAGACATGCGAGCGGGGGTATCCTATGCAATTAGTTTGCATAAGATTGGACCATGAAATAGTCAACCTAGGTAACTCGGGCTTAATCCTGAGTGTGTTACGAACACTCGTGAAGGACTAACTTGCTGTTATTGGTCAATATCTGTGGACACAAAAATATATCTGCAGTGAGAAGAGTGCAGCTGTGGTTCTATAGTGGAGTGAACCCACAACTAACGAACATCGATTAACTTGGTTAATGAGTTTAGCAAGTTAATCTCATATCGTTGGAGCTAATGATCTGTAGGTCCATTAGGCCCCACTAGTAGCTCATTATGGGTATTGAGGTAAATTTTCTAAGGGAAATAATATAATGTATGTAGATACATTATAATATAAAGTTTATATTTTTTTATTAAACTTTATAATACAAATTTATTTTGAATATTGATTCAAAATTAATTTATGGGAAAATTAAAAATTTGAAGGAGTTCAAATATTAAATTTAATATGAATTGGATTCATATTAAAACTATAGGTTAAAATTAATGTGTATTAGATGCACATTAAAACTATACGTTACATGAGAGAAACACAATTGAATATGATTCAATTTTTTTATTAAATTAAATATGTGATGTTTAATTTAGTAATTAATTAATTAGCCAATTAATTAATTATTTTATTTTATTTAGTTTATTTAAATTTAATTTAATTATATAAATTGATTAAAACTATAGGTTATGTGGGTAATACTTATTTAAATATGATTTAATAAAAGTGGTTAATTAAATCTTGATTTAATTAATTAAGATTAATTTAATTTATTTAAATTAATATTATATCTATTGATTTTAACTGATACTCCACATGTAGGCTCTGGTTGAGTCTTGATCCCTTAATTGATTCAATCGTGCGAAGAGGTTAGGGATTTTCTTCTCCATCTTAGGCATGGGAGTGAACTGCTTTAGTAACCACTCACTCTCTCAGATTGTGTGTGATCTCTCTGTAGAAAAATCTCTCCCAAGAATTCTCTTTACAACAAAAAGCAAAAAGCTCCCACAAGCCTCCTTTTTCACAAACCCATTGGAGAATACCGGTGATTGCCTTGTGGTGGGGTTTTCTTGGAGATTTCCAGCAAAGATCAAAATTGTTTGCTGTTGTATTTTTCTCAAAAGGAGATCCAAAGGAGTTGGTGAAATACGGTCAAGACTTCATCAATAGTAAGTTCATCTTGACCGATTTTCTTCTTAGAATTGCATGAATTAAAAGTAGGGTTTTAATTCATAATTGTCATCATGTTATAACCATAGTTTTTCGTAGATTAAAAGTTAATTATTGTTGTAAAACCATTGCCAACATACTGGTATTTGAAACGATATTAAACACAATGTACTGGTTCTCTGTAAATCTTTCGTTGTGCGGGGTTTTATTCCTATAGAGCCTTCACAATAGAGATGGAGAAAGAGAGGGGTTGAGAGTTTTGTTCTATTTCCATATTCTTTTCTTTTAATTCCTTTAATAGAAAAAAACTCAATAATAGGAAACCCAAGAATAAGAACTTCCCTACCTCTTTTCCCTCTCATTCAGCATGGAACTTTTAATGCCTTAACCAACCTTATCACAAATGCTAACCAATTTAATCGAGCTTAAGGGGGGAATTAATTTAATATAACACTCCATTCCAAAATAAATTTTCCAAACACCTTGGTATAAAATTAAAAATTCCAAAATACAGGCCAAATAAGAATTTTACACTTTAATTTGACTAGATACATGGAATTCAAATAACACTAAAATGCACGGGGCGTCACAACAACTCTGTAACAACCAACAAAAAAAAGGAAAGGAAAAAGTGGGTTTTTTATACCCAATCAAAGAGGGAGGAAAAAGGGAGGAATTTTCATGTTTTCCCCCCCAAAGTTTCAGTCAAATGGGTTATTTAAAAAAAAAAAAAACTCTCCCCGATATCTCCCTCGTTTCTCAGCTCTCTCTCTCGTCTGTAGTCGCACGTCGTCGCCTCCTCTCCTCTGGTCACCGCCAGCCGCACATTGTCGTCTCCTCCTTGCTCGGATCGTCGTCGTCGTCACCCTTTCCATCTCTCTCGGCAACCTCTCTTTGTCGCTGCTCACGAACTGCATACCGCCGTCTGAAGCCACTGTCGTTGTCACACGAACCTGCCAGCACCTGAGCAGCAACGTGCACCAACTGCTGCAACTCACGAGCCAGCAGAAGACCAGGTGTCGCGTCCCCTTCTTCGTACAACGCACATGGGGGTTCATTACGGTGATTTCGACTCGAGGTAGGGTGTGGGAAGCATTCAATCAACTCAAATCAGCGTGGGTTAGTCGGACAATTAGTGTTCCTGCGATTTTTTGGCAATTCGAGCGATGGGTAATTAATTTGATAGCGAGCAGAAATGTCGCTATTTTAGTCCCAATTTATTAGGCTTTTTAGTGCTTTAATTGTGTTTTTATTGAAAATGTTTCATATATTTTGTTATTTGGTCTTTAGGAGCAAAGTTGTGGATTTTGTGGAACTTGCCAACATACTGGTATTTGAAACGATATTAAACACAATGTACTGGTTCTCTGTAAATCTTTCGTTGTGCGGGGTTTTATTCCTATAGAGCCTTCACAATAGAGATGGAGAAAGAGAGGGGTTGAGAGTTTTGTTCTATTTCCATATTCTTTTCTTTTAATTCCTTTAATAGAAAAAAACTCAATAATAGGAAACCCAAGAATAAGAACTTCCCTACCTCTTTTCCCTCTCATTCAGCATGGAACTTTTAATGCCTTAACCAACCTTATCACAAATGCTAACCAATTTAATCGAGCTTAAGGGGAGAATTAATTTAATATAACACTCCATTCCAAAATAAATTTTCCAAACACCTTGGTATAAAATTAAAAATTCCAAAATACAGGCCAAATAAGAATTTTACACTTTAATTTGACTAGATACATGGAATTCAAATAACACTAAAATGCACGGGGCGTCACAACAACTCTGTAACAACCAACAAAAAAAAGGAAAGGAAAAAGTGGGTTTTTTATACCCAATCAAAGAGGGAGGAAAAAGGGAGGAATTTTCATGTTTTCCCCCCCAAAGTTTCAGTCAAATGGGTTATTTAAAAAAAAAAAAACTCTCCCCGATATCTCCCTCGTTTCTCAGCTCTCTCTCTCGTCTGTAGTCGCACGTCGTCACCTCCTCTCCTCTGGTCACCGCCAGCCGCACATTGTCGTCTCCTCCTTGCTCGGATCGTCGTCGTCGTCACCCTTTCCATCTCTCTCGGCAACCTCTCTTTGCCGCTGCTCACGAACTGCATACCGCCGTCTGAAGCCACTGTCGTTGTCACACGAACCTGCCAGCACCTGAGCAGCAACGTGCACCAACTGCTGCAACTCACGAGCCAGCAGAAGACCAGGTGTCGCGTCCCCTTCTTCGTACAACGCACATGGGGGTTCATTACGGTGATTTCGACTCGAGGTAGGGTGTGGGAAGCATTCAATCAACTCAAATCAGCGTGGGTTAGTCGGACAATTAGTGTTCCTGCGATTTTTTGGCAATTCGAGCGATGGGTAATTAATTTGATAGCGAGCAGAAATGTCGCTATTTTAGTCCCAATTTATTAGGCTTTTTAGTGCTTTAATTGTGTTTTTATTGAAAATGTTTCATATATTTTGTTATTTGGTCTTTAGGAGCAAAGTTGTGGATTTTGTGGAACTTGCCAACATACTGGTATTTGAAACGATATTAAACACAATGTACTGGTTCTCTGTAAATCTTTCGTTGTGCGGGGTTTTTATTCCTATAGAGCCTACACAATAGAGATGGAGAAAGAGAGGGGTTGAGAGTTTTTTTCTATTTCCATATTCTTTTCTTTTAATTCCTTTAATAGAAAAAAACTCAATAATAGGAAACCTAAGAATAAGAACTTCCCTACCTCTTTTTCCTCTCATTCAGCATGGAACTTTTAACGCCTTAACCAACCTTATCACAAATGCTAACCAATTTAATCGAGCTTAAGGGGGGAATTAATTTAATATAACACTCCATTCCAAAATAAATTTTCCAAACACCTTGGTATAAAATTAAAAATTCCAAAATACAGGCCAAATAAGAATTTTACATTTTAATTTTACTAGATACATGGAATTCAAATAACACTAAAATGCACGGGGCGTCACAACAACTCTGTAACAACCAACCAAAAAAAGGAAAGGAAAAAGTGGGTTTTTTATACCCAATCAAAGAGGGAGGAAAAAGGGAGGTATTTTCATGTTTCCCCCCCAAAGTTTCAGTCCAATGGGTTATTTAAAAAAAAAAAAAACTCTCCCCGATATCTCCCTCGTTTCTCAGCTCTCTCTCTCGTCTGTAGTCGCACGTCGTCGCCTCCTCTCCTCTGGTCACCGTCAGCCGCACATTGTCGTCTCCTCCTTGCTCGGATCGTCGTCGTCGTCACCCTTTCCATCTCTCTCGGCAACCTCTCTTTGCCGCTGCTCACGAACTGCATACCGCCGTCTGAAGCCACTGTCGTTGTCACACGAACCTGCCAGCACCTGAGCAGCAACGTGCACCAACTGCTGCAACTCGCGAGCCAGCAGAAGACCAGGTGTCGCGTCCCCTTCTTCGTACAACGCACATGGGGGTTCATTACGGTGATTTCGACTCGAGGTAGGGTGTGGGAAGCATTCAATCAACTCAAATCAGCGTGGGTTAGTCGGACAATTAGTGTTCCTGCGATTTTTTGGCAATTCGAGCGATGGGTAATTAATTTGATAGCGAGCAGAAATGTCGCTATTTTAGTCCCAATTTATTAGGCTTTTTAGTGCTTTAATTGTGTTTTTATTGAAAATGTTTCATATATTTCTTTATTTGGTCGTTAGGAGCAAAGTTGTGGATTTTGTGGAAAAAGTGCCCAAAAAGAAGTCATTCAAGCCCAATTTTCTTGCTTAGGTCAAGGGGGAAGCCAAGAAGATCAATCATGTGAAAAAGGCCCAAAGGAAATGAAGAGGAGGCCCAAAATCAAGCCCAAAATCCCAGCTGAAAGTTCTGGAATTCGCCAAGCGCCGAAACGTTGTCCATTTCTTGGTCGGAAAGTCGATGATGTGACAGCGTCGCGACGCTGTGTCAAATAGCGTCGCGACGCTACCCCATTTCTGAGCCTATATAAGGCGGCCCTTGGTGCCTTGCTTTTCCATCAATCATCATATTCTTCCATTCTTTCCTTGCTTTCTTGGCTCCTTTGGGAGCCTCTCTCAAGGCTTTCAAGCCTTTTTGAGTGTTTCTTTAGTGGGAAATTTTTGGGGAATTTTGGGGAGCATTTTAGGAGGCTCAAGGAGTGTTAAGAGGGACTCCAAGCGTCACCGAAGGGGTCTTCGACGGTCAATTGCTTCCCTTTTATTATGCTCTTAATTATGCTTTCCATTGTAAATTGTGTGGATATTTTAGCTATGTATAGCTAAACCCCAATTTGGGGTCTTGAAATGAAATTATAGTCAAAATGTTGTTATAATTACCTGTCTCTTGCCCATTTCCTAATTATTTGTATGGATGTGCTTAATGTTGTATGCAATCTGGCCAATTGTGTATTGATCTGATTCTTAATGGAGACTCGACGAAGAGAAGTTAGGATAGATTATAATCCATGCAACTAGTTTAATTGTCCGTCGTGACAACGAGATTAGTTGATTAAACTTAGACTCCTAAAATGAATCAGAGTGTAATAATTAATGAATTTTAATGGCGCTAAGGACACTTAGGTTGTTAAAATGAATTAATTACAATTAGAGGATACTGTTATTAATTACAATTAGGGGAGACTGACAGGAGAACATATGTGATTAACGGAGATTCTAGGATTATAATTAGTTGGGCAACGAGATTGGATAATTATAATAAATGTTTAGCTAATAATTGATTTTCAAGACCCCACTTCCCATTAAAAACTCATTCTCCATATTTTATCTTCTTGATTGATCAAATTGATTTCTTTAATTGCTTTAATATTTAAATTCTCTTAAATTGCATGTTTTGGTCCCTGAATATTATTTATCCCAAGTATTTTTAGTGCTCAAGGAATTTTTGCTTCGCTTAATTTTCACTTCGCCTCCCTATGGATTCGATACTCGGTATTACCTACCGTTTTATATTACTTGTGACGACCCGTGCACTTGCGGTGTAAAAGTTGATACGGACATAATCCTCCGTGATTTAAAGTGAATTCGGCTATGGGTAAGTGAGATCTGAAGCATTTTTAGTTGATTGTGTGTTTAATCGTATGCCCATTGACATTGGTTTCCAATTTTAAGGTGCCCATTGAGATTAGAGCTCCGGTCGTCAAAATTTGGATCGAATTAGAACCCGGACAGCAAGCTCAAGCAGGACTTTGGGTAAGTTTTTTTGGCGTTGAGTTGTCCCCAAATTATTTGGCCTTTTGTTGAATGCTTAGTTTACATCCTAATTGGTTTTGGAAACTTTTTGGTGTAGTTTTGCCTAAGGCCTTGGAGTTAAGCAATGTGATTAAATAATCCTCAAGCTTTATGTAAGTAACTTTACTACTTGGAAAGCCTTAGCTAGGCTAGGCTACTTATTATGAAATGTTACATGCTTTGAATATTATAAAACAAGAGACATCGATTATGTACGGTTGGTATATGGAATGTGGATATTGTGTGTTCTGGCAATACTAAATCTTCTGGTTATGCTTGTGTTTGTCACTATTGAATGCTCTGAAAGTTTTGTGTTGGTAAGTATAGAATGTTCTGTTTGGGTAAACCTTGAATGCTCTGAATGCTCTATGTTGGGGAAGATAGGATGTTCTATATGGTTGAGTTGTGGATGCGAGACCTGACTTGCTTTGTTTTGTGGAAGTTCGAAGTCTATTTTTTAGATCGGAAGTGTGGTGGAGGTTTGTAGTTGGGCAGCTTGAATATAGAAGTGTATCCTCTTGTTTACAGGTGATAAGAAAATTTGGGGTCAACTATACTTATGTCGTTATGCTGTCGAATTTTCGGTCGCATTACAGTGAATAACGAGGCTAAGTTTAGTAATGTCACTTGGATTATGTTGTGCTGATTTTGGTTGTTGGTTGTCTAAACTATACATATGCCTTTTTCTATTTAGTGTTTTGGATGTTAGTTATGATATTTGTGCTTGAACGAGATGAAAGGCAAGGTAGTTAGTACATGTGAGATTAGCCCTTTAGAAACCTTTATGCAAAGAAACTTGATGGTTAAGTTGCAAGGTTAAGTTGCAAGTTAAGCTTGCTAATAGGGGCCCTAATATGAAATGAAGATAAGTTACTTACCCCAGTAGGGTCTGACAATTAAACGCCAAGGATTGAGATGTTATAGACTCAAATGAGGAGTTAAATGGACTCGGCTTCGCAGACTAGGTGCCATCTACTATCTGTGGAAGTAAAGTTTCGACTAAAAAAATCCCATGGACGCCCTACCAGTGAGTTGGCAGTTAGAGTGTTATGCACATATAGGTTCCTTGATGGCAGTGGCGGATCCAAGAATTTCACATAGGGGGCACGATATACATAAAAATGTAATAAAAAAATTTATAATGAAATTTTAAAAATTATGTATATCTTCATAAATGAATTAATTTATTGCATAATACATTACAATTGGCCTCTACGAGCTTTCATGTTTTGAAATCGATCCATGATAACTTTATTATCTAACTTGTCAAGCAAATCTTTCTCAATATATACTACGAGACAATCGTTCATCAAATTATGTAAATAGTAAATGATAATTACATACAAATAAAAAAACAAACCATACCTTTTTGGCTTTTCGATAAAATTAAAAATTCAATCCAAACTAATTAAAATTTTCTTTTACAAGAGAAAGACTAAATGTCACTCGTTTGGTTATAAGTTTGTTTTTTTTTTTTTTCTTTTAGAAAAAGGTTATAAGTTTTAAATGTAATTGTTGAATGTTTGGTTGTGGACCTTTGATTAAGCCCATCTAATGATGCAGCAGGTCTGAAGGTAAGGGAAATTTCGTAAAAAACAGACTCTCGCATGTTTTGAAGCCTGAAGGTAAGAAAATTTTTGGAAAAAATTAAACTCTCATGAGATTTGAAGTCATGACCTCACGCTCACATGGTGAGCCCCGTGCCCCCTACCACTAATCCAACCTTTAGTCTAATTATCTAAAAAAAAATTTTATATTAATATAATAAAACCGCCCCCTGGCCCCTTCATGGATCTGCCCCTGCTTGATTGGTGAGACTTGGCTTCATTGACTGGGTGCCTTCTACCATCAGTAGGAGAAAAGATCTCTCACGATTCCCACTTGTGCACCTCTAGTGAGTTGGTAAGCATGTGACAGGTTGGTTAATTGTCCACGTGACCCATACATCATGATAAATTAAACGAAATGACATGAAATGACTATTAGGCGCCTTTTAACAGCAACTAGCCTCAAGATATCCTTGTAATGCATGTAAATCTCCTCCCAGTAGTAGTGTTACTTACTGAGTATTTTTAATACTCATTCTTTTCAAAATGTTTCCTTTCAGGTACGAGCAAGGACATACAAAGCGTGTGACAGATTGCTGCTGACGAGCCATGAAAAATATGTGATCATGACTTCTGCGTAGTGTAGTTTCTCATTTTTTTTTCTTTTAGTCAGATTTGTATGGTGGTTCTTAAGGGTTTAAATATGTCTATATTGTTTTTAGAAAACCTTGTTTTAATGAAGTTTTTGCAAGTTTTCTTGTTTTACTTGGGATCCCAGACAAAAGGCTTCCTTTACTTTAAAATCTCAAATGTTTGTATTAATGTTTATTTCAAAATAAGTCTTCTCCTAAAAGTAATTAAGCATGTATGTGGTAACGACCCTAGGAATTAGTCATGAGAAGATGGGTCGTTACAAACTCACCCTCTGTCAAATTTCCATTTTAATTTTAATATGGAAACTAGCAGAGAAGGATTGTTTGAAGAAATTCCAATGGTTTTTTTTTAAGTAAATAAATTCTCATAAAGAATACAAATAGTTCGGTACACCAGCCCATTCCTCTAAACATGAGGAAAACCACACGGAATGCTATCATCCCTTCTCAAATCCTCCCTTCTCAAGCTAAGAGAAGGACAAATTACAAATAAAAACAAAACAAAACAAAAACAAAAAACAAAAACAAACGAACAAACTCTCCTCTCGTAGACGCTTCCAAAGGTTAAATGTTAAAATAAAACTTTTGAAATGATAGAGGCATAATTGAAACTACTATAAAATACAAGGATACAATTGAAAAGTGTTGCACATATTCACATGTAACTGTATTTTTACTGCTCAACGCCATACACCACACTTCCATCTTCATCTAAATGGAAAATTTGACACGAAGGTTGTTTTGAAATTATTTGAAAGTTTATGGGTAATTAAAAATGAACATTTTGAAATTTTAGGGTATCAGTGAAACTTGGGCATTTTGTATAATTTAACCTTAATTTAACTTATTAGTCTATATTGGTAAAGATGATTATAAAATTTAAGCCTCATTTAATAACTACTAGTTAAAAGACAAATGTATTGATTAAAATTTTTAGAACATAAATTTTTACGGTAAAATTTAAATGTTAAGTGAATATATTTCATTTAGTTTAAATAGTTAATATTTCATTTATAATTTTTCGCAGTAAAGAAAGAAAAAAAAAATTAGCTTTTTTCCACAAACTATGAAATCCTAATTTTATTATTTATGTGAATTTTTAATGAAACATAATAGTATATTTTTAATGAAATTCTAATTTTTTTAAAAAAACAAAAATTGTAATATGCTTTAAAACTTTTCAAAAAATTTGTAAAGCCCCCAAATTCTCAAAAGACTATCTAAAAGAACTACTAATCTTAGTCACATTATTCTTTAAGGGGCTACCGAAAATTCGGCAGCATAACGACGTAGTTTTGCTTAAACCAAAATTTTACAACACTAAATAAAGATTCAACAGGATTAGGAGTCAGATCTCGTAACCATTCTCATTCAATTTAAGCAATTAAAATAGAGTCTAATTCAAAGCACTAAACGAGTAAATTGATAACCATTATCCTAAACAACACCTAATGATCAACACAAAAATTTGTCTCTCCTAACAATGTTTAAACAACCAGAGCCTATTAATGAATTAAACTCGTAAGCTTTGTTTTCTCAAGCCTGTTCCTCAGCATCACCAGGCTCATAGTATTCTTCATCACCTACAAAATCTGGTGGTGGATCAGTACAATACAGCGGTACTGAGTAAGTGGCTCACACCTGAAGAGCCATCAAACAAGTACAACATACAAGGCAAACATCATGCTTTTCAATCACCAAAACATGTCTTATATACAAGGTGAGCAATCGGCACATAGAACATACTCAACTAATACAATCGTGCAACAACCATGCACCTACACATGAATTCCGCACCATGCAATGCACACTCAAAACACATGAATTCCGCACCATGTCATGCATACTCAAAACACATGAATTCCGCATCATGTCAGGCATACTCAAAACACATGAATTCTGCAGCATGCCATGCAACTCAATTTTCTGTCCAGCTCCACGAGCTCGCTCAACACTCATAGCCCCCACAAAGCTCTCTGAGACTAACTCCTTTAAGTCACGCCGACCCCTGACCTAGGGCTTCGACGTTTCTCTACGGCGCTCAGTCGTCGACCCTTGACCATATTACCCAAGGCCTCGAACTTTGCATCGCCCCTTAGTCATATTACCCAAGGCACCCGATGACTTTCACAACCTATAGGCTCATCACATTGCCCCTTGGCCATATTACCCAAGGCATCCGATGCTCCTCTTAATACATTGGTGACATACCACCCCTCGACCATTTTTACCCGAGACACCTGGTATTCACCTAACTTTCCTTTTTAATCACACAAGGCCCTCTGACCTCACAATCTCACTAGGATGCATGAATCCTATACATCATGCCACTAAACCATGCTTTATGCTCGAAGAACTTGATAACTATGCAACACGCTCACAACATAAAATAACATGCTCATTTAGGCCATCATAATGAAACATCAATCTAAACAACAAAAGTAAATCAAAACGCCTCAACAGTCCAACATATCGCAACAATCCAACCAACACCTCACGTATCGCATAATTCAAGAAGCGATATATATAGATCATGAAAATATAACATGGACAAGGCATACAACATGCTAGCACACAACAAATAGACTCAATAGGTAGAAATCCACTTACTAATCGCTAAAACACTTTTAAGCGAACCTAACGAGCTCCTGCAATAAAAAGGACAAGGTTTCAAGGCTGGGGTTCACTTGCTAAACCTTAAACTAAGACAAAAAGTGCTTAGAAGATATGTTCTTACCCAACAAGAAGCTTAAGCTAGGATTCAAACACTCTAAAACTATCAACAAGGATTTCAAGGGTTAGAAACCTACTCACAGCACACGAAATTAGCTTGAAAAGGTCTAAACGAAGCTTTGCTACTTAATCCTTACAAAAAACATACTTGGTTCTTGGCTAGAAGTGATGAAATGAGTCTGAACCTACGAATAGAGAGCTTCCAAGCATTAGGGATCAATTTAGCGAACTAAAAAACACTATTAATGAGTTCTAAAGGGTACAAAGTGGGCTGAAACTTACTGAATCAACCAAAACAAGCATGGAACTAATGCTGGTTGGGGCACGCCAGAGTCTAAATTCACCAAACCGAAGTTAACGAGCTATGGGTAATCCGATTTGGGACCTTTTGGGCTATGGGTATCCATTGAAAGCAAACTTTGAGCTCAATTTGATTCTAGCTAGTGCTCAAAGATATTGAAACCTGCACATTTGGAGCCATTAGCAAGTGGGTATCACAAAACTAATGAAGGTCGAACTTGGGCTTGTGTCGAACCTTATCGAAACAAGCGTCACAATTTTGTTCAGTCGTCCAAAGCACGTACAGCAAGGAAAACAATCCCCCAAGTAGGTTTTGGGACTACAATGACATTGTTGAGCTCGAGTTCGTACAAATCTAAACGGCTATGGGTCGCTGCACACCATCGCCGCTCGTGATGGAATCGAGGTACGCGTCAGAGAGCTCGAGTTCGTGCACGTCATTGCAGCGTCGCCGAAGAAATAAAACGGACAGGGAGAGGGAAATGGAGTCGTGCTTGTCTGAGGTTGCTGCAACCCTGGAGAAGAAGATCGCAAGGGACAGAGCCGCACGCGCACGTAAGGGAAAGGGGAAAAATCGAAAGGGATGAATCTCGCTCGCGAGGGCTGCTCGTGTCTGGCCGACGAAAGAAGAACGAGAGAGGGAGAGAAGTGGGATGCAGGGAAGGGAGGTCGGGCTAAGAAGAAATCTGAAGGGGGGGGCTGGCGGCGTGAAAAGAAGGTAAGGGAAGAAGATGGGCTAGGGTTTCTTTTTTTTTTTCCTTCCTTAATATAACCCAATCTTTAAAACTCCACATAAGGCCCTAATTTCCTTTCTAAAATGAGGAAATCATTGGGTAATCAAATTTTCATAATTATGGGATTGAATGGATGAATTTGATTCCTAAAAAAAAAAATTCACCCAGTTAAAAAGAATTGATTTTATTCTGACAACTTAATTCCAATTAGAACTCAATAATAGATCCAAAATATCTCCGAAAGGCTTAATTTAGAAACGCGGGGCGTTACAAAATTTCCCCTCAAAATGTTCTTTTTAAAAAATGTTCATTTCAACAACTTTGAAAAAAAAAAACTTTCATTTATGGAATCTATAATATATATATATATATATATTAAAAAAACAAAGATTCGTGAAAAACATTTTTAGACTAAAATACCCCTTTAAATATAAGATAATTACTTTAGTTAAAATCTAATTATTTTAATTAAAAAAAAATTAAAAAGTCTGTAATCTGTAAAAAATTAAAAAATTAATATGAAATCATGAAAAAATATTTTCCTATAAAAAAAATAAATAAGAAAAAAACAAATGTAATGGTTTTAATAATTATTTATAATAAATAATAAAAAAAATAAAAAAAATTGTAATCGCTAAAAATTAAAAAAAAAAAACCAATATAATCATATTTAGATTTTTTTTATTTTTTATCTTTTATTTTTTAAAATTAAAAAAATTACGAAATTTGATTTCCACTTTTTAATTAAAACAAATATCTTAATTTGTATGGGAGTTATTTTTCTATACATATCAAATAATTCAAGCTCAAATAGATTACTTAAAAATCATTCAGACATATATTTTCAATTACAAAAAATAAGATTATCATTTGATTTTTTTAAGAAATTATTGTGCGGCCGTCATAATAATTTTCTTGGGATATTAAAAGTAACAATATAGAAATAATCAGATTTAGATTTTTTTTATCTTTTATTTTTTTAATTAAAACAATTACGAAATTTGATTTCCACTTTTTAATTAAAACAAATATCTTAATTTTTATTGGAGTTATTTGCCTATACATATCAAATAATTCAAGCTCAAATAGATTACTTAAAAATCATTCACACGTTTAATTTTTATTGGAATCGCTGCTAGGGTCGATCTGGATGGGTTGCGCTGAAGTTGGATATGAGTAAGGCCTACGACCGGGTTGAATGGAGTTTCCTACGACAACTAATGTTGAAAATGGGTTTTGATCCACAATGGGTTGAGTTGATTTGGTCTTGTATCTCTTCTGTGACCTTTTCCTTTAATTTAAATGAGATTAAATGTGGTCATATTATTACTAGCAGGGGTATTAGACAAGGGGATCCTTTGTCTCCTTACTTATTTTTACTCTGTGCAAAAGGGCTCTCCAAGTTGTTGCATGGGGCCTTGGTACGGAAACAGATTTCCAGTTTGTCCCTCGCGCGTAATGGCCCACCGATTTCTCATCTATTTTTCGCTGACGACAATCTCCTCTTTTTTAAGGCAAACCTGTGTGAATAAATAATTATTCGCAATTTGCTGAAGACATATGAATGTGCCTCAGGCCAGGTAATTAATTTTGATAAGTCTGGCCTGGTTTTTAGCCCAAACTCCCATGGTGATTTGAAAGAAGGTTTGGGGGCTTTCTTTGGAATCCCTATGGTGGATTGTCACCATCGTTATTTGGGATTACCAGACTTCATGCCCCGGAATAGGAAATCCACATTGCATTTTATTAAAGACAGGATATGGAAGCATTTACAGGCCTGGAAAGGTAAATTATTCTCACCAGGAGGCAAAGAAATCCTATTCAAATCAGTGATCCAAGCAATTCCCTGCTACACTATGAACTGCTTTCGCCTACCTAAGGGGCTTATTCATGAAATCCACAAGATCATGCCTCGATTTTGGTGGAATGGGGATGATGGGAATCGCAAGATTCACTGGGTCAGTTGGCAAAAGATGTGTCAGCCTAAATGCTTCGGAGGTATAGGTTTCAGGAATTTAGATTTTTTTTTAATCAATCCCTTTTAGCAAAACAATGTTGGAGGATTGTGAATGACCCATCGTCCTTTCTTGCTGTAGTAATGAAAGGGAGCTATTTTCCAAGAGGAGACTTCTTCTCTGCTTCAATTGGGTCCAACCCTTCCTTTATCTTGCGATCTCTTCTATGGGGTCGGGACCTATTGCGTAAAGGGCTTAGGTGGAAAGTGGGGAATGGTACACCCATCCCTATTTATGGTACGAATTGGCTTCCTCGCGATTCTAATATGCAGATTTGTTCTTATCAGGCCTGGCCTGGACTAAACTTTGTTAGTGATCTTCTATCTGCCTCAGGTCAGTGGAATGAGAACCTCTTTCATCAGATTTTTACCTTGGAGGAAGCTTCTTTAATATCGGCAATTCCGTTGGGCCAGAGACACCTTCCTGATCGGTTAATTTGACACTACGAAAAATTTGGGATTTTTTATGTTCGCAGCGGTTATAGATTGGCTCAAGAGGAGGCGATACGACAACATGCTTCTTCTTCTTCGTTCGAAGTTTCGAAATCTTGGTGGGCTGGGGTGTGGAAATTGAACCTCCCCAGTAAGATTAAAATTTTTTATGGCCTTTGTGTCTGAATAAGCTTCCGACTAGGGAGAATCTGTTAGCAAGAGGGTTGGATATTCATAACTCTTGTACTTTTTGTGGCAGATATGGGGAAAGTTGCATTCATATCTTTTGGGATTGCAAAAAAATTTGTAGATTGTGGGCTCGCACGAAGTTTGATCCCCTATGGTCCCCTTCGAATGGGGTAGATATTTTTTATATCCTACGTCGGCTCAAAGATCTGGTGAGTGGAGATGATTTCAAATTTATTGTGGTGCTCATGTGGGGCGTTTGGTTCCTTCGCAATGGATGCGTTAATGGGGATACACGAGATATAGAGGATCCTCTAGATTGGTCAGAAAGGTTTCTTTCTGTTTATCGCGAGGCCCAAATTAAACGGCGCCTAAGCTTGGGTTCGAATCGGGGGATGGCGGGGTGTCATTGGTCCCCTCCTTCAGGGAAATTCGCGAAACTTAACTCAGATGCGACATTCATCCCAACATCGAGGGCAACAGCTGCGGGTGTTGTCGTCCGCGATCAGCAATGGGAGGTTCTAATGGTTGCGATGCATCCTCTTTCGCGGTGTTCCTAGAGTGAGTAAAAATATGGTATAAAAGACTCTAGAATTTCTGTGCAAGTATACACAGTCTGCAGCAAGTAATATTATCAATCCGAGTCCAGAATTAGCTTCCACTTTACCTATTTTGTGTAACTTTCTAATGGTTTCAAAGATGGTAAAAATGATTTGGTTTTATAAGAATTATGCTGAAACAAAATAAATGACAAAACAAAGAATAAACAAATAGATAGACTGATTAAAGGCAAGCGTTGGTTAGGCTTAGTAGTTGTTTAAAAAGATGCTCTAGCAATATTATTGATCATGCAACTCTCACAGTATTATTAGCGGATTCCTCCCGGAACTCCGAATCTTTTGGAATGTGTTTCAACCCCAATGAAGTGCGACCAATCAAGCACTAGGCGACTGGCTATCCCTATCTCAGTCACTGGCGTTCACCAATACACAATGATCGTAGTGTGGATAATTGCCACACACTCTCTAAATCATCCCTGAAACTAGAAAGAGGTATTCACACCGGCTGGCCAGGCGGGCATAAAATGTAAATAGGCACAACAATTAACCAAGATGCAATAATCAATATATTACTAAAGTTTAAGCACAGCAACTACATGTTCCTAACCAACATCTAAAGCTACTTAGTTCATAATAAACATGGAAACACGAATTACGATCTGAGTAGGCATGTCCATAATCACAAGATAATAAAGAAAATACTAATCTCCTTAATCAGCTTGCAGATGATGGTGTTCTTGGTAATCTCCAGTCTCTCTATACTACTCGACTTCCAAGGAAAGTTGGAATACCCTTGACTTCGACGACTACTTCCTTTTATAGAAGGATAGGAGGCTTGAATTAGGTCAACTTGGACACGTGTAGGGCTCTCCTTGCTCCTTTATCCCGAAAATAACTCAACAGAAGTCAGTTCATGAAATTGGCTAACGAGCTATGATGTGGCAGTTCTGCTCCCAGTTTTGCTGCAGCACAGAATTTGCTCCATCAAGTCGCCTAGCAACAGATTCTGTACAAAATGATTTCCAAAGCTTCCATTCTTCCAAATGGGTTAAAACATGTAATATCTATCTAGAACCAACCCTATTAAGCACAAAAGACACACAAATTCTTATATAAATGAGGCCTAAATAACTACCTTTTGGGTAGTTATCACACCCCCAAACTTGAACTATTGCGCCTCTCGAGCAATACTAACCAACCTTTCTTCAAGAATTCAAAACATTAGACAAAGAATAGCTTAAACCAACCAGACAGTCCGACACTACCTTAGACCTTTACCTGAGCACTCTGCAAAACCGAGCTCTGCTGCAGCAAAATGATTCCTCCGACAAGGACAAATAATCACCACTTTTAACTTAATTCTAAGAACTTACCACAGCCTAGCTCTATTATCAGACATCTTAAAACATATTTTCAAGGAGTTTATTTTCTTATTTTTCAGACTTTAAGCAGCCCTACAGTCATAAGCTCTTAAGCATGGGATGACGCACTTTATGGTGTAGTATACCCTTGCCTCAAACTCATCACCAACTAGGCTCAATACTCTTTATAAAGCTCAAGAATCCTTAGTTATTCTATCTCTTGCCCGTCAGAATGGCGACATTTTATGATGAAGCTCACCTAAGTTCTGGGAGACAGAAAAGCTGTTGGATCATCATTCATCCCTCAAAACTTTTGCTCCATGAATTTTCTCAGCAAAATTTTCAACAAATAATTTTTTCAGCAAATAATTTTTCTCATTTTTTCACATTTCCTAGGTCATCTTTTGACGCGAAGACAAACTGTGGGTATCACAAATGTCCCTGGTTACTCAACAACCTAGCAAATTTTAACTTGAAGGAGAGGAATGCTCGAGCAAAACAATTGGAGTAGCAAAAAGTCCCCCAAACTTGAATTATTCATTGTCCCCAATGAATCATTAATTAAGCAATTTTACCCCCAAACTTAAATTTTTCTATCTGAATTTTAAATTACGCGTGGGACTAGAACTAAGCTTAAGGTGGATCATAAAAGTCAACACTACCTCCAAAATCTTCTTTGTCGCAACAACACTCAAGGCTAGAAGAAATGCTCAAGCAAAAGGTTTCTGGAGATCAGAATACCTTGACCTATTTAAGCTTAATCAATCCAAGCTTCAAAAATTCAGAAGAAAATTAGTTAAGTTAGAGTTACTCAGTGCTCATAGAACGGAAACATCTTAGAAATTTCATTAAAAACAACAAGAGTAGAAATTACATAGCAGAGATTTTTTTTTTTGAAGCAGAAAAATTAAACAGACAAAATAAGCAAAGATAGAAAAAGATGCTGTCAGGAATGCGCGAGCAAACAAAATATTTCAACAAAAAGACTACGTGCTCAAATTCTCCTCCTTCAATCTTCCTGACTATGCTCTTCTTCTTCGTCACCTTCTCTTTCCACAGGCGGCGGCAGGATCCAGGGGTTCAACAGATCTTTAGGGAATGCAGGAAGGGCTGGGTACGGTTTGGAAAAATTCTCTTGCAGCGCCCTCTTTAAGCTGGCATCCCGATTCTTAACATAGTTCCAGAAGGTTAAAGTTTGCCTCTTAGCAAACTCTTGCCGACTGGCCGAAAGTGCCAGTTGTTCTAGAATCGAGTTGATGTCGTGGATAAGCCCACCTTGACGTACCTCCTGCATGCGCTGGAGTCGTGCCAAATTGGGTGTGTCTATGATTCCCTTGTCAAACAGAATCACATCCCCCTCTTCCACTGGAACCCCTGTTCTTCTGCACAGCATCGTTATTGTGTTTGGAAAGAACAGTTTCCCTACCTTTTTCCGCCAGTAGTCAACAATCTCAAAAGAAATTATTTTTCCTACATCAATACTCATCGAGCGAAGAATGGCAAAGGCAAGCAGTACCCTGTCCCGAGATACTGTGGAGTCGTGAGTTGTCGGCAGTAAGCGTAGCCTAATGAAACCCATCCAGGTGTTGGTTTCACTCTTCAAATAGGCAGCTTGAAACGTGTGCTTTCGCGTCCGCGACAACCTCCATTGGGCCCCCTCATTGCCAACCTCTCGGACAGCCGCACTTAATTGGTCGCTAGATGGTGCAACCATCATCTCATTAAGAACTGCATGCGGAAAATCCTAGAGATTGAACAAATCATTAATGGCTTCTAGGCTCATCTGTACGGGCACTCCTCGAACTATAACCTCAAATTCGTCCCGAACGTCAATATTGGCGTAAAATTCCCGAACAATATTGGAATTAACAGGCTCTGGTTTCGCACAAAACTGCCTCCAACCGAGGTTCGCTATTCCAGACTCCAAGAATTGTGGCACATCATCGCCAAATCCTCGTTCGAACACGAAGTCCCGTTTCAGCATCTCCTGATATTTTGCTCGAGCAAGGTTGTTGACGAAGCGAATAAATGGTATTCTTGGTTCCTCAATCTCATCAGCCTCACCCGATGCCTCAGCAATCCCTTTGCCCTTGTCTTCTCTTCGCTTGGGCAGAATCTCTTCAACAGTCTTTTTTGCTTCTTCTTCTCTCGTCTTGTCTTCAGCCTCATTCTTCTCTTGTTCCTCTCTCTCTATATTGTCTTTTTCAGAGTCAGTGGTTGGAGGCGAGGGGGTATCAGTTCGAATTACCTGAATACGGCCGGCTTTTCGCTTAATGCGGCGTCGCTTAGGTACCTCCGGCATGATCACCTCCACTCGAGCCTCCTGAACTGGCTCATTCTCAGTCGCAACCTCTGTCTGCACCTTCTCATTCTGTTTTTCTTGAATCTCCTCTCGAACTTCCTCTGTATCCGCAACTCTCTGCTGAGCCTGTTCTGGGTTCTGTTCTTCTGGTTCTTTCGGGTCTTCTTCAACTACTGTGGCAGCAACCTCATCTGCTGCCTCCTGGAGCTCTTCTTGTTCCGCAGCCCTTTGCTGCCTTCTCCTTCTCTTCGCTTCTTTTTCCTCTGGCGTCCTCTTCTTTTTCGTTTTCGCTTTCTGAACCTCGGGGGTAACGGGTATCTCTTCTCCCTCATTATCTCTCTCTTTTCTTGCTCTTGTTTTGGCCATTGAAGGTTCAAGGGATTGACACAGAATACCAACAAAGAAAGACGAATGCACACAACAAAGATTCAAATCAAGAAGATGAAGTGAAACTTACCTACAAGAGGTTGTTAATAAATAGGGCTCTAGCAAATCGAATCCTAACCGAAAGATCTTGCTCCCATTAAATTCAAATTATCGTTTTAAATCGCATGCAACCTGAAAATCTGAAACCAGCAATGGTAAAATCGTGAAGTTCAATCTCCCACAGTAAATCCTCATGTGTTGTCCACTATCCCAGCCCTTGGATGATCTCTGTGTGACACGTGGCTTCACTAGATGACTCCGTGTAATTTTCTTGCTCACAGAAAATTCAAAAATCCAACGGTAAAAAGTAATTAATCTTTAACAACCCCTTCCTATTCGGACGATTTGCTTCAACCAGATTTTTGCCACAACAACCTGAAGAATCTTGGATACGGAATTTGAATTTCAAAATAGGAAAATCAAATCTTTCAAATTTAAATTTACCCGATCAAATCAATCCTAATTCCTTTTTATTCTCGAAGCCAAATAAAGTAGAGAAAAATCTTTATTAATTAAGACTAAATAGAATTCAAATAACTAAAGATAAATAAAATCTAAATAAAAGATAATCCAAAGATAATTGAAATAAATAACCCGAAAATCAAATCAAATTCAAAATGAAATAGATAAAATCTAAAATAACTTCTACGGAATTAAAAACACCACCAGACTGCAAATAAATCATTCAAAATCAAATCTAATCTAATTGAAATTAAAAACAAATCAGCGAAACATAAAATTAATACAAACACTGGGAGCTCAAAATTTTGCTCTGTGAAATGCTCCCGCAAACATATTGCTTTCTCAATCATCAACCAATCTCAGGGAAGGATATTTCGCCTGAAACTCCTCTCCCTAATAATTTTTCACACGTTGTCCATTCACTTTGAACACTCTCCCATCTTTTTCATCCTGCAAAGTAATTGCTCCATGGGGGAAAACTTCAACCACAATAAATGATCCTGACCATTTAGATTTTAGTTTCCCAGGAAATAATTTCAATCTAGAATTATAAAGCAAAACTTTTTGACCCTTGACAAACTCTTTAGATTTTATTTTCTTGTCATGCCACAGCTTAGTCTTTTCCTTATACATTTTCGCATACTCATAAGAGAATTGGCGAAATTCCTCTAATTCATTTAGCTGCAGCATTCTTATTGCTCCTGCACGACTCATATCAAAATTTAACTTTTTCAAAGCCCAAAACGTTTTATGCTCTAGCTCCAATGGTAAATGACAGGCTTTCCCATATACTAACCTATAGGGAGACATTCCTAGAGGAGTCTTATAGGTTGTCCTGTAGGCCCAAAGAGCCTCATCCAACCTAAAAGACCAATCCTTCCTAGATGGATGAACTGAAGGGAATAAAAGTCCCCACGCAGTGGAAGCGCATCGATTGGACCTTACGCCGTATATTAATTAACATTAAAATACCGTTACGAAAACTCAATTAAACTTTAAACTCCTTTTAAAGTTGCTGGAAATTCAGTTTAAACATGCTTAAAAATAAATCTAAATTTATTTTCATGCTTTTCTAAAGAAAAGGGGAAGAACCGTCACATACCTTCGTTGTAGGCTTGACCGTTCTTCGCCAACGACGCTCCAATGAACGAAAACGCAGAAGCCTCCTCGCCTCTTGATCGCTGGAATTTTCTTCTTGATCGACACAATAACCACAGAGGCTACACCGGTATGCCTCTAAGTCTAGGAAGCAAAAGACTTGTGGGAGTCTTTCTCTGAGAGGGAGGCTAGAGAGAATTCTAGGTCTTGTCTTTCAAGAGTGTTCTATATATAGAAGAGAGGCCATGAATAAAATATTCAATTAAATCAATCTTTTCCAAAATTGATTCAATCTTATTCCTTAATTAATCAATCATGATCAATCAATTCCATAATTGATTAATCTTTTCCACAAATGACTAATTACTTCCATAAGTGATTAGATCATTTCCATAAATGATTAATCACATCCTTAAGTGATTAATTATTTCCATAATTGATTAATTCCAGGTTAATGAATTCTTTAATTAATTAACCACTAATTAAATATCACATATTTAATTTCCGGCCTAGAATTAATTAATTTGCCCAAGCACATTTTAGGCCTTAAATTAATTAATTCATTTATTTTGAACTCTTTCAAACTTCCATAAATTTATATTTGAACTTTTCAAATATTAATTTCTCTCATAATAATATATCAATATATATTATATTTGTTTCCCTTAATAAATTGAACATTTTCAATTTACTTTTATTACTTAGTTGCCTCAAATTACTTTACGAGCTACCAGTGGGACCTAATGGACCTGCAAATCAGGAGCTCCAACGATGTGAGATTAATTGGTCAAACTCATTAACCACATTAATCAATATTCGTTAACTGTGTGTACATTCCACTATAGACTCGCAGTTGCACTCTTCTCACTACAGACATATTTTCTGTGTCCACGGATCTAGACCAATATCGACTAGTTAGTCCTTCACGAGCGTCCGTAACACCAGTTGGGTCAAATTACCATTTTACCCCTGGGTTACCTCTATTTCCTTAAGTACCAATTCTCCTCTAATGAACAACCTGTTTGTGGTCCAACCATCAAACAGAAAACCCTCTCGTGCCATTGAGAGGGTAGGGCCCTTTGTTCAAGACTCGGAATAACCACTTAAGGGAACACTCATCTGCTTCCCTAAAGTCGGGAAGGAGTGAATTCCATCTTGTACGATTATGTTCCCAGCTCCCCATTCGGTCTTGTCCCCAAAGTGGTAGGCTTATTGAGTCGGCGTATTGGCCACTCTCACCCATACAAATCAAAGGACAATCTCTCATGAGCAGGAGTCCATAATCAACTAAGGATTAAGACTAAGTTGTCTAGGTCATCCTAGTGAAATAGAAAACCAACTAGTTAACGGTGTTATAACCAGTGGTTACTATTTCGCGGTCCGGTCTTATGCAAACTCATTGCATAGGATACCCCCACTCGCATGTCTCCTACACGAACACGTTGGATCACAGCGTTTGTATCAAATACAAAGTGGGTCGTATCCATAGTGTCACCAGGATAAGGCACCCAGTCTTATCCCTATACTATAGACCCTTTAGGCTGTTTCTTGAACAATGATCCCATATGTCGCTACATATTGTTCAAGACTCATATTACAACCTTGGATGTCTAGTTTATTGGATTAGGGTTATTATTAGGCAAAGACAAATATAAAATAACTAATAACAATTAATGGAAAAATATATCAATATTATTTCGTTAATATCCGGTCAACGGTTACATTCACTATCTACGAGTTTTAGGGCATAAAACCAACAAACTCCCACTTGAACTAAAACACTAGTTAGTGGGATGTAAATTCAATAATCTAAAGCTGGAAATGGCATGTATATTAAAATAATACAATGAACTAGGGCATCCTTATACCCATTATACATTTCTCCCACTTGCCCTAGATTAGATGGCATACATATCTCGTAGACCTAGACCCTCTAGATGACCCTCAAACACTTTAGCCGTGAGAGCCTTCGTAAATGGATCAGCGATGTTGTGCTCCGAGGCGATCTTAGTGACGATCACATCTCCTCGTTGCACAATCTCCTGTATCAGGTGATACTTCCTCTCGATTTGTTTACCTCGTTTGTGGCTTCGAGGTTCTTTTGAGTTGGCTACAGCCCCACTGTTGTCACAGTATAGTGTTATGGGCACGTTCATATTTGGAACCACTTCCAAATCAGTCAAGAACTTTCTGAGCCATACTGCCTCCTTAGCTGCTTCGCAAGCTGCTACATACTCAGCCTCCATGGTTGAGTCTGCTATGCATCCTTGTTTGATGCTTCTCCACACCACTGCTCCTCCATTGAGGGTGAACACTGACCCTGATGTGGATTTCCTTGAATCTTTATCAGCTTGAAAGTTAGAGTCAGTGTATCCAGTAAGAATCAAATCCTTAGCTCCATACACAAGCATGTAGTCCCTCGTTCTCCGAAGATACTTGAGGATGTTTTTAACCATTCCCCAGTGGTCCAACCCTGGATTAGGCTGATACCTACTGACTACTCCCACTACATAACATATGTCAGGCCTTGTGTAGAGCATAGCATACATTAAGCTGCCCACAGCTGAGGCGTAGGGAATGTGTCTCATGTTCTCAATTTCTTGAGGTGTCTTAGGAGACTGTTCCTTAGACAGGTGTACCCCATGTCTGAAGGGTAGTAGTCCCTTCTTGGAGTTTTGCATCGAATATCGAGACAACATCTTGTCAATATACGTTGCTTGAGATAGAGCTAGCGTTTTGTTCTTACGATCCCTAATGATTTGGATTCCCAGAACATATTGAGCCTCTCCCAGATCTTTCATTTGGAATTGGGCTGCTAGTCATTTCTTAATGTCAGTGAGGTATCCTACATCATTCCCAATTAGTAGGATATCGTCTACATAAAGTATTAGAAAAACTACTTTCCTTTTGTTGACTTTCTTGTACACACAAGGCTCATCAACGTTTTGGTCAAAGCCAAAAGATTCGATTGCAGTATCAAATCTAATGTTCCATGATCTGGATGCTTGTTTCAATCCATAAATGGATCGATTGAGCTTACAAACCTTTTGTTCCTGACCTTGGGCTATGAACCCTTCGGGTTGAGACATGAAGATATTCTCTTCAAGATTACCATTCAGAAAGGTAGTCTTGACGTCCATTTTCCATATTTCATAGTCATAATATGTGGCTATGGATAAGAGAATTCTTATGGACTTTAACATGGCTACAAGAGAAAAGGTTTCCTCATAGTCAACCCCTTCTTTTTGGGTATAACCCTTTGCCACTAGTCTAGCTTTGAAGGTCTGTACCTTTCCAACTGCATCTCTTTTTCTCTTATAGATCCATTTGCACCCTATGGGTTTTACCCCATTTGGTAGATCTGTAAGTTCCCATACAGAATTGGAGTACATTGACTCCATTTCCAGGTTCATGGCTTTGACCCATTCATCCTTATCTTCGTCATTCATTGCCTGTCGATAGGAAAATGGATCCTCAATGCCATCATTAAGTATGTCAACCTGAGTTTCAATTAAACCCAAGTAGCGGTCAGGTTGTAATACAACCCTCCCACTGCGTCGAGACATTCCCAACGTTTGAGATGGACGGGATGGATCTGAAGAACCAGTTCCTTCATCAACCCTTGTTGAAGGTCCAACTTCATCAACAACCATTGATGATTCTTCAGTAGCTTCTCCTAATATTATTTTGTTGCATGGTTTATGATCTATCATGTGGTCTTCCTCTAAGAAAGTGGCATTTGTCGATACAATCACCTTATTTTCTTGTGGGTCGTAGAAATAACCACCTCTCGTTTCTTTAGGGTAACCAACAAATTGGCACAGTTTTGAACGAGGTTCCAGTTTTTTAGGATTTGTCACAAGCACGTGTGCTGGACAACCCCAAATGCGAAAATGATGCAAACTAGGTTTACGCCCCTTCCATAATTCGAAAGGTGTTTCAGAAACACTTTTCGAGGGAACATTGTTCAAGATGTATACTGCAGTCTCTACTGCATACCCCCAAAACGAGCTAGGCAATTGAGCATAGCTCATCATTGATCGAACCATGTCTAACAAGGTTCTATTTCTCCTTTCTGACACACTATTCTACTGAGGTGTACCAGGGGCTGAGAGTCGAGATTGGATTCCATGTTCTATCATATAATCTTGGAATCTTTGATCCATATACTCCCCTCCTCGGTCAGATCGAAGTACTTTAATAGATTTACCTAATAGGTTTTCAACTTCAGCCTTAAACTCCTTAAACTTTTCAAGGGCTTCAGACTTATGTCCCATTAGGTACAAGTAACCATATCTTGAATAATCATCTATAAATGAGATGAAATATTCGTACCCTCCTCGAGCTTTTACATTCATTGGACCACATAGATCCGAATGTATTAACTCTAAGGGTTCTTTGGCTCTGTAACCTTTTCCAGTAAAGGGTCTCTTGGTCATTTTTCTCTCGAGACAAGATTCACAAGGTGGTAGTGAATCAGCTTCTAACTTGCTTAGAAGTCCATTCTTTACCAAACGACCGATCCTATCGATGTTTATATGACCAAGTCTGAGATGCCAAAGATGAGTATTGTTACTTGATGGAGAAATCTTTTGCCTTTTACTTTGAGTTTCAGCAGTTTTAAATAATTCGTGATTTAAAACTGCTTTGTTTTCGGTTGGTCTTAAAACATACAAGTTATTTTCCAATTTGGCTGAACAAATAAGCACACCATTTTTATAAATGAACGCTTCATTCATATCAAAAGTAACTGTATATGATTGTTCAATCAAACATGAAATAGAAATTATGTTCCTCTTAATCTTGGGAACGATTAACAAACTTTCTAAAAGTAAGAATCTATTTCTAAAAAATAACTTTGCAGCTCCCACTGCTTTAGCTGAAATGACTTCTCCAGTTCCGACCCTGAGTGTCATTTCCCCATCGTTCAACTGCCGAAAGGAACTATTTTCCTGAAAAGAAGAGCAAACGTGATTAGTTGCGCCTGAATCAAGTATCCAGGTAAACTCATCATGTTCTATCAGGCATGTTTCTAAAACCAGTAAATCAAATTTACCTTCATTTTCCTTCTTTTTCTCAGCAAGGTACTTTGGGCAGTTTCTCTTCCAATGTCCATCTACATTGCAGTGGAAACACTTGCCCTTGTCTGCTATAGCTTTGGCTTTTCCCTTGCTTTTAGCAGCAGTACTGGGAGCTTTCCCCTTGTTTCCTTTCTTCTTCTGAGTTTTCTTTGAAGAAGTGGCTACAAATTTAGTTCCAGAGGATGAACCCTTCTCGAACTTTCTTTTAGAGTGAACAACGTTTGCCTCTCCTTCTATCTGTCCCTTGTTCTTAAGAAGAGATTGATAGAGTTGTAGCTCATTCAGGAGGCTAGTCAGGTTGAATGTTATTTTATTCATCATTGCATTGCTTCGAAACTGCAGAAAACTCTTCAGAAGAGATTCTAAGATGAATGCAACCTGACTACACTCATCTATGACCGCCCCGTTTGCCTCTGCCACGTTGAATTGGACCATCATATCCAGGACATGCTCCCGAACAGATGTGCCCTCTTTCATGCGACAGCTATAAACGTATTTGAGAGCGTCATAATGGAGTTGGTAGGACGGTTGTCCAAACATATCCTGGAGTGAGTTCATAATCTCCCTCGCTGTTACCATGCCCTCATGCCTTTTAGCCAAAACTTCAGATATGCTGGCTAAGATATAGACGCGAGTCTTATCATTGGCCTTTGTCCAGCGGTCATAAGCATCCTTAACTGCTTGGGATGCATTACGAGCAGGGGCTGGAGGACAATCCTCCGTTAAGACAAACCACAGATCATCGACAAAAAGAATCATATTCAGGTTCGACTTCCACGTAGCATAATTTTTGCTGGTTAATTTCTCATTTTTATACAGAGAGACAATTGAGGAAGACATTGTTGAAGTTTAAACAAACAATGACTGTATTAGTTATCTTTGCCTTAACCCATCATACAAGCAAACAATTGCACACGATCCAATCAATTTAGCAAAACAGACAATCACAGAACCCTAAAACTATTGATTTAGTTTTGCAATGATGTTTCAGAGGTTTAGAATATCAGCCACCGAAGGGTGATCAGGTACTCCTCCTTTGAAATGAGACACCTCTCAGCTAATTCTAATTCCAGAATAACTCATATTCCTATAGACATTAGCCACTATCGTTCGGTCAAGGATTTGTTAACACTTTTAACTCATCCTCGTAAGTGTAACCCCCCCACTTTCAGATCTCAGAGGCACGCACCAAAATGCTACCGAAGGGAAAGACAACTGTTGGTGATTAGCCTAAGAGCTCCTATCCTTTTCAGGAGTTCACGATGTTCCGAATCCTATGACCAGGCCCTTCGAAGGGATGGTTGCGCCAGGACAACTTGCAGGCGGATCACAGAACTCTCACGATGCGAACTATGGGTGGAGATCGAGGGATACGTTGACACGTGTCCCGCTCCCACTTACTCTAGACATTTTTCCCATTCACCTTGATATTGATTCATGCAAACACTTTTCGAAGGGAGGCCACTCCTAAGGCGGCTCGAAGCCGAGCATGAATCTCACGTTGTGAATATAGGGACATAGGAGCAAAACTTGATTTAAATCTCGTTTTGTAACTTTCCTCCCACTGAAAATGTCCTAAGGTTAATATAGGGTTGTTTAACTTAGATAGTATTCGGCTAAGTCAATCTATCTAAGTCTGATCCTATTATAACAATTATGGAAAGGATTCAACTGCAATCTTTTGGGTGAATTAAACTTCTTTTAATAAACCCAACATTGCAAGTCAACATTACTATGGTTAATTCAACTCAATGTTCGGGTCAGTTCCCAGGTAGGAGGTGTTCCGTAAACCGTCAACTTAAATACCCCCAACCTTAGACAGAACTTTACCGAGAGAGTTCCCTTATAACCTCAGTAATGTAGGGTCTTTACTCTAAAGATCTAGGTGCATTAAACACTTTTAATAAACCTAGTGACATTGCATGCTAACATTTAACTATGATTAATTCAACTCCGGTATTCCAGGTCAGTTCCCAGGTAGGAGGTGTTCCGTAAACCGTCAACTTAAATACCCCCAACCTTAGACAGAACATTACCGGTGGAGTTCCCTTATAATCATAGCAATGTATTTCCTACTTAGTCAATTAAAACTATTTTTAATTCTAAGTAAGAAAAGATTCTAATCCGATTAGAAAACGATCTAGGTCTAATTAATTTTAAACAATTTAAAATTAATCCAATTCATCCTATGATCTTATGTTTGCATGCAAATCTTGATGATAGATTGACGGTTTCTAATCATTAATATTAAAGAACTATTTCAAATTTTAATGATTAATCCTATAATCAAGAATCTAGGGTTTAATTCATTTAACAATCTCATTCAAATTAAATAATTAAACCATACTAATTGCATGAATAATATAACAATTATATTATTAACTATGGATGTTTCATGCTTCATGCAATTTTGATTTTCTTTTATTATAACAATTATAAGCCAATTAAGAAAATCAATCAAGCATGCTTCATTCATCACATTAAACATAACTATTTATATTTAATTTAAGTAATGACATGCTTCATGCCTTTCAATTTTTCATATAATTAATATAAACTTATATTAAAAAATATGAAAACAAATCCATGCATTTAAACATACATTATAACATTTTATAATATATAAAAATGCATGAGCATGTTTATAACCTAAGGTGGGATTAAATATTCTATATGACATCCATAAAGCATATAAATAGCAATTGAACCGGTTAATTTTGGCCCCTAGGATAAAATAAAGCATTAAATTACATTAATTTAGCTAAATTCTATCCTAAAAAATCCTTGTACAGCTCCGGAATTGGTCTAGACAGCACGAACCGCCCCGAACCACCTCGAACCGGCTTCAAAATTCACGAACCATGCAAAAAATTGGCTGAACCGAACCAAATAGGTCCCAACCCAGCCGAACCGGACCAGCCACGCCTTGAACCGCGCCTTTTCAAACCCTAATGCGCGCCTCCATCGTGACAGCGTCTCGACGCTGTGTTGATAGCGTCTCGACGCTGTGCGCTTTCCATGTCTGGCGCATGCGGTATCGAGACAGCATCGAGACGCTGTTGAGGTAGCGTCCCGACGCTGTGCGCTTTCCTTACCGAGCGCCTGTGAATTAGGACAGCGTCGAGACGCTATTGGAGTAGCGTCCCGACGCTGTTGCGTCTGGAATCGATTTCTAGGAAAAAAAACAACTTTTCTTCAGTTTTGGCCTCGATTTCAGCGGCGATTGCTTCGATTTTCAACTCATAAAAACCTATTTTAGGCTCAGACTTACATAGGACTCGATTTTACATAAAATACCCGAAACACCGGGCCTTACATGATCAAAATCACATAAAAATAAAATTTGTGGCCATAAAATTAACCAAAACAGTTCAACACAAATCGAACATACATTATGCATATATCCCACCTATTAGAGCCTATCGCAACTTTTAAAATTAATTAATAGGGACAACGATGGCTCTGATACCAATTGAAGGAAATAAAAGTCCCCACGCAGCGGAAGCGCATCGATTGGACCTTACGCCGTATATTAATTAACATTAAAATACCGTTACGAAAACTCAATTAAACTTTAAACTCCTTTTAAAGTTGCTGGAAATTCAGTTTAAACATGCTTAAAAATAAATCTACATTTATTTTCATGCTTTTCTAAAGAAAAGGGGAAGAAACGTCACATACCTTCGTTGTAGACTTGATCGTTCTTCGCCAACGACGCTCCAACAAACGAAAACGCAGCAGCCTCCTCGCCTCTTGATCGCTGGAATTTTCTTCTTGATTGACACAATAACCACAAAGGTTACACCGGTATGACTCTAGGTCTAGGAGGCAAAAGACTTGTGGGAGTCTTTCTCTAAGAGGGAGACTAGAGAGAATTCTAGGTCTTGTCTTGAGAGTCTAAGAGCAAGAGCAAAATGTCAAGTGTCATGACCAATTAGGTCTAGTGTTCTATTTATAGAAGAGAGGCCATGAATAAACTATTCAATTAAATCAATCTTTTCCAAAATTGATTCAATCTTATTCCTTAATTAATCAATCATGATCAATCAATTCCATAATTGATTAATCTTTTCCACAAATGACTAATTACTTCCATAAGTGATGAGATCATTTCCATAAATGATTAATCACTTCCTTAAGTGATTAATTATTTCAATAATTGATTAATTCCCGGTTAATGAATTCTTTAATTAATTAACCACTAATTAAATATCACATATTTAATTTCTGGCCTAGAATTAATTAATTTGCCCAAACACATTTTAGGCCTTAAATTAATTAATTCATTTATTTTGAACTCTTTCAAACTTCCATAAATTTATATTTGAACTTTTCAAATATTAATTTCTCTCATTATAATATATCAATATATATTATATTTGTTTCCCTTAATAAATTGAACATTTTCAATTTACTTTTATTACTTAGTTGCCTCAAATTACTTTACGAGCTACCAATGGGACCTAATGGACCTGCAGATCAGAAGCTCCAGCGATGTAAGATTAATTGGTCAAACTCATTAACCACATTAATCAATATTCGTTAACTGTGTGTACATTCCACTATAGACTCACAGTTGCACTCTTCTCACTGCAGACATATTTTCTGTGTCCACGGATCTAGACCAATATCGACTAGTTAGTCCTTCACGAGTGTCCGTAACACCAGCTGGGTCAAATTACCGTTTTACCCCTGGGTTACCTCTATTTCCTTAAGTATCAATTCTCCTCTAATGAACAACCTGTTTGTGGTCCAACCATCAAACAGAAAACCCTCTCGTGCCATTGAGAGGGTAGGGCCCTTTGTTCAAGACTCGGAGTAACCACTTAAGGGAACACTCATCTGCTTCCCTAAAGTCGGGAAGGAGTGAATTCCATCTTGTACGATTATGTTCCCAGCACCCCATTCGGTCTTGTCCCCAAAGTGGTAGGCTTATTGAGTCGGCGTATTGGCCACTCTCACCCATACAAATCAAAGGACAATCTCTCATGAGCAGGAGCCCATAATCAACTCAGGATTAAGACTAAGTTGTCTAGGTCGTCCTAGTGAAATAGAAAACCAACTAGTTAACGGTGTTATAACCAGTGGTTACTATTTCGCGGTCTGGTCTTATGCAAACTCATTGCATAAGATACTGCCACTCGCATGTCACCTACACGAACGCGTTGGATCGCAGCGTTTGTATCAAATACAAAGTGGGCCGTACCCATAGTGTCACCAGGATAAGGCACCCAGTCTTATCCCTATATTATAGACCCTTTAGGCTGTTTCTTGAACAATGATCCCATATGTCGCTACATATTGTTCAAGACTCATATTACAACCTTGGATGTCTAGTTTATTGGATTAGGATTATTATTAGGCAAAGACAAATATAAAATAACTAATAACAATTAATGGAAAAATATATCAATATTATTTCATTAATATCCGGTCAACAGTTACATTCACTATCTACGAGTTTTAGGGCATAAAAACCAACATGAACTACTTTCTCTAGAATCGATTTTATTTCCCTATTACTAATTTCCGCTTGACCATTTGCTTGTGGGTGATAAGGGGTAGCTATCCTATGCTTAATCCCATACTTAGCTAAAATCTTAGTTAAGATATTATTAACAAAATGTGTACCCTCATCACTCACCAGAGCCCTAGGTGTCCCAAACCGGGCAAAGATGTGCGATTGAAGAAACCTCGCTACTGTCTTGGCATCACTCTGATGGCATGCGATGGCCTCCACCCACTTGGACACATAATCAACTGCCAATAAGATAAAAACATTGCCATTAGAAAGGGGAAATGACCCCATAAAATCAATACTCCATACATCAAATAATTCAACTTCTAAAACGTAAGTAAGAGGCATTTCATCTCTAAGCCCTAAATTTCCTCTCCTTTGGCAAGCATCACATTGCTTGTAAAACCAGTGGGCATCTTTGAATAAGGTAGGCCAGAAAAATCCACAATGTAAAATCCTCATAGCTGTCCTCTGACCGCTGAACTGACCTCCATACGGCGAAGAGTGACATTGCTCCAGGGTTTCCTTTGCTTCAGCACCTGAAACACACCTGTGAATAAGACCGTCAGAGCATTGCTTATAGATAAATGGCTCATCCCAATAGAAGAACTTCGCATCATGCTTAAATTTTTTCTTCTGCCTCCAATCCATGTCAATAGGAGTGACTCCCTTTACCAAAAAGTTGGCAATATCAGCATACCAAGGGACATCCCTGACTACCTTTACCTCAACAGCAAAAAGCTGTTCATCTGGAAAAGAATCTGAAATGGCAGATTGCTCCAGCAAAGATGATGATGGATCAAGACGAGATAAATGATCTACAATGACATTTTCTGATCCCTTCTTGTCTTTTATCTCCAAGTCGAACTCCTGCAATAATAAAACCCAACAAATTAGTCTAGGCTTTGCATCTTTTTTAGCCATTAAATACCTTATTGTTGCATGATCCGTGAACACCGTGACTTTGGATCCAACCAAATATGGCTGGAATTTCTCAAAAGAAAACACTACAGCTAACAACTCCTTTTCAGTAGTTGTGTAGTTGACTTGTGCCTCATTTAAAACCCTACTTGCATAATATATAGGATGAATAAATTTGCCCTGCTTTTGCCCCAGCATTGCACCTACCGCAGCATCACTCGCATCACACATTATCTCAAATGGTAAAGTCCAATTAGGTGCACACAGAATGAATGCTGAGATTAAAGCAGCCTTTAAAGTCTCAAAAGCCTTCCTACAATCTGCATTAAAGTCAAAAACATGATCAGTACACAATAAGTTACAAAGAGGTTTACTGATTTTGGAAAAATCCTTTATTAACCTCCTATAGAATCCAGCATGTCCTAAAAAACTCCGAATTCCCTTTACTGAATTCTGTGGTTCTAATCTTTCAATCACCTCTATTTTTGCTCTATCAACTTCTAGACCATTCTTAGAAATCCTATGACCTAACACTATGCCTTTCTTCACCATGACGTGGTATTTTTCCCAATTAAGAACTAGATGGGTATCCTCACACCATCAACCTCTAATACATTCTTAATCTTTTTATTTGTGCCTCTAACATCTGACCACTGACAACTATTAATCGATATTCTTTCTAAAATCTCATAAGCTTCATCAAAAGTTTTTGCCAAAAGGGCCCCTCCAACCGAAGCATCGACCATACCTTGGGTTACTCCATTTAATCCATTATAAAATGTTTCCATTTGAATACAATGAGGTAAACCATGGTGGGGACACTTTCGCAAAAGCTCCTTAAACCTTTCTCAAGCCTCACTAAAAGTCTCTTCCTCAAGTTGCCTAAACCCTACTATTTCACTCCTTAATTTAGCATTTCTATTAGGTGGGAAATATTTACTCAAAAAATTTTTAGCTAACTCATCCCATGTCCTAATTGATCCTGGAGCAAAAGAGTTCAACCATGTCTTTGCTCCATCTCTAAGAGAATACGGGAACAAAGTTAATCTAAGGGCATCCCTAGGCACTCCTTGAATTACAAAAGAATCACTAACTCCTAGAAAAGACTTAAGATGTAAATGAGGATCTTGTTGGATTTTATGCCCTAAAACTCGTAGATAGTGAATGTAATCGTTGACCGGATATTAATGAAATAATATTGATATATTTTTCCATTAATTGTTATTAGTTATTTTATATTTGTCTTTGCCTAATAATAACCCTAATCCAATAAACTAGACATCCAAGGTTGTAATATGAGTCTTGAACTATATGTAGCGACATATGGGATCATTGTTCAAGAAACAACCTAAAGGGTCTATAGTATAGGGATAAGACTGGGTGCCTTATCCGGGTGACACTATGGATACGGCCCACTTTGTATTTGATACAAACGCTGCGATCCAACGCGTTCGTGTAGGAGACATGCGAGTGGGGGTATCCTATGCAATGAGTTTGCATAAGACCGGACCGCGAAATAGTAATCACTAGTTATAACACCGTCAACTAGTTGGTTTTCTATTTTCACTAGGACGACCTAGACAACTTAGTCTTAATCCTGAGTTGATTATGGACTCCTGCTCATGAGAGATTGTCCTTTGATTTGTATGGGTGAGAGTGGCCAATACGCCGACTCAATAAGCCTACCACTTTGGGGACAAGATCGAATGGGGAGCTGGAACATAATCGTACAAGATGGAATTCACTCCTTCCCGACTTTAGGGAAGCAGATGAGTGTTCCCTTAAGTGGTTACTCCGAGTCTTGAACAAAGGGCCCTACCCTCTCAATGGCACGAGAGGGTTTTCTGTTTGATGGTTGGACCATAAACAGATTGTTCATTAGAGGAGAATTGGTACTTAAGGAAATAGAGGTGACCCAGGGGTAAAACGGTAATTTGACCCAGCTGGTGTTACGGACACTCGTGAAGGACTAACTAGTCGATATTGGTCTAAGTTCCGTGGACACAGAAAATATGTCTGCAGTGAGAAGAGTGCAACTGTGAGTCTATAGTGGAATGTACACACAGTTAACGAATATTGATTATTGTGGTTAATGAGTTTAACCAATTAGTCTCACATCGTTGGAGCTTCTGATCTGCAGGTCCATAAGGTCCCACTGGTAGCTCGTAAAGTAATTTGAGGCAACTAAGTAATTAAATGTAAATTGAAAATGTTCAATTTACTAAGGGAAATAAATATAATATATATTGATATATTATTATGAGAGAAATTAATATTTGAAGAAGTTCAAATATAAATTTATGGAAGATTGAAAGAATTAATTAATTTAAGTCCTAAAAGTGTTTGGGCAAAATTAATTAATTCAAGGCCGGAAATTAAATATGTGATATTTAATTGGTGGTTAATTAATTAAAGAATTCATTAACCATGAATTAATCAATTATGTAAATAATTAATCACTTAAGGAAGTGATTAATCATTTATGGGAATGATCTAATTACTTATGGAAGAAATTAGTCATTTATGGAAAAGATTAATCAATTGGGGGATTGATTGATCATGATTGATTAATTAAGGAATAAGATTGAATCAATTTTGGAAAAGATTGATTTAATTGAATATTTTATTCATGGCCTCTCTTCTATAAATAGAACACTAGACCTAATTGGTCATAACACTTGACACTCTTGAAAGACAAGACCTAGAATTCTCTCTAGCCTCCCTCTTAGAGAAAGACTCCCACAAGTCTTTGGCCTCCTAGACTTAGAGACATACCGGTGTAACCTCTGTGGTTATTGTGTCAATCAAGAAGGAATTTCCAGCGAAGAAAAACAAAGGCGGCTGCTGCGTTTTCGTTCGTTGGAGCGTCGTTGGCGAAGAACGGTCAAGACTACAACGGAGGTTTGTAACAGTTCTTCCTCTTTTCGTTAGAAAAGTTTTTTAAAATAAATTTAGATTTATTTTAGCATGTTTAAACCAATTTTACAGCAACTTTAAAGCATGTTTAAAGTTTTGTTTGAGTTATCGTAACGGTATTTTAATGTTAATTAATATACGGCGTAAGGTCCAATCGATGCGCTTCCGCTGCGTGGGGACTTTTATTACCTTCAATCGGCATCAGAGCCATCGCTGTCCCTATTAATTAATTTTAAAAGTTGCGATAGGCTCTAATAGGTGGGATTTATGCATAATGTATGTTCGGTTTGCATTGAACTGTTTGGGTTAATTTTATGGCCATAGATTTTATTTTTATGTGATTTTGATCATGTAAGGCCCGGTGTTTCGGGTATATTATGTAAAATCGAGTCCTATGTAAGTCCGGGTCTAGAATAGGTTTTTATGAGATGAAAATCGGAGCAATCGTCGCTGAAATCGGGGCCAAAACCGGAGAAAAGTTGCTGTTTCTGCCCAGAAATTGATTCCAGACGCAACAGCGTCGGGACGCTCCTTCAACAGCGTCTCGACGCTGTCTCGATACCGAAGGCGCTCGGTAAGGAAAGAGCACAGCGTCGGGACGCTACCTCAACAGCGTCTCGACGCTGTCTCGATACCGCAGGCGCCAGATATGGAAAACGCATAGCGTCGGGACGCTATCAACACAGCGTCTCGACGCTGTAACGATGGAGGCGCGCACTAGGATTTCAACAGGCGCGGTTCAAGCGAGGCCGGTCCGGTTCGGACCGGTTCGGCTGGGCTGGGACCTATTTGGTTCGGTTCAGCCAATTTTTGGCATGGTTCGTGATTTTGGAAGCCGGTTCGAGGTGGTTTGGGCCGGTTCGTGCTGTCTAGACCAATTCCGGAGCTGTACATGGATTTTTTAGGATAGAATTTAGCTAAATTATTGTAATTTAATGCTTTATTTTATCCTAGGGGCCAAAATTAACCGGTTCAATTGCTGTTTATATGCTTTATGGATGTCATATAGAATATTTAATCCCACCTTAGGTTATAAACATGCTCATGCAATTTTTATATATTATAAATTGTTATAATGTATGTTTAAATGCATGGATTTGTTTTCATATTTTTTAATATAAGTGTATATTAATTTATATGAAAAATTGGAAAGCATGGAGCATGTCATTACTTAAATTAAATGTAAATAGTTATGTTTAATGTGATGAATGAAGCATGCTTGGTTGATTTTCTTGATTGACTTATAATTGTTATAATAAAAGAAAATCAAAATTGCATGAAGCATGAAACATCCATAGTTAATAATATAATTGTTATATTATTCATGCAATTGATGTGGCTTAATTATTCAATTTGAATGAGATTGTTGAATGAATTAAACCCTAGATTCTTGATTATAGGATTAATCATTAAAATTTGAAATAGTTCTTCAATATTAATGATTAGAAACCGTCAATCTATAATCAAGATTTGCATGCAAACATAAGATCATAGGATAAATTGGATTAATTTTAAATTGTTTAAAATTAATTAGACCTAGATCGATTTCTAATAGGATTAGAATCTTTTCTTACTTAGAATTAAAAATAGTTTTAATTTACTAAGTAGGAAAAACATTGTTATGATTATAAGGGTACTCCACCGGTAATGTTCTGTCTAAGGTTGGGGGTATTTAAGTTGACGGTTTACGGAACACCTCCTACCTGGGAACTGACCTGGAATACCGGAGTTGAATTAATCATAGTTAAATGTTAGCATGCAATGTCACTAGGTTTATTAAAAGTGTTTAATGCACCTAGATCTTTAGAGTAAAGACCTTACATTACTGAGGTTATAAGGGAACTCTCTCGGTAAAGTTCTGTCTAAGGTTGGGGGTATTTAAGTTGACGGTTTACGGAACACCTCCTACCTGGGAACTAACCGGATTGAGTTGAATTAACCATAGTAATGTTGACTTGCAATGTTGGGTTTATTAAAAGAAGTTTAATTCACCCAAAAGATTGCAGTTGAATCCTTTCCATAATTGTTATAATAGGATCAGACTTAGATAGATTGACTTAGCCGAATACTATCTAAGTTAAACAACCCTATATTAACCTTAGGACATTTTTAGTGGGAGGAAAATTAAAAAACGAGATTTAAATCAAGTTTTGCTCCTACGTCCCTATATTCACAACGTGAGATTCATGCTCGGCTTCGAGTCGCCCTAGGAGCGGCCTCCCTTCGGAAAGTGTTTGCATGGATCAATATCAAGGTGAATGGGAAAAATGTCTAGAGTAAGTGGGAGCGGGACACGTGTCAACGTATCCCTCGGTCTCCGCCCATAGTTCACACCGTGAGAGTCCTATGATCCGCCTGCAGGTTGCCCTGGCGCATCCATCCCTTCGGAGGGCCTGGTCATAGGATTCGGAACATCGTGAACTCCTGAAAAGGATAGGAGCTCTTAGGCTAATCACCAACAGTTGTCTTTCCCTTCGGTAGCCTGTTGGTGCGTGCCTCTGAGATCTGAAAGTGGGAGGGTTACACTTACGAGGATGAGTTAAAAGTGTTAACAAATCCTTGACCGAACAACGGTGGCTAATGTCTATAGGAATATGAGTTATTCTGGAATTAGAATTAGCTGAGAGGTGTCTCATTTCAAAGGAGGAGTACCTGATCACCCTTCGGTGGCTGATATTCTAAACCTCTGAAACGTCGTTGCAAAACTAAATCAATAGTTTTAGGGTTTTGTGATTGTCTGTTTTGCTAAATTGATTGGATTGTGTGCAATTGTTTGCTTGTCTGATGGGTTAAGGCAAAGATAACTAATACGGTCATTGTTTGTTTAAATTTCAGCAATGTCTTCCTCAATTGTCTCTCTGCTTAAAAATGAGAAATTAACCGGCGAAAATTATGCTACGTGGAAGTCGAACTTGAATACGATTCTTGTTGTCGATGATCTGCGGTTCGTCTTAACGAAGGATTGTCCTCTAGCCCCTGCTCGTAATGCATCCCAGGCAGTTAAGGATGCTTATGACCGCTGGACAAAGGCCAATGATAAGACTCGCGTCTATATCTTAGCCAGCTTATCTGAAGTTTTGGCTAAAAGGCATGAGGGCATGGTAACAGCGAGGGAGATTATGAACTCTCTCCGGGAGATGTTTGGACAACCGTCCTACCAACTCCACCATGACACTCTCAAATACGTTTATAGCTGTCACATGAAAGAGGGCACGTCTGTTCGGGAGCATGTCCTGGATATGATGGTCCAATTCAACGTGGCAGAGGCAAACGGGGCGGTCATAGATGAGCGTAGTCAGGTTGCATTCATCTTAGAATCTCTTCCGAAGAGTTTTCTACAGTTTCGAAGCAATGCAATGATGAATAAAATAACATTCAACCTGACTAGCCTCCTGAATGAGCTACAGCTCTATCAGTCTCTTCTTAAGAACAAGGGACAGATAGATGGAGAGGCAAACGGTGTCCACTCTAAAAGAAAGTTCGAGAAGGGTTCATCCTCTAGAACTAAATCTGTAGCCACTTCTTCAAAGAAAACTCAGAAGAAGAAAGGAAACAAGGGGAAAGCTCCCAGTACTGCTGCTAAAAGCAAGGGAAAAGGCAAAGTTGTGGCAGACAAGGGCAAGTGTTTTCACTGCAATGTAGATGGACATTGGAAGAGAAACTGCCCAAAGTACCTTGCTGAGAAAAAGAAGGAAAATGAAGGTAAATTTGATTTACTGGTTTTAGAAACATGCCTGGTAGAACATGATGAGTTTACTTAGATACTTGATTCAGGAGCAACTAATCATGTTTGCTCTTCTTTTCAGGAAAATAGTTCCTTTCGGCAGTTGAACGATGGAGAAATGACACTCAGGGTCGGAACTGGAGAAGTCATTTCAGCTAAAGCAGTGGGAGCTGCGAAGTTATTTTTTAGAAATAGATTCTTACTTTTAGAAAGTTTGTTAATCGTTCCCAAGATTAAGAGGAACTTGATTTCTATTTCATGTTTGATTGAACAATCGTATACAGTTACTTTTGATATGAATGAAGCGTTCATTTATAAAAATGGTGTACTTATTTGTTCAGCCAAATTGGAAAATAACTTGTATTTTTTAAGACCAACCGAAAAGAAAACACTTTTAAATCACGAATTATTTAAAACTGCTGAAACTCAAAGTAAAAGGCAAAAGATTTCTCCATCAAGTAACAATACTCATCTTTGGCATCTTAGACTTGGTCATATAAACATCGATAGGATCGGTCGTTTGGTAAAGATTGGACTTCTTAGCAAGTTAGAAGATGATTCACTACCACCTTGTGAATCTTGTCTCGAGGGAAAAATGACCAAAAGACCCTTTACTGGAAAAGGTTACAGAGCCAAAGAACCCTTAGAGTTAATACATTCGGATCTATGTGGTCCAATGAATGTAAAAGCTCGAGGAGGGTACGAATATTTCATCTCATTTATAGATGATTATTCAAGATATGGTTACTTATACCTAATGGGACATAAGTCTGAAGCCCTTGAAAAGTTTAAGGAGTTTAAGGCTGAAGTTGAAAACCTATTAGGTAAATCTATTAAAGTACTTCGATCTGATCGAGGAGGGGAGTATATGGATCAAAGATTCCAGGATTATATGATAGAACATGGAATCCAATCTCAACTCTCAGCCCCTGGTACACCTCAGCAGAATGGTGTGTCAGAAAGGAGAAATAGAACCTTGTTAGACATGGTTCGATCAATGATGAGCTATGCTCAATTGCCTAGCTCGTTTTGGGGATATGCAGTAGAGACTGCAGTATACATCTTGAACAATGTTCCCTCGAAAAGTGTTTCTGAAACACCTTTCGAGTTATGGAAGGGGCGTAAACCTAGTTTGCATCACTTTCGCATCTGGGGTTGTCCTGCACACGTGCTTGTGACAAATCCTAAGAAACTGAAACCTCGTTCAAAACTGTGTCAATTTGTTGGTTATCCTAAAGAAACGAGAGGTGGTTATTTCTACGACCCACAAGAAAATAAGGTGATTGTATCGACAAACGCCACTTTCTTAGAGGAAGACCACATGAGAGATCATAAACCACGAAGCAAAATAATATTAGGAGAAGCTACTGAAGAATCATCAAGAGTTGTTGATGAAGTTGGACCTTCAACAAGGGTTGATGAAGGAACTAGTTCTTCAGATCCATCCCGTCCATCTCAATCGTTGGGAATGCCTCGACGCAGTGGGAGGGTTGTGTTACAACCTGACCGCTACTTGGGTTTAACTGAAACTCAGGTTGTCATACCTAATGATGGCATTGAGGATCCATTGTCCTATCGACGGGCAATGAATGACGAAGATAAGGATGAATGGGTCAAAGCCATGAACCTGGAAATGGAGTCAATGTACTCCAATTCTGTATGGGAACTTGCAGATCTACCATATGGGGTAAAACCCATAGGGTGCAAATGGATCTATAAGAGAAAAAGAGATGCAGCTGGAAAGGTACAGACCTTCAAAGCTAGACTAGTGGCAAAGGGTTATACCCAAAAGGAGGGGGTTGACTATGAGGAAACCTTTTCTCCTGTAGCCATGTTAAAGTCCATAAGAATTCTTTTATCCATTGCCACATATTATGACTATGAAATATGGCAAATGGACGTCAAGACTACCTTTCTGAATGGTAATCTTGAAGAGAATATCTTTATGTCTCAACCCGAAGGGTTCATAGCCCAAGGTCAGGAACAAAAAGGTTTGTAAGCTAAATCGATCCATTTATGGATTGAAACAAGCATCCAGATCATGGAACATTAGATTTGATACTGCAATCAAATCTTTTGGCTTTGACCAAAACGTTGATGAGCCTTGTGTATACAAGAAAGTCAACAAAAGGAAAGTAGCTTTTCTAATACTTTATGTAGACGATATCCTACTCATTGGGAATGATGTAGGATACCTCACTGACATTAAGAAATGGCTAGCAGCCCAATTCCAAATGAAAGATCTGGGAGAGGCTCAATATGTTCTGGGAATCCAAATCATTAGGGATCGTAAGAACAAAACGCTAGCTCTGTCTCAAGCAACGTATATTGACAAGATGTTGTCTCGATATTCGATGCAAAACTCCAAGAAGGGACTCCTACCCTTCAGACATGGGGTACACCTGTCTAAGGAACAATCTCCTAAGACACCTCAAGAAGTTGAGAACATGAGACACATTCCCTACGCCTCAGCTGTGGGCAGCTTAATGTATGCTATGCTCTGCACTAGGCCTGACATATGCTATGCAGTGGGAGTAGTCAGTAGGTATCAGTCTAATCCAGGGTTGGACCACTGGGGAGCGGTTAAGAATATCCTCAAGTATCTTCGGAGAACGAGGGACTACATGCTTGTGTATGGAGCTAAGGATTTGATCCTTACTGGATACACTGACTCTGACTTTCAAGCTGATAAGGATTCAAGGAAATCCACATCAGGGTCAGTATTCACCCTCAATGGAGGAGCAGTAGTGTGGAGAAGCATCAAACAAGGATGCATAGCAGACTCAACCATGGAGGCTGAGTATGTAGCAGCTTGCGAAGCAGCTAAGGAGGCAGTATGGCTCAGAAAGTTCTTGACTGATTTGGAAGTAGTTCTGAATATGAACGTGCCCATAACACTATACTGTGACAACAGTGGGGCTGTAGCCAACTCAAAAGAACCTCGTAGACACAAACGGGGTAAACACATCGAGAGGAAGTATCACCTGATACGGAAGATTGTGCAAAGAGGAGATGTGATCGTCACTAAGATCGCCTCGGAGCACAACATCACTGATCCATTTACAAAGGCTCTCACGGCTAAAGTGTTTGAGGGTCATCTAGAAGGTCTAGGTCTACGAGATATGTATGCCATCTAATCTAGGGCAAGTGGGAGAAATGTATAATGGGTATAAGGATGCCCTAGTTCATTGTATTATTTTAATATACATGACATTTCCAGCTTTAGATTATTGCATTTACATCCCACTAACTAGTGTTTTAGTTCAAGTGGGAGTTTGTTGGGTTTTATGCCCTAAAACTCGTAGATAGTGAATGTAATCGTTGACCGGATATTAATGAAATAATATTGATATATTTTTCCATTAATTGTTATTAGTTATTTTATATTTGTCTTTGCCTAATAATAACCCTAATCCAATAAACTAGACATCCAAGGCTGTAATATGAGTCTTGAACTATATGTAGCGACATATGGGATCATTGTTCAAGAAACAGCCTAAAGGGTCTATAGTATAGGGATAAGACTGGGTGCCTTATCCTGGTGACACTATGGATACGGCCCACTTTGTATTTGATACAAACGCTGCGATCCAACGCGTTCGTGTAGGAGACATGCGAGTGGGGGTATCCTATGCAATGAGTTTGCATAAGACCGGACCGCGAAATAGTAATCACTAGTTATAACACCGTCAACTAGTTGGTTTTCTATTTTCACTAGGACGACCTAGACAACTTAGTCTTAATCCTGAGTTGATTATGGACTCCTGCTCATGAGAGATTGTCCTTTGATTTGTATGGGTGAGAGTGGCCAATACGCCGACTCAATAAGCCTACCACTTTGGGGACAAGATCGAATGGGGAGCTGGGAACATAATCGTACAAGATGGAATTCACTCCTTCTCGACTTTAGGGAAGCAGATGAGTGTTCCCTTAAGTGGTTACTCCGAGTCTTGAACAAAGGGCCCTACCCTCTCAATGGCACGAGAGGGTTTTCTGTTTGATGGTTGGACCATAAACAGATTGTTCATTAGAGGAGAATTGGTACTTAAGGAAATAGAGGTGACCCAGGGGTAAAACGGTAATTTGACCTAGCTGGTGTTACGGACACTCGTGAAGGACTAACTAGTCGATATTGGTCTAAGTTCCGTGGACACAGAAAATATGTCTGCAGTGAGAAGAGTGCAACTGTGAGTCTATAGTGGAATGTACACACAGTTAACGAATATTGATTATTGTGGTTAATGAGTTTAACCAATTAATCTCACATCGTTGGAGCTTCTGATCTGCAGGTCCATAAGGTCCCACTGGTAGCTCGTAAAGTAATTTGAGGCAACTAAGTAATTAAATGTAAATTGAAAATGTTCAATTTACTAAGGGAAATAAATATAATATATATTGATATATTATTATGAGAGAAATTAATATTTGAAGAAGTTCAAATATAAATTTATGGAAGATTGAAAGAATTAATTAATTTAAGTCCTAAAAGTGTTTGGGCAAAATTAATTAATTCAAGGCCGGAAATTAAATATGTGATATTTAATTGGTGGTTAATTAATTAAAGAATTCATTAACCATGAATTAATCAATTATGTAAATAATTAATCACTTAAGGAAGTGATTAATCATTTATGGGAATGATCTAATTACTTATGGAAGAAATTAGTCATTTATGGAAAAGATTAATCAATTGGGGAATTGATTGATCATGATTGATTAATTAAGGAATAAGATTGAATCAATTTTGGAAAAGATTGATTTAATTGAATATTTTATTCATGGCCTCTTTCTATAAATAGAACACTAGACCTAATTGGTCATAACACTTGACACTCTTGAAAGACAAGACCTAGAATTCTCTCTAGCCTCCCTCTTAGAGAAAGACTCCCACAAGTCTTTGGCCTCCTAGACTTAGAGACATACCCGTGTAACCTCTGTGGTTATTGTGTCAATCAAGAAGGAATTTCCAGCGAAGAAAAACAAAGGCGGCTGCTGCGTTTTCGTTCGTTGGAGCGTCGTTGGCGAAGAACAGTCAAGACTACAACGGAGGTTTGTAACGGTTCTTCCTCTTTTCGTTAGAAAAGTTTTTTAAAATAAATTTAGATTTATTTTAGCATGTTTAAACCAATTTTACAGCAACTTTAAAGCATGTTTAAAGTTTTGTTTGAGTTATCGTAACGGTATTTTAATGTTAATTAATATACGGCGTAAGGTCCAATCGATGCGCTTCCGCTGCGTGGGGACTTTTATTAAACTCGTTGTAGGCCGAGGCCGAACGTCCCCGTCACGATCCGCACGAACAATGGGTTGATTTCCAAATTTTCCCCTTTGCTTCAGCCTTGAATTGCTCTGTTTTTCCTCTGTTTACGGCTCCAAGAAGTCCCAAAATTGGTTCCCCCAAAAACCTAGCCGAAAGGATCCTTATATTGCAGATTTTTGCCGTAGCGTCGAGACGCTGCCTCTAAACACGCGTGATCTGGAAAGGAAATTACACAGCGTCGAGACGAGACGCTGTGACGATTTCGCGCCTGTTCTGATATGGAATGCTAGCGTCGAGACGCCTAAGGGCACGCATCTCGACGCTAGTCACCATTTGACCAAATTTTGACTTTTTTCCCTTTTTATTCTTTTCCTTCCTTTGCATCTTTTCGCGTCCCGAGCACCCGATTAACTCCACTATTGCATTTTAGCTCCAATCAACCTTTTCCTACAAAATATACATTAAAGAACAATAAAATGGCCCAAAAATCATAAAAGACTAGCTAAATTAAATAAGTAAAGATAGCTAGCTATGCTCGCTATCAAATACCCCCAAACTTAAGCTTTTGCTAGTCCTCGAGCAAACTAAAAATCAAACATACAGTAGAAAAATGGATGCAACAATCATAACTTAATCCTTAAGGCTCAAAAGTCAATAACCAAGCAAGCAAGAGACATGCACATAAGGACCAATGAGGGAGACAAATTAAAATTTTTCCAAAATTAACTTGCACAAGCGAGATCTAACTCAACCAGATCACACTCTACTAGCTCGGGATTGGATTATTAAACTCTCAGCTCATCTTCCCTCTACACTGGCACTAAGGCTTCACTAATGAGTTAATGGAACAAATTAGATTGTTTTCCTCCAAACTTAGGTGCTTATAATTAACAATTAAATTAAGCATGTATATGTGGCACTAGCTTTCACACACCCATTGCAGGGACCCTTAACCTGAGTTTTCTCTGGTTGGCCTAACTGATCACAACAGGGGTAGCTCTTTTTGCCTAAACTTTATTAAACATTGCAAACTGTGCACAGGCCATGGCATAATTTTTTTTTTCATAGTAACAACAAGAATGATTTTTCTTTATGAGCTTAAATAGCATAGATTCTTTTCTTTCTTCCTAAGCAAGATCAAACATGCTAATTTGCAAAACATTAACTTTTTAGTTCTTCCCTACACCTATCGAGGTGACAACAAGCATATGAACCTAATAATTCTCTCCTAAGCAGTCAAATCCAAATCTAGCCGAGACAAATACTCTACTCATGCAAGCCATCTCCTAGAAAAAGTTTAAAAAGTCTCCCTTTTTGGGCACTCATGCTTACAACTCATCACAAGCTTGAAAATTGACAAGAAAGCCTATCCTAGGACATCATAATCATGCAAAATTAGCATCCAGCAAACAACCATATGCATAATTCAAAGAAAACTCAAAACTATAGCCCGAACTCAGATGCTCAAGGGCTCCACAAACATGCTAATCCACCCCCAAACTTAAAACATGCATTGTCCTCAATGTATACATAAAATAAGGCATAAACAAGCATGAGAATAATAAAAGAATGAAAGGAGTGAACAATACTGGCCTGGAATAATGATGACTTCTTGACTGAAAACATGGAATCTTGAAAGCTTGAAAGCAAAGGAGAGAAAGAAAACAAGACCTACAAAACAAAAACAAACAATAAATAAAAAAGAAAAAGAAAAAGAAAAAGAAAACACACTAAACTTACTTGGGTTGCCTCCCATAAGCGCTTGTTTAACGTCATTAGCTCGACGTGTTGACCGTGCTTCAAGGAGGCTCCCTTTCTGTGAATCCAACAGAGGTGCTCTTTCTTGCACCTTTCCTGTAGCCCATGAAAAGCACTTCATTTTTAGAGTCTTCAACTGCTTTAAAGATTTCTTTTTCGTTCTTGACTCTAATAGTGAGCTCCCTACGCTCAATATCAATAATCACTCGTCCAGTAGCGAGGAATGGTCTTCCTAATATGACAGGCATTGAAGGATTTTCTATCATGTCCATAACATATAAATAAATAGGGAGGAAAAATCTACCTACTCTGATTAACACATTTTCTACAATACCAACTGGTCTCACCACAAATTGATCAGCCAATTGGAGCTTTACAGGAGTAGATTTAATCTCACCTATGTCTAACTTCTTACACAAGGACAATGGGATAATATTAATTCTAGCACCTAAATCACATAATGCTCTGAAAGAATAAGTACCAAAACTACAAGGAACAGAAAAACTCCCTGGGTCTGCTACTTTTTCAGGTACTTTCTGTTGTACTCTGGTGCTGCATGTGGAAGCAAGATAAACAGTGTCAACCTTCTTTTCCTTTCGCTTCTTTGCTAACCACTCCTTCATGAACCTGTTGTATTGGGGCATCTCTAATGCCTCTGCAAAAGGAATATTAATATTCAGATTCATAAAAGCATTCATAAATTTATCAAACTGAACCTGATTGTTCTTTTTCTTCTTTTTCTTTTTCTTTTCCTTGGGAACCAACAGTGTGGGAGAAGGAATAGGAGGCTCAAGGTTAGGCTTTTCAACCTCATCTGCTGATGTGTCCTCCTCAGCTTCCCCTGTAGGCGTTTCATAGTCCTCAGATTCAGGTTCCTCTTCAGATTCCTCTTGGTGCACAGTGATTGCCTTACAGTACTCCATCTGAGTTTTCTCCTGTTCAGCTGGGGCCTTACCTTTATTCATGGTACTTACAACACTTACCAACTGTCCCAACTGAGTCTCAATGTTCTTTATGGTTGCACTGTGGCCATTCACTGTGGTGTTGATAGCAATGACTCCCTCCTCTAGTTTGGTTGTCCTGTTACTTGACTCTGCAATGAAAGCTCCAACAAGATCTTCTAACTTTTTATTTTCTTGAGTTTGAGGGGCAAACCCATGAGGGTTAAGAACATTCTTATTATTGGCATAAGAGAAATTTTCATGGTTCCTATTGTTAGGGTGATAATGTGTAGGAGTAACATTGTTATTATATCCCCTAAAATTAGAATTTAATACATACTGAACCTGTTCAGTGGTCTCCTCCTGAGGTCTAGATGCTAAAGCAGCAGCTGATTCAATTGACTATGTACTCCCTGTTTCTGAAAATTTCATAAAAGCATTAGCGAGGGAAGTCATCTGGGCCTGGAGTGCACTTACTTTATCAACCTCAAACACTCCAGCAGCAATCTTTTTAGGTGTAGACCGCTCAGATGGCCACTGATAGCTGTTGGTGGTCATATCCTCTAAAAGTGTGCAAGCGTTTTCCACGGTCTTGGACAACAGAGTCCCACATGCAGCTGCATCAACAATCGTTTTTGTACTAGGAGTTAAACCATTATAAAACAACTGTACCTAAAGCCAATCGGGGTAACCATGCTGAGGACACTTCCTCAGTAGCTCTTTGAATCGCTCCCAAGCTTCGAACAGCTGCTCATCATATTGTTGGTTGAATGTCCCAATCTCGGTTCTCAGCTTGACCGTCTTTGCAGGAGGGAAAATTTTCTTTAAAAAGGCCTGGACCAAAGCATCCCAGGTGGTGATGCTCCCAGGGGTAATAGACTGCAACCAATCTCGTGCTTTATCCTGCAAAGAAAAGGGAAATAAACGTAAGCGAATAGCATCCTCAGATACTCCATTAATCTTTACCGTCCCACAAATGTCCAAGAATGATTTAAGATGAGAATTTGGATCCTCGGTGGGCGATCCTCTGTATGCACAGTCTCGAGCCATCTGAATGAGGCCGGTCTTCAGTTCAAAGTTGTTGGCATTAATCGGTGCATAGACAATCCCTGACTGTTGCCCCTGAAACACGGGCTGAAAGTAGTCTCTAATAGGCCTAGGCTCCTCAGGTGGATTTTGGTCAGCCATTTGAACGTTTTCTCTATTCTCCCTTCGAAGCCTATGGATGGTTCTTTCTATCTTGGGATCCAATGGTGCTAAAATTAAATCTTTACTACTACGCATACAAAACTAAACTACCCTAAAAAAAAGAAAGAAAACAATTATGGAAAGAAATAAAGAAAAGAAAACAACTAATCTAAATATGAAAAAATATAATCTAGAAAAGGAAACAAAATAACCTAATATGGAATGCAAAAATAAATATGGCAAGACACATATAAGGAAACTAACAATTAAGGAAAAACTAATCTAAAAAGAAATAACAAGAAACAAATAAGGCAAAGATTACACAACTAAAAGAAAAACTAAGATAGAAAAACAAATATGGAAAGAAAAACAAATAAGGAAAAAATGCAATCAACCTAAAAAAGTAAAAATACACAATAAATTAAGATCAAACAAATTTTCCACAATATCAATCTAGCTAAATGTGCCAATCCCCGGCAATGGCGCCAAAAACTTGATGTGGACTTTTCCTAACCGCAAGCGCACGGGTCAAGTAATAATAAAGAGTTCGTATAAACAAGTGTCGTCCTCTGGATTGGATTTTTAAGCAAATCAAGTATTGTGAATTATCTTGCCCAATTTTATTTAGGGATCAAAAAGTGATGATTAAATGATATGAAAACTAATTCAAAGCAAGTAAAAAGTATGGAATTTCAATTGGGAAAACTACTTAGGGAATTGATTTCGCCGATTTAGTTTAGGATTGATCTTAAGGAATAAGTTATTATGCACAATGGAATTATGAGCCAAAGACCCTTTAATCACAACTACCTCTCCCGAGTATAATTGATTCTCATGCAAATTAACCAACTTGATATCCCTATCTAAGTTTATTAACATGCAAGGCAATGAGATCTTTTAACCAATTCTAAAGTTAATCTAAAACCGTCACGAATTAGAAAATAAACTTTAGTCATGCAATCTTGAGTAAGTCTAAATCAAATCCCCTCTCCCGAGCTAGATTCGAAACTTAAATCATCCAACTAATGGCCAATTAATTGAAAGCATTAAATCAAGATTACAAACATAATAACATTGCACAACTTAAACCATAAATCAATCCATAAACACAATCAACTACATCAATCCCTAAGCTTACAAGTTTAGCTACTCATGATCAAAATTACAAGCTCAACTAAACATGTAAAAGCAATAAAAATCTAACTAAAGTGAGGGAAAGAAGAATTAAACTCGTTGTAGGCCGAGACCGAACGTCCCCGTCATGATCCGCACGAACAATGGGTTGATTTCCAAATTTTCCCCTTTGCTTCAGCCTTGAATTGCTCTGTTTTTCCTCTGTTTACGGCTCCAAGAAGTCCCAAAATTGGTTCCCCCAAAAACCTAGCCGAAAGGATCCTTATATTGCAGATTTTTGTCGTAGCGTCGAGACGCTGCCTCTAAACACTCGTGATCTGGAAAGGAAATTACACAGCTTCGAGACGTTAAGGTCGCAGCGTCGAGACGCTGTGACGATTTCGCGCCTGTTCTGATATGGAATGCTAGCGTCGAGACGCCTAAGGGCTAGCGTCGAGACGCTAGTCACCTTTTGACCGAATTTTGACTTTTTTCCCTTTTTATTCTTTTCCTTCCTTAGCATCTTTTCGCGACCCGAGCACCCGATTAACTCCACTATTGCATTTTAGCTCCAACCAACCTTTTCCTACAAAATAAACATTAAAGCACAATAAAATGGCCCAAAAATCATAAAAGACTAGCTAAATTAAATAAGTAAAGATAGCTAGCTATGCTCACTATCAGTCTGCTGGACCTTCAGGACCCTCCGGAAGACGAGGCACGTTCTCCATCTGGTTTCTGCGCTTTTCTCTCCTACTATCCTGAATGTCCTCTGGATTTCTGGATCAAGCTCGAACCTTACCCCAGGCGGATCGCTCATGCACCAAACTCACACCTGCAAAAATAAAAGAACAAATCAAAAAGTTCTAGCACCAAACCACTAAAACACATACACAAAACAGATCAGATAAAAACTTATTCAGTTCCCTGGCAACGGCGCCAAAAACTTGTTGGGTTCCTAGAGAGTAAAAATATGGTATAAAAGACTAGAATTCCTCTGCAAGTATACACAGTCTGCAGCAAGTAATATTATCAATCCGAGTCCATAATTAGCTTCCACTTTACCTATTTTGTGTAACTTTCTAATGGTTTCAAAGATGGTAAAAATGATTTGGTTTTATAAGAATTATGCTGAAACAAAATAAATGACAAAACAAAGAATAAACAAATAGATAGACTGATTAAAGGCAAGCGTTGGTTAGGCTTAGTAGTTGTTTAAAAAGATGCTCTAGCAATATTATTGATCATGCAACTCTCGCAGTATTATTAGTGGATTCCTCCCGGAACTCTGAATCTTTGGGAATGTGTTTCAACCCCAATGAAGTGCGACCGATCAAGCACTAGGCGATTGGTTATCCCTAGCTCAGTCACTGGCGTTCACCAATACACAATGATCGTAGTGTGGATAATTGCCACACACTCTCTAAATCATCCCTGAAACTAGAGAAAGGTATTCACACCAGCTGGCCAGGCGGGCATAAAATGTAAATAGGCACAACAATTAACCAAGATGCAATAATCAATATATTACTAAAGTTTAAGCACAACAACTACATGTTCCTAACCAACACCAAAAGCTACTTAGTTCATAATAAACATGGAAACACGAATTACGATCTGAGTAGGCATGTCCATAATCACAAGATAATAAAGAAAATACTAATCTCCTTAATCAGCTTGTGGATGATGTGTTCTTGGTAATCTCCAATCTCTCTATACTACTCGGCTTCCAAGGAAAGTTGGAATACCCTTGACTTCGACGGCTACTTCCTTTTATAGAAGGATAGGAGGCTTGAATTAGGTCAACTTGAACACGTGTAGGGCTCTCCTTGCTCCTTTATCCCGAAAATAACTCAACAGAAGTCTGTTCATGAAGTTGGCTAACAAGCTGTGATGTGGCAGTTCTGCTCACAGTTTTGCTGCAACACAGAATTTGCTCCATCAAGTCGCCCAGCAACAGATTCTGCACAAAATGATTTCCAAAGCTTCCATTCTTCCAAATGGGTTAAAACATGTAATATCTATCTAGAACCAACCTTGTTAAGCACAAAAGACACACAAATCCTTATATAAATGGGGCCTAAATAACTACCTTTTGGGTAGTTATCAGTGCCTTAGCGCTGAGATGGCAGAAGGCCTAACAGTACTGTCTGGGCTTAGACTAACGGTGGAAGCTGGGTTTCGGTACCTACAAGTTGAGGTAGACTCGTCCAGGTTGTATCGCCTGCTTCAAGAGCCGAGGGAACGCCAATGGCTGGAAGATTGGCCACCTGAAATTTTTGATGTTGTTGAGGAGGAAAGAGTGTTTTCTTGAGTGTGCTTTCTTTGTAACCGTTTTGCTTCTGGAAAAAAAAATCATTCACACATATATTTTTAGTTACAAAAAATAGAATTATCATTTGATTTTTTTTTAAGAAATTATTGTGCGACTGTCATAATAATTTCATTGGGATATTAAAAGTAACAATATAGAAATAATTAGATTTAGATTTTTTATTTTTTTATATTTTATTTTTTTTAATTAAAATAATTACGAAATTTGATTTCCACTTTTTAATTAAAACAAATATCTTAATTTTTGTTGGAGTTATTTGTCTATATATATCAAATAATCCAAGCTCAAATAATTCAAACAAATATATTAATTCAAGCTCAAATACTTGAATCGTCAATTTCAGTAACTTCAGTGACAGAAGATAATGTTAATTTCAATTTATCACAAACATTTACAAATTGATTGTTGATTGACTCTATATTACCATTTCTTATATTATAAGTCTTACCTAATTTTTCAATAGTATTGTTGAACAATACTGCTTGAATCTTTGTACCCTGAAAATTTAGATAAAAAAAATCATTATTATGAATAATCGAAAATCAATTAGAATTAATCATTCAATAAAAAAATCTTCAAATTTTCATAACCGAAAATCAATTAGATTTAATAATTAAATAAAGAAAATATTCAAATTTTCACAACCAAAAAAAAATTAGAATTAATAACTAAATAAAAAAATCTTCAAATTTTCACAATCGGCTCAACCTCCACTAATGCTTTTATTAAAAAAATATATATTTATCATTGTTCCATAATTATTCTAGTAAGAAAATCGATTTGAATTGATAATTAAATAAAACAATTCATAATTATTCTAATAAGAAAATAATTTATAACTAATAATTAAATTAATTTTTTTTTTCAAATTTTCACAATCGAAAATCGATTAGATATAATAATTAAATAAAAAAATCATCAAATTTTCACAATCGGCTTAATGTTTTTTTTAATATATATATATATATATATATATATATACATTTATGTAACGCTCCAGGTTTTCCAACCTCTAGCCTAGAGAGGTTATTACAACTCTAAACCCTTAACCATAGATCTAACCACTTTAAATCGAATGTACCGAAAATATCGGCAGCATAATGGCGTAAAATGGCCTGAACCAAAATTTTCTTCAAAACCTGATAAGCAACAAAATACTTCTAATCAATCAACCCAACTCCACCAAGCTACAATTCAGATTCACAACCTAACTTCACTATATTAGTCAGGCCTCGTAGCAACGCGCATTAAACCATTTCATGCAACGAAACAGGTTATAGGTGATTTTGGACCACTTCGATGTACAAGGAGCTGACGAGGACAACTGGGCCAAAATAAGACTGAGAGATGGACCCTAGAGGCGAAACCAGCAAGTGGAACGAGCCAAAACCGAAGGGGTCGGGCTTTTGACCCGACCCCCTGCTCGGCCGAGGCCGACCCTCGGCCCGCGCAAGACTTCGTTTGATCCCTGCAGCCTCTAGCCGCCCCAGTGCTGCCTGGTTTGCCCCGAAACGCCTCTGAATTCCTAAAAACCCTAAGAGCATGAGTAGGTATTTATACCCCTCTTCGCTACTGAAGAAGGGGACCCGAATTCTATCCCCAAACTCTACTCCCTATTCTCTAACTTTCCTCTTGCTCTTACTTTTTTGCTTCCCATTGTTCTGCTTGCTGACTTAAGCATTAAAGCCAGTGTGGCAAGCACCACACTAGTGTGCAGGTTTACCGTCTTGCAGGTCACGTCTTCCTCCCTCACAAACAAATTTACCATTGGTGGCACGTGAAGGTCAGGTGAGTTCCTCCTGACCAAATCTAACCATCAACAGTTGGTGTCGTCTATGGGGAGGAAAGCTTGCCAAATCTGCATATCGGTCATTCCATGAGTAAGGGGATGGAGAAGAGAAATCAAGACACAAACACAGAAAATTCGGATGGTGACCGCCACTAGCGGAGGTCACGGGAAGAAGGCCGAGATCGACCTCGGACTGAATCTCCTCGTCCTCGGTCTCGACTGCCCTCATCCCGAGAGAAGCAAGCTGATCTCAAAACTGCTGCTCTCGAAAACATAGTAAGTGTGATGGATCATAATTTTTCCAGGATACTTCGTATCTTGGATAAACCGGGTCCTAGCACTAAAACCTATGATGAGAGGTTGGTTAGGGATCCGAGGAAGGGGAAGGAGCCCATGGAGCACAGTGCAGAATCAAGGACAAGATCGAAGGGAAAGAAAACTGACAGCATGACCAGCAAGGTCAGGGGGCTCAGACCTACATATCGTATAATTTTGAGGAGCCTAGAACCAAACACACTAAAGGGTCGTGACCACACAGTTTCAACACCAAGCTATGGTCATACAAAGACAGACCTGAGGAATCTGATCGAGGAAAAGCGCAGAATGGCCAAAACTACAGAGTCCAAGGCCAGAACTGCCGAAGCTGAAGCCAGAGCTACCGAGGCCGAGGCTAGGTTGGACGAGGCCGAGGCCAAGAAGGACAACCTCCCTTGGAAGACTGAGCTTCTGAACGCACTAAAGGAACTCGGAAATCCTCAGGGAGACCTGCAGAAGTTGAAGGACTCAGGAGAGCAAGACATGGAAGAACTAATCCACCAAGTTGACCCACCCTTCATAGAAGAAATCATGAAGGCTGAGGTACCCCAGAAGTTCAAGGTACCTACATTCAAGTCGTATGATGGCAAGAAAGACCCTGTGCAGCATCTAAATGCCTACAAAAGTTGGATGGACTTCCACGGCGTCTCGGACGCAATAAGGTGTCGTGCCTTCTTTTTCACTTTGACAGGATCAGCCAAGCATTGGTTTGAAAGGTTGAAGAGAAGATCCATCAACTCTTTCAAGGAATTAGCCCGAGCATTCCTTGCACAGTTCGTGGGAACCAGAGAACAACGTAAGCCTCACATCAACCTCTTAACAGTCAAACAACAACCAGGTGAGAGCTTGCGTGATTATATAACACGTTTTAATGACGAAGCACTACAGGTTGAGGGGTGCAGCGAGGGAGCAGCCCTAGTAGCCATAACAGCCGGACTGGAAGACAAAAGACTGCTCAATTCAATAAGTAAGAGCCAACCTCGAACCTATGCAGAATTTGTCTCCTGGGCACAGAAATACATGAGCGCAGAGAAGTTGCTCAAGTCAAAGAAGTCAGAACGTGAACACAAGATGTCTTCTTCATCTGACCACGACAGTAGGAAGGACAAGAGGCAGCGACCAGACTATGGCTAAGGCCGACCAGACCAAGGAGACTACTTGAAGAAGTTTGAAAAGTACACCCCTACTTCAGATCTTGATGGAGATACAAAACACCAACTTGTTCAACGCACCCAGGAAGCTGAAGTCAAATCCTGACAATAGAGACAAAAGTCAGTATTGTCTCTTCCATTGAGATCACGGACATTCAACCAGAAACTGCATTCTGCTGAAAGACAAGATTGAAGCGCTTATTTGGAACGGATACCTGAAGGAATTCACCACCACAGGCCGAGGCCGACCAGAGATGACCTAGGCAGAGATGGTGGTGGACCTCCTCTAGAAATCCGTTGAGGACCAAGACAGACTCTCCTATGGCCAAGGCTGAGGCCGAGCGCTACCACACCTCTTGCCAAGGTCAAGGACAGCTGATAGTGAGCATAGCTAGCTATCTTTACTTATTTAATTTAGCTAGTCTTTTATGATTTTTGGGCCATTTTATTGTGCTTTAATGTTTATTTTGTAGGAAATGGTTGATTGAAGATGTAGCACAATATTGGAGTTAATCGGGTGCTCGGGACGCGAAAAGATACAAAGGAAGGAAAAAGAATCAAAATGGAAAAAAGTCAAAATTCGGTCAAAAGGTGACTAGCGTCTCAACGCTAGCCCTTAGGCGTCTCGACGCTAGCATTCCATATCAGAATAGGCGCGTAAAGGTCACAGCATCGAGACGCTGTGACCTGAGCGTCTCGACGATGTACAATTTCCTTTCCTGAAACGCGCGTTTTGAAGGCAGCGTCTCGACGCTAAGACGAAAAAACAGAATAAAAGCTTATTTTCGGCTAGGTTTTGGAGGAGTTCGATTTGGGACCTTTGAGAGCGGTAAACAGGGCAGAACAAAGCACTTGGAGGCTGAAAACAAAGGGGGAGATTTGGAAATCAACCCATTGTTCGTGGAGATCGTGACGGGGACGTCGGACTCGGCCTACATTGAGTTTTCTATTCCCTTTTCTTCCTTTAGCTAGATTTATGGCTTTCACATGTTTAGTTGAGCTTGTATTTACATTCATGAGTAGCTAAACTTGTAGCTTAGGGATTGATGTAGTTGATTAAGTTTATGGATTGATTTATGGTTTAAGTTGTGCAATGTTATTGTGTTTGTAATCTTGATTTAATGCTTTCAATTAATTGGCCATTAGTTGGATGATTTAAGTTTCGAATCTAGCTCGGGAGAGGGGATTTGATCTAGACTTACTCAAGATTGCATGAATAAAGTTTACTTTCTAATTCAAGACGGTTTTAGATTAACTTTAGAATTGGTTGAAAGATCTCATTGCCTTGCTTGATTAATAAACTTAGATAGGGATATCAAGTTGGTTAATTTGCATGATAATCAATTATACTCGGGAGAGGTAGTTGTGATTAAAGGGTCTTTGGCTCATAATTCCATTGTGCATAATAACTTATTCCTTAAAATCAATCCTAAACTAAATCGGTGAAATCAATTCCCTAAGTAGTTTTCCCAATTGAATTTCCATTCTTTTTACTTGCTTTGATTTGGTTTTTATTATCATCTTTTCATCACTTTTTGATCCCTAAATAAAATTGGGCAAGATAATTCACAATACTTGATTTGCTTAAAAATCCAATCAAGGGGACGACATTCGAATTCACTTTCACTATATTATTACTTGACCCATGCGCTTGCGGTTAGGAAAAGTCCACATCAAGTTTTTGGCGCCGTTGCCGGGGATTGGCACATTTAGCTAGATTGATATGGTGAAAAAATTGCTTGATCTTAATTTAGGGTGTATTTTTACCTTTTTAGTTGATTGCATTTTTTTTCCTTATTTGTTTTTCTTTCCATATTTGATTTTCTAGGTTAGTTTTTCTGTTAGTTGTGTAATCTTTTCTTTATTTGTTCTTGTTTTTCCTTTCTAGATTAGTTTCCTTATTCGTGTTTTGCCATATCTATTGTTGCATTCCATTTTAGGTATTTTGTTTCCTTTTCTAGATTATTTTTTCCATATTTAGTTTAGTTGTTTTCTTTTCTTTGTTACTTTCCATAATTACTTTATTTCCTTTTAGGGTAGTTTTGTTTGTTTATGCGTAGGGATAAAGATTTAATTTTAGTACCATTAGATCCCGAGATAGAAAGAACAATTCATAAGCTTCGAAGGGAAACTAGAGAAAATTTTCAAATGGGTGACCAAAATCCACCTGAGGAGCCTAGGCCTATTAGAGACTACTTTCAGCCCGTGTTTCAGGGGCAACAGTCGGGAATTGTCTATGCCCCGATTAATGCCAACAACTTTGAGCTGAAGACCGGTCTCATTCAGATGGCTCGAGACTGTGCATATAGAGGATCGCCCACCGAGGATCCAAATTCTCATCTTAAATCATTCTTGGATATTTGTGGGATGGTAAAGATTAATGGTGTCTCTGAGGATGCTATTCGCTTACGTTTATTTCCCTTTTCTTTGCAGGATAAAGCACGAGATTGGTTGCAGTCTATTACTCCTGGGAGCATCACCACCTGGGATGCTTTGGTCCAGGCCTTTTTAAAGAAATTTTTCCCTCCTGCAAAGACGGTCAAGCTGAGGACCGAGATTGGGACTTTCCAACAACAATATGATGAGTAGCTGTTCGAAGCTTGGGAGCGATTCAAAGAGCTACTGAGGAAGTGTCCTCAACATGGTTACCCCGATTGGCTTCAGGTACAGTTATTTTATAATGGTTTAACTCCTAGTACAAAAACGATTGTTGATGCAGCTGCAGGTGGGACTCTGTTATCCAAGACCGTGGAAAACGCTCGCACACTTCTAGAGGATATGGCCACCAACAGCTATCAGTGGCCATCTGAGCGGTCTACACCCAAAAAGATTGCTGCTGGAGTGTTTGAGGTTGATAAAGTAAGTGCACTCCAGGCCCAGATGACCTCCCTTGCTAATGCTTTTATGAAATTTTCAGGTACAGGGAGTGCTCAATCAATTGAATCAGCTGCTGCTTTAGCATCTAGACCTCAGGAGGAGACTATTGAGCAGGTTCAGTATGTATCAAATTTTAATTCTAGGGGATATAATAATAGTTCTACACCTACACATTATCACCCTAACAATAGGAACCATGAAACTTTCTCTTATGCTAATACTAAGAATGTTCTTAATCCTCCTGGTTTTGCCCCTCAAACTCAAGATAATAAAAAGTTAGAAGATCTTGTTGGAGCTTTCATTGCAGAGTCTAGTAACAGGACAACCAAATTAGAGGAGGCAGTCATTGCCATCAACTCAACAGTGAATGGCCATAGTACAGCTATAAAGAACATTGAGAATCAGCTGGGACAGTTGGTGAATGTTGTAAGCACCATGAATAAAGGTAAGGCCCCAGCTGAACAAGAGAAACCCCAGATGGAGTATTGTAAGGCAATCACTGTGCACCAGGAGGAATCCGAAGAGGAACCTGAATCTGAGGACTATGAAACGCCTACAGGGGAAGCTGAGGAGGACACATCATCTGATGAGGCTGAAAAGCCTAACCTTGAGCCTCCTATTCCTTCTCCCACACTGTTGGTTCCCAAGGAAAAGAAAAAGAAAAAGAAGAAAAAGAACAATCAGGTTCAGTTTGATAAATTTATGAATGCTTTTATGAATCTGAATATTAATATTCCTTTTGCAGAGGCATTAGAGATGCCCCAGTACAACAGGTTCATGAAGGAGTGGTTAGCAAAGAAGCGAAAAGAAAAGAAGGTTGACACTGTTTATCTTGCTTCCACATGCAGCACCAGAGTACAACAGAAAGTACCTGAAAAAGTAGCAGATCCAGGGAGTTTTTCTGTTCCTTGTAGTTTTGGTACTTATTCTTTTCAGAGCATTATGTGATTTAGGTGCTAGCATTAATATTATCCCATTGTCCTTGTGTAAAAAGTTAGATATATGTGAGATTAAGTCTACTCCTGTAAAGCTCCAATTGGCTGATCAATCTATGGTGAGACCAGTTGGTATTGTAGAAAATGTGTTAATCAGAGTAGGTAGATTTTTCCTCCCTATTGACTTGTATGTTATGGACATGATAGAAAATCCTTTGATGTCTGTCATATTAGGACGACCATTCCTCGCTACTGGGTGAGTGATTATAGATATTGAGCGCAGGGAGCTCACTATTAGAGTCAAGAACGAAAAAGAAATCTTTAAAGCAGTTGAAGACTATAAAGATGAAGTGTTTTTCATGGGCTACAGGAAAGGTGCAAGAAAGAGCACCTCTGTTGGATTCACAGAACAAAAGCCTCCTTGAAGCACGGTCAACACGTCGAGCTAATGACGTTAAACAAGCGCTTATGGGAGGCAACCCAAGTAAGTTTAGTGTGTTTTCCTTTTGTTTTTGATTTATTGTTTGTTTTTGTTTTGTAGGTCTTGTTTTCTTTCTCTCCTTTGCTTTCAAGCTTTCAAGATTCCAAGATCTCAAGCAAGAAGTCATCATCATTCCAGGCCAGTATTGTTCACTCCTGTCATTCTTTTATTGTTCTCATGCTTGTTTATGCCTTATTTTCTTTATACATTGAGGACAATGCATATTTTAAGTTTGGGGGTGGATTAGCATGTTTGTGGAGCCTTTGAGCATCTGAGTTCGGGCTATAGTTTTGAGCTTTCTTTGAATTATGCATATGGTTGTTTTCTGGATGCTACTTTTGCATGATTATGATGTCCTAGGATAGGTTTTCTTGTCAATTTTCAAGCTTGTGATGAGTTGTAAGCATAAGTGCCCAAAAAGGGAGACTTTTTAAAATTTTTCTTGGAGATGGCTTGCATGAGTAGAGTATCTGTCTTGGCTAGATTGGGATTTGAATGCTTAGAAGCGAATTATTGGGTTCATATGCTTGTTGTCACCTCTATAGGTGTAGGGTAGAGCTAAAGAGCTAATTTTTTGCAAATTAGCATGTTTGATCTTGCTTAGGAGAAAAGAAAAGAATATCTGCTTATTATGTTCATAACGAAAAAATCATTCTTGTTGTTATTGTTGAAAAAGAAAAAAAGTCATGACTTATGCGCGCAATATGCAATGAATAATAAAGTTTAGGCAAAAAGAGCTACCCCTGTTGTGATCAGTTAGGCCAACCAGAGAAAACTCAGGTTAAGGGTCCCTGCAATGGGTGAGTGAAAGCTAGTGCCACATTTACATGCTTAATTCAATTGTTAATTAAAAGCACCTAAGTATGGAGATAAACAAACTAATTTGTTGCATTAACTCATTAGTGAAACCTTAGTGCCAGTGTAGAGGGAAGATGAGCTGAGAGTTTAATAATCCAATCCCGGGCTAGTAGAGTCTGATCTTGTTGAGTTAGATCTCGCTTGTGCAAGTTAATTTTGGAAACATTTTAATTTGTCTCCCTCATTGGTCCTTATGTGCATGTCGCTTGCTTGCTTGGTTATTGACTTTTGAGCCTTGAGGATTGAGTCATGATTGTTGATGTGGACTTTTCCTTACCGCAAGCGCACGGGTCAAGTAATAATATAGTGAATAGTAAATTCGAATGTCGTCCTCTGGATTGGATTTTTAAGCAAATCAAGTATTGTGAATTATCTTGCCCAATTTTATTTAGGGATCAAAAAGTGATGAATAAGTGATGATAAAAACAAATCAAAGCAAGTAAAAAGAATGGAAATTCAATTGGGAGAACTACTTAGGGAATTGATTTCGCCGATTTCGTTTAGGATTGATTTTAAAGAATAAGTTATTATGCACAATGGAATTATGAGCCAAAGACCCTTTAATCACAACTACCTCTCTCGAGTATAATTGATTCTCATGCAAATTAACCAACTTGATATCCCTATCTAAGTTTATTAACATGCAAGGCAATGAGATCTTTTAACCAATTCTAAAGATAATCTAAAACCGTCAAGAATTAGAAAGTAAACTTTATTCATGCAATCTTGAGCAAGTCTAGATCAAATCCCCTCTCCCGAGCTAGATTCGAAACTTAAATCATCCAACTAATGGCCAATTAATTGAAAGCATTAAATCAAGATTACAAACACAATAACATTGCACAACTTAAACCATAAATCAATCCATAAACTTAATCAACTACATCAACCCCTAAGCTACAAGTTTAGCTACTCATGAATGTAAATACAAGCTCAACTAAACATGTGAAAGCCATAAATCTAACTAAAGAAAGGAAAGGGAAAAGAAAACTCAATGTAGGCCGACTCCCGACGTCCCCGTCACGATCCCCACGAACAATGGGTTGATTTCCAAGTTCCTCCTTTGTTTGCAGCCTCAAAATCCTCTATTATGTCCTCTTTACGGCTCCAAAAGGTCCCAAATTGATCTCCCCTAAAACCTAACCAAAGTGAAGCTTTTATTCTGATTTTTCGTCTTAGCGTCGAGACGCTATCAAGACAGCGTCGCGACGCTGCCTCTTATACGCACGTTCTGAATAAGGAAAAACGGTAGCGTCAGGACGCTTCCTATCATAGCGTCTCGACGCTGTAAGCTTTACGCGCCTAATCTGATATGGAATGTGAGCGTCGAGACGCTCAAGAGCTAGCGTCTCGACGCTAGCCTGCTGTTGACCGAGATTTGACTTTTCTCCACTTTTACTCTTTTCATTCCTTTGCATCTTTTCATGCCCCGAGCACCCTATTAACTCTGATATTGCATTATAGCTCCAATCAACCATTTCCTACAAAATAAACAATAAAGCACAATAAAATGGCCCAAACACCATAAAAGACTAGCTAAATTAAATGAGTAAAAGTAGCTAGCTATGCTCGCTATCAATTGTTGCATCCATTTTTCTACTGTATGTTTGATTTCTAGTTTGCTCGAGGACTAGCAAAAGCTTAAGTTTGGGGGTATTTGATAGCGAGCATAGCTAGCTATCTTTACTTATTTAATTTAGCTAGTCTTTTATGATTTTTGGGCCATTTTATTGTGCTTTAATGTTTATTTTGTAGGAAATGGTTGATTGAAGCTGTAGCACAATATTGGAGTTAATCGGGTGCTCGGGACACGAAAAGATACAAAGGAAGGAAAAAGAATCAAAATGGAAAAAAGTCAAAATTCGGTCAAAAGGTGACTAGCGTCTCGACGCTAGCCCTTAGGCGTCTCGACGCTAGCATTCCATATCAGAATAGGCACGTAAAGGTCACAGCGTCTCGACGCTGTGACCTGAGCGTCTCGACGATGTACAATTTCCTTTCCTGAAACGCGCGTTTTGAAGGCAGCGTCTCGACGCTGCCTTGACAGCGTCTCGACGCTAAGACGAAAAAACAGAATAAAAGCTTATTTTCGGCTAGGTTTTGGAGGAGTTCGATTTGGGACCGTTGAGAGCGGTAAACAGGGCAGAACAGAGCACTTGGAGGCTGAAAACAAAGGGGGAGATTTGGAAATCAACCCATTGTTCGTGGGGATCGTGACGGGGACGTCGGACTCGGCCTACATTGAGTTTTCTTTTCCATTTTCTTCCTTTAGTTAGATTTATGGCTTTCACATGTTTAGTTGAGCTTGTATTTACATTCATGAGTAGCTAAACTTGTAGCTTAGGGATTGATGTAGTTGATTAAGTTTATGGATTGATTTATGGTTTAAGTTGTGCAATGTTATTGTGTTTGTAATCTTGATTTAATGCTTTCAATTAATTGGCCATTAGTTGGATAATTTAAGTTTCGAATCTAGCTCGGGAGAAGGGATTTGATCTAGACTTACTCAAGATTGCATGAATAAAGTTTACTTTCTAATTCAAGACGGTTTTAGATTAACTTTAGAATTGGTTGAAAGATCTCATTGCCTTGCTTGATTAATAAACTTAGATAGGGATATCAAGTTGGTTAATTTGCATGAGAATCAATTATACTCGGGAGAGGTAGTTGTGATTAAAGGGTCTTTGGCTCATAATTCCATTGTGCATAATAACTTATTCCTTAAAATCAATCCTAAACTAAATCGGTGAAATCAATTCCCTAAGTAGTTTTCCCAATTGAATTTCCATTCTTTTTACTTGCTTTGATTTTGTTTTTATTATCATCTTTTCATCACTTTTTGATCCCTAAATAAAATTGGGCAAGATAATTCACAATACTTGATTTGCTTAAAAATCCAATCGAGAGGACAACATTCGAATTCACTTTCACTATATTATTACTTGACCCGTGCGCTTGCGGTTAGGAAAAGTCCACATCAACAGCATTCTGGAGAGCACACTAAGCCTTAGTTTAAGGAATTCTACTTTTCTTTTATTGCACATTTATCATGTAATCAGAGCACTGTCGCTCATTTTATTTTTGGTAGGTAGGAGTAGACTTTTCCCTTTTTCTTTACCATTAAATGTAAACATTATCATTAATGTTTGGACCTAGATTTTCCCCTTTCAAGGCTTAGAGTGTGTTCCAAGGAATGTATCAAGACAACATGCGAGCCTAAGCTTACTACTTAGTGCCCACGCTCAATATGCAAGCCTAAGCTTTTCAGCTTAGTGCCCACGCTTCACATGCGAGCCTATAGAGCCCACGCTTACATGTGAGCCTATAGTGCCCACGCCTACCTACGAGCCTATAGAGCCCACGCCTACCTGCGAGCCTATAGGGCCCACGCCTACATGTGAACTTAGACTTCTCAGCTTAGTGCCCACGCCTACATGCGAGCCTAGGTATTTCTGCTTAGTGCCCACGCTTCACATGCGAGCCTATAGAGCCCACGTTTCACATGCGAGCCTATAGTGCCCACGCTTACCTTGCGAGCCTAGGCTTTTCAGCTTAGTGGCCACGCCTACCTTACGAGCCTAAGCTCTTCAGCTTAGTGCCCACGCCTGCACACGAGCCTGGACTACCGAGTCTACCTCACCTCATAGCTCAAACACTTCATGTAAGTCAAGCTCACCCGGCGGAGGCCGAGACCGAGCTCCTCTTGCCGAGGCCGAGCACAAACTGTACAGGTATTCTCCTCTACTTAACTATGTTTTATGTTTTAATGAAACTTACTTGAGATTGGGGGCTACAAAGGGGATATGCAATCCCTATTAAAAAAAAAGCAAGTAATAGGGGATATGCACTCCCTATTAAACAAAAGGCACACTAGCTTAGCATGTCTAACAAATTGTTGAAGGTGTACATATTACACATGCGGAAGCAATTGAAGATCGAAAGCACTTAAGACGTTCAATTTTACTCCTAAAGCATGCATGTTCTAGAAAAGACAGAATAGAGAGTTTAGAAAACACCAACCTTTGTAGCTCACTTATGTTGAACTCCTTGTGGTGTTTGCCTCTCCTATGCTCCTTGGACAACCTCTAGAGTCTTCCCTACTATACTCCGGGCCAAGAACGACTTGTGGGAGTCTATATAAGATAGGGAATGGGAAGGGAATGCTAGAAGCATCAAACAATGGAGAAGAATGAGAGATGAGAGAACTTTGAGTCCAAATTCCAGCAGCATAACATTAAGGAAATGGCTCTCTTGTGTTTGAATATGATTTAAACTCCTTTTAAAGACATTCTCCATGCAAAGCCAAGCCTCAAGACACAAGACACATGGTGTATTTGCAAGCTCAAGTGGATTCTAGGTGTACATTACACAAGACATGCAACAATCCATGAGTGAGTTGTCTTTCCACTTTGAATGATCATGCATTAAGTGGATTTCCAACTAAATCCACTAAATTCAAATTGAAATCAAATTTCAAGCTTGCAAATTACCCCCAATTTCAATTCTAAATTGAAATTGATTGCTTGGTAATTAATTTGAAAATTTTCAAATTAATTTTGATATGATTAATCTAATTAATCTTTGTTATCTTGTGCAATTCCATATATATGATTCCTAATACATATATATAGTATTCAAAACACTTTTAAATACTTCATCTCTCATTTTCTAATTTAATTCATAATTAAATTATTGTGTCAAACACAATTTACGATAATTCCCTTTTTCCCGATTTTGAACGATTCAAAGCTTCCTATCTTTTGTTCTAGGCTTAATTCCGATATGAGCTAGTAGGGGGACCTAATGGACCTATAGATCATGGGCTCCAACGATTCGAGGCTAACCGACTAATCTCATTGTCCAAGCTAGCCAACATTCGTTAACTATTGGGACACTCCACTATAGCCCGATAGTTGCACTCCCCTCACTATAGATATATTTCCGTCCACTCGATTTAACCATGATTAGTAAGTCGATCCTTCACAGGTTGTTCGTAGCTATAGCTAGGTCAATAAGCCGTTTTACCCCTATAGTACTTCTAGTTCCTTAAGTCCCACTGATCCTCTAATGAACAATTGGTTTATGGTCCAACCAATAAACTGAGTCCCTCTCGGGCCAATGAGAGGGCGGGATCCCTTTGTTCAAGCCCCGGAGTCAGCACTTAAGGGAACAACCTCTCTACTATCCCTTATTTGGGTAGGAGTGAATTCCTTCTTGCACGACTATGTCCCCAGCTATCTACCCGTTCCTATCCCTGAAATGGGAGGCTTATTGAGTCGGCGATACTGAGCCACTCTCACCTATGCAGATCTAAGGATAAGCTCGAATAAACAGGAGTTCATAGTTAGCTCAGGATTAAGATCGAGTTACCTAGGTCATCACATGAAATAGTCAGTCTCGTCAGTAAACGGTGTTATAAAGCGAGAGCGACTTATTTCTCGGTCCTGGTCTTATGCAAACTCATTGCATAAGACACCCCCACTCGCATGTCTCTACATGGATGATTTAGGATCACATCATCTATACCATCTATAAAGTGGGCCGCGTCTCATAGTGTCTCCAGAATAAGGTACCCAACCCTATTCCTATACTATAGACCGTTTTGGCTATTACTCAAGCTTGATCCACTTTTATGTCTCTACATAAAGCTCAAGTGTTCATCCTATAGCCATGGATCTTAGTTTATTGGATTTGGGTTATTATATGTGCAATTTAATTTATTCAGTAATGACTTTTACTGAATCAATCTCGATAACACCTTTATCGAATAAGTATATAATTCGTTTAACATTCACTATCTACGAGTTTTAGGGCACCAATCCCAACAATTGTTACATGTTCTGGCTAATTATCCTATTATTTTCCTACAAGGACTAATGTATGAATGCAGGGAGCTAAATTTTAGGCTAGCAGGGGCATGAGGCCGAGGCCGACCCTCATTCCTCTTTTGCAAAAATTAACTTTTCGATGCAGGATCGTGAGATCTTCTATTTTTCCTACATTTTACTTGTGGATGAGCCCTGGATCTGGAATGAAGCACTCCGAATGACCAAGAACGGGGGTCTCGCTACAAGAATGGTATGTTCGGCCTCATCCCGAGGCCGAGGCCGACACTGGGTCAATCACACAGGCCCTCCATCCATATCTGTAAACTCTCACTTTTCTCATTTCCATTTCATCTAACCCCTATTCAGGGGGTTTCTACTTTGTCTACGTTGTCCTATCTTGCAGGATGACATGGAATGCATTCATACTCTTAAATTGGGCTTAAGGAGCTCGGCCAATAGCAGTAAGTCGCATCTGAATCCCAATTCAAGAATGGGGGCTTAATGTTATAGGTGATTTTGGACCACTCTAATGTACAAGGAGCTAACGAGGACAACTGGGCAGAAATAGGACTGAAAGATGGACCCCAGAGGCGAAACCGGCAAGTGGAACGGGCCAAAACCGAAGGGGTCGGGCTTGCTCGGCCAAGGCCCATGGGCCGAGGCCGACCCTCGACCCGCTTGTGCGGGCCCAGTCCCACCGACTCCGTTCGATCCCTGCAGCCTCTAGTCGCCCCGGTTCTGCCTGGTTTGCCCCGAAATGCCTCCGAATTCCTAAAAACTCTAGGAGCATGAGCAGGTATTTATACCCCTCTTCGCCACTGAAGAAGGAGACCCAAATTCTATCCCCAAAATCTACTCCCTATTCTCTAACTTTCCTCTTGCTCTTACTTTCTTGCTTCCCATCGTTCTGCTTGCTGACTTAAGCATCGGAGCTGGTGTGGCAAGCACCACTGATGTGCAATTTGCTTACCGCAAGTGTACGGGTCAAGTAATAATATAGTGTTTTCGTGTAAAACGAGTGTCATCCTCTGGATTGGTTTTCTAGCAAATTAAGTATCGCGAATACTTTTGTTCAATTTTATTTAGGGAGCAAAACTCAATGATAAAGATAAATCTAAAGACAAAAAGCATAAAATAAAAGTGGAGACTCAAATGGAAAGATTCTTAGGGAATTGATTTCATTGATTAAGATTGAGGATTAATTAATGGGATGAATTTAGCATGAAATTATTCTACCAAGTCTAGGAACCTTTTATCACAACTATCTCTCCCGAGCATAATTGATTCTCATGCATGCAACCAACTTCATATCCCTATCTAAGTTCATTAACATGCAAGGCTTTGAGTTTAGTTCTTCAAGCAACTTCTAAAGTTATTCCAAATCCCGTCACAAACTTAGAATTTCTACTTTAGTCATGCAATTAAATAAAGTAAGTCTTAGGCCAAATCCCTTCTCCCGAGCAAGATTCGACACTCAAATCATTCAACTAATGATCAAGTAATTGAAAGCATTTAACCATAATTGCATAGGTAAAATAAATGCAATATTCATACCACAAATCAATCCAACAAACTAAAACAACTACATCATTCCCTAAGACAAACAACTAGTAACTCATAGTCTTTAAACTACAAACACTAATTGAAAGAAAAGCCATAAAAACTACAAAAGGTAAGGGAAAGAGAAAGGAAAACTCGAATCCGTCGAAACCGGCACGTCCCCGTCACGATCTCCACGACTTCTCGCTTGATTCCCGCTCCTTGGCCTTGCTTTAGCTCCCACCAAAGGTCTCTAGTCGAAATTAGGGCTAAAATCTAACCAATTGGGCTCTCCAAATCCATAGCTGAAAAGAGGAATTTATAGAAAATCTGGCGACAGCGTCGAGACGCTATGGACAGCGTCGCGACGCTGTCGCGATACCGCATTTTTGGAAAATTTGTCGATAGCGTCGCGACGCTATGAATTTTTTTTATTTTTTTATTTTATTTTATTTTTTTAGATTGGAAGCTCCATTTGACTCCAATTGATGAATTAAGCTTCAAGCACATACTTCCTACAAATAAAACATAAAAATGCATAAATTTGGGCAAATAATTGTAAAAGACTAGCTTAATTAATCAGAGAAAAATAGCTAGCTATGATCTCTATCAACCACACCGGTGTGCAGGTTTACCGTCTTGCAGGTCACGTCTTCCCCCCTCACAATCAAATTTACCGTTGGTGGCACATGAAGGTCAGGTGAGTTCCTCCTGACCAAATTTGACCATCAACAGAACACATTACTTAGTCACTTTTATTCATTAAATGAGAGAACAACAAAACTAAACCTTAAGTCTATCAACAAGGCTAGATCACAGTTTAACAAAAGCCTAAAACATCTCAGGTGAATCTCTCACAATAATAGAACTACAATATAACTAAACCAATCCAAACTAGCCTATCAAAACAAAGGAAACAAAGTAAAACCACAACATCCTAAGCATCTTCCTCATAGTTCTCCTCCTCATCACCAAGGTCCAACTCATCGACCAAACCTACAACATCTAAAATGTTGGGGGGAAGTTAGGGAAGGGGGTATCAATACAACTGTGGTACTGGTAAGCAGCTCACACTTACCAAGCCACAAACAACAACCAATAATACATCCAACATGCTTAGCACACGCATCCAACATGTTTACAAAACCACAAACAAGCAACATGCTTTTAAGCTATAAACTAACAACATGCTTAAAAACAACAAACTCATGCAAATGCATCTCACGCTATGCAACACACACACTAGACTCCACATGATTTCCGCATCATACTCCGCAACTACATGATTTCTACGTCATGCTCCGCTAATACATGATTTTCGCGTCATGTTCCACTAATACATGATTTCCGCGTCATGCTCCGCAATACACATGATTTTCGCGACATGCTCTACAATACACATGATTTCCGCGTCATGCTCCGCAATATACATGATTTTCGCGTCATGCTCCAAACACCTACCCCACATGAATTCCGCGTCATGTGTTGCGTCACTCTTACGTGATTTCCGCTTCACGCTCCGCACTCACACCCACGTGATTTCCGCATCACGCTCCACTACACATGAATTACGTGACATGTGTTGCGCCTCACATACCCGAATCATGCTACACACCCCCATGCAATTGCAAGTCAGACTCAAACGTTCTTAACACGACATCTAATCATGTTAACACCCAAACATACATCATGCTACAAACAAACATTCATCATGTTTAAACACACATCTCAAGCAACACAGAAGATACATTTCATGCTTCATACAATCACTTCAACGATCACAACACAATAGTTCATATTAAACATTTTATACATAGCACAAATACGAGTAAAGCAAGTAACAAATAACATACTTCATGCAATCAAACAAACTTAGTAAGTAGAAATTACTTACCTATAACGCTTCCAAAGAAACTTTAGTAATCCAAGGCAGTCCAATAAAAGCCCTAAACAACAAGGAAAAATCCTACTGAATTAGAACCAACTCAAAGCTACCCTAAACATGCTTAATAGGCCTAATTCAACTAAGAAAATACCTATTTTCTTGCTAGACAACCACTAAAAATTCTCCAAATTAAAAACTCAAAACCTTTAGACCATGGGCAACCATGTCTAAGGCTCAACGGGCAATGGGTATTCGTTAAATGACCATATTCAAGGCTTTTGAGCCGCTGGACAACAAGTAAAGAGCCACACGAAGATTAAAAAAATAAAATTTTAAGAAAATATATATATTTTTGTTGTAAATATATATACCTGGTATATATAGGTATATATTAGATATCCATATTACCCCATTGGTTTTAGTCAACCCATAATTGCAGCAATTCTTTCCCATGACTCTCCCTCTCCCTTAGGAATAGCCATGAGACTCTCACTCTCTTCTATTTTCAGCATTTTGAAGTTGTAACTGTTGGGTTTTATGCCCTAAAACTCGTATATAGTGAATGTAACCATTGACCGGATATTAATGAAATAATATTGATATATTTTTCCATTAATTGTTATTAGTTATTTTATATTTGTCTTTGCCTAATAATAACCCTAATCCAATAAACTAGACATCCAAGGTTGTAATATGAGTCTTGAACTATATGAAGCGACATATGGGATCATTGTTCAAGAAACAGCCTAAAGGGTCTATAGTATAGGGATAAGACTGGGTGCCTTATCCTGGTGACACTATGGATACGGCCCACTTTGTATTTGATACAAACGTTGCGATCCAACGCGTTCGTGTAGGAGACATGCGAGTGGGGGTATCCTATGCAATGAGTTTGCATAAGACTGGACTGCGAAATAGTAACCACTGGTTATAACACCGTTAACTAGTTGGTTTTCTATTTCACTAGGACGACCTAGACAACTTAGTCTTAATCCTGAGTTGATTATGGACTCCTGCTCATGAGAGATTGTCCTTTGATTTGTATGGGTGAGAGTGGCCAATATGCCGACTCAATAAGCCTACCACTTTGGGGACAAGACCGAATGGGGAGCTGGGAACATAATCGTACAAGATGGAATTCACTCCTTCCCGACTTTAGGGAAGCAGATGAGTGTTTCCTTAAGTGGTTACTCCGAGTCTTGAACAAAGGGCCCTACCCTCTCAATGGCACGAGAGAGTTTTCTGTTTGATGGTTGGACCACAAACAGGTTGTTCATTACAGGAGAACCGGTACTTAAGGAAATAGAGGTAACCCAGGGGTAAAATGGTAATTTGACCCAGCTGGTGTTACAGACACTCGTGAAGGACTAACTAGTCGATATTGGTCTATATCCGTGGACACAGAAAATATGTCTGCAGTGAGAAGAGTGCAACTGTGAGTCTATAGTGAAATGAACACACAGTTAACGAATATTGATTAATGTGGTTAACGAGTTTGACCAATTAATCTCACATCGTTGGAGCTTCTGATCAGCAGGTCCATTAGGTCCCACTGGTAGCTCATAAGGTAATTTGAGGCAACTAAGTAATAAATGTAAATTGAAAATATTCAATTTACTAAGGGAAACAAATATAATATATATTGATATATTATGAGAGAAATTAATATTTGAAGAAATTCAAATATAAATTTATGGAAGTTTGAAAGAGTTCAAATAATGAATTAATTAATTTAAGGCCTAAAATGTGTTTGGGCAAAATTAATTAATTCTAGGCCATAAATTAAATATGTGATATTTAATTGGTGGTTAATTAATTAAAGAATTCATTAACCGGGAATTAATCAATTATGGAAATAATTAATCACTTAAGGAAGTGATTAATCATTTATGGAAATGATCTAATCACTTATGGAAGTAATTAGTCATTTGTGGAAAAGATTAATCAATTATGGAATTGATTGATCATGATTGATTAATTAAGGAATAAGATTGAATCAATTTTGGAAAAGATTGATTTAATTGAATAGTTTATTCATGGCCTCTCTTCTATAAATAGAACACTAGACCTAATTGGTCATGACACTTGACATTTTGCTCTTGCTCTTAGACTCTCAAGACAAGACCTAGAATTCTTTCTAGTCTCCCTCTTAGAGAAAGACTCCCACAAGTCTTTTGCCTCCTAGACCTAGAGTCATACCGGTGTAACCTTTGTGGTTATTGTGTCAATCAAGAAGAAAATTCCAGCGATCAAGAGGCGAGGAGGCTGCTGCGTTTTCGTGCGTTAGAGCGTCGTTGGCGAAGAACGGTCAAGTCTACAACGAAGGTATGTGACAGTTCTTCCCCTTTTCTTTAGAAAAGCATGAAAATAAATTTAGATTTATTTTTAAGCATGTTTAAACTGAATTTCCAGCAACTTTAAAAAGAGTTTAAAGTTTGATTGAGTTTTCGTAACGGTATTTTAATGTTAATTAATATACGGTGTAAGGTTCAATCGATGCGCTTCCGCTGCGTGGGGACTTTTATTCCCTACAGTAACCCACCCCATTGCATTAGTATAAATATGGGTTGTATGAAGTATGGAAAACACACGTGAATGAAAAAACATTAGCTCTCTTTTCTCTCTACTTTGATCTCTCTCAAATTCTCTCTTAGTTGTTTTATTGCTCTTCACGTTTTATAACAATTTTTAAATTATTTTATTATTATTTTATTTTTAAAATTTTAAGAAATATTTTTTAATAAAAAAATAAATGACATGTCAACAAGTTTGTTCACACGTAACTTCGAAGATGGAGACACGTGGAATAAACGATATACTTGTATTAATATTTGTATGCCTGTGGATATACAATCTCTAATGTTGATCCTCTAATTCTCTCTCTTGTGTGTGGATGTGTTTCACTCGAGGGCTGGAACGCTTGATCTCGAGTCTGGAGCTTCAACGGATTCTTGGAGCTTGAAGTCTTCCAAATCTTGAAGGAGTCTTCAGTCTTCAGGAAGTGTTCAGCACTTTGAAACTTGTGGATTTCAATGAGTCTTCAGTCTTCAGTCTTCAATCTTGATGAAGTTCTCTGAATTCTCTGACTCTGGCTTCGAGCTTCAAAATTCTCACCCCCTCCATAGAAGAGAACCCCTTTATTTGTAGAGTTCTCACTGGATGGGCCCTGGTGACTTTTGGGCCAACAACTTGGGTTTGGGCTTTATTGATCTTGGGTTCAACTATTTAGTCTTGGGTCTGGTTCATATTTGACCCAAAACCATATGACCCAAATATTTAAAAGACCCAAATTTGATCCAAATAATTATTTTTTTTAATCAATGGGTCAAATTAATTAATTTGATCAAAATAATTTAATTTTAATTAACTGATCAAACAGAAATTTGGCTCTATAAATTTATAATTGGCCAACTTTATTTTCAAATTAAATTTGGGACACATGTCATTTTAGAATCGGTCCCAAATTTAATTAATTTTAATTTCGTCATTATTTTTATGTGATGACGTGACAATTTGTGATTGGTCAAAATTTCTCCTTCAACAAATGTCCCCTTTTCGAGATTTAGGCTCAAATTATGTGTGGATGAATTTCGAAAAAGATATTTTGGAATCAAAATGCAAGATATTTGTTCTTGATTTTGACTCCGTTTGATGTGTCAATTTAATCAAAATATGAATTTTGTTCAAAATTTTGATTATTTTTTTATTTGACACACTTTTATCGCCAATTAATCAAATAATGAATTTTGGTCAAAATTTGATTTTTTTTACTTGGCTACAAACTTTGATTTAAAATTCAATAGAGTTTATGTCAGACTTAAATTCCAAATGAATTTCGAGTAAGATTCAAATTCTATCAAAAATATTTCATTTGAATTCGGAATAGAACTTGAAGGGCCAATTCAAAATTTGACTTAAGCTTGGGGTAAAAAAAATTGAGTTTGGACATCACCTAAACTTTGATTTAGAATAAAATTTAGATTATGCCCAAGCTTTGATTTAAATAAAAGCTATCCCTTGTATTTAGTAATAGAGTTGGGATATAAATCCAATTTGAATTTGAGATGAAATTTGAAGTATGTCCAAACATGGATCTGAATTTAGATTAAAATTTGGACTTTGATTCGAAATTAAACTCAATCTAGATTTGAATTTGAGATAAAAAGAAAAACCAACCCCAAATTTCAGTTTGAATATCTCCAAATCTTGGCTTGAAAGCAGAATTTAAAATTGCAATTTAAACTAATTGGATTTTGCCAAGCTCTTGAGTGAAAAGTAAAATTTGGATTTGACTCGAATTTAAGATAAAACCTCAAAATTTGACTTGGATTTGAATAAAACTGACATCCAAAATTTGGATAGATTTTAATTGGGATAAAATTTTGATGTTATCGAATCTTTTTATTTGAGATAAAAATCTAAAGAAGTTTCGGCCTTATGGAATTTGGATTCAAAATGATTTTAACTCAGAGAGCAATTGGGAATTTTGTTTGAAATTTATTTTTATCCAAATTTAGCAATTACCCCTTTATAAGGGGATAATTGTAATGGGTGGGAAGGTAAATAATTACAAATATAGCAATTTTTAAAAATATTTGCAAATATGGCAAAATTTTTTAATTAATTTTTTATATTCCTAAATTGCCCCTGTGTGCCCATCTTCTTCTTCATCGTCAGTTTTTTTTTTTTTTTTAACTGATAGAAAGTCTTTTTATTATTGATAGATTCTATCAGTGGTAGAAAAATTTTCTATCAGTGATAGAAACTTTCTATCACTGATAGAATAAAGTTTCTATCAGTGATATTTCTATCAGTGGTAGAAAAATTTTCTATCGGCGATAGAAAGTTTCTATCACTAATATTTCTATGACGGATAGATTTTATTAATGGTAGAAAAATTTTCTATCAGTGATAGAAAGTTTCTATCACTAATAGAATAGCTTTTTCTATCAGCGATAAAAGATTTCTATCACTGATAAGTTCTATCAGTGATAAAAAAAAAAACTTTTTATAGAAAATCATAGAAAAACTTTTGATAAAAAATCTTTCAATCCCTGATCACCCATAAAAATCTTTCTATCTCCGATAGAAATCTTTCTATCACCGATATAATCTATAAGTGATAGAAAAACTTTCTATCATCGATAGAAAAGCTTTCTATCAGTGATAAAAGATTTCTATCACTGATAGAAATTTTTACTATTCTATCAGTGATAGAAAGATATTCTATCAATGATAGAAAACTCTTGATAGAAAATCTTTCAATCCCTGATAGAACTCAGTGATAGAAATCTTCTATCACTTATAGAAATTTTTTCTATGAGTGATAGAAAAATTTTCTATCATTCATAGAAAATCTTTCTATGAGTGATAGAAAAACTTTCTATCTCTATCACTGAGACGGATAGAAAAAATTTTCGTGAGTTATAGAAAATATTTCTATTACTGATACTTTTCTATCAGTGATAGAAGATCTTTTGTTTCTATCAGCGATGGTGATACATGGTGAAATCAAGCATTGAAAAATAAAGCAAAAACGAACGATTATAGAAATCAAACACTGAAAAGCAAAAACCAAACACTGATAGAAAACCAAATAACAACAACCAAACACTGATAGAACACCGAACAAGTGATAGAAAAATATTTATCGCCGATAGAATCTATCAGTAGTAGAAAAAATTTCTATCATATGATAGAATCTATCAGTGAAAGAAAATTTCTATCACTGATAGAATCTATCAGTGATAGAAAATTTCTATCATGATAGAAAATCTTTCTATCAGTGATAGAAAATTACTGATAGAATCTATCAGTGATAGAAAAACTTTCTATCAGTGAAAGAAAATCTGGAGGGGTATTTTAGTAAATGCAACACACAAACTATTAGATTTTGCCATTTTTGTAATTTTTTTTGTGGATTGCTAGATTTGCAATTATTTTGACTCATATTGCTATCCTTGCAACCGGCCCTTTATAAGGAGGCACAATGGACCAAGTCATGGAGAGCACTTGTACGACTTTATACTCCCTCCAATCTCTGAAGCTTTTTTTGTTACTTTTTCTTTGCTTCTTTTTTTTTTAATAATTTTGACACTGCAACTTCTTCTCCAGGAAGCCAACAATTGATATTATAGGCTGCCACCGTCGGTACCAGAACAAGGAGTTCCATCTCGCCGAATTAGACGTCGTTGCCCATGGGTCTTAAGATTAGATCTCATGTGATCGGTTGTCGTGAGTCCGTTGGTGAGTCGTTTTCTACCGTAGAGTCACCTGCATTGTGGGTCTCGCTATGGCTGGACGGCGGTTTGGTTAAAGGAAGAAAATGATAAAAGAGATAGTAATCGGGAGAGAAAGTGGGGAGAGAGAAGGATTTGTTATTATTATTATTATTTTTTTTTTAATTCTCATGCTCAGCAATTTTTCTTTTACTTTATTTTTTTATTTTTATTATTATTATTATTATTATTTTTAACTTGACCTTCCATAACTCCTTTCAAGTTTCCTCTTACTTGCCTTGTTGCCACTTTTTTTCACATCTTTTTTTATTTACTTTGTCGTCTTTTTTTTTTGTTGCTAATTACTTCCATTTCTTTATAGGGTTTGAAATTAACAAGTTTGTTTGACGATCTCTTGGGGCACAGCATCCACCTTGGTCCACCGTTTGGAAGGTAGATACATATTCAAACTCTTTTTTTGATAATTTTTTGGTTTTTTTTTTTTTGTTTTTGTTGTTTTTTTTTTTTTTTTTTTGTTAGAGAAAGTGGGAAAGAAGAAAGTACATTTTTTTGCACATATATTATTGCAATCAGTTTCTTTCTCACTTGAATGTGTAAGCATCGTGCAACAATCGTCATCAAATTCACTTGCAGTGATTTCACCCCCTGTCTAGACCAGTCACTTTGATGACTGTAGTTTCCTGCAGGGGTGGTCACCACGGTCGTCATCAGCTTCACTTGCAGTGATTTCACCACCTGTCTAGACCAGTCACTTTGATGACTGTAGTTTCCTGCAGGGGTGGTCACCACGATCGTCATCAGCTTCACTTGCAGTGATTTCACCACCTGTCTAGACCAGTCACTTTGATGACTGTAGTTTCCTAGAGGGGTGGTCACCACGGTCGTCATCAGCTTCACTTGCAGTGATTTCACCACCTGTCTAGACCAGTCACTTTGATGACTGTAGTTTCCTGCAGGGGTGTTCACCACGGTCGTCATCAGCTTCACTTGCAGTGATTTCACCACCTGTCTAGACCAGTCACTTTGATGACTGTAGTTTTCCGCAGGGGTGGTCACCACGGTCGTCATCAGCTTCACTTGCAGTGATTTCACCCCCTGTCTAGACCAGTAACTTTGATGATTGTAGTTTCCTGCAAGGGTGGTCACCACGGTCGTCATCAGCTTCACTTGTAGTGATTTCACCACCTGTCTAGACCAGTCACTTTGATGACTGTAGTTTCCTGCAGGGGTGGTCACCACAGTCGTCATCAGCTTCACTTGCAGTGATTTCACCACATGTCTAGACTAGTCACTTTGATAACTGTAGTTTTCCGCAGGGGTGGTCACCACGGTCGTCATCAGCTTCACTTGCAGTGATTTCACCACCTGTCTAGACCAGTCACTTTGATGCCTGTAGTTTCCTGCAGGGGCGGTCGCCTGTCAACTTTTGAAGTGAAACGAAAGTCTCCAATTGTCAATATTTGAAAATGAAGTGAAAGTTTCCAACCACTAACTTTTGAAGACGAAGCGAAGCCGTCAGCTACCACCATGGAGAATGCAAACTTGAGGAAACAAGGCGCCATACCTGAAGGGGTGAGACGCCAAACTTTGAAGAAGCGAAACACCGAACTTGAGAGGAGATGCCAAACTTGGAGCGAGTGAATTGCCAAACTTGAAGGACGAAGCCCTCTTTTATGCACTCAATTCATAACATTTCATTCATAGCAATGTACGTCTTCAACCCGTTGTGTTGCCCCCAGTAGGGATGAACTTCTTCAATTTGTTTTATCATGCTCCAATATTTATGGCACTTTGTTTTTTTTTTTTTTTTTGTTTGCAGGGACTGAACTTAAAGTTTTCTTTAAGCTGCCTACGTACCCTTGAAGAAAAGGGATCAAGTCATAACGTAGTTCAAGGTACAAATTTGCTTTTTTTTTTTTTGTTGGCCGTTCACCTTTTTAACTCATGCGGGTCAGGAGTATCATGCAGTTTAGGCTCTTGCGATATGGAGCATTACATTTCACGCATAAAACTTTTTAAGAAATTTGCCATTTATCTGGCCTATTCTTAATCCGTCTTTATCCACGATCTTGTACGCTCCATTTGTGTAGACTTCTTTGACGACGTAGGGTCCATCCCATTTAGGTGTGAACTTGTTCCCTGTGTGTCGTGTCGTGATGATGGGTCTTCGAACAGCTAGCACAAGATCACCAACTTGAAAAGATCGAAGCTTCACATTATTGTCAAAGGCTTTAGACATCCGTGCTTGGTAGCATTCCAATGCTTCTTGAGCCTCTAACCTTCTTTCATCAAGTGCTTCTAACTCCTGAAGGCGCAACCTAGCATTATCTTCTGTTGTCAACCCTTCTTGGACAGCCATCCTTAATGAAGGAATCTCTCTTTCTAACGGGAGCACAACTTCTACCCCATAGACGAGTGAATAAGGTGTGACTCCTGTAGGGGTGCGATGAGTAGTTCGGTAGGCCCACAACACTTCACCGATATTTTCTTGCCAATCTCTCTTTGTCTTGGAGACTACTTTCTTCAATAAGTTACACAGCGTCTTATTGAATGCTTCTGCCAACCCATTTGTCGCAGCATTGTACATAGAGGACTTGTATTGTTTGAAGTTAAACTTCTCACACAACTTGTCCATTAGGCCGTTGGAGAATTGTCTTCCATTATCTGTCACAATACGATGAGGGATACCGTACCGATAGATTATATGAGTTCGAATGAAATCCACAACATTTTCTTTCTTGGCTTCTTTCAATGCGACAGCTTCAGCCCATCTTGAGAAGTAATCTGTCCATGCAAGAATGTAAGAATGTCCTGCTGAAGACTTAGGTGTTATAGGGCCAACAAGGTCAAGTCCCCAAGCTTCAAAAGGCCATGAAGCTACAGTCGGATGAAGAGGCTCCAGCTGTTGATGTATGAAGTTTGCATGGAATTGACAGGCTTCACACTTCTTTGCATATTCCATTGAATCTTGAATCATTGTAGGCCAATAATAACCCATCCTTTTTAATTGAAACTGGAGTTTTGGACCCGACTGATGGGCGCCACAAACACCTGAATGTGCCTCATTTAATGCCTTTGCTGCTTCTTCCTTTCCAAGGCATCGAAGGAAGAGTCCCTCATAAGAACGACGATAAACGATCTCCTTGTAGTAGATAAATCAGGCACCTCTTCTTCGTATATCGGCCCTACGCCTGGGATCTGTGGTCAGTCTTCCATGTTGAAGATAATCTATAATGGGTTGTCGTCAGTCCTCTTCTTCAATTGCAAAGACAGAAATCATATTTACTTCTTGGCATTGGTCTTCTATTGGCGGCACGATCCACCTCTGACAAAGTGAGATGTTCATCGACATATCTTCCGGAATTGTTAGGGCAGTGGCTAAATTTGCTAGAGCATCTGCCTTTTTATTTTCTGTTCTTGGAACATGCTCCAGTACTATACTGTCAAACCTTTCTAGCAGTTGTCTTGCATAGATGAAATAAGGCTTCAAGTCTTTAGGCTTCACTTCATACTGGAGTAAAAGTTGGCTAACGACCAATTTTGAATCACCATAGGCCTCTATATATCTTATGCCAATCTCCAAGGCCATTTAGAGGCCAATTATTAGCGCTTGATATTCAGCAACATTGTTTGAGCACAATTCACCAAGCACAAAGCTATAAGGGAGAATGTGTTTCTCAGGCGAAACAAAGACGATTTCTACCCCTACTCCACTTCTTCGTGCTGCACCATCAAAGTACATAATCCAGGGCTCCGTAATTTCAACATAGAAGACTTCTTCATCAGGAAGGTCTTCACATAACTTCCAATCTGAAGGAATTGGATGATTCTCCAGGAAGTCGGCTAATGCCTGCCCCTTGACTGCCTTTTGAGGTACATACACGATATCATATTGTTGAAGTATGATGGCCCACTTAGCTAAGCGTCCATAAATAACTGGCCTTGATAGAACATACTTGATAGGATCAGCTTTCGCGACCAGGTGCACTGTGAAAGCTTGCATGTAATGCCTTAACTTGTCAATAGCGAAGAAAAGAGAAAGGCACATTTTCTCAATAGGTGAGTAATTTATCTCAGCTCCATTTAAGGTCCTGCTTAAGTAATAAAGGGCTCGTTCCTTTCTCTTCTCACTTTCCTGTGCCAATAACGCTCCCAGTGATCTTTCTTGAGCAGCGATGTACAGAATCAATGACTTTCCAGCTATGGGGGCTCCTAAGACAGGAGGGTTAAGCAAATATTTCTTAATGCTTTCAAAGGCATTTTGACATGCTTCATCCCACTCGAATTTTTCTCCTTTCCTCATTAGCCTTTGAAAAGGTTGGCATCGACCGGCTAAGTTAGAGATGAATCTTTGAATGTAGGCCAGACGACCTTGCAGGCTTCTCAACTCATGTAAGTTTTGAGGTCTTGGCATCTTTTGAATGGCGTCAATTTTTTATTGATCTATTTCGATTCCTCGATGTCTAACAACGAACCCTAGGAACTTCCCAGAAGTAACACCGAATGCACATTTGAGAGGGTTCATCCTCAATTGATACTTTCTCAAACGATCAAAAACCACTTTTAGGTCCTTCAAGTGATCTTGTCGTCTCTTTGACTTAACAACAAGATCATCGACATAGCACTCGACATGTTTATGTAGCATATCATCGAAAACCTTTTGCATAGCACGTTGATAAGTAGCTCCAGCGTTCTTTAATCCAAAGGGCTTCACTTGGTAACAATATATCCCTTTTGGAGTTCGAAAGGCTGTCATTTCTTCATCTGCAAGAGCCATTCGAATCTGGTTATAGCCTGATGACCCATCCATAAAAGACAAAGCTTCATGCCCTGTGGTGGCATCCACCATGATTTCTGTGATTGGCAGTGGAAAATCGTCTTTGGGACATGCATTATTTAAATCACGAAAGTCAACGCAAACGCGAAGCTGTCCATTCTTCTTTCTAACAGGAACGATGTTGGCTATCCACGTAGGGTATTTTACCTCACGGATGAATCTTGCTTCTATCAATTTATTGACCTCTATTTCGATTTGAGGGATAAGTTCTGGGCGAAAGCGTCGTTGAGCCTGTTTGACCGGCCGATACCCCTCTTTAATTGCGAGATGATGGACAGCTACTTTTGGGTCAAGTCCAGGAATCTCTTTATATGACCAGGCGAAGATATCTCTATATGAAGTGAGTAAACTCATATATTCACCTTCTTCTTCGGGAGTCAGTGACGTGCTTATAAAAGTTGGGCGTGGCTCTTCTGGTGTACCCAGGTTTACTTCTTTAAGCTCATCAACTGTAGACTCACTACCGTCTTCAAGTGATAAAGGTGCTTCGTCCTCATCTACTTCAGAAATTTCGACCTCTGTTTCTTCTTCAACCGTGATGTGAAGGCAAGAGGCTTGTTCTTCTTCCTGGTCACTATCTTCTTCCGAAGAATTGGTGATGACAACATCACGTCTCTTTACCTTTAAAGAACCATCCGTATCGACAGTAACAAAGGTTTTTCTTTTCATTCGTGAAGGAACTGCACTTCGAATTTCTCCATTAGCCTTCGTGATCTTTTCAATTTTCATCACATCTTCATGTTGAAGTCGGTGAGAAGTTGACGAAGCAGGCTGCTCTTTTTGGTTTCTTCTCTTGGTAACACTTAACCTCTGAAAAACTGATGGTTGAGTCACACCCGGACTTGAAAATGTGCCATCTTCTTCCGCAACAGACATATTTAATCTTCTAAAAGCTTAAGGTCGTGTGATATCAGGAATTGAAAGTGTACTCTCTTCTTCCCCAACGGACATATTTAATCTTCTAAAAGCTGAAGGTCGTGTGATATCCGGAATTGAAAGTGTACTCTCTTCTTCCCCAACAAACATATTTAACCTTCGAAAAGCTGAAGGTCGCGTGGAGTTATTGGTAGGTTGTACGCTTTCTTCGTCTGTTTCATTCACAATTAATCTTTGAAATACTGAAGCACGAGCAACTGGTGGCCTGATGCGCCTAAAAACAGAAGCTCGTTTGTTGACGTTCTCTTCTTCTTTTGAGTCATCGACCTCCTCTGCTGTTATATGATTTATGTCTTCCACTTTCGCCTTCCCTTTTCTTGTTATGCGAACTGGTTCAGGCGACTTATATCCAAGTCCTTTTCTCGTCGTAGGCAGACTATAGCCTTCCTTTAGAAGCTTCTTCTGTGTTGCAGAGAGCTCAGATCTTCCATAAAAAACCCTCAGACTTTTAAACTCAGTGTGAGCTGTGAAGTCATAACCTGCTTTCGCTAGAAGTTTGTATGCCTTCGGGTCGAACCCGTCTTTAGTTCATTTTTCAGGCAAAATCGCTTTTATCTGGTCATCCTCAGGTTTCCTAATCTTTTGCTCTGTGATCTTTGTAAGAGGCATAGTGAAACCTTCCTTCAGAATTTCAACGTCACCGACCTTTATGCTTTTCGAACATTCAGTGAAAGGTGATTCACCCTTTTTACGGCGGGATAAAGGGATGTATCGTAGAACAGGTGAACACTTCTCATCCTCTACAACTTTAGATTTCTCAAGGCTTGTAAATGCTTCACCATTCTTCGGGTTAGATGCCTTCACATTCTCAACAACTTCCTTCCCTGCATCTGCTTGTGGCTCTAAATCGAGTTTATCATTCTTTTTTATCAAGGAGATTATTGTAGGTATAGTTTCCCCTGTGTTGTCGCTCTTCATATAAAATTTTGCATCAGCGAAATGGGATTCAGCTTCTGAAAATGGGTTAGTGTCAGCTTCAACTTTCTTAATGCCATCTTGATAGAATTTGAAACACTGGTGAAATGTAGAAGTTATCACTCCATTGTCGTGGATCCAAGGACGACCTAATAGCAACTTATAAGTGGTCTTGGAGTCTATCACATGAAACAAAGTATCGGCCTTCAAATCTCCAATGATGAGCTCGAGACGTATCATGCCAATCGCTCGTTGTCCGCCTTGATTGAAACCTTAAATCACCAATTTACTGTTCGATAATTCTTCCATCGAGATGCCTAATTGCTTCATGGTTGACTCAGGCATTATATTGACAGCTGATCCATCGTCGATGAGGATCCGACTTACTCTCTGTTCTCGGATGTATCCCAAGACGAATAAAGGTCTATTGTGAGGCTTTGACCCTAGCAGCAAATCTTCATCGGAAAATCATATAGTCACGCAACACAAAGCACATGTGCGTGCCTCGGAGGTTGGAATCTTTGTACCATCGGACTCTATCAATGCGTTAATAAGGACGTTTTTAGCTTCCTGAGGAAGTGCCAGTAAGTCTTTTATGCTGAAAGAGGATAAGTCTCCTGAACCTGCCGCCACTCCCGAGGAGCTAGCGAGGACGTCATCATCTTCCACCATGTCCACAACGTGACACGTGACAGTTTCAAGTGCCTCCTCTTTACTATCATCAAGAAAGCTCCTTGGGAAGTATTCTGCCAAAGTTATGGGTTGTGGAGGGCAAAAGAAATCTTCACTTTCCTCCACGACAGGCTTTGACCTCCTTGACTTCTTTTTTCCTTTCTTCCTTTGAGACTTAACTTTTCTTTTACTATCTCGATATAGGCGGGACTCTTTCCGTGCGTAACTTTGCTTTTGCTTTTTGCGGCGAACGACAAGGGTCCAACCTTCGTTCTCATCTTCAACGGAATTAAATTTTCCTTGGGGTCCCCTCATTGTGGCTTCTTTTTGAAATCGAACCACTACAGGATCAAGGGTCCCAAATTGAATTAATCTTTCTTCATAATCACATGAGGAGATTAGGGGATTTTCATTCCCTACATTTGCCATTATGGTTGCATGATTTGTTTGAGCCACCTCATCAAGGTCAAACTCAATTTTCCTTTCACGAGCCAACTTAAGGATTAGCTCTTTCAATACAAAACATTTTTCCACTGGATGACTAACAACTCGGTGATACTTGCAGTAGTTAGGATCATTGACTTTTCCTAACTCTTCCGGTCGTTTGCATTCAGGTAGTTCAATCAGCTGCTTCTCCAACAGCTGTTCCAACATATCTGGAACGTCGGAGTCTGGAAATGGATATACCTTTTCTTGTCTTTCTTTTAAAGTTAGGCGACGTCTCTCGCCTGTCTCTATTTGCTTATTGGATTTACTTTCTTTTCCTTTGGAGGAAAATTTCAACGGGGTCGTGTTGACGACCATGGATTCTTTCGTGGTACTCTTTGCAACTTTCTCAGTGCCCTTGACTTCCTTCTTTTCTTTCCTCATGTTTGGGACTACGGGATCTTTGCCCCCTCTACTAGCGATGCTCAACTCCATATCATGAGCGCGAGTCGCCAATTCTTCAAAGGTCCGGGGTTTTATCCCCTGCAAGATGTAAAGAAGTCTCCAGTGCATACCTTGGGTGCACATTTCAACAGAGGACACCTCGGAGAGTCTATCTTTACAGTCAAGACTCAAGACTCTCCAACGATTGATGTAATCAATGACTGGCTCACCCTTTCGCTGCTTTGTACTCGTGAGTTCTGTCATACTAACTGTTCGCCTCGTACTGTAGAAGCGATTCAAAAACTCTCTCTCCATCTGTTCCCAGCTGTCAATTGTATCAGGCTCCAGGTCAGTGTACCAATCGAACGTGTTTCCCTTCAGTGTTCGGAAAAATTGCTTAACAAGCAAATCTTCCCGAGTACCGGCGTTCTCACAGGTTTCAACAAAGTGGGCGATGTGTTGCTTTGGGTTGCCCTTTCCGTCAAACTGCTGGAATTTGGGAGGCTGAAACCCAGTGGGTAGTCTGAGATTGTCAATCCTCTTTGTATAAGGTTTAGAATACAAGAGGGAACTTTGAGTGGGTCCACCATACTGAGCCCTGAGGGAATTCATGATCATGTCCTGCAGTTGTTGGACAGACAAAGAAGCAACTGACACGAAGTGTTGCGGTTGATCCTCATGCACGACAACCTTCCCTTTATCATTCTTTCCTGCAGCAGGGGTCTGGCTAGACTCAGCCACTTCTCGGCTCTGCAGCTGGTTCTTCAAATAGGCAATCTCAAGATCTCTCTCATCAACTGCCTTCATTAAGAGATTGAGTTTCCTTTCCATCTCTGCCATTCTTTCATCTTGGTCTACATCAGCCATCATGACGGACATCACATCATGATTTAGTGTATCCTTTGGCTGCTTAGATGTTGGAACGACAGATTCAAACAGTGGGTTGTCTTTGACTGCAACCTTATTCTTAGAGGATTCTTCAATCAACTTTGAGATCTTGCTTGCAACAGCCAGAGGAGTATGATCCTCCTTGATCTCAATTCCTTGGGAGCGACTACGAGTGACAGGACCAGTGTAAGAGTCGCTTGATGTGGTAACCTTCGCAGGAGCTTTCTTTGGTGCCATCACGTTGGTTGGATCTTTAAACAAGAGAAAGAGATGAGAGGTAGAGATGGTCCCACTGGGCGTGCCAATTTATTCACACGTAACTTCGGAGATGGAGACACGTGGAATAAACGATATACTTGTATTAATATTTGTATGCGTGTGGATATACAATCTCTAATGTTGATCCTCTGATTCTCTCTCTTGTGTGTGGATGTGTTTCACTCGAGGGCTGGAACGCTTGATCTCGAGTTTGGAGCTTCAACGGATTCTTGGAGCTTGAAGTCTTCCAAATCTTGAAGGAGTCTTCAGTCTTCAGGAAGTGTTCAGCACTTTGAAACTTGTGGATTTCAAGGAGTCTTCAGTCTTCAGTCTTCAATCTTGATGAAGTTCTCTGAATTCTCTGACTCTGGCTTCGAGCTTCAAAATTCTCACCCCCTCCATAGAAGAGAACCCCTCTATTTATAGAGTTCTCACTGGATGGGCCCTGGTGACTTTTGGGCCAACAACTTGAGCTTGGGCTTTATTGATCTTGGGTTCAACTATTTAGTCTTGGGTCTGGTTCATATTTGACCCAAAACCATATGACCCAAATATTTAAAAGACTCAAATTTGATCCAAATAATTATTTTTTTTAATCAATGGGTCAAATTAATTAATTTGATCAAAATAATTTAATTTTAATTAACTGATCAAACAGAAATTTGGCTCTATAAATTTATAATTGGCCAACTTTATTTTCAAATTAAATTTGGGACACATGTCAATTTATAATCGATCCCAAATTTAATTAATTTTAATTTCGTCGTTTATGTGATGACGTGGCAATTTGTGATTGGTCAAAATTTCTCCTTCAACAAAGCTGTTAAATGTTAATGGAAAAGTGGATGGAGGGCCAAAATAAAACAAAATCCAAACCTCATGGACTAAATTGTTGAGTTTGAAAACTCAGGAACCAAAATGAAACTTAATCCAAACCTCAAGGACCAAAAGTGTATTTTTCCCATAAAAAAAATCTTCAAATTTTCACAACTGAAAATCAATTAGAATTAATAATTAAATAAAAAAAATCTTCAAATTTTCACAATCGAAAATCAGTTAGAATTAATAATTAAATAAAAAGAATTCAAACTTTCACAATAAAAAATCAATTAAAATTAATAATTAAATAAAAAAATCTTCAAATTTTCATAACTAAAAATCAATTAGAATTAATAGTTATATAAGAAAATCTTCAAATTTTCACAACCAAAGATCAATTATAATTAATAATTAAATAAAAATATTCCAATTTTCACAACCGGCTCAACCTTCAAAAAGATGTTCAACCTTTAATGCTTGAAACCTCAAATTAATATAATTAATAATAAAATAAAAAAGACAAATGAAGAATTTGAAAATTAAAAATTGGCGAAAGGAGAAATCAAAAGTTTTTCCGAATTTCTTTACAATGATTTTATGGGAAGAAGGTATATATAACAAAATTAAATTTTTTTTTTTTAAAAAAAAACATATAGGTGGATATAGTGTTTGTAAATTTTCAAGAACCAAATGGTTATCAAACGAGAGCCTAAAATATTTATTTTAAAATTTGGCCTTAATTATTTGAAAAGTTATGACATATTAGCATCTTAGTTAATTTTTTTTTCTTAACCACCTAACGTTAGTTTGGTAGCCACCTATCTAGGATTTAATACCTTAATTTTCTTGACAATCAAATATATAGTAAAATGGAAAATTGTAATAGGTGGCTAAATCGTAATGGTTAATTGCATATATAACAAGTTTTATAAAAAATTGCAAATATAGCAAAATATTTAAATCATTTTTTTAATTCCCGTTTTGGCCATTTTTTGATTTCTATCAATGATAGATTTCTATCATTGATAGAATCTGTCACTAATAGAAATCTATCGTTGATTGATAGAAATCAATAGTATATTTGATAAAAACCAATAGTGTATTTGATTATGTGATAATTTTGTACATATCTTTTGTTTTTTCTTTTTTTGTTTTGTTGAGTTTTTTCCTTCTTTAAATTTCAACTTCCGCTTTGTGTTTTTCTTTTCTTCCGATTCAATTTCTATGTTGTTTTGCTTCGACATCTATAAAAACAAAATCAGAGACATAGGTTTTAGAAACAAAAATGATAGTTTTATATCAATGATAGAAAGATAGTTAGTTCTCTATCATTGATAGAAATCTATCAGCGATACGTTTCTATCAGTAATACGTTTCTATCACCAGTGATAGAAGATTTCTATCACTGAAAGAAATCTAACATTGATAGGTCTAGTGATAGAAATCTTCCATCACTGATAGAAACCTATCAGTGATAAAAAACAATAGCAACTTCGAAACAAAATACAAAAATCTTCTATTGATTCTATCAGTGATAGAAGATAGAAATCTGTTAGTGATAGGTTTCTATCACGGATAGAAATCTATCTTTCTAGTACTGATAGGAATCTATCAGTGATATATTCTATCACTATAGAAACATATTGTGATACTTTGATATTTTTCAAATAATATTTTTATGTTCTTTGATTATGTTTTTTATTCCAGGTTGATCCTATTAGAATGTACAATACAAAGTAATTGACAGATTTAACTATTTCTATCACTGATAGAAACCTTTAGATTTGTATCGTTGGTGCAGAGAATGCAAGAGAATCTGAAGGATGTGAACTGAAATCTCTAAAATATAATTGATCGTTATTAAAAGATAATTAGAATATAAGGTAAATTAGTGAGTTGAATCCATCGGTGATAGAAATCTAACTTTCTATTATCATTGGTAGAAATCTATCAATGATAGAAACATTTCTATTAGTGTTAGAGTGATAAGAGATTTCTATCACTAATAAAAAAATAGATTTCTATCACTAATAGAAATCTATAAGTGATATGTTTCTATCGATGATAGAAATGTGATAGAAAGATTTCTATTATTGATAGAAAACTATTTAGTGATACGTTTCTATCACCGATAGATTCTATCAATGATAAAATTATATCACGGATAGATTCTATCAGTGATAGGAAGGGTAACTTAGTAATTTAGACCCTTCAAGTATAATATTTTGTCATTTTTGAGGACTGACATTTTTGCTAATATTTTGGTCAATTTTATTATATATGCAACCGACCCTAGTAAAATCGACTTGTTTTGTCAAAATAGAAGAGATCATATATACACACACATAAATATATGTGTATATATATATAAGTGCATATACATTTATGTTAGACCTTTTCATATTACTCTTGTTTTACCTCTTACTTTTTTTTTTTTTTAAGGTTTTACCTCCTACTTATATTACTGCAACTATTTTACTTAAATATACAATTTTTTCGATTAAGAAATACTATTTAAGATACTAGTTTGAAACTACGTGTGTTGCACGTGTTATAATATCCTTTTAGAAAATTTGAAATATGATTTAATAATGTACCCAAAAAATATAAAAATGAATAAATACACACATGAATTTATAATTATTGCAAAAATTGATCATATTTAGATGTATGTGGCCAAATTGCCATTATATATATATATATATATATATATATATATATATATATATATATTTACATTCAATGAAAATGTTATACTCACATTAGTAAAGATGGAATAGGAATAAATCTCCTTTGCTGCAATTTTTTAATTCTTGATGCACCACAAAAGCTCCACCCCATCTTTTGGTTTAGACCATTATTTATAGGGTTAAAGTGAATCGGGTGATTATGATAAATATTTTCAAATTAGAAATTTTAAAAATTAAAAAAAATGTATTTGAATTTTAGTTTTTCAAATTTAATTTTAAAACTTTATTTGATTTAATCGAAAATTAAACTCAAATATCTTTTTATTTTTGAAAAATCAAAACAATTGATCTAAATTTAGATTTCACAAAATTGAATTTTAAAATTTCTATTTATTATAACCACCGAAAAACAAAAAGAATTAATAATTAAATAAAAAATTCTTCTAATTTTCACACCCGAAAATAAAAAAAATAACAAAACCTAAACGTGATAATGAAAGATTTTTTTATAAAACCAATTCTTATCTTAAATGTGGGAATGATCTACCCGTGAGAATTTGAATAATTAAATAGGAATGACAAATAAGGAATTTGAAGATTAAAAAAGGGTTTAAAAGAAAATCAAAAGTTTATCTCTGTTATAGGTGATTTTGGACCACACAAGGAGCTGACGAGGACAAACGGACAGAGGTAGGACCAAAAGACCGACCCAGAGGAAGACCGGGCCTAAGGGTCAGGCCAACATGGCCCGACCCATATGGTCAGCCTCGGCCTTTTGCCGAGGCCGACCATTCGGCCCGGTTGCGCAGGCCGAGTCCGGTGACTTCTTTTCGGTCCCTGATGCCCCGGATCGCCCTAGTTCCGCCTGGTTTGACCTAAAACGCCTCTGAATCCCTAAAAACCCTAGGAGGATGAGCATATATTTATATCCCTCTTCGCCACTAAAGAAGGGGATCCCGAATTCTATCCCTAAACTCTATTCTATATTTTCTACTCTCTCCTCTTGCTCTTACTTTTCCACTCCCTACCGTTCTGTTTGCTGACTTAAGCATCGGAGCCGGTGTGGCATCACACCGGTGTGCAGGTTTACTGTCTTGCAGGCCATGTCTTCCCCTCTCATCTACAAATTTACCGTTGGTGGCACGTGAAGGTCAGGTGAATTCCCCTGGCCAAAATCGACCATCAACAGTTGGCGGCGTCTGTGGGGAAGAAAGCTTGCAAAATCTGCACATCGGTGGTTCAATGAGTAAGAGGATGGAAAAGGGAAACTGAAATCCAAACCCTTCTGAAAATAACCATCAACCGCAGAAATCGAAAGAAGACTGACAACATGAACAGCAAGGTCAGGGGGCTCAGACCTACAGGTCGAGCAATTCTGAGGAGCCCAGCACCAAGCTACGGTCATACCAAGATAGACCAGAGGAATCTGATCGAGGATAAACGCAGAAGTGCCAAAACTGTCGAAGCGAAAGCCAGGGCTGCCAAGCCCGTGACCAGCGCAGTCGAGGCCTAGGCTAAATTGGCCGAGGCCGAGGCCAAAAAAGATGATCTCCCTATGACGACCGAGCTTCTGGACACCCAAAAAGAACTCAGAAATCATCAAGGAGACCTGCAGAAGCTAAATGACTCCAAGCCAAACAGCGACTACCAGACGAACCATGCCGAGGCCGACCATGCCGAGGCCAACCGAAGGTGTTCATCCAGACCGATTAGGAGGAAACCCCACAAGAGATCAGAACCCCCTTTGGAGGACGAATCAACAACAAACAGAGACTTTGACAAGATTGAAGACACTAGGAAAAGAATGTCGTCATCCTGAACTACGGTCATCCTTTGGCCGAGGCCGAGGCCGACCCACAGCTATGGTCATCCCAAGGCCGAGGCAGACCCTAGGCCAAAGCCAACTCTAAGCTACGGTCATCCTTTGGCCGAAGCCGAGACCAACCCACAGCTATGGTCATCTCGAGGCCGACCCTAGGCCAAAGTCAACTCTAAGCCACGGTCATCCTTTGGTCGAGGCTGAGACCAGCCCACAGCTATGGTCATCTCGAGGCCGAGGCCGACCCTAGGCCAAAGCTGAAGCCGACTATCCAATACTTCAAAAGTGACTCGAAGATCACATAATCAAAACAAATCAGATTGTCATTGCAGTTGAACAGAAGACAAGATCCAGATCGAAGCGAAGGAACCAGATACGAAAGACAACAGATTGTTCGAGGCTAAGGCCTAAGCCAACCCTAGATATGGTTGAGACCAAGGCCGACCCCAGATATGATCGAGGCCAAGACCGAGGCCGACCTGAGGCCGAGGCCGACCATGACCATGGTTGTGATTGAGACCAATTCTCTTATTTCAAGCGAGATCGAACACATGCGAGAGCCTATAGAGCCCACGCTCATACATGCGAGCCTATAGTGCCCACGCTCATACATGCGAGCCTATAGAGCCTACGCTTCATGCGAGCCTATAGTGCCTACGCTCATACATGCGAGCCTATAGAGCCCACGCTTCAGCGAGCCTATAGTGCCCACGCTCATACATGCGAGCCTATAGAGCCCACGCTTCAGCGAGCCTATAGTGCCCACGCTCATACATGCGAGCCTATAGAGCCCACGCTTCAGCGAGCCTATAGTGCTCACGCCTACATGCGAGCCTATAGTGCCCACGCTTCAGTGAGCCTATAGTTCCCACGCTTCACATGCGAGCCTATAGTGCCCACGCTTCAGCGAGCCTATAGTGCCCACGCCTACATGCGAGCCTATAGAGCCCACGCTTCAGCGAGCCTATAGTGCCCACGCCTACAGGCGAGCCTGGACTGCCGAAGTCTACCTCGCCTCAACCAGATTGAGATTACGTGAGTCTGGACCAACGAGTCTACCTCACCTCCTCTGGCCTGAGCATCTTTACACCGGGCGAGCCTGGACTGCCGAAGTCTACCTCGCCTCATCCAGAGTGAGACCATGTGAGCCTGGACTGACGAGTCTACTTCACATCCTCTGGCTTGAGCATCTTTACACCAGGCGAGCCTGGACTGCCGAAGTCTACCTCGCCTCATCCAGGGTGAGACCATGTGAGCCTGGACCAACGAGTCTACCTCACCTCCTCTGGCCTGAGCATCTTTACACCGGGCGAGCCTGGACTGCCGAAGTCTACCTCGCCTCATCCAGAGTGAGACCATGTGAGCCTGGACCGACGAGTCTACCTCACCTCCTCTGGCCTGAGCATCTTTACATCAGGCGAGCCTGGACTGCCAAGTCTACCTCGCCTCATCCAGAGTGAGACCATGTGAGCCTGGACCAACGAGTCTACCTCACCTCACCTGGCATGAGCCCATACACTTCATCTAAGTCAAGCTCACCCTACAGAAGTTGGGACCGAGCACCTCTTGCCAAGGCCGAGCACCTCTTGCCGAGACCAAGCACAAACTTTAAAGGTATTCTCCTATTTCCTCAACTATACTTTATGTTTCAGTGAAGTTCTGCTTAAGATTGGGGGTTGCAGAGGGGATATGCACTCCCTATTAAACAAAAAGCAAGTAACAGGGGATATGCACTCCCTATTAAACAAAAAGCACCCAGGTTTAGCATGTTCTACTAAAATTTACATGTTCAAACATATTCCCTTGTTATTTTCCTACAAGGACTAACGTATGGATGCAGGGAGCCAAATTTTAGGCTAACGGGGGCTTGAGGCCGAGGCCGACCCTAGCCTTTTCCCTAACTTTTCTCTTGCAGACATGAACCTGAAATGAAGCACTCTGAATGACCCAGTACGGCCTCTTCCCGAGGCCGAGGCCGATCAGGCAAGCAGAAAGGGAGATAGCTGTGCTCGGCCTCTTCCCGAGGCCGAGGCCGACCAGCACCACTTTTGTAATTTCTCACCCTTTTTCATTTCCATTTCACCTAACCCCTTTTCAGGGTGTGTCTACTTTGTCCAGTTTGTCCTATCTTGCAGGATAACAAGGAATCATATATAAGTCGACATGGAAGGAGAGTTATACTCTTAAATCAGGCTTAAGGAGCTCAACCGATAACACTAAAGTCGCACCTGAATCCCAATTCAAGAGTGGGGGCTTAATGTTATAGGTGATTTTGGACCACACAAGGAGCTGACGAGGACAAACGGGCAGAGGTAGGACCAAAAGATCGACCCAGAGGAAGACCGGGCCAAAGGGTCGGGCCAACATGGCCCGACCCATATGGCCGGCCTCGGCAAAAGGCCGAGGCCGACCATTCGGCCCAGTTGCGCGGGCCGAGTCCGGTGACTTCTTTTCGGTCCCTGATGCCCCGGATCGCCCCGATTCCGCTTGGTTTGACCTAAAACGCCTCCGAATCCCTAAAAACCCTAGGAGGATGAGCATGTATTTATATCCCTCTTCGCCACTGAAGAAGGGGATCCCGAATTCTATCCCTAAACTCTATTCTATATTTTCTACTCTCTCCTCTTGCTCTTACTTTTCCACCCCCTACCGTTCTGTTTGCTGACTTAAGCATCGGAGCCGGTGTGGCGAGCACCACACCGGTGTGCAGGTTTACTATCTTGCAGGCCACGTCTTCCCCCCTCATCTACAAATTTACCGTTGGTGGCACGTGAAGGTCAGGTGAATTCCCCTGGCCAAAATCGACCATCAACAATCTCCTTAAGCGTCTTTTAATATAGTATAGATTGATGATCGAAATTATGTTTATCTTTATATTTTAAATAATCTATTGAACAATTTTTAAATCATCAAATATTTTTTAAAATATTAAAATTTGTAGTGAGTACTAACTAGTCTTAACAAATAAATTAAATCATATCTAAGATCTGGTTTGAAATTTCGAAGCATCGGCTATTAAAAAAATATAATATGCAAATCATTGGACAATTTAGATGCAAAGAAAAATTGGGAATTTGAATATTAGATGATTATTATCGAAGATTTAGTATTTTTTTTTTTAATTTGAAACTGCGAATACAACTATTTACACGAATTATATCTTAATGAGAAAAATCATTCAAATATAACACAAATAACACATTACAATACAATGTAATTTAATTTTTTTCAAACACTTTGTTACGAGAACCTAAACTAATGTTTAATTTTTTAAAACAATGAACAAGCGTGATTCTCATGGGCGATGGTGGGCCACAGTCTTGAAGGAAACAGAGATGAACGGCGCGATTTACGCCACGTTTCTCTTCCGCAGCATCACGTTGCATCTCCCATCTCCTAACAGGAGAAAGGAAAAAACCAAACATGTATATATAAACAAATCCATCTCAATGCAAAATCCACAAAATCTCAGTTTCATCGCTCTCTTCCAAAAAAAAAAAAAAAACAGAAATCCGGCAAAGCCCCCAGGCCTTTGTCCGACATGTCGGCGTCAGATCCCGGCGACCGGGCGGCGGACATCCGGTGGCCTCTGCTGGCGGCGCCGGAGAAGGGATCGGAGAGGCTGACGGTGGACGATATGCTGCAGAAGCACTGCGGGGAGTTCGGGCGGTGGCAACTGAAGCACTTCATTCTGACAAACCTGGCCTGGGCGCTCGAGGCCTTTCACACGATGGTCATGATTTTTGCCGACCGGGAACCCGACTGGACCTGCGTCGGAACCGGGTCGGGTTGCGATCCGGCGGCGGGTGTTTGTGGGCTGGAACCGGGGTCATGGCGGTGGAGCGGATCGGCGGCGATGTCGACGGTGTCCGAATGGGGATTGATTTGCGGTGATAAGTATAAGGTTGGATTGGTTCAAGCCTTGTTTTTTGGCGGCTGCATGATTGGTCAGTTTTCTCTCTCTCTCTCTCTATAACTGATTTTGTTTTGATGTTTAATGTTGATTAATTTGTGTTAATCGAAAGAAATAATGTCAGGGGGAAAAGTTCGATTTTTGTTTGAATTTGGTCTGACAACTTTAGAAATTTGAGCTAGTTATTTTGTCGTTTTTTTTTTTTTTTTTTTTTTTTTTTGTCTCTTGAAAACAAAGATAGGTTCATTTAAAATATTGGACAGGCTTTAATAGGGTGGTCTTTTTAATGCTGTATTTGCAAAACTGAATTCCTACTGTACAATTCAAAATTTGTTATTCTAGTAATTTGCCTTCTGTCATACCAAATTTATATAATGATAGAAGAGTAAAAATAGGAGCGTCGTGTGCTGTGATCTTTAACATAACTGGCTGCCATTGACCATGAATCGTCATTTTCTTACCCAAAAAAAAAAAAAAAGTATTTTTGCCTCCCCCTTTCTGCATTACTTTTTTTATAATTGCGGTGGTAGTAAATTAAGTATTTTCCTTGTTATTTTTTATCCAAATCAAAATTACAAAACTTTGTAAAAACTCATTCTACTTTTTCGTTTCTGGTTTTATATTTCCAGTATTCAGTGGCTATGAAACCTACTGATCCAATAACTAAAAAATAGAAGTAAGAAGAGCGTTGACAAATACGCCTTTAAAATTTTGAAATTTTAGTTTAATAACAAATTTAAATACAAGTTGATATTAAATGACAAAATTTTATGTGGGGATGAGATCTGAAATTCTCCCCTATCCCACCCCATGTGGCCTTTTCCATTAGCCTTAATTACTTCAAAAAAAAAAAAAAAAAAAGACCAAGAAAATATATATTCAAAAAAGTACCATGAAAATTAATACTCAAAAAGGAATCTTTAAAATGAGGTGTGTACATATATATCAAGATGCCAATATCTATGTTTAAAAAAAAAAATGACGATATCTTAACTTGAACATCAACACAGCGACAATAAATTTCTTATACACTCACAACAACAATAACAATCTTAGATATTTGGCCAACATGTATATAGCTCAACTGAAAGCCTTATACTAACTACTAAAAGGTCTCTTACCTATTAGATATCTCCTTCCTTTCTTATGATAAAAAAACAAAAATAAAAAAAATTAAATAACCGAGAGTGTATCTATTTAAGATTTAATTCAGTTTAAAAAAAATATATAAGATTTCGTTTTTTGTTTTATATAAGTTGTGATCCTTTGACTTACTTATTTTAAAATATTTCAACTTGCAGGAAAAAGTACAATAATAACGCTTTTTTTAATACTATTTGATGCTAGTCCTTCTGGCGCTTTGATTTATTTTGATATTTATACTTTTTAAATGTGCATTTTAGTCTTTTCACTTTCAATTTTTATTCATTTTAGTCTTTGACTTCCTTATTTTAAATGTGCTTCTTTTGATGCTCATACTTTTAGAAAGTGAACCATCTTTCTTTGCAAAATTTAAATATAAATTTTATATACAATAGAAACTTATTGGTACAAATCTATGGTTATATTTCAAGAATTTATTGAGTTAAGTATCATTGTTGAAATTATGATCTAAGAAAATGAGATAAAAATAAAAATGAAAGATTCAAAAGTATCACTTTTTATAAGTACAAGAACCAAAATGGAGTTTTAAAAGTATAGAAATTAAAATAAACAAATTTGAAAGTAGAAAAATCAAAATAAACAAAAATTGAAAGTATAAAGATCAAAAGAAAAATGAACATTTTGAATATATAAAGACAAAAAAGAAAACCATGGTTGAAAGTACCTGGACGGATCGGATAGTATTTAATTTATTTTTTAATAATATTTAAGACTTTTTTTTTTTATTTATTAATCTTACTTTTTGAAAGTCATATGAAAATACAAGACTAAGGTCATTCGGTGGTCCAAATTGAATATCTGTCAGATTAGCATAAAAAATTTACCTTATCTGTAAAGTTTTTATCATTTTAAATGGGAAAGATAAACTTTGCCTATCTCCTTCATGTATCTTCCTTTTCTTTCCTTCTTTTTTAATTAAAATTGTCAAGATATTAACTGATTAAAAAACTAGTTTTTTTTTTAGAATGAGATTAAAAAGTTCATTCAAATTTGAATTCTACTACATGTGTCAAAAATAATATCAAACTCTTTCTAAAATATATTAATTAATACTATTGGCCAATTTAGTTTTAAAAAAAATACTATTGGCCAATTTGGTTGTAATTTTAAAATTTTGTTCCTAAAAGCCATTTTGCAATCTCATTTTTTTTATTTTTTTTCCCCAAATTTGGAAATAGTTTGTAAAGTATAGTTTATTATTCAGTTTTTTTTTGTCTGACAACTATTGAGTTTCTGTTATATAAAGTGTAACTTCTAAATTAACCAACATAGATCTGAATTTTATAAGAGCAAAAAATTAAATAAATAAAATTCTGATCAATCGTTGGTTGATTTAGAAGTTACATTTTATAAGAGCATAGTTAAAAAAAAAAAATTTATAAGAGCTAAATCCTAAGTCTTAATTCTTTCGGCGTATATATAAAAAAATTTAAAACTTAATTTTTTTTTTTTTTTTTTTTTTTTTGTCAAACATGTTGGAATAAAGCAGTCTTTTGATATTGAGAACTTATATGATTGGGATAACCAGTTTTATGTTTTCTACTATTTTTACTCTTCATATACAACCATTGATTATTTTGCAAGTGTGCCCCAATTTAAATGTATTATATTTTCAAAAGGTTTGGAAGTAGAAAATAATGAAACCACACGCAAGAATAAAAATATATATCTATTCAAACAACTTTTAAAATTTGAAATGAAATAAATGGAAACAAAAGAAAAAAAGAAGATATGTTTGAAAACTTTAATTTTAAACACTAGATTTACTAAAGAACCCTTATTGAGATAAGATACAATATACAGATGAGGCTATGGCATGAAAAGAAGTATATTCCAAAATCCAATAGAGAATAAAAGACAAAAGGGTCAAAAAGGGTTGCGCTTGCGCCTATCTTCTTCGATGGCTGTAGAAAGAAATTGAAGATATTTCTTTTCCCTTTTCCTTTGGCCCCTTTCTTGGAGGGTCATGATTATATTTTTAAAAAGTGCATGAACTGAACTGCAAAACTTGGAATGCTTGATCTAATTATAGTCTTTTCTGGAGCATGTTCCCGTTTGTTTTATTACTTTCGTATTGTTTAATTTTGGTTTCGATTCTTTTTAACACGTGTTTTGTTGGTCCACGTCGTTTTTTTTTTTTTTTTTTGTTTTTTAAATTCACATTAATATTGTTTCTTCATCTTGCTTAAGAACAAATTAAAATTTATACCCAAATCCAGAAACTATATATATATATATATGTTTTTTTTTTTTTTTTTTTTTTTGTAGTTTTCAAAATTTGGCTTTAATTTTGAAATAAGTGGTAGAAAGTTTATAAGCTTAATTTTTAAAAATCAAATATAGGTATGAAACGTGGCTGATTTTGTTTTTCTCTAAAAAAAAAAAAGGTTCGGACCTCACTATTCAACGCTACCATGTGATCCAATAATTTCATTCAATTATTTTGTTGGGTGTGAAGCAAAGAAGGCATGAGCCTTCCTATATCTTTCAAATGAAACAAAACGATATTACTTAGATTCCGTTGGATAATCATTTGAGGTTGTTATTTATGATTTTTGAAAATAGTTTATAAACATCACTTTCATTATAAGTTTAGTTGTTTTGTTATCTATTTTTTTTTTCTATATTTTAAAAAACCAAATCAAGTTTTGAAAATTTGAAAGAAGTATTTTTAATTTTTTTTTTTTTTTTTTTTTTTTTTTTTTTTTTTTGTTTTGGAATTTGATGAAGAATTCTAATGTGTCTTTAATTAAGATGAAAATTCTGGTAAGAAAATTGGAATTACACAAGGATAATTTTCAAAACACAAAAAACCAAAAACCATTTTTATTTGTTTTTGGTTTTGGAGTTGTGGATTGTTAGGAGGATTGTAGTGTCAAAGTCATGCTTCAACTATATAACGGATCTTCATTGATATGAGATTTTTTTGGATAAAGAGAGTCATAATAAGGTCTTATACGTAAAAAAACAATATCATATCACTGTTAACATACAAAAAAATCTTTTGGGATAACACAGTAGAAAAGAATTCTTTAAAAATAATATCTAATGATCTAGATCAGAAAGGGCTTCTAACCTCATTAGATAGGTTAAAAATCAAAATGAGAGGGTAGAGATTTTGCCAGATAAATTTTTAAAGTGAAAAGACTCTCCTACAATAGTTTTTTCCCCTAATAAATAACTTTTAAAATTTTAATTAAATTACAGTGGTATCTTTTATGTTTTAACCTAGTTTCAATTCAGTCCAATACTCTAAAATTTTTCATCGTTGTTCATATTCTTTAATTATCATTTGTTAAACATTTCATCGATAATGAAGAGTAATAAAAAAATCAGCGTGAAAGGCTATATAAGGAAATTTAAATTGAGCTTTGCAATGTAGAATTTTGTTTCGATAATCCTAGTTATGATAAGGAACATTGAAGGAAAATTCAGCTAAAATTCGACTTGGAATCTTTTTGTTTTTGCAGGTGCAGGAATTTTCGGGCATCTCTCAGACTCAACTCTAGGAAGGAAAGGCTCCCTCACAGTAGTCTGCACTTTAAACGCCATATTCGGAATTGCTACTGCATTTTCCCCTAATTACTGGATTTACACTCTCCTCCGCTTCCTCACCGGCTTCAGCACCGGCGGCGTCGGCCTCTGCGCCTTCGTCCTGGCCACCGAGCCCGTCGGCCCCACCAAGCGCGGCTCCGCTGGAATGTCCACCTTCTACTTCTTCTCCTCCGGCATCGCCGCCCTTTCCGCCATTGCCTACGTCTTCCAATCATGGCGCGAACTCTACCTCGCCTCCTCTGTTCCCTCCTTCCTGTTCCTCTTCCTCGTCCTCCCCTTCATCTCCGAGTCCCCCCGATGGTTCATGGTCCGCGGCAGGATCACCGAGGCCACCAATCTCATGGCCGCCATTGCCAAAGCCAACGGCAACAACCTCCCCAATGGGGTCTTTCTCGCCCTCGATGAAGATCTGAAACAGAGCTCCGAACAGGACCAAATCGAGCAATCCGCCCAATCCGGGTCTCTGCTGGACGTGATTCGCTCGCCCGTAACGCGATTTCGGTTGGTTCTGGCCGTGGCGCTCAATTTCATGTGCGCTGTTGTGTACTATGGATTGAGCTTAAATGTGGTGAATCTGGACACGAATATTTACCTGAACGTGGCGCTGAATGCGGTGGCGGAAATGCCGGCTTTCTTGATCACGGCGCTGCTTTTGGATGTGTTTGGGCGGAAGCCGTTGGCGATTGGGACGTTGTGGTTTAGTGGGGTGTTTTGTTTGGGTGGTAGTTTGATGAAGGGAGTGGGAGTTTGGAAGGTTGTGAGGATGGTGTTTGGGGTGTTGGGGATATTTGGGATGGCGGGGACTTACAATTTGTTGTATATTTACACGTCGGAGCTGTTTCCGACGGTGGTGAGGAATGCGGCGTTGGGGTGTGCATCACAGGCATCGCAGATGGGGGCAGTGTTGGCGCCGTTTGTGGTGGTGATGGGCGGAGGGCTGCCGTTTGCGGTGTTTGCAGGGTGTGGGATTGTGGGTGGGGTGTTGGCGTTTTACTTGCCGGAGACGTTGAATAAGCCTTTGTATGATACGATGGGCGGCATGGAAGATGCGGAAAGAGATTGTTTGAATAATGCCTGAGTACTGACTGTGAAATGTGAGTTGTATGGTTGCTATGTTTTGAGTCTTAATTTGTTGAAGGTTTAAAACACAATTTTGTTGATTCTTCCTTTCTATGTTTGAACAAAGTTGCATGCTGGTACGTAGTGATCTTACTACATACTCCATTAAAATCTTGACAATAAGAATTTTTAATTTTTTTGTTATCTCTTGTCAACGTTTTAATGATGGTATGTAGGAAGATTCTACCTACCATTTTTTTTTTTTTTTTTTTTTTTTTTATGAAAGTAAAATATTTAGAAATACAGTGTGTCGCACTTCTCCAACGACACACCAGCTTTTTGCTTTTTTTTTTTTAAAAAAAAAAATAATTAATTAATTAAATTAATTTTGTTTAATGATTATATTTTTCTTTATATAAATATTAGTTTTTATTTCTTTTTTCAAATGATGAACCTAATCATTATGTTTTTTTTTTATTGATTGATTTTGTTTTTTAATTTTTAAAGTTTGTATTTTTTAATATATATATATATATAATTTACATGTTTAGAAGTTTGCATTTTTTGTTGTGGTCTATATCATTTTTTTAATACAAAACACCACATTAAATTCAACTAATGCTACGAATAGATTTTTCGAAAATTGTACATTAGTTTCACGATTTTCTCGACAAAACTTTATATAGTTAAAACATAATTAAATTTATATCTACATAAAAAGGAACCCGCCAGTGGAGGAGTGTACGACACTCGAGCGGAAGCGATTACGGATCTTGGGCGTTTAATTTCATTAATTTAACACACAAAGCATGTTGGAAATTAAAACGAAAAACAGAGTGTCGAGAATACTTAACTAATTTGGAGCTCGAATTCAAGCGTTTCTTTGGATGATTCTAAGCACAATCGAGTCGTGGACGATCACCGGGATCTTCCCCCTACACTACTACAAAATTGGGAATCTATGACACCAAGGAAAAAAGAATTAAAGTTAAGGGAGAGGAAAAAATGTCATAAAATGTGAGGGGCGCGTTTTTGGCGGGTAAAAAACGGAGTTTTTCGTATTTTCGAAAATTTATGACATTTTTTCAATGACATAAATCTATGACTTTGATTAAGTGTCATTAATTAAAAATGATTGGAAAATGGTAGTTAAGTAATTATGTATGTAACAAAGAAAACCCTCAAATCTCACGTTGCCTCTCCCCGTCACGATCTCCCTCTCTCGATACCCTCTCTCCCGTCGCTTTCTCCCTCTTGGTCACTGCCCTTTCTCTCTGATCAGGTCGCTGCCACCGCCCTCTCCTCTCCGATCCAGCCTGGTTGGTTTGATGCCCAGGTTTGTATTTCTGATTTTTGTTTCCTTATTCCATTTCTTGATTATGGTTTTATTTTCAATGTCCATCGAAATCAACCATGCATCAGTTCTCATTCTCGATGTAACGCCCCATGATTTTAACAGCTAACCTAGCGACATTACTAACTCCTAGACCAAAACAAACCGTGAGCACCGAAAATTTCGGCAGCATAACAGCGTACATTGGACTAACCCAAAATTTTTACTAAACCTGTTAAGCAAAAGAAACACTTCTAAGCAACATTATTCAACGAACTCCATCAACTACAACACAACAAAGCTTCGCAGAAACTAACGGCCAGACAAGCCACGCATCACAACTAACAACCAAACAGAAACACAACGCTAACGGAGCTTATAACATTAATCACTTGAAATCCACTTATTGAACAATAACTGAATGAAATAAAAGGGTTCATTAAAACAATGCAACTAAACCTAGAGACTAACAAAAGTAAATCAGAATTAACCAAGTCCAACGTCTTTCAAAACGACAAGCACATCTACCCTAACTAAACCAAGAGAAATAAATGGACAAGAACAAGCTACAAGCTATGGTTCCTCCTCATAAGCCTCCTCCGCATCACCATGGTCCACGCAGTCATCATAACCTGCAAAATCTGGTAGTTGGGGGGAGAGAGGAGGGGGTCAGTACACTAAGGTACTGGTAAGCAGCCCCTACCTAAGAAGCCATCAAACAGCAAACAACAAACAACATGCCTTTCATGCGCAAACAACATGCTTTTCAAAGCGGTAAACATAATATCATGCTCAAAAGCTAGTAAAACAAATGACTCTCCTAAGCCATAACTCATGCATCTTTCTATATGCAACTTGCTAACCACTCAAGCTCCACGAGCTCACTCAACGCTCCTATTTAGCCCTCACATGGCTCTCCAAGACTGAACCTTCGAGTCGCACTGTCCCCTGACCATTTGTACCCAGGGCCACAATGCTCTCTACGGAGCTCGGCGTTTGACCCTTGACCGTTTGTACCCAAGGCCTCAAACTGTGCATCGCCCCTTGACCATTTGTACCCAAGGCGCACCGATGACTTAGCAAAGTATTGGCCCTTCCCCAGGCACCCAACACATGCTTTCTAGACTCATCACACCGACCCTTGACCATTTGTACCCAAGGCCTCGATGCTCCTCTTAAACCAATGGTGACGTGCCACCCCTCGACCATTTGTACCCGAGGTGCACTGACACTCACCTAACTTTCTTTTCTTACACACTTTAGGTCCCTGACCTATATCTCACATCCACTAGAATGCATATGCCCTGCAACATGCTTCTAGACTCATGAATCATGCCCACCAAGCATTATACATGTGACCACATCTCTTAACTCATGTTTGACTCAGAAACGAAAATAGAACCAACATGCTTGCAACCATTCATCACGCAATAACAACTCATGCTTTTCCACAGAATCATATACATACATATATATATTCAAAGAACAGGAACAAGAGAACAGTTATAAGGCAAGGAAACATTCAGCATGCAACACACAGTCAAACAGACTTCAGCAAGTAGGAACTACTTACCGGAAGCTCAAACGCTCCTAAACAATCCTAAAGGACTAATGGAAACAACCGGAAGAGCCTAAAGAGCTCAAACTACAAGAAACAATTACCAAGGGTTAGGAAACAACTTAGAGCACCTAATAAACTTGAGGAAAGGATCTAGGGATGCTGGAATTTACCGCTTAGTGCCCAAACAACCTTGAGAACAAGCTGACTTGTGTTCGAAACGACCCAACAACCAAGATCCCAAGTTACCGGGTTATGGGTAACCAAAATCAAGGTCTTTCGGGTTGTGGGTATTCGCTGAACACGATATTTGAGATCAAACGCTCGCTGAACAGCAACCGAATACACCTAACTCTGCAATAATAAGGCCGATAACGAATGGGTATCGATTAAAACATGGTTTAAGGCTTGGATAACTATTGGGCAGCCACCCTTAACGCTAAAAGCAAAGGGACAGCAAGGAAACTTACCCAAACGGACCCGCTTCTGCGCTAGACGGGTTACACCAACCACAACCAGTGAGCTAGAACGCTCTTCGAGCAGTGGGTACCCAAGTTGAATTGTTTCGAACTTAATCGAACACCTAGACGGCGCGATTCAAACTGAAGGACGGAAGAAAAACCCACCAAACGCTACTGCTCGCTGCTGGAGTTTCCAGTCTATCGTGAGTTTCATGTCGACATGCTCGCCACCATCGAAGAGGATCGAGAACGGCAAGAACATGAGACCCACACGCTAACTAGCATCAAACGAGCGAGAGAGAGGCGAAAACGCGACGTTGCTGAAGCTAACTTGTCGGATTTGCGTGGGTCTTGGTCGGAAACGAGAGAAAGAAAGATCTGGCCGGAAAAGGAACACCGCTGGTCGTGGGTTGGGGTCGAACTCGCCGGAGATAGGGAGAGAAAGAGAGAAAATGTCGTGGGTTATTGCTGACGACGCCACCACGAGAGCAACGACGGCGAGCTTGGCTACTGGCGGCAGCGCACACACGGCAGAGAGGAAGACCTGCGGCTGGCGGATGGCGGCTGAAGAAAACGCAGAATGGGGAGGGGGTCTGCGGCTGCTACAAAAAGAAGAGGGAAAGGGATAGATTTAGGGCTTCCTTTTTTTTATTAAAACAAAAACCCTTGCTCCTAAACTTGAAATAAGACTTGGACCAAAGAAAGCCCAATTTAAAAAGGAATTAGGACTATCTAAGATTCGATTTCAAAACACCAATTTGGATTTTAATCCAAATTTTAGCTCTTTAAGAATTCGGGATTAACACTGATTAGGAAGGGTTTGGGTCTTTTGATATTTAAAATAAATATCAAATATTAAACCTCTAACTTTAGGAAATTTAAAGATTTAATTAAAAATCTCTTTCCCCTAAACTTCAAATTTAGTTTAACGACCCAAGACCAAAGTTAAATTCTAATTTTCCTAAATTAGAATAAGAACGCCCAATAAATTCAAAAATGGCTCGATTCGAAACGCGGGGCGTTACAATCTCCCCACCTTAAGAGCTTTCGTCCTCGAAAGACTCCAGCTCGAACAACTCAGAGAATTAGGCTCAAACTTCACCTACTTCTTCCTGGTAGCTCCTTCCGCTCTATGGTTCGCCCATAGCTCTTCCACCAAAACATCGATATATCTTCTCAAAACCTTCGCTTCTCTGGATAGGACCTTGACAGACCTCTCCACCACAAATGTCAAGTCCTCGACCGACAACATGGGTTCAGAATACACATATGTGAAGGATCACGCACGCATTTCCACAACGTGGACACATAGACACATCATGCACAGTTGACATGGTCGGTGATAACGCCAACCTGTAAGCAACAAGCTCGATGCGCTCCAAGACCTCATAAGGACCGATGAACCCAAGCTAAGCTTCTTACCAACAAGCAAAGAAACCTTTCGACGACACCATGTGCCAGAACACACGATCACCCAAAACTGAACTCCAGAACTCGAAAGAGCTCGCCTAACCACACTGGTGGATTGGCCTTGACTCCAACTCACACTCCACAAGGCACTTAACACCAGAGGCTTTTGCTCCGCAAACCATTTCCTTCTAGGATTCCAAAGCTCAAAACTGAGGCACAAAAGGAATAGGTGATGTGTATGCATAACAACAACTCTTGAGACGAGTCGTGTTGAACATACAACACTTGAAGCAAAACTCACTTACTGGCAACTTGACCAAGTGCATTAAGAACACTAAAGGTCTGACAAATCCAGATCGAACTCGGATCTTGCACGATCTACCGGAACTTAGCCATTTGCATGAAAAAGCCAACTTCACTAGCAAAGCTGGAGCTAAGCTAGCTGCTTTAGCACAACACACATGATGCTCATTCTAACGATGGCACTTGAAGAACACATGCCGCTAACGACAACTTAGAACTTCAAGCTTGACATAACCACAACCCACCTTTAATGAACTCAAGGATTCTCATCTCGGTCCTACGAAGGCTTCATCATCACTTCTCCAACATAAACTCACTTAGTTGGTAAGTTTCAACCCCAACTTCAAACAGGCATTACTGAAGAAGGAAACAACTATTTCGGAACAGCTTCCGTTGCGCCAACTCACCTTTTTCAAACCATCCTTCAAGAACGGCTACGAGATGGCACTAACACCACCGTTGGCACTTCCTTATAACTGCACACCAAGGTAACTTTGTCGAGACGACAACTGACGCTGCAGTCATGACTCGATACTGATTCTCACTATCTCCTTGGCTTTGGATTGAGGCCTCACTGCGTGAGGGAAATGCTCTAACTCTTGGTTTGAGAACCAACACCATTGAGCATCGCCACGAGCAAATCCAAAAACCTCGAGACTTGATTCACGAAACCCAAGCAACGACAAGACTACTTATGAGTCCGAAGACATAACATAAGCTTGCAACGTTCAATCACACTTGGATTCTTAGGCATCCTCTTGAACGAAAATACCTTGACCTTCATCAGAGATTGGATGCAAACTATCCTAAGGAAACCTTCTGCTAAACTCAAAGGAAATCCTCAACTCCTTAGAAACCAGACAACACCAATCGAGCCTTGAACGAATTGAGGAACAGAGGATCTAAACACCACGAAGCACCCATAAGAGTTGCAAAGCTATTTTAGCCCGAAGACCTCACAGCAAGCTTGCAACACTCAAACTTGATTTTGAAAGCCACTTCGGAACAATGATTCCATGACCCCGACTAAGAAGCTAGATCACAAAACTATTCTAGGAAAATCCTTTTTCCCTTGAAGCTAGCCAAGGAAATTTAAAAACAAGGCACCAAGGAAAAGGATACCCTAACAATTCTAGCTTCAAGATTTGCTGACAAACAATGCCACAAAAACAAAGGAATGATCCATGCATACTCACATCAACGAACAGATATGCGCAAGACAAGCATAAATCATAGAACAAGATTTCAGAACCAGAAGATATAGATTTGAGAAGAGAAGGGATTACTAACCCTGAGCGAGGGGCATGCAGACTCCCCACCTTAGGAACTATCTTCATCATCGGAATCATCGACATCGTAAAGCTCTGGGTATTCTGCCTTGAGCTCCTCATCGGTGACACAGGGCAAGAACTCCTCAGTGCACGCGCTAGATCCTGACGGAGATCCTCTAACCTTCTGACTAGCTGCAAGCACTTCCACTTTGTGCTTCTTCTTGGCATCAGATGACGTGCCAACCTCTTGGGACCGATCCGTCCTGGGGATGTCCCTATCCAACATCCGAGCGCTCGCTAGGGCTGTTGCAAAGGTGGCTGGTCGACCAAGCCTGACCAAACCTCGAATTTCTGCGCGGAGCCCATTAACGAATCGGTTGATCCTAATCTCCTCGGTGGCAACCAACCCTGGGACTCGGCAGGATAACTCTTCAAACCTTCTGACGTACTGCTCCACAGACAAGGTCCCTTGAACAAGAGAGACAAACTCTCCTTCTTGCTCAACATCAGCAAAACGACAGCCAAAATGGTCTCGCACAAGACCTTTGAACCCCGACCAGGAAATGGGATTCTCTGGGCGGTTCTGGGTTTGACCCACAACGTTCCACCAAGAGCGAGTGTGGCCTTTGAGCATAAAGGCAGCTCCTTGGACCCGCTGTTGGGCATTAGCTCCAAGAAATTGAAATATCGCTTCCAATGCGGCGGTCCATTCTACCACTGCTGCAGAACTATCCGAGTGCCCATCGAAAGAAGGAGGCTTCGCCTTCATGAAGCTCTTGATAAACTGCACATCTTCGCCAAGAGCAGGGGCTCCATTTGCACCGACATGCTGCAGGTTGTTCAGGAATGCATTGCCAAGCATCGCCTGCAACGCCTCTGCTGCCAGCACAGGAGGCGTTGGGGGAGGAACAGGAGGATTCGCCTCAGGATGCGAATTAACCTCGGGAACGTCTGGAGGGCCAGAACGTCCACTACCTTGACTGCTACTCGAACTCATCGCTGAAAGGAATGATGAACTCACTTAAGGAACAAGGATAGAAGGGACTAACCTCAGACTAAGGCAACAACCTAGGCCTTAAGAAAACAACCTATGCCTACGAACAAACAACATCACACAAACAATCACAAGGAAAACCAAAAGCTATCTAGCCAACTATGGGAGCATCCTACTCCTACTACCAAACAAGAGTCACACAATTCAAGGCAAGCAGCAACAATTATGCAAACAGTACAGTAAATCAAAAGAATCATGGCAACATATAAATAACTTAACCAGACCAACGTACCTGGTGATGGAGAGGAGAACGAGGAAGACCATAACCCTAAACATCCAAACAACCTAGATTTCCTAGGCAAGTCTACAGGAACAACTCTGCTCTGATACCAACTGTAACGCCCCATGATTTTAACAGCTAACCTAGCGACATTACTAACTCCTAGACCAAAACAAACCGTGAGCACCGAAAATTTCGGCAGCATAACAGCGTACATTGGACTAACCCAAAATTTTTACTAAACCTGTTAAGCAAAAGAAACACTTCTAAGCAACATTATTCAACGAACTCCATCAACTACAACACAACAAAGCTTCGCAGAAACTAACGGCCAGACAAGCCACGCATCACAACTAACAACCAAACAGAAACACAACGCTAACGGAGCTTATAACATTAATCACTTGAAATCCACTTATTGAACAATAACTGAATGAAATAAAAGGGTTCATTAAAACAATGCAACTAAACCTAGAGACTAACAAAAGTAAATCAGAATTAACCAAGTCCAACGTCTTTCAAAACGACAAGCACATCTACCCTAACTAAACCAAGAGAAATAAATGGACAAGAACAAGCTACAAGCTATGGTTCCTCCTCATAAGCCTCCTCCGCATCACCATGGTCCACGCAGTCATCATAACCTGCAAAATCTGGTAGTTGGGGGGAGAGAGGAGGGGGTCAGTACACTAAGGTACTGGTAAGCAGCCCCTACCTAAGAAGCCATCAAACAGCAAACAACAAACAACATGCCTTTCATGCGCAAACAACATGCTTTTCAAAGCGGTAAACATAATATCATGCTCAAAAGCTAGTAAAACAAATGACTCTCCTAAGCCATAACTCATGCATCTTTCTATATGCAACTTGCTAACCACTCAAGCTCCACGAGCTCACTCAACGCTCCTATTTAGCCCTCACATGGCTCTCCAAGACTGAACCTTCGAGTCGCACTGTCCCCTGACCATTTGTACCCAGGGCCACAATGCTCTCTACGGAGCTCGGCGTTTGACCCTTGACCGTTTGTACCCAAGGCCTCAAACTGTGCATCGCCCCTTGACCATTTGTACCCAAGGCGCACCGATGACTTAGCAAAGTATTGGCCCTTCCCCAGGCACCCAACACATGCTTTCTAGACTCATCACACCGACCCTTGACCATTTGTACCCAAGGCCTCGATGCTCCTCTTAAACCAATGGTGACGTGCCACCCCTCGACCATTTGTACCCGAGGTGCACTGACACTCACCTAACTTTCTTTTCTTACACACTTTAGGTCCCTGACCTATATCTCACATCCACTAGAATGCATATGCCCTGCAACATGCTTCTAGACTCATGAATCATGCCCACCAAGCATTATACATGTGACCACATCTCTTAACTCATGTTTGACTCAGAAACGAAAATAGAACCAACATGCTTGCAACCATTCATCACGCAATAACAACTCATGCTTTTCCACAGAATCATATACATACATATATATATTCAAAGAACAGGAACAAGAGAACAGTTATAAGGCAAGGAAACATTCAGCATGCAACACACAGTCAAACAGACTTCAGCAAGTAGGAACTACTTACCGGAAGCTCAAACGCTCCTAAACAATCCTAAAGGACTAATGGAAACAACCGGAAGAGCCTAAAGAGCTCAAACTACAAGAAACAATTACCAAGGGTTAGGAAACAACTTAGAGCACCTAATAAACTTGAGGAAAGGATCTAGGGATGCTGGAATTTACCGCTTAGTGCCCAAACAACCTTGAGAACAAGCTGACTTGTGTTCGAAACGACCCAACAACCAAGATCCCAAGTTACCGGGTTATGGGTAACCAAAATCAAGGTCTTTCGGGTTGTGGGTATTCGCTGAACACGATATTTGAGATCAAACGCTCGCTGAACAGCAACCGAATACACCTAACTCTGCAATAATAAGGCCGATAACGAATGGGTATCGATTAAAACATGGTTTAAGGCTTGGATAACTATTGGGCAGCCACCCTTAACGCTAAAAGCAAAGGGACAGCAAGGAAACTTACCCAAACGGACCCGCTTCTGCGCTAGACGGGTTACACCAACCACAACCAGTGAGCTAGAACGCTCTTCGAGCAGTGGGTACCCAAGTTGAATTGTTTCGAACTTAATCGAACACCTAGACGGCGCGATTCAAACTGAAGGACGGAAGAAAAACCCACCAAACGCTACTGCTCGCTGCTGGAGTTTCCAGTCTATCGTGAGTTTCATGTCGACATGCTCGCCACCATCGAAGAGGATCGAGAACGGCAAGAACATGAGACCCACACGCTAACTAGCATCAAACGAGCGAGAGAGAGGCGAAAACGCGACGTTGCTGAAGCTAACTTGTCGGATTTGCGTGGGTCTTGGTCGGAAACGAGAGAAAGAAAGATCTGGCCGGAGAAGGAACACCGCTGGTCGTGGGTTGGGGTCGAACTCGCCGGAGATAGGGAGAGAAAGAGAGAAAATGTCGTGGGTTATTGCTGACGACGCCACCACGAGAGCAACGACGGCGAGCTTGGCTACTGGCGGCAGCGCACACACGGCAGAGAGGAAGACCTGCGGCTGGCGGATGGCGGCTGAAGAAAACGCAGAATGGGGAGGGGGTCTGCGTCTGCTACAAAAAGAAGAGGGAAAGGGATAGATTTAGGGCTTCCTTTTTTTTATTAAAACAAAAACCCTTGCTCCTAAACTTGAAATAAGACTTGGACCAAAGAAAGCCCAATTTAAAAAGGAATTAGGACTATCTAAGATTCGATTTCAAAACACCAATTTGGATTTTAATCCAAATTTTAGCTCTTTAAGAATTCGGGATTAACACTGATTAGGAAGGGTTTGGGTCTTTTGATATTTAAAATAAATATCAAATATTAAACCTCTAACTTTAGGAAATTTAAAGATTTAATTAAAAATCTCTTTCCCCTAAACTTCAAATTTAGTTTAACGACCCAAGGCCAAAGTTAAATTCTAATTTTCCTAAATTAGAATAAGAACGCCCAATAAATTCAAAAATGGCTCGATTCGAAACGCGGGGCGTTACACTCGATTTGTTTTTTGACGGGTTAAATTCAATTTGATATGTAGTGATTCTGTATATCAAATTTGTGGGACTTGTTGTAAGGTAAACATGCTCTAATTAATTAAGTGCATGAGTTATACAAGTTATTAGTAATTTAATGAGTAAGTTTTATAATTTTAATTTGTTGGGGGTTAAGTACATTCATGCATGGAAGTTTTATCTTCATGAAGTTAAAATGAGATGGGAGTTTTAGATCTAGATGTCTCCATGTAATCCTATAAATAGGATAGCTTTAGAATGTGTTGATGAAAGTGTGTGGAGAAGAAAACACAAAAGAGTTAGAGAGAAAAAGTGTGAACCAAGTTTGTAGCTTTCTTGAAGAGTTTTTTTGTTCAATACAAGTGAATTGTTTCTTCTCAAATATTTTTATTTGATTCTAATTTGTGAGTGTCGATCACACGCTTCCAACAAAGTGGTATCAGAGCTTGAGTTTGAGAAAAGGAAAATTGTTTTTGCAAATGGCAAACAACAATTTGGTTCCTTTCCAAGTGCCTCGACTTACTAAGGAAAATTATAGCAGTTGGTGTATTCGTATGAAAGCTCTACTTGGTTCACAAGATGCGTGGGGAATTGTTGATAGAGGCTATGAAGGACCAGAAAATGATGCGGCTTTGAATCAAGCCCAACGAGAAGCTTTGCAAAATACAAGAAAGAAAGACCAAAAGGCTCTCACCATTATTCATCAAGCAATTGATGATACAAATTTTGAGAAAATTTCTGGAGCAACTACTGCGAGGCAAGCATGAAAAATTTTGGAGAATACTTATAAAGGAGTAGATCGAGTCAAGAAGGTTCGCCTCCAAAAATTAAGAGGTGACTATGAAGCATTAAATATGAAGGAGTCTGAATCAATTTCAGATTATACTTCTAGATTGCTTGCAGTGGTAAATGAAATGAAGAGGTATGGTGAGACATTAAATGATGAGCAAGTAGTTGAAAAGATACTTTGCTCATTGGATGAAAAATTCAATTTCATCGTTGTAGCTATTGAAGAATCGAAGGATTTGAGCACAATGTCCATTGATCAACTTACGGGTACTTTGCAAGCCCATGAAGAGAAGCTTCTCAAGAAAAGTAAACAAACAACTGAGCAACTTTTTCAATCAAAGTTGCAGTTGAGAGATAAAGAAGATAGCCAAGAAAAAAGCAATTGAGGTCGAGGACGTGGTAACAATCGTGGACGTGGTCGAGGTCGAGGAAATGACGGACAAAGGAAATTTGATGAGAGTAATTCATACTCTAATTCATCAAGAGGTCGTGGAAGACAAAATAATTCAAGGTCATATGGAGGAAGATCAAATAATGATCGGAGGTATGACAAAAGTCAAATTGAATGTTACAACTGTCATAAATTTGGTCATTATTCCTGGGAATGCAAACATAAAGTTGAAGAAAATGGCAACTATGTTGAACAAGACGTTAAAAGCAGTGAGTCGTCTTTGCTTCTAGCATGCAAAGGTGAAGAGACATGTGAAAATAATTTGTGGTATCTTGATAGCGGTGCCAGCAATCACATGTGTGGAAGTAAATCAATGTTCGTGGAACTTGATGAATCGGTTGGCGGAAATATTACATTTGGTGATAATACAAAAATTCATGTTAAAGGAAAAGGTAAAATTTTGATAAACTTGAAGAATGGGAAGCATGAGTTTATCTCTAATGTCTACTATGTGCCAGATATGAAGAACAATATTTTGAGTTTGTGACAACTCTTAGAGAAAGGCAATAATATTTTGATGAAGGATTATAGTCTTTCAATAAGAGATCATCGTGATAATATGATTGCTAGAGTGCAAATGACGAAGAACAAAATGTTTTTGTTAAATATTCAAACAGATGTTGCAAAATGTTTGAAGTCGTGTTTGAAAGATCCGTCTTGGATTTGACACTTGAGATTTGGGCATTTGAACTTCGATGGCTTGAGATTATTAGCCAAGAAGAACATGGTGAAAGGATTGCCATATGTCAAGCATCCAGATCAATTTTGTGAAGGTTGTCTTTATGGCAAGCAATCAAGAAAGAGTTTTCCACAAGAATCTTCTTCAAGAGCAAGGAGACCATTAGAGCTTGTCCACACTGATCTTTGTGGACCGATAAAGCCAAGTTCTTTCGGTAAGAATAATTATTTCTTATTATTTATCGATGATTTCAGTCGAAAAACTTGGGTTTATTTTGTCAAGAAGAAATCAGAGGTATTCGGCATGTTCAAGAGATTTAAAGCTCTTGTCGAAAAGGAAAGTGGTTATTACATAAATGCATTGAGATCAGACATAGGAGGAGAATTCACTTCAAATGAATTCAAAGAATTTTGCATAGAAAATGGAATTCGTCGACCTATGACAGTTCCATATACTCCACAACAAAATGGTGTTGTTGAGAGGAAGAATAGAACTATACTCAATATGGCTCGAAGCATGTTGAAAAGTAAGAAGATGGCAGAAGAGTTTTGGGCACAAGCGGTTGAATGTGCAGTGTATTTGTCTAATCGTTCTCCCACTAGAAGCCTGTGGAACAAAACTCCTCAACAAGTATGGATTGGAAGAAAACCATCTATTTCTCATTTGAGAGTATTTGGGAGCATCACTTATGCACATGTACCAGATCAAAGGCGAAGTTAGCTCGATGATAAAAGTGAGAAACTTATTTTCATTGGCTATGATGCAAGCTCAAAAGGCTACAAGCTTTATAATCCAACCACAGAGAAGACGGTGGTAAGTAGAGATGTTGTGTTTGATGAGGAAGCTTCATGGAATTGGAATGATGAATCTAAAGATTATAAGTTCCTACTTTTTCCTTAAGATGATGATGAAACTGGTGATGTGGTTGTTTCTCCATCAACACCACCTCCATCGCCGGTCAATCCAGAACAGACTACACCTTCATCATGTTGGGTTTTATGCCCTAAAACTCGTAGATAGTGAATGTAACCGTTGACCGGATATTAATAAAATAATATTGATATATTTTTCCATTAATTGTTATTAGTTATTTTATATTTGTCTTTGCCTAATAATAACCCTAATCCAATAAACTAGACATCCAAGGCTGTAATATGAGTCTTGAACTATATGTAGTGACATATGGGATCATTGTTCAAGAAACAGCCTAAAGGGTCTATAGTATAGGGATAAGACTGGGTGCCTTATCCTGGTGACACTATGGATACGACCCACTTTGTATTTGATACAAACGCTGCGATCCAACGCGTTCGTGTAGGAGACATGCGAGTGGGGGTATCCTATGCAATGAGTTTGCATAAGACCGGACCGCGAAATAGTAACCACTAGTTATAACACCGTTAACTAGTTGGTTTTCTATTTCACTAGGACGACCTAAACAACTTAGTCGTAATCCTGAGTTGATTATGGACTCCTGCTCATGAGAGATTGTCCTTTGATTTGTATGGGTGAGAGTGGCCAATACGCCGACTCAATAAGCCTACCACTTTGGGGACAAGACCGAATGGGGAGCTGGGAACATAATCGTACAAGATGGAATTCACTCCTTCCCGACTTTAGGGAAGCAGATGACTGTTCCCTTAAGTGGTTACTCCGAGTCTTGAACAAAGGGTCCTACCCTCTCAATGGCACGAGAGGGTTTTCTGTTTGATGGTTGGACCACAAACAGGTTGTTCATTAGAGGAGAATTGGTACTTAAGGAAATAGAGGTAACCCAGGGGTAAAACGGTACTTTGACACAGCTGGTGTTACGGACACTCGTGAAGGACTAACTAGTCGATATTGGTCTAGATCCGTGGACACAGAAAATATGTCTGCAGTGAGAAGAGTGCAACTGTGAGTCTATAGTGGAATGTACACACAGTTAACGAATATTGATTAATGTGGTTAATGAGTTTGACCAATTAATCTCACATCGTTGGAGCTTCTGATCTGCAGGTCCATTAGGTCCCACTGGTAGCTCGTAAAGTAATTTGAGACAACTAAGTAATACAAGTAAATTGAAAATGTTCAATTTATTAAGGGAAACAAATATAATATATATTGATATATTATTATGAGAGAAATTAATATTTGAAAAGTTCAAATATAAATTTATGGAAGTTTGAAAGAGTTCAAAATAATGAATTAATTAATTTAAGGCCTAAAATGTGTTTGGGCAAATTAATTAATTCTAGGCCGGGAATTAAATATGTGATATTTAATTGGTGGTTAATTAATTAGAGAATTCATTAACCGGGAATTAATCAATTATGGAAATAATTAATCACTTAAGGAAGTGATTAATCATTTATGGAAATGATCTAATCACTTATGGAAGTAATTAGTCATTTGTGGAAAAGATTAATCAATTATGGAATTGATTGATCATAATTGATTAATTAAGGAATAAGATTGAATCAATTATGGAAAAGATTGATTTAATTGAATATTTTATTCATGATCTCTCTTCTATAAATAGAACACTAGACCTAATTGGTCATGACACTTGACACTCTTGAAAGAAAAGACCTAGAATTCTCTCTAGCCTCCCTCTTAGAGAAAGACTCCCACAAGTCTTTTGCCTCCTAGACTTAGAGACATACCGGTGTAACCTTTGTGGTGATTGTGTCAATCAAAGAAGAAATTTCCAGCGAAGAAAAACAAAGGCGGCTGCTGCGTTTTCGTTCGTGGAGCGTCGTTGGCGAAGAACGGTCAAGTCTCCAACGAAGGTTTGTAACGGTTCTTCCTCTTTTCTTTAGAAAAGTATTAAAAATAAATTTCGATTTATTTTAGCATGTTTAAACCAATTTTACAGCGGCTTTAAAGGTTGTTTAAAGTTTTGTTTGAGTTATCGTAACGGTATTTTAATGTTAATTAATATACGGCGTAAGGTCCAATCGATGTGCTTCCGCTGCGTGGGGACTTTTATTCCCTTCACATCATTAATGTGCAATTTGCTAACCGCAAGCGTACGGGTCAAGTAATAATATAGTGATTTTGAAATCGAACGTCGTCCTCTGGATTGGTGTCTAGCCAAATTTTAATTATCGAAAATACTTTTGACCAATTTTATTTAGGAAATCAAATTGAATGAGAATATGAATTAATCAAATATAAAACTAAAGTAAAAAGTGACAATCTAATGGGAAAAATTGGTTTTAGGGATTTGATTTCACCAATTGGAGTTATGGATTAATAAACGGATTAACACATGCTATGATTCATAAATCTTGGCAACTAAAATCACACATATCTCTCCCGAGCATACATGATTCTCTCATATGCAAATGAACCCGATATCCCTATCTAAATCCAATAAACATACAAGGCAATAAGGCTAACCTTTATAACAATTTCTAGAATTAACCTTAATCTCCCGATTTTTAGCAAAATTCTAGTTATGCATATTGATTACTAATTTAAATCCTCTCTCCTGAGTTAGATTCAAACATAAACATCAATCAATTTATGGCTAGTAAATCGAAAGCATTAAGGATACAACATATGCATAAATGACATCAATAGCATAAATACCGTAAATCAATCCAAAACGTGCCCAACGGCAACATCAATCCCTAAGAATTAAACTTAGCTACACATAATCCTCGTTACAATATAAACTAAGTCTAAATAAGCCATAAAAACTATCTAAAGTAAGGGAAAAGAGAAATAGACTCGTTGTAGGCCGAGACCGAATGTCCCCGTCACGATCCCCACGAACAATAGGTTGATTTCCACTTCGTCCCCTCTCTTTCAGCATTCCAAACGCTCAGTTCTGTTCTGTTTACGGCTCCCAAAGGTCCCAATTTGATGTCCCCCAAAACCTAGCCGAAAAGAAGCTTATATTCTGTTTTTTTCGTCACAGCGTCGAGACACTATCAAGACAGCGTCTCGACGCTGCCTTCAAAACGCGCGTTTCAGAAAAGGAAATGCGGTAGCGTCGGGATGCTTCCTATCACAGCGTCGAGACGCTGTAAGTCTGCCGCGTATTCTCATTAAGGAAACGTAGCATCGAGACGCTCCAAGAGTGGCGTCTCGACGCTAATGGGCAGAATGCCCTCTCTTGGCTCCTTGTTACTTGAATCTTTTTGGTTCTTTGGCATATTTTCACGTCCCGAACACCCGATTAATTCTTATTCCACGTTTTAACTCTAATCAACGCTTTCCTACAAAATAAACAATTAAGCACAATAAAATGACCCAAACATCATAAAAAACTAGCTAAATTAAATAAGTAAAAGTAGCTAGCTATGCTCGCTATGCTCGCTATCAAATACCCCCAAACTTAAGCTTTTGCTAGTCCTCTAGCAAACTACAAATCAAACATACAATGGAAGAATGAATGCAACAATCATAACTCAATCCTCAAGGCTCAAAAGTCAAAAACCAAGCAAGCAAGAGACATGCACACAAGGACCAATGAGGGAGACAAATTAAAATTTTTCCAAAATTAACTTGCACAAACGAGATCTAACTCAACAAGATCAGACTCTACTAGCCCGGGATTGGATTATTAAACTCTCAGCTCATCTTCCCTCTACACTGGCACTAAGGTTTCACTAATGAGTTAATGGAACAAATTAGTTTGTTTTCCTCCATACTTAGGTGCTTTTAATTAACAATTGAATTAAGCATTTATATGTGGCACTAGCTTTCACATACCTATTGCAGGGACCCTTAACCTGAGTTTTCTCTGGTTGGCCTAACTGATCACAACAGGGGTAGCTCTTTTTGCCTTAATCTTTATTAACAATTGCATATTGTGCACAAGCCATGACATTATTATTTTTTTTCTCAACAATAACAACAAGAATGATTTTTCTTTATGAGCGTAAATAGCATATATTCTTTTCTTTCCTCCTAAGCAAGATCAAACATGCTAATTTGCAAAAAAACTAACTCTTTAGCTCTACCCTACACCTATCGAGGTGACAACAAGCATATGAACCCAATAATTCGCTCCTAAGCAATCAAATCCAAATCTAGCCAAGACAAATACTCTACTCATGCAAGCCATCTCCTAGAAAATTTTTAAAAAGTCTCCCTTTTTGGGCACTCATGCTTACAACTCATCACAAGCTTGAAAATTGACAAGAAAGCCTATCCTAGGACATCATAATCATGCACAAGTAGCATCCAAAAAACAACCATATGCAAAATTCAAAGAAAGCTCAAAACTATAGCCCGAACTCAGATGCTCAAGGGCTCCACAAACATGCTAATCCACCCCCAAACTTAAAATATGCATTGTCCTCAATGTATAACGAAAATAAAGCATAAACAAGCATGAGAACAATAAACGAATGAGAGGAGTGAACAGTACTGGCCTGGAATGATGATGACTTCTTGACTAAATGCTTGGAATCTTGACAACTTGAAAGCAAATGAGAGAAAGAAAACAAGACCTAAAAAATAGACACAAACAATAAACAAAACTCAAAAGAAAGAAATAACTAACTCACTTGGGTTGCCTCCCATAAGCGCTTGTTTAACGTCATTAGCTCGACGTGTTGACCAACTATGCATCAGAGTGGTCTCCTGTCAGATTTTCCATCACTGGTGCTCTTCCTAGCACCTCTCCTGTAGCCCACCAACATGGTATCTGATGTGTTCTTGGGGTCCTCAAAAGCTTTTAAAACCTCTTTCTCCTGTTGAACTCTGATGATTAGCTCCCTGCGCTCAATATCAATTATAACTCTCCCTGTAGCAAGGAAAGGTCTCCCTAATATAATAGGCATAGTAGGATTCTCTTTAATATCTAGCACAAAGAAATCAACAGGAAGGAAAAATCTACCTACTTTAATCAGGATATTCTCAACAATCCCATATGGACTAACCACAGACTGGTCAGCCAACTGAAGTCTAACAGAAGTAGATTTTATGTCTCCTATGTTAAGCTTTTTGCACAGAGATAATGGAATAATATTTATGCTGGCCCCTAGATCGCATAGTGCTCTACAAGAATAAGTACCAAAATTACAAGGAATAGTAAAACTCCCTGGGTCAGACAATTTCTCTGGTACTCCCTGTTGGACACGAGCACTGCACGTCGATGCAAGATATACAGTCTCCAACTGCTTTTCCTTTTTCTTCTTGTTGAGTCATTCCTTCATGAATTTTCTGTAGTGAGGCATCTGCTCCAAGGGATCTGAAAAAGGAATATTGACATGCAAACCCATAAAAGCATCTAAAAACTTGTCAAACTTAACTTTAGAAATTTTCTTTTTCTTTGATTTAGGAACTAAAACAGTAGGAGAAGGAATAGAAGGCTCAAGATTAAGCTTTTCAGCTTCGTTTGAGGTGGTGCCTTCTTCAACTCCTCCTGTGAGTTCCTTTGGTTCAGTAGTTTTCTCCTCTTCAGCTAATTTATTCTCCTCCTCATAATGCACAGATACGGCCTTGCAGTACTCCAAAGAAGATTTCTCCTGTTCAACTGGGGCTTTACCTTTATTCATAGAGTTGACAACACTTACCAGTTGTCCCAGCTGAGTCTCTATATTCTTGATTGCTGCAGAATGACCATTGACAGTAGTGTTTATTGCAATCACGGCCTCCTCAAGCTTATTTGACCTGTTACTTGATTCTGCAATAAAAGCTCCAACAAGGTCTTCTAAAGATTTCTTATTTTCTTGACTTTGAGGAATGAAGCCAGGAGGATTCAAAACATTCTTATTATTAGCATAGGAAAAATTCTCATGATTTCTATTGCTAGGGTGATAATGTGTAGGTGTGGAATTATTATTATACCCTCTAGAATTAAAATTCGAAACATACTGAACCTGCTCGAGATTTTCCCCCTGAGTCTGGGATGCAAGGGCAGCTGCAGACTCAATTGATTGAGGATTCCCTGAACCTGAAAACTTTAAAAATGCATTAGCCAAGGAAGACATCTGAGCCTGAAGTGCACTTACGTTGTCAACCTCGAACACTCCAGCAACAATCTTTTTGGGTCCTGACCGCTCAGATGGCCACTGATAGCTGTTGGTGGCCATATCCTCTAACAAAGTCCTAGCACTCTCAACAGTTTTGGACAACAGAGTCCCACCTGCAGCTGCATCAACGATAGTTTTCGTGCTAGGAGTTAATCCATTGTAAAATAATTGAACCTGTAGCCAGTCAGGGTATCCGTGCTGAGGGCACTTCCTTAGCAGCTCTTTAAATCTCTCCCAAGCTTCGAACAGCTGCTCATCGAATTGTTGCTGGAATGTCCCAATTTCGATCCTCAGCTTGACCGTCTTGGCAGGAGGAAAGAACTTCTTTAAGAACTTCTTTAAGTTTGTTGGGTTTTATGCCCTAAAACTCGTAGATAGTGAATGTAACCGTTGACCGGATATTAATGAAATAATATTGATATATTTTTCCATTAATTGTTATTAGTTATTTTATATTTGTCTTTGCCTAATAATAACCCTAATCCAATAAACTAGACATCCAAGGCTGTAATATGAGTCTTGAACTATATGTAGCGACATATGGGATCATTGTTCAAGAAACAGCCTACAGGGTCTATAGTATAGGGATAAGACTGGGTGCCTTATCCTGGTGACACTATGGATACGGCCCACTTTGTATTTGATACAAACGCTGCGATCCAACGCGTTCATGTAGGAGACATGCGAGTGGGGGTATCCTATGCAATGAGTTTGCATAAGACCGGACCGCGAAATAGTAACCACTAGTTATAACACCGTTAACTAGTTGGTTTTCTATTTCACTAGGACGACCGAGACAACTTAGTCTTAATCCTGAGTTGATTATGGACTCCTGCTCATGAGAGACTGTCCTTTGATTTGCATGGGTGAGAGTGGCCAATACGCCGACTCAATAAGCCTACCACTTTGGGGACAAGATCGAATGGGGAGCTGGGAACATAATCGTACAAGATGTAATTCACTCCTTCCCGACTTTAGGGAAGCAGATGAGTGTTCCCTTAAGTGGTTACTCCGAGTCTTGAACAAAGGGCCCTACCCTCTCAATAGCACGAGAGGGTTTTCTGTTTAATGGTTGGACCATAAACAGATTGTTCATTAGAGGAGAATTGGTACTTAAGGCAATAGAGGTGACCCAGGGGTAAAACGGTAATTTGACCCAGCTGGTGTTACGGACACTCGTGAAGGACTAACTAGTCGATATTGGTCTAAGTTCCGTGGACACAGAAAATATGTCTGCAGTGAGAAGAGTGCAACTGTGAGTCTATAGTGGAATGTACACACAGTTAACGAATATTGATTATTGTGGTTAATGAGTTTAACCAATTAATCTCACATCGTTCGAGCTTCTGATCTGCAGGTCCATAAGGTCCCACTGGTAGCTCGTAAAGTAATTTGAGGCAACTAAGTAATTAAATGTAAATTGAAAATGTTCAATTTACTAAGGGAAATAAATATAATATATATTGATATATTATGAGAGAAATTAATATTTGAAAAGTTCAAATATAAATTTATGGAAGATTGAAAAGAATTAATTAATTTAAGTCCTAAAAGTGTTTGGGCAAAATTAATTAATTCAAGGCCGGAAATTAAATATGTGATATTTAATTTGGTGGTTAATTAATTAAAGAATTCATTAACCATGAATTAATCAATTATGTAAATAATTAATCACTTAAGGAAGTGATTAATCATTTATGGGAATGATCTAATTACTTATGGAAGAAATTAGTCATTTATGGAAAAGATTAATCAATTGGGAATTGATTGATCATGATTGATTAATTAAGGAATAAAGATTGAATCAATTTTGGAAAAGATTGATTTAATTGAATATTTTATTCATGGCCTCTCTTCTATAAATAGAACACTAGACCTAATTGGTCATTACACTTGACACTCTTGAAAGACAAGACCTAGAATTCTCTCTAGCCTCCCTCTTAGAGAAAGACTCCCACAAGTCTTTGGCCTCCTAGACTTAGAGACATATCGGTGTAACCTCTGTGGTTATTGTGTCAATCAAAGAAGAATTTCCAGCGAAGAATACCTTGAAACGGCTGCTGCGTTTTCGTTCGTGGAGCTTCGTTGGCGAAGAACGGTCAAGTCTACAACGGAGGTTTGTAACGGTTCTTCCTCTTTTCGTTAGAAAAGTTTTTCAAAATAAATTTAGATTTATTTTAGCATGTTTAAACCGATTTTACAGCGGCTTTAAAGTTAGTTTAAAGTTTTGTTTGAGTTTTCGTAACGGTTTTTAATGTTAATTAATATACGGCGTAAGGTCCAATCGATGCGCTTCCGCTGCGTGGGGACTTTTATTCCCTTCAATCGGCATCAGAGCCATCGCTGTCCCTATTAATTAATTTTAAAAAGTTGCGATAGGCTCTAATAGGTGGGATTTATGCATAATGTATGTTCGTTTTGCATTGAACTGTTTGGGTTAATTTTATGGCCATAGATTTTATTTTTATGTGATTTTGATCATGTAAGGCCCGGTGTTTCGGGTATTTTATGTAAAATCGAGTCCTATGTAAGTCCGGGTCTAGAATAGGTTTTTATGAGATGAAAATCGAAGGAATCGCCGCTGAAATCGAAGCCAAAACCGAAGAAATCGTTGCTGTTTTGCCCAGATTCTGCCTCCAGACGCAACAGCGTCGGGACGCTCCTTCAACAGCGTCTCGACGCTGTCTCGATACCGAAGGCGCTCGGTAAGGAAAGCACACAGCGTCGGGACGCTACCTCAACAGCGTCTCGACGCTGTCTCGATTACGCAGGCGCCAGATATGGAAAACGCACAGCGTCGGGACGCTAATCTACACAGCGTCTCGACGCTGTCACGATGGAGGCGCGCACTAGGGTTTCAACAGGCGCGGTTCAAGCAAGGACGGTCCGGTTCGGACCGGTTCGGTTGGGCTGGGACCTATTTGGTCCGGTTCAGCCAATTTTTGGCATGGTTCGTGATTTTGGAGGCCGGTTCGAGGTGGTTCGGGGCGGTTCGAGCTGTCTAGACAAATTCCGGAGCTGTACATGGATTTTTAGGATAGAATTTAGCTAAATTATTGTAATTTAATGCTTTATTTTATCCTAGGGGCCAAAATTAACCGGTTCAATTGCTATTTATATGCTTTATGGATGTCATATAGATTATTTAATCCCACCTTAGGTTATAAACATGCTCATGCATTTTTTATATATTATAAATTGTTATAATGTATGTTTAAATGCATGGATTGGTTTTTATATTTCTTAATATAAGTGTATATTAATTTATATGAAAAATTGGAAAGCATGAAGCATGTCATTACTTAAATTAAATATAAATAGTTATGTTTAATGTGATGAATGAAGCATGCTTGGTTGATTTTCTTGATTGGCTTATAATTGTTATAATAAAAGAAAATCAAAATTGCATGAAGCATGAAACATCCATAGTTATTAATATAATTGTTATATTATTCATGCAATTGATGAGGCTTAATTATTCAATTTGAATGAGATTGTTGAATGAATTAAACCCTAGATTCTTGATTATAGGATTAATCATTAAAATTTGAAATAGTTCTTTAATATTAATGGTTAGAAACCGTCAATCTATAATCAAGATTTGCATGCAAACATAAGATCATAGGATAAATTGAATTAATTTTAATTGTTTAAAATTAATTAGACCTAGATCGATTTCTAATAGGATTAGAATCTTTTCTTACTTAGAATTAAAAATAGTTTTAATTTACTAAGTAGGAAAAACATTACTATGATTATAAGGGAACTCCACCGGTAATGTTCTGTCTAAGGCTGGAGGTATTTAAGTTGACGGTTTACGGAACACCTCCTACCTGGGAACTGACCTGGAATACCGGAGTTGAATTAATCATAGTTAAATGTTAGCATGCAATGTCACTAGGTTTATTAAAAGTGTTTAATGCACCTAGATCTTTAGAGTAAAGACCTTACATTACTGAGGTTATAAGGGAACTCTCTCGGTAAAGTTCTGTCTAAGGCTGGGGGTATTTAAGTTGACGGTTTACGGAACACCTCCTACCTGGGAACTAACCGGATTGAGTTGAATTAACCATAGTAATGTTGACTTGCAATGTTGGGTTTATTAAAAGAAGTTTAATTCACCCAAAAGATTGCAGTTGAATCCTTTCCATAATTGTTATAATAGGATCAGACTTAGATAGATTGACTTAGCCGAATACTATCTAAGTTAAACAACCCTATATTAACCTTAGGACATTTTCAGTGGGAGGAAAATTACAAAACGAGATTTAAATCAAGTTTTGCTCCTACGTCCCTATATTCACAACGTGAGATTCATGCTCGGTTTCGAGTCGCCCTAGGAGCGGCCTCCCTTCGGAAAGTGTTTGCATGGGTCAATATCAAGGTGAATGGGAAAAATGTCCAGAGTAAGTGGGAGCGGGACACGTGTCAACGTATCCCTCGGTCTCCGCCCATAGTTCACACCGTGAGAGTCCTATGATCCGCCTGCAGGTTGCCCTGGCGCATCCATCCCTTCGGAGGGCCTGATCATAGGATTCGGAACATCGTGAACTCCTGAAAAGGATAGGAGCTCTTAGGCTAATCACCAACAGTTGTCTTTCCCTTCGGTAGCCTGTTGGTGCGTGCCTCTGAGATCTGAAAGTGGGAGGGTTACACTTACAAGGATGAGTTAAAATTGTTAACAAATCCTTGACCGAACAACGGTGGCTAATGTCTATAGGAATATGAGTTATTCTGGAATTAGAATTAGCTGAGAGGCGTCTCATTTCAAAGGAGGAGTACCTGATCACCCTTCGGTGGCTGATATTCTAAACCTCTGAAACGTCGTTGCAAAACTAAATCAATAGTTTTAGGGTTCTGTGATTGTCTGTTTTGCTAAATTGATTGGATTGTATGCAATTGTTTGCTTGTATGATGGGTTAAGGCAAAGATAACTAATACGGTCATTGTTTGTTTAAAATTTCAGCAATGTCTTCCTCAATTGTCTCTCTGCTTAAAAATGAGAAATTAACCGGCGAAAATTATGCTACGTGGAAGTCGAACTTGAATACGATTCTTGTTGTCGATGATCTGCGGTTCGTCTTAACGGAGGATTGTCCTCCAACCCCTGCTCGTAATGCATCCCAGGCAGTTAAGGATGCTTATGACCGCTGGACAAAGGCCAATGATAAGACTCGCGTCTATATCTTAGCCAGCTTATCTGAAGTTTTGGCTAAAAGGCATGAGGGCATGGTAACAGCGAGGGAGATTATGAACTCTCTCCGGGAGATGTTTGGACAACCGTCCTACCAACTCCACCATGACGCTCTCAAATACGTTTATAGCTGTCGCATGAAAGAAGGCACGTCTGTTCGGGAACATGTCCTGGATATGATGGTCCAATTCAACGTGGCAGAGGCAAACGGGGCGGTCATAGATGAGCGTAGTCAGGTTGCATTCATCTTAGAATCTCTTCCGAAGAGTTTTCTACAATTTCGAAGCAATGCAATGATGAATAAAATAACATTCAACCTGACTAGCCTCCTGAATGAGCTACAGCTTTATCAGTCTCTTCTTAAGAACAAGGGACAGATAGAAGGAGAGGCAAACGTTGTTCACTCTAAAAGAAAGTTCGAGAAGGGTTCATCCTCTGGAACTAAATCTGTAGCCACTTCTTCAAAGAAAACGAAGAAGAAAGGAAACAAGGGGAAAGCTCCCAGTACTGCTGCTAAAAGCAAGGGAAAAGCCAAAGCTGTGGCAGATAAGGGCAAGTGTTTTCACTGCAATGTAGATGGACATTGGAAGAGAAACTGCCCAAAGTACCTTGCTGAGAAAAAGAAGGAAAAGGAAGGTAAATTTGATTTACTTGTTTTAGAAACATGCCTGGTAGAACATGATGAGTTTACCTGGATACTTGATTCAGGAGCAACTAATCATGTTTGCTCTTCTTTTCAGGAAAATAGTTCCTTTCGGCAGTTGAACGATGGAGAAATGACACTCAGGGTCGGAACTGGAGAAGTCATTTCAGCTAAAGCAGTGGGAGCTGCGAAGTTATTTTTTAGAAATAGATTCTTACTTTTAGAAAGTTTGTTAATCGTTCCCAAGATTAAGAGGAACTTGATTTCTATTTCATGTTTGATTGAACAATCGTATACAGTTACTTTTGATATGAATGAAGCGTTCATTTATAAAAATGGTATACTCATTTGTTCAGCAAAATTGGAAAATAACTTGTATGTTTTAAGACCAACCGAAAACAAAGCACTTTTAAATCACGAATTATTTAAAACTGCTGAAACTCAAAGTAAAAGGCAAAAGATTTCTCCATCAAGTAACAATACTCATCTTTGGCATCTTAGACTTGGTCATATAAACATCGATAAGATCGGTCGTTTGGTAAAGAATGGACTTCTAAGCAAGTTAGAAGATGATTCACTACCACCTTGTGAATCTTGTCTCGAGGGAAAAATGACCAAAAGACCCTTTACTGGAAAAGGTTACAGAGCCAAAGAACCCTTAGAGTTAATACATTCGGATCTATGTGGTCCAATGAATGTAAAAGCTCGAGGAGGGTACGAATATTTCATCTCATTTATAGATGATTATTCAAGATATGGTTACTTATACCTAATGGGACATAAGTCTGAAGCCCTTGAAAAGTTTAAGGAGTGTAAGGCTGAAGTTGAAAACCTATTAGGTAAATCTATCAAAGTACTTCGATCTGATCGAGGAGGGGAGTATATGGATCAAAGATTCCAGGACTATATGATAGAACATGGAATCCAATCTCAACTCTCAGCCCCTGGTACACCTCAGCAGAATGGTGTGTCAGAAAGGAGAAATAGAACCTTGTTAGACATGGTTCGATCAATGATGAGCTATGCTCAATTGCCTAGCTCGTTTTGGGGGTATGCAGTAGAGACTGCAGTATACATCTTGAACAATGTTCCCTCGAAAAGTGTTTCTGAAACACCTTTCGAGTTATGGAAGGGGCGTAAACCTAGTTTGCATCACTTTCGCATCTGGGGTTGTCCAGCACACGTGCTTGTGACGAATCCTAAGAAACTGGAACCTCGTTCAAAACTGTGCCAATTTGTTGGTTACCCTAAAGAAACGAGAGGTGGTTATTTCTACGACCCACAAGAAAATAAGGTGATTGTATCGACAAACGCCACTTTCTTAGAGGAAGACCACATGAGAGATCATAAACCACGAAGCAAAATAATATTAGGAGAAGCTACTGAAGAATCATCAAGAGTTGTTGATGAAGTTGGACCTTCAACAAGAGTTGATGAAGGAACTAGTTCTTCAGATCCATCCCGTCCATCTCAAACGTTGGGAATGCCTCGACGCAGTGGGAGGGTTGTGTTACAACCTGATCGCTACTTGGGTTTAACTGAAACTCAGGTTGTCATACCTAATGATGGCATTGAGGATCCATTGTCCTATCGACAGGCAATGAATGACGAAGATAAGGATGAATGGGTCAAAGCCATGAACCTGGAAATGGAGTCAATGTACTCCAATTCTGTATGGGAACTTGCAGATCTACCAAATGGGGTAAAACCCATAGGGTGCAAATGGATCTATAAGAGAAAAAGAGATGCAGCTGGAAAGGTACAGACCTTCAAAGCTAGACTAGTGGCAAAGGGTTATACCCAAAAGGAAGGGGTTGACTATGAGGAAACCTTTTCTCCTGTAGCCATGTTAAAGTCCATAAGAATTCTTTTATCCATTGTCACATATTATGACTATGAAATATGGCAAATGGACGTCAAGACTGCCTTTCTGAATGGTAATCTTGAAGAGAATATCTTTATGTCTCAACCCGAAGGGTTCATAGCCCAAGGTCAGGAACAAAAAGTTTGTAAGCTAAATCGATCCATTTATGGATTGAAACAAGCATCCAGATCATGGAACATTAGATTTGATACTGCAATCAAATCTTTTGGCTTTGACCAAAACGTTGATGAGCCTTGTGTATACAAGAAAGTCAACAAAAGGAAAGTAGCTTTTCTAATACTTTATGTAGACGATATCCTACTCATTGGGAATGATGTAGGATACCTCACTGACATTAAGAAATGGCTAGCTGCCCAATTCCAAATGAAAGATCTGGGAGAGGCTCAATATGTTCTGGGAATCCAAATCATTAGAGATCGTAAGAACAAAACGCTAGCTCTGTCTCAAGCAACGTATATTGACAAGATGTTGTCTCGATATTCGATGCAAAACTCCAAGAAGGGACTCCTACCCTTCAGACATGGGGTACACCTGTCTAAGGAACAATCTCCTAAGACACCTCAAGAAGTTGAGAACATGAGACACATTCCCTACGCCTCAGCTGTGGGCAGCTTAATGTATGTCATGCTCTGCACTAGGCCTGACATATGTTATGCAGTGGGAGTAGTCAGTAGGTATCAGTCTAATCCAGGGTTGGACCACTGGGGAGCGGTTAAGAATATCCTCAAGTATCTTCGGAGAACGAGGGACTACATGCTTGTGTATGGAGCTAAGGATTTGATTCTTACTGGATACACTGATTCTGACTTTCAAGCTGATAAGGATTCTAGGAAATCCACATCAGGGTCAGTATTCACCCTCAATGGAGGAGCAGTAGTGTGGAGAAGCATCAAACAAGGATGCATAGCAGACTCAACCATGGAGGCTGAGTATGTAGCAGCTTGCGAAGCAGCTAAGGAGGCAGTATGGCTCAGAAAGTTCTTGACTGATTTGGAAGTAGTTCCGAATATGAACGTGCCCATAACACTATACTGTGACAACAGTGGGGCTGTAGCCAACTCAAAAGAACCTCGTAGCCACAAACGGGGGTAAACACATCGAGAGGAAGTATCACCTGATACGGGAGATTGTGCAAAGAGGAGATGTGATCGTCACTAAGATCGCCTCGGAGCACAACATCGCTGATCCATTTACAAAGGCTCTCACGGCTAAAGTGTTTGAGGGTCATCTAGAAGGTCTAGGTCTACGAGATATGTATGCCATCTAATCTAGGGCAAGTGGGAGAAATGTATAATGGGTATAAGGATGCCCTAGTTCATTGTATTTCCAGCTTTAGATTATTGCATTTACATCCCACTAACTAAGTGTTTTAGTTCAAGTGGGAGTTTGTTGGGTTTTATGCCCTAAAACTCGTAGATAGTGAATGTAACCGTTGACCGGATATTAATGAAATAATATTGATATATTTTTCCATTAATTGTTATTAGTTATTTTATATTTGTCTTTGCCTAATAATAACCCTAATCCAATAAACTAGACATCCAAGGCTGTAATATGAGTCTTGAACTATATGTAGCGACATATGGGATCATTGTTCAAGAAACAGCCTACAGGGTCTATAGTATAGGGATAAGACTGGGTGCCTTATCCTGGTGACACTATGGATACGGCCCACTTTGTATTTGATACAAACGCTGCGATCCAACGCGTTCATGTAGGAGACATGCGAGTGGGGGTATCCTATGCAATGAGTTTGCATAAGACCGGACCGCGAAATAGTAACCACTAGTTATAACACCGTTAACTAGTTGGTTTTCTATTTCACTAGGACGACCGAGACAACTTAGTCTTAATCCTGAGTTGATTATGGACTCCTGCTCATGAGAGACTGTCCTTTGATTTGCATGGGTGAGAGTGGCCAATACGCCGACTCAATAAGCCTACCACTTTGGGGACAAGATCGAATGGGGAGCTGGGAACATAATCGTACAAGATGTAATTCACTCCTTCCCGACTTTAGGGAAGCAGATGAGTGTTCCCTTAAGTGGTTACTCCGAGTCTTGAACAAAGGGCCCTACCCTCTCAATGGCACGAGAGGGTTTTCTGTTTAATGGTTGGACCATAAACAGATTGTTCATTAGAGGAGAATTGGTACTTAAGGAAATAGAGGTGACCCAGGGGTAAAACGGTAATTTGACCCAGCTGGTGTTACGGACACTCGTGAAGGACTAACTAGTCGATATTGGTCTAAGTTCCGTGGACACAGAAAATATGTCTGCAGTGAGAAGAGTGCAACTGTGAGTCTATAGTGGAATGTACACACAGTTAACGAATATTGATTATTGTGGTTAATGAGTTTAACCAATTAATCTCACATCGTTCGAGCTTCTGATCTGCAGGTCCATAAGGTCCCACTGGTAGCTCGTAAAGTAATTTGAGGCAACTAAGTAATTAAATGTAAATTGAAAATGTTCAATTTACTAAGGGAAATAAATATAATATATATTGATATATTATGAGAGAAATTAATATTTGAAAAGTTCAAATATAAATTTATGGAAGATTGAAAAGAATTAATTAATTTAAGTCCTAAAAGTGTTTGGGCAAAATTAATTAATTCAAGGCCGGAAATTAAATATGTGATATTTAATTTGGTGGTTAATTAATTAAAGAATTCATTAACCATGAATTAATCAATTATGTAAATAATTAATCACTTAAGGAAGTGATTAATCATTTATGGGAATGATCTAATTACTTATGGAAGAAATTAGTCATTTATGGAAAAGATTAATCAATTGGGAATTGATTGATCATGATTGATTAATTAAGGAATAAAGATTGAATCAATTTTGGAAAAGATTGATTTAATTGAATATTTTATTCATGGCCTCTCTTCTATAAATAGAACACTAGACCTAATTAGTCATTACACTTGACACTCTTGAAAGACAAGACCTAGAATTCTCTCTAGCCTCCCTCTTAGAGAAAGACTCCCACAAGTCTTTGGCCTCCTAGACTTAGAGACATACCGGTGTAACCTCTGTGGTTATTGTGTCAATCAAAGAAGAATTTCCAGCGAAGAATACCTTGAAGCGGCTGCTGCGTTTTCGTTCGTGGAGCTTCGTTGGCGAAGAACGGTCAAGTCTACAACGGAGGTTTGTAACGGTTCTTCCTCTTTTCGTTAGAAAAGTTTTTCAAAATAAATTTAGATTTATTTTAGCATGTTTAAACCGATTTTACAGCGGCTTTAAAGTTAGTTTAAAGTTTTGTTTGAGTTTTCGTAACGGTTTTTAATGTTAATTAATATACGGCGTAAGGTCCAATCGATGCGCTTCCGCTGTGTGGGGACTTTTATTCCCTTCAGGGCGATCCCCTGTAAGCACAGTCTCGAGCCATCTGAATGAGACCTGTTTTCAACTCAAAATTATTAGCATTAATTGGGGCATAGACAATCCCCGACTGTTGCTCATGAAAGATTGGCTGAAAATAGTCCCTGATGGGCTTAGGTTCTTCAGGATTAGGATTGGCCATTTGGATGATTTCTTGATTTTCCCTTCGAAGTCTATTGAAAGTTCTTTCGATCTCTGGATCTAAGGGAACTAAGGCCAAATCCCTAACCTTTCGCATACACCAACTACACTAACCTAAAAAGGCAAAGAAAATGAAATAAAACAAATTAGGAAAGAAACAAGAAAAGGAAAATAACTAAATCTAGATAAGGAAAATATAATCTATAAAAGGAAGAAAATAAACTAATATGGAATGCAAAAATAGATAAGACAAAAAAAATCAATAAGGAAACTATGAAATAAGGAAAAACTAATCTAAAAAGGAAAAACTAAAAATCTATCAAATGAACAATAAAGGAAAAATGCAATCTACCTAAAAACAAAAATAACAAAAATAGCAACAAAATAGAATACACCCTAAACTAAGACCGGACAATTTTTCTTCGATATTAAAATTGACTAAATATGTCAATCCCCGGCAACGGCGCCAAAAACTTGATGTGCAATTTGCTAATCGCAAGTGTACGGGTCAAGTAATAATATAGTGATTTTGAAATCGAATGTCGTCCTCTGGATTGGTGTCTAGCCAAATTTTAATTATCGAAAATACTTTTGACCAATTTTATTTAGGAAATCAAATTGAATGAGAATATGAATTAATCAAATATAAAACTAAAGTAAAAAGTGACAATCTAATGGGAAAAATTGGTCTTAGGGATTTGATTTCACCAATTGGAGTTATGGATTAATAAACGGATTAACACATGCTATGATTCATAAATCTTGGCAACTAAAATCACACATATCTCTCCCGAGCATACATGATTCTCTCATATGCAAATGAACCCGATATCCCTATCTAAATCCAATAAACATACAAGACAATAAGGCTAACCTTTATAACAATTTCTAGAATTAACCTTAATCTCCCGATTTTTAGCAAAATTCTAGTTATGCATATTGATTACTAATTTAAATCCTCTCTCCCGAGTTAGATTCAAACATAAACATCAATCAATTTATGGCCAGTAAATCGAAAGCATTAAGGATACAACATATGCATAAATGACATCAATAGCATAAATACCGTAAATCAATCCAAAATGTGCCCAACGGCTACATCAATCCCTAAGAATTAAACTTAGCTACACATAATCCTCGTTACAATATAAACTAAGTCTAAATAAGCCATAAAACTATCTAAAGTAAGGGAAAAGAGAAATAGACTCGTTGTAGGCCGAGACCGAACGTCCCCGTCACGATCCCCACGAACAATGGGTTGATTTCCACTTCGTCCCCTCTCTTTCAGCCTTCCAAATGCTCAGTTCTGTTCTGTTTACGGCTCCCAGAGGTCCCAATTCGAAGTCCCCCAAAACCTAGCCGAAAAGAAGCTTATATTCTGTTTTTTTCGTCACAGCGTCGAGTCGCTATCAAGACAGCGTCTCGACGCTGCCTTCAAAACGCGCGTTTCAAAAAAGGAAATGCGGTAGCGTCGGGACGCTTCCTATCACAACGTCGAGACGCTGTAAGTCTGACGCGTATTCTCATTAAGGAAACGTAGCGTCTCGACGCTCCAAGAGTGGCGTCTCGACGCTAATGGGCAGAATGCCCTCTCTTGGCTCCTTGTTACTTGAATCTTTTTGGTTCTTTGGCATCTTTTCACTTCCCGAACACCCGATTAATTCTTATTCCACGTTTTAACTCTAATCAACGCTTTCCTACAAAATAAATAATTATGCACAATAAAATGGCCCAAACATCATAAAAGACTAGCTAAATTAAATAAGTAAAAGTAGCTAGTTATGCTCGCTATCAATCATCAACATCGAGTTCAAGTGAAGGGTCTCATCGCATGAGAAGTTTACGAGACATATATGATGAAACAGAAGAGTTAAGTCAAAGTTTTAGTGATCTTACTCTTTTTTGTCTATTTGGTGACAGTGAACCATTAAATTTTGAACAAGCTTCACAAGATGAAAATTGGAAGACTGCTATGGATGAAGAGATAAAAGCCATAAAGAAGAATGATACATGGGAGCTTTCTACTCTTCCAAATGGAAAGAAAGCGGTAGGTGTCAAATGGGCGTTCAAGATAAAAAGAAATGAAAAAGGAGAAGTGGAGAGGCACAAAGCGAGACTAGTTGCAAAAGGCTATTCTCAAAGAAAAGGCATTGATTACGATGAAGTATTTGCTCCTGTTGCTCGCTTGGAGACCATAAGGTTGTTAATTGCACTTGCTGCTCAGAATAGATGGAAGATTTTTCAAATGGATGTCAAATCGGCATTCTTGAACGGATATCTTGAAGAAGAAGTCTACTTGGAACAACCACTTGGTTATGTAGTGAAAGATCGTGAAGATAAAGTCTTGAAGTTAAAGAAGACTTTGTATGGATTGAAACAGGCGCCAAGAATGTGGAATAACAGAATTAACAAATATTTCCTTGACAATGGGTATTTGAGATGCCCTCATGAACATTCTCTTTATATTAAGACTAATGGTCATGGAGATATGTTGTTAGTTTGTCTATATGTGGATGACTTAATTTTTACAGGAAATTGTCCAAGTATGTTTGAAGATCTCAAGAAGGCAATGACTCAAGAATTTGAAATGACAGATATTGGGCTCATGTCATATTATCTTGGCATCGAAGTGAAGCAGTCAAATGAAGGTATTTTCATTTCTCAAGAACGATATACTAAAGAAATTCTTGAGAAATTTAAGATGTTTAATTCTAAACCTGTCACAACTCCGATGGAAACTGGGATAAAACTGTCCAAATATGAAGATGGAGATGTTGTAGATCCTTCGTATTTCAAAAGCTTGATTGGAAGCTTGAGGTATTTAACTTGCACAAGACCAAATATTTTGTTCAGTGTTGGATTGGTGAGTCGGTTTATGGAATCTCCTATAACTACTCATTTGAAAGTGGCAAAGAGAATTCTTCGTTACCTCAGAGGTACGCTTGACTATGGATTATTTTATTCATCGTCTAAAGAATTCAAGCTTCAAGGTTATTGTGATAGTGATTGGGCTGGAGATCTTAATGATCGGAAGAGTATAAGTGGATATGTTTTCTTTGTTGGCAATACATCTTTTACTTGGAGTTCTAAGAAGCAACCTATCGTGACATTATCTACTTGTGAGGCAGAGTATGTTGCTGCAGCATCATGTGTATGTCATGCACTCTGGTTGAGAAATTTGCTTAAGACAGTTGGAATTTTGCAAGATGATGCAACTGTGATCCATGTGGATAATAAGTCAACAATTGCTCTAGCCAAGAATCCAATGTTTCATGATCGTAGTAAGCACATTGATACAAGATTTCACTTTATCAGAGATTGCATTTCAAGAAAGGAGATTCAAGTAGAATATGTGAAGACAGAAGATCAAATTGCAGATATTTTTACAAAGCCACTCAAGGTCGATGTGTTTAGCAAGTTGAGAACTTTGCGCGGAGTTTTGAGAAAAACATGTTTAAGGGGGGATGTTGTAAGTTAAACATGCTCTAATTAATTAAGTGCATGAGTTATACAAGTTATTAGTAATTTAATGAGTAAGTTTTATAATTTTAATTTGTTGGGGGTTAAGTACATTCATGCATGGAAGTTTTATCTTCATGAAGTTAAGATGAGATGGGAGTTTTAGATCTAGATGTCTCCATGTAATCCTATAAATAGGATAGCTTTAGAATGTGTTGATGAAAGTGTGTGGAGAAGAAAACACAAAAGAGTTAGAGAGAAAAAGTGTGAACCAAGTTTGTAGCTTTCTTGAAGAGTTTTTTTGTTCAATACAAGTGAATTGTTTCTTCTCAAATATTTTTATTTGATTCTAATTTGTGAGTGTCCATCACACGCTTCCAACAGGACTCGCTATTTTGCAATTGTGGCTTTCATTTAGGTATTTCTTGGGGGTTTTTATTTTTATTTATTAAATTCTGGATGCTTTTTTCCAATCAGTTTGATGTTTCAAGTTTCGTTGCGAGATGTGAACATGGGTTTTAATTTTAATTCGACTTACCCATATGGATCTCCTTTTTCAAATTGGAATAGCAAATTTGTGCTCGTAGGAATAGAAAATTCACATTTTTTAATAATTATTTTTGGTTTTGATTTTTTATTTTATTTTCTATTTTTGTTTCTTTATGATCAATTGAATATTGATGGTCCCAATTATGACTGGGAAGGCCCCTCTTTGACAAAGAAGTTATCTCTTGGGCAACCATCTCTAATAATTTTCCAACGCCTTCTAGAACTAGGCCGAATTTTCATTCTCCTGATGCTTTTTCCCTTGAAAATCTTTGGAAGGCCAAGTTCCCTAGAAAGTGTAAGTTCCTCATATGGACTATTATGCACAGACGTCTAAACACAGCTGATATTCTCCAGCAAAAATTCAAGAACATGATGTTTAGCCCCAACATTTGTGTCCTTGGTTTGAATTCTGAAGCTTTGGACCACTTATTCATTCACTGGCAGATGGCTCAACAATTGTGGTCCCTTCTTCATCAAGGATTAAACCTCAACCTCCCTTTCCCGTCCTCAGTGGTCTCTCTCTGTGAAGTGAATTTTGCTATTAAAAGTAAATCTCAAAGGGATTTTTTACATATCAATCTATTTGCCGCCATCATATGGAGCCTCTGGATTGAAAGAAATGATCATATCTTTCGGGATTATCCCCGACCTATCTATATTCTATGGGAGGATATTTTGTCTTTGGCTGCTTTATGGTCTTCAACTTCTAACGTCTTCTCTAATTATAGTGCTTCAGATATTGCTCTTAATTGGAATGCATTTCTTTAGCCTTTAGCCTTTGTATGTTGCTCACATGTGCAATAATATAAGTATCCTCTTTCTAAAAAATTATGACTGGGAATATTGAGTGATTTTTAGTATGTGTTCTCTGTGAGTGCCTTTTGTTTTTCCATGAAGCCCAACTTTATGTTAATGTTGAAATAAAATGTATGGTTTGATGGTTTGAAAATAATAGTTTGAGGGAATAATCCGTTTAAGTAGTTTTGGTGAGATTTTGTAGAGAGTTAGATTCAATGAGTTAGACATGTTTTTTGAAGGGTTAGATTGAATAAGTTAGTGAGATAAGAATTACGATTAGATGACTTAAGCACCTTTTCATTCTTTCATTTTTTTTTAGTTAAGGGGTTAGTTTGGGTGAATTCAGTGAGTGGGGCATATATATATATACTTACTTTTAGGGGTTAGTTTGGAGTGAGTTTTAGAGGGATTTAGACACATTTGTTTTGAATTTTTAAGGGTTAGTTTGGTGAGTTTGTGAGATGTGGAGTGAGCTTGAGTGAGTTAAGATGTGCTTGTTTTCTTTTAAATAGATTGGATGAGTTTGTGATATTTGGAGTGTGTCTTGGTAAGTCTTAGACAAATTTTTTAGCATTTAAATAGTTTGAGTTATTTTGTGAGATTTGAAGTGTGTTTAGGTGTGTTTTGTGGGATTTGAGAGTGTGCTTGGGAGTGTTTATTTGATTTGGAGCGAGTTTGGACAAGTTATATGTTTTAGTCAACTTAGACACTTTCTAAGTTTGTTTGAGAGTCAAAGTGACACTTAATAATTAATATATTTGTGACAGTTTTTTCTGAACCGTCATGAATTGAGCTTTCTTGAGGGTTGATTCAATGACTCCAAAAAAATGTCAAGAAATACGTTTTTGACATTTTTTCATTGTCATGAAATGTCAAATTTGTAGTAGTGCTATTCTCTGATACGCAAATTGCTAACTGCAAGTGTACAGACCAAGTTATAATATAGTGATTAAAAATCGAATGTCGTCCTCTGGATTGGTTTTCTAGCTCCCCTAATTACTAAGGGTATATTCGCTCAATCTTATTTAGAGAAAATAATCGAGAAATATGCAAATCAATGAAAAACTAATCAAAGCAATAAAAAGGTGGAAACTCAATGGAGAAAAGCCTTAGGGAATTGATTTCACCTATTAGATGCATGAATTAATTCAAAGAATAATAATGAACGAACACGTAACGAATTCATAAACCAAGGATTATCGATAATTAAAAGCCTCTCCCGAGTACAATTAATTCTTTATGCAAATTAAGAAATTGATATCTCTATCTAATTTCAACAACAAGCATAAGCATTAAAGAACAATCCTTATAACGGTTTCTCAAGCAATCCCAAATCTCCCAATTAAAGAATTACCTAAGTCATGCAATTGATAGTCAAATCTAAACTACCTTCTCCCGAGCGATTAATTCAGAAACAACAACAAGAAGCAATCCGTGATCAAGAGATTATAAGCATCAAGCATACAATTGCATAAATGAACCGCGTTACGAAACGTCCTAAAAAATCCCTAAATTAATCCATACAAACTAATGGCTACATCAAGCCCCTAAGATACGAAATTTAACTACACATGGTCTCTAAAATACAATCAAAACCAGTCTAATACATGCTAAAAATCAGTACAAGAAACAAAGGAGAAAGATTAAACTTGCTAGCCGTGATTCCCGCGCGTTCCCGTCACGATCCTCACGACCCAAGCTCCCAAAATCAATCTCTCTTGATCTTCTCACTATTCTGTGCGCTTTCTGCTCTCCAAATCGTAAATTTTCTCTCCAAAACAGCTCCCTCAATCAGATGGCATCGCAAACATTAAATATTGTCCATTCTGCGCGACAGCGTCGCGACGCTGTGTCAAGTCGCCCTAATTTATTTCCAGAAAGCCTGCAGCGTCAATACGCTGTGGAGGTAGCGTCTCGACGCTGCCTCGTTTGCGCGCCTCCTGATTGTGCGGCGAGCGTTGAGACACTCCAAGGGATAGCGTCTCAACGCTAGGCCTTGAACTTTGCTTCCTTCGCTCGAATTTATTCTTTAGCTTCTAAATCACTGGTAATCTTCAAAAACGCCAATTTCCATTGAAATGCTTGATTCCTACAAAACAAAACCAAATAGGCATAAAATTGGCCAAATAATGCCCAAGACTAACGCTAAAATAATACAAAGTATAGCTCAATAAATTGCGCTATCATTCTCTAACCTTAGAACGAGCTTGTAGGAGCTTGAACATGATGAATTTGGAAGAGAAGCTTGATGTATCAAGCTTTGAGAGAGAGAAAGAACCATGGAGATTTTGAGAGAAAATTATCTTCAGCCTTCTGTGAGTTTTCCAACAACACCCACTTTTCAACTCTTCAAAATGCTTATATATGGCATCAACATGCATCATCTTTTTGTTACAAAATGACGGCAAGAAGAAGAGTATACAAGTCATGGGGTTTGGTGGCATGTCAATGGGCTTTTTGCCTCTTGAAAAAAATTGAAAATAAATATTAATTTCCTAATTTTCTTTTAATTTTAGAATATTTAATTGAAAATCCAATTTTCAATTAATCTTGAATTTCTCAAATTCAAATTAAAATTAGGGGAATTGCAATGGTAGCAAAAAATATTAGGATATTTGCAAAATTAGCTATGATTTTTTAGGTTTGCAAATATAGCAAAATTTTAAAAATCTGATTTTTGTTTTTTTTATTATTCCAATTTTACCCTTGTTGGTATATCAATAGGTATATTAGCAGTATATCTTATATACTTTATATTTACTGATATACGAAATATAAAGTATACCAAATTTGATATACTCGAATGAATACAATGATATACCTAATATATTAATGATATATCTAATGTATACATGATTTGATAAACATAATATTTGATATACCAATGATATCCTTGATATGTTACTTTCTTTAGTTATATTTGTTATATTTTCTTTTCTCTTTATTGAATTATGTTGTATTATTTACATATTTTAAATGAAATGTTTGTCTTCTATACTTGTTATGAAAGTTGATACGTCGTTGATATACCTCAATTTTTTTATTACTCAAATAATTAATAAATATACCTGATTATGAGTAGCTAAATACATCAATGATAGACTTGTTATTAAAAAAAAAATCACTGATATATACACATTCAACCAAGAGGTTAGAGGTTTGAATCCTCTACCACACATATTGTCCCAAAATAAGGCTAATATATCTAATTCTTTATTGATGAAGTATATCAAAGACACTTAAACTAATGAAAGCTCATGTGTAAAGTATATTATATTCACGAAATATACATCTGATATACTATATATTTAGTATATCAGTTGATATATTCACGAAATATACTATATATTTAGTATATCAGTTGATTGATATACCGAATATCTAGTATATTTTTAGGGTTTAATATACTAGATATTTGGTATATCGGTGGACGACGAGCTGAGGTTATTTTAGTCTTTTTACGTTATTGTCTGGGCTGGGCCAAACTTTTTTTGCTATATCTGCAAACCCAATAAATGGAAGACACACTTGCAATTACCATTTTCTTTTTTTTTTTTTTCTATTGATGCAAACGCCCCTTAAAATTAACCTTAATAAATAATTAAACAATTTAATTATTCATTTTAATTTAATATCAAATATTAAATTAATCAATCATGCCAATCTCGACCTCTCTCAAAAAATAGATTTTCTCGAACGTGAATCCCTATTTTCGTGGCCTATTTGATTACTTTTTGTTCTGTCATTTCTTTTGCTTCAACATTATTCTTATAAAAACCAATCATTTTTACCATCTTTGAAACCATTGAATAATTATACAAAATAGATCAAGTGAAAGCTAGTTCAAGCCTTGGATTGATAAATACTTATTACTTACTGCGGACTGTGTATACTTGCACAGAGTTCTAGAGTCTTTTTATACCATATTTTTACTCACTCTGGAAACTCAACACTGGCCACGACGTCTTGACGCTATGCCTTCTTTTAGCATTCTTCGACTTTGTTCCACGTCGTTTTTTGCTCGGTTTGGCCTCAAACCTTTGACTCTGGCCTTGGAACTATCTTCGGGCTCGTCACGATCCTCACAGTCTTCTCACCTCCTCGAGATCCATGACCCTCAAGTAAGCTCGAAACTCTTTAAATTTCCCAAATTAACTCCAATTTGTGTGGTTCGACTACCCTGATGCCTTGAATGCACAAATTATCTACAAAACAGACAAATAAACCGTAAAGTGCATCCTAATAAGTCTAGATTAACAACAAATAAATAGGACTATTTTGGTCCTATCAGCCACCAAATCCCACTTGTTGTCTTCTTTAGCAAGACAATTCAATTTTGCCATCTTTAAAAAGAGAATGAAAAGTAGCAGCAATGATGGATGATGAAGACATGCAACCTGCTGGAAATTTTTCTCTCTCAAGCTTTCTTTCTCCTCAATTTCATCATGCTCGGGTTCTCACAAGCCCGTTCTAAGGCTAAAGAATAGTGGGGAAGATCTTGATGGTCATCTACAACTTGTTGGTGTGAAGAATTGTCCATGGAAATGCAAGATTTCGAGCTCCAAAAGATATTTATTCATTCCTCTATTTTTCGGTTTATTTACATGTTTTTAATTAGAGAAATTAATGAAATTAAACGTCCAAGATCGTCAATTGCTTCTGCTAGAGTGTTTTACACTCCTTCATATACTATATGGATAAGGCTGGATACCTTATCCTGGTAACACTATGGATACGACCCACTTTGTTTTTTATACTAACGATTTGATCCAAATTGTTCATGTGAAGACATGTGAGTGGGGGTATCCTATGCAATGAGTTTGCATAAGACCATATCGCAAAATAATTAATCAGTAGATGTAACATCGTGAACTAATTAGATTATCATTTCATAGAATGACCATGTAACTCAATCTTAATCCTGAGTGAGTTATGAACTCCTATCTATGAGGGATTGTCCTTTGATTTGTATGGGTGAGAATGACTCGAGTTGTCGACTCGATAAGCCTACCATTTTGGAGAAGAAATCGAGTGAGGAGCTGGGAACATATTGATTTTAAATATAGTGATTTTAAATCGAATGTCGTCCTCTGGATTGGATTTCTAATCAATTTATTTACCGTAAATACTAAGGTCTAATTTTATCTAGGGAACTAAACTAAGTGATAAAGAATAAAAAATTAACACAAGCTAAAAATATGGAAATCAATTGATGGCAAATTCTTAGGGAGTTGATTTCACCAACTGGGATTATGAATTAATTAATGGATGATTAACATGCTATGATTCATAAATCTAGGAATGCTTAAATCATATATATCTCTCCCAAGCATACATAATTCTCTCACATGCAATGAATCCAATATCCCTATCTAAATTCATTAACATGCTAGGCATTAAGGTTATCCTTTTTAACGATTTCTAGAATTATCTTTTATCTCTCGATCTCAAGACTATCCTAGTTATACATAACGGGATCTAAGCTAAATCCCCTCTCCCGAGCTAGATTTAAACACAATCACCATTCAATTCATGACCAATAAATTGAAAGCATTAGGAAAACATTATGCATAAATGAAATCATAGCAAATATCCAAAAATCAATTCATAATTGCCCAAAGGGCTACATCAATCCCTAAGATTAAGAACCTAGCTACTCATACAACGTGTTATGATATAAGCTAAGTCTAAAACAGCCATTGAAACCAACTAAAATTAAGAGGGAAAAGAGATTAAACGCTAAGTCATCGAAACCGCATGACCCCGTCATGATCTCCACGACCCGAGCCTTCGAATCTCGCTTCTCCAACTTGCTTCAGCTCCCAAAGAAGGTATTTAGTCGAGTTTCGGCGAAAATTGAATCAAAAGAAGTCCTCTTGGCCAACCCTAATCGCATAGTATTTATAGGAATTCTATCGACAACGTTGAGACGCTATAGGCAGCGTCGCGACGCTGTCTGAAAATCGCCCATTCTATTTAGGAAAAGATCAAGAGCGTCGAGACGCTATGGTTACAGCGTCACGACGCTGTGACCTTTACTGCTTGTTTTATTTAAGGAAACATGCTAGCGTTGAGACGCCCAGAGAGCAGCGTCGAGGCGCTAGCTCTCGGATAAACCTCTTTTGTAAGCCTCCAACTTTGATTTAACTTCGATTCTTTGGCATCTTTTCACGTCCCGAACACCCGATCATTCTCATTTTCTCAATTTAGCTTCAATACATAATTCCTACAAATAAAACACTAAAATGCATAAATTTGGTCAATTTAATATCAAAGACTAACTAAATTAATTAGGGAAAAATAGCTACACTCGCTATCATCAATAACAACTTGTTGGAAATTAAAGATTGCAAAACAGAAAGTAAAGAAAAGACTCTACTAAGGATCTCTCTCTCTCTCTCTATCTATCTGGCTAGCTCTTGCCCTTTTTCAAGGAGAGACAAACATTTCTCTTCTTCTTCTTTTGAATAAAAGAGCTGAAAGAGACTGAAAGACCTAGAACTCGGAGTGGTTACAAGGTGAGAAGAGAAAAAACTTAAAAATAAATCCTAAGGACGAAAACTCCAAGCTCTTCTTGCTTCTTGCACCTTGATCCCCTTTTATAGACCTTTGAAGGTAAGGTTGGCTGTCGAGATCAGTGTGAGAAGACCTTGAAAGGTAAGAATCCGTCATTTTAGAGATTTAACGCCGGATCGGGGATTTTTGGATGATTCTGTGAAGATCCCACGAATCTCGATATTCTGTCGGAAAGCCCAATTGCGGCCGCATCTCGGGCGCATTTTCAACTGTGTTCTACTTCAACAACTTTGAGGCTTCTTTCCTTATATGGCTTTGCGTGCGCATCTTGATCGTATTCCTCACATCCTCAGGTCCAGTTTCAAGCACAATTCTTTAGCTTCCCCTTCTATTGATATGCTAACCTTTTATCTCCCCTTGCAGTCGCATCCCCTTCGCAAAGACTTCTGCACAAAAACATTACTGGGATAAATTCTTTACAAAAATAATCTCTTTTTGTACAAATTAATCTTAAATTCTATAGTTCTAAGATTTTCTTCATGATTCTACAACTTTTGCTAAAATGACTTAAAATGATAAGATCTTAGACACAAAGTCCTTGCTTTCCAAACAATTACCTAAGCTTTTGAGGCTAAATAACACACATAAATGAGTGTTATCAATGAGTTTAGTATTCAAATCATATTTAAATGTTTCTTACTCTCTTAAATCGCACAGTTTAATTCATAATCAAACCATAACATTAATTATATCGCACACAATTAATGTTAACTCCCTAGATCGAATTTTGAACGTTTCAAATCCTTCCATCACTTTGTTATAAGGTTTAGTCCGTATGAGCTAACAGGGGTATAGCAAAAACAAAGGTGCAAAGTGTTAGCATATACTTGGTTTTCATACTTACTCGAGATTAAAAGGACATATCAATAATTTGTCATTGAGCTATCTTAACTAGTTATATAGGACTCGAGAGCATTTCTCTTTAGGTCTCGAGTCAACTGAGATCAATGCTGGATGTAGAAATGCATATTGCTCTAAGATGGAAGGGCCAGACTCGCATTGGTAGACACTATTTAATTTGTAGGGACCTATAAGACATCATCAAAATCCTATTGGATAATTTAAATTTTATACCTCTATAAGACAATTAAAGTTGAGAGATTAAACCTGTAATTTGACACAAGGGACACTATTTTTTCTGATAAAATTTTTAGACTAATATCTTTCTAAAATATCCATAAAGCCCCACAAGTTGCCCCTTTTTTTTTAACAACTTTACCTTTGTATTAATCAAACTGATCACTTTTACAAGAATCGATGCCCTTTTGGACTTCATAAGGCACCAACCGTTGTGGCACCAAAATCGAAGTCTGATTATCTTGGAGTCCCAAAAGCCAATCGTCCATTCAATCAAAATCTACGGTAGGTATTTCCCAGATTAAAAGCTAAAGCATGTGGCTTCTCATAATTGTGGTCGAACATGCAACCAATCACATCAGCACCAAGGATTCAAGTTCAACATAAAATTCAAATGAGTTAAAGAACGCCGTTATCTAGGGGTGTGGCTTGTGCATAAATCTTGCACACCAAATATAAACTTCCTACACACAGACGACGAATGTCAAGAGCCTAGTCTTGTTAGCAGTGGTCATCTGTACACTACGGTTTTAATATACACCTCTTAACTCTATCGATATAGTCCAAGTCCTAAAACGAATCTCTCCATGTTAAGGTTAAAACTCAAAAATCATTTCCCACATAACGGACACATGAATACTTGTAGTTAAGCTGCCAACAAATTTCATTACGGCTCAAGATCACAATCTTGAGATTTTGGAAAGAATAATAATTTTATTCCATTGAAAAAATGGTCCTTCGTAACAATACACTAAAAAAAAATCAATTGTAACAAACAGTCCTCCAAACAAGTTTTCACCATATTTTTCTAGTGGAAAAATATTTGATAATCAATCTCCAAACAAACCAATTGTGGACAAACTAACACATCCCTAAAAAGATGTGTAGTGAAATCTCATCTTCAAGATGAAACCCAACCAATTATAATTCACAATTTTGAATTTCCAAGATGTAGAATGGTACAGTTCAAATTGTTCTTGAAATTATTATAGAAAGAAAGCAAGTTGGAACTTTAATTAATTAAAACGACAGATCCAATCTTCAAAGGAAACAAAGAGTGGAGTTGTTCAACGTCAACATAAAACCAATTTCAAAGGCGGGCAAACAAATTCGAAAAGAAACCCAAAAGAAACTCCAATCAGAAGCAAAATCTGATTTCAGGATCCATCAATTTCATTTCAAGAATCATGAAATCAGTTCAAACGAGCAAATTAGGGGACTCACTCTTGAATTGAACTTGATCCTTAGCAGGAAAATGCTTGTTCCCTTTGACGAGCATCACAGAGTGCCCATTCTTTGACAAACCCTACAAATAAATCTTCCTCGCTCCCAGTTCATCTTCAATCTTAGATTCATCGATTCGCCCATTCGGAACCATCGCATCCTATCATTTCTACCATTGCACGAACATCTTCGCCGCTTTCTTAATGTCCATCGACCTCGCGATCAAAAATCATTTCCCACACAACAGACACATGAATACTGATTAAACCTGGTCGACTTTCAAAGAACCTTAAACCTGTAAAATTGAAGCTACTAAAAAGTGGGTAATCCGAATTTCAAGTCAAATAAGCATGGGTCATGATCTAGAACAATTTCAAAGTTTAAAACTACATGGGCATAAGCAGAAAATGAAGAAATTGAGTGGGTCAAGGCTGAACCTACCAAAAAACGGGACTGCATGACGAAGAAAACCAGGTTGTGCAAAGAAGAAACCGGGGGGCGTGCGAGCCTACACAACGAAGAAAAAGAGGTTGAACGACAGCTCTTTTCAGAGGCGTGCGACCTAGTGATAAATCACCACTCACTCCGACAGCTCAACAACAACCAACCTCTGCTATCAATAAAAATCAATTAACCATGAAATCAGCTGCAACAATTTCTCCTCAAATCTCTCAACAATCACTTGATTCTGGGGTTAATCACAATTGATTTAGTTCTGTTATTTACCAACATCCATCTGTATATATTCAGTCTATTATTCTTTAAAAAAAAACAATTACATTCAATTGTAATTACTTTCTGAAATTTCTATTCTCTCAAAATTTCTTTATGGTATCAAAGCACTCTCTTTCGAAGGAAGAACAAATCACTGCCATGGAGTCAAAATTGACCATTCTCTCGTTTCACCAATGTGCAAATCTGGTATCAATCAAACTTTCAGCAACTAATTATCTTCTTTGGAAATCTCAGGTTCTGTCATTGATGAAAAGTTTAGGTGTTGAAAAACACATTACTGATGTTGCACCTCCATCAAAGTCCATAAAAAATGATGATAGAGAAGAATCCCTAAATCCAGAATATTGTATTTGGGAGAATAATGACGGATTGTTGATGGCGTGGCTCATGGGAATGATGACAGAGGAAGTTCTGAGCATGACAATTGGAGGGGACACCGCTCACAAAGTCTGGCTCACACTCGAAGATCATCTTCTCCCTGCCACTAAAGAGAAGGAATCATGGCTTAAGGACACTTTTTACCAACTGAAGAAAGGATCCTCAAAACTCGATGATTTTCTTCGACAATTCAAACACATCTGTGATAATCTTGCAGCAATTGGCAAACCAATCTCAGATGAAGACAAAATGTTTCAAATTGCACTACAAGAAATTCACTTTTTCCCGACGCGCAAAAGCGTCGGCAGAAGTCAGTTTCGACATCGGCAAAAGTTCTCTCGACGCATTTTAGGGCGTCGGGAAGAATGTCGAAAAAAAGGTTGTCGGCAGAACCTCTGCCGACGCCACTTTTAACGGCGTCGGCAGAGACCCTTTCTGCCGACGCCGTCCTCGTGGCGTCGGCAGAAAGGCATCAGGATTACTTTCTGCCGACGCCACGTGGAGGCGTCGGCAGAAAGGGTTTCTGTCGACGCCGTTCCACGTGGCGTCGGCAGAAAGTGATGCAGACAATTTTTTTTTCAATATATATATATATATATATATATATATATATATATATTGTTTTTTAAATTAATTTAATTAAAAAACACAATTAACACAATTGCATTTTATTTATTTTCACAAATGAAATACATATGTTCATACATGATTCCTAATAAGCACACATAAATTAAATACATAAATACAAAAGTTGGTATACAAAATTAAAGAGTTATTAAACGAAAAATAAAAGCGTAAAAGTATTTCGTCACTTAATGAGCTCTCGTGGACTCCAAACGATACACACATGTGTCCAACCATCAACTCTAATCACCTATATAAAAGAAAAAAGAGACGTTAATTATGTTAATATAAATAGTCAAACAATTTAAACACAATAATGAATCTAACATCTTAAAAAGTATATCAATCTCAATATTGAAATTTAATAACATAATAACATAAACCAATCAAAAGTGTGAAAAAAAATAACTAAAACATTCAATTTTTCACACTTTGTTAAGAATTTGTCACCATAGAACTCAAAAAACTTAAGAACTTATAACCAACAAATTCACTCAAAGTCCACCAAAAAATATAACAACCTACAACTTATCTCATAAACTAAAACTTAACAATCTCATGGACTTAACTTATCTCAAATAACTATAACTAAAGCTTATAACCAACAAATCTCATAAAGTAAAACTTGTCTCTCTTACCACTAAATGAAACACAGTAATTATAACCAACAAAGAACTCAAAGAACTTAAGAACTTATAAAATAGTCATGCTTATCTCTCTTACCACCAACTAAAACACAGTAACTATAAACTCTCAACCTCAAGATTGAACCATAATATAACCAACAAACAATTTAAAAACTTATCACCATAATATAGCCAACAAATAACTTAAGAACCAACAAAGAATGTAAGAACCAACAAATCACTCCTAACAAACAATCAAACTCTCATAAAACATATCAATCTAAACATAAGAACATAGTCCTACAAATGTCAAACTTATGACACCCTCGCTCCAACTCAAAGTCATTTAAGAACAAAGTTTAAGTCATTTAAGAACAATCTAACTAAAGATAAGAAATTGAACAAATAATCTAGCTTAAAAAACTAACTACAATATCATTTACTACCATAGCTGCAGGATAGCAACAATATAACCACAAAAAATCCAATAGGGAATATTGCAAGCATCAAGGAAGTTAATTTTTCTCAACATTCTCAGAACCACAAACTACACAACTCAATCTCAAACTTTAAACTCTAAACTTCCAACAAACAATCTCAAATTCCAAAGACAACTACAATAAGCTTAACCTAACATATCCACCTTATAAAGTTAACCGGTAAACTACAATAAGCTTAACCTAACATATCCAACCTTATAAAGTATTTTTGTCGTCGAATAAAGAAGTCAATATCGTCAAGCAAACACATATATTTTTTTCTCTGCTTTAAATACATAAAAAACATCTATGAGCCCAATGAAAAAATCTAGAACATACAATAATTTTCATCCTATGAATCCATATATATACGTACCTACAATTAATCCATCTTAATGAACATTACAGTAAGACTTAAACTTACACACAATCTCTCTAAGCAACAACTCAATCCCCTACACTCAAAACAATTTCTCACCCCTTCTCAAATCAATCTCTAAACATCAACCCCTCCTCAAAAAGTTTTTTTTTTTTTTTTCCATTGCATGCAACCATTAAAAACAAAACATATTGCCAACTATAATGAACACCAAAATTTTATAAGCATCAGATCAAAACATATAGAAAACAATCAAATTGTTCAAACCTTTCAAAAGTAATTTCTATTTACAACCTTTAACGCCCTAAAATTATCATAAGGAAAATAAATTTATGATATTCTAGCTATAATACCTTCAACCTTCAACTACTACTCGAACTTCCCCATTTACCAAAACAACATTATACTTCAACAGTAAAGAAAACACCATAAAAAATTCAACTTCATACACACAAAAAGTGACGAAAACAAGTTAATAGCACAACTAATTCAAGAAATCAGTATCAAGAAACGCGAAAAACCTTGCAAATAAGCAACCAAATACCAACTAGGAACAACAAAAAGTAGAACAAACACACACATAAGCTAAGATATCAAAAAATTAACCCATAACATGAGAATATACTAGAAATTTTACCTCTTGTGTGCGTATGCCCTAGAAAAATGAAGATTGAAAGGAGGAGAAAGCTCGTCGTTGCCCTAGAAAATTGAAGATTGAGAGGAGAGAAAGCTCGTGAGGCGGCGGAGGGCGAGGCGACGAACGGCGATGCAAGGGTGACGGACGACGAGGCGACCGACAACAGAAGGCGAGGCGAACGACGACGAAGGGCAAGGCGACGGAGAGAGAACAGAGAGCTCGAGAGAGGGGCGGTTGAATTCGAGAGAGAGAGGAAAAATGAGGAGAAGGAAAATGTTAGGGCTTTTTTGCCCAGTTTTCTGCCGACGCCGTTAGTAACGGCGTCGGCAGAACCGGCCTCTCTCGACGCCGTCTTCACGGCGTCGAGAGAAATGTCGTCTCTCTCGACGTCGTTTTTAAGTACGTCGAGAGAGGCAATTTCTGCCAACGCCGTTACTAACGGCGTCGGCAGAAGGGGAAGATTGAAATTAAGTATTTTTAATTTGGAGATTTTTTCGTCAAGGTTTCTTCCGACGCCGTTAGTGACGGCGTCGGCAGAAACGGATCTCTCTCGACGCCGTTAGTGACGACGTCGGCAGAAACGAATCTCTCTCGTCGCCATCTTGACGGCGTCGAGAGAAAGGTCATCTCTCTCGACACCGTAAAGATGGCGTCGAGAGAAAGTCATCCCACCATGTTTCTCCCGACGTGATTTTTTCAACGTCGAGAGAAATAGGTTCTCGCGACGCCATCTTATGGCGTCGAGAGAGAGCTCGTCGGCAGAACCAATTTTTCTTGTAGTGTTGCTCGTGGATTAGGACCGAACTAAGCCAATTTTAAGGTAGCAATGCTAACTAAACCTCCTTTTCCCAGTCTTAATCAATTTCTTCTTGTTCTTCAAAGTCATGAACAGACGATTCCAGCCCAACAAACTGAAAAACAGTTCACAATTGATCACAATCAAGCATTTGTGGCAAACCGTGGAAGAGGAAGACATCAAAATTACAGAGGAAGATGGTCTCATTCTCGAGGCGGAAATCAAACACATTCATCTATAGGCAATTTTACTAATCACTCAAATGTATCAAATGTTTCCAATGCCAGCAAGCAAAAACAATCATCATACTCCAATCAAACCATGAATACAGCCTCAAAAGACAAAGTCGTTTGTCAAATATGTGGTAAGACAAATCACACTGCTGCTGTGTGTTGGAGTCGATATGAATATCCAGAACAAGTTGAAGAAGTGTTTGCTGCCATGAATTTAAACTCACAAAATGACAAAGATTTTTATGCTGATTCTGGAGCAACTACACATGACAAACAACCCAGGTATGCTTGATTTTGTATCTCCTTATAATGGCAATGATATGATTTATGTAGGAAATGGACAACCATTATCTATCACACATATTGGTACTAAACAACATGGATCATTACCTTTGAATAATATTTTAGTTGTACCTCAACTTAAGAAAAATCTCATGTTTGTAGCTCAATTAACATCTGATGCACAATGTTCCTTTGAGTTTAATTCTTCTGGTTTTGTTATCAAGGACAAGAACAGCAGGATCCTAGCTCAGGGAAATAGATGTGGAAATCTTTATGCTCTTGATTAACAAGAAGCCTTGTCTGCAATCCAAGGCAAATCAGCAACTTCTATAATTTGGCACCATCGACTTGGCCATCCAAGTCCCAAAATTTTAAATTCTTTACATTCTAGTAGTCAAATAAATGTTTCCAATTGGATTAAGTCTCCTATGATTTGTGCTTCTTGTCAATTAGGAAAGAGTTGTCGTTTTCCCTTTAAGGCTTCTACATCTCGAACTCTATCTCCATTACAAAAAATACATTGTGACTTATGGGGTCCTGCTCATTTTCCTTCTCCGCAAAACTTTATGTATTACGTGTTATTCATTGATGATTTTTCTAGATTCTCTTGGTTTTATCCTCTTAAACACAAGTCTGATTTTTATTCTACCTTCTTAAGATTTCAGAAACAAGTTGAGAGACAGTTTGATTGTCCAATTAAAATTTTCCAATGTGATGGTGGTGGTGAGTTCTCTTCTAAAGTGTTTCAAAGTCATTTAGCCAACTGTGGAATTATTCAACAGGTTTCTTGCCCTCACACTCCTGAACAAAATGGGGTGGTTGAGCGCAAACATAGACACTTAGTCGAAACTGCCCTCACCATGTTGTTTCATGCGTCTATTCCAATTCGTTTTTGGGTCAATGCTTTTCTTACTGTCATCTATCTTATCAATCGCATGCCCTCTCCTACTCTCAATAACCAAAGCCCCTATGAAATACTTTACCATAAACCACCCGGCTACAACTCTCTCAAGATATTTGGTTGTCAATGTTTTCCCTACCTTCGATACTATGCTAAACACAAGTTAGATAAGAAAACATTCCCTTGTGTCCTACTCGATTATAGTCCTTATCACAAAAGGTATCGATGTCTTCACCCATCCACCAATCGAGTATATATCTCTCGCCATGTTGTCTTTGATGAATCTATCCTCCCTTATGATACCAAATCTCCATCTCCTCATTCTTCAACACCAAACTTTGTTTCCTACCCTTCTACTGATGAGTGGATATGTCATTTTGCATTGTCACAAGCCTCCACCCCTCCCTTGGTTTGTTCCCTTCCATCCTGTCAATCTCATTCGGATATAGAACCCACTAACAATCTTAGTTCGCTGCCCTCCAATGCTCACTCGTCCTTGCCCAAAATTCTAACTAGCTCTACAAACATTTCTCCAACTGCAACACCTGATTGTTCCTCCACTTCCCCCACAACCACAACCTCTACATCTAACATTAATCCCTCATCTACCCTTCCTGATATATCTTCAAATCTATTCATTGACTTACACATTGAACCATCTGCCCCTATCCCTTCTAATACTCATTCTATGATTACTAGGTCTATGCTCAAAGCCACACCCAACTTAGCCTTGTCCACCATCTCTCATGCCTCTCCAATTGAGCCAAAAACACTCAAAACGACCTTTAAAAATCCACTTTGGCTTGCTGCTATGCATGATGAACTACAAGCCCTCAAAGCTAACCACACTTGAACACTTGTTCCTCCACCCACTTCTGCCAATATCATTGGCTCCAAATGGGTATATCAAATTAAATATAAAGATGATGGTAGCATTGATCGCTATAAAGCTCGACTAGTTGCCAAAGGATACTCTCAACTTCCTGGCTTAGACTTTCAAGAAACCTTTAGTCCGGTCATCAAGCCCACTACCATTCGCTTTGTTATCTCTCTCGTCACCTCTCATTGGCCTCTTAAGCAACTTGACGTTAAAAATGCCTTCCTTCATGGTGATCTCAAAGAAACAATTTATCTCCAACAACCTCCTGGTTTTGTTGATCCCACCCATCCCACCCATGTTTGCAAATTACACAAATCCTTATATGGTCTTCGTCAAGCTCCTCGCGCGTGGTTTGATTGTCTCTCCACGGCTCTCTTTCAACTTGGCTTCTATTGCAGTCGTGCCGACTCTTCTCTTTTCATTTACTCCTCCAATACTACTCACATTTTTTTGTTGGTTTATGTAGATGATATAATTGTGACATGCAATTACAACACTATGGTTCTACGCATTGTAACAACTCTTGGCTCCAAATTTGCTCTCAAGGATCTTAGTAGCCTACATTACTTCCTTGGCATTGAAGCTTGTTCATTCACAGGTGGCCTATTTCTTTCTCAGTCCAAGTATCTTAATGATCTCCTCATTAAGACCAACATGATCAATAGCACTCCAGTTGCTACACCTATAGCCGTGAAAGATAACATCACACCAATAGATGGCAATGTTGTTGATGCAACCCATTATCGCACCATTGTGGGAAGCCTTCAATACCTAACTTTCACACGATCGAACATCCAACATGCTGTCAACAAGGTTTGTCAACACTTTTATGCTCCTACTGTCGCTAACCTTCATAGTGTTAAACGTATTCTCAGGTACCTCAAAGGCACTTCGCACTTTGGCCTTCGCTACCTTGCTCAAAGCTCACTCAACCTTTATGCATACTGTGATTCTGACTGGGCGGGCTGTCCTGAAACCCGACGAAGCACCTCTGGTCACTACATTTTTCTTGGCACCAATTGTATTTCTTGGAGCTCCAAAAAGCAGCCCACAGTTGCACGTTCAAGTGCTGAAGCTGAATATCGGTCCATGGCATCTGCTACTGCTGAGCTTACTTGGCTTACCTTCCTTGCTCGGGATCTTGGTCTCCCATTATCTTCCACACCTAAACTCTAATGTGACAATATTAGTGCCCTCCACATGGCCAAAAATCCTGTTTTTTACGCTCGTACTAAACACATTGAGCTTGATTATCATTTTGTGCGTGAAAAAGTCGTTGCCAAACAACTTGTTCCATGTCATGTATCATCCCATAATCAGATTGTCGTTCTCCTAACTAAACCACTGCCTCGAACCACCTTCCGCACCTTACGCAACAAACTTGGTGTCCATCAAGTCTCCAACCTCAGTTTGCGGGGGACTGATAAAGCACCACTCACTCCGACAACTCAACAACAACCAACCTCTACTGTCAATCAAAATCAATTAACCATGAAATCAGCTGCAGCAATTTCTCCTCAAATCTCTCAACAATCACTTGATTCTGGGGTTAATCACAATTGATTTAGTTATGTTATTTACCAACATCCCTCTGTATATATTCAGTCTATTATTCTTTAAAAAAAACAATTACATTCAATTGTAATTTCTTTCTGAAATTTCTCTTCTCTCTAAACTTCTTTACCTAGCTGCGCAAAGACGGCACGGGGGCGAAGAAAAACGAAGCGAGGGCGTGCAACTTGTTGTGCGAAGACGAAGAAAACGACAAGGGGCATGAATGTGTGTGTAATCGACTGGTCTGCGAAGAAAACGGCGCGAGGTGTGCAACCTTGCTGTGCAAAGACAAAAACGGTGAGGGATGGGGTGGGCGACCTTGCTGCGCGAACGAGAAAACGACAATGGGGGGAGGGTGGGCGTGGAGAGGGAAAAAGAGAAAATGAGGAAGATGCATAGGATTTTTTTTTTTTTCCTTTTCTTTATTTCTTATTTTTCTTTTTTCTTTTATTTTTCTTAATCCACTAAAATAAACAAAACAAAGTAGAGTCTTGGGTTTCTTTTTTTTTTCAACTTTATCTTTTTTCCAATTAAAAACCCAATTTAAACTCCTAAAATCACTTCAAATTTGAGAGTAATTTAAACTTAAATCCAAAATCTAAAAAACGCTTAAATTTTTTTACGTTTAGTATCCGTCAAGAAACCCCATTAATATTGACGTTTATTGCACGTCAATATAGTAATGTTTATTAACACTTATTAGTCGCAACGAATGCGGTTTTCATGGAAGGCTAATAAGCGTCAATAAAAACCGTCAACAAAATCCTTTTCATCGATGGTTTTTGTCCGTCAACTATGTGAAAAGGCGGAGTTGGACGAAAATCTACGTAAATTAATCTTTTAATCACATTCATTGATGTTTTTTAACCGTCAACATAAACGAGATCATTTTTTGACACAATATAACTGTCAATATACCTATTTATTTATTAATAATTTATTTTAAAGTACAAATGATACCTTTATTGACATTTTCTTGATACAAGCGTCAACAAACCTAAAAATTCAAGCGTCAATAAAGGTCAAATTTGTAGTAGTGAATAGACCTACAGATTATGGGCTCCAACGATCCGAGATTAATCGGCCAAACTCATTAACATAGTTAACCAACATTCGTTAACTACCGAGACACTCCACTATAGTCCGATAGTTACACTCCCCTCACTGTAGATATATTTCTGTCCAGCTGATATAACCATGATTAGTAAGTCGATCCTTCACAGATTGTTCGTAACTATAGTGGGTCAAATGTCTGTTTTACCCCTGAAGCTACTTCTAGTTCCTTAAATCCCTCTGATCCTCTAATGAACTGTTGGTTTGTGATTCAACCAACAGACAAAATCCCTCTCGGGCCAATGAGAGAGTAGGATCCCTTTGTCCAAGCTCTAGAGTTAGCACTTAAGGGAATAACCTCTCTACTATCTCTAAAACGGGTAGAAGTGAATTCCATCTTGTAGGACTATGTCCCTAGGTGTCTACCCGATCTCATCCCCAAATTGGTAGGCTTATTGAGTCAGCAAACTCGGGCCACTCTCACCCATGCAAACAAAGGCCAATCCCGAATAAACATGAGTTCATAGTTAGCTCATTATTAAGATCGAGTTACCTAGGTCATCGCATGAAATATTCAGTTTCATTAGTAAACGATGTTATAAAGTGAAAGTGACTATTCTTGTGGTCTGGTCTTATACAAACTCATTGCATAAGATGTCCTCACTCACATGTCACTAGATGAACGATTCAAGATCACGTTTGTACTAAGGACAGAGTGAGTCGCGTCCATAGTGTTCCCAAGATAAGGTACCCAACCCTATCCCTGTACTATAGACCGTTTAGACCATTGCTTGAACTTGATCCACACTTATGTCACTACATAAAGTTCAAGTGTTCATTACATAAACTAATCAATATAGAATCAATACTGCTTTATTGAAATGAGATAACTCTTTATTATCAAACAGTCACCAAATGTTACATTTACTATCGACGAATTTTAGGACATAAAACCTAAAAGTCGTAACTATAACAATCAATTTTTTCATTCATTATAATTTTTTTTTAATTAGAACAGGAAATATAAAATTAAATAATTTTACATAAAAATAAAAACATAATAGATAAATGTTTATCCCAAAAATTAAGAAAGATGGTAAAAATCAGACCCTTCTAAAACGAAAAAATGTCAATTGGAGCCCTACTTGGATCAAAGAAAGGGAAACTTGTGAATGATGTGACTCTTAACCAAATACATCAATTTTTCCCTATAGATTTCCATTATCCCATGCATCCTTTTTCTTCTTTATGTGACATTTCTTGCCTTTTCAATTTTAATTTTAATAAATTATTCCATCCGATTCAAATCCACTTGGTGTTTCCAGCCCATTTTCAACAATGCTATGAATCTTTTTTATCATACAAAATTTATATTCTAACATCAACTTGCATAATGGAGTTTTTTCTCTATTTTTTTCCTTCAAATTTTAATTAAATTTGCGTACTATCAATCTTTTTATACATAACTCTTTTATATTCCACATTTTAAAAATTAGAAACTGATTCTTTCTAAAAAAAAAACAAATTAGAAACTGGTTATGATTTTGAAATTGTTTGCTTTTTTCTGATTTTGAAGTACAAAACTTCTTAAAATCATGTTTGGATCATTTTTTTTTCCTCTTTTTATTCTCTAAAAAAATGATAATTTAAGAAAAATAAAGTTGAATATGCCTATTTAAACCTAAAGAAACTTTCACCAATATATTCTTCTGGTTTACTTACTCATGGTATTGCTTGTTTATAACTAATGTGAGACTATTAGTGTTCTCTGCCATTAGACATACAATATTATCAATGGATCCAATATAATTTTATTAATTGTATGAGATTCATATGTTACATGTATTTAAATAAAATATATTGAAATATAGGGTAGTTGAGTCAAACATTTGATTTCGATAGTTTTATACGAATAATATAATTTCTTTTTTTTTTTAGAAAACGAATAATATAATATTAGGTGGTACAACGTGTGAATATATATATACACATATATAGTTTAATAAATTATTGGATGAAAGTCAATGATAAAATTTGCTTTAGGCAAAATGAAATGAATTTCCGTAGACGACAAGATAAAAGTTTTTCTTATTAATGATAATTGTTAAAATTGAGTGAGATTATCTTATTTAGGTTCGGTATCTTTTTCCAAACAGATCATATCTAGGGTGTACCTGTATTTTTCAATATCTTTTTTTTTTTTGAAAAAGTATTTTTCAATATCTTATAAATTATTCTTAATTAGTTATTAATATCTTTTTCTAATTCTTAATGGCAGTTTAAAAATATTTTTCTAGATTCAAAAACTACAAAATATTTTAGAAATAGACAATTAACTAATGCTCTTTAAAAATATGTTTGATTTTCGTTTTTCTTCTTTTTTAAATTGGTCTTATTTAAGAGTACGTTGAATTCCCTAATTTTTTTTTACCAAAAAGCAACATAAATTAGTTCTATACTCACTTTTTAATTTTATTTTTTTAGTAATTTATTATATTCTAATCCTTATTTCTTTTATAACTATGTTATTTTGTTTTAAATTCAATAACATGTGGGGTGGTAGATTCAAAACATCTAATCTCTTAACCGATTAGAGGGTCATGAATAAATCTTTAAGGAATTAACCTACTCGATGATATTTTATTTTACTTTATTGAGAAACATTTTATTTTAGTTTTTAAAATTGAAATCAACATCTATTTATTTTTACCGTTAAACTTCTAAAGTATCATAAATTTTATCTAATGTCATGAACCGGCAATTTGAGCCACATATTAGTATCAAACATGAGAATAAATAACTTGATTATTCAAAAAAAAAAAGAAAAATACAATTACATATATTTAACAACAAAAACAAAAATGATATTTAGGAAAGTTTGTGGATCAAAATAAAACTTTTTCAGGACGCATAAGAACCAAAACAAAAAGAAATTAGAGTAACCATTCAAAAACACAACCATAGAATTTAAACTTCAAAAACCAAAATTATCTTTCTCCAACAATTTGTGTAAAGATCCATAAACAGATTGAAGATTCTTGCCCTAAAAATATAATCCAAAAAGCATCATGTAGAAATTGGAACATTTAAATGGCTGAGAGTCCCCATTAAAGAGAGCAGTCAAACAAGCTACAATTCCATGGAGAAGTTTCTTCCTTCAACCTCTCAACTTTCTCTATTCTAATTTTAATTAATTATACAAATTATTATTACGATCCAACTATTTGATAAAAATATACACATATATTACACAGGCCTGAAGTGATTGGAAAATGGAAGCAGAATCGCATCAGAACAAGAACGGAGTCGGAGAAAACGCTGGAATCACGACCGGAATCGCTGCCGGACTTCGCCTGATCAGAGAGACAAAATACCAGAAAGATTATTTCCAGATGTCATTTTCATTTCACAGATCGTTACGATTTCGATTTTGATTTCGAAGATTCACGAACTGACAAACCGTACGTACCTGAAATCGTTACTGTTGTTACGGCTGTGAACTCCTCTGGCCTCTCCGTCTCGAGATCCGCTCTTTCTCTTCACCGATCGTTCCGTTTCGGCGGTCCGATCATCGCTTTTCTCTCTCTCCATCACCACCAGAACTACCTTATCCTCCGAGATCGCTCCCAGCGACGGCTTCCAATCGGCGGCCAGTTTCGCAGCCGAAGGAAACAACGCGCCTCGTTTTCTCCGCCGGTGTCTTCTGGTGGTGATCGGAGCCAGAGATCTCATCTCCTCAGCGCCCGGCGCCGCTGTCGCCTCTGGATTCTCCATGCGCGACATGTTCACCGGCACACAGCAAGAAACGAACTCAAAAAGGAATTTCATCGGAAACTAACCGCTCCGGCGAGCCTCTCGGTCGAAGGCGAGTGGTCAGAACGAGAACGACGGCTCCGATCCGACGCCAAGAAAGAGGCGAGGTTTAAAGTACCAAGAATTTTCAATCGCTACCATTGACTGATACGGCGGCAGTCCATTTTCCACTCCGTCGCCGTCGTAGAATTCCGATATCTCGTGGTGGTTGTGAGTTCCCTCAGTTAAGCGGACTTGGTTTTCAATTTATAGAAACGGTTGGGTATTGATTTTCCGGTGTCTACATTTGTACTAGTATATTGCTAATTACCAAAACACCCTTCATTCCCTTTTCTAATTTCGCAATTGTATGGGCATTTTGGACATTTACACTTACCCTATTTTTTTCCTACTAAGTGCTGTTATTAACTATTGATGCGACGGGTTAGATATTGTAACGATAAATGATGATCTAATAGTCAACGAAATTTAATAACAAGAAAACCCAAAAATGTAAATTGCATAATCATAAAAATTAATCAAAATTAAAACTTTTTTTTTTTTTTTTTGTTGAGAAAATCAAGATTAAAACTTAAATATAGGTTAAATTAAAAGCCCACTCTCACATTTATTTTCTCAAAAAAAAAAAAAAAAAGGAGATAGGTACTTTTTTTTTTCAAAAAAAGGGAAATAGGTATTTAAAATTTAGAAGATAGTCTAATAAATTCTGAACTGTCAATTTATGTTTAATAGGTCAAAGTGTCTAAGGAATCCCAAATGTCCCTTGTGATCATCAATTTAGGCTTCGTTTGATAACCATTTGATTTTTGAAAATTAAGCCTATAAACACTATTATTATCCCTAACTTTATTTGTTTTGTCACCTAACTCTTTTCATATTTGCAAAAATCAAGTTAAATTTTGAAAACTAGAAACAAATAGCTTTCAAAAATTTGTTTTTGTTTTTTGAATTTGGCTAAACTCAAGTGTGTCAAAGATGAAAACCATTGATGAAACGACTTGTCGAAGGTCAACATCAAATAAATTTATAACTCCGGTTCTATGCTATTTTGTAGTAGGTAGTGGTTGGGTTGTCCATAGGAAAATTTTCTCTTCAAATTCAAGTTCTTATGGAGTAACCAAAATAAGGGGTTGTAAAATGGGGGTTTTTGTCACCTGCGATAAAAATGAAAATACTGAAAAGTAAAGATGCTGGAAAAACTAAATAACATTCAAAATAAGAAAGGCTGAGATCTCTCAAAATATTTCAAGTCTTCAAATTGCCTGAACAGACACCAACTATTTCTCACCTTTTTTTTGTTGCAGATAACTTATTATTTCTCAAAGCTTGCAAGGAGGAATTCAAGTTATAGAGGTTTCTAAAAGTTTAAGAGGAAGCCACAGTCATATAAATTATCAATTTCAATAGATAGTAATAACTTTCGGGTCGGGAACTGAAAATATATAACATTTAGAGTGAACTAGCGAACATTTTGAATGTCAAGATAGTTTCAGGCCATGGAAATAGCATCTCGGTTGTCAGTCTTCTTTATCTAGGAATAAAAATGCTTATTTAAATTTCATAAAAAACAAAGTTCAAAATATTCTGCAAGGATGGAAAGGGAAGATATTCTCAACAGCCAGAAAGGAGAGGCTAATAAAAGCAATGGCACAGGCAATCCTCACCTATACCGTCACATGTTTTAAGCTACCACAGAGATGTTGTCATGATCTTAATAAGATGATGGCTAATTTATGGTGGGGTAGCTCTGAATAAGGAAATAAGATTCACTGGTTGCAATGGGTTCTATGACAAAACTAGGCATGGGTTTAAGAGACATAATACTTTTCAATCAAGCTCTTTCAGTGAAACACACGTGGTGTCTATTACAAAAAACTACAAATTGGCAAACAATCCTATTATTTAGGCATAAAACCACATCTCTGAATATGCAGACACCTATTTCATGCTATCTATTTACCTCTAATTTAATCTTGTTAGAGTGCTTTTAATGATTAAATTTTTTATTTTGTAGATATTCGAGGTAAGAGGTTCTGGGAGCCAATAACTCAAATTGACGTTCAAAGTGCTGAATTTGGCTTGAAGACTCGAGGGCTTAGCGTTGTGATGCTAGCCCAGAGCGTCTCAAGAACGTCTCAATGCTAGCCATTTGCTCAAAGGACTGTTTCAGCTCAAGGCGCACCCAGATTCACGCTTCCATTTCCGAAGTGTCTCGACTCTGCTTCAATTGTGTTGTCCAGAAAGGCTTCCAGCTGAGAGCGTCGAGACGCTCTCTTATGGTATCTCGACGCTACGACTGGTATATAAATGCATCTTTTTCGTTAGGGGTGTAAATTTGGCAGGTCAGGTCAGTTGTACGGACAACCCCGACCCGACCCGGTTGTACAGACAACCCGACCTGACCCGAATCAATTTAGGTCGGGTCGGGTCAGTTTCTTATTCTTCCTTTCTGCGATTCAACAAAGCCCTAGAAGACGAAACCCATGAGGCTTCTGCGATTCGACGAAGCTCTAGAAGAGGAAACCCAGAGGCTTAGAAGACGAAAACCCACGAGAGCTTACAGAGCTTCGACTTCGGCGGCAAAGAAGATGGATGAGGCGGCGGCGACTTACAGAGCTTTGACTTCAGCGAAAACCCACGAGGACGAGGTCGCCTCGATGCTTCGACGATCGGTTTTCTTCTTCTTCTTTCTGCGATTCGACGAAGATGAGGTTCTAGAAGAAGAAGAAAACGAAGACGAGGCGGCGACGACTTACAGAGCTTCAAGGCGGCGGTGACTTCGGTGAAAACCCACGAGAGGAGGAGGCGGAGGCGAATTACCGAGCTTCAAGATGGAGCCGACTTCGGCGATAACCCACGAGAGAAGGAGGTGACGGCGACTTCGGCGAGAACCCATGAGAGGAGGCGGCGGCGACTTCGACGAAACGAAAACCCTCGAAACCCTAAATCAGTAAATTGAAATTGAAACACGTTTTTTTTTTGTTTTGTGTTTTTTTTTTTAAATACAAAGAAAGAAACGCATGCGGTTTTGGGCAAAGAAGGGAACCGAACCGAACCCCTTCGGTTTGGTTCGGTTCGGTCAACATTTAACTTAGAAACTGAACCAGACTGGACCGGACCGGTTTGGTTCGATTCGGTTTCTTACACCCCTATTTTTCTTTTTTAGCCTAATTAGGTTAGATTTTTACGATTCCTCTCGGCTTTTGGTTGTATTTCTTTCAACTTTTCAGTATTCCATTGCTTTTAAGTTTTTCTAGATTGATTTGGATGTTATATTTCATTTATTTTAGCGCTTTTTCTCTAAGCATGTTAGGCTAGACTACTTTTGTCGTTGGATAGGGTTAATTCTTGAATTGCTTATGTTGTTTGGTTAAGTTTGCTGGATATTTGAGGTTTTATGAATGAATCTTGATTGCATCTTAGATTCTTGTTTAAACAATTGTATTAGATGAATTCCCTATGAATTGATTTCTCATAGGAATGATTCTAGTGCAATTCATCCGTTATTTTAAATAGCCACTAGACTGAGGCAAGTCCATCGCTTGTTTGATTTAGAATTTGTATAGACTCTTAATAGGCCTCAGAATCTAGGAGAAATTAATTTGGTTTAATTAGAGAAATTTTAGTTCCAATTAAATTAACTAATTTCAGGCCTTAATCGTAATGCAATTGATTTGGGAGAAATTTTGAAGACCCATATGGTTATTTTTCTAATCAATTAGATCTAGTCTGAGGAGTTATTGGGCTAAGCATGTGGGGCAACAGACATAAATTTAATAACTAATCGATTAATGAATTTGTGGACTATAGGGTAACTTAATCAGTTAGACTCAGGTTTAGTAGGATGGATTATTCTGAATAACCAAGAAGCACGTCGGGCATTCGAGTAGTTCATAAATCATAATTTTAGAGCAAACAATGAAACCAGATAAATAGGCAATTCAACGAAATTCCCAATCCAGCGATTCTCTCTAGTGATTGTTGTTCCCGTTATTTTTAGCATTTTTTTATTGCATGTTATTTAGTAATTTCGACTCTTATTTTATCATTCCACATTTTTATTTTTATCACACATGACAAACCCCCATTTTCACACCCCTTGTTCTATTACCTCGTGAGAATTTAAATTCAAAAGGAAAATACTCTTCCCTGTGGATGACCTGACCACTACCTATTGCAAAGTAGGATAGAGTCGAAGTTTATAAATTTATTTGATTACGACCTTCGACAAGTCAATTCGATCAAGGTCCAAGCAAACCATTGTGAAAGTCGGGCGAGATTGAGAAACAAGAAAATGATTACTTTACCAATTGGTCACCACCACTCCATAACCACTTCAAATTGAATGTGGATGCAGCGAAAACCAATGAGGAGAGATGGACTCAGGCTTGATCATACGAAATTCTAAAAGAGAGACAATAGTGGATGTAGAAAAGTTAAGGAGAACGTGTTGTTCAGTGGAATCAGCAGAAGCTTAAGCACTAGTATATGGAGTCAGATTAGCGTTGGAATCAGGAATATCTCCAGTTTGGATGGAGGTATATTAAAAAATCATTTGGAATCTACTTCATAACCGTGACCAACATTTTAATAAGATTGCTTCCCTTATTGACCACCTCAAGCAGTTATTTTCAGGTCACCACATTAGAGGTTTCTTACTAACTCCTAGAGACAGGGAATAAAGTTGCACTTATGTTAGCTACCCATGCTCGCACTTCAAAACATTTTGAAGTATGACTAGAAGATTGTCCCCATGGACTCACAACATCCTCCTTCAAGAGATGCCTTATCTAGGTGGTTTATCAACTCATTACATTTATTTTTCTTGTTTTTCCTTGTACTCCTCAAAAAAAAAAAAAAACAAAAAACAAAAACAAAAACAAAAAAAACAAAAAAACATTCCTATCTTCAAATAATTTATATATTAATCTAATATAATTTAAATTTATATAACAGTTTCTACTGTAATAATTTCATAATATATTGTTATCAACAAGGTTTAAAATGTCGATGTCGATAGAAATGTCGAGGTCCTGATTTTATGGAAATATCGATGTCGATGGAAATGTCGATGGAAATTCCGGGAAGATTTACGGAAATCATGGAAATTGATGGAAATTGTTTGAATTAGTCCATGAAACTTTGTTTGTGGCTTAATTAGGATATAATTGACAATTTTTTATCATCATATCTAAAAAGTAGAACAATATTTGGATGAAAATGTTGATTAAAATGTCGATACGTGTAGAAAGATTTGTAAATTATTAAATGAGACTTTAATTTGAAAATTAAAATAGATATGAAATATTGATAGATGAAAAATAACTTTGGATTTATGAATATAAAATTTTACAATGACTAATACCAAAAAGATGACCGTGGACATTAAATAATTGATAAAGTAATATGTAAAGAAAATAACACTAATAAAGTAAAAAAATAACACTAATAAACTAATATGTAAAGAAAGATGTAACCTTTTAAAATTAAACTTCTTAACTTAAAGAAAGAAATTAGTAATTGAGACAAGTGAGATAATTTGGGAGAATTAGGAGATTTAAGAGAATTTGGAAAAATTGAGAGAATTTGAGAGAATTGAGAGAGTTTGGGAGAGAGTTTGAAAAATTGAGGTGTGAAGAAATTGAGATGAAGTGGGAGTATTTATAGGTGGTAAAAATAATAAAATAATAAAAATGTAAAATTAAAATAAATAATTAAAAATAATTTTTGTGGTAAAAAATGAATTTTGGAATTTGTAATATTTTGATGAGATTGATTTGAGAATTGATAAATGAAAATATAAAAGAAAATGATAAAACAAGGTAAAAAAAAACATGAGTTCAAATAAAAAAAATAATAAAAGAAAGAAATATAGACTATAAAAAGCTAAAATACATAAAAAAAAAAATAAAAGAAGGTATGACAAACAAGTGATTCAAGGGCTGAGCTTTAAAATAAAATTTAAAAAAAAAAAAAAAAAAAAACGGAAACTGGACGAAAATGTCGACATGTCGTCGACATGGGGGAAGATCGAAACTTCCCCACGGAAATGTCGACGGAAATTTGATACATTGGTTATCAATTCAATTTATATTGATTTTATATGTTACGGTAAAACAAATAAATTTATTATTGTTTTAATTTTTTTTAATAAAAGATAATGTTATCCTCAGAAAAAAAGAAATAAAAGATAATATTAAATAATTACTAAACCACTACAATTTTGACATTCATGGCAATGGCATTATAGTCGGAAATAAAGGGAAGGGAGAACAAAAAAGTGTCATAAATAGTTTAAACGCATTTATGCCTAGAAAAAAAATGGATATTTATATTTATTTTAAAAACTTGAACTTATTTTAAAATAAGACAATTATATAATTGATAGTTTTTTTTAATTATATTTAATTTATACATTATCAAAATATAGAAAATTTTGAAAGAAATTATATCAGTTTGTGATGATTTTTTTTTTTTTTTTTAAAAACAATGAATTATCACTTTTGGAAAAGTAAAATAAATCGAAATTTTCACTTTTATATTTTAATTGAAAATAAACTGAGCGATATATTATACAATTTAAACGATTTTATATGTAAATTAATGAATCATATAAATATAGCAGTTGCCATACATATATAGACGAGAAAAAAAAGATAAAATAGTGAAAAAAAAGATGTCCTCAACGTGAGAATCTTGAAAACTTATGATTCTCAAAAGGACATAAAAAGCTTTAGATGTCTCCCATATAGACTTCTCAAGATGTCCAAGTATCTCAAGATAGGGGATATCCATATCTAAAAACAAAAGATAATTTAGATGTCCATCCCATTTAAATCTTAAATCCTAAACAAAGACTCATAATTATTCCGTTCCATATTATAGAGAATTTGGAAAAAAAAAAAAAGAAAAAATCTCAATTAAATTTTTATTAAAACATTGTGCCACATAAACTTTTTTCTTCAGTAAAATTTAGGGGAATTGTGCTAAATAGCTAGAAAAAAAAACCTTCTTGTTTTTTGGCTACAAATGTTCAGAATTCGCAGGGGTGGCCATCACATTTTCAGGAACTGTTTTCTAGATTTTTTTTTGACATTTTTACCCCTAGTATATACGACTATAGACAAACTCCGTTAACATATTTTTTTTTTTTTTTGTTTTCATTCACTTTCTCCCCCCTTTTTTTGGGATGGATGAATCCCGATTTATAGGGAGTTCAGTTGGCGGTTTGTGTTCAAGTGTATAAAAAGATCTACCTATTTTTTTTCCAACGGTAAAAAAAGATTTTATCCCTCACATTTTGGCCCTCATTATCCATGTTACAAAAGAACAACAATAAAAGTCGTAAGTAGCAGTACATACAGACAGATGACAGTACATATAAACTACAGCGTATATATAACTCATATGGGGGTGGGACTGGGGTAAGTATGCATACACACAGGATGCATGCGGAACACGTATGTATGTAATACTATAGACAGATATCAGTTATGGCATTTCATCAGGTATTTGCATTCAGGTGAACATGGTACGGGGGGTTATTATGGTTGCATATAGCAACACAGACAAAGACAAAGTGTATTTTTATTGGGCATTCCAGACATACACGATACAGGGGGTGATTAACTCAAATACAGGGGATTAAGTGTATACACACACAAGTAGACACATTAGACCATTCCATGGATGTATATAATAGTACAGACAAATCAAAAGAACAGTTGGCGGGGGTGATTAACTCAAATACAGGGGATTAAGTGTATACACACAAGTAGACACATTAGACCATTCCATGGATGTATATAATAGTACAGACAAAAATATGTTAAGTATGATTTGTCTGTAATAGTACAGACAAATCATACTTAACATATTTTTTTTTTTTTGTTTTCATTCAATTTCTCCCCCCTTTTTTTGGGATGGATGAATCCCGATTTATAGGGAGTTCAGTTGGCGGTTTGTGTTCAAGTGTATAAAAAGATCTACCTATTTTTTTTCCAACGGTAAAAAAAGATTTTATCCCTCACATTTTGGCCCTCATTATCCATGTTACAAAAGAACAACAATAAAAGTCGTAAGTAGCAGTACATACAGACAGATGACAGTACATATAAACTACAGCGTATATATAACTCATATGGGGGTGGGACTGGGGTAAGTATGCATACACACAGGATGCATGCGGAACACGTATGTATGTAATACTATAGACAGATATCAGTTATGGCATTTCATCAGGTATTTGCATTCAGGTGAACATGGTACGGGGGGTTATTATGGTTGCATATAGCAACACAGACAAAGACAAAGTGTATTTTTATTGGGCATTCCAGACATACACGATACAGGGGGTGATTAACTCAAATACAGGGGATTAAGTGTATACACACACAAGTAGACACATTAGACCATTCCATGGATGTATATAATAGTACAGACAAATCAAAGCATTTTTTCTATTAGACATGTCAATGTGTACGCGCGCATACATATGAGTATACCACAAGCACACTTTTTCCAGAGAAGTTGTAATAACGATGAAATGGTATTTATCAGTACATACCACTCGGGGAAATGTATCAGTTTGTTGCTAATATAAGGGAATCAGAATGAAGTTGTTCATGTCTAATAGAAATGGTATTTATCAGGACATACCACTCGGGGGAGTGTATCAGTTTGTTGCTAATATAAGGGAATGGGAATGAAGCTGTTACCTTGGTTTGAATTTCTGAGAAATTGTACAGTCCTCGCGCAGAAGGAGAATCGATGGAGGATGTGGGGCAAGCAAGAGTCTCGACGACACGGAGGAAGAAGGTCGTCGGCACGACGGATGTGGGTCGTCGGCGCGATGCGAGAGGTAGGGATTGGGATACACTCTGTGTTGGGGGGTGAAAAATGGTGGGAAATGGAGGATTAAGTCTTTCAAGGGGGGGAAATGGTGGGAGGGGAGGGTTGTGGAAGATGAAGATGGACGGACGGGCTGGTGCATGAAGGCGGTTCTGGTGGGAGGGTGGGCGGTGTTATGACAACTCATAATTGCAGCAGCTAAGGTATCATAATTACTGTGTTCTTATTTGTTTTTAAAAATTTTCAGGTATTCTTAGTTCCAGGTAGTAAATCTTCCTATTGACAGGACTGTTGTTTCCGATTAATGGAGTTCGAAGGTGTTTCTCTCTACTGAAGGGGGTTGAACTTTGTACTCCTTCCCTAATAAAGGTATTTACTTCTTTTTACGGGGAACAACTCTTTCCTGTAGTAACAATATGATACATCGTCTGATTTTCAAAATAATTTTGTGTTCTTGGATTTTTTAATTTCAAACCTCCTAAAATGTCTCCAACTTATTTTTAGGGATTTTTTTTAAATTTCAAACCTCCTAAAATGTCTCCAACTTATTTTTAGGGATTTTTTAATTTCAAACCTCCTAAAATGTCTCCAACTTATTTTTTAGGGGTGTATTTTATCTTTCTTAATCCCTGATTTTGGTTTTAAACGTTAAGAACACGTTAGGAAGTTTGTTGGGAGGGCATTTTTGTCTTGTACAAATAGGGATTTATTAATCAGTAAATTGTTTAGCCATCTATTTAATTTATAACCGTTCGTAGCCATTTTTCAAGCCACCTATTTTTTTAGGGGAATTGCAATGGGTAGCAAAAAATATTAGGATATTTGCAAATTTAGCTATGATTTTTTAGGTTTGCAAATATAGCAAAATTTTAAAAATCTGATTTCCGTTTTTTTTATTATTCCAATTTTACCCTTGTTGGTATATTAGTAGTATATCTGATATACTTTATATTTACTGATATACGAAATATAAAGTATACCAAATTTGATATACTTGAATGAATACAATGATATACCTAATATACTAATGATATATCTAATATATACTTGATTTGATAAACTAATATTTGATATACCAATGATATACTTGATATGTTACTTTCTTTACTTATATTTTTTATATTTTCTTTTCTCTTTATTGAATTATGTTGTATTATTTACATATTTTAAATGAAATGTTTGTCTTTTATAAAATAAACGTTTGTCTTCTATACCTGTTATGAAAGTTGATACACCGTTGATATACCTCATTTTTTTTACTACTCAAATAATTAATAAATATACTTGATTATGAGTAGCTAAATACATCAATGATAAACTTGTTATTAAAAAAAATCACTGATATATACACATTCAACCAAGAGGTTAGAGGTTTAAATCCTCTACCACACATATTGTCCCAAAATAAAGCTAATATATCTAATTCTTGAAGTATATCAAAGATATCTAAACTAATGAAAGCTCATGTGTAAAGCATATTATATTCACGAAATATACATTTGATATACTATATATTTAGTATATCAGTTGATATATTCACGAAATATACATCTGATATACTATATGTTATTTAGTATATCAGTTGATTGATATACCAAATATCTAGTATATTTTTAGGGTTTAATATACTAGATATTTGGTATATCAGTGGACGACGAGCTGAGGTTATTTTAGTCTTTTTACGTTATTGTTTGGGCTGGGCCAAACTTTTTTTTGCTATATATGCAAACCCAATAAATGGAAGACACGCTTGTAATTTCCATTTTCTTTTTTGCTATTGATGCAAATGCCCCTATTTTTTATAGCCATCTTTCTTGTTGCCCCTAAAATTTATTGTCTCATGTCAGGTCCAAAACGAATTTCGTTATAAATAAGAAAATCGAATGAAAAAGACCAAAATCGAATTCGTGGTAAATAAGAAAAGAAATAAAATACTTGAAAAATACCAGAACCATTCCTAATTAAGAATTTTCACAAAAATACTCCATTGCAACATTTATGTCTCTTTTGATTTTTCTAGAAATATGTTTGACATTATTCCAGAAGAAAAGAACAACACAAGAACGGAAAATAGGCCAAAATATAAGGAGAGATGACAAAAAGAAAACAGATATATACAAATGTCTCGATTGAAAGGCACAAATAAACTGCATTTAAGACAACAAACAAACTTACAACCAAAACTTTTGTCCATAAATGATGACAAAGCATATAGAATTTATAATTGCCATTGTCTGGTAATTTTCATTCCTCTAGTAATTGCTTCAACAATAAGGCATATATGTGTGGTTTTGCTTTTTCTTTTTTCTTTATTTATTATTATTATTATTTTGGGAGATACGTGGTAGTGCTCATTGATTGTAAGATGTAATAATATCGAGAATGCTTTTAACTAGGACAAAAACTTTATTTAAATTGTTAAAAGCTATTAATTTAGAATAATTGAAAAGGTTAAGATATTAAAATCTTTTTTTATAGATTAAAGATTTGAATCTTCCCTATATATGTTGATGTATAAATATTTTTTTCTTTTAATTAGTACAAAGGTGTGAAAATTAGGATTTGAACTTTCGACCTCAAAAAATTGTTAGATGTCTTAACCGTTGAAGCTCATGTTGGCTATACATATTGTTTAAACAAGATTTTGATAAGGACTTAAAAAGCAATTTTATCTAAGCACTTCATTCTTGATCATTCAAAGAAATGCTTCTAATTAGATCAAAATCTCTCTCAAAATATTAGAATGATAATTGTTGTGTCATCCATTGCGCTATTCTTAGATTGACATGTATTAAATTACTTATTAACATTAATAATCTTAGTAAAAACATTAGTTTCAAGCTATCAAGCACATTTTTTTAACAACAAATGTGAGATTATGGAGATTTGAACCTCTAACCCTAAGAAAAATAATGTACATTCCAACTAGTTAACTATTGAATTAGGCTCACTTTGACTTTTCAAATACACTCTTAGTAGTTTGATAAGCTATTAAAATATAATCATTTGGTAGTTCATCCATAGCAAAACAACTATGATCACAAAAATAAAAGAAAAACAAAAAAGAATATTTTAACCTAAAGTCTAACTAATAATTTTTTTTTCTTATGTTCTAATTCTTTAGTACAACAAATGTGGATGTGGGGATTTGAATCTTCAAACTCATATAAAGAAGTAGATACTTTGATCGTTGAAATATGTTTCATGTTGACGCTTTGTAAGTCCACAATATTCTTTCTGTTGGAATTTATGCCCTAAAGACTCGTAATTAATGTTCTTATTTATTTAATTATTATTTAACAATTATTTGATAATTTTGAATTGCAATTTACACTATCCATTATATGAAAAATCTAGAGTTATTAGTGTAATCTCACTACAAGAAAAAAGGGTTATAATAACTAACAGAAAACACTATAATAGACTTTTTATAGCGATTTTGCGAAAGTCACAACCCATGTTGATAGCATTTTTTGTTAGCTATAATAAATGCTATAAAAAACTATAAAAATATAGCCTATTTACCTTGCTATGAAAATCTATTACAACCTATTTGTTAAAGCTATAATAAGTGTCTATAGCTTACAAAGGATGCTATCTTACCTTTGTAATAACATTTTTTTATGCTATTATAAGTTTCTATAGGTTTTTTTTTTTTTTTTTTTTTTTTTTTTTTTTTTTTTATTTAAATGTTTTTACTACTATTATGAGATTTTATATCCTTTTCTTTATGTTATTACAAGCTTTTATTACTTTTTCTTGTCATTTAATATATATTACAAATTTTTCTAATGACCATCTTTTATTACTTCAAGCGGTGTTATAATCCATTTCACCATATACATCAAGTATCATATAAAATGATATAATTTTGAACACAAGACCTTTTTATAGCTAAATTAACACACGAGTTATCATATAACACTTAAGATTTACACAATAAAAGATTTACAGAGTAATTTCTAACAAGTCGAACAAAAATTGAAATTCACAAAATTTTCAAAACTAAAATAACATGGAGTATAAACTTCAAGGACCAAATGAGTCATCAACTTCATCCATATGTAAAGCCTCATTACATTCACCTACAAAATCAAATTACAAAAAGATTATCATATAAACAAACTTTTTTTAAACTCCTAAGTCACAATTGATTATAAAGATATTAACCCATTTATTATAACCAAATCAAGAACAAAAAGGTCTATGAGGGAAAAAATCACAAATTCATAACAAATTTACATCTCAATGGAATCGCAATGTAGGTTAAAATTTCCAAATTTTAGAATGGTTGTATAATGATCCTACAACCAAGAGTCTAGTGGTGAAAATTTGATAGAGCGAATTTGTTATATATTTATTCTCTCCTAATTTTCTTATCTTCAACGAATTCTATGTGCAAAATGCTTTAATTTGACTATAATATTATTGCAGGTCTAAAATATGAGTTCAGAATCGATTCGGGTTGAAAACAAGCTAAACCGAAACAAAATGACCAAATTACCCTCGGTCAACTCGAGTCAACGCACGCTGAAGGTCAACAGAGAGTGTCTTAATGTTGCAAAAACGCTAGAAAATGCTGCAAATCCAAGAGGTAGCGTCTCGACGCTACAGAAATCAAAGTCGTGCCAACTTACAGTTAACATCGAAACGTCGGTCTCGACGCTGGCTACGACGTCTCGACGCTGTCAGCATAATATAAAAAGAAGTTTCGCGATTAGGGTTTCATCTTTTCCTCATCTTTCGATTCTAGCTGATATGCTTCCCCAAATTCTCTGTATTTTCATATTTCTTAGGATTTTAGAGTAGATTTCTTAGGTTTTCATGGTGGATCGAGCCCGGGAGCGAGATTCGACATTCCAAATGATGGGCTAAGCTCATTTATCGTGTAATCGAGACTCGTGGTTGTAAGTTTGGATTTATTTAATGAGATTTATGTTTCTATTTGCTTGATTGATTTATCTTTGTGATTCTAGCTCCATGTTCATAATTTAGCAAAGTTAAGAGAGATTGACAATCTCGACCGCTGCTTGTTAAATTCACATGCTAATTAAAAGTAGTAAAATATGATAGTATGCTCTGCTAGTTTAGGATTGATTTCTTAGATTTAGCATCTTGGCATGTGTCATTGAGCTAGGAGATTTAATTGTTGTGGTTTAGGCGCGTTATCCCTAGAATGCATGCATAATTAATCTAACTAGTCACAATGCGATCTAGATTTGATTAATAGGCCTGTTAATTAGATTTGGGTTAGAATCAGGCTAAGTGCATTGGCTTGTCCATGAATGTGGACACGACTCTCTGGCTATTCTAGGAGTACGCCGGGCTTAGGTAGTTAATTGAGACCTTTAGTAAATCGATGAATTAAATATAAACAAACTTATACCCGAGAACCGATTGCATGATACCGAGGTGAGATTTACCATTCCTTATTTTCCTTGCACTTTTAATTTTTTGTCGTTTATTTTTCTGAATTTATATTTATGTTTCTATTGCCATTTTCCATTCAAACCCCCCTTCTTGGTTACCACAAAACATAAAAAGAACTTAGAGATAAACCGATTGTTCCCTATGATCGATCCTGGACACTACTACTGCAAAGTAGCTAGAAACCGGTGAATAGAAATTTATTTGACCTGAAGTCTCGACAACTTTGACCCATCAAATTGGCGTCGTTGTCGGGGAACACGATGTTTTATTTCTACATTCTTTTGTGTTTTTCACTGTTTTCTAGTTTCTTGTGTTTTAGTTTGTTTCTTGCAGGATCCAGTGACAAATCTTCACAAGAGCAAATCTGATTTCTAGCCAAGAAGCGAGAAAAGAAAAAAAAGTAGTTGGGCATCATAAATATCCAGCAGACACCCGACCAACTATCCTCTAAGATTAAAAGGGTCGAACGTGCAGTGCATGCCAAATTTTTTAGCTCATTATCATCTGCCCTCATGCAACATCTATCTTGACGAAGGTAATTTCGAACTTAAAGTTGATTTTAGCTTACTCCCTTCCTTTAGTGGTTCTGCAGGAGAAAATCCTTGTCTCCACGAGTTAGACTTCTTCGAGCGTTATTCTGACGTGGTAAAACGCAATAGACGTATCGAAGACCGGATCAAAATGAGGATTTTTCCTTATTCCCTGAGGGGTGACACTAGGGAGTGGTTATATCAATTATCTTCTAGATCGATGTTAAAATGGCCCCAATTGAGGCGACTTTTGGTGGATAAGTACCTCCCATTTGTGCGAGAGTTTGAGAATTCTAGAGAAATAAATATCTGAAGAAATTCAAAATTAATATGAATTTGATTCATATTAAATTTATAGGAATTTGAAAGAGTTCAAATATGAATTAAATTAATTTAAGACCTAAAATTAAATTAGGCAAAATTAATTAATTCAAGGCTGGAAATTAAATATGTGATATTTAATTGGTGATTAATTAATTATTGTAACGCCACGAAATTAAGTTAAATGTCAGTTTCTCATTTTGCAAGTTTGATTGAGCAAATCTCGGTTAAGTGGTTGTATCAAAAGGTCAATTAAAGAGTATTTTGACTTGGAAAAATGATTTAATAGAGCCTGATGGCAATGTTGAAATTAAATTGACCTTTAGTCAAGCCATCAAACCCTAAGCTCATTTCTGTATCGATTTTTTGGCCTCAAGCACAGCAGCCTTGCTCGCGTTTTCTTCTTGTTCTTCGTGCAGCCATGAACCATCCTCTGCAGCAACCTTCGGTCGATCAACAGGCGTTTTCCTCATCTCCGACGGCGACAGCGAGCCTCTCCGGCGAGCGTGGGGTCGACGGCTGATGACAGTGGCACTCGTTTTCGGTGGGTGGTTGCGGTTTCGTGCGGTTTGAAGGTTGGGTTTGTGCCTCTCTTACCCGACCTCCCTATAAATCATTCTCTCCCTCACTTTCAGTCTCTTTTCCCCTGTTTTTAGTGTTGTTTCAGCGTAGGTGTGGTCGGGTTTAGCAACGTTTTCCAGCAAGCAATCAGATAGGCGCAGATAGCAGCTTTTCAGGGGCGTTTTCTACGTTTCCCGGTACTTTAGGTGAGTTTCCGACGTGGGTAAGTTGGAGTGAGGCTTGTTTTGGTTGGTTGTAGTATTTAATTGATTGTTCACTTGTTTTTACCTTCGTTCAACAAGCTTTCCCTTCATTTTTTGGCAGTTCAAACAATAATGTTTCAATTTCGGCACCTTTGGGCTTTTTCACCTTTGGGTAAGTGAGTTTAGTAAGTTTTGGGTGTTTTGTTTACGTTAGAAGGATACCCATTGGTTTTGGCTTTTGTTCTCGAGGTACCCATAACTTTTGGTGTTCTAATTGTCGTCTTGGAGCATGATAGGGAGCTTGGACAGCAAGCACGACTGTTGTTTGGGTAAGTTCTTGGGAGTTAAATCTCTTCCAAGTTTAATTGTCTTCTTATGCCCTCTCGATTTTACTATGAGTTTGAGTTGGTTTTTCCCTTTTTGATTGTTGTTTAGAGGCTTGGAACCAAAGGAGTTAGATTGTTTGGTTAAACGACTTAATTAGCTATGTAAGTAGCTTTTGGACATGACATAGTTGCTTTTGGAACCATTGTATGCTTAATGGTAGTGAAATGAAGTCTTGGTTGAGTTTTCATGCTTAGGTCTAATTTTTCGTGGAATGTTGTATGCTTACTTGAACATGACTTTAAGTGTTGCTTACTTGGGCATGACTTAAGTGTTGTTATGCTTATAGAATTAAATAAGTGTGATATGTTGTGATGAGTCGTGAGGCATGAAAATGATATGAGGACCTTTTTGTTTTCTGTGGCGTCTTTTGATTCATTACTAAGCATGTTTGGGATGTTTGATTCATAACTGTTTCTGGATTGTGTTTATGTTATTGGAGGATGGGCTAAATGTTTGCTGGAGTTGTGATTGAAATAGATGTGAGATCTGGCTCGTTGAATCTATAGAAGTGCATCATTCTTGTTTCCAAGCGCAGGGAACAATTTTGGGTTCCCTATATGTACATCGTTATGCTGCCGAATTTTCGGTAGAATCGCGATGGTCCTAAAATTAAGTTTAAATACCTTTGGGTATTAGTGTACAAGAGTACCACGTGACTGACAAGGACTGAACCTAGTGTAGGGACCTTAGTCTCGATTAGGGCCTCAGATGGACTTAAAAGATCCTTAAGTCTTATGTTAACTATAGTGTTTTCCTTCCCCATCTCAAGCTTGATAGAACTTAGTTTTCAGGCACGTTATCGTGCGTTTTATCAGTTGACTGTTAGAGCCCAGTTACAGGCATGTTATCGTGCGCTCTCTCAGTTCAAGACGATGTTGAGCACATGTTCAGGCATGTTTTCGTGCACCAGTCGCTCCATCGAGTTTTCGATGTTGAGCTCATATTCAGGCACGTTTTCGTGCACCAGCCGCTCCATCAAGTTTTTTATGTTGAGCTTATGCTCAGGCATGTTTTCATGCACCAGATTGCTCCACCGTATTTTCATGATTCAGGGGTGTTGTGTTGGGATAGGTGTAGTTTTGCTACAGGTTGCCAGCTAGTCTCTAGTATACTTGCCTTACCCGACTGATCCACACGACACTCTAGTTGACACATGTTGGGGATAGGTAATCACCCTAGACAGAACATTTCATGAACCCAGTTATGGCCCTAGGGTTAGAAACCCATATGACTGTTCTAGTTAGGTCCCTATGATGTTAAAACCCAAACTCAAGTTTCATGCTATTAGATTTCATGTTTTCATATCTCATGCTTTCAGTTTCAGCCTTTAAGTGGGCTACGTACTGAGTATATTCTTATATACTCACCCTGCTACATGACTTTCCTTTTCAGGTGGTACTTGATGACATCAGACGAGTGGCAAGGGCAGTGACTAGGCTAGGCTATGGGATGCAACTGCAAATCATGTCTCTAGAAGTCCAGGACCGAGTTTCCTAGTTTTCATGTTTTCAGTTATTTTTAATAATCAATTTTTGAAAATTGTCTATTCGCGCTTTTGACTGTTTCCTTTAGTGTAAACGACTTATGCTTTTGGGCCCAGTTTATTAAATAAAACATTTTTAGTTATAGTCTCTTCCGCTTTAAAGTTTCAAAGATTTTTCGTGTTCATGTATGTAGTAGCGACCTTCAGTCTATTTTAACTTTCTTTTGGTCGGGTCGTTACAGTTGGTAACAGAGCCTAGTTTTTTGGATCTGTAGACTCGCGTACATCGTAAGCATCAGATTTTCCCATAGACAATCACAAGCAAATACGCCTCGTCATCGCCAAGTATGTCGGTACCAGGTGGGAAAGAATTTAATGAATGATGATCTATGTTATGCATGAGAACTTGAATAAGTTAATTTCAGTTTCTTGGGTTATTATGAGCTTGTCCTCGTTATGTTTAGCATGGATGATTTTAGCTCGTCCTTAAGATTCCTCTTATATGTTAAGCTTTGGCCCTCCAATGAAAAGGTTCTGCAGGACAAGGATAAGGTCATGGCAGAGGTGGTAGAGGACAAGTACGCCCAGAACAGATAGACCTTGTCACAAACCCTAAGGTGAGCAACCAACCAATAGGTTCGATTCTCACTTAGCTAGCGCCCCTAGCACATACAGTATGACCTTTGATGCGCAAATTACTAATCGCAAGTGTACAAGCCCAAGTTATAATATAGTGATTAAAAATCGAATGTCGTCCTCTGGATTAGTTTTCTAGTTTCCCTAATTATTAAAGGTATATTCGCCCAATTTTATTTAGAGAAAATAAACGAGAGATATGCAAATTAATGAAAAACTAATCAAAACAATAAAATATGGAAACTCAATGGAGAAAGACCTTAGGGAATTGATTTCACCTATTAGATGCATGAATTAATTCACAGAATAATTGGGAACAGACTCGTAACAAATTTATAAACCAAGGATTATGAATAATTAAAAGCCTCTCCCGAGTACAATTAATCCTTTATGCAAATTAAGAAATTGATATCCCTATCTAATTTCAACAATAAGCATAAGCAATAAGAACAATCCTCATGATAGTTTCTCAAGCAATCCCAAATCTCCCGATTAACGAGTTACCTAAGTTATGCAATTGATGGTCTAATCTAAACTACCCTCTTCCGAGCAATTAGTTCAGAAACGAAAATCATACAATCCGTGATCAAGGGATTATAAGCACTAAGCATACAATTGCATAAATAAACCACGTTACGAAACGTCCTAAAAAGTCTTAAATTAATCCATACAAACTAATGGCTACATCAAGCCCCTAAGAAACGAAAGTTAGCTACTCATGGTCTCTAAAATACAATCTAAATCGAACCAATACAGCATAAAAATCAGTACAAGAATAAGGGAGAAAGATTAAAACTCGCTAGCCGTGATTCTCGGGCGTTCCCGTCACGATCCTCCCGATCCTAGCTCCCAAAATCAAGCTCCCTTTGTTTCTGTTGAATTCTGGTTGTTTTTCTCTCTCTAAAGTCGTGTTTCTCTCTCCAAATGAGCTCCCCTCATCAGATTGCATCGCAAAATATATATACTGCTGATTCTGCATGACAGCGTCGAGACGCTGTGTCAATGTTCGCCCTAATTATTTTCGGAAAGGTTGCAGCGTCGAGACGCTGTGGAGGTAGCGTCTCGACGCTGCCTCCATTCGCGCGCCTCCAGCCATTTACCTAGTGTTGAGACGCTCCAAGGGCTAGCGTCTCAACGCTAGGCCTAAATTTGTTCTTCTTTTTTCTATTTTTCTTGGCCCGAACTTATATTTCAACTCTTAAATCACCGGTAATCTTCAAAAACGTTGATTTCCATTGAAATGCTTGATTCCTACAAAACAAAACCAAATAGACATAAAATTGGCCAAAAAATACCCGAGACTAACGATAAAATCATATAAAATATAGCACAATAAATTGCACTATCAAATACCCCCAAACTTAAGCATTTGCTAGTCCCGAGCAAAGTAAGAATCAAAATAATCTGTCAACAAAAATACATGAGGGAGTGTTGCTAATGACTCTTGCCTCAGGAATCCCAAATCACAGATAAATCACACTGAAACATTAATGATCAAACACATTCATCATGATAAGCCTCATTTATTTCATTAATCTCTCACGTGTGTGTGTGACTAGTCCTCCCTATCTCAATCCTTTAAGCCCGGAATAGTTTTATGCAGCCCAGCACTCGTTTTCCCCCTACTCTGGTCCTAGGTCCCAATCATCAAGCCTCTCCACACTCAAGATGGTAATATGCCACTAGGGAGCCTAAATGGGGTACACAACCCCCAAACTTGGAGCTTTTTCACAATCAATAATGGTGGTCACTAGCTTTCACACACCTATTGCAGGGACCCTCAACCTGAGTTTTCTCTGGTTGGTCTAACTCAACCTGACTCTGGAGATCTTGCCAATGACTCTAGAACCCCTGCTGGAGAGTCTGGAACTCCAGCCGGTGAATCTGAAACTCCATGCGCAGCTGCTGCAGCTGCTCATCGATGGTGGGAGGTCGAACCTCCTGCTCCTGCTGCTCAGGATGCGCTGGCTCTGCATGGATGGGGAAAACTGGCTGGGCAGCCTGTGGTCCAGGCCCTCGGTAGCGACTGATGAAATTCTTGTCGATAATCGCCCCGGGGTGGACCAACTCCTCCTGGGCGTCCCACACGACACCAGCAGCTCGACAAAAGGCTGTGATCAGTGAAGGATGCCCGAGCCCTACTGTCGTGTGACGTCGACGAATGTGACGCATGAACTGATGAATGACTTGGCCGACATTTACTGAGCGGCCTGTGGCGATAGCCAAAAGAAGGATGACACGACTCTTGGTAACATCGCTTAGATGCGCCACATGCATCAACTTGGCATAGAGGAAAGTGTGCCACGCCCTGTAGTCTACAAACAGATCGGTGGTCCTGAATCTCACCACCTCCGCTCTTGTCGTAGCTCATTCAGCCTCTGGCGTACAAACTGTCTGAATGACCTATTAACGTCCAAGTGGCCATGTAGGTAGGTGCTATAGTCATCCCTCTCAAAGTCGGGCAGCCTATAAAACCTATTGATGGTGAGGGGGTCGTAGGGGACACGGTGTCCTCGAACAAAGGATGAAGAAGAAGAGTCTTCCATGTTAGCATAGAACTCCCTCACTATAGACGCTACCCCAGGCGCAGGATGATGAACAAAGTCGCCCCAACCCCGCGCGACAATATTGTTCACTAAGTTTAGTTGCATCTCGGGGTCAGGGCTGAAACCTTGCTCAGGAATAAAGTTCCTACTCTCCACATATTTGTCAAATCTCTCTGAGGCTTCGCTACTAATGAACCTATCTGGGTCAAAAGGGGTGGAGGAGGAGGAGGAGGAAGCGGCAGCGTGTCTCCTAGACCTTTTGTTCATGATGTCTAATGAAAAAGTACTAAAAATCTAGGAGGAAAATATTTCTATAAACAGTCCCACGCCAACAGAAACACAACCACCAATTACAAAAATAGCCCGTCCGCCACAGATATAAAGTTACCATAGCAGCAACAGAGCTCACAAACAACAACAAATGATTCAAAATAGCTCTAAACAGAGGAGATAACCCAACAAGATCTCACCAAGGACTCACCCAATGATGCTTCAAATTTACCCAATACCCAACACTATCCAATGTACCAAAATCAACAATAAAACAGGGAATACGGGTTCACATACACAAAAACCAGCAGCTAATTCTTGCTAAAACACCCAAAAAACAACAGCAAAACCACCTCAATATTCAGCTCAAATTACCACACAGCGACGAGAAAGCCATAAACAGCCCCAAAATCATATATTCCAACCTCTAAGCGAACTTAAACCAAAGCTAAAGTAAGGAAGGGACTGAAATGAGAAGAACAATACCACAATACCCACACCCACGACCAAATCAAGCTGAAAATCGCCCCAACAATGCACAAAATCCCGAAACTTTGCAACCCACGGCCAAATACTTGAAAAACTTGATACTCGGCCGAAAATGAGTAGAGACTCACCGGAAAAACAAAAAAACGTTGAAATCGCTAAAACCCACGGCGAACTCGAGCCAAAATCGCTAAAACCGCCGATTTTCGAGCAAACCCACGACCAAATCACATCGAAACTGCAAAAATCGGGAAGAATAAGATAAAATCGGTGAGGTTAAGCAAGAAATTTGAGGAGAATGAAGGAAAAATGTAGGGAGATGGGGAAAGAGGAGGTTGGTGGCTAGGGCATAAGAAAAAAAATTCAAACCCTCTCATATGCGATTCTGGAATTTTTAGTTCCTGAATCGTGACAGCGTTGCGACGCTAAGGGCTAAAGCGTCGCGACGCTGTCGCGATTTTAGCCCAAAACGCGCGTTTTCGCTTTTTTCTTTTTATATATAACCCAGCATTTTTTTTCTTATTTATTTTTTTCTATTTCTTTTTCAATTTTTTTTTTCTATTCTTTCTTCATTAAAAATACATCTTCACCTACATCAAAAAGAAAGGAAAGTGAGAAACAAATAACAAAATAAAAATAAAAATAAAAGAAAAAAAGAATCGAATCTAAAGAGATCAAATAAAATAAAAATAAAAATAATAAAAACACTTGGGTTGCCTCCCAAAAGCGCTTGTTTAACGTCGTTAGCTCGACGTCCAGTTATAAAGCTACTGTGGCTCGGTGAGCTCGATTTTGTCAATGTGTCGCTCTTCTGAACCAAAGTAGAGTTTAACGCGCTTCCCATTCACTTTAAAGGATTGCCCATCGCTGGCCTGCAACTCGACTGCTCCATGCGAAAACACCTATTTGATAGTAAAAGGACCTGACCAACGAGATTTTAATTTACCTGGAAACAAACGCAAACGAGAGTTAAATAAAAGAACTTGTTGTCCCGGTTTTAATGGTTTATTCTGAATTCGTTGATCGTGACATCGAGTGGTTCGCTCCTTGTAGATTTTTGCATTCTTATACGCTTGAGACCGAAATTCCTCCATCTCATTGAGTTGGAGTAATCTTTGTTCCCCTGCCTTGGCCAAGTTGAAATTCAATTTTTTTATGGCCCAATATGCTCTATGCTCTAATTCCACCGGTAAATGACACGCCTTACCGAAAACCAAGCGATATGGTGACATACTAATTGGAGTTTTAAAAGCAGTGCGATAGGCCTAGAGAGCATCATCTAACTTAAGGGCCCAATCCTTCCTGTTAATGTTAACTGTCTTTTCTAAAATCTGCTTAATTTCTCGGTTAGAGACCTCAACTAAACCATTTGTCTGTGGATGATAGACTAAAGAAATTTTATGTTTAACACCATACTTAGCAAGCATAAAATTAAACAATTTATTACAGAAATGTGAGCCTTCATCAATAATGATCGCTCGTGGTGTGCCAAATCGTGTAAAAATATTTTTATGCAGAAAATTCAAGATTACCCGAGCATCATTAGTTTTCGTAGCCACAGCCTCTACCCACTTAGATACATAGTCCACAACCAACAAGATATATAAATAGCCATGCGAAGAAGGAAAAGGTCCCATAAAGTCTATCCCCCAAACATCAAATAATTCAATTTCAACAATAGGGGTCAGAGGTAATTCATGATGTCTAGAAATATTACCTGTACGTTGGCATCGGTCACAAGACTTAACAAAAGTATAACAATCCTTGAAAATAGTAGGCCAATAAAAACCAGATTGTAATACCTTTACAGCAATACGTGTGGGACCAAAGTGCCAACCATATGGTGAGGAATGACAATCATGCAAAATCTTAACTACCTCCTTTGTGGGAACACACCTGCGAATCATCTGATCTGAACAAATTTTAAACAAGTATGGATCATCCCACAAATAAAATCTTACATCATGAAGAAATTTCCTCTTTTGATGGGAATTTAGATCTGGAGGGAGCACACCACCTGCAAGGAAATTCACAAAGTTAGCGAACCAAGGTAAAGTAGACTCCACCTTATAAAGTCTTTCATCTGGAAATTCTTCAACAATAGGAAGAGCTTCCAAAGTAGTGTCCTGTTCAATTCTAGAAAGATGGCCAGCTACTACATTCTCACAACCTCACCTGTCTTTCACATCAAAATCAAATTCCTGCAACAATAGAATCCATCGAATCAAACGAGGTTTGACATCCTTTTTATCAAATAAATACCTGAAGGCTGCATGGTCAGTATGCACAATAACTTTAGTCTCTGACAGATAAGGCCTAAATTTATCAAAAGCAAACACTACAACAAGCATTTCTTTTTCAGTGGTAGTGTAGTTTTGCTGTGCATTATCCAGAGTCCTACTTGCATAATAAATGGCCTTGAAAAATTTATCACGTCTCTGTCCTAATACTGCTCCTACAACATAATCACTGGCATCACACATAATTTCAAAAGGTTGACTCCAATCAGGTACAACAATAATAGGAGCAGTAGTCAACCTATCTTTCAAAAGATTAAATGCTAGTAAACATTCATCAGAGAAGACAAAAGTAGAGTCCTTTTCAAGCAAATTACATAAGAGTTTAACAATTTTCAAAAAAATCTTTAATAAAGCGCCTGTAAAACCCTGCATGTCCTAGAAAGCTCCTAACTCCCTTTACATTCGTAGGAGGAAGTAGTTGTTCAATGGCGGCTATCTTGGCTCTGTCCACCTCTAAACCTTTTTCAGATACTTTATGCCCTAAAACTATACCTTCAGTTACCATAAAATGGCATTTTTCCCAGTTTAACACAAGGTTAGTTTCTTGACAACGCTGCAAAACAAGAGAAAGATTATGTAAACAAGAATCAAAAGAGAAACCAAACACAGAGAAATCATCCATGAAAACCTCCATAATCTCCTCGACCATGTTAGCAAAGATAGCCATCATGCAGCGCTGGAATGTAGCAGGAGCGTTACACAACCCAAATGGCATTCGCCTAAAGGCAAAGGTACCATAAGGACATGTGAATGTCGTTTTCTCTTGGTCCTTAGGAGCAATAGCAATTTGATTGTAACCTGCATAACCATCAAGAAAACAATAGTAAGGATAACCTGCAAGTCTATCAAGCATCTGATCAATAAAAGGAAGAGGAAAATGATATTTTCTAGTAGCATTATTCAACTTCCTGTAGTCAATACACACTCTCCACCCAGTCACAGTCCTAGTGGAGATGAATTCATTCTTTTCATTATTAACTACCGTCATCCCTCCCTTTTTTGGTACAACCTGCACAGGACTCACCGAAGAACTATCAAATATGTCATAAATAATCCCTGCATTTAAAAGTTTCAATACCTCAACTTTTACCACATCTTTCATGGCTGGGTTCAAACGTCTCTGAGGTTGAACTGATGGGGTAAAGGTATCTTCCATTAAAATTTTATGCATGACTATGGATGGACTAATACCTTTTATATCAGCGATGGACCAACCTAAAGCAGATTTATGATCACGCAGTACTCTCAACAGTTTTTCTTCCTCTACTTTATTCAGAGAAGCAGATATAATAACAGGAAATGTGGATGACTCTCCTAAGAAAGCATATCTCAGATGTGCAGGTAATTGTTTCAACTCAGGTGTAGAAACTTTAATAGGAACATCATCCCTAACAGTTAATTCCATGACCTTGCATTTCATTTTTTGCTCAACAGGTAAATGATTCAAAGCATCACAGAAGAAAGCAATATCCTGGTCCAAATCACCTAAATGCTCAACAACTAGATCTAACATGCTTATTTTCAGAGGATCAGCAGGCATAACAACATCCCTAATCTCAGCAATAGTAGCATCAACAATATCTATCCTATGACATGTATTAACCTCATCTGGATATTTCATGGATCGATAAATGTTGAAAACTACCTCTTCTTCGTTGACCCTCAAAGTTAACTTACCCTGCTGCACATCAATCAAGGCACGTCCCGTGGCAAGGAATGGTCTACCCAAAATAATGGGGATCTCAGCATCCTCCTCCATGTCTAAAACCACGAAATCTGTAGGAAAGATAAATTTGTCAACTTTAATTAAAACATCTTCCATCACACCTCTAGGATATGTCATCGATCTATCAGTCAACTGCAAAGAAATAGTAGTAGGCTGTACCTCTCCAAGACCTAGTTTTCTAAACACAGACAAAGGCATCAGATTAATGCTAGCACCAAGATCTTTCAGTTTCTGGGGTAACTTTCTCTGTAATATGGCACTACACTCCTCAGTGAGATTCACAGTTTCATAAGCCTCTAACTTCCTCTTTTTGGTCATTATTTCCTTCATGAATTTAACATAGGCATCTGTTCTAAAGCATCTGCAAAAGGAATGTTAATATGGAGTTTCTTAAAAATATCCAGAGATTTAGCAAACTGAGCATCAATCTTTTTCTTTTGAAAACGTTGAGGATAAGGAATAGAAGTAGAATGAGTAGGGAGAATAGAACTAGTAGACTTTTCAATCTTCAAAGTCGATGCTACTCCCTTTTCAGTCTGTGCTTCAATCTCCTTTTCCTTACTGATGATAGGATCCTCAGTAGGCTGCTTTTCTGGAACCTCAAGCTGCTTTCCACTCCTTAAAGTAATAGCCTTACAGTGCTCTCGTGGATTTACCTCAGGGTCACTAGGAAACTTACCTTTTTGCATGGCATTCAAGGAAGATGCAATTTGACTAATCTGAACTTCCATGTTATTAATGGCAGTCCCATGACTATTAACAGTGCTACTAACAGTGTCTAGCATGTTCTCAATCTTATTAGTCCTAGACCTAGACTCATTAATAAATTGACCAACTAAGTCCTCTAAGGAAGATTTCTTTTCTTGTGGCGCAGGTGAAAACATAAATCCAGGAGGTGGTTGCAAGACATTCTTATTGTTGGCATAGGAAAAGTTTTCATGATTTCTAAGCCCTGGATGATAATGAGTAGGTAAAGAATTTTGATTACCTCTAAAGCCAGAATTTCTGTTGTTCACATACTGTGCCTGCTCTATGTTTGAATTATCGAAAAATTGGGATGCCTCAGCTGCTGCAACTGACTCAATGGATTGTGAATTCCCTGTAGCAGAGAATTTCATAAAAGCATTAGCCAAAGAGTGCATTTGAGCTTGTAAAGCTGAGACATTATCTATCTCATGAATCCCAGCTACAGTTCTAGAGGATGAACGTTCAGAAGGTCACTGATAACTGTTCGTGGCCATGTCTTCTAGCAAAGTTCGAGCACTTTCCACAGTTTTAGAAAGTAAAGTGCCTCATGCAGCTGCATCCAAAATAGTTTTAGTAGTACCATTCAGACCATTATAATGTTGGGTTTTATGCCCTAAAACTCGTAGATAGTAAATGAAACAAATTAATCGATCTCAATAAAGTGTTATTTGAGTAATTCAGTAATTTGGTTATTGAATAATCGAGTTTGCATTAATAAACCCTAAATCCAATAAACTAAGATCCAAGGTTGTTTAAATGAAACTTGGACTAGTATGTGGGGACATACGAGGATCAGTGTCCAAGTAACAACCTTAAAGGTCTATAGTATAGGGATAAGGTTGGGTACCTTATCCTGGTGACACTATGTGATATGGCCCACCTTGTATTCGATACAGATGCAATGATCCAAAGCATCCATGTAGGAGACATGCGGGTGGGGGTATCCTATGCAATGAGTTTGCATAAGACCGGACCGCGAAATAGTAACCACTAGTGGTAATGTCGTTACCTAGTTTAGGTTTCTATTTCAATAGGATGACCTAGGTAACTCAATCTCAATCCTGAGTATGTTATGAACCCCTTTCAGGAGGGATTGTCCTTACATTTGTATGGGTGAGAGTGGCCAGTTCGCCGACTCAATAAGCCTACCATTTCAGGGGCAAGACCGAATGGGGGCTAGGAACATAACTAGGGGTGTTCGTCTTCAGACCGAAAATCGACACGACCGGCCGAAACCGACTGAACCGACGTTGGTCGGTCAGTTAGCCGACCAAGTCAGTCGGTGTCGGTTCTTAGATTGAGGAGGTCAGTCGGTCGGTCGGTCGGCCAAACAATTTTACATATAACCGACCGACCGACCGATATATTTATATATATAAAAAACCAATTTTTTTTTTAAAAAAACACATAACCGATCGACCGACCGACCGACTTTACACATAACCGACCGACCGCCCAATATATTTATATATAAAAAAACCATTTTTTAAAAAAAAACACATAATTTACCGACCGACCGATCGATTTTACACATAACCGACCGACTTTCATTCTTCATCTCAATTCTCATGATCTTTAAAAAAACCGACCGAATCGACCGTTCGGTCGGTCGGATGGCAACACCAATCGAAATTTGTCGGTTTCCAAATTTCTGGAAATCCGACCGACCGGGCGGTGTCGGTTTTCCCCCAAAACCGACATCGACCGACCGATGAACACCCCTAAACATAGCAGTACAAGATGGAATTCACTCCTTACCCTATTGGGGTAAGTAGACGTGTGTTCCCTTAAGAGCTGATTTCAGGGCTTGAACAAAGGCGCGCCATCTTCTCCTAGCCTGAGAGGAACTCCTGTTTAGTGGTTGGACCCTAAACAACTTGTTCATTAGAAGAATCAGTGGTACTTAAGGAACTAAAGGTAACCCAGGGGTAAAACGGTAATTTGACCCAGCTGGTGTTACGAACACACGTGAAAGATTGACTTACTGCTTGGTCGATATCCATGGACACAGAAATATTCTACAGTGAGAAGAGTGCAATTGTGGGTCTTTAGTGGAGTGACCCACAGTTAACGAATGTTGACTAAACTTGGTCAATGAGTTTGGCCAATTAGTCTCGTATTGTTGGAGCTTCTGATCTGTAGGTCCATTAGGTCCCACTGGTAGCTCGTAAAGAGACTTGAGACAATTAAGTATAAATTGTAAATTGAAAGTGTTCAATTTATTTGGGGAATTGTATAATGTATATTGATGCATTATAATATAAAGTTTATGAATCTTTATAATATAATTTTTGAATTAATTTAAAAAATTAATTCTTGAGAGAAAATATTTGAAAGAGTTCAAATAAATTTAATATGAATTGGATTCATATTAATTTTAATTTTAATAAAATCCCTAAGATTAAATATATGATATTTAATTGGGAAAATTAATTAATTATGGAATTAATTAATTATTTATTAAAATTAGAGACTTTTTCCTATTAGGAAAGAAAATATTTGAAAGAGTTCAAATAAATTTAATATGAATTGGATTCATATTAATTTTAATTTTAATAAAATCCCTAAGATTAAATATATGATATTTAATTAGAGAAATTAATTAATTATTTATTAAAATTAGAGACCTTTTCCTATTAGGAGAAGGTCTTCCTTTTCCTATTAGGAAGAAGGTCTTGGAATTTACCTATAAATAGGACGCCTGGGGTGGGGTGAAAGACATCCCATTCATTCTCCTTCTCTCAGAGAATTTCCCTCAAGGCTTCCTCTAGACTCCCACCAGTCTCCTGCCTCTAGAAGTCTCAGAGTCATACCGGTGTAGCCATAGTGGTGGTGTTCACACTAGTTCGTGATTAATTCACATGCAGTTGGTGAATTTAATTTGAGTCGTCAACGAGAGTAAGTAATTTGTTACTTTATAAATTAGATTTAGATCTAATATTTTTGTATGCTTAGCCTTAATATATATTTAGAATAGTTCTAATATTATTGCCAATGTATTGGTATTTTAGATTAAACAAAATTAATTACGAATCGGTCCCAATCACGCTTCCGCTTTACGGAACTATGGAATTCCAATCCTTCATATAAAATAGTTGAATTTGTAACCAGTCAGGATATCCATGCTATGGGCACTTCCTCAGTAATTCCTTGTAGCGCTCACAAGCTTCAAACAGTTGTTCATCATCTTTTTGCTTAAAAGTCCCAATCTCAGTCCTCAACTTAGCTGTCTTTGCAGGTGGGAAATATTTAGCAAGAAAAGCCTGAACCAACGCATCCCACGTAGTAATGCTCCCAGGTGGAAGTGATTGGAGCCAGTCCCTAGCTTTGTCCTACAAAGAAAAAGGAAACAATCGTAAGCGTATGGCATCTTCAGTTACACCATTCAACTTCACAATACCACAAATATCCAGAAAAGATTTCAAATGAGAGTTTGGATCCTCAGAGGGGAATCCTATGAATGCATTATCTCTAGCCATCTGGATGAGGCCAGTTTTGAGCTCAAAATTATTTGCATTAATTGACGCGTAGACTATCCCAGATTGTTGATCAGGAAAAGTAGGCTGGAAATAGTCCCATATCGGCTTCTGCTCATCTTGTGGATTTGGGTTGGCCATTGATGCAAGTCTTTCCCTTTTCTCTTTCCTGTTGTTTTTGCAAGTCTTTTCGATTTCAAAATCAAAGGACACTAGCAGAGTGTCCTTATCTTTTCGCATACAAAATTACAACCTAAAATAAAAAAGAAAAACAAAACCAAAAATAAAACAAAAACAACAAAAATAAAGAATAAAAAAGAAAAAAAAATAAGACAAACACAATAAAATACACTCTAAAGTAAGACCAAACAAATTCCCCAAAATATTAAGCGAACTAAATAATTGCCAATCCCTGGCTATGGCGCCAAAAACTTGATGCGCAAATTGCTAACCGCAAGTGTACGGACCCAAGTTATAATATAGTGATTAAAAATCGAATGTCGTCCTCTGGATTGGTTTTCTAGTTCCCCTAATTATTAAAGGTATATTCGCCCAATTTTATTTAGAGAAAATAAACGAGAAATATGGAAATTAATGAAAAACTAATCAAAACAATAAAATATGGAAACTCAATGAAGAAAGGCCTTAGGGAATTGATTTCACCTATTAGATGCATGAATTAATTCACAGAATAATTGGGAACAGACTCGTAACAAATTTATAAACCAAGGATTATGAATAATTAAAAGTCTCTCCCGAGTACAATTAATCCTTTATGCAAATTAAGAAATTGATATCCCTATCTAATTTCAACAATAAGCATAAGCAATAAGAACAATCCTCATGACAGTTTCTCAAGCAATCCCAAATCTCCCGATTAACGAATTACCTAAGTTATGCAATTGATGGTCTAATCTAAACTACCCTCTCCCGAGCAATTAGTTCAGAAACGAAAATCATACAATCCGTGATCAAGGGATTATAAGCACTAAGCATACAATTGCATAAATAAACCACGTTACGAAACGTCCTAAAAAGCCGTAAATTAATCCATACAAACTAATGGATACATCAAGCCCCTAAGAAACGAAATTTAGATACTCATGGTCTCTAAAATACAATCTAAATCGGTCCAATACAACATAAAAATCAGTACAAGAATAAGGGAGAAAGATTAAAACTCGCTAGCCATGATTCACGTGCGTTCCCATCACGATCCTCCCGATCCAAGCTCCCAAAATCAAGCTCCCTTTGTTTCTGCTGAATTCTGGCCGTTTTTCTCTCTCTAAAGTCGTGTTTCTCTCTCCAAATGAGCTCCCCTCATCAGATTGCATCGCAAAATATATATACTGCTGATTCTGCGTGACAGCGTCTCGACGCTGTGTCAATGTACGCCCTAATTATTTTCGGAAAGCTTGCAGCGTCGAGAAGCTGTGGAGGTAGCGTCTCGACACTGCCTCCATTCGTGCACCTCCAGCCATTTACCTAGCGTTGAGACGCTCCAAGGGCTAGCGTCTCAACGCTAGGCCTAAATTTTTTCTTCTTTTTTCTATTTTCTTGGCCCGAACTTATTTTTCAACTCTTAAATCACCGGTAATCTTCAAAAACGTTGATTTCCATTGAAATGCTTGATTCCTACAAAACAAAACCAAATAGACATAAAATTGGCCAAAAAGTACCCGAGACTAACGATAAAATCATATAAAATATAGCACAATAAATTGCACTATCAACCTTGGAGGTTTTATAGACTCTCATGTAAAATGCCTTAGCCATTCAGGCACTGTAGGCAAATCAGAATAAGTTAAGCTCTTCTGAGGAAACAAGGTACCTCCAGGACTCCAAGAAATATGATCCTCAGTCGTCATTGATCAAATTGTCAGTAGACCCAACACAGTGGTTCTATGCGAGTCTCCATGTCATTGAATGATGTCTTCCTTTGATGGTAGTGCATATAATGATTCGTAATGGGCCTAAGAGATGTTCCCAAGATCGTGGCAATTTTGCCCAGGCAGATTATGTAGTAGCCTTTCGAGTAGCTACATTTCTAGACATGCAAGCCCTGAAGGCTGCTTCTGAGTAGTCTAGCTCTAGAAGAGGAAATTTAATTGAGACTCCAATAGGCTGCATCAGAATTCCCAAAATTGTCAGTTGACTTGATAGAGAAATTCCAGTTATGAGAAGCCCTCAACCCGAGTTATGAGAGGCACCATGATGGAAGATGTTTGGCAGGCACGTGAGTGTGCCTCAGATGTGGTAATGATGGGCATGCGAGGCAAAGTGCCATAAGTTCATAAATTCTGACTTAAGATGATCTTCTGGTGCAAGTCTTGCAGGCATTGGCCACCAGAAAGAGCAAGCTTTAAGTTTAAGGGAACCAAATCCGAGATTGTACCTAAATGAAAGTAGACTCGTTACCAATGGTCAATGAGGTCGTAGATGTTTTTCTAAAGATCTCGCAGGGTCGCCTCTGGTTTGAGGAGGATTTTAGCATGAAGCTCGAACCAGACACAATCCCTATTTCTAAGGCATTCTACTGTATGACTCTAGCAAAGTTAAAGGGCCTTAAGGTATGGATATGGGAACCCCTGGACAAAAGTTTCCAAGGTTTCACCTTGGTGAGCACTAGTTCTCTATGTCGAAGAGCGATGGCTGAATGCGCCTGTGCATGAACTGTCGGAGTTTAGCAAAGAAGTGATCAAGATTAAGTATCCACTCCCTCGAATATATGATCTATTCGATCGGTGGCAAGGAGCATCAGTATGTTTAAAGTTTGATCTGTAGATAGCCTATCATTAGTGGAGAGCAAGAGATGAGGATATTCCCGAGACAGTTTTTAGAAACTCAAGCAGAGGTTGGTTTCGACACCAGTGCTCACTGTCCTAGATGGATCAGGTTCCTTCGTGGTTTACAGTGATGCTTCCAAGAAGGGGTTAGATTGTGTGCTTATGCAGCATGAGAAGGTTATTGCCTATGCCTCCCACCAGTTGAAGGACTGTGAAACAACTACTCGACTCATGATTTGAAGCTAGCAGCGATAGTTTTTGGCCTTGAAGATTTGGAGACATTACTTGTATGGTGAAAAGATCCAAATCTTCACAGATCAGGACAGCCTAAAGTATTTCTTCACTCAGAAGGAACTTAATACGAGGCAGCGCAGATGACTTGAGTTGGTGAAGGATTATGATGTAGAGATTTTTTACCACCTAGGCAAGGCGAACGTGGTTGCAGATGCGCTTAGTAGAAAGACATCTCACACCTTGCCCTTAATCAGACTAGGCTCACATCAGGACTGACTTGGAACGTGCAGGGATAGCAGTTCTCGTAGGAGAAGTTGCTTCACAGTTGGCCCAGTTGACAGTGCAGCCAACGTTGAGACAACGTATCATAGACTCCCAAAGGGAGGATCCCAACCTTAGTGACCTCTTCTTCCACGTAGAGTCAGGTCAGGGGGATGAGTTCTCCCTATCTTCAGATGATGACCTTCTCTTTCGAGGGCGATTGTGCGTGGCTGAGGGTGATGAGCTCAGGAATGAGGTTCTAACAGAAGCTCACAGTTCTCCTTTTTCTATGCACTCGGGCAGCACAAAGATGTACCAGGACTTGGAGCAGTATTACTGGTGGCGTGGTATGAAGAGGGATGTAGCAGAGTTTGTGAGCAAGTGTCTGGTTTTTCAGCAGGCTAAAGCTCCAAGACAGAAGCCAGAAGGGTTGTTGCAACCATTAGATGTGCCTCAGTGGAAATGGGAAGAAGTGGCTATGGATTTCATCGCCGGTCTGCCTAGAACAGCCAGAGGTTTCGCGACGAGTTGGGTGATTTTGTCAGGCTCACTAAATCCGCTCATTTCCTACCAGGGAAGCCTACCTATTTTGTTGAGAAGTGGGCTCAGTTATACATGAAAGAATTTGTCAGGTTGCATGAGGTTCCAGTTAAAATTGTTTCAGATAGAGATGTGGTTTCGTGTTTTCGTGTCAAGTAATAATATAATGTTTTCGTGTAAAATGAGTGTCGTCCTCTGGATTGGTTTTCTAGCAAATTAAGTATCGCGAATACTTTTGTTCAATTTTATTTAGGGAGCAAAACTCAATGATAAAGATAAATCTAAAGACAAAAAGCATAAAATAAAAGTGGAGACTCAAATGGAAAGACTCTTAGGGAATTGATTTCATTGATTAAGATGTAGGATTAATTAATGGGATGAATTTAGCATGCAATTATTCTACCAAGTTGATGTGGAATTTTCCTTAACGCAAGCGCACGGGTCAAGTAATAAGAAAGTGTTCGTATAAACAAGTGTCGTCCTCTAGATTGGATTTTTAAGCTAAATCAAGTATTGTGAATTATCTCGCTCAATTTTATTTAGGGAACACAAAGTAGTGAATGAAAGATTGAAAACTAAATCAAAACAAGCAAACAATGGATATGCAATTGAGAGAACACTTAGGGAATTGATTTCGCCAATTTAGTCTAGGATTGATTTTAAGGAATAAGTTATTATGCACAATGGAATTATGAGCCTAAGAACTTTTAATCACAACTACCTCTCCCGAGTATAATTGATTCTCATGAAAATTAACCAACTTGATATCCCTATCTAAGTTTATTAACATGCAAGGCAATGAGTTCTTTTGACCAATTCTAAAGTTAATCTAAAAACCGTCACGAAATTAGAAAGTAAACTTTAGTCATGCAATCTTGAGTAAGTCTATGCTAAATCCCCTCTCCCGAGCAAGAATCAACACTTAAATCATCCAACTAATGGCCAATTAATTGATAGCATTAAATCAAGATTGCATACATAATAACCATTGCACAACTTAAACCATAAATCAATCCATAAATTCAATTGACTACATCAATCCCTAAGCTACAAGTTTAGCTACTCATGATTGGTATTACAAGCTCGACTAAATATGAAAAAAAAAGCAATAAAATCAAGCTAGAGAAAAAGGGAAAGGAAAGGAAAAACTCAATGTAGGCCGAGACCGAGCGTCCCCGTCACGATCCCCACGAACAATGGGTTGATTGCCAACTTGCTCCCTTTGCTTCAGCTCCAAAATGCTTTGTTTCTGCTCTGTTTACGGCTCCAAAACGTCCCAAAAGTGAATCCCCCAAAAACCTAGCCGAAAATAACCTTATATTCTGATATTTCGTCATAGCGTCGAGACGCTGCCTCTAAAACACGCGTGTCTGGAAAGGAAATTACACAGCGTCGAGACGCTAAGGTCGCAGTGTCTCGACGCTGTGACCGTTTCGCGCCTATTCAGATAAGGAATGCTAGCGTCGAGACGCTCAAGGGCTAGCATCTCGACGCTAGTCTGCGTTTGACCCTATTTTGACTTTTTTCCTCTTTGACTCTTTTTCATTCCTTTGCATCTTTTCGTGTCCCGAGTACCCGATTAACTCCACTATTGCGTTTTAGCTCCAATCAACCATTTCCTAAAAAATAAACAAATAAGTGCAATAAAATGGCCAATAAATCCTCAAAGACTAGCTAAATTAATTAGGGAAAACTAGCTAGCTATGCTCGCTATCACAAGTCTAGGAACCTTTTATCACAACTATCTCTCCTGAGCATAATTGATTCTCATGCATGCAACCAACTTGATATCCCTATCTAAGTTCATTAGCATGCAAGGCTTTGAGTTTAGTTCTTCAAGCAACTTCTAAAGTTATTCCAAATCCCGTCACAAACTTAGAATTTCTACTTTAGTCATGCAATTAAATAAAGTAAGTCTTAGGCCAAATCCCCTCTCCCAAGCAAGATTCAACACTCAAATCATTCAACTAGTGATCAAGTAATTGAAAGCATTTAACCATAATTGCATAGGTAAAATAAATGCATATTCATACCACAAATCAATCCAACAAACTAAAACAACTACATCAATCCCTAAGACAAACAACTAGCAACTCATAGTCTTTAAACTACAAACACTAATTGAAAGAAAAGCCATAAAAACTACAAAAGGTAAGGGAAAGAGAAAGAAAAACTCGAATCCGTCGAAACCGGGACGTCCCCGTCACGATCTCCACGTCTTCTCGCTTGATTCCCGCTCCTTGGCCTTGCTTTAGCTCCCACTAAAGGTCTCTAGTCGAAATTAGGGCTAAAATCTAACCAATTGGACTCCCCTAATCCGTAGTTGAAAAGAGGAATTTATAGAAAATCTGTAGATGGCGTCGCGACGCTGTGTACATAGCGTCGCGATGCTATTTTTTTTTTTTATTTTTTTTTATTTTTTTTTTATTTTTTTAAGGATTGAACTCCATTTGACTCCAATTGTTGAATTAAGCTTCAAACACATACTTCCTACAAATAAAACATAAAAATGTATAAATTTGGGCAAATAATTGTAAAATACTAACTTAATTAATCAGAGAAAAATAGCTAGCTATGCTCGCTATCAAATACCCCAAAACTTAAGCTTTTGCTAGTCCTCGAGCAAACTAAAAATCAAGCATACAGTGGAAGAATGGATGTAACAAACATGATTCAATCCTCAAGGCTTTGCCATCATCTTTCTCTTCAGTTCATAATGTGTTCCATTGATCTATGCTGGAAAGATACATGTCAGACCTGTCTTATATGATTGACTTCGAACCTTTGAGACTGAGTTGGAACCTAATTTATGAAGTGAAGCCAGTTCAAATCATTGCCTAAAATCAGAAGATTCTTCGTAGTAGGGCGATAACACTTGTCATACTGTTATGGCAGAACCATCAAATTCAGGAAGCAACATGGGAAGGAGAAGATGAGTTCAGAATCAAGTACCCAGAGCTTTTCTAAGGCGAGTAACATTCGAAGACGAAAGTTCTTAAGGAAGGAAGATTGTAACGCCACGACATTCAGTTAAATGTCAGTTTCTCATTTTGCAAGTTTGATTGAGCAAATCTCGATTAAGTGGTTGTATCAAAAGGTCAATTAAAGAGTATTTTGACTTGGAAAAATGATTTAATAGAGCCTGATGGCAATGTTGTAATTAAATTGACCTTTAGCCAAGCCATCAAACCCTAAGCTCAATTTTCCCCCCTTCTTCACGTGTTGCAGCTGCCTAGCTATCCCCCTTTTCTGTCTCAATTTTTCGGCCTCAAGCACAACAACCTTCCTCGCGTTTTCTTATTCTTCTTCGTGCAACCATGAACCATCATCTGCAGCAACCTTCGGTCGGTCAGCAGGCGTTTCCCTCATCTCCGATGGTGACAGCAAGCCTCTCCGGTGAGCGTGGGGTCAGCGACGAACGACAGTGGCACTCGTTCGTGAAAGGGTTAAAATCCCTTTGGCAGCGGAAGCAAACAAGACCTTTCTCGAATTAAATTTCAATTATAGAAAAACCGGTACGTTGGCAAATAAAATTTAGAAACAATTTCTAAATTAAACTAGATTAAGCATGATAAAATTGATTCAAGATCAAGAACACTTACTTGGATTTTCGAAGAATACAACACGATGCTCCAAGATTCTCGTTCTTGATCGTTCTTGATCTTCCAATCGAAACCACCATTATGGATCACCCACTATATATCTTGGATTACTTGAGATTGGTTTGTGGGAACCAAAATCCGTCTTGGAAGGGAATTTTCAGCAAGGTTCTTGCTGTAATTTTTGAGAGAGGAAGAGAGGAAAAGTCAGAACTTTTTTTTTCCTCTGTATTGCCCAAATGAGAGAATTGAGGGAGTGTTAGGTAACCCCTCTCCACTTCACGATAAGTGGGGAGAGAGTTAAAATCCTATAAGATCTCAACCATTGGATCAAATCCAAATGATCTGAACTGTTTAATTATTATCAAATAACAATTAAATAATTAAATAATTAATAATTATTTAAATAATAATTAATCATCTAATTAATTATAATTAATTTAATTAAACCAATTTTAATTAAATCAATTATAACATATAGTTTTAATTCAATTAAATCATATTCAATTGAATTAAATAGGTCATTCAATTAATTTAAATTAATTGATCCCACATTAATTAAATATCAAATATCTAATTAATTTTATAATTGAATCATATTCAATTTTATCTCTCTCATTTAACCTATAGTTTTAATGTGCATCGAAATGTACATCTATATAAACTATAGTTTTAATTTGATTACATCACATTTAACAAAATTAAAATTAAATTAATTAATTCCCAATTAATTAATTCATGAATTAATTAAATATCACATATTTAATTAAATTCATAATTCTCTCATTAATTAATTTTGAATCATATCCAAAATTAATTTTATTATAAAGTTTAATTCATTAATTAAACTTATACTATAATGTATCTCCATACATTATATTAATTGCATCAAAATACAATTAACTTATATTCCCTTTAATAATCAAGACTATATTATCTCAGAACCCGTTATGAGCTAGCAGGTGGACCTAATGGACCTACAGATCAGAAGCTCCAATGATACGAGATTGATCAACTAAACTCATTAACCGAGTCAATCAACATTCGTTAACTGTGGGTCACTCCACTAAAGATCCACAACTGCACTCTTCTCACTGTAGAATATTTCTGTGTCCACGGATATCGACCAATGCAGTAAGTCAATCCTTCACGTGTGTTCGTAACACCAGCTGGGTCAAATTACTGTTTTACCCCTGGGTTACCTCTGAATCCTTAAGTACCACTGATCCCTCTAATGAACAATTTGTTTAGGGTCCAACCTCTAAACAAGAGTTCCTCTCGGGCCAGGAGAGGACGTCGCACCTTTGTTCAAGACCCGGAATCAGCCCTTAAGGGAACACACATCTACTTGCCCCAATAGGGGAAGGAGTGAATTCCATCTTGTATTGTCATGTCCCCAGCCCCCCACTCGGTCTTGTCCCCAAGAAGGTAGGCTTATTGAGTCGGCGTACTGGCCACTCTCACCCGTACTAATCAAAGGACAATCCCTCGTGAGAAGGAGTTCATGACACACTCAGGATTAAGATCGAGTTTCCTAGGTCATCCTATTGAAACAGTAACCTAACTAGTTAACGGTGTTACATCTAGTGGTTTACTATTTCGTGGTCCGGTCTTATGCAAACTCATTGCATAGGATACCGCCGCTCGCATGTCTCCTACATGGACGCCTTGGATCAATACGTCTGTATCGAATACAAAGCGGGCCGTATCGCATAGTGTTACCAGGATAAGGTACCCAGCCTTATCCCTGTACTATAGACCTTTTGGGTTGTTACTTGAACACTGATCCCCGTATGTCTCCACATACTAGTCCAAATCTCATGTAAACAACCTTGGATCTTAGTTTATTGGATTTGGGTCATATTGTGCAATTCTAGACTTAATATGACAATAACACTTTATTGCATAAACCTCAATAACACTTTATTGTTACAAGTGTATAATTCGTTAATCATTCACTATCTACGAGTTTTAGGACATAAAACCCAACAGTTCGGTGGGTGGTTGCGGTATCACGCGGTTTGAAGGTTGGGTTCACGCCTCTCTTACCCGACCTCCCTATAAATCATTCTCCCCCTCACTTTCAGTCTCTTTTCCCCTGTTTTTAGTGCTGTTTCAACGTAGGTGTGGTCAGGTTTAACAACGTTTTCCAGCGAGCAATCAAACAGGCACGGACAACAGCTTTTCAGGGGCGTTTTCTACCTTTCCCAGTACTTATAGGTGAGTTTCTAGCATGGGTAAGTTGGAATGAGACTTGTTTTGGTTGGTTGTAGTATTTAATCGATTGCCCACTTGTTTTTACCTTCGTTTAGCAAGCTTTCCGTTCATTTTTTGGCGGTTCAAACAGTAGCGTTTCAATTTCGGCACCTTTGGGCGTTTTCACCTTTGGGTAAGTGAGTTTAGTAATTTTTGGGTGTTTTGTTTACGTTAGAAGGATACCCATTGGTTTTTGCTTTTGTTCTCGAGGAACCCATAACTTTTGGTGTTCTAATTGTCGTCATGGAGCGTGATAGGGAGCTTGGACAACAAGCGCGGCTACTGTTTGGGTAAGTTCTTCGGAGTTAAATCTCTTCCAAGTTTAATTGTCTTCTTATGCCCTCTCGATTTTTAATGGCCTATGAGTTTGAGTTAGTTTTTCCATTTTTGATTGTTGTTTAGGGGCTTGGAAGCAAAGGAGTTAGATTGTTTGGTTAAGCTACTTAATTAGCTATGTAAGTAGCTTTTAGACATGACATAGTTGCTTTTGCAATCGTTGTATGCGTAATGGTGGTGAAATGAAGTCTTGGATGAGTTTTCATGCTTAGGTCTAATTTTCTGTGGAATGTTGTATGCTTACTTGAACATGACTTTAAGTTTTGCTTACTTGGACATGACTTAAGTGTTGTTATGGTTATAGAATTAATTAAGTGCGATATGTTGTGATGAGTCGTGAGGCATGACAATGATATGAGGACCTTTTTGTTTTCTGTGGCGTCTTCTGATTCACTTCTAAGCATGTTTGGGATGTTTGATTCATGACTGTTTTTGGATTGTGTTTATGTTATTGGAGGAAGGGCTAAATGTTTGCTGGAGTTGTGGTTGAAGTAGATGTGAGATCTGGCTCCTTGAATCTATAGAAGTGCATCATTCTTGTTTCCAGGCGCAGGGAAAAATTTTGGGTTCCCTATATGTACGTCGTTATGCTGCCGAATATTCGGTAGAATCGCGATGGTCCTAAAATTAAGTTTAAATACCTTTGGGTATTAGTGTACTAGAGTACCACGTGACTGACAAGGATTGAACCTAGTGTAGGGACCTTAGTCTCGATTAGGGCCTCAGATGGGCTTAAAAGATCCTTAAGTCTTATGTTAACTAGAGTGTTTTCCTTCCCCATCTCAAGCCTTATAGAACCTAGTTTTCAGGCACATTATCGTGCGTTCTATCAGTTGACTGTTAGAGCCCAGTTATAGGCACATTATCGTGCGCTTTCTCAGTTCAGGACGGAGTTTAGCACATGTTCAGGCATGTTTTTGTGCACCAGTCGCTCCATCGAGTTTTCGATGTTGAGCTCATATTCAGGCAGTTTTTTGTGCACCAGCTGTTCCATCGAGTTTTCGATGTTAAGCTTATGCTTAGGCATGCTTTCATGCACCAGATTGCTCCACCGTATTTTCATGATTCAGGGGTGTTGTGTTGGGATAGGTGTAGTTTTGCTAGAGGTTGCTAGCTAGTCTCTAGTATACTTGTCTTACCCGACTGACCTACACAACACTCTAGTTGGCACAGGTTGGGGATAGGTAATTGGTGCTTCGTCAGCTGAATGGATGGAATATGAGATAAGATGAATAATAATAATAAAGAATAATTCAGCTAACACTTAGTGCAAGTATACATTGTTGCACGTAGTAATAAAAAAACCTTAGAAGTATTCCAACGGTATCGATCCCACGACGACTAAATTGAAAATTCAGATTTGAAGAAGAAATTGCTCAAATGATTGCTTTTGAAAAGGTAACCAAAGAAAAATAAGTTTATCGATTGGGTTTTTGAAAAGATAAACAAAATAAGCAAGTAATTAAAAGAATAACAATAATAAACAACGAAGTATTCAACATGGATTCATCCCTAAGGCAATAACCATAATCATGCAATATTTAACTTAAGCCTATTCAATACATTGGGTCAGATTTAACTCCCATTTGGCCCTTGCTCCCAAGAACCGTTAGAAGGCTAAGCGAGTACCATTATGCACATTTCTGTGACTCGACTCCGACATAGATAGTTAACGAATGCAACCTATAACAATATAGTCGATATAGGGTGCCTTAGGCAGCTTGCCCTATACCGCCGAACAATCTCTTTCGAGCTTTTTCTTCTATATCACCTTTATGAGAACCCATATCGTTTGTCTCTTTCGAGATCAAGCTCACATAGCATGCAAAGTCGAAGTGATCAAGTTAAACTCAGTAAGATTAGAGTGATAATCAATAAAGAATGACATGCATTGAACATAACTTAAGCAAATAAAACACTTTCAAGCCATTAAACCATAAGGGAATTCACCATATTGAACCCTTCAACGAAATTTAGCTACTCATGGTGAGATAAAGAGAAAGTGAATACATTTCCATTGAAATAAGAATGTAAATAATACAGAATAATGAAAAGATTCAAGAGCTGGAAATGAAGGAGATAGCTAAATATTATGGGTTTTTCTATTTACTCAATCATTCTAGAGTTCGCTAAGACACTCCACTCTCTCGCTTTTGTAAGTGGGAATGGGTGAAAATCCTTACAAACCCTAAGGTTTGATGTCTAACTCAGGTTAGAATTCAGTCATCTAAGAAGGACCTTGGGCATCCCTACTCATAGGCGTCGAGCCAGGGTTCTGTCACCACCATTTTCTTCCAAATGAATTCTGCTTGAATTTGTCTTATAATCTCGAGCTTATATAGTGTAGAAAATGGTTGAGGAGCTGTGAAATAGGTGCTGGAAGTTGCCCAATCAGTTTCGGGGTTAAAACAACCAGTTAGGTGCAAAGAAGACTCGTCAACGACGACCCACGGACGACTCAAAACGGTCTCGGTTTTTTTTCCAGAAATGCAGTCGCATTTCACTTTTGTCGACCGCATTTCTGGGAAAATCTAACTTTTCCTCTGTTTTTTTGCACAACAACAAACTAAGTCAAATTCTCTTAAAATCAAATCTTTTTAAGCACAAATGAGTCAAATTTGACAAAAGTGATTCTCAACACCCTAACTTATCAAATTAAGCATATTTTGAGCTCGGGAACAGCAAATTGATCACAACATACAACATTTAACCAAGAAATGAGCTAAATATAAGGGTAAAATAGGTATATTTTTTACCCTTATCATACCCCAAAACTTAAATCATTGTTTGTCCTCAAGCAATTGCCAATCAAAATGTTAGAGATCAACTTGTTAATTGTCAATCAGAACGTAAGAGCTCAATATTAATTGCAAACCAAAACGTTAGAGTTCATGCATAGTAATTAATCATGGTACTAGTATCAACTTTTCATTTCAAATCAAGTGACATGGAATCAAGTAAACATATTTTTCAAGATCATTTCCTAAAAAGTTTGCCTTTAAGGAGAGGGTTCTACTCTAGTGCCAGTTACAACGTCTGAGTTTCCTAGGAATGAAGATTTCTATTGTTCTTTTTCAAAGCAAAAATCTCTCTAATCCATCCTAACCAATGTGCTTAAACTACCTAACTTCTACTCATAGAGCCTAGTGTAGTCCTTTTAGTTTAAGAAAACAATCTTGAGGAAAACATGAGCATACATGAACTACTAGACTTTTTCTATCTCCCCCAAACTTATTTGACTTCTGGTGCTCTTTTTATTTGACTTCTTTTTCTCTCAAGAGCTTCCTTGCTGTCATCTTTACCTTCGTTCTAGCTTATCGACACTTTGTGGTGAAGATATCTAGCTACGAGCAAAGTTCACAAACTCGGAATGATACTCACTTCCCTAGGTAAACCTTTCATGCAGTGACAAACCATGGGTGTCACGAATGCCCCTGGTTACTCAGTAAACCCTAGGAAGGAGGAGTAACACTCGGCTTTTCATCATCATTTTTTCATTTTTTTTTTCATATACGGAACACATATCTTTCCCAGCAGTACAAATTCACAAAAATATTTACATAGTAAGCATAAAGCACCCCCCAAACTTAAAGGTAGAAAATGTCCTCATTGGCTTGTTTTTTAGGCATGGGCTTAAAATGAGGCTTTTTGTTTTCAAAACATCAAGGCTAAACTCTCCTAGAGTGTTAGAAAAGTTAAACACGAGGAAGTTTAGACTCTAAGAAAATTTTGTCAAGAAAAAGACTAATGGAAAGCCTATGACTAGAAAACAATTTAGTTGTGACGGTGACACTTTTGAGATAGAACAAAGCTCTAGTTTTCATCATCAAGGGCTTAAAAGAAAACTCCTATGAAAACATGTTTTTTCTTCCAAAACATTTTAAAGCCATTTTTCCGTAAAGTTGATTTTCTTCCAAAAAGTTCATAGGTAAAACTAAAAAAAAATAGCAAGCAGATTTTTTTTTTCAAGACAAGATGAAAACCCAAGTTTATTTCTCCTAAACTATCTACAAACTATCTAAACTACCCTATGATCAAAACTATTAACAACTAAACATTAAAAACAATCAAAACAACAACTAAACAACTAAAATAGAATTTAAACATGATAAAACTAAAAAAAAAAAGAAAAAAAACAGTATTATTTACAAAAAAATTCAGTCAAAGGGGATCAGAAAACTCCCCTATTCCTCGTCCGAGAAACTCTCTTTCTCTTCATCATTTTTATCATCATTCTCTTCATCTTCCTCTTCATCAGAATTTTTTTCTTCTTGAGGCAGCAACGACTGAGGGAAATTGGAAAAGACTAGAGCAATACTCGGGGTGATAGAGAGGTAGAACTCTCTAATGGCTTCATCCCGCTCCTTTGCATGTCACCACAACTGGTTAGGTGCGAAATAGGTGCTGGAAGGTTGCCCAGTCAGTTTCGGGGTTGATAACTCTACAAAAGGTAGTTATTTAGGCCTCAATTCTATAGGGATTTGTGTGTCTTTGTGCTTAATAGGGTTGGTTTTAGATATATATTATATGTTTTAACCCATTTGGAAGAATGGAAGCTTTGGAAGTTATTTTATGCAGAATGTATTGCTGAGCGACTAGAGGGAGCAAATTCTGTGCTGCAGCAAAGCTGGGAGCAAAACTGACACGTCACAGCTCGTTAGCCAATTTGACAAACCAAATTCTGTTAAATTATTCTCGGGATAAAGGAGCAAGGAGAGCCATCCACGTGTCTAGGTTAACCTAATTCAAGCCTTCCTCAACTCTATAAAAGGATATGGCCGCCCAAGTCAAATTCATTCCATCCTGGGGAGAAACACTTCATTCTTGGAGAGTTACTTCCACCTTTGGGAGCCGAATAGAGGAGAGAGATTGGAGACCATCAAGAAGACCATCAATTACAAGTTGTTCAAGGGAATTAATCTTTTCTTGTATTACCTTGTATGGACATGCTTACTCAGATTGTAACGTGTGTTTCCATGCATTTTATGAACTAAGTAGCTTTAGGCGTTGGTTAGGGAATATGTGATTGCCGTGCTTAATTTCTAGTAATAAATATTGATTCTATGCATCTTGGTTAATTGTTGTGTTTATTTCTATTTTATGCCCGTCTGGCCAGCCGGTATGAATACCTCTCTCTAGTTTCAAGGATGATTTAGGGAGTGTGTGGCGATTAATCACACTAGATCATTGTGTATTAGTGAACACCAGTGACTGAACTAGGGATAGCCAGTTGCCTAGTGCTTGATCGGAAGTGCTTCATTGGAGTTGAAACACATTCCAAAAGATCCGGAGTTCCGGGAGGAATCTGCTAATAGGACTGTGAGAGTTTTGCATGATCAATAATATTGCTAGAGCATCTTTTAAAACAATTACTAAATCCTGACCAACGTCTGTTTCTAACTTATCTGCCTATTTGTTACTTTTTGTTATGTCATTTCTTTTACTTCAACATTTTATCAAAAACCAATCATTTTTACTACTTTTGAAATCATTGAAAAACTAAGCAAAACAGATAAAGTGAAAGCTAGTTCAGACCTTGGGTTCGATAAATACTTATTACTTGTTGCGGATTGTGGATACTTGCACAGAATCTTAGAGTCTTTTTATATTGTATTTTTACTCACTCTAGGAACCGAACAGAGGTCAAAACAACCGGTTAGGTGCGAAGAAGACTCGTCAACAACTACCCGCGGATGACTCGAAACAGTCTCGATTTTTTTCCAGAAATGCGGTCGCATTTCACTTTTGTTTTCCCAGAAATGCAGTCCTAGGAAAATCTAGCTTTTCCTCTGTTTTTCTGTACAGTAACAAACTAAGTCAGATTCTCTTAAAATCAACTCTTTTTAAGCACAAATGAGTCAAATTTGACAAAAGTGATTCTCAACACCCTAACTTATCAAATTAAGCATATTTTGAGCTCGGGAACAGTAAATTGATCACAACATACAACATTTAACTAAGAAATGAGCTAAATATAAAGGTAAAATTGATATATTTTTTACCCTTATCAAATATTCCATTGCTTGAGGCAATCCTGAAAATCCCAGCATATGCTGAGTTTCTAAAGACTTGGTATGAAGGTAAGGAAAAGTCTTCAGGTAAAGAAGAGGTTAGTGAAAATGTAGGTGCTTTACTTTCTGAAAACTTACCTATTAAATGTTCTAATCCTGACATGTTTACTTTACCGTGTATGATTGGAGATTGCAAGATAAAATATGCCATGTTAGATCTAGGAGCATTGATTAATGTTATGCCTGTGTTTGTTTATAAAAGATTGAATTTAACTGATATTAAAACATCTGGCATAGTCATTCAGCTAGCAGATAAGTCTTGCATTAAACCTCTAGGAATAGTTGAAAACGTTTTAGTTAGGGTGGAGGATTTGGTTTTTCCTGTTGATTTCTATGTTTTAGATACTCGTAATCCTGATTCAAATCCATCTTTTGCTATGATACTTCTTGGTCGTCCCTTCATGAAGACTACCAAGACTGTTATTGATGTAGATGAAGACGTTGTATCAGTAGGATTTCAGGATAAAACCTTATACTTTAAAATTTGAGTAATTGCAGTGGGTGGCAAATTAATTATCTATAATAGCAAATTTAGCACCAAGTAAAAAGAATTGCAAATATAGAAAAAAAAAAGAATATTCCCATTTTACCCTTCTCTTCCTCTCCCTTCCCATTTACCCTTTCTTGTGTATAGGATTTCTTCTTCTTCTTCTTCTTTTTTTTTTCTTCTGCTTTCTTCTTCTTCTTTTTTTTTTTTTTTTTTTTTCATTTATGAGCTGTTATGATTTTTTTTTCTTTTTTTATAATGAGCTATTACGATTTTTTTTTTTTTTTTTTGCATTTATGAGGGTGGAGTTCTTGTGTGATTAATATGATTTTTTTTCCCTCTTTTGAGCAGTATTGTTATGATTGTTTCTTCTTCTTTAAATTTTATATATATAATATATATTTTTGATAATATATGGGGATACAACTTTATGCCAATTGAGCTAAGCTCTTGTTGGCCTTCTTTTTAATTCAAGAATGCCAATAATTCAAAAATAGCAACTTTGGTGAGTGTTTGTATAGGTATATCAAAGTATATCACTGATATACTCCGGTTAATCGTAGTCTATCACTAGTCGAAGTCTATCAGAGCTATAATTGATAGATAATGAAATACAAAGAATACAAGAGTAGCAAATTTATGGTGGTGGTCACGGAGCTTGTGTGCTAGGCTTTAAAAATTATATTGTTGATTAAGATTCGCTTGTTTGTAATGGTTATTTTTGGATTTTATGTTCCAATTACCACAAGCGACTTAAAATTTTTGTTCAATTTATGATTGTAGAATAATAATTTTGGATGGGTTTCTAATTACCGAGATGAATTGCAATTGGAAAGTACTTTACTGATAGATTTCAATTAAATTGATTTCTATCAATAACAATCATTGGTAGACTTCAATTAATTAATAATTAACTGATTTCTATCACGGATGGAAACTGATAGACTTCAATTAACTTATTTGTATCCTCGATAGAAAATGATAGATTTAAATTAAACTAATTTCTATCAGTGATACAAGTCAATAAACTCCAATTAAATTTATTTCTAATAGAAACTGATAAACTTCAATTAAATTGGTTTCTATCGGTGATAGAAACTAATAGTCTTGAATTGAATTGATTTCTACCAGTGATAGAAACTGATAACCTCGAATTAAACGGTTTTATATTAGTGATTATCACTGATAGACTTAAATTAAACCGATAGATAGAAATTGATAGCCTTGAATTAAACTGAACTAGTAGACTTGAATTAATTTGTTTTCTATCAGTGGCTATCACTGATAGGCTTGAATTAAACACGATAAAAATTTATAGATTATAATTATCAGAGTCTATCAGTGATACACATTGATAGACTTCGATTAATCAAAGTCTATCAGTGTCTATCACTAGTAGACTCCGATTAATTGTGTTGGGTTTTATGCCCTAAAACTCGTAGATAGTAAATGTAAACAAATTGTATACTTGTTTAAATAAAGTGTTATTGAGTTTCTACAATAAAGTATTATTGTTAAATCTTGCACAATTTGACCCAAATCCAATAAACTAAGATCCAAGGTTGTTTGTATGTAACTTGAACTAGTATGTGGGGACATACGAGGATCGATGTTCAAGTAACAACCTAAAAGGTCTATAGTACAAGGATAAGGTTGGGTACCTTATCCTGGTAACACTATGAGATACGGCCCGCTTTGTATTTGATACAGACGTATTGATCCAAAACGTCCATGTAGTAGACATGCAAGTGGGGGTATCCTATGCAATGAGTTTGCATAAGACCGGACCACGAAATAGTCAACAATTAGTTATAACACCATTAATTAATTAGGTTACTGTTTCAATATGATGACCTAGGTAACTTAATCTTAATCCTGAGTGTGTCATGAACTCCTTCTCATGAGGGATTGTCCTTTGATTAGCATGGGTGAGAGTGGCCAATACGTCGACTCAATATGCCTTCCTTTTTGGGGACAAGACCGAGTGGGAGGCTGGGGACATGACAATTGGTTGGTTATCAGTATAGTTGGTAGAATAGTCGCAGATTTACATCAATCCAAGTATAAACTGATTAAATCAAGTAGTACCTGATGAGTTCAGGGTCGAATCCACAGGAAAATGGAACAAAAATTATATATTCACTGATTTAATTTCTCCACATGCTAGGTAAGTAAAGAAAATTGAGTGGTGTAGTTTGAATAATGGATATATTGCAGAAAGAAAATGATATAAATTGAGAAAAAGGACTTAAATGCGAAAAATATCAAGGCTATTGCGGTGGCAACCTCATGCGTTCATAAGAGACTTGTAGCGCTAATTTTTTATTAATTGATCCATTAATGCCTAAGTAAGAGAAGAAATCATTAAGTTTTCCTTCCGGTACTCCTTATGCGTTTTAGCAATAAACTAGCAAATGACTCTGTGCCTAGTTTTATGTGTGAAGTTCAGTTCTCGTAATACTTACAAGGGATTGCGTTAGTCACAATGCAATCGAAGCTCAAACATGCAATATCTTTTAGTGGTAATAATTAAATGTTACCAAGACTACATGACATGCACTAGCTTGTTCTACTTAGAGAGATCCATATGCATTACCTGTCAAGGATTTATCATACTGATACCGCATCCAGCTGGCCAAGCGGGACTTAGCAATGAAAGAATTAACACAACTAAGTAGAAAGTAAACAATGTTTCTATTAAACCAAAAATATGCGCTTACAAGTGATGTTTATCGCCGCATGAGGCGCTTGCGCTAAGCCTTGATGAGAAGAGTTAGCTCATGAAAGCAAAACAGATAAACATGAAATGATACATTACACACAAGTGTATTCCCATTTACAGATTTCTGCAGCTCCTTTGTAAGGTTCTTCGTCTCTCTTTTCCACCTCCTCCCACCTCTGAATAGGTGACTTCTATTTATAGGTGAGGGAAGCAAACTTCTTCAAGTCACCAACAGTCAACTTGCAAGTCCACTTGCGCTAGTTTTGTCAGCGCTTAATCATCATTAGGCCACTTGCGCCCTTTTTTAATCTCCTTTATCGCCTACTTGCTCTGGCTGCGCCGGCGCTTGTCTTTTCACCCATCTTTTTCTGTCTTTTGATCATCTTGGAAAGTGTGCCTGCGCTAAAAAGATACTTAAAATGTCCAGATTAGTTGCGTTAGCGTTCTGTGTTTATAATTTCTTATCGTATACATGAATATAGCCTGCCGCTTATATCAAAGCACTTTTCCCTTTTCTTTATGCACTAAGATAACGCATTGGAGGCTCTTTTCGCCTTCTTTTAGCTTAAATTTAGAGGGTAAATAGCTTGCATTTCGAAAGCAATCAAACCCCCAAACTTAAACTATTGCTTGTCCCCAAGCAATGCCTATTATCTACTTTGTGAGAATTACTTAACTCTCTATTGCTTGCGATCTTGGCATCCTTCTACCTCTTTTTCTTGTAAGCATTACTCCAGTAGTTTTGACTTTTGTCAAATTTTCTTCATTGCTTAAAGCAGGTTCCTTGAGCTTAGATTCTTCCTTGCCATAACTAAACCACTCTTTGCTTGTCCTGGGCGCATACGTTCAACTTTTTTTTTTTTTTTTAAGTAGAAAGCAAACAATGGATATCAAATGGACATCAAAACATATACTTTCGTTTTGGCTTACCCACATTTGTGATGAAAGGTATCCAACTACGGGTATTACATTTTTTTACTGCCCTTAACGCTCATAGGATGCGTTTGTCTTCGCGCAGTGGCAAACTATGGGTGTCATAAATGCCCCTGGCTAGAAACATGTCGCATTCCTAGAGGAACACATTTGTTCTTTATTTTTAATACTTATGCGCCGACTCCCCCAAACTTAAGATGGACAATGTCCCCATTGTCCCCCAAACTTACTTTGGAGCGCATGGACAGAGGAAAATAGAAGTGGAGTTGCAGCAAGGTTGAAACTGCGAAGGAATTTGCCTTATGTTCTGAGGAAAATTAAGACAAAGGTTATATTAAGTGAGGTAATGCAGACAGGAAAAATTAGAAGTCAGATGCGTTGATTAAGACAAAAGGAGTTAACGCAAAGACTTTAGGAGATAAAGAGACATTATTAAGGCGGAGAAAAGTGATAAGAAATATGCAGTGAGATATATTTAAGTAATTCGATAATTGAATTAAAAACACGGCGCATACATGAATGGAAAAAAAAAAGAGAGAAAGGAAAGATGATTTTAGTCCTGCGGTGGTGGAGGTGGTGGTCTAGGGAACCTTGGAACCGGCGGAATGTTTTGTGGACGCATCTGAGAAGGCCCTGCGCCAGCTGGTCTTTGCGTGAAAATGTTCGGTGCGAGAGGCAGACGGTGGAAAGAATTGGTCCAATGTGTTAAGAAAAGGAGCAAAGCATTGACCCTTTGCGATAGCTCCTCTTGTTGCCTTTGCAGTGATGCCTGTTGCTGACACAACCTTTCTTGTTCCAGATGTAGAGGTTCCGTGACTTCTTGAAACATTTGCCGCAGCTCTGAGAAGATGAGGGCTGTGTCTACATCGAGTGGTCGGGCAGATGCGCCTTCGCCTGATGTTGCGGCTTCAGGAGTTTGGTCAGGGATATCATTGACGCGAGGAGGACTGGGCTGGGGTTCTTCGACAGCAACTTCTTCAGCATGAGTTTCAAAGTGGGGAGGTGAGTGCAGCGCTGGTGGTGGTGGCGCATTTTGAGGCTCATCGCAGACAGGGTTTTCCTGTGTTGGGGATTTTTGTTGATGGCCTTGCGCCGTTTGGCGAGGGTATCTTCCTGCGGTGACCTTGCGCCTTTTCGTTTTCTGCTTCTCAGGCGCTGGCGCAATTGATTCCGCTGCGGGGGCTAAAGGTCTGCGGCTGACACCTTGCAAACGCCTATCTCGCGTGCCCGTCACACGTGTCCACCATTGCTCGTCAAAATCCTTCCGCATTGTTCTTACTTCTTCATCAGCTGCGGGAAGAAGGTTTGATGCGCGACATAACGAGGTGACGAGGCCAGGAAAAAAGAGCGCACCTCTGGGCTTAGTGGCAGTGTGGCGCAGGGTTTCAACAAGGACTTTTCCCAAGTCAATTGGCGTGCCCTTCATGATGCAGTAGACGAGGATCACACGTTGAAGGCTGAGGGTTGCGTCGTGCATTGTCGGCATGATGCGGTTCTTGATCCAATGCATCCATAGGGTTGCCTCGAAATCCAACAACTGTGATTTCAGGGTCCTTTTTGCGCCATGCCCATCCCATTTGGCCCCAGGACTGGCTACCGCGAGAAGGACTGCGTTGAGGAAATCTTCATCCAAGCAGTCGAGCAGCCTATTCCCTTCTGCGTTGGGGATGTCCTGCAGCTCATAGACGCTGTTGATGTGCGCTGAGGAGAATGCGATGGCGTGGCCGCGTACAATGACTTCGTCAATTTCATCTCGCCATTGTGCGTGGAAGAACTCGTGGACCAACGCAGGAGCGTAAGTTCCCGAATTCTCGCAGACTATTTCCCATTTGCGTTGGGAAATCTGGTCAGTCATTGTCTGCGGTAGGGGGCAACTGAATCCCCTCTCCTCCTGAAATTTTCCCCAGTCCTTTGCTTCGGCCTCGACGCCTACTTTTTGTTTTCCCTTGTCTTTGGCTGAGGTAGGTGCTTTTCGTTTCTTGCTTTGGGTCGCTGCAAGTTCCTCGCTTGGTTCTCTGATGACGACCCCTGTGGGTTGGATGTTGCGGCGACGTGTGAGGGGGATTTCATCCTCTAAGTCCGACATTTCCATAGCCACTGCGATAGTCGCCAGGTTATGCGCTGCGATGGCTGCTGCTTCCGCATTGCTCGGTCCTTCGCCTCTATTTGCTGCAGTGGACTCTGCGGCAGCACGTTCTCGTTCTTCTCTTTGGCGAATTTCATCGCCTTCTTCACCGTGTTCTTGCAGCAAGTCGTTCCATGCAGCGACTTGCTGCTCTGAGAAATGTGGAGGTGAGGAAGTGGTGTTAGATGGGAAACAGGAAGGTGAAGGCTCAATGGTGTGGGCTACGGTAGAGGGAGGGTTTGCGGCTGGAAGAAGGGGAATCGATGGGAATGGAGAGGAAAAATGAGTGAGGTTTCGAGGGGTGGGAATGCTTGAAGCTGGCTGTAAAGTGATAGGTTGGATGGAGAAGGTGGATGTATCTAGTGGGGCGATGTTGAGTACTTCATCGCCACCGGAGGTTGAAGGCGCGGCAGGGGGTTGGGCGTTTGAGCTGGTTTGGGGAGGTTCTCCATGTACAACTTCCGATTCTTCTTCTTCCATTTGTGCGAGGTTTTGGCTGCCATCTTCTTCATCCGAGGAAATGATCACATCTCTGTTTGGTCCTTTGACTTCCGGCGAAGAGATGGCATCATCCGCATAACCGGTGATGGAGAGGTTTTGTGAGTCCGACATGGCTTCTTCGGGAAAGGGGAGGAGAAGATTCAAAAATGGTTTAGGGTTTCTGGTACGAAGGAGGAGCAGAAATGAAGAAGAAGCCAGCAGAGGCTTTTCTTTCTTATAGTTAACGTAAGACATACGTCCCTAGGTACTGACAACCTTTCGCATCCCACTAGAGTGGGAAATCATGATTGTTTTGGAGGAATGTGAGCGGTTGCCTTGGGTAATGTGAGAAAAACAGGGATTAGTGCGCCTCATTAAATGCTAATATGATTATTATCGTGTAAACGGTGGGATTTCCTTCTAGACACAAAATTTTCTTAACGCAGCGATTTTTACTTAAACCAAAAACACATGCGATGAGATTATCTCCTTAAAGCTCAACCTATCAAAAGAACTAAATTATGCGGAAAGGAAATATTTACAACTTCTGACCTGTTAGTGCTCTATGCGCTAGGTCCTGGCGTATTTAAGAACACTTCTTTTCTGGACCTATCTTGTGTGGCTTCTTCAAGGTGGATCTTTCAGAAGGATTAACTCAACTTCTTTATTCAAAGCTCCTTCGATATATGGTTTTACTCTTTGTCCGTTGACTTTAAAAATTCTCTTTCCGTCTGTGGAATGTAGGTCTACTGCCCCATATGGATAAACTTTATGAATTATGTAGGGTCCTGACCATCTGGATTTCAGTTTACCTGGAAAGAGTCGTAAACGTGAGTTAAACAATAATACTTTCATACCTACCTTGAGATCTTTTTTTTGTATCCTGCGGTCGTGCCATAGCTTTTGTTTTTCCTTATTTATCTTGGCATTCTCATATGCATTTCTTCTAAATTCTTCCAATTCTGCCAGTTGACGCAACCGTTCTTGTCCTGCAGCCTCTAAGTCAAAATTTAGGCGCTTCATTGCCCAATGCGCCTTATGTTCCAACTCCAATGGTAGATGACATGCTTTTCCATATACCAGCGCATATGGAGATGCACCTATGGGTGTTTTGAATGCAGTGCGATATGCCCATAGCGCATCATCTAGATTATGTGCCCAATCTTTTCTGCTGATATTTACAACCTTCTCAAGAATTCTTTTTATCTCTCTATTTGAGACTTCCGCCTGACCATTGCTCTGCGGGTGGTAAGTTGTTGCAATATGGTGTTTGACATTGTATTTTTGCAATAACTTCTCCATAATTCTGTTTATGAAGTGGGTCCCTTCATCACTAATCAACCTACGCGGCACTCCAAATCTTGTGAAAATATTCCTTTTTAGGAATTTGGTCACAGTTATCGCATCGTTTCTAACGCAGGCGATTGCTTCTATCCATTTTGTCACATAATCCACTGCGAGGAGAATGTATTGGTTTCCTTGCGATGATGGGAAGGGTCCCATGAAATCAATGCCCCAGACATCGAATGACTCTATTTCTATCATATAATTTTGAGGCATTTCATTTATGGCGCTGATGTTTCCAGTGCGCTGACATCTATCACAACCTTCGACGTGTTTTCTAGCGTCATGAAACAAAGTGGGCCACCAATATCCACTTTGAAGAACTTTGGCCGCAGTGCGTTGACCTCCGAAATGGCCTCCATACGGTGCTTCGTGACAGTCTTTCAATATTTTCAACGCATCGCTATGCCCAACGCACCTTCTGAGAATATGGTCGGGTCCTCTACGATAGAGACAAGGATCATCCCATAAATAAAATTTTAATTCGTGAAAGAATTTCTTACGGTGTTGCACTGAGTATACTTCTGGTTCTTCCTGCGGCAAGATAATTTGCAATGTCTGCAAACCATGGTTCTTCCTCGTTGATGACGAACAGCTTTTCGTCAGGAAATTTTTCTGCGATAGGGACCCTTGGCGCAGCATCTTTCCCATTATCTTCCAATCGCGACAAGTGGTCAGCAATTAAATTTTCACTCCCCTTCTTGTCTTTGATCTCTAAATCGAATTCTTGCAGCAATAGAATCCATCTAATCAGTCTAGGCTTTGCGTCCTTCTTTGAGATGAGGTATTTTATTGCCGCATGGTCTGTGAAAACTATGACTTTTGAGCCAATCAGATAAGCACGAAATTTATCAAACGCATACACAACCGCCAACAATTCCTTCTCGGTTGTTGTGTAGTTTGTCTATGCCTCATTTAATGTTCGGCTAGTGTAATAAATGGGGTGAAGATTCCTTTCTTTTTTCTGTGCCAATACTGCACCTACTGCCACGTCACTAGCATCACACATCACGACAAAGGGCTCTTTCCAATTTGGGGTTGCCAAGATAGGTGCACTTACTAACGCATGCTTAAGATTCTCAAATGCTTCAACGCATTCGTTGGAAAATTCAAATTTCCTATTAGCTTCCAGCAATGTGCATAGTGGTTTCGAGATTTGTGAGAAGTTTCTGATGAATCTGCGATAGAAACCCGCATGTCCAAGGAAACTGCGGACTCCCTTAACAGATGTAGGCGGTGGTAAATTCTTAATAACATCAATTTTTGCCTTATCTACTTCAATACCTGTGCTTGATATGTGGTGACCTAAGACAATTCCTTCATCTACCATAAAATGGCATTTTTCCCAATTCAACACCAGGTTGGTTTCCTTGCATTTTTCTAGTACTTGCTCCAGTTGCTTCAGACAGTTTGCGAATGACTTCCCATATACTGAGAAGTCATCCATAAAAACTTCCACGGATTTTTCTAGAAGTTCGGAAAAAATCACCATCATACACCTTTGGAATGTTCCAGGCGCATTACACAGTCCAAAGGGCATCCTTCTAAATGCAAAGGTGCCATATGGACAAGTGAATGTTGTCTTCTCTTGGTCTTCTGGTGCAATGGTGATTTGATTATATCATGAGTACCCATCTAGAAAACAGTAGTAAGCTTGTCCTGCAAGTCGGTCTAACATTTGGTCAATGAATGGAAGAGGAAAATGGTCCTTTTTGGTGATCGCATTCAGCTTGCGATAATCCATGCAGATGCGCCAACCTGTAGTGGTGCGGGATGGAATTAGCTCGTTGTTTGCGTTTGCCACCACTGTCATGCCTCCCTTCTTTGGCACGCACTGAATTGGGCTCACCCATTTGCTATCTTCGATGGGATATATCACACCTGCGTCGAGCCATTTAATTATCTCCTTTCGTACTACTTCCATCATTGCGGGATTTAGCCTTCTCTGTCTCTCAATGAATTCATTAGTTTCATCTATCAAACGAATTTTGTGCATGCAATAAGCAGGACTGATACCTTTTATGTCTGCTAAACTCCACCCAATGGCTTCTTTGTGTCTTGCGAGAACTTCCATCAGTAGATGTTCTTGCGATGAGTCAAGCTTCGATGAGATTATGACCGGGAGTGATTCCTTTTCCCCCAGGAATTTATACTTCAAATGCGTTGGCAAGGGTTTAAGCTCTAGCGCAGGAGGTTGCATTATGGAAGGCAAGGCGGGGACTCTTTCTTCCATGTCTAATATGAGGGTCACTTCCTCATGTTGCGATAAGATGCGGGTTCCTCTTTCCTGATCTTCCTTGACTTCTTCTTCTGGGGAACTGGCCGCATTTGAAAGTAACTCTTGCGGAGAGCATATATCCATGCGGGCTATCATGTTGCATTCCTTAGGATCATCAGGATATTTTAGGGAAGAGAGAACATTAAAGACAACCTTCTGATCATTCATGCGCATAGTCAGTTCTCCCTTTTGTACGTCAATCAGAGTCTGTCCTGTGGTAAGGAATGGTCTTCCCAAAATAATGGGAATCTCTTTGTCAGCTTCATAGTCCAAAATGATGAAATCTGCAGGGAAAATAAATTTGTCAACTTTGACTAATACGTCTTCGATCTTTCCCTCAGGGTGGACCACAAATCTATCTGCTAACTGAAGTGTAATAGTGGTCGGTCTTGCTTCTCCGATCCCTAGGCGTTTGTAGACAGACAATGGCATTAGATTAATGCTTGCGCCTAGGTCGCATAATGCCTTGCCGACATCGATTCCTCCTATCGAGCAAGGAATTGTGAAACTGCCAAGATCCTTCAATTTTTGGGGAAGCTTGTTGGCAAGTATCGCATTACATTCACTGGTTAACGCAACCGTTTCAAACTCCTTCCATGGCCTTTTGTTCATCAAGATGTCTTTCAAGAATTTAGCATAGCTTGGCATCTTTTCTAATGCCTCCACAAGTGGGACATTGATATGCAATTCTCGCAAAAACATTAAAAAATTTCTTAAACTGAGCCTCATCATTCTTCTTTCGGAACCTTTGCGGGAAAGGTAGCGTGGGCTTATATGCGTCAGGCCCTTCTTCTACGTGTGCGTTTTTCTTTTCGGATTCATCCCCTTGGGTCACTTTTTCTTCAAGCGGCAGGCTGTGCTCTTTTGTGGTTGCGCTTTTGCAAGGGTCTCCTTGTGTAGGTTCATTCATTTGTAATTGTCTTCCACTTCGTAAAGTCACCGCATGGCAGTGTTCTTTTCCTTTTGGATCCTCTGTATTGCTGGGCAATGTTCCTGCAGGCCTGTTTCTTAATTCTGACGCAAGTTGTCCAACTTGAATCTCTAGGCTGCAGAGAGATGCGGCTTGCCTCTGAACTACTGCGTCATTCTTGGCTATATATTCTTTCTGACTGGTCATGAATTCCCTCATCATGCCTTCTAATGCGTTTGAGGCTGATGCTCTGGAGCTTCCTCCTCCTTCCATGTTGCGCTGGAGATGTTCCTGCGCAGATTGGCCATTGTTAGAATTGAATAATCTTGGCGCATGATTTATATTACCTTGTTGTTGTTTATTCGCGTTTCCATTCCATGAGAAATTCGGGTGATTTCTCCATCCTGGGTTGTATGTGCTTGAATATCGGTTGTTGCGCGTCATTCCTTGCGCTCACACATATAGAACTGCTTCTGGGTTTGAAGGACATTGATCATGCGTGTGTCCTTCACCGCAAATTCTGCATCCAACTGCGTTGAGTTGTGCGATCAAGGGTGCGGTGCTGGCTGTGAGCGCATCCATTTTTAAGGTCAACGCTTCAATTTTTGCGTTTACTGATGTCATAGGCTCTACTTCAAAACTTCCTGAATTAGCCTTAAATGGTCTTCGTCGCCTATCTTCCGCAGATCCCCACTCATAATTATTCCGTGCAATTCGATCTAGAATTTCATGGGCTTCATCATATGTTTTTCTGAGTAGTGCACCATTTGCGGATGAGTCTACCAAGATTTGTGAATTCTTGTTAAGACCCACGTAGAAAGTTTCTAGCTGAATGCGCAGTGGTAAACCATGATGCGGGCATCTTTGTAGCAGGCTCTTGAATCGTTCCCAAGCTTCGCTCAATGTTTCATCATCTTGTTGCGCAAATGTCATTATTTCCTTTCTTAATCTGGAGTTTGCAGTAGGTGGAAAATATTTTTCTAGGAATTTTTCTGCCAAAACGTTCCATGTTGCGATGGAGTTTGCTGGCTGTTGATTTAACCATACTTTCGCCGCAACTCTCAGAGAGTAAGGAAATAATATGACCTGAAGTTGTTCTGGTGTAACTCCTAGGATGATAAATTTGTTGCAGATGTCAAGGAATGATTTGAGGTGAGAGTGAGGATCTTCTGATAGACTTCCTCCGAATTGTCCTGCAGCTGTCAACATTTGAAACATAACAGGTTTTAGTTCAAACCTCTCTGTTTCTAGGGTGGGTTGAATTATCCCTAGATTGAAATTGCAATTTGCAGGAGCTGCGTAATCTCTAATTCCTCTGGCCCTATCATCGGCCATTTGGATGGTGTTTAATGGTCTATTTGGTTGGTTTGGTGCTGCCATTTCCCTTGTTTCCCTTCGGGGTCTTCGATTCCTTCTTCTTCTGTGGTACGTTCTATCGATCTCAAGATCTACCTCGAATTCAATTTGTCGGGCGGCACGCATGCAATATCTTTGTTCCTGGAGAAAATGACTCAACAGGAGGCACTGTGAGAATTGATTCAGTGAAAGCTGGAGTAAACTTTTGTTGCCAAGTCCCCGGCAACGCCGCCAAAAACTTGGTTGGTTATAAGTATAGTTGGTAGAATAGTCGCAGATTTACATCAATCCAAGTATAAACTGATTAAATCAAGTAGTACCTGATGAGTTCAGGGTCGAATCCACAGGGAAATGGAACAAAAATTATATATTATTCACTGATTTAATTTCTTCACATGCTAGGTAAGTAAAGAAAATTGAGTGGTGTAGTTTGAATAATGGATATATTGCAGAAAGAAAATGATATAAATTGAGAAAAAGGACTTAAATGTGAAAAATATCAAGGCTATTGCGGTGGCAACCTCATGCGTTCATAAGAGACTTGTAGCTCTAATTTTTTATTAATTGATCCATTAATGCCTAAGTAAGAGAAGAAATCATTAAGTTTTCCTTCCGGTACTCCTTATGCGTTTTAGCAATAAACTAGCAAATGACTCTGTGCCTAGTTTTATGCGTGAAGTTCAGTTCTCATAATACTTACAAGGGATTGCGTTAGTCACAATCCAATCGAAGCACAAACATGCAATATCTTTTAGTGGTAATAATTAAATGTTACCAAGACTACATGACATGCGCTAGCTTGTTCTACTTAGAGAGATCCATATGCATTACCTGTCAAGGATTTATCATACTGATACCGCATCCAGCTGGCCAAGCGGTTCTTAGCAATGAAAGAATTAACACAACTAAGTAGAAAGCAAACAATGTTTCTATTAAACCAAAAATATGCGCTTACAAGTGATGCTTATCGCCGCATGAGGCGCTTGCGCGAAGCCTTGATGAGAAGAGTTAGCTCATGAAAGCAAAACAGATAAACATGAAATGATACATTACACACAAGTGTATTCCCATTTACAGATTTCTGCAGCTCCTTTGTAAGGTTCTTCGTCTCTCTTTTCCACCTCCTCCCACCTCTAAATAGTTGACTTCTATTTATAGGTGAGGGAAGCAAACTTTTTCAAGTCACCAACAGTCAACTTGCAAGTCCATTTGCGCTAGTTGTGTCAACGCTTAATCATCATTAGGCCACTTGCGCCCTTTTTTAATCTCCTTTATCGCCTACTTGCTCTGGCTGCGCCGGCGCTTGTCTTTTCACCCATCTTTTTCTGTCTTTTGATCATCTTGGAAAGTGTGTCTGCGCTAAAAAGATACTTAAAATGTCCAGATTAGTTGCGTTAGCGCTCTGTGTTTATAATTTCTTATCGCATACATGAATATAGCCTACCGCTTATATCAAAGCACTTTTCCCTTTTCTTTATGCGCTAAGATAACGCATTGGAGGCTCTTTTCGCCTTCTTTTAGCTTAAATTTAGAGGGTAAATAGCTTGCATTTCGCAAGCAATCAACAACACAAGAAGGAATTCACTCCTTCCCGCTTCTAGGTGAAGTAGATGAGTGTTCCCTTAAGTGGTGACTCCGGGACTTGAACAAAAGGATCCCGCCCTCTCACTGGCCCGAGAGGGACTTTCTGTTTAATGGTTGGACCATAAACAGGTTGTTCATTAGAGGAGCGTTGGTACTTAAGGAGATAGATAGATGTAACACAGGGGTAAAACGGTAATTTGACCCAGCTGTGATTACAGACACTCGTGAAGGATTGCCTTACCGGTATAGGTCTACATCCATGGACACAGAAATGTTCTAAGTGAGAAGAGTTCAGATCTGTAGTTCCATTAGGTCCCCTGCTAGCTCGTAAAGAGTAATTAGGAACAAATATATCTTGAGAGAATTTGAATAGTTCAAATTCATATTGGGAATTAAATTAATTGTATGAGATACAAATAAAAAACGTTGGTCCTGGTTCGAACTCCCGCACTTGGGCGTATCTAGTTTTGCGTGAGAACAAAACCACTGAGGCGTCTGCGTTATATTTGAATGAGATTGCAGTTTATTATATTTGGTCCAACGTGCGCGTCATGATGACATCAGCCCTAAAGGAGCAATCCGGTTCAGCTGGAGATGTCCGGTTCAGCTTGGTCTGGGCAGTTTTGGAGCTGGTTCATGCGGTTTGAAGCTGGCTCAGACTGATTCACGGCGATAGGGCATATTTAGATAAATTAATGTAATTTTTCTATTGTATTTTGTCCTAGGATGCCAGAAACCCGTCTACTTAGCTATTTAATTGCTTTATAGATGTCATATAGCTTAGAATCCCACCATAGGTTAAGCATATTCATGCATTTTTAATTATAATTGTTATAATATAAGTATTATGCATGAATTTAACTTTCATGGGTATTTAATATAAGTTGTTATGATTAAATGGATGAAAATTGAGAAGCATTGAACATGAAATTACTTTATTAAAAAAAATATAAAGAGTTATATTTATGAAAGTAATTTATATGTTTATTTATTTTCATGAGCAATTAATATAAAGTGTTATGTTAATGTATGAAAATGTGAATGCTTATTTTAATTTTCTTGAGTAATTAATTTAAGAGTTAGATTAATTGAAGAAAATTAATTTGCATTAAGCAAGAAATTACTTTAGTTTAAAAATATATGAGCTATATTTATATAAGTAATTAACATGCTTATTTTTTCATGAGCTATTAATATAAATGTTATGTTAATGTAAGAAAATGTCAATGTTTTTTTTTTAAATTTTCTTGTATTATTAATTTAAGAGTTAGGTTAATTAAAAGGAAATTAAATTGCATTGAGCATGACATTACCTTAGATTAATATAATTGTTATATTTATGGTATGTCATGTATGCTAATGTATGGTTTTATAAATTAATTAGAATTTGATTGTTAATTTATTCACCATAGTAGCATGTTATAGGGTTAATTCATTAAAATTTATAGTAGTTATAAAATTAATGAATAGAAATCGTTAACCTATAACAAAGAATTGCATGCAAACATAGGATCTTAGGATAGATGAATTAATTTTAAAATGTTTAAAATTAATTAGATCTAAGATCACATTTCTAATAGGATTAGAATTATTCTTACTTAGAATTAAAATTAGTTTTAATTGACTAAGTAGGAAAAACATTACTATGATTATAAGGGAACTCCACCGGTTAAGTTCTGTCTAAGGCTGGAGGTATTTAAGCTGACGGTTTATGGAACACCTCCTACCTGGGAACTGACCCGGAATACCAGAGTTGAATTAATCATAGTTAAATGTTAGCATGCAATGTCACTAGGTTTGTTAAAAATGTTTAATACACCTAGATCTTTAGAGTAAATACTTTACATTACTATGGTTATAAGGGAACTCTCTCGGTGAAGTTCTGTCTAAGGTTGGGGGTATTTAAGTTGACACTTTACGGAACACCTCCTACCTGGGAACTGACCCGAACCTTGAGTTGAATTAACCATAGTAATGTTGACTTGCAATGTTGGGTTTATTAAAAGAAGTTTAATTCACCTAAAACATTGTGGTTGAATCCTTTCCATAATTGTTATAATAGGATCAGACTTAGATAGATTGACTTAGCCAAATTTGATCTAAGTTAAACAGCCCTAAATTAACATTAGGACATTTTCAGTGGGAGGAAAATTACAAAACGAGATTTAAATCAAGTTTTGCTCCTACGTCCCTATATTCACAACGTGAGGTTCATCCTCGGCTTCGAGTCGCCCTAGGAGCGGCCTCCCTTCGGAAAGTGTTTGCATGAATCAATAACAAGGTGAATGTGAAAAATGTCTAGAGTAAGTGGGAGCGGGACACGTGTCAACGTATCCCTCGGTCTCCGCCCCTAGTTCACACCGTGAGAGTCCTATGATCCGCTTGCAGGTTGTCCTGGCGCAACCATCCCTTTGGAGGTCCTGATCATAGGATTCGGAACATCGTGAACTCCTGAATAGGATAGGAACTCTTAGGCTAATTACCAACAGTTGTCTTTCCCTTCGGTAGCTTGTTGGTGCGTGCCTCTGAGATCTGAAAGTGGGAGGGTTACACTTACGGGAATGAGTTAAATATGTTAACTAATCCTTGATCGAATAACGGTAACTAAACGCTAACAGAATATGAGTTATTCTGGTGTTAGAGTTTGGTTGAGATTGTCTCAATTCAGAGGAGGAATAGTTGACCACCCTTCGGTGGCTGTTGTTCTAAACCTTTGAAGTATCGTTGCAAAAACTAAATCAATAGTTTTATAGGGTTTCTTTGATTGCTTATTTGTTTTTGCAGAATTTGATTGAATTATTTGTGATGGGTTAGTACGATTAATAATACAAGTAATTTGTTACTTCAACAATTATATAATAATTTTATGTGTATTGTCTTACGTCATTTTATAAATAACGGTAATACAATAAGCTTAAACGACAAATTGTGGTAAATAAATCTAGGATTATTCTTAACTGAGGAATGTCCTCATGCCCCATATGTTTAATTCATTAAGAATTGTTCTTGGTGAATATGACATAGAACCCTGCTTATCAAAAAGAGAACTTGTTCAAGACTGTAATTTTCATTTACCTGTCTTGAAAACGTGATTAGTGAAGAATAGTGATTCTCCTTGAATACTTGATTCAGGGGCCACAAATCACGTGTGTTCTTCTTTTAAAGGAATAAGTTCCTGGCAAGAGCTTGTTGCTTGTGTAATAACTCTCAAAGTTGGAATCAATGGGGAACATTAAGTTATTTTTCTCAGTGGGAGAAAATACATATTATTAGATAATATGTATGTAATTCCTAAGATCAAAAGAATTTTGATTTTTGTGTCTTATTTGCTGGAACAATGTTACTCTTTACCTTTCCCTACTAATGCAGTTTTGTTTCAAGAAAGGGAGTTGACATTTGTTTAGCTTTACTGGAAAGTAACCTAAATGTTTTAGGACGAATCAAGAGTAAAACAGTCATGAACACTAGGTTGTTTAAGACTGCTACTACTCAATGTGAAAAGAGGCAAAGGATTCCTCCTAAAGGAAAATACCTTTCTTTGGTTCTAAGGTAGACCATATTAATCTCAATCAGCTGATTGGGAGATTGGTTAAGAGTGAACTTCTAAGCGAGTTAGAAGATGACTCTCTACTACCTTGTAAGTCATGCCTTGTGGGCATTATGACTGATAGATCTTTTACTGGAAAAGATCTAAGAGCCAAAGAGCCCTTGGAGCTTGTACATTTGGATCCTTGTGGTTCAATATGTTAAAGCAGTGGGAGGGCATGAATAGTTCATCTCTTTTGGATGATTATTCAAAGGTATTAGTATCTTTACCTAATGCAACTTAAGTCTGAAGCTCTTGAGATATTCAAAGGGGCTTAGGACTGAAGTTGAAAACTTGTTAGGTGAGATGATAAAAACACTTCGATCTGATCAAAATGTTGAGTATAGGGATATGAGATTCCAGGACTATTTGATAGTACATGGAATCACACCCTAAATCTCATTTAGGAGAAATAGAACCCTATTGGATATGGTTCATTCAATGTTGAGCTATGCTCAATTGTCTGGCTCGTTTTGGGGTCATGCAGTATTGACTGCATTGTATACTATAGTAGGCAACCCCAAAGGAAACGAGAAGTGGATACTTCTTCAATTCACAAGAGAATAAAGAATTTGTATCGACAAATGCTAAATTCTCAAAAGAAGTCCACATCAAAATTCATAAACCACAAGAATAAAGTCGATTTAAGTAAGTTAACTAATGAAGTTACAGTTACATCCACAAGAGTTGATGATGAGGCTGGCTGTTCAACAAGAGTTGTTGATGAATCAGTGCATCTAGTCAGACACATCCATCTCAATAGTTGAGAGTGCCTCGTTGTAGTGGAAGGGTTATTTTATAACCTGAACGTTACATGGGCTTGATTGAAGCCTAGGTCATCATACTTGATGATGGCATAGAGGATTCATTATCTTTTAGAAAGAAAATGAATGATGTTGACAACGATCAGAGGATTAAAGCCATGAACCTAGAAATGAAGTCTTTTGTGTTTCACTTCCATCTGGGATCTTGTAGATCTGCTTAATGGGTAACACCTATTAGTTACAAGTGGATTTACAAGAGGAAACGAGACATTCATGTCTTAACCAGAAGGGTTGATACAACAAGATCAAAAGCAAAAGGGTTTGCAAGCTTAAGTGATCCATTCATGGATTGACCTAAGCATTTCGATCTTGAAATATAAGATTTGGTATAGTGACCAAATCTTTTGGCTTTAATCATCAGAACATTTATGAGTCTTGTGTTTACAAGTAATCATCAATAGTTCATTAGCTTACTTAGTGTTGTATATGATTGATATCTTAATCATTGGGAATGATGTAGGTTATCTTACTGACATTAAAAGAGGCTAGTAGCTCATTTCCAAATGAAAATCTGGGAGAAGCTGAGTTTGTTCTTGGGATTCAAATTGTTAGGAACCATAAGAACAAAAAGCTAGCCTTGTCTCGAGTGTCTTATATCTACAAAATTTTAGTTAGATATAAGATTCAAAATTCCAATGAGGGTTCACTACCTTTCAGACATGAAAATATTTTGTCTAAGAAACTGTTTCCTAAGGCACCTCAAGAGATTGAGGACAGGAGACTAATGCCCAATGCAATAGGGATAGTCAGTATCAATCTAATCCAAGATTTAATCATTGGAAAAAAGTTAAGAATATCCTCAAGTATTCGAGGAGAACGAGGAACTATATGCTCGTGTATGGGACTAAGGATTTGATCCTTACAGGATACACTGACACAGATTTTAAGACTGATAAGGATTTGAGGAAATCTACATCAGTATCTGTGGTCAATCGTTACGATGGAGCTATAGTATGGCATAGTTACAGTCTTGACCGTATAGGCCGGAAAAAATAGCTGCTTGTAAAGCAGCGATAGAGACTGTATGGCTTAGAAAGTTCTTGATTGATTTGGAATGTGTTCCAAATGTGAACTTGCCCATCACACTTTATAGTGATATAGTGGTGTTGTGGCAAATTCAAAAGAACATCGCAGCCTAAGACAAACAGACACATTAAATTGAATAAAATATTGCTGATTCATTTACAAAGACTCTTTTGGCTAAAGTGATTGAGGGTCATCTAGAAGGTCTAGATCTACGAGATATGTACAAAGGTGTAATCTAGGGCAAGTGGGAGAAGTGTAATGGGTATAGTGATGCCCTAGTTTATTGTATTTGTACATTGTATATGTTTTATACATGTATTTATACACCCATTGCTGTATAGATTATTGTACATCCGACTAAACTAGAGTTTTAGTTCAAGTGGGAGTTTGTTGGGTTTTATGCCCTAAAACTCGTAGATAGTAAATGTAAACAAATTGTATAGTTGTTTCAATAAAGTGTTATTGAGTTTCTACAATAAAGTGTTATCGTTAAATATTGCACAATTTGACCCAAATCCAATAAACTAAGATCCAAGATTGTTTGTATGTAACTTGAACTAGTATGTGGGGACATACGAGGATCGATGTTCAAGTAACAACCTAAAAGGTCTATAGTACAAGGATAAGGTTGGGTACCTTATCCTGGTAACACTATGAGATACGACCCGCTTTGTATTTGATACAGACGTATTGATCCAAAACGTCCATGTAGTAGACATGCAAGTGGGGGTATCCTATGCAATGAGTTTGCATAAGACCGGACCACGAAATAGTCAACCATTAGTTATAACAACGTTAATTAATTAGGTTACTGTTTCAATATGATGACCTAGGTAACTTAATCTTAATCCTGAGTGTGTCATGAACTCCTTCTCATGAGGGATTGTCCTTTGATTAGCATGGGTGAGAGTGGCCAATACGCCGACTCAATATGCCTTCCTTTTTGGGGACAAGACCGAGTGGGAGGCTGGGGACATGACAACACAAGAAGGAATTCACTCCTTCCCGCTCCTAGGTGAAGTAGATGAGTGTTCCCTTAAGTGGTGACTCCGGGACCTAAACAAAGGGATCCCGCCCTCTCACTGGCCCGAGAGGGACTTTCTGTTTAATGGTTGGACCATAAACAGGTTGTTCATTAGAGGAGCGCTGGTACTTAAGGAGACAGATAGATGTAACACAAGGGTAAAATGGTAATTTGACCCAACTGTGATTACGGACACTCGTGAAGGATTGACTTACCGGTATAGGTCTACATCCATGGACACAGAAATGTTCTACAGTGAGAAGAGTTCGGTTGTGGGTCTTTAGTGGAATGACCCACAGTTAATGAATATTGGTTAACCTGATTAATGAGTTTAATCCATTAACCTCATATCATTGGAGCTTCAGATCTGTAGGTCCATTAGGTCCCCTGCTAGCTCGTAAAGAGTAATTAGGAACAAATATATCTTGAGAGAATTTGAATAGTTCAAATTCATATTGGGAATTAAATTAATTGTATGAGATACAAATTAATGTAATGTATAGTGATGCATTAAAATATAAAGTCTAATTTGAGATTAAACTTTATTATATTGAGAGATTGATAGATTTGGAAAAGTTCAAATATATGTCTAATTAAATATATTGTATTTAATTAGAAGATGAATTAATTAATTATGAATTAATTAATTATTTAATTTAGTTTAAATTAAATGAGATTTAATTAAACTATAGTCTATGAGAGAAATAAATATTTGAAGGAGTTCAAATATTAATATGAATTTGATTCATATTAAATTTATAGGATATAAGAGAATTTGAAGGAGTTCAAATTTTAATATGAATTTGATTCATATTATAGAATTAATTAATTGAAGGCCTGAAATTAAATATATGATATTTAATTGGGTAATTAATTAATTAACTAATAGAAGGTCTGAAATTAAATATATGATATTTAATTGGTGATCAATTAATTAAAGAATTAATTGGAAATTAATCAATTATGGAAATGATTAATCACTTATGGAAGTGATCAATCATTTATGGAAAAGATTAATCAATTATGGAATTGATTGGTCATGGAATTGATTAATTATGGAAAAGATTAAATCAGGTATGGAAATAATTGATTTTAAATGAATATTTTATTCATGGTCTTTCTTCTATAAATAGAACACTAACCCTAGGGTTTAGGTACTACAACTTCTGGCCACCATAAGGCCCTCTCATATTCTCTCAACTCATGAACTCTAGGAAGAATTTTCTCTCTAGAGTTTTTCCCATTCAAGATTAGGTAGTCCCACAACTACGTTCCTAATCTCAGAGTTATAGCGGGGCAGATCAAATGGTATGTTTCATTCTTGAAGTATTTAGAGTCGTCAACGGAGGTATGTTTCTCATTGCTTAACCTTTTGCCAATGTATTAGTATTTTAGTACAAACAAAATTAACTACGAACGGTCCAATTGCTTCTGCTGTAACGGAATTGGGAATTCTAAATCCTACAAATTGAACCTTATCATCAAAGTCTATCAGTATTTATCACTGATAGACTCCGATTAATCAAAGTCTATCAGTTACTATCAATAATAGGGACTGATAGACTATTGGAGATACTGAGGGTATTTTCGTAATTTAACGTATTTTTTTCTATTTTCGCAAATAATTTTATTTTTTTGCTAATTTTGCTATATTTTTGCTGGTTTTTGCTATTTGTGCAAAGCCCCCTTAAAATTTTTGATGACATTGAAAATCCTCATGCATCTTCTAATGAATACTATATGCTTGAATCTGACCCAGTGAATGATCGCACTTTAAATTCTAACTCATGCATGGTCACTAATAATGAGATGCATTCTTTTGCTTTTAGATGCCCTGACTTAGATGGAGAGTTAATTGATGTAGTTGATGAACACCAGATAATCCTTACTGATAAATCTGCTGGAGTCACCAAGTGTTCATCTTCTAGAATTAGGGCTGAACGCATCTTCTGTCAGTCCACCTCTGCTTCCGATATTTTTTCTGCTTCTACTGATCCTTCCTTGCAGGCCCCGAAATTACTGAAACAAGAGATTTCTAAAAACAATGTATTATGAACCTATGGAGAGAAGCCTCCCTAAGAAGAAATAGAGGAGAGCGTGGTTGAGCAAACGACCTTAAACAATTGCACCCTATAATTTTATTACTTTCTATTATTTCAATTCTTAGATAGGTTTATTTTTATCAGTTGCTTTTATGTTTGTTTCCTTGTTTTAGTTTGTTTTTTAGGATTGGCGGTACCAAAACGAAGTTTCTACATTTATAGAAAGCGTGATTCACCACCCATGAGTGCAACATTTTGGGAAGTCCTATTCTTTCCCTGTGCATTGTCTTATTCTTCATGAATTATTACATTGAGGGCAATGTACATTTTAGGTTAGGGGTGGGGAATTTACTTTACATCCCTGTTTGCCCTTGAGCATTTGAGCGTCAGGCCAGCGTTTGTGCTTAATGAAATGTCTTGCATGCTTTTTGTGTATATGCTTGTTTAAGTGATGATGATTTTCTAGGATTGACTCAAATTTTTTCGAAAATTTATTGCTTTCGATGAGTTGTGACCGAGAGTGTTAAAAAAAAAGCTCTTTTAAAACTTTTCTTGGATATGTCTTGGACATGTTGGGTGTCTTTCTTGCTTTAAAGTATGACTTGAATGCTTAGGAGCGAATTACTTAGCTCATATTTCTGTTGTCACCCCGATAGGTGTAAGGTTAAGTGAGAAAGTCTATTTTTTTTGCAAAATAGTGTGTGGAGTCTTGCCTAGGAGAGAAAAAGAAAATATGCCAGCAATAAAAAAAAAAGCAGTGGAAAAATAAGTTAGGGGTGGCGAGGAAAAAGAAAAGAGAAAAAAAAAATCATATGCTCGCAATCTTTACTTTGAAAAGAAAAAAAAAACAGAAAAAAAAAGAGAGCATGCTTGCATTAAGCTTAAAAGCTTAGGGGTAAAAAGAGCTACCTGCAGTGTGATCAGTTAGGCCAACCAAGAGTAAAACTCGGGTTATGGGTCCCTACACTGTAGTGTGAAAGCTAGTGCCCTATCCAAAAGAAATGCAAAAAGAAAAGAGAGAGCGAAAGCAAAAAGCAAAAAGAAAGAATAAAAATAGAAAAAAAAAGAAAAAAAAAAAGAGAAAAAAAGGAGAAAAGAAAAAGGAATTCCTTGATCAGCATGCATACAATCTTGACAACTACTCAAACAGGAAACAAGAGAAATAGTTCCAAACGGAATGTTAGATTAGAAAGAATATTAAAATCTTAGTTGCCTTCCCTGGCAACGACGCCAAAAACTTGATTGGTTCTCAGAGAGCTGATTAATGCAATGCTAAAAACATCGCAGAAATGCATTAATCCAAGCATAAATTAAGCATAACCATGTAGTACCTAGAGTATTCTAGGGTCGAATCCACAGGGAATATGAAGAGTAAGAATTTTAATAAACTAGCTAATGAACACTCAGACGCATGGTACTGGATGTGAAATTAAATAAGTGAAAGCTGCAATATTGAACGTTAACCCTAGGTGAGAGCTTTTACGTTTATCTTGGTTTATAACTTGATTATAAAAGAGATCAACCTATAACATGCATTCTAATCGATGTTAACGCTTTAATATCGAGCTAAGGAAGTTTCATGTTGCATGCTCGTTCATTTTCGTTTAGGTTATATAACGATTATACTTGAATGAGAACTATTCATTCAGCATGCATCTTATCATGAAACATAAAACATGCATACTTATATTATAACTCTTTATAATATAATTAAATGCATGAAGCATGCTTCCTATGGTGGGATTTTTAATCTATATGACGTACTCTTATGCATATAACATTCATTCTAATTATAACATGCATTCTGATAGCGAGCATAGCTAGCTACTTTTACTTATTTAATTGAGCTAGTCTTTTATGATGTTTGGGCCATTTTAATGTGCTTAATTGTTTATTTTGTAGGAAAGCGTTGATTAGAGTTAAAACGTGGAATAAGAATTAATCGGGTGTTCGGGACGTGAAAAGATGCCAAAGAACCAAAAAGATTCAAGTGACAAGGAGCCAAGAATGGGCATTCTGCCCATTAGCGTCGAGACACCACTCTTGGAGCGTCTCGACGCTACGTTTCCTTAATGAGAAGATGCGGCAGACTCACAACGTCTCGACGCTGTGATAGGAAGCGTCCCGACGCTATCGCCTTTCCTTTTCAGACACGCGCGTAAAAGGGGCAGCGTAGCGTCTCGACGGTACGACGAAAATCTGCTATATAAGTTTAGTTTCGGCTAGGTTTTTGGGACTTTTGATTTGGGGACTTTTGGAGCCGACATTAGAGCAGAAAGAGGACAGAATTGAGCTGAAGCAAAGGGGACTAGTTGGAAATCAACCCATTGTTCGTGGGGATCGTGACGGGGACGTTCGGTCTCGGCCTACAACGAGTCTATTTCTCTTTTCCCTTACTTTAGACACTTTTTATGGCTTATTTAGACTTAGTTTATATTGTAACGAGGATTATGTGTAGCTAAGTTTAATTCTTAGGGATTGATGTAGCCGTTGGGCAAGTTTTGGATTGATTTACGGTATTTATGCTATTGATGTCATTTATGCATATGTTGTATGCTTAATGCTTTCGATTTACTGGCCATAAATTGATTGATATTTATATTTGAATCTAACTCGGGAGAGAGGATTTAAATTAGTAATCAATATGCATAACTAGAATTTAGCTAAAAATCGGGAGATTAAGGTTAATTCTAGAAATTGTCATAAAGGTTAGCCTTATTGCCTTGTATGTTTATTGGATTTAGATAGGGATATCGGGTTCAATTGCATATGGGAGAATCATGTATGCTCGGGAGAGATATGTGTGATTTTAGTTGCCAAGATTTATGAATCATAGCATGTGTTAATCCGTTTATTAATCCATAACTCCAATTGGTGAAATCAATTCCCTAAGGCCAATTATTCCCATTTGATTGTCACTTTTTACTTTAGTTTTTGTGTTGATTAATTCATATTCTCATTCTATTTGATTCCCTAAATAAAATTGGCCAAGAGTATTTTCGATAATTAAAATTTGGCTAGACACCAATCCAGAGGACGACATTCGATTGCAAAATCACTATATTATTACTTGACCCGTACACTTGCGGTTCGCAATTTGCACATCAAGTTTTTGGCGTCGTTGCCGGGGATTGGCATATTTAGTCAATTTTAATATCGTAGAAAAATTGTTCGGTCTTAGTTTAGGGTGTATTTTATTTTTTTGTTATTTTTGTTATTTTTGTTTTTAGGTAGATTGCATTTTTCCTTTATTGTTTTTCTTTTCCATTCTTAAATTTTTCCTTATTTAGATTTTCCCATTTTTGTTTGATTTTTCCATTGTTAGATTTTTCGTTTTTCCTTTTTAGATTAGTTTTTCCTTATTTGTTAGTGTCCTTATTGGTTTTTGTTTTATCTATTTTTGCATTCCATATTAGTCAATTTTTTTCCTTTTGTAGATTATATTTTTCCTTATTTAGATTTAGTTATTTTCCTTTTCTTGTTTCTTTCCTAATTTATTTTATTTCCTTTTCTTTGCCTTTTTAGGTTAGTGTAGTCAGTGTTTGCGAAAGGTTAGGGAATTGGCCTTAGTTCCCTTGGATCCAGAAATAGAAAGAACATTCAATAGACTTCGAAGGGAAAATCAAGAAAATATCCAAATGGCCAATCCTAATCCTGAAGAACCTAAGCCCATCAGGGACTATTTTCAGCCGATCTTTCACGAGCAACAGTCGGGGATTGTCTATGCCCCAATTAATGCTAATAATTTTGAGTTGAAAACAAGTCTCATTCAGATGGCTCGAGACTGTGCTTACAGAGGATCACCCATGGAGGATCCAAATTCTCATCTGAAATCCTTCCTAGACATCTGTGGGACGGTAAAGTTAAATGGTGTCTCTGAAGATACCATTCGCTTACGTTTATTTCCTTTTTCTTTGCATGACAAAGCGAGGGACTGGTTACAATCTATTCCACCTGGGAGCATTACCACTTGGGATGCTTTGGTCCAGGCATTCTTAAAGAAGTTCTTTCCTCCTGCCAAGACGGTCAAGCTGAGGATCGAAATTGGGACATTCCAGCAACAATTCGATGAGCAGCTATTCGAGGCTTGGGAGAGATTTAAAGAGCTGCTAAGGAAGTGCCCTCAACACAGATACCCTGACTGGCTACAGGTTCAATTATTTTACAATGGATTAACTTCTAGCACGAAAACTATTGTTGATGCAGCTGCAGGTGGGACTCTGTTGTCCAAGACTGTTGAGAGTGCTAGGACTTTGTTAGAGGATATGGCCACCAACAGCTATCAGTGGCCATCTGAGCGGTCGGGACCCAAAAAGATTGCTGCTGGAGTATTTGAGATCGACAACGTAAGTGCACTTCAGGCTCAGATGTCTTCCTTGGCTAATGCATTTTTAAAGTTTTCAGGTTCAGGGAATGCTCAATCTTAAATTGGCCACTTAGGTTAACATAGTTTGTATTTAGCTGATGGCCGAAAGGTTGGAGTTGAATGCGCAGGTTTGCTAGAACAAGAGTGGAAGAGATCCTAGAAATAGGACTCTGTTTTCTTGCATCCTTGAAATAGGATTGGAATCACTAGGGTTGTAAGAAGTCGTGAGCATATTCATCTAAGTTTCAACTAAACTTAGAAATAGATGTCTAGTTGGTTTAGTCTTCTAAAGACACCTACAGCGAAGCTGAATAAAAGAACTTAACTCACACTCTAGTTGCCATGGAAATTGCAGGCCCAACTGGGAGATGTTATCTGCACCATGTCTATGTGGGAAACATAGATAGTGTTTCTCAGTAGTCTACAATGCTTGAGTGAATTGCGAGCGCATAGGTGGGTGTAGCCTAAAGTTCAAGGTTGAAACTAATTGAATTTCCCTATTTATCTCATAGATTTTGCTCCGTCGTTTTTTTCTTCTTCTTTTTCCTTCTCCAACACCTTTTTAAGTAGTTGTATTTGCCCTGGGTTCTCTCTCAGATTCCGTTGGAGGTAGGGTTGTTCCTACTTGTGCTGGCACAACATCTCCACTCTGAAGTTGCTTCCCACTACGCTGAGTCAACACATGGCATTGCTCTTTTCCTCTAGGGGCTTCTGTATTACTGGGCAAGTCCCTGCAGTTCTGTTTTTCAGCTCTGATGCAAGTTGTCCTACCTAAACCTCTAGGTTCCTCAAGGATGCGGCTTGACTTTGAACGACCGCATCGTTTTTTGTCATGTACTCTTTTTGGCTTGCCATAAAGTCCTTCATCATGTTTTCCAGAGAATTGGATGACGATGCGCCTGAGTCTCCACGGCTTGCGTTATTGTTGCGTTGGAAATTTCCATACACCGCATGATCATTGTTAGTGTTAAGCAGTCTAGGACCATAGTTTGTGTTACCTTGTTCGTTTGCTTGGTTGCGCCAGTATTTCCACTCCATGAGAAATTAGGGTGGTTCCTCTAGCCAGGGTTGTATGTATTTGAAAATGAATGATTATGTGCATTACCCTGCGGTCCCACATAGAAAACAAACTCTGGGTTGGATTACAACAATTTTGGGCTTAGATGTCAGTTTTGCACCGTTATTAAACCCCTATGATCACGGATTTGAATCTGTTGTTGTTCTGGGTGTGATCTAACCTCTACGATCACGGATTACAACAATAACGGTTTAAAACCGTCATCAAACACCACTGTGATCTTTCATGTATAATAACATATTACAACAATAACGGTTTAAAACTGTGGTTGTTTTGGGTGTGATTGAACACGTACAATGACAGATTACAACAATGATGGTTTAAAACTGTGGTTGTTCTAGGTGTGATTGAACCCGTACGATGACAGATTACAACGATGACAGTTTAAAACTGACATCTTTGTCAACACCTATGATAACGGTTTACAACGATGACAGTTTACAACCGACATGTATGACTACATTAATGACGGGTTTAAAATGACATCTTTCCCTCAACACGTTCGATTACGATATGTTACAATGACGTTTTATAACTGTTATTATAGTGTCATAAGATGACGGTTATAAACTGACATCTTTCCTCATCTTTCCTCATACCACCTGCAACATATTTATTGTCATAATTCAAATCCACATCCTGAATACCTATTATTGCAATTCAAAATATTTTAATTGATCCAATAATCTACAGATATTTAAAACAAATATTTGAGAAAAATATTCAATCCAAATACAACAATTGAGAAAACCTCAAATACTTTATTTCATTCGATAAAAAAAACTCCAAACGTCACGATACAATATTCAAAACCACTAAATTTTTCTAAACTATATAGTAAACTGAAAGATTTACAAAAAGAAATAAAATGTAAGCACAATCGCTTTTTTGTCCATTCAAAATACCACATATATATGTCAAGAAAATCCTACACATCCTATATTGTCTAAAAGGAAACAACTAACTACCACAAGGATGGATACTTCACGTGAAGTTTGACACATGTCCCACCCATTCAACTCGTACCTCGTCCAACTGTTCTTGTGTGAACGGATTCTTAGTATTAAACTACAAAAAAAACAAAAAAATAGATATTACGATTATAACTAATTTAAGAAAAAGTACCATATATATTGAGCATCTACCAATAATAACCACCCAAAGAAAAAGACAACAATATCGATAATTAACATTAAAGAATATCATAGAAATAAATACTGAAAATACTATTTATACTAATTTATCACTTAATGCCCACAACCTTCAACTTTTTTTACTCATAACAACCACAAATTGATGGATCGGAGTTATGAATTACCTGAAGACAACATACCTATCTCTTTGTATATCCCAAGTCATTTACTAGCAGAACTTCCAAGGCTTTAGCTAATTGTCGCACTGAAGCCACAAATCTATGCATAATTCACTAAGGGAATGAGCTTCAAAAAAATTAATTTCAAAACAAAGCACGTAAAAGTTAGTGTTAACCAATTGATATACTTCATCTATAAGAACGTGAAAAAATTTGGTGTAGTTTGCATAAAACATCTAAGAATTTGATTTTCTGAAGATGCCCACATACGCCCATTATATAAGGCCGCCCATCTGATAGTCATAGGTCAACGCAAAATAAAAATCAAGCATCATGTAAAATACAAATCTTTCCAACCAAGGAATGAATGTCAAGATAATTCCATGCTCCCTAGGGAATGAGTGCTCAAAATAATTTCATAATCCCATTGCATATTAGAATAAACAATCAATGCCATAAGGCCATATATAGTAGTAGATAAGTCATGAACTGACAAAATTATGTTTATGGAAAAGTTAAAGCAAAGGCTTTATAGGATTAGAAGAAACAAATCATGATTCTAACATCTTCAAAACAAATCACTGAATGCGAAGAGCAAAACACATAAAACCCCAAGGTTAAGAGGGGGAAAGAAGGCATGAAAATGTCTTTATATTTCAAGATGATAACAAAGTGTCAGCTGATAGCGAGCAGAAATGTCGCTATTTTAGCCTCAAATTATTAAGCTTTTTGGTGCTTTAATTGTGATTTTAATGAATATATTTAATGAATTTTGTTATTTTGTCTTTAGGAGCATAAATGATGATTTTGGGAGAAAAAGAGCCAAAATTGATGGAATTATAGCCCAAATCAAAGTATGAAGCCCAAAGAAGACATCCATGAGGAAAAGTCCAAGAGAAATGAAGAAGAAGGCCCGAAAATCAGCCCAAAAAGAAGCTGATTTTTCTGGAAAATCTGGACAGCGTCTCGACGCTTAGCAAAGCAGCGTCGCGACGCTGCCCTTTCTTGTTGCCCAAGCCGCGTGCGCAGCAGCGTCGCGACGCTTGGCAAGGCAGCGTCGCGACGCTACCCCTTTTCCAGGCCTATAAATAGGAGCCCTTGGTGCCTCATTTTACAATAAATCAATCATCAATCAAATCATTACTCATTCATTCCTTTCTTTCCTTTCTTAAGACTCCTTTTTTGGAGCCCCTCTCAAGGCTTTTGAGCCTTTTTGAGAGGGTTCTTCTAGTGGGAATTTTTGGGAGTTTTGGGGAGCAATTCTAGAGGCTCGAGGAGTAGTCAGCGGGGGCTCCAAGCGTCAGCAAGGGGTTTTTCGACGGTCAATTCCTTTTCCTTTATGCCTTTTATTATGCTTTCCCTTGTAATTATTGTGAATATTATGTGTAGCTAAACCCCAATTTGGGGTCTTGAAATGAAATGATAGTTGCAATATTGATATAATTTCTTGTCTCTTGCCCATGTCCTAATTATTTGTATGGATGTGCTTAATGCTTTACTCAATCTGGCCAATTGTGTAATGATTCGATTCTTAATGGAAACTCGACGGAGAGAAATTAGGATAGATCATAATCCATGCAACTAGTTTAATTGCCCGTTGTGACACCGGGATTAGTTGATTAAACATAGATTCCTAAAATGAATCAGGGCGTAATAATTAATGATTTTTAACGGCGCTAAGGACACTTAGGTTGTTAAAATGAATTAATTGCAATTAGGGGAAACCGACAGGAGAACCTATGTGATTAACGGAGATTCTAGGTTTATAATTAGTTGGGCAATGAGATAGGATAATTATAGCAATTATTTAGCTAATCATTGATTTTCAAGACCCCTCTTCCCATTTCAAGAAAAACTCTTTCTCCGCATTTTATTTTTGATTGATCAAATTTGTTTTCATTAAGTCTTTTTAAATTCGAATTCTTTTTATCACATGAGCTTGGTCCCTAAATATTATTTCACCTAAGTATTTTTAGTGCTCAAGAGAATTTTAATTAATTGCTTAAGTTTCGTTTCACCTCCCTGTGGATTCGATACTCGGAATACTTTCCGTTTTATATTACTTGTGGCCCGTGCACTTGCGGATACCAACAAGTTTTTGGCGCCGTTGCCGGGGAGGCTTGATTTTTAAGCAAAAAATTAATTTTTCTTGACATCGAAAAGAAAAGGGTGAATGGTAATTTAGGTGTAAATATTTTTCTTCCATCATTTTGTGAATATTATTTTATTTTCTTTTTTCGTTTTTGTTTGGTTTTTTTTATTATCTGGGAGCATTGCATGCGAAGAAACAAGGTGGTTGATCTGTTTCCGTTAGATCTTGAGATTAACAGGACTCTAAAATTCATTAGAAAAGAAAAAAGATTAACAGAAACGATGGCCCACCAAGAAGAAGCTCCCAAGGCAATTAGAGATTTTCTGCAGCCAGTTCTTCCTACCGAAAATTCTGGGATTGTTTACGCCCCCATCCAAGCTACAAATTTTGAGCTAAAAACAGGGTTGATTCAGATGGCGCGCGATAACTCGTTCAAGGGACATCCTTCCGAGGACCCCCACTCTCATCTGCGATCATTCCTAGAAATATGTGGGACGGTAAAGATGAACGGAGTTCCGGCCGACGCGATCAGATTGAGGCTATTTCCATTTTCTCTACAGGATAAAGCAAAAGATTGGCTCGAATCAGTCGAGACGGGCAGCATCAGTACTTGGGACGAGCTTGCCCAGGTTTTTTTAACAAAATTTTTTCCACCAGTTAAGACTACCAAGCTGCGGACTGAAATTGGAACATTCAGACAGCTTGACGAAGAACAGTTATACGAAGCGTGGGAGAGATATAAGGAAATGCTTAGGCGATGCCCCCAACATGGATATCCTGATTGGCTTCAGGTACAGTTATTCTATAATGGATTAAACCCCTCCACGAAGACAGTCCTAGACACATCAGCAGGAGGGAGTTTTCTTTCAAAAACAGTGACAGAAGCCAAAGACCTGCTTGAGGAAATGGCGGCGACAAGTTATCAATGGCCGACGGAGAGAGGAACAATTACAAAGAAGGCTGGATTGTATGAATTAGATGAGTCAAGTTCACTAAAAGCGCAACTGGCATCTCTGACCAATGCTCTAAACAAATTGACGTCATCTGAGGTGGTCAAATCCATTTCCACCTTAGCTGAAGGACATTCGAAGAAAGAAGGTCAAGATGTGGAAGAAGTTCAATACATAGGAAACAGATCATATACTCAAGGAGTACCGAACTTCTACCACCCTAATCTGCGCAATCACGAGAACTTCTCATATGCGAATACGAAGAATGTTTTGCAGCCACCCCCAGGTTTTGCATCATCGAGTACTCCTGAGAAGAAAAATAATCTGGAGGAGATGGTGGCTTTATTCATCAAGGAACAAAGAATATTGAATGTAAATCTCCAGACATCAGTAAACAACCACGACGCAGCTCTAAAGAATATGGAAGTGCAAATAGGACAGATTGCTTCAGCAGTAAATGCCCTGCAGAAGGGAAGATTTCCAAGCGATACTGAGCCTAACCCGAAAGAGCAGTGTAAGATGGTGGTTTTGAGAAGTGGCAGAAGACTGGAGGACAGTTCAGAGAAGAAAAAGGAAGAAGAAAAGAGAAGGGATGAAGATGAAGGGGCTGAGGCACAAAAAGCCTCCTCTGAAAGGTTCCAACATCCTCCTAACTCTATTAAATTAAAATGTGATTTTTCTAATAGCTGTGCAGGAAAAAAAGAAGAGAAGCAGAATGACAAAGAAAAGATGACTGAGGAGGAAGTGGTTCCATGCAACCACCATGACAGAGGTTCGCATATTAGCCCACCCAAGCGGAGGGGCGAATGTCCAACCTTTGATTACAGGGAGTTACCTTTTCCTCAGAGATTTAAGAATGTCAAATTAGATGAACAATTTCAAAAATTTTTAGAAATGTTTAAAAAGTTGACTGTGAATATTCCATTGGTAGAAGCTTTGTATAATATGCCAAATTATGGAAAATTCATGAAAGAAATGCTTTCTAAAAAGAAAAGTCTGAAAAAAGAAGTTTTTAATTTATCTGAGAGTAGCAGTACCATTATTTCTGGTAGGATACCCTCTAAGCAGAAAGATCCAGGGAGTTTTACTGTTCCCTGCACCATAGGAGAAGTATCCTTCGATAGGGCTTTGTGTGATTTAGGAGCAAGTATAAATTTGATGCCCTACTCTGTGTACAGGAAGATTGGTTTATCAGGTATGACAGACACTGACGTCACTCTCCAGCTTGCTGATAGATCGATTACCCACCCGATGGGTGTTGTGGAGGACGTGTTGGTGAAAGTCAACAAATTCATCTTCCCTGTAGATTTCGTGGTACTAGACATGAAGGAGGACAAAGAGGTGCCAATTATCTTAGGCAGACCTTTCCTAGCCACTGGTAAGGCTGAGATTAGCGTGCATACAGGTAAACTTACCTTGAACATTGATGATGAAAAAGTCGTGTTTAGTATTTTTGGCCAAGATGAATCTGTTTGTAGTTTGCATACATGTTTTTCTGTTGGGCCTGAATACTTGACTGATGACGATGAAGAGGTAGACTATAATCTTGGCCTAGGCTTAGGAGAAATGCTTGTTGATAATATGGATTTCGATCATGATGCATATATGGATAATCCTCTGTTTGAAAATGATTTGGATCTGCCTGACTTTGAAAATGAATTAGACTTGCCTGCTTGTGATAATGAAAGATCTGCAGTTGATGATTTACCTTCCTTTGAAAATGAATTAGATTTGCCCGAACTGAATAATTTTGATGATGATATTGAATTGCCTGACAGTAAGCACGAACGTAAAAGGCATAAAAAAGATTGCTCGATAGATAATTTTGAGTCTGACCATGATTACAGTGAATCTATTGAGTCTGATCTTGACATTCCTGAATGCATGAATCCTGACAATGTGAATACTTTCTTTTCATGTCCTGATGATGTGTATAGAATTGAATCTGACCCAGAAGAACTTGAATCTGTGCATAGTATAGAATCTGATCCTGAAATTCTTGAATTCTTTAATTCTTCTGATGATGAGTCATATGATAGCTTAGTTGAATCATTTTTTAATTCTGAGTCTGAAGGATCTAATGAGCATGTAGATATTTTCTCTGATGAATGGACTGGCATGATTGATAGGCCACCTATAGATCCTAGACCAGTAGACATTATAACGCTTGATGACTCTGTTAACAATTGTTTTGAAAATAGAGATTTAGAAAAAAGATTTGATGCGGCTGATTATTTTCTGAAATGTTATTATGAGAATCTCTTTAGTGAAGATGGGCCAGGGGAAAGTTTTTTTTCTCCCCTGTTTGTAGTTTGCAATTCGGTGCGTGATTTCTTGCAGGGCCCGGAGGATGATGAAAATTTTTATTTTGAGCCTCCGTAAGCGTGCCGAGCCTAGTCTAGCTAAAGACGTTAAAGAAAGCGCTGCTTGGGAGGCAACCCAAGGATTAAAGTAATTAGTTGTTTTTGCGGTAAATAATTTTCTTTGCTCCGTGATCCAATTTTGTTTTGCAGGATCACCTTAGCAAATCCCAAAATTCCTCATTTCCCATTTTTCATGGATCCAAAGGAAGAGGATGAAGCGCTCCTAGCTCAGGGAAGTCTCAGTATCTCTCTTTATGCTTTTCTGTTTTAAAACATTGGGGACAATGTTTAGTTTAAGTTTGGGGGGGAGGCTTCCGCTGTGTTGAGCATATTTAAATTATGTTGGATGCATGAATAGATAGCCATGATAGCCAAGGATGTGATTTTTGAAATTTTGGGAGAAAAAGGTTTATATGATTGTGGAATCTGGGAGCACGGCAGAAATCGTGAAATTTTAAAATTTTTTGATACTTAGTTTTGATGTCTAAAGCATGCAATAGTCTTATCTAATGACGTCTTTGAAAATCTAGATTCTTATTATGGTTTTCAAAGTTGTTGTCACCCCGATAGGCTTAGTTTCTAATATCAGGAAGTTCATGCTTGATTGCTCTAAAGAACTAGGTAGGAAAAAATTTTATGCCTGCTGAGAGAAAAGCAAAAGCAACAAAAGAAAATGTGAGAAAAAGAAAATCTGTTGAAAAAAGAATTTTTGCTTGCTCAAAAGAAAAAAAAGCCTAGGGGTAAAAAGAGCTACCTGCGGTGTGATCAGTTAGGCCAACCAAAGAATAAAATTCGGGTTAAGGGTCCCTGCACCGTAGTGTGAAAGCTAGTACCATTAGATATCAAAATGCAAGTTTGGGGGAGGAGCAAAAAGAAAAAGAAGAGAAAAAGAAAAATCATGAGAGAATTCTGCTCCCCCATGAAAGAAGAAAAAGATGACAGGCACCCTAGTTACTTTTTTTTGCATGATAGAAGGACTCCGAAGTATTAGGGGCTCTTAGCCAGTGTAGGGGGAAAACAAATGGAGAAAGCCATAAGACTAATCTAGGTTAGTAAAAGAATCAATAGATAAGTCTTGAGCATGCTATTCATTAATCTTAAGTTCAAACTAGTTTAAGATTTCTTCAAGAGTATGCGGTGCTTGCTTATTCCACTTACATGTTTTCCATTCGATCCTAAGAATTCAAAAATCACTGAGGGTTGAGCGAGTCTATTTCATGCATCTTTAGAATTTATTTTGCTCGGGACTAGCAAAAGCTTAAGTTTGGGGGTGTGATAGCGAGCAGAAATGTCGCTATTTTAGCCTCAAATTATTAAGCTTTTTGGTGCTTTAATTGTGATTTTAATGAATATATTTAATGAATTTTGTTATTTTGTCTTTAGGAGCATAAATGATGATTTTGGGAGAAAAAGAGCCAAAATTGATGGAATTATAGCCCAAATCAAAGTATGAAGCCCAAAGAAGACATCCATGAGGAAAAGTCCAAGAGAAATGAAGAAGAAGGCCCGAAAATCAGCCCAAAAAGAAGCTGATTTTTCTGGAAAATCTGGACAGCGTCTCGACGCTTAGCAAAGCAGCGTCGCGACGCTGCCCTTTCTTGTTGCCCAAGCCGCGTGCGCAGCAGCGTCGCGACGCTTGGCAAGGCAGCGTCGCGACGCTACCCCTTTTCCAGGCCTATAAATAGGAGCCCTTGGTGCCTCATTTTACAATAAATCAATCATCAATCAAATCATTACTCATTCATTCCTTTCTTTCCTTTCTTAAGACTCCTTTTTTGGAGCCCCTCTCAAGGCTTTTGAGCCTTTTTGAGAGGGTTCTTCTAGTGGGAATTTTTGGGAGTTTTGGGGAGCAATTCTAGAGGCTCGAGGAGTAGTCAGCGGGGGCTCCAAGCGTCAGCAAGGGGTTTTTCGACGGTCAATTCCTTTTCCTTTATGCCTTTTATTATGCTTTCCCTTGTAATTATTGTGAATATTATGTGTAGCTAAACCCCAATTTGGGGTCTTGAAATGAAATGATAGTTGCAATATTGATATAATTTCTTGTCTCTTGCCCATGTCCTAATTATTTGTATGGATGTGCTTAATGCTTTACTCAATCTGGCCAATTGTGTAATGATTCGATTCTTAATGGAAACTCGACGGAGAGAAATTAGGATAGATCATAATCCATGCAACTAGTTTAATTGCCCGTTGTGACACCGGGATTAGTTGATTAAACATAGATTCCTAAAATGAATCAGGGCGTAATAATTAATGATTTTTAACGGCGCTAAGGACACTTAGGTTGTTAAAATGAATTAATTGCAATTAGGGGAAACCGACAGGAGAACCTATGTGATTAACGGAGATTCTAGGTTTATAATTAGTTGGGCAATGAGATAGGATAATTATAGCAATTATTTAGCTAATCATTGATTTTCAAGACCCCTCTTCCCATTTCAAGAAAAACTCTTTCTCCGCATTTTATTTTTGATTGATCAAATTTGTTTTCATTAAGTCTTTTTAAATTCGAATTCTTTTTATCACATGAGCTTGGTCCCTAAATATTATTTCACCTAAGTATTTTTAGTGCTCAAGAGAATTTTAATTAATTGCTTAAGTTTCGTTTCACCTCCCTGTGGATTCGATACTCGGAATACTTTCCGTTTTATATTACTTGTGGCCCGTGCACTTGCGGATACCAACATCAGCAAATCACACTGAAGCTCTAAATACAGACATAAGTAAACAGATTATTTATTTGTTAAAAGAAACACGCATGATGAGAAGGACATACATGTTATAATTATTTTGCAATTCATGAGTTGATAAATTGTATGATATGTTTTGAATGGCAGTCTGGTACTTTTGAGCTGCTACCCCAAGTTGAGTAACCTGCATAAAGAGTGTAAACGTGAGTCACGAATTGATTGATAACAGGTTGTAATAGTGATAATTATAGAGAAAATTTTACAAATAAGCAGGTCATTTTAAATGCAAGGTATGAAGGTAGTGCTTTTATGGAGAGCAATATGGGGCCTGATTTTAATGTGTTACAAGACGACGAAGTTAAACCTGAGGTATCAATAATTTCCTAGGAATCAGTTCTTCATGGCATCGAGCAAAGAATTCCCATGAAGATATCTGAAAGGAATAAGAAAGCTAGAAAAGTTACCACACACATTGAACTAAAACCCAATATATTAACAAGTACCTACCAAGTTAGCAACAAGTTCATCCCTCTCAAGTAACAAACTACTAACCACGGTGTGAAAAAAATATGATTTCAACAACAATCCTACACACACCACCAACACATATAGTAGTCCTCAAAACTGCGATTGATCTCATCAAAACAATCAGGAAAAATAATAACACAACAACAAAATTAGATATATTCTTAAATAAAATCAAGCATAATTGGTCAACAAAACATGCCCTGTATTGAACACATGGTGTAAAAATAGATTGTACTTATACCTAAAGAAAAAAGGGATTTCTACAAACTGAAAAAAGCATTAAAAGCCATATATTGATGAACAAAGGCTCTGGTCGCCCATACCGACTTCCCCACCTGACCATGTCCTTCAGCATTAACCAAAACAAATCAGAACCAATATTAAGAAGAAGAGGGGAAGAACAAAACATCAATTCAAGTTCTAATACATCACAAAATAGTGTACACAAACCACACAAAACAGTGGATTTAATTTAATTTCAAAATCAAAATTCTAGTGACTACCAAGAACCCAACACAAAAATATAATCAATTAAAAAAATATGAATCTAATTCGCTTGAGCCAGTAACAAAACAATCATACAACTAAATTAAATCATGAATTCTCAAATGACTAATCAAACATGCCTCATGTATTGACATCGATTGAAAGATGGAGAAGAAAGGGGTGGGAATGGAGGCCTGTTTATGAATAAATCTTTGCCTTCTAGGAGAAATTGTTGAACTTCGCTTTCAATTCTTCGTAATCGTTCCTGGAAAATTTTTTCTTCTTTTAGTTGGAATTTTTCTCCTCATTATTTTTCGTTGTTCGTCAAGCTCGATTTCAGAACCTCATTCATCCACTCACGGTTTGTAGAATATTAGAATGAGTCAACCCCGTTAAGGCATTAATGCATTTCGAAAAACGTTATTGCTACAGTGCCAACAAATGCCCTTTATTATTGTTAATCTCACCGTCGTCTCCACCGCCGTTTACAAGCTTGAACCACCGTGTCGTTGTCCCTAGCATCGTCATTTTCACCTCTATGAACAAACAAACCAAGAATCTCTACGATTACCTTCTATTATTTGCGGCTGCAGTCGAGAAAGTAGCAGCCGTCGTTAGTCGAACAACCCAGCCGTCGACTCGCGCAGCCGCAGTCCTTCAAACAAGCAACGTCGTAGCAACCGTACGTCCTTCAGCGAGGGAATCCATTGAAGCAGAGCCGTCTGAAGTCGAGAGGGAAGTCGTGAAGGAAGAAGAAACAAAATCGTGAGGGAAATCGATGAGAGAAGTCGATTCATGGGGAAGAATTACGCAACAACAGCTTCGTGATGAAGGAAACGTTAGGGCACAAACCAAATTAGGGAAAACCGACATAGAAGCCCAACATACGATAACGGGCCTGAACCGTTATTGAAGCCGACATTGTTGAGAAATTTTTACGAAAATTTCAGTCTTTCTCCGAAAAACGCGGCGCCTTTGTTATACACATCTTTAATGACGGGCAGTAACCGACATCGAAGGTCTCCCTTTGATGACGGTTTCAAACCGACACCGTTGATAAAATTTTACGAAAATTTCCGTCTTTCTTCGAGAAACGCGACACCTTTTTTATACACATCTTTAATGATGGGTGATAACCGACATCGAAGGTCTTCCTTTGATGATAGTTTTAAACCGACATCGATGAGCAATCCTTTCGCACCCGTTTTAAATTAAATATAATAACAGTTTAAAACCGTCATCGTAGGTTTCCATTTTTTACAAACGTTAGATGACGGGTAAGAACCGTCGTGGAAGGGTCTTCTTTAATTACGGTTAGAAACCGTCATTGTACCCCGAATTTTCGAAACTTAACACTTTTTTCCAGAAAAAGTGGCGCTTTTTTCACAATCCGTCATCTTAGAGTCAATCCGTCATTGTTGTAAAAATACAATCCGACATCGTAGCCCCAAATTGTTGTATATATGGGCATTGGTCATGCGTGTGGCCTTCTCCACAGATGTCGCATCCCACCGCAGCTAGTTGTGCTATGAGGAGCGTTCTGTTGGCTGTTAATGCGTCCATCCTAGTGGTCAACGCATAAATTTTAGCATTTACCATAATCATGGGATCCACTTCAAAGCTTCCTGAGCTAGTTTTTACTGGGCGCTTTCTCTTGTCTTCTGCAGTACCCCATTCGTAGTTATTCCTTGCTATGCAGTCAAGAATTTCATGCGCTTCATCATAAATTTTTCTAAGTAGCGCACCATTGGCAGATGAGTAAAAAAGAATCTGAAAATTTTTGTTCAACCTTACATAGAATGTCTCCAATTGACTAGAGTGAGGCAAGCCATGATGAGGGCATCTTTGCAACAAACCTTTAAATCTTTCCCAAGCATCACTAAGTGTCTCATCCTCCAACTTAGCGAATGTCATGATCTCCTTTCGTAGTCTAGAATTTGTTGTTGGTGGAAAGTATTTCTCTAAGAACTTTTCAGCCAGATCATTCCACGTAGCAATAGAATTTGCTGGTTGTTGGTTCAACCAAACTTTAGCAGCATCTCTTAGCGAGTATGGAAACAGTATCACTTGCAACTGTTTTGGGGTCACTCCAGGAATGATAAACTTACTGCATATATCGAGAAATGACTTAGATGTGAGTGCGAGTCTTCCATTGCACTTCCTCCAAATTTCTTAGCAGTAGTGAGCATTTGAAACATAACGAGTTTAAGCTCAAACCTTTTAGTTTCTAATGTGGGTCGTACTATTCCTGGATTGAAGTTGCACATTGTAGGGGTTGCATAGTCTCTAATTCCTCGTTCTCTATCGTAATCCATTTGTATTGGATATACGGGAGGGTTTTGTGGTGACGGAACGACTTGTCGAGGTCGTGTCAAATAAATTTATTATGCATGATTCCTAAAGCTAACTTGTAGCAGTAGTGGTCGGGGTCGATCACAGGGAACAATCGGTTTATTTCTAAATTCTTTTGTGTTTTTGAGGTAACCAAAAAGGGCGGTTTATGGATAAAAGATTAAGACATAAAGTAAAGGCAGAAAAATAAATAAGGAAAATTAAATGCAAGGAAAGTAAAGGCGGGGTTAGTTGATCTTACCACAAGGATCACTGTAATCGGGATTGAACTCGGTGTTAGGTTTGATTAATTTCATACATTGACTATCAATTGATATTTAATTAACTATCTAAGTCCGGCGTACTCCGGAAACAAACCGAGAGCCATGATCCAACTATCACAAACATGCAAACGCTAAGTTTGATTCTAGTTTAAATTAATGAATTGACCTATTAACTAATCTAAACCGCATTAGGATCTAGCTAAATTAATTCACATGCAACGGGCAACAAACCACAATTACAATTGATTAAATCATTTAGTTCTAGGGACGCATGCGTAATATCATAACGTTAACCTATTTGCCACTTAGATTTAGCAAGTAAATTTAGAGAGGGTGCGGTCAAGGTTGTCAATCTTTCCTACCACAATCTAAACTTGTATGCAAAGAACTAAAATCACAAAGACAATTAATAGGTAATTAAGAATAGAAATCTCACAAAATTGAATCAAACTTACAAACCGAGGTCCCGATTACAACGATCCGAGCTTAGTTGGCCATAGACAAGCACCTCCAAGCTCGAGGCTCGATCAACCGACCCATGGACTAAGAAAACTTAAAAGAACTCTAAAAACTAAAGAGAAATGTGGCTACAATTTTGTTTTGAAAGATGAATTGAGAGATTATTCTAAACCTACACCAAAGACCTCTATTTATAGGAGTTCTTGGCCTTCAATTCGTAGAAACTTGGTGCTGAAGATGACCTCAAATTTGGAGACAATCGCCAGCCAATAAGGAAAAATAAAATTCTGGAAATCTGCCTAGCGTCGCAACGCTGTGGATAGCGTCGCGGCGCTGTCCCTTCAATTTTAGAAAGAATCTCTCGGATTGCCCTAGCGTCGCGACGATGTGGACTAGCGTCTCGACGTTGTTGCTCTAGCGTGATCTCCAAGTACTTTCCTTATTTGGTTAGCGTCTCGACGTTGATGATGGGCGTCTCGACACTGATGAGGGTCCAAGGGAAAAATGGTCATTTTACGCTCCAGTTTTGCCCATTTAAGCTCTGAATTTTTTCCGAAGCTCCAATGAGGACCTATACATATTATACTCATTTTAAAGCATTTTTTGTTAGGAATTCAACTAAGATGAGCAAATTGGGAGATTCTAAATGTGTAACAAATTAGATCGATCATGCGGATTTGGGGCAGCCATTTCTTGAGGTTGCTCTAGGGTTTTTCCTTTTGGCACGTCGATGTCTTCTTCTCCTGTGATATGTTCTGTCGATTTCAGGATCTATGGCGATGTCAATGCGGCGAGCGGCATGCATACACCTTTGTACACCTGAAATAAATCCACTCACAACAGGCAGCAAAAATAGCACCAAACGGAATACAAGTTAACAAAGAGTGTTAAGACTTCAATTGCCTTCCCTGGAAACGGTGTCAAAAACTTGGTTCAAATTATAACAACTTATTATTATGCAAAATAATCAAGAACTATATCGTTGCTTTGCATTAATCCAAGTATAAATCATGCATAACCAAGTAATACCTGGAGCATTCTAGGGTCAGAACACAGGGAAGGGAGTGAAGTATTCTCAACAGTTCTAATTAACAGATACCCACACGCATGGTGCTTTAAGGTTAAAAAGAGAAGGCAAGATGTAGTAGTGAAAATGCGATAGACAATAAAGATGGAGATGCGATAGGGGTAAAAACAGAGAGAGCACTACAGGAAATAATGGATATGATAGCTAACGAAAAAACACTATGAATGGTATTTTATAGCCTTTTTGCGAAGGTCCTGACAGCCCATGTAATTAAAAGTCTAAGACTTTTTATAGCGTTTTTATATAGCTATAACGGATGCTATAATAGATTACGGAGATATAGCTTATATGTGTTGCTATGAAAACATTTTATAGCATTTTCTTATTAAAGCTATAATATGTTAATAAAGCTAAAATTTTGCGCTATCTTTATCATATAATACCGTTTTCGTAATGCTATTATATTGTATCAATAGCTTCAATCGTGTGCTATAATAAACTTATTAAATCTCATAATAATTTTTTCATAGCGTTTTATTTTCGTTATGTAAATTTTGTTATAGTTTTTACTCATGACTATAAGAAGTATTAACTTTTTTTCCCAACATTAATTTTCTATACATAAATAATAAATTACTTTTAGTGGTTCAAACGAAGTCAATGTATTATTTGAACTTGTTCAATTTTAATAAAATTTACTTTAAGCATTTGTTTCTAGCTAAACCCACAGACATAAAATTCATAACACATTAAATACCATGATTTCCTTTCATAATTGAAATTTCACAATCTATTTACATTACAAAATAAAGTGTCAAATAGCTTCCTAAACTATGGAATCTAGTTACCAACAAAAGATAAAATATTCACTTAATCCTAGTTTCCAACAAAGTTAGTTCGCAAAATAGAAAATTCACAAAATGTTGAAGATGTCATCTTTAATCCTTTTGCTTCTGTAAAAGAATCGTTTCATTCACCTACATAAATATATAAAACAAAATATATGAATACCAATATAATTAAACTAAATAAAGAGATTATTTCTTAAATATAAATAAATAAACCTAGAAAATGACATACAAATAGTCACTTTATCAGATGACCATGCAACTGTACTACCCACAGCTTCTTCAATACGTGTCATTTCTGATGTAGGCCTCCACAAATATGCATTAGGTTTCTTTGATACATCAACCCTTACTATAACTGCATGTGGTCCAAGAGGAATATGATGAACAAGAGCAGTTGGATCATTAGAAGACCATTGTCCTTCTGCAACTATCTCTCCCGAACCATGCCAATCTAATAACTTGCACTTAATAGAGTATTATTATTATTACTCTTTATAAGAAAAAAAAAAGCATTGTAAGATATAAAAGTGGATAATAAAAAAATCAATAACATTATTCATCACATTATAAAAATAAGTTTACCGGTGGAGAAGGTATGGGAAAAGTTGAAGGAACTATTTGTTGGCTTACGTAAGCTTGCAGTGGCATTGGAAAGTTCTCCAATTTATGTTCGGCCTATAATAATTTGATATGAAACATTGCTTAAAGTACACTAAAAACACAGATTATAAACTTAAGCTAACTTTACAAAAAAAAAAAAAAAAAACACTTACTTTCTCAAGTATCGTGTACCTATTAACTTGTTGAGACAAGAAAACTAATTTTCACACCAAATCCAAGTCCTCTTACATACCCACGATCAGGGCCAAGAACTTTACTCAAGGCATCACCAACCACATTATTTGGAGAAGTTATTGTCTCAACCTTAGTTTGTTCAATGCACTTCTATGAACAAGTCACAAATATAAATTTCCTAAGTATTTTCCACCCCTTCCCCCCAACATAGTAAAATACATGTAAAGTTGGACATGTTCTATAAACAAAATATCAAAACCATGTCAAAATGAGAACTGTTCTTAACTGCCCCCCCCCCCCCCCCACATACACACATAGTCAAAGAAACTTTACTGAAAAGTCATTTCCAACGAAAGAAAAATACATGAAAAGTCGTTTTCAACTTAATCCCACATATTCAATAAGTAAAATATCTAAACCATGTCACAAGGAATACGAATCTCCCAAGTGTTTTCCACCCCCTCCCCCCTCTACAATGTAAAATTGAAAAGTTTCAACTAAATTCGGCATAACTCTTCTAAATAATGTTTTTTCCACCTCCTCCCAACACACATATAGATAATACAAACAAAACAAAATACATGAAATGTCATTTTCAACAAAATCTCACATATTCTATAAGCGAAATATCAAAACTAAGTTACAAGGATAACTCTTGTTAAGTGCCCCCCCCCCCCCCCCCCCGTGTCACATACACACAGTCGAAGCAGCTTTATTGGAAAGTCATTTCCAAAGAAAGAAAAATACATGAAAAGTCATTTTTAACTTAATCCCACATATTCAATAAGTAACATATCAAAACCATGCATGTTAGGAAAATGAATCTCCCAAGTGTTTTCCACCCCCCTCCCTTCTCTCAACAATGTAAAATAGAAAAGTTTCAACTAAATTTGACATATTTTATAAGCAAAATATCAAAACTAAGAAACAAGGATAACTCTTTTAAATAATGTTTTTTCAATTACATGAATCATAATTTTCAATTAAATCTCATATATTTTATAAGAAAAATATCACAGCATAGTCACAAAGACAACTTTCCTAAGCATTTTCCAACCCCCCCCCCCCAAACAAAGAAAAATAAATGTCTTACGAGTGTCTCAACAACTTTGGCATTCATTGGTTGTCCATCTTTCTTCTTGTGTGACTTTGTCCACAACATAACTCTCGTGATTGAAGTTGGATCTGAGGAGCTTTTTTTCTATCAAAGGAAATAAAGAAAAATGAAACTCACAAGCAATAATGAAAGTAGAATAATTAAACTTAGTAATAATGATCTTTACCATCTCTTCAGCCAAACGAGCATACCCCTTTCTACTACATGTATGTGGTAGTTGTTTCTTCTGCATGGTTGTATATTTCTCACTTTTTACCTACAAAAACAAGGATATGTCTAATATTTATATCAAAGTAATAGTATAAAAATTTTAGTTAAACTTAAGTAGAAGTTCTTATACCACAAAGTTTGCACTAGTCTTTTCATTGACAAAATTCATCCAATCATCTGTAGTTTGAAAATTATCTGGCATAAGTTTCAAAAGTGCATCTTTGTTGGGGCCTTGCGAATTTTGTTTAACAGAGGTTAGAAATAAATCATTTTTCAGCCTTCCATAACTTACCCATCTTTTGGAAAAGGTATTGTTTTTGCCAATTGTCATTTACATTGTACCTCGACTAAAGCACCACATGGTTAGAAATAAATCATAATAAATCATTTAGGGAAAAATGATACATTTAATTGAAACTATATAAATGGAATAAAGTAATTTCATACCTGAATAGACTTCCATAACACTATAATCAACCTTGTAGGTAATTTTTTCCAATTCTCTAAATTAACGGGCACAACCTCCTTCACGAGTGGACCACGAAAAGAAGCTAATCTTACAAATGTCTCCCCAATTGGTTGTCCATATTCATTAAAAAGTATGTTCACTCTAGATTCATTATCAACAGCAATGGTCTTCATCTTAGTAGAACCTCTTGTTCGTTTTGGCAAAGTTGTTGTTTCAAGTGGGTGCTCACTATTTATATGATCTTCATTTTCAAGTCTATTTTTATTAGAAGTTCCTACTTGCCTACGAAGTGCTAATCTTGTTCGAGTTGCTGGTGAGTCTAATGTAGCAATTGAATTGGGATTATGCCCAATTGTCTTCTCATTAGGATTCGGTGAGACATGTTAAGGGTGGGTACTAATAGGAGATCTTCCTTCATTGACATCATTTGGAAGAGGCAAAACCTATCCTGATTGTGGTTACCACAATGGACAACTACTTCTTCTAATTGGTGGTCATGCATCATTTCGTCACTGCAAATCTTTCATCATAGAGATTTTTTATGTCGTTTAGTTGGAGGTGGTGACATATTTCTTTCCATTCCATCCTGAAACCAAGACCAATAGAAAATCATTATGAACTAAACCATCAATAAACAAATATCTATTTTACATTTATAGGTACTTACCGTCATTCTTGTGTTCACCATTGTAGAGGTACACTTAGAAAATATGTATATGAAATATGTAAATATGTTAAATGATAAATATTATAAATATAAATAGTATACATGAGATTGATCCATTATGAACAAAGTTGATTTATGAAAAATATGTCAGAAGTAACCAACAACAATAAGATATTCATCATCTCTATGGAAAAGTCTTTACAAAAGAAGTTATAGTCAATTACTCGTGATTGAAAGATGATTTCATATAGTCCTCAATCACAAAGTACTTACACAAAACAAATGACCATATAGTATGATACGTTTGATAACTCTTGGAAACAAGAGTTATTGGTCATGATTTTAGGCTTAGAGACATAGATTTACTTTGAGAAATTGCCAATTGTGTTGAATTTTGCTGAACTTAAAGGCATTTGATGAAAATTTTAATTGTAGGATATGGTTGGTTATTGTAGTGCAAATTTTTTAATTAAGCTGACCTCGAGCTTTAATTTGCGCAGTTAATACCATAGCATGTGAGCTGGCAGAGGACAACAAAGAAGCTGAATTTCGTTGGTTGCTGGAGATAATTTCCACGTGGAGGACTCCATTAATTGATGTGCCATTCCTAGCTGATGTCTTAAGCTCTTTTCATCCATTAGAAGGAATTCCATGTGGGCAAGGCCTGTCTAATCAGCCCTGAAACCCACGTTTGTGGCTGGGCATTTAAGGAAAGAAGTCCAATTTTGGAAAGGAGGCTGGAGAAAAGAGAGAAGCTGAGATTGGGAGTTGAAATCAGAGAAAAACAGAGGAGAAAGCAAAGGGGAGCTCCCGTGGAGTCACTATTCAGCTTGGGTAAGCTGGATTTGATCTTGGAAGCTTCTTCTTTAGTCTTTTCTTCTCATCTTTTATCTTCTCATATGTATTAGTCGAGTTAGAAGCTGAAAACATGTTGTGTATGAGCATTTTTTTTGTATTGAATTTGTTTCACCTTTGAACATGAGCTAATCCTCTCTAGGTGAGGATTAGGGGTTTTTATATTGTAATGAAGGGTTGATTGTAGTTGAACCTTGCATATTTCATCTTAAAGTAAAGTGTTCTTCATTGTTAAAGCTGTAATTTTGTTTGGCCAACCATTTTCTAGCATTGTTATTGAGTGTTTGGGAAAACAATTAGTAACCGATTTCTTTGTTTTACCTTAGTCTTTAAGATCATGAAAATGAGTCGGTATTTAGGGATAAATAACCACCTAAGGCACTGGCCAGTTGGGCTAAAAAGAAGGGGTTAAATGGGAATTTAATCACCTTAATCTATAGAGAATTGAAAAATTCTCGTGAGTAATCTGAATGAGATGAAATTAGCACAGGTTTAGCTACAACAATCACTGGAAGCAGTATAGAAAATCCCTAATCCGAACCGCTCTTCTCCCTTGCATCCAATCGCTTTCTTGCTTCATTTGCTTTGTGTTACCTTTAATTTCTCTAAAATTTGTTTACATTTGAGCAATTTAGTTAGTGAATGATATTTTGTCCTCGGTTACTTTGAATTTCATCGAAAACTCATTCTTAGAAGTAGTAAATTTTCTTTATTCAATCCCTGTGGAGAACAATCTTAAATTACTTATCATTTGCTGCCATGATGTGTATACTTGCACGTTTTTGAGCTATTTGTGATTTTTTCTTGCATATTTAGAATCACATTGCACAAGCAACAACATTCACAAAACATATTTATACAATCTCGATTTGTTCCTGAAATAAAAATGTCCTCACAATCATGTCTCACATAAGTAAGCCCATCATTTTCATCAATATCTTTAAGCATACTAGGACTTTGTTCATTACCAGTCAATGTATGAAAATAATTCTCATTGTACATCTTTAAATCATGAAATCCTCTTGGTGGTGCTTTCAACAAGACATACCAATGGGAGGTGTCATGTTCTCTAACATAGAACAAATGTTTGGCTTGTGAGACAAGGAAAAATGGCTCTCGTATAAATATGTTTTGACTTTGGTGCAAGTTAACGAGGTTGAATCCTTCCTCAACTTTTACGCCATTACGAATATTTGCCCAATCACATTTAAAGATTGGAAGTTGGTACGCATAATAATCTAACAAAATGACTTCTTGTAACACCTCGTAATAAGCAACTACATCCATAACTTGAGACTTATCTTTAGCACTAGATCTACATAATGTAGTTGCATCTACAGAAACACCACTATTTTGGGTTGATCACTCCATGCTTTTTATGTGAAATCGTTATCCATTTATAATATATCCAGTGTAATACATTGCACTTTTTCTTGGTCCATTTGGAAGCCATTTCAACAAGTCCGAGTATTTTGTCGAAGATGAATCTAACTCAATCTGATAAGATGAAAGTGTGTTATGGTTTTGTGCATTCATTATTCGATAGAACATTCATAAAAATAATCTATATAATACCTTAGATTTCAACCACGATGGAAATTGTTCATGTTGGATCTTCCAAAGTAGACTAGAATCTGTAACTAGTCTCCTATTTGAGATCATGAGTTCATTCATATGCATCCTAAAAAAATGAATTAAATTAAATGGATATCTTGTATTGAACTAAGTAATATACTTAAGCAAACTAACTCACTCGATAAATTGTTCCACCTTTGTTGTCTTGAATAAGACATATTGATGTGCATTCTCAAGTACATCATCTTGTAATGTAATTGGAGTTCCAGATGATATAGGACGACCCTCTAGAATGACATCATTGTAGTATTCTTGATTAAGATGTTGATCGATCACTACTTCAACTGATTGCTTAAAGTACTTATTTGAAAAGTTAATGCACTCATCAGCTAAGTAGCACACTACAATACACCCTTCTCGTCGTGCTTTATTTCATACATATCCTTTCAATATCTTCATATATCTAAATTAAATACATTAATTACAAAGAGGAACACAATTATCACCAACTTATAGAAAAGTAAGTAATTTACCTTTCATATGGGTACATCCAACGAAATTGAATCGGGGCATATATACGAGCTTCGCGACCCAAATGAAGCACCAAATGGGTCATTATATAAAAAAAGGAAGGTGGAAAGTACCTTTCAAGAGTACAAAAAATGTCCACCACTTCTTTTTCAAGCTCTAACATGACTCTTCTATCAAATATACGCTGACAAAGTCTGTTGAAATATGAACATAATCTATATTATTGCATGCCTAGGACCTTTTGGGAGTAGGCCTCTAACCCCCACAGATAAAAGTTGTTGCATCAACACATGAAAATCATGAGACTTCAACCCCATCACTTTGCATTCATCTAATGACACACACTTTGAAATGTTTGAACTGTATCCATCAGGCAACTTGAGCTTGTACAACCTTGAACAAAATAATTTCATTTCAGACTTAGACAATGTGTGTGGAGCAGGGGGTAGGTAAGTTCGATCTCCTTGCTCTTGAGGATGTAGGTCAGGTCGTATTTTCAAAAGTTGTAATTTTTTTCTTGCATTAATTCCATCTTTTGACTTTCCATTGATATCTAATAATGATCCTATAATACTTTTGCATACATTTTTTTCCACATGTATGACATCCAAGTTGTGGCATATTAGTAATTCCTACAAAATAAAAGTTTCGCATTGTTAATGACTTAGTTTGAAACTAATTAAAATAAATAATAAACATAGAGTTCCTCTACCTTCCAATTTGGTAGATCAAAAAATATTGATCGCTTTTTCCATCTTTTGTTTGATCATTTGTTATTCTTCTGAGCTTTTCTCTTTTCAACTTTTTCCCAACAATTTTCAAAATCTTTAAGTTCTAAATAAATTACATTACTTGTAGCAATTTTGGGAGGTAACTCTTCTTCTATTTTACCATCAAACCAAGCTTTTTTTCCTTCGATATGGGTGTAGTGATGGTAAGAATTGTCTATGCCCCATATATGCAAACTTTCTACTATGTTTTTGTTGGGTTTTATGCCCTAAAACTCGTAGATAGTGAATGTAGACAAATTGTATACTTGTTTCAATAAAGTGTTATTGAGTTTCTACAATAAAGTGTTATTGTTAAATATTGCACAATTTGACCCAAATCCAATAAACTAAGATCCAAGGTTGTTTATATGTAACTTGAACTAGTATGTGGGGACATACAGGGATCGGTGTTCAAGTAACAACCTAAAAGGTCTATAGTATAGGGATAAGGTTGGGTACCTTATCCCGATAACACTATGTGATATGGCCCGTTTTGTATTCGATACAAACGTGTTGATCCAAGGCATCCATGTAAGAGGCATGCGAGTGGGGGTATCCTATGCAATGAGTTTGCATAAGATCGGACCACGAAATAGTCAACCATTAGTTATAACACCGTTAACTAGTTAGGTTACTATTTCAATAGGATGACCTAGGTAACTGATTGGTTATCAGTATAGTTGGTAGAATAGTCGCAGATTTAAATCAATCCAAGTATAAACTGATTAAATCAAGTAGTACCTGAGGAGTTCAGGGTCGAATCCACAGGGAAATGGAACAAAAATTATATTTTCACTGATTTAATTTCTCCACGTGCTAGGTAGGTAAAGAAAATTGAGTGGTGTAGTTTGAATAATAGATGTATTGCGGAAAGAAAATAATATAAATTGAGGAAAAGGACTTAAATGCGAAAAATATCAAGGCTATTGCGGTAGCAACCTCATGCGTTCATAAGAGACTTGTAGCGCTAATTTTTGATTAATTGATCCATTAATGCCTAAGTGAGAGAAAAAATCATTAAGTTTTCCTTCTGGTTCTCCTTATGTGTTTTAGCAATAAACTAGCAAATGACTTTTTGCCTAGTTTATGCGTGAAGTTCAGTTCTCGTAATACTTACAAGGGATTGCGTTAGTCACAATGCAATCGAAGCTCAAACATGCAATATCTTTTAGTGGTAATAATTAAATGTTACCAAGACTACATGACATGCGCTAGCTTGTTCTACTTAGAGAGATCCATATGCATTACCTGTCAAGGATTTATCATACTGATACTGCATCCAGCTGGCCAAGCGGGACTTAGCAATGAAATAATTAACACAACTAAGTAGAAAGCAAACAATGTTTCTATTAAACCAAAAATATGCGCTTACAAGTGATGCTTATCGCCGCATGAGGCGCTTGCGCTAAGCCTTGAAGAGAAGATTTAGCTCATGAAAGCAAAACAGATAAACATGAAATGATACATTACGCACAAGTGTACTCCCATTTTCAGATTTCTGCAGCTCCTTTGTAAGGTTTTTCTTCTCTCTTTTTCCCCACCGTTTCCTCCTCTCTTTTTTCCTCTGAACAGGTGACTTCTATTTATAGGTGAAGGAAACAAACTTCTTCAAATCACCAACGGCCAACTTGCAAGTCCACTTGTGTTAGTTGTGTCAGCGCTTAATCATCATTAGGCCACTTGCGCCTTTTTTTAATCTCCATTTTTCGCCTACTTGCTCTGACTGCGCCGGCGCTTGTCTTTTCACCCATCTTTTTCTGTCTTTTGATCATCTTGGAAAGTGTGGCTGCGCTGAAAAGATACTTAAAATGTCCAGATTAGTTGCGTTAGCGCTCTGTGTTTATAATTTCTTATCGCATACATGAATATAGCCTGCTGCTTATATCAAAGCACTTTCCCTTTTCTTTATGCGCTAAGATAACGCATTGAAGGTTCTTTTTGCCTTCTTTTAGCCTATATTTAAAGGGTAGATAGCTTGCATTTCGCAAGCAATCAAACCCCCAAACTTAAACTATTGCTTGTCCCCAAGCAATGCCTATTATCTACTTTGCGAGAATTACTTAACTCTCTATTGCTTGCGATCTTGGCATCCTTCTACCTCTTTTTCTTGCAAGCATTACTCCAGTAGTTTTGACTTTTGTCAAATTTTCTTCATTGCTTAAAGTAGGTTCCTTGCGCTTAGATTCTTCCTTGCCATAATTCAACCACTCTTTGCTTGTCCTGGGCGCATACGTTCAACTTTTTTTTTTTTTAGAAAGCAAACAATGTTTATCAAATGGACATCAAAACATATACTTTCGTTTTGGCTTACCCACATTTGTGATGAAAGGTATCCAACTACGGGTATTACATTTTTTTACTGCCCTTAACGCTCATAGGATGCGTTTGTCTTCGCGCAGTGGCAAACTATGGGTGTCATAATTGCCCCTGGCTACAAACATGCCGCATTCCTAGAGGAGCGCATTCGTTATTTATTTTTAATACTTATGCGCCTACTCCCCCACACTTAAGATGGACAATGTCCCCATTGTCCCCCAAACTTACTTTGGAGTGCATGGACAAAGGAAAATAGAAGTTGAGTTGCGGCAAGGTGAAACTGCGAAGGAATTGGCCTTAAGTTCTGAGGAAAATGAAGACAAAGGTTAAATCAAGCGAGGTAATGCGGACAAGAAAAATTAGAAGTCAGATGCGTTGATTAAGACAAAAGGAGTTAACGCAAAGACTTTAAAAGATAAAGAGACAGTATTAAGGCAGAGAAAAGTGATAAGAAATAGGCAGTGAGATATATTTATGTAATTCGATAATGGAATTATAAACACGGCGCATACATGAAGGTAAAACAAAAGAAATAAAAGATAATTTTATTCCTGCGGTGGTGGAGGTGGCGGTCTAGGGAACCTTGGAACCGGCGGAATGTTTTGTGGTCGCATCTGAGAAGGTCATGCGCCAGCTGGTCTCTGCGTGAAAAGGTTCGGCGCGATAGGCAGGCGGTGGAAAGAATTGGTCCAATGTGTTAAGAAGAGGAGCAAAGCATTGACCCTTTGCGACAGCTCCTCTTGTTGCCTTTGCAGTGATGCCTGCTGCTGACAGAGCCTTTCTTGTTGCAGACGCAAAGGTTCCGTTACTTCTTGGAACATCTGCCGCAGCTCTGAGAAGATGAGGGCTGTGTCAACATCAAGTGGTCTGGCAGATGCGCCTTCGCCTAATGTGGCGGGTTCGGGAGTTTGTTTAGGGATGTCATTGACGCGAGGAGGACTGGGCTGGGGTTCTTCTTCAGCAACTTCTTCAGCACGAGTTTCAGAGCGGGGAGGTGAGTGCTGCGCAGGCGGTGCTGGCGGTGGCGCATTTTGAGGCTCATCGCAGACAGTGTTTTCCTGCGCTGGGGATTTTTGTTGATGGCCTTGCGCCGTTTGGCGAGGGTATCGTCCTGCGGTGACCTTGCGCCTTTTCGTCTTCTAGTTTTCAGGCGCTGGTGCAATAAATTCCGCTGCGGGGGCTAAAGGTCTGCGGTTGACACCTTGCAGACGCCTGTCTCGCGTGCCCGTTACACGTGTCCACCATTGCTCGTCAAAATCCTTCCGCATTGTCCTTACTTCTTCATCAGTTTCGGGAAGGAGGTTTGATGCGCGACATAAAGAGGTGACGAGGCCAGGGCAAAATAGCGCACCTCTGGGCTTAGTGGCAGTGTGGCGCAGGGTTTCAACAAGGACTTTCCCCAAGTCAATTGGCGTGCCCTTCATGATGCAGTAGACGAGGATCACGCGTTGAAGGCTTAGGGTTGCGTCGTGCGTTGTCGGCATGATGCGGTTCTTGATCCAGTGCATCCACAGGATTACCTCGAAATCCAGCAACTCTGATTTCAGGGTCCTTTTTGTGCCATGCCCATCCCATTTGGCCCCAGGACTGGCTACCGCGAGAAGGACTGCATTGAGGAAGTCTTCATCCAAGCAGTCGAGCAGCCTATTCCCTTCTGCGCTGGGGATGTCCTGCAGCTCATAGACGCTGTTTATGTGTGCTGAGGAGAATGCGATGGCGTGGCTGCGTACAATGACTTCGTCAATTTCATCTCGCCATTGTGCGTGGAAGAACTCGTGGACCAACGCAGGAGCGTAAGTTCCTGGATTCTCGTAGAGTGTTTCCCATTTGCGTTGGGAAATCTGGTCAGTCATTGTCTGCAGTAGGGGGCAACTGAATCCCCTTTCCTCCTGAAATTTTCCACAGTCCTTTGCTTCGGCCTCGGCGCCTACTTTTTGTTTCCCCTTGTCTTTGGCTGAGGTGGACGCTTTCTGCTTCTTGCTTTGGGTCGCCGCAAGTTCCTCGTTTGGTTCTCTGATGACGACCCCTATAGGTTGGATGTTGCGGCGACGTGTGAGGGGGATTTCATCCTCCGAGTCAGACATTTCCATAGCTACTGCGATAGTCGCCAGGTTATGCGCTGCGATGGCTGCTGCTTACGCACTGCTCAGTCCTTCGCCTATATTTTCTGCGGTAGACTCTGCGGCAGCACGTTCTCGTTCTTCTCTTTGGCGAATTTCATTGCCTTCCTCGCCGAGTTCTTGCAGCCAGTCGTTCCATGCAGCGACTTGCTGCTCTGAGAAGTGTGGAGTAGAAGAAGGAAGAGGTGAGGAAGTGGTGTTAGTTGGGAAACAGGAGGGGGAAGGCTCAATGGTGTGGGTTACGGTAGAGGGAGGGTTTGCGACTGGAAGGAGGGGAATCGATGGGAATGGAGAGGAAAAATGAGGAGGTTTCGAGGGTTGGGAATGCTTGAAGCTGGCTGTAAAGTGATAGGTTGGATGGAGAAGGTGGACGTATCTAGCGGGGCGATGTTGAGTACTTCATCGCCACCGGAGGTTGAAGGCGCGGCAAGGAGTTGGCCATTTGAGCTGGTTTGGGGAGGTTCTCCATCCACAACTTCTGGTTCTTCCTCTTCCATTTGTGCGAGGTTTTGGCTGCCATCTTCTTCATCCGAGGAAATGATCACATCTCTGTTTGGTCCTTCGACTTCCGGCGAGGAGATGGCATCATCCGCATAACCGGGCGATGGAGAGGTTTTGTGAGTCCGACATGGCTTCTTCAGGAAAGGGGAGGAGAAGATTTAAAAAAAAAATGGTTTAGGGTTTCTGGTACGAAGGAGGCGCAGAAATGAGGAAGAAGCCAGCAGAGGCTTTTCTTTCTTATAGTTAACGCAAGGCATGCGTTCCTAGGTACTGACAACCTTTCGCATCCCACTAGTGTGGGAAATCATGATTATTTTGGAGGAATGTGAGCGGTTGCCTTGGGTAATGTGAGAAAAACAGGGATTAGTGCGCCTCATTAAATGCTAATATGATTATTATCGTGTGAGGTGGAGATGCGGATGTGAGTTGGCAAGCGGTGGGATTCCCTTCTAGACACAAAAATTTTCTTAACGCAACGATTTTTTTACTTAAACCAAAAACACATGCGATGAGATTATCTCCCTAAAGCTCAACCTATCAAAAGAACTAAATTATGCGGAAAGGAAATATTTACAACTTCTGACCTGTTGGTGCTCTATGCGCTAGGTTCTGGCGCATTTCAGAGCACTTATTTGCTGGACCTATCTTGTGTGGCTTCTTCAAGGTGGATCTTTCAGAAGGATTAACTCAACTTCTTTATTCAAAGCTCCTTCGATATATGGTTTTACTCTTTGCCCGTTGACTTTGAGAATTCTCTTTCCGTCTGTGGAATGTAGGTCTACTGCCCCATATGGATAAACTTTATGAATTATGTAGGGTCCTGACCATCTGGATTTCAGTTTACCTGGAAAGAGTCGTAAACGTGAGTTAAACAATAATACTTTCATACCTACCTTGAGATATTTTTTTTGTATCCTGCGGTCGTGCCATAGCTTTTGTTTTTCCTTATTTATCTTGGCATTCTCATATGCATTTCTTCTAAATTCTTCCAATTCTGCCAGTTGACGCAATCGTTCTTGTCCTGCAGCCTCTAAGTCAAAGTTTAGGCGCTTCATTGCCCAATGCGCCTTATGTTCCAACTCCAATTGTAGATGACATGCTTTTCCATATACCAGCGCATATGGAGATGCACCTATGGGTGTTTTGAATGCAGTGCGATATGCCCATAGCGCATCATCTAGATTATGTGCCCAATCTTTTCTGCTGATATTTACAGCCTTCTCAAGAATTATTTTTATCTCTCTATTTGAGACTTCCGCGTGACCATTGCTCTGCGGGTGGTAAGTTGTTGCAATATGGTGTTTGACATTGTATTTTTGCAATAACTTCTCCATAATTCTGTTTATGAAGTGGGTCCCTTCATCACTAATCAACCTGCGCGGCACTCCAAATCTTGTGAAAATATTCCTTTTTAGGAATTTGGTCACAGTTATCGCATCGTTTCTAACGCAGGCGATTGCTTCTATCCATTTTGTCACATAATCCACTGCGAGGAGAATGTATTGGTTTCCTTGCGATGATGGGAAGGGTCCCATGAAATCAATGCCCCAGACATCGAATGGCTTTATTTCTATTATGTAATTTTGAGGCATTTCATTTCTGGCGCTGATGTTTCCAGTGCACTGACATCTATCACAACCTTCGACGTGTTTTCTAGCGTCATGAAACAAAGTGGGCCACCAATATCCACTTTGAAGAACTTTGGTCGCAGTGCGTTGCCCTCCGAAATGGCCTCCATACGGTGCTTCGTGACAGTCGTTCAATATTTTCAACGCATCTCTATGCCCAACGCACCTTCTGAGAATGTGGTCGGGTCCTCTACGATAGAGACAAGGGTCATCCCACAAATAAAATTTTAATTCGTGAAAGAATTTCTTACGGTGCTGCGCTGAGTATTCTTCTAGCAAGATTCCTACGGCAAGATAATTTGTAATGTCTGCAAACCATGGTTCTTCCTCGTTGATTACGAACAGTTTTTCGTCCGGAAATTCTTCTGCGATAGGGACCCTTGGCGCATCATCTTTCCCATTATCTTCCAATCGCCACAAGTGATCAGCAATTAAATTTTCACTCCCCTTCTTGTCTTTGATCTCTAAATCGAATTCTTGCAGCAATAGAATCCATCTAATCAGTCTAGGCTTTGCGTCCTTTTTTGAGATAAGGTATTTTATTGTCGCATGGTCTGTGAAAACTATGACTTTTGAGCCAATCAGATAAGCACGGAATTTATCAAACGCATACACAACCGCCAACAACTCCTTCTCGGTTGTTGTGTAGTTTGTTTGTGCCTCATTTAATGTTCGGCTAGCGTAATAAATGGGGTGAAGATTCCTTTCTTTTTTCTGTGCCAATACTGCACCTACTGCCACGTCACTAGCATCACACATCACGACAAAGGGCTCTTTCCAATTTGGGGTTGCCCAGATAGGTGCACTTACTAATGCATGCTTTAGATTCTCAAATGCTTCAACGCATTCGTTGGAAAATTCAAATTTCCTATTAGCTTCCAGCAATGTGCAGAGTGGTTTCGAGATTTGTGAGAAGTTTCTGATGTATCTGTGACAGAAACCCGCATGTCCAAGGAAACTGCGAACTCCCTTAACAGATGTAGGCGGTGGTAAATTCTTAATAACATCAATTTTTGCCTTATCTACTTCAATACCTGTGCTTGATATGTGGTGGCCTAAGACAATTCCTTCTTCTACCATAAAATGGCATTTTTCCCAATTCAACACCAGGTGGGTTTCCTTGCATTTTTCTAGTACTTGCTCCAATTGCTTCAGACAGTTTTGCGAAAGACTTCCCATATACTGAGAAGTCATCCATAAAAACTTCCACGGATTTTTCTAGAAGTTCGGAAAAAAATCGCCATCATACACCTCTGGAACGTTCCAGGCGCATTACACAGTCCAAAGGGCATCCTTCTAAATGCAAAGGTGCCATATGGGCAAGTGAATGTTGTCTTCTCTTGATCTTCTGGTGCAATGGTGATTTGATTATATCCTGAGTACCCATCTAGAAAACAGTAGTAAACTTGTCCTGCAAGTCGGTCTAACATTTGGTCAATGAATGGAAGAGGGAAATGGTCCTTTTTGGTGATCGCATTCAGCTTGCGATAATCCATGCAGATGCGCCAACCTGTAGTGGTGCGGGATGGAATTAGCTCATTGTTTGTGTTTGCTACCACTGTCATGCCTCCCTTCTTTGGCACGCACTGGATTGGGCTCACCCATTTGCTATCTGCGATGGGATATATCACTCCTGCGTCGAGCCATTTAATTATCTCCTTTCGTACTACTTCCATCATTGCGGGATTTAGCCTTCTCTGTCTCTCAATGAATTCATTGGATTCATCTATCAAACGAATTTTGTGCATGCAATAAGAAGGACTGATACCTTTTATGTCTGCTAAACTCCACCCAATGGCCTCCTTGTGTCTTGCGAGAACTTCCATCAGTAGATGTTCTTGCGATGAGTTAAGCTTCGATGAGATTATGACTGGGAGTGATTCTTTTTCCCCCAAGAATTTATACTTCAAATGCGTTGGCAAGGGTTTAAGCTCTAGCGCAGGAGGTTGCATTATGGAAGGCAAGGCGGGAACTCTTCCTTCCATGTCTAATATGTGGGTCACTTCCTCATGTTGAGACAAGATGCGGGTTCCTCTTTCCTGATCTTCCTTGACTCCTTCTTCTGGGGAACTGACCGCATTTGAAAGTAACTCTTGCGGAGAGCATATATCCATGCGGGCTATCATGTTGCATTCCTTAGGATCATCAGGATATTTTAGGGAAGAGAGAACATTAAAGACAACCTTCTGATCATTCATGCGCATAGTCAGTTCTCCCTTTTGTACGTCAATCAGAGTCTGTCCTGTGGCAAGGAATGGTCTTCCCAAAATAATGGGAATCTCTTTGTCAGCTTCATAGTCCAAAATAATGAAATCTGCAGGAAAAATAAATTTGTCAACTTTGACTAATACGTCTTCGATCTTTCCCTCAAGGTGGACTACAGATTTATCTGCTAACTGAAGTGTAATAGTGGTTGGTCTTGCTTCTCCGATCCCTAGGCGTTTGTAGACAGATAATGGCATTAGATTGATGCTTGCGCCTAGATCACATAATGCTTTGCCGACATCGATTCCTCCTATCGAGCAAGGAATTGTGAAACTGCCAGGATCCTTCAATTTTGGGGGAAGCTTGTTGGCAAGTATCGCGCTACATTCACTGGTCAACGCAACCGTTTCAAACTCCTTCCATGGCCTTTTGTTCATCAAAATGTCCTTCAAGAATTTAGCATAGCTTGGCATCTTTTCTAATGCCTCCACAAGTGGGACATTGATATGCAATTCTCGCAAAACATTCAAAAATTTCTTAAACTGAGCCTCATCATTCTTCTTTCGCAACCTTTGCGGGAAAGGTAGCGTGGGCTTATATGCGTCAGGCTCTTCTTCTACATGCGCCTTTTTCTTTTCGGATTCATCTCCTTGCGTCACTTTTTCTTCAAGCGGCAGGCTGTGCCCTTCTGTGATTGCGCTTTTGCAAGGGTCTCCTTGTGTAGGTTCATTCATTTGTAATTGTCTTCCACTTCGTAGAGTCACCGCATGGCAGTGTTCTTTCCCTTTTGGATCCTCTGTATTGCTGGGCAAAGTTCCTGCAGGCCTGTTTCTTAATTCTGACGCAAGCTGTCCAACTTGAATCTCTAGACTGTAGAGGGATACGGCTTGCCTCTGAACTACTGCGTCATTCTTGGCCATATATTCTTTCTGATTAGTCATGAATTCCCTCATCATGCTTTCTAATGCGTTTGAGTTTGATGCTCTGGTGCTTCCTCCTCCATCCATGTTGCGCTGGAAATGTTCCTGCACAGATTGGCCATTGTTAGAATTGAATAATATTGGCGCATGATTTATATTACCTTGTTGTTGTTTATTCGCGTTTCCATTCCATGAGAAATTCGGGTGATTTCTCCATCCTGGGTTGTATGTGCTTGAATATGGGTTGTTGCGCGTCACTCCTTGCGCTCCAACATATAGAACTGCTTCTGGGTTTGAAGGACATTGGTCATGCGTGTGTCCTTCACCGCAAATTTCGCATCCAACTGCGTTGAGTTGCGCGATCAAGGGTGCGGTGCTAGCTGTGAGCGCATCCATTTTTAAGGTCAACGCTTCAATTTTTGTGTTTACTGATGTCATGGGCTCTACTTCAAAACTTCCTGAATTAGCCTTAAATGGTCTTCGTCGCCTATCTTCCGCAGATCCTCACTCATAGTTATTCCGTGCAATTCGATCTAGAATTTCATGGGCTTCATCATATGTTTTTCTGAGTAGTGCACCATTTGCGGATGAGTCTACCAAGATTTGTGAATTCTTGTTAAGACCTACGTAGAAAGTTTCTAGCTGAATGCACAGTGGTAAACCATGATGCGGGCATCTTTGTAGCAGGCTCTTAGATCGTTCCCAAGCTTCGCTCAATGTTTCATCATCTTGTTGCGCGAATGTCATTATTTCCTTTCTTAATCTGGAGTTTGCGGTAGGTGGAAAATATTTTTCTAGGAATTTTTCTGCCAAAACGTTCCATGTTGCGATGGAGTTTGCTGGCTGTTGGTTTAACCATACTTTCGCCGCATCTCTCAGAGAGTAAGGAAATAATATGACCTGAAGTTGTTCTGGTGTAACTCCTGGGATGATAAATTTGTTGCAAATGTCAAGGAATGACTTGAGGTGAGAGTGAGGATTTTCTGATGGACTTCCTCCGAATTGTCCTGCAGCTGTTAACATTTGAAACATAACAGGTTTTAGTTCAAACCTCTCTGTTTCTAGAGTGGGTTGAATTATCCCTGGATTGAAATTGCAATTTGTAGGAGCTGCGTAATCTCTAATTCCTCTGGCCCTATCATCGGCCATTTGAATGGGGTTTAATGGTCTATTTGGTTGGTTTGGTGCTGCCATTTCCGTTGTTTGCCTTCGGGGTCTTCGATTCCTTCTTCTTCTGTGGTATGTTCTATCGATTTCAAGATCTACCTCGAATTCAATTTGTCGGGCGACACGCATGCAATATCTTTGTTCCTGGAGAAAATGACTCAACAGGAGGCACTGTGAGTATTAATTCAGTGAAAGCTGTAGTAAACTTTTGTTGCCAGTTTCCCCAGCAACGGCGCCAAAAACTTGATTGGTTATCAGCATAGTTGGTAGAATAGTCGCAGATTTAAATCAATCCAAGTATAAACTGATTAAATCAAGTAGTACCTGAGGAGTTCATGGTCGAATCCACAGGGAAATGGAACAAAAATTATATTTTCACTGATTTAATTTCTCCACGTGCTATGTAGGTAAAGAAAATTGAGTGGTGTAGTTTGAATAATAGATGTATTGCGGAAAGAAAATAATATAAATTGAGGAAAATGACTTAAATGCAAAAAATATCAAGGCTATTGCGGTAGCAACCTCATGCGTTCATAAGAGACTTGTAGCGCTAATTTTTTATTAATTGATCCATTAATGCCTAAGTGAGAGAAAAAATCATTAAGTTTTCCTTCCGGTACTCCTTATGCGTTTTAGCAATAAACTAGCAAATGACTTTTTGCCTAGTTTATGCGTGAAGTTCAGTTCTCGTAATACTTACAAGGGATTGCGTTAGTCACAATGCAATTGAAGCTCAAACATGCAATATCTTTTAGTGGTAATAATTAAATGTTACCAAGACTACATGACGTGCGCTAGCTTGTTCTACTTAGAGAGATCCATATGCATTACCTGTCAAGGATTTATCATACTAATACTGCATCCAGTTGGCCAAGCGGGACTTAGCAATGAAAGAATTAACACAACTAAGTAGAAAGCAAACAATGTTTCTATTAAACCAAAAATATGTGCTTACAAGTGATGCTTATCGCCGCATGAGGCGCTTGCGCTAAGCCTTGAAGAGAAGATTTAGCTCATGAAAGCAAAACAGATAAACATGAAATGATACATTACGCACAAGTGTACTCCCATTTTCAGATTTCTGCAGCTCCTTTGTAAGGTTCTTCTTCTCTCTTTTTCCCCACCGTTTCCTCCTCTCTTTTTTCCTCTGAACAAGTGACTTCTATTTATAGGTGAAGGAAGCAAACTTCTTCAAATCACCAACGGCCAACTTGCAAGTCCACTTGCGTTAGTTGTGTCAGCGCTTAATCATCATTAGGCCACTTGCGCCTTTTTTTAATCTCCATTTTTCGCCTACTTGCTCTGACTGCGCCGGCGCTTGTCTTTTCACCCATCTTTTTCTGTCTTTTGATCATCTTGGAAAGTGTGCCTGCGCTGAAAAGATACTTAAAATGTCCAGATTAGTTGCGTTAGCGCTCTGTGTTTATAATTTCTTATCGCATACATGAATATAACCTGCTGCTTATATCAAAGCACTTTCCCTTTTCTTTATGCGCTAAGATAACGCATTGAAGGTTCTTTTTGCCTTCTTTTAGCCTAAATTTAGAGGGTAAATAGCTTGCATTTCGCAAGCAATCAGTAACTCAGTCTTAATACTGAGTGTGTCATGAACTCATTCTCATGAGGATGACCTAGGTAACTCAGTCTTAATCCTGAGTGTGTCATGAACTCCTTCTCATGAGGGATTGTCCTTTGATTAGCATGGGTGAGAGTGGCCAATACACCGACTCAATATGCCTTCCTTTTTGGGGACAAGACCGAGTGGGAGGCTAAGAACATGACAACACAAGAAGGAAATCACTTCTTCCCACTTCTAGGAGAAGTAGATGAGTGTTTCCTTAAGTGGTGACTCCAGGACTTGAACAAAGGGATCTCACCCTCTCACTGGCCCGAGAGGGACTTTTTGTTTATTGGTTGGACCATAAACATGTTGTTCATTAGAGGAGCACTGGTACTTAAGGAGACAGATGTAACACAGGGGTAAAACGGTAATTTGACCCAACTGTAGTTACGGACACTCGTGAAGGATTGACTTACCGGTATAGGTCTATATCCGTGGACATAGAAATGTTCTACAGTGAGAAGAGTTCAGTTGTGCGTCTTTAGTGGAATGACCCACAATTAATGAATATGGTTAACCTGATTAATGAGTTTAATCTATTAACCTCATATCATTAGAGTTTCTGATCTGTAGGTCCATTAGGTCCCCCTGCTAGCTCGTAAAGAGTAATTAGGAACAAATATATCTTGAGAGAATTTGAATAGTTCAAATTCATATTGGGAATTAAGTTAATTGTATGAAATACAAATTAATATAATGTATAGTGATGCATTAAAATATAAAGTCTAATTTGAGATTAAACTTTATTATATTGAGAGATTGATATATTTGAAAAAGTTCAAATATATGTCTAATTAAATATATGGTATTTAATTAGAAGATGAATTAATTAATTATGAATTAATTAATTATTCAATTTAGTTTAAATTAAATGAGATTTAATTAAACTATAGCCTATGAGAGAAATAAATATTTGAAGGAGTTCAAATATTAATATGAATTTGATTCATATTAAATTTATAGGATATAAGAGAATTTGAAGGAGTTCAAATTTTAATATGAATTTGATTCATATTATAGAATTAATTAATTGAAGGCCTAAAATTAAATATATGATATTTAATTGGGTAATTAATTAATTAACTAATAGAATGTCTGAAATTAAATATATGATATTTAATTGGTGATCAATTAATTAAAGAATTAATTGGAAATTAATCAATTATAGAAATGATTAATCACTTATAGAAGTAATCAATCATTTATGGAAAAGATTAATCAATTATGGAATTTGATTGGTCATGGAATTGATTAATTATGGAAAAGATTAAATCAGTTATGGAAATAATTGATTTTAAATGAATATTTTATTCATGGTCTTTCTCCTATAAATAGAACACTAACCCTAGGGTGTAGGTACTACAACTTATGGCCACCATAAGGCCCTCTCATATTCTCTCAACTCAAGAACTCTAGGGAGAATTTTCTCTCTAGATTTTTTCCCATTCAAGATTAGGTAGTCTCACAACTACGTTCCTAATCTCAGAGTTATAGCAGGGAAGATCAATTGGTGGTGTCCCAATTGTTGACACTGGGTCCAAAATCAAGAAAGGCATTGAAGTATTCAGAGTCGTCAACGGAGGTATGTTTCTCATCGCTTAACCTTTTGCCAATGTATTGGTATTTTGTAGAACAAAATTAATTTACGTATGGTCTAATTGCTTCCGCTGTAACGGAATTGGGAATTCCAATCCTTCAATTGGTATTAGAGCCGATCGTAGACTTTAATTTTGTTTCCTAAAATTTGCATTGGTTCTTTGGTGGGAATTTTCTACATTTGATGTATAAAGGTTTGCTAGTAGATGTTTTGGGTTTTTTACATTAGTTTTTGCAATTTTAAGTTGCTTTGATCAATGTAAGGGTCCTTTTTTTTGGTATTTTAATTGCAATCGAGTCTGTAAGTCCGTGTCGCTGTTTTGTATCAATTGAGGAAGAAATTCGGAGCAATTTGGTACAATTTGGGGCAAAATCGGAGGAAAATTTCACTGGAAATCAAAGTATTTTTGGAAATCCGAGAGCCGCGTCTCGACGTTGTCTCAATAGCATCTCGACGCTGGCGGAAAACCCAGAAACGGAAGTACAACGTGAATTTGTGTTTGGTTGTGTTGGTAGCATCTCCATTTGTGTGCTTGGAGGGTAAAGGTTTGAGTCTGCCTTTGCGTGTTTTTGGCGATTTTTTGCGTGCTGTTTTTTAAAAAAATGGATAATATGGGATTCGAACTCCAGCACGCGTGCAGATGTGAGATTATTCAAGATTCCGTGAAACCAACTAAGCCTTGAATGAGTTGGGTGACTCTACAACGGTTTATTTATTATGTTGGTTTTGTGCACGTGGAGAAGGCGTGGTTCGGCGGCGGTCCAAACTGGTTCTTGACCGGTTCATGATTTCTTTGAACGGTTCAGGCGATTATGAGATGGTTCAGCACGTTTTAGGCCGGTTCAAGCTGTTTTGAGGCTGTTTCGAGGCGGTTCACGGCTAGATAGGACATATTTAGGTTAATTAGTGTAATTTCTCTATTGTATTTTGTCCTAGGATGCCAAAACCCGTCTACTTAGCTATTTAATTGCTTTATGGATGTCATATAGCTTAAAATCCCACCATAGGTTAAGCATATTCATGCATTATTTTTAATTATAATTGTTATAATATAAGTATTATGCAAGAATTTAATTTTCATGGTATTAATATAAATTGTTATGATTAAATGGATGAAAATTGAGAAGCATTAAGCATGAAATTACTTTAGTAAAAATATAAAAAGTTATATTTATGAAAGTAATTTATTTGCTTATTTATTTTCATGAGCAATTAATATAAAGTGTTATGTTAATGTATGAATATGTGAATGCTTATTTTAATTTTCTTAGGTAATTAATTTAAGAGTTAGATTAATTAAAGAAAATTAATTTGCATTAGGCATGAAATTGCTTTAATTTAAAAATATAAGAGTTATATTTATATTAGTAATTAACATGTTTAATTAATTTTCATGATATTTTAATATAAATGTTATGTTAATGTATGCTTATTTTTAATTTTCTTGTATAATTAATTTAAGAGTTAGGTTAATTAAAAGGAAATTAAATTGCATTGAGCATGACATTACCTTAGATTAATATAATTGTTATATTTATGGTATGTCATGTATGCTAATGTATGGTTTTATAAATTAATTAGAATTTGATTGTTAATTTATTCACCATAGTAGCATGTTATAGGGTTAATTCACTAAAATTTATAATAGTTATAATATTAATGAATAGAAACTGTTAACCTATAACAAAAAATTGCATGCAAAAATAGGATTTTAGGATAAATAAATTAATTTTAAAATGTTTAAAATTAAATAGATCTAAGATCACATTTCTAATAGGATTAGAATTATTCTTATTTATAATTAAAATTAGTTTTATTTGACTAAGTAGGAAAAGCATTACTATGATTATAAGGGAACTTCACCAGTTAGGTTCTGTCTAAGGCTGTGGGTATTTAAGTTGACGGTTTACGGAACACCTCCTACCTAGGAACTGACCTGGAATACCGGAGTTGAATTAATCATAGCTAAATGTTAGCATGCAATGTCACTAGGTTTGTTAAGTTTAATGCACCTAGATCTTTAGAGTAAAGACCTTACATTACTGTGGTTATAAGGGAACTCTCTCGGTAAAGTTCTGTCTAAGGCTGGGGGTATTTAAGTTGATGGTTTACGGAACACCTCCTACCTGTGAACTGACCCGAATCTTGAGTTGAATTAACCATAGTAATGTTGACTTGCAATGTTGGGTTTATTAAAAGAAGTTTAATTCACCTAAAACATTGTGGTTGAATCCTTTCCATAATTGTTATAATAGGATCAGACTTAGATAGATTGACTTAGCCGAATTTTATATAAGTTAAACAACCCTAAATTAACCTTAGGAAATTTTCAGTAGGAGGAAAATTACAAAACGAGATTTAAATCAAGTTTTGCTCCTACGTCCCTATATTCACAACGTGAGGTTCATGCTCGGCTTCGAGTCGCCCTAGGAGCGGCCTCCATTCGGAAAGTGTTTGCATGGATCAATAACAAGGTGAATGGGAAAAATGTCTAGAGTAAGTGGGAGCGGGACACGTGTCAACGTATCCCTCGATCTCCGCCCCTAGTTCGCACCGTGAGAGTCCTATGATCCGCCTACAGGTTGTCTTGGCGCAACCATCCTTTCGGAGGGCCTGATCATAGGATTCGGAACATCGTGAACTCCTGAATAGGATAGGAACTCTTAGGCTAATTACCAACAGTTGTCTTTCCCTTCGGTAGCCTGTTGGTGCGTGCCTCTGAGATCTGAAAGTGAGAGGGTTACACTTACGAGGATGAGTTAAATGTGTTAACTACTCCTTGACCAAACAACGGTAACTAAACGCTAACGGAATATGAGTTATTTTGGTGTTAGAGTTTGGTTGAGATTGTCTCAATTCAGAGGAGGAGTAGCTGACCCCCCTTCGGTGGCTGTTGTTCTAAACCTTTGAAGTATCGTTGCAAAAACTAAATCAATATTTTTATAGGGTTTCTTTGATTTCTTATTTGTTTTTGCAGAATTTGATTGGATTATTTGTGATGGGTTAGTGCAATTAATAATACAAGTAATTTGTTAATTCAACAATTATATAATAATTTTATGTGTATTGTCTTACGTCATTTTATAAATAATGGTAATACAACAAGCTTAAACGAAAAATTGTGGTAAATAAGTCTAGGATTATTCTTAACTGAGGAATGTCCTCATGTCCCATATGTTTAATTCATTAAGAATTGTTCCTGGTGAATATGACATAGAACTCTGCTTAGCAAAAGAGAACTTGTTCAAGACCGTAATTTTCATTTACTTGTCTTGAAAACGTGATTAGTGAAGAATAGTGATTCTCCCCGAATACTTGATTCATGGGCCACAAATCATGTGTGTTCTCTTTTTAAAGGAATAAGTTCCTGGCAACAACATGCTGCTTGTGTAATAACTCTCAAAGTTAGAATTAGAGAGGTTATTTTGGCTATAGCAGTGGGGAACATTAAGTTATTTTTCTCAGTGGGAGAAAATACATATTATTAGATAATGTGTATATAATTCCTAAGATCAAAAGAAATTTGATTTCTGTGTCTTATTTGCTAGAACAATGTTACTCTTTACCTTTCTCTGCTAACACAGTTTTGTTTCAAGAAAGGGAGTTGACATTTGTTTAGCTTTACTAGAAAGTAACCTAAATGTTTTAAGACTAATCAAGAGTAAAGCAATCATGAACACTGAGTTGTTTAAGACTGCTACTACTCTATGTGAAAAGAGGCAAAGGATTTCTCCTAAAGGAAAATATCTTTCTTTGGTGCTAAGGTAGACAATATTAATCTCAATTTGATTGGGAGATTGGTCAAGAGTGAACTTCTAAGTGAGTTAGAAGATGACTCTCTACTACCTTGTAAGTCATGCCTTGTGGGAAAAATGACTGATAGATCTTTTACTGGAAAAGATCTAACAGCCAAAGAACCCTTAGAGCTTGTACATTTGGATCCTTGTGGTTCAATATGTTAAAGCAAGGGGAGGGCATGAATAATTCATCTCTTTTGGATGATTATTCAAAGGTATGAGTATCTTTACCTAATGCAACTTAAGTCTGAAGCTCTTGAGATATTTGAAGGAGCTTAGGACTGAAGTTGAAAACTTGTTAGGTGAGATGATAAAAACACTTCGATCTGGTCAAAGTATTGAGTATAGGGATTTGAGATTCCAGGACTATTTGATAGTAAATGGGATCACACCCCAAATCTCATTTAGGAGAAATAGAACCCAATTGGATATGGTTCATTCCATGTTGAGCTATGTTGAATTGTCTGGCTCGTTTTGGGGTCATGTAGTGTTGACTACATTGCAAACTGTAGTAGGCAGCCCCAAAGGAAACGAGAAGTGGATACTTCTTCAATTCATTAGAGAATAAAGAATTTTTATCGACAAATGCTAAATTCACAAAAGAAGTCCACATCAAAAATCATAAACCACAAGAGTAAAGTCAGTTTAAGTAAGTTAATTAATGAAGCTACAGTAACATCCACAAGAGTTGTTGATGAGGTTGACTGTTCAACGAGAGTTGTTGATGGATCAATGTATCTAGTTAGTCACATCCATCTCAATAGTTGAGATTGCCTCAATGTAGTGGGAGGGTTGTTTGATAACCTGAACGTTACATGGGCTTGTTTGAAGCCTAGGTCATCATACCTGATGATGGCATAGTGGGTTCATTATCTTTTAGAAAGAAAATGAATGATGTTGACAAGGACCAATGGGTTAAAGTTATGGACCTGGAAATGAAGTCTTTTGTATTTCACTTCCATCTGGGATCTTGTAGATCTGCTTGATGGGTAACACCTATTAGTTACAAATGGATTTACAAGAGAAAACGAGACATTAAAGGTCTTAACTAGAAGGGTTCATCAGCAAGATCGAAAGCAAAAGGGTTTGCAAGCTTAAGTGATCCATTCATGATTGACCTAAGCATTTTGATCTTGAAATATAAGATTTGATATAGTGACCAAATCTTTTGGCTTTAATCAGAACATTGATGAGTCTTGTGTTTACAAGTAATCATCAATAGTTCAGTAGCTTACTTAGTGTTGTATATGATTGATATCCTAATCATTGTGAATGATGTAGGTTATCTTACTGACTACTAAAAGGAGCTAGCAGCTCATTTTCAAATGGAAATTTGGGAGAAATCGAGTTTGTTCTTGGGATCCAAATCGTTAGGAATCGTTAGAACAAAAAGCTAGCCTTGTCTCAAGTGAATTATATCTACAAGATGTCAGTTAGATATAAGATACAGAATTCCAAGAAGGGTTCACTACCTTTCAGGCGTGGAATTTTTTTTGTCTAAGAAACTGTTTCCTAAGACACCTCAAGAAGTTGAAGAGATGAGACGAATGCCCTATGCAGTAGGGATTGTCCGTAAGTATCAATCTAATCCAAGATTTAATCATTGGAAAACCGTTAAGAATATCCTCAAGTATTCGAGGAGAACGAGGAACTATATGCTCGTGTATGAGACTAAGGATTTGATCCTTACAGGATACACTGACACAAATTTTAAGATTGATAAGGATTTGAGGAAATCTACATCAGTATATGTGGTCACTCTTTACGATGGAGTTATAGTATGGCATAGTTACATTTTTTACCGTATAGGTCGGAAAAATAGCTGCTTGTGAAGTAGCGATAGAGACTGTATGGCTTAGAAAGTTCTTGATTGATTTGGAATGTGTTCCAAATGTGAACTTGTCCATCACACTTTATAGTGATATAGTGGTGTTGTGACAAATTCAAAAGAACATCGCAACCCAAGACCAGCAGACACATTAAATTGAATGAAATATTGCTGATTCATTTACAAAGACTCTCTCAGCTAAAGTGTTTGAGGGACATCTAGAAGGTCTATATCTACAAGTAATGTACAAAGATGAAATCTAGGGCAAGTGGGAGAAATGTAATGGGTATAGTGATACCATTATGTAATGGGTATAGTGATGCCCTAGTTTATTGTATTTGTACATTGTATATGTTTTATACATGTGTTTATACACCTGCTACTGTATAGATTATTGTACATCCCACTAAACTAGAGTTTTAGTTCAAGTGGGAGTTTGTTGGGTTTTATGCCCTAAAACTCGTAGATAGTGAATGTAGACAAATTGTAAACTTGTTTCAATAAAGTGTTATTGTTAAATATTGCACAATTTGACCCAAATCCAATAAACTAAGATCCAAGGTTGTTTATATGTAACTTGAACTAGTATGTGGGGACATACAGGGATCGGTGTTCAAGTAACAACCTAAAAGGTCTATAGTATAGGGATAAGGTTGGGTACCTTATCCCGATAACACTATGTGATACGGCCCGCTTTGTATTCGATACAGACGTGTTGATCCAAGGCGTCCATGCAGGAGACATGCGAGTGGGGGTATCCTATGCAATGAGTTTGCATAAGACCGGACCACGAAATAGTCAACCATTAGTTATAACACCGTTAACTAGTTAGGTTACTGTTTCAATAGGATGACCTAGGTAACTCAGTCTTAATCCTGAGTGTGTCATGAACTCATTCTCATGAGGGATTGTCCTTTGATTAGCATGGGTGAGAGTGGCAAATACGCCGACTCAATATGTCTTCCTTTTTGGGGACAATATCGAGTGGGAGGCTGGGGACATGACAACACAAGAAGGAATTCACTCATTCCAACTTCTAGGAGAAGTAGATGAGTGTTCCCTTAAGTGGTGACTCCAGGACTTGAACAAAGGGATCCCACCCTCCCACTGGCCCGAGAGGGACTTTCTGTTTATTGGTTGGACCATAAACAGGTTGTTCTTTAGAGGAGCACTGGTACTTAAGGAAACAAATGCAACACAGGGGTAAAACGGTAATTTGACCCAACTGTAGTTATGGACACTCGTGAAGGATTGACTTACCGGTATAGGTCTATATCCATGGACACAGAAATGTTCTATAGTGAGAAGAGTTCAGTTGTGGGTCTTTAGTGGAATGACCCACAGTTAATGAATATTGGTTAACCTGATTAATGAGTTTAATCTATTAACCTCATATCATTGGAGCTTCTGATCTGTAAGTCCATTAGGTCCCCCTGCTAGCTCGTAAAGAGTAATTAGGAACAAATATATCTTTAGAGAATTTGAATAGTTCAAATTCATATTGGGAATTAAGTTAATTATATGAGATACAAATTAATATAATGTATAGTGAAGCATCAAAATATAAAGTATAATTTGATATTAAACTTTGTTATATTGAGAGATTGATATATTTGAAAAAGTTCAAATATATGTCTAATTAAATATATGGTATTTAATTATAAGATGAATTAATTAATTATGAATTAATTAATTATTCAATTTAGTTTAAATTAAATGAGATTTAATTAAACTATAGTCTATGAGAGAAATAAATATTTGAAGGAGTTCAAATATTAATATGAATTTGATTCATATGAAATTTATAGGATATAAGAGAATTTGAAGGAGTTCAAATTTTAATATGAATTTGATTCATATTATAGAATTAATTAATTGAAGGCCTGAAATTAAATATATGATTTTTAATTGGGTAATTAATTAATTAACTAATAGAAGGTCTAAAATTAAATATATGATATTTAATTGGTGATCAATTAATTAAAGAATTAATTAGAAATTAATCAATTATAGAAATGATTAATCACTTATGGAAGTAATCAATCATTTATGGAAAAGATTAATCAATTATGGAATTGATTGGTCATGGAATTGATTAATTATGAAAAAGATTAAATCAGTTATGGAAATAATTGATTTTAAATGAATATTTTATTCATGATCTTTCAACCCTAGGGTTTAGGTACTACAACTTATGGCCACTATAAGGCCCTCTCATATTCTCTCAACTCAAGAACTCTAGGGAGAATTTTCTCTCTAGAGTTTTTCCCATTCAAGATTAGGTAGTCCCACAACTACGTTCCTAATCTCAGAGTTATAGCGGGGAAGATCAATTGGTGGTGTCCCAATTGTTGACGCGCGGTCCAAAATCAAGAAAGGCGTTGAAGTATTCAGAGTCGTCAACGGAGGTATGTTTCTCATCGCTTAACCTTTTGCCAATGTATTGGTATTTTGTAGAACAAAATTAATTTACAAATGGCCCAATTGCTTCCGCTGTAACGGAATTGGGAATTCAAATCCTTCAATTTCAACCAACAAGAACGAGTATTATCTCCACAGGTTGGACATGCATATTTTCCTTTTGTTGTGCATCCAGAAGATTTCCATATGCTAGGAAATCATTTATAGTCCACATAATAATTGCTCTTAAATTGAAATGCGTTTTACTTACAATATCGTAGACTTGTACTCCTTGCCATAATTGTTGTAAATCTTGCACATGAGATTGTAAGTAAACATCAATATCATTTCAAGGTTGTCTAGGGCCAAAAATCAACAATGTTAACATTATATTTTTCTTTTTCATACACAACCAAGGAGGAAGATTATATGTAACAAGCATGACTAGCCAACAACTATATCGACTGCTCAAGTTGGAGAATGGGTTAAAGTCATCTGTAGAAAGGCCTAGCCTAAGATTGCGTGAGTCCATAGAATACTCAGGCCACTTTTGATCAATTGATTCCCATGCCACAGCATCAACTGGATGTCATCTTTCCACCGATACTTTTATGGCAAGAATGCCGACGCAAATTTTCCCTCAATTCTTTTATTTTGAACATTCGTTTAAGTCGTGGAGTGATTGAAAAATATCTCAATACCTTAGCAGGTACATCAATCTTCCATCTTGAAGTCGCACAACAAGGACAACTTTCTAACTTTTCTTTCTCATTTCTAAATAGGCAACAATCCTTAACACATGCATGAATATTTTGGTAACATAAATCAAACGCCTTGAATAATTTTCTAACTTCATATGTAGATCTTGATATAACTTATCTGTTGGGAGCATGTCATGCAAGAGCTCCAAAAGGCTAGTAAAACTTGCATCTGACCAACCATTAAAATTTTTAAGTTTATACAATGCTACAATCGCTGACATCTTTGTATATTTTGTACATCCTATGTACAATGGAGTGTTTGCATCTTGGACATTTTGAGAAAAAATGTTTTCCTTCTTTGATGCAGAAGGCTCCATATTTTCCTCATTTCCCATATACATGCTCTTATAGAAGTTGGTTGCTTCAAACACGAATGTATCCTCAACATCATTCTCAACTCCATCCCCCCGCATACTTCTCCATGATGATACCAAACATTGTATGTAGGGTCCATTCTCTTAACGACTAAGTGCTCATATACAATTTCAAGTTCACAATGTGTCATTTTCCTACATTCTTTACATGGACATAAAACTTTATTGACACCTGGCTTCCTTTTCTTCACTTCTCGTAGAAAATTCCATGCTCCTTCCATGTGAATCAGTAGCACTTTTAGACGAAGTTTAGTTTTATGAAGTTAATGTTAGATAATTAACTCAAAGACTAATAGGTAGCTACTACTATTTTCATACCGATTTTAATGCACCCAATCTTTGTTGAACATTTTCAAGGTGTTGATGACGCTAATGATATGATCAGTTGAATCGTCAATAACTTGGACAAGAAGCACTATATGAAAGAAGTGAATATATCAATTTTCAAGTGATTGATGACTAAGAATATAAAAAGATAGAATATATAGGAGTATAAGGACTTCGTGGCTCGAGAGCAAGCTCCGAGTATAAGGATTTCGTGGCTCGAGAGCATGCTCCAAGTCAGTTGTTCATAATGTAATTTGGAAGACAAAGGTTTCACCTATATCAAAAGTATTCTTTTGTTCCATCTCTTTGTCTTTGGTCTCTATAAATATCTAAGATTTAGGCTATGTTTGGACTTGCTTTTGTCATGCCAAAAAACTACTTATTACACAAAAACATTATGTTTTTGGAGGAAATGTGTGTCTAGCATGTCTTTAAATTATTTTCAAAAGTGTTCATGGATGACTAAAATTGTTTTTTTAAGAATTGATACTGTTGGTTAACATTTAAAAATTGCCTTTTTAACCAATTAAGAAAACTTTTTCAACTTAAAAAAGTGTTTTATTTAATTAATGTTTACTCCATAAAAGTACTTATGAAAAAAGTGTTTTACTGCAAAACACTAATTTATTAAAAAGGCATCCCAAATACATCCTAAAAAAAAGTATTTCTGAAAGTGGCTAAGTGCTTTGGACCAAGGCACTTGATTATAAAGCACTTTTAATTTAACATAGTAAAGCCAATAACTAAAATGATATTTTATTAAGTATTTTTTTACTGACGTGCTTATTATTAATGTGTGCTTCTTAAATAAGCCATTCAATTGATTCTCAAACATTGATGTAAGGATACTAAAAAATTCTCAAAGGTAAGACAAACAATACATATTAATTCTAATAAGATCCATTACTCTTTCAACAAGAACCATAATTAATTCTCAAGTAGTGAAAGCACATAAAATACACAAAGCATTTAACCGAACGTACAATCATGCAATGAAACAAATAAAATGCATCAATGAAGGTTCAATTAGAAAAAGAAATGGAAAAAATTTAACAAGTCAGTGCACAAGATTCCTACCAAACCAAAGTACACTAAGAATTCAATTCTACATCCAATTAAGATAAGAGTACTAAAGGAAAAAAGAAAGAGTGAACAAAACCTAACAATTGAAGAAAAAAAAACAAAGTAATCCATTAAGATAAGAGTACTTTACTTTTAGCATATATGATGTTGACTATGAAACTTTTGTAAACAAAATCGATGCACTCACTTTATTAATATGCACGTTCTCGATCATTTTGTTTTTAAGTTGTTATGTTACATTTAGTTCAACATGGGTGGTGTCTTGTCCTACATATGCTTGAAAAAAATGGTTATGGTTCATAATCAATGCAATCTTAAATTTATGCAAATTAGTTAACTAAAAATGAACTCTTATGTAGGCATCAATAGATTTGAGTTGGTCGTTGTTACCGAGTTGCTAATAAGCCGAAAATGAATGTTGAATCTAACAACTAAAATGGCAAAAAGGCAAGTTTCTAAGTGGTGGCACTATAATTATAACTATTAGAGTTATCTTTTGCATTATCCAAGATCCATTTGGCTAATGAAGATGACAGCTAGGAGTGATCTCTTGATAAGAATAGACTTTTCTCAACAAAATCTTGGCTTACTAGTCTCGATTCCTCAATGATAGACAATCAACTTCTTTTTATCCAAATAAGATCAAAGTTTTCATTTGGGAGATGTCACACTAGGCTATTAACACTCATGATAAGCTTCAAACAAGGCTTCTCTATATGAATTCATCTCCAAATTGGTGTATCCTTTGGAAAACTAACTCTGAATCACAGTCTCATAATTTTATCTTTTTTCACTTTGCACAGCTTTTCTGGAACAACATAAGGACTACTTTTTCAGTTGGGAAGTGTTCTTCACAAAGGATCCTTCCTTAATCTTTTCTTTTTAGGCTATCCCTTTAAAGGGAGGAAAGCAATCCTTTGGAAGAATTTGGTTCGAGGTTTTTTTTGGTTGATTTGGATTGAAAGAAATCATAAGATTTTTTTTAATTTCATACATCAATGAACATTTAAGTACAAAAAATCCAAAAAGTAAACTTTACAAACAAAACAAGTCCTGTAAAAGGAAAAGTCAGAAATAATCTTCAGTACAATGGCAGTAGTTCAAGTTCTTTATACCCTTGCCTCCTTTATCCACTAATATACCATATTTGTTGAATATAAAACAAATTAATGAAATGAAAATTAATCTAGAAGTAGTTTTCTTGATTAATCCTTTCGAAAAAAGTAAGGATGATAACTCTATTTGGTGCCTAATATGTCAAGCTCTTATACAAGATTATGTAGAATGGCCAACAAGGAGGAAAACTTTTACCACATCATACACACTAATTTAGATACTAAATGAAATTAAAGAACAAGAATGAGATGTCAACGAGTATGCATTTGTTCGTAAGGTTAGGACCCATATGAAAAATCTTGACAAGTTTAGTTTTAGACCAAAAATTGTGATAAAACTAGGTCATAACTTTCAATCAAAAAATTCAAGGCATTAATCTAGTTAAACTCATAAACAAAGGCTTCAATTTTAACCATGAATACTATAATGTTAAGAGTTTTAGGCACTAGAAATTTCATGTACTTACTGATTGATGGAACTTTGTCTCTGTACAAAAAAGGGACTCAAAATGAAAGAGGTGTTGAGGAGATTAATGAAGTAATGAAGGAGAGAAAACAAGTATAAGAAGAAAAACTGTGGGTGTTTAGGGAAAAGAGAGGAAAGGTACTTACCGGAGCTACGACGACAATTTCTGACAGTCGTGGCGGCGTTTTTTTGGAAGCACACTCATATGATGTTTTTCAACACATTGTCAAGGGAAAGAAAATGGGTAGGGAAAAGATAGGAAAAAGAGAGGGAAAGAGCTGAAGACGGAAAGAAAATGGGTTGGGAAAAGAGAGGGAAAGAGAAGAGGGAACGAAAATGGGTTGGGAAAAGAGAGGGAAAGAGAGGTAAAAAGAAGAGGGAATGCGTGGGCTCCTTTTCTTTTTTTCCTTTTTTTTTCTTTCATAGCCTATTTTGGAAAAAACTATATTGAAAAGCTATTTAAAAAAAAAAAAAAAAAAAAAAAAAAAAAAAAAAAGTCTTTTTCTTGTAGTGGAGAGACTATCAAAGCGTTCACCACAACAACCATATGCATTAATGAAGTCTCCTACAGCGCAAGCTATGAATGAGATGTTATTGATGCTTAAGTGAGAAATAAACATACGATTCCCTTCTGGTATTACTCAGGCGTTTAGCTTAGGACTAAGAACATTTCTGTTCACTTAGTTCATGTGTTAGCGTGGTTCTCTTACTTACTTGCAAGTGACCGAATTATCCCTAAGACAGTCTAAATACATTCATGAATTATCTCTTGTCGCAACGCTAACTCTAACGCAAGCTAGACTACATGCAATGCATTATCTTGCTCTACTTAGACGTATCCACATGTGTTACCCTAATGAGATTTATCATGCTGCTACCGAAATCGACTGGCCAGACGTACATTAGTAATGAAAGTATTAGCGCATCTATGTAGAAAGCATCAATTTCATTCATTAAAAAATATAACGCATACAGGAAATGTCCATCGCCACATGGGTGCTTAGGCTAAGCCTTGATAAAAGAAAGTTAGCTCGTGCTACTAAAGGAATACATGGCTCAATACATTAAAAACTGAAATAGCTGCGCTGAACAAGAATCTTCCTTTTTCTTCTCTCTTCTCTGGTCTCTTCTCTCGTCTCCTATCTCGAGCAAATGGGAGGAAATATATATAGGCTTGAGGATACTGACTTTTCCAAGTAACAGGCTTGCATGTTCCATTCATAAACTGCCAGCTCACAGCTCTACCACATGTAAGCTCCAACGTCGAACATGTTATTGATGTACCTTCTCACGTGATGGCTCCAACGCCTGCGATAGACAATAACTTGGGCAAGGGAAGAAACTATAGTATATATGCGTTAGATGACTAAATATTTGCATTTTCTAACCGCAACAAGAAAATTAACATTGAAGACTCATTTATCGCAATTCTATGCTTATATGCATTGATATGGCGCATCAGTACTCTTTTCTAGCCTCTTTTAATTTAATTTTAGGTGAGAAATAACTTGCTTTTTTGCAAGTTATCAGTAAAATTGCGCAGTTTGTGCGTGAGAGGAGAAGAAGTCAGACTGTCAGGGAACAACCCCTACGTATTGAATGGGGAAGGAAGTTACAATTAACTTTCCTAATCAATCGTGGCCTTTGATCATAATCATAAAAGATCTGGATTGTTAATCATTATCATATAATAATTAATAATCCAATTAACTATATATTATGTAACAAATTAATTTAATTAAACCAACTTATAATTAAATTGATTATAATATATAGTTTTAATTCAATCAAATCATATTTAATTGAATTAATTAGGCCAACCAATTAATTCTGACATTAATTAAATATCATATAATTAATTAATTTTACCATTGAATCATATTCAAATGTACCTCTCTCTTTTAACCTATAGTTTTAATGTGCATCAAAATGTACATTAGTTATTAACTATAGAATTAATTTGATTAAATCACATTTAACCAAATTAAATTAAATTAATTAATTCTCCAATTAATTAATTTATGAATTTATCAAACATAACATATTTAATTAAATTCATATTTGAATCATATTCAAATGCATTCTCTCATATACTATAGTTTTAATATGAATCCCTATTTATATTAATTTTAACCTTTAGTTTAAAATGAATCCAATTCACATTTAATATTTGAACTCCTTCAAATATATAATTCTCTCATTAATTAATTTTGAATTACATTCAAAATTAATTTTATTATAAAGTTTAATTCACTATTTAAACTTATACTATAATGTATCTCCATACGTTTATTAATTGTATCAAATACAATTAACTAAAATTTTCCTTTAAAATAAAGACTAATTAATCTCAAAACCCTTTACGAGCCTAGCAGGTGGATCTAATGAACCTACAGATCAGAAGCTCCAACAATACAAGATTAACTGGCTAAACTCATTAACCAAATTAATCAACATTCGTTAATTGTGGGTCACTCCACTAAAGACCCACAACTGCACTCTTCTCACTGTAGAATATTTTATGTCCACGGATATTGACCATACAGGTAAGTCAATCCTTCACGAGTGTTCGTAACTCCAGTTGGGTCAAATTATCGTTTTACCCCTGGGTTACCTCTGGATCCTTAAGTACCACCGATCCCTCTAATGAACAACTTGTTCAGGGTCCAACCACTAAACAGAAATTCCTCTCACGTCAGGAGAGGACAACACGCTTTTGTTCAAGACCCAGAATCAGCCCTTAAGGGCCCGTTTGGTAACGTTCTTGTTTCTTGTTTCCGTTTCTTCATTTTTAATAAAGAAAAATAGAATTTCATGACCCTAACACCTATACATTCAATAATAATAAACCTATATTCTTATTTATGTTTGGAAAAAGTTGGAAACAAGAACAAAAAAGGAGAAACTAGTTTTAGTTGTTCCCAAAAGTTCTATACAAATTTTGGGAGTGTTTCTAAAAAATGAGAAACAAGAAACATACATAGTTATTAAATGCTTAGATTTCTTAATAAAATTAGAAACAAGAAACAAGAAACGAGAACGTTACCAAACGGGCCCTAAGGAAACACACATCTACTTCCCTAATAGGGAAAGGAGTGAATTCCATCTTGTACTGTTATGTTTCCAGCCCCCACTCCGTCTTGCCCCTAAAATGGTAGGATTATTAAGTTGGCGAACGACCACTCTCACCCATACAAATCTAAGGACAATCCCTCCTAAAAGGGGTTCATAACAGACTCAGGATTCAGATTGAGTTACCTAGGTCATCTTATTGAAATAGAAACCTAAACTAGTTACATCCAGTGGTTACTATTTCGTGGTCCGATCTTATGCAACCTCATTGCATAGGATACCCCCACTCACATGTCTCCTACATGGATGCTTTGGATCATTGCATCTGTATCGAATACAAAGCGGACCGTATCACATAGTGTCACCAGTAGGAGTGGGCAAAAACCGAGCCGAATCGACAAACCGAACCGAACCGAGCTGAACCGACTGGTTCGGTCCGATTTTCTATAAAAAATTGGTTCTCTCGGTTTAAACATATTAAAAACCGAGATTTTCGGTTCGGTCCGCGGTTCAGTCCTTTAAAAAACCGAATAAAACCGAACCGAACCGAATAATCTTTAACAAAAACAATTTTTTCAGCCCACCCACTTAATAATACTTAAAGAGCCCACATCCAAAAAAGCCCAAAGCCCAAAGCCCAATTATTCTACATACAAACCCTAATGTCAACATCACATTCTCTTTCCCAATCTCTTTCTCTCAATCAGCCGACAACCTCTTTTCTCCCTCAATCCCTCTTTCTCTCTCCCTCTACAATTCCTCTATCTTCCCATCTTTCTCTCCTCTGTTCGTATCACTTTCTCTCCTCCTTTCTTTCGAGCTTTTGGGCTTGGTTCACTCTCCTTCTCCTTTTAATCGCTACTCTTACCACCGCTGGCATCTTTCTCTCAACCACCTACCGCCGTTGCCGTTGCCGTCGCCGTCGCCGTCGCCGATCTTGTGAGACCAAGAATGTTATTGTGCTTCTCTTTCTCCTCCTATTTTATTCTCTAATTTTGTAGCTTTCATCTCCTCCCAAACTATCTCTCTCTTTCTCTCACTTTAGATCTGTGTGTGTTTTTTTTTTTTAATTGAGAAGCTTTAGATCTGTGTGTATGATGGACAAAAATGGGTGTGTTGAGGGCAAAAAAAAAAAAAAAGCAAAGTTTCAGTTAAAACCGAACCGAACTGGTTAGAACCGAAACCGATTGGTTCGGTTTTTAACCGAAACCGAAGAAAAAGTCGGTTCTCTCAGTTTACAAGACTTCAGAACTGAGATGTTCGGTTCGGTCTTTGGTTTTGGCCAAAACCGGACCGGACCGAACCGTGATCACCCCTAGTCACCAGGATAAGGTACCCAACCTTATCCTTATACCATAGACCATTTAGGTTATTACTTGAACACTGATCCCCATATGTCCCCACATACTAGTCCAAGTTTCATTTAAACAACCTTGGATCTTAGTGTATTGGATTTTAGGGTTAATTACTGCAAAAATCGATTATTCAATAACAAATTACTGAATCACTCAAATAACATTTTATTGAGGTTTAATTAATTTTTTTCATTTACTACCTACGAGTTTTAGGGCATAGAACCCAACAGCCACATCAACAATATATTAGTGTTTAACGACAGAATGTAACGAAATCCAAACCTCAATGACTAAAATGTTGAGTTTGAAAACTCAGGGACAAAAATGAAACCTAACCCAAACCTAAGGGACCAAAAGTATATTTTTCCCTTAAACTAATTATACAAATATTAAAAATGAAACAATAAATAATAAAGAAAAAAAGGCCAACAAGAGCATCGCTCAACAGGCATAAACCTTGTATCTTGACCAAGAAGTCAGAGGTTCAATCGTGCACCCTTATATGTTGTCAAAAAAAAAAGAAAAAAAAAAGAGCGATTAGAAGGGTGTGAAGTCCTTGACCATGAGTACAGATGATTCCCTAAATTTCCCATGGCCCATCTTAACAACATTGTTCCTAACAATGATTTTTAAATCAAAAATTATAATGAATGGGTTATAATTAACTATTAAATGGGGATTTTATTATTATTCATTAATTATTTCAAAATTTATTTTTCCATTTTCGTGTGTGTTCTCAACTTCTCAAATAGAATTTTGTTCATAATTCATTCAACATTTTCTTCCCATTCTTTGGTTGTTCAAGTGTGTTTTTCACGTATACCGATTCGTTATCCAATTTTTGCCCCGCTCCTCCAACTTTTTCGTTCAACTTTTTTTGCACCATTCAAGAGTTTTTCTTTTTCTGATTTTGGAGATGGGTATTTATATTCTGTTTTTTTTTTTCAGTTTTGTTTTTTATATACTGTATTATGTTTCAATTTATCTTTAGATTTCTGATTATATTGTAGAGGTTATATTATAATGTATTCCTTTTCATTATCAATCTAAGAGATGGTGTATTAGATATATATGTTGGATCATATGGCAACACTAGAGGGGGGTGAATAGAGTTGCTTAATAAAATTTAAAACTTTTTGCTAAATTTAAAATGAATTGATTTAAACTAAATAAATTTAATAAGCACTATAAAATATAAAATATGCTAGAAATATTTGACAATTTTCCTAGGCATGTGATGGGACCGCAAAGCGCACGGGCCGCAAGTAATATAAAACGGAAAGTATTCCGAGTATCGAATCCTCAGGGAGGCGAAGCGAAACTTAAGCAAATAATTAAAATTTTCTTGAGCACTGAAAATACTTAGGCGAAATAATATTTAGGGACCACTTCATGCAATAAAAAGATTTAAACTCAAGATGATTAATGAAAACAAATTGATCAATCAAAAATAAAATGTGGAGAAAGAGTTTTCTTTAAATGGGAAGAGGGGTCTTGAAAATCAATGATTAGCTAAATAATTGCTATAATTATCCTATCTCATTGCCCAACTAATTATAATCCTAGAATCTCCGTTAATCACATAGGTTCTCCTGTCGGTTTCCCCTAATTGTAATTAATTCATTTTAACAACCTAAGTGTCCTTAGCGCTATTAAAAATCATTAATTATTACGCTCTGATTCATTTTAGGAATCTAAGTTTAATCAACTAATCCTGGTGTCACAACGGGCAATTAAACTAGTTGCATGGATTATGATCTATCCTAATTTCTCTCCGTCGAGTTTCCATTAAGAATCGAATCATTACACAATTGGCCAGATTGAGTAAAGCATTAAGCACTTCCATACAAATAATTAGGACATGGGCAAGAGACAAGAAATTATAACAATATTTCAACTATCATTTCATTTCAAGACCCCAAATTGGGGTTTAGCTACACATAGTATCCACAATAATTACAAGGGAAAGCATATTAAAGAGCAATAAAGGAAAGGAATTGACCGTCGAAAAACCCCTCGCTGACGCTTGGAGCCCCGCTGACTACTCCTTGAGCCTCTAAGATTGCTCCCCAAAATTCCCCAAAATTTTCCCACTAGAAGAATCCTCTCAAAAAGGCTCAAAAGCCTTGAGAGGGGCTCCAAAGGTAGCCTAAGGAAGAGAGAAAGGAAGAAATTCCTTTTTGGAATGATGATTGATGATGAATGAGGCACCCAAGGGGTGCCTTTTATAGGCCTGGAATAGGGGTAGCGTCGCGACGCTGCCTTGCTAAGCGTCGCGACGCTGCTGCGCACGCGGCTTGGGCAACAAGAAAGGGCAGCGTCGCGACGCTGCCTTGCTTAGCGTCTCGACACTGTCTAGATTTCCAGATTTTTCAGCTTCCTTTTTGGGCTGAGTTTTGGGCCTTCTTCTTCATTCCTCTTGGTCTTTTCTTTATAGTTGACTTCTTTGGGCCTCCAATTGCATCAAGCTAGGATTTGGGCTATAATTACTTCAATTTTGGCTCTTTTTCTCCCAAAATCACCAACTTAGCTCCTAAGGACCAAATAACAAAATTCATTAAATATATTCATTAAAAATACGATTAAAGCACCAAAAAGCTTAATAAATTGAGACTAAAATAGCGACATTTCTGCTCGCTATCAGCATGCAATCTACTCATAAAAATGAAATAGCGGAAATTAAAAGAGTATAGAGAAAGAGATAACACCAGGAAATTTTATAGTGGTTCGAAAATTCCTACTCCACTCCCCAAGACTCTTTCTTGGGTATTTTACTGCAACGGCTCTCTTACGGGTGAGAACCAAACCGACTCTTTTTCCAAGTTCAAGAGTAAACCTCTACCGGTCCTTTTAAAGGTTCAGGACCAAACCTATACCGATCTTTTTAAACGGGTTCAAGATCAAACTACTACGATCCTTTTAACCGGGTTCAAGATCAAACCACTACAATCCTTTTTCGGGTTCAGGATTAAACCACTCACTCAATTCCCAAGGTGCACCCACACCTTATTACAATTTCCCAATAATAAAAGAAGAAAAGAATAAGCTCACAAAATAAAATACCTCTTGAAGGCAAGATACACAAAGTTGAGCACTCTAGTAAAAGAAAAACCTCACAAAAATAATAACTAGGTCAATTTAGGAGCAATGGAGGACAACAATTTTAGAGTGGGGAGACTTGAGAGAATAAGGCTTTGATAGCTTTTTGGCGTGTGAATGAAGAGTAAAATCAAGTCGAATTTATAGGCGAGGAGGATAAATATTAGTCGTTAGATCAAATTAAAGATGGAGGGTGGAGATTGAATTTAAAATAGAAATGGAAAGGATTTGAAATTAAGAGAGGAATTTTGAGAGATTGAAATTATTAAGATTTGGAGAATAAATCAAGGATTTTAAGGATGAATTTTAGAAAGTATTCATATTTGAATTGGAGGAATTTGGTGAAATTTTGGATTAAAAAGATATGTGAAAGGATTAAATTTAAGAGATAATGAGAATTAAAATTAGGATTAAAATTAAGAGAAAAATGGAGGAAATTGATTCACACCAGTTGCCATGCACGTTGGATGCCATGTAAGCGCCACGTCACTGCCACGTAGGTTTTTTCTTCTAATCTTCTTTTGATTGTAACTTTCTCGTTTGAACTCCGATTTGAGCGATTCAAAATGCGTTGGAATCGTCTTTCCGAGATCTACATTATGAACACTTTAAAACACTAAAATAATTAGTAAATTAAAGTTTGTTATCATCAAAACATATAGTATGATTGAAGCTCGTAAAGCTAACAATATATTTATATAGGATGTTTATTATACAGTTATTCATGTAAGATATTGGTTTTAAATGGTCCCTGATATATATTTTATAAACCCCATCGGTAAGTTTATTAAGAACAACATATATCCTACATATCATCATGTGTATTGAAATTCACACTATTTAAAATGTATATTTTATAAATATTTGTTTTTGTCCAGGTATTTCCTGAATATATCTTATATTTTCAATTACTCTTACTCTAGAGTCCCTTCTTTCGCTCATATGACGAAGCTAAAAAATCCAGGTATTTTTTTTTATATATAATAGAGTATAAATGATTTCAATTACAATGTCTTAAATACATACCATGTACATATTCTTCCTATAAACTTGACAACAATGGAAGATTTTTGTACTTTTCATGTTGCTATTTGCTTCTATTTCTGGATGGAACCATGCAGACCATCAAACATGCTACATATTTTTAAAGAGGGGTATATATTCTATGTCTCAACAAAATCACCTTATCACCAAAAGTATATATATTTCCGGACACAATTTATATATTCAAAACCAAAACATATATTTTCATTTACTAATAATGTTAAACAAACAAATGTAACATACACAATAAATACTCTCAATAGTGTTTACTGTTTCACCTTTATTTGTTTGGAATTCTCTTTACCATTTATTCATAAGAACAAAGTATATATATTATTCAGTCATCACAAACATACTATATATTTTAAAACAGGAGTATATAATCTAATGTCTTAACAAAACCACCCTATCACAAGAAGTATATATTTTAACATCCAAAAACCGTACTATAATCTATGTCGAAAAGCCCCGGTAAGCGTTATAATGCCCCGGTAGGTTCTAGTAAGTGCTGAAATCACCCGTAAGCTCCGGGCGTTTTAAAGTCGTTTTGACCCAACGAAGGGTCCAAACACATCCTGGCGAAGTTCCAGACGAGACCTTGGCCTGATGTAAAGACAAGGTTGAGTCTTTAGTCTTGGCCTAGAGTAGACGCAAGTCAGCTAGAGTCGCGAATGAGGGAAAATACACGTACGGGCTACGTGTATGGCCGAATGAAGTTCCACTGCAAGATAAGTTGAGTTCGGTTGAGGATGAAAGAACCTCGCCTAAGGTCCGATGAAGCCACGAAGTCCCGCAAAAAAGTTATACAGGTTAGAGATGACCCTTAAGGCTGGCCATGGTCGTGTGTAAGATCATGGCGCCGCACAGTTGAAAGAGTACGACCGTGACAGTTGGTATTAGAGTTGAGTTAAGCTTTGTGCTGCAATCAAAGCCCCACTTTGTGTGCGTAGTCGGACGAGACAGAGAGAGAAACCCGTCGGATTGATTTAAGACTCCACGATTGTGTCAAGAGTGCCAGATTGGGCAGGACAGTTGTGCAATCAGTATCAGAGATAGAGAAGGGGTTGAAGTCGGACTCCCTGAGACTCACAAATGTCATGTGTGGGCATGTCGCTAGGAGGAGTCCAACCCGTCAAAGTGCAAGAAGCAAGTCCATTTGCCAAGGGCTTGGGGTTCAGTTATGGGCAAGAGATATGATCAGAAGGTGTACCATGTAGGGTGCCTTCGAAAGAACCATTACCACTAGAGAGATAGTGTCAATGGTTGCAAGCAGGGAAAGCCGGGGGTCAAGTGCGACATGCACCGGTCGAGTGCCAAGTTGAGCATCAAGAAAGCCTATATGGGTGGGCGATTTGGGTTGCGTAGAGCCAAGTTGAGAGGGAAAGAACCTGAGGGAATGGGTTGCTTGTCCCATGAAAATGCTCATGTGTCGAGTGAGTGTGTCCCTTAAGTCATTCCACATGCTTAAGTGAGTGGCTTCACAGAGTTGTCAAGACCAGCATTTGCTCGAGATGGAGCACCAGGCTGGAGACAGTGCAGAGAAAGAGATGAAGCTGCTTCAAATTCTAAGAGAAGCATCGATGCATCAATTGCTACATGAAGGTGGTCAGCTGTTAGTTGGCCGAAGGGGAGTGCCAGCAGAGAGATAGGGGGTTGTGTCGAAGCTTTCAGATGTCTGCACTATTAGGGTTGGTGTCACGATGAGAGAATTTTGTGGTAGGCTTGCGAGCCTCACCCCGAGGGGTGCACCTTTTCTATGTGCCGTTTAGAGAATATGTGTTTGTGGCCAGAAGTGCCAAAGAGAAAATCGGGGCGCGCTCCCCGTAGCGAAGGCGAAGAGAATGTCGAAGCTTTAGCCGTGTTTTGTTAGAAGATCATCAGGTCGTTTCTCAATTCGAGTGAGGCGAGTCCAATGAGAAGGGGGTAGTCTGCAGGCAGTGTGCTTTTTGACGTGTCTACGTTGCGAGTCTCGAAGCCAAGTCCTAAAGTTGGCCACACGAAGGCTCGAAGGTGGGATAGCTCGTAGTTAGTGTGCAGTTGTGTTTGCCTCGCCTATGTTGCGAGTCTCGGGGCCAAGCCCTAGAGTTGGGCACGCGAAGCCCTAGAGTTGGACGATGCCGAGATTAAGTAGGGAGAGTGTCACAATCCATCGTGTTATGATGTGGATTGTGCCCCCGAGTATGTCATCGAGGACGATGATAGCTTAAGTGGGGGAGAATGCAATAACCGTACTAGAAGAGAGTAGGTTGTGACAGTCACTGTGCAGATAATGTAGTGGCAGCACGACGAGTGTCGCCCATCGGGCCATGTCAGAGGGCTGAGGGAGAGAAGTGCCATGATGCGATCGAGTAGGACGATGCATCATCCAACACACCCAGATGAGTGGGCATTGATGTCACAAGAAGGCATGAACAAGTTGAGAAGCAACAGTGTTGTTAGACGTGTCAGTGGTATGCTTAATGGGGGTTAGATGGGGCCCTTGGCCATGACCTCAGAAGTCGGGGTTTCGTTGTGAGTTTTGACGAGCGGCTCTAGAGTTAAGTGCATATGAGTGAAGTATGCAAGCCCGCAAAGTTTCGTGTCAATCAGACACCAGACAGGCGCTCCACGTTGGCGTATGACTCCTCATGAAATTGACGTGCAAGAGTGTCAGACCAAATATACCTTAGAATTAGGGTTGGCAACAGGGCAGGGCGGGGTCGGGGATGCACTCCCCATCCCCCCCCCCCCCCCCGTGGGGATTTTTAATCCCCGTCCACGCCCCATTCCCCATTTCGGAGAATCAGGGTCGAGGTCGAGGAATCACCGTTCGGGGATCGGGTCCCTGCGGGAAGAAATCCCCGCTTTTTCATTCTTTTTTTAATTGTTTTTTTAACAAAAATTAATTAAAATTAAGATATATATTAAAATTATACATACTTTTATAATAATGTTAGTATTATATTTATTTATTTTTTAAAATAATTAATTTTTATAATATTAAACACGTTTTATTAGAAATTTAAACACCTAAATTAAATGAAAAAATAAAAGAAAAAGAAAAATATAAACTAAACAATACAATAAACTAAAACTTAAGAATTAAAAACAAAAAAAAAAACTTTATAGAATGTTATTAATGATATAAGAGTAATATTATTATTGTAAATAATTATAATATATATAATATATATTTTTAAAAATACATAAAAAAAATTATTCGGGACGGGGTCGAGGACGGGGACGGGGCAGGGCCCCGCGGGGACCCAACCTCACGGGGATTTTTGTCATCTCTACTTAGAATGCACTATAGGGGGAGGCATGGTGTCAGCTCTCCACCACCCCTAGGCCCTATGGCCTAAGTGAGCTACCCCATGGCACATGCGTGTGTCATGGCGTGGGAGAGCGTTGCAAGACGAGTGTCTTGGGCGTCTTCCTCTGGGAATGGGTTTCCAATGACAGTGTCGAGCAGCAAGGGTGTGCCGACATTGTGCCCAACTTACCCATGGGCCAGAGGCATTATAGACGATTAAGCCAAGTTTTGGTTCCTCTAGTAGATTAAACCAGTAAAAAATTTCTCATTTTAAAAATGTCATCATGCTGAATATGTGTTAAACATAAAAAAACTTACTAATGTTGTTATTTTAACATACAACAATTTCAAAATTGCTTCTTTTAGAAAAATTACAAATGACTTCTCTAAAATAAAACCCACAAATCTTTTGTACGAGACCTACTGCATTTTTCATTGAAGTTGCTATGTCTCACAATAGAGCATTTTTTTCATTGAAGTTGCTATGTCTCACAATAGAGTGAATGATCGAGAGATTGTCACGGTCTTTAAATCAAATAAATTTATAAACTCCGGCTCTATGCTACTTTGCAGTAGGTATTGGTCAAGTCGTCCAAAGGGAAAAGAGAGATTCTTGTTAATTTTTGAATTCTTGCCCATAACCAAAAACAAAAAGGTTATGAAAAATAAGGGTGGCTATCCCAAACCAAAAAATAAAAATGTAGAGGAAAGTAAATAAAATGCCAGAAACAAGAAATTAACATGCAACGAAAATAGGTGATAGAAAATAACTAGAAAATTCAATCAAAAGACGGGATTGTTGAATTGGACAATTCTAGGATTGTTCATTCACTCGGTATCATTGTTTGCTCTAAAAATGACTTTAAGAATTATTTTATTTCCCAGAATGCTTCTTGGCTTTTCAGATACCCCACCTACTAAACCTGTGTCTAACCAATTAAATTACTCAATACTCCAAGAATTTTCTAATCGATTAGTTATTTTAATGTTGTCTGCTGCCCCTCATGTTTAGCCTTCAAACTAAATCTAATTAACTAAATCAATAACCAGATGACTCCTAGAAATTATTAAGGGGGCGGTTGCATGTATAGCACATCCGGACAAAATAATAGCATATGTAGCAACTTTATAAACTAATTTGCATATATAGCAAATTTTGTTGGAAAAGACCAAAAAACCCTCTAGTACAATTAGTGTATGTTTGTCTTCTATCAGCGTCTATCAGGTTCGATAATTGAATTTTTTTTCTGTTTTATTGCTGGTTTTTGCCTATCAGAGTCGTTTTTTTGTTTATTTAGTGTTTGTTTGGTTTTCTATCAGTGTCCATCTGCTTCGATAATTAAAAATGTTGTCCTCTTGCAGGTTTTTGCAAATGTGTTTTTTGCTTATTTAGTGTTTATTTGTCTTCTATCAGTGTCTATCAGGTTCGATAGCTGGAAATTTTGTTCTGCTTCCATTGTTGGTTTTTGCTTAATTTAGCGTCTCTTTGTTTTCTATCGGTGTCTATCAACTTCAATAATTGAAAATTTTTGTTTTGCTTCATTGTTGTTTTTTGCATATCAGAGTCATTTTTTTTTTTTTTTTTTTGCTTATTTAGTATCTGTTTGTTTTCAATAAGGGGTTGTTTGGGGCGCTGGGTTGGTTATAATAGTTGGGGGTTATAATAGTTCGGGGATTATAATAGTCTGTGTTTGGGGTGTAGATTATTATAGTCTGGGATAAAATAATATGTGTTTGGGGTGCAGATTATTATAATCTGGGATAAAATAGTCTGTGTTTGGGGTGTAGTGTTTTGGGATGCAAATTATTTTAGTCTGGGTTCAAATAATCTATGTTTCAAGCTTACTGTTTTTTTTTTTTCTTGACTTTTTTTTTTGTTTATTTTCCTCATACAACTTTGTATTTCAAATATTAATAGTAAAAAAAGGGTTTAGTTGTAAAAAAAAATAAAATTTTTGGGTACAAGGGTTAAATTATGTGTTTAGCTTAAAATGAAACAAAAATAACCTAAAGTAAATGTTGATTTTCTTTGTTTTAGAGTCATGGTTTTTTCACAAAATAAGTCATTTTATGATTTCATATAGACAAACCATATTTGTTTCATTTATGTATTCCCAACATAAAAATGGTAAATTTTTATTAAAAACTCATTTTACCTTTATTATCAAAAGAATCAAATAAAATAGAAATCACATAAAATAAAAACTTGAGTAGTACTTTTTTTAAAATTATTATTATCACGGTAAACTTAAATACGATAAGTATAATTTGGAATGAAAAATATGGTACGATGAACGTAAACATTCATATACTTCATTATCAAAAGTAATTATGTAATAAAACTCCATATTTATATATATGTACAAAGACAACCTTTTTTTTTTTTTTTGAGAGAATGTACAAAGACAACCTAGTATCTAACTCTCCCTAGAAATTTTATGATTTTTCCGATGACCACCAACAAATTTTTCGGCGATCGAAATTTTTTTCCTCTTTTTTCCTTTCATTTTCTTCTACCTCTTTTTTTTTTCTTTATTTTCGTTTTTTATATTTTTTGAAATGAAAATGAGAAGAAGATTTTCTTTTTAAAAAAAGAAAAAAAGTCGCCGGAAAAGTCGTCGGTGATTGTCGGAAAAGTGGCCGGAAAGTCGACGGTGGTCGTCGGAAAAGTTGTCGGTGGTCGCCGGAAAAGTCGTCGGCCGGTCGTCGGTAGAAAAGTCAATGAGTCACATGGAAGAAGAGAGAAAAGAGTTACTGTAGAGAATGGATAGAATAATTGGAGTGAGTTGAATAGTGGTTACTGTAGCAACATGGAGGGGAAAAATAACCAACTCCGCCCCTTATTTTTGTTGGTGCCCCAAACACTGGGTTGGTTATAATAGCGGAGGCTATTATAACCAACACAGTGGGCCAAACGGCCCCTAAGTGTCTATCAGCTTCAATAACTGCATTTTTGATAATTGATAGACTCTAATAGTTGATAGCTATCTGTTCTCTTAGTGTCTATCAGTGTCTATCAGTGATAAAAATTGATAGACTTTGATGATAAACTTCAATTAATTAGAGTCTATTAGTAATAGACACTTATAGACTCTGATAAACATAATCTATCATTTTTTATCGTGTTTAATTCAAGCCTATCAGTGATAGCCACTGATATAAAACAATTTAATTCAAGGCTATCAGTTTCTATCTATCCGTTTAATTTAAGTCTATCAGTGATAATCACTAATAGAAAACCATTTAATTCAATGTTATCAGTTTCTGTCACTGATAGAAATCAATATAATTCAAGACTATTAGTTTCTATCACTGATAAAAACCAATTTAATTGAAGTTTATCAGTTTCTATCAGAAATCAATTTAATTGAAGTCTATTGACTTGTATCACTTATAGAAATTAATTTAATTGAAGTCTATTGACTTGTATCACTTATAGAAATTAATTTAATTCAAATCTATCATTTTCTATTGAGGATAGAAATCAGTTAATTGAAGTATATCAGTTTCTATCCCTGATAGAAATCAGTTAATTATCAATTAATTGAAGTCTACCAATGATTGTTACTGATAGAAATCAATTTAATTGAAATCTATCAGTAAAGTACTTTCCATTGCAATCATCTCGGTAATTAGAAACTCATCCAAAAAATTATTATACTACAATCATAAATTGAACAAAAAATTTAAGTCTCTTGTGGTAATTAGAACATAAAATCCAAAAATAACCATTACGAACAAGCGACTACGATTAACAATATAATTTTTAAAGCCTAGCACACAAACTCCATGACCACCACCATAAAATTGTTATTCTTGTATTCTTTGTATTTCATTATCTATCAATTATAGTCCTGATAGACTTCGACCAGTGATAGTCAGTGATAAACTACGATTAACCGGAGTATATTAGTGATATACTTTGATATACCAATACAACCACTCACCAAAATTGCTATTTTTGTATTTTTTGCACTCTTGAAATAAAAAGAAGGCCAACAAGAGCTTAGCTCAATTGACATAAAGTTGTACTGATAACCACAAGATCTGTGGTTTGAATTCCCCTCCCCACATATTATCAATATATATAAAAATAAATAAAAAGAAGAAGAAACAATCATAACAATACCTTGTGGGAAGAAGAATAAAAAGAAAATCAAATAAAAAAAAAGAAGAAGAAAATGCATAAAAAAAAAAAAAAGAAATCGTAACAACTCGTTATAAAAAAAAAAAAAAAAGAGAAAAGAAAAAAAAAACAAGAAATTGTAACACACAAGAAATGAAGAGAAGAAATAGCTCATTATTAAAAAAAAGAAAAAAAAAGAAAAAAAAACACAAGAAATGAGGGGAAGAAACAACTCATTATTAAGAAAAAAAAAATGAAACCGTGACACAAGAAATGAGGGGAAGAAAGGGTAAATAGAAAAGGAGAGAAAGAAAAGGGTAAAATGGGAATATTATAGTTTTTTTTGCCATATTTGCAATTCTTTTTATCTAGTGCTAAATTTGCTATTATATATAATTAATTTGCCACCTATTGCAATTACTCTATTATTAATTAGTTAGTTGCATCTCATGCAAGGCCTGGAATTAACTGATTAAACTAGGAATTTCAATTTCTCTCATTTAATCGATCTAATTTCTTTTAGGTTCTTAGGCCTATTGAAAGTCTACGCTAATCGAACAAAGCAACTAACGATGTATTCGCCTCAGTCTAGTGGCTATCTAAAAATAACAGGTGAATCACAAATTGAATACATCCTTAGAGACGTCAATTCAAATGAAATACCTACAATCATGATTGTTCAAATGAGAACACTAGAATGCAATAAAACAGTTCATAAAAATACCAGCAAACTCAACCAAATTCAAAGCAACCTAGGAATCAATCCCAATCTAACAATCTAATAGTTTAGCCTATCATACTAAAGGAGAAAACAACAATAATAATGAAATACATCATGAAATTCTCATCAATATAGTCTGAATTACAAGAGAATACTAAAAGAGGGAAAGAAATACATAGAAAAATACGAAAAATCGGCTAAATTTGGCCTCATTGGCTAAAAAAAAAAATTGAAACTACGTTTTTGTAAACCTATCAGAGTGTTGAAACGCTCAAAGAGAGCTTCTTGACGCTAGGTGTCACAACCATACTAGTAGAGAGTAGGTTGTGACCCTCACTGAGCAGACAGTGAAGTGGTGGCACGTCGAGTGTCGCCCATCGGGCCATGTCAGAGGGCCGAGAGAGAGAAGTGCCATGATGCGATCGAGGAGTACGATGCATCATCCAACACACCAAGATGAGTGGGCATTGATGTCACAAGAAGGCATGAGCATATTGAGAAGCAACAGTGTCGTCAGACGCGTCAGTGGTATGCTTGATGGGGGCCAGATGGGGCCCCGGGCCATAACCTCGGAAGTCGGGATTCCGTCGTGAGTTTTGACGAGCGGCTCTGGAGTTAAGTGCATATGAGTGAAGTATGCAAGCCCGCAAAGTTTCGTGTCAATCGGACACCAGACGGGCGCTCCACGTTGGCGTATGACTCCTCGTGAATTTGATGTGCAAGGGTGTCAGTCCAAATATGCCTCAGAATGTACTATAGGGGGAGGCATGGTGTCAGCTCTCCACCACCCCTGGGCCCTGTGGCCTAAGTGAGCTCCCCCATGGCACATGCGTGTGTCATGGTGTGGGCGAGCGTTGCAAGACGAGTGTCTTGGGCGTCTTCCTTTGGGAATGGGTTTCCAAGGACAGTGTCGGGCGGCACGGGTGTGCCGACATTGCGCCCCGCCCATGGGCTGGAGGTTGCACCATATGGCCGGGTTGCGGCACGCTATACGAAAATGACTCGGCATGTCTCGGAAGAGTTCATGCCTCGATATGCCCGGATGGATGGATGTCCGGGAAGCCCCGATTATAAGTAAAGCCCATGGGTCCGTTCTCGAGAAGCAGGTCCGAGCGAGCGGTTAAGTCAGATGACATCCCGAGTCCCGGGATGGCATCGTGAAGCATCAGTGGAACCCGATAGTTCCCGGTTGGCACGGTATTTGCCCGAAATGTCCCGGTAAGCATTATAATGGCCCGACAAGCCCCGGTAGGCGATGAAAAGCCCCGGTAAGCGTTATAATGCCCCGGTAGGTCCCGGTAAGTGCTGAAATCACCCGGTAAGCTCCGGTTGAGCGTTTTAAGGCCGTTTTGACCCGTTGAAGGGTCCAAACACATCCCGGCGAAGTTCCGGATCGATGTAGAAGCGTGTGGGCCGTGTTATCGAGATGGAAGATGATGAAATGAGATGCGACGTTGCGTCCAGATGACCTTGGCCTGATGTAGAGGCAAGGTTGAGCCTTAGGACTTGGCCTAGAGTAGAGGCAAGTCGGCTAGAGTCGCGAATGAGTGAAAATACACGTACGGGCGACGTGTATTGACCGAATGTATTCCGCTGCAAGATGATTTGAGTTCGGTTGAGGATGAAGAACCTCGCCTAAGGTCCGATGAAGCACCAAAGTCCCGCGAAAAAGTTATATGGGTTAAAGATGACCCTTAAGGCTGGCCATGGTCGCGTGTAAGATCATGGCGCCGCACGGTTGAAAAGGTACGACCGTGACACTAGGCAATCTCTCCACTCATTTTTTCGAGCTAGCGTCGAGACGCTCAAAGAGAGCGTCTGGACGCTAGGCAATCTCTCCATGCATTTTTTCAAGCTAGCGTTGAGACGCTACCCTACGCTGTTTCTTGCACACCTTAAAATATGCTTAGCATTGAGACGCCTAGAGCTAGCATCTCAACGCTAAGCTCTCAGGAATTTTGACTTGGGCTACAGCAACTTGAGCAATTTGACATCGATCTCGAGGCTTGAACGTTTCGCTTAAGTCTTTTCACTTCCTCGTCATCCCATGGACTCCAACATAGCACGAAAACTTCATAATTTGCTCGAATTAGCGTCAAATTGATAAATTGGCCTCGAAAACCTCTTAAGCCCAAATTCCTATAAAATGAATACTTTGATCAAATGTAAACTAACAAGACCAAATTAAAGGTAAATAAATAACACAAATTAGGTGCTACCAATAAACAAAAACCCACACAACGTTTTTAAGACATCAATTAATGCAGAAAAACTCCATGGAAAGAGTCAAAATGTAGCGTTAGTACTTGATAGAAAAATACGAGGTATATTTTCGAAAGACCTTTTGTGGCAAAGACCCACGTTGCACTGCCAAAGAGAGTTGGGGAAGAAACCCTAACGAGGCAGAAAATTTCGAAATAGTTTGATGGCGGGAAAGAGAAATGAAAAAAAAAAAATGGAGAAGATGAACCAATCTAGCAGTTGATTTGCAAGATTTTAGGAAAAAATCAAATTTCATTTCTTTCCTTTTTCGGATTTGCACGATTTTTGGAAAAAAAAAAATCAAATTTCATTTCTTTCATTTTATTTCGTTTTCTATTTTTCTTTATATAATTATGTCTGATGTCATGCAAGGGTATTAAAGTAAATGAGAACGTCTATATTAAATAACTACTGCACAGGTTTGTAAAAAATTAAAAAGGTTCATTCATACCTCTTTTAAAATCCGTTTGGAATACCTTTTAGTTTACATTTTTTTCAATAATGGATTTTTAAAAAAAAAAAAACATTTATTTTCACGTGTTTCTCTCAAAATAATTTATTTCTCTTAGTGGTTGCTGAGATTTTTTTTTTTCAAAATGGTTTTTTTTTTCAAAATGAACACTTAAAAGTTAAACCAAACATACCAGTTCTTATTCATATACGAAATGGTCCAACCTCATTTAAAGTTTCTACCTCTATGAAGGAGTGGAAAAGAATGTCAAATCTTAAAATCCCCTAATAAGATTGGAGTTTAGGCAGCAGTTTATCCATAAGATTCTCCTGGCTACACAAAACTACTTTTAAGGGAGAGATGGCTAACTACTTTTAAATGCTTCAATTCTTGGAATGATGAAGATCGTAATCTCTGGCTGATTATTGCTCAAGTTTTTATGGTTTTAAGTGCAACAACTTTCTTCTCAAAAAAAAAAAAAAAAAAAAAAAAAAAAAAAAAAAAAAAAAAAAAAAAAGTGCAACAACTTGATGACAAAAATATGCACAAAATTACTAATGTTTTAAGAAAGCACCTGTCAAAGTAAACATAGCTCAGCGGTAATTGACATGTATCATTGACAAGAGGTCAAAAGTTCGACCTCCCACCTCCCAATGTTGTTGAACTAAAAAAAAGAAAGAAAAGAAAAAGGAGCTCTCAGAAGATGGCATATCTACCCTAACAACTACTCGTCAGTGAAAAGGCTGAGAACAATACAATTTGACAGTACTTGGAGCTCTGCAAAGATCGAACTTCATATAATTCTATAAACTCTAATGGGTGTCTCCCGATTTCTCATTCTAGCTAGATTGGCCATGAATGAGAAAACAGAGCCACTTTTGGGCCTCTTACTTTCCTCTATGGTTGAAGGTTTCTTGTTTTGGCTATGATGTTAAGATATGATCTGTTTTTTAAATGAAATAAAAAAAGAAAAGAAAAACTTGATAAACTTACTCCTCATAGAGAAATGAGTTTCAAAAACCCCATAGTATCAATTCCATGATCCATAGCAAGATTTATTCTATGTACAAACACAGAGAATTGACTAAAAAAGTTAAACAGATTTTTAAGACAGTATCTCCCGTATGCTATCAAAATATAGCAAGACAGTCTCTCGGAACATACTTACCAAACTCCGGAGCCTCCATATGAAGGTAGATACAGCTTCCATAAATCCAGCAGAATGTGGTGAGACAGAGAGTCTAGACTCGCTTGAAGAGTACAATCATAATAACCATGATTGCCAAGCCTGTAAGAGATGTTCCTAAACCCAATTCAGGGGGAGAACTTTGGGTGTTTCCTTTATGATCTGATCCAGAAGCACTCTTCACAGCTGAAGATCCATACAGGTTTGGAAGATAATTTGGTATATTAGTCGCCATTTCGACAACTGAATTTTTCAGGTTCCTGAGCTTTTCCACAAAGGCTGATCCAGATTTTCCATCTTTCATTGTTGTATTTTCTTTATGATCTGATCCAGAAGTACTCTCTACAGCTGAAGATCCAAACAAGTCTGGAAGATGAATTGGTATATTGATGACCATTTTTATCACGAAATCTTTCAGGTTCCTGAACTTTTCCATGACACCTCCTCCTGAATCCCCTTCCTGGGTAACATTTTCTTCATCCTCAAAGGTATCAGAACCTTCAAGAAATGTAACTTCATCAAGTTTTGCAAAAGAAACACAACATTTCTTCAGCCTCAAAAAAATAAACTGGATTCAAAAGAAATAAACATTCTGAAACCTTTACTGGTTTGGTATTTATGGATGAATTTCTTGACTTCAGAATTCTCAAGCATAGCATTGAATACTTTCTGGTCAGAGGCAATGGAGGCAATAATAGTCTGGAGAACAAATTGAAAGTTGAAACAGACTGAGATTCAATTCAATGACCCATTGATGGAAGGGGCGTTCAAGTTTTATTCTATCATTTCTCTTGTCATTTGAGAAATTATTAATTATTAATAGGTCCAAGAAACCCAGTGCCATGGTTAGTAAGCAAATTTAATCCCTGAAAATAATTACCTGAGTTTCAGGGATTTCGCGAAGCAAACTGAATGCTTGAAGAACTTGTTTATGCCGGGGATTACATGTATTGCTCTTCAGGATTACACCAGATCTGTTCTCTACTATCTCAGTGTTCAGAGGCATAGAAATTCCAGGTATCGATGAAGTTTCTAATTCGAAGGGTTTAGGCGATGACTGATACATCCTTGAATAAAACATGTATACAGAGTTTCAGCCAAAATGCTAAAATCATCAGTGAAAAATTGACCATACGATCAAATAAATTAACAACAAAATGAGATGGAATTATGGTCGATCTTACTCATCCAAGGCCGCCTTCAACTCTGTCGTGGCTTCTTCAGCTTCTTGGAGGCTCGGGACGTCTCCAAATATGAGTCTAGGGACTGGCTCCCCAGCCTCCATGACTAGCTCGTTCTCCATGGCGGCAGTAGCCTTTGCAGTCAGAGACGAAGAGGACATAAGAGCGGAAACAGGATGAGATGAATTGCATAGCAATTGCTCCGCCAAGTTAACAGGCGGCGTTCGTCGAAGAACGCCTCTAATAACTCCGACTCCGGCGGCGGCCATAGACCTGACTTGCGTAGCTCCGGTTAGCATGATTTTGGGCGGTGATGAGACGAGAGCGTCAATGCGAAGTTTCTACCTCCCTCAAACTCAAACCCTAACGAATCTTGTAATGAAGCGATGACAATGAAGTATTAAGGAAAGGAAGAGAAGACTTGATCAGAATCAGAAGTACATTTTTAGTCGTTTTATTTTTATTTTTATTTTTTATTATTTTTTATTCTTATTCTTTTTCTTCCCGTGCGATGTGAAATTACATACGTGGTTACATTGTCTTGGAATCTGCAAAAAGTTTCTAGAAGTTTTTTCAAATATATATATATACTAGATTTTTTGAACGTGCATCGTCTTCCTAAAAACTAAATTGAATAAAATAATTGAAAAATTAGGTATTATTATATGATTTAACTTAACAATATACTTTTACTATTGAATATGTATATTAGACGGTTAGATGTGTATATATTTCATTCAAATATTTAGCTTTTTCATGTTAAGATTCGAAGATCTGACTTTTTGGTTGAGTTATGTGTTGATGGTCGATTTTGGTCAGAGGGAACTCACCTGATCTTCACGTGCCACCAACGGTAAATTTGTAGATGAGGGGGAAGACGTGGCCTGCAAGGCGGAAAACCTGCACACGGGTGTGGTGATAGTCACACCGACTCCGATGCTTAAGTCAGAAAACGGAAGTAGGAGGGCTAGAGAGTAAGTGAAGAGAGTAGAGAGTTTGGGTCCCCTTCTTCAGTGGCGAAGAGGGGTATAAATATCTGCTCATGCTCCTAGGGTTTTTAGGGATTCGGAGGCGTTTCGGGACAAACCAGGCTGAACCGAGGTGGCCAAAGGCGGTGGGGACCAAGCGGAGCCGGATGGGCTCGGCCTGCGTGGGTCCATCTCTCAGCCCGATTTCTCCCCGGTTGTCCTTGTTCCTTGTACATCGGGGTGGTCCAAAGTTTCCTATAACATTAAGCCCCCACTCTTGAATTGGGATTCAGGTGCGGCTTAGTGCTATCGGGTGAGCTTCTTAAGTTCGATTCAAGAGTGTAACTCCCGCTCCATGTTGACTTATGTGTGAATTCCTTGTTATCCTGCAAGATAGGACAAACTGGACAAAATAGAGACTCCCTGAATAGGGGTTTGGTGAAATGGCAATGAGAAATGTGAGAGATTACAGAAATGGCCGGAGGGCCTGTGTGATTGACCCAGCCTCGGCCTCGGCCTCGGGATGAGGCCGAGCATACCATCCTTGTAAGTGTCACAGCCTCGGCAGACCCCCGTACTTGGTCATTCGGAGTGCTTCATTCCAGATCCAGGGCCATTCCACAAGTAATATGTAGGAAAAATAGAAGATCTCACGATCCTTCATAAAAGTTAATTTGTTTAAAGTTTGTGTTCGGCCTTGGCAAGAGGTGCTTGGTCCCGGCCTCTGCTGGGTGAGCTTGACTTAGATGAAGTGCATTGGCTCGAGCCAAATGGGGTGAGATAGACTTGGTAGTCCAGGCTCATGTAATCCCATATTTGGGTGAGGCGAGGTAGACTTGGTTAGTCCAGGCTCGCATGATGTGAAGGTGCTCAAGCCAAATGAGGTGAGGTAGACTCGTCGGTCCAGGCTCACGTAACCTCAATCTGGATGAGGCGAGGTAGACTCGGTAGTCCAGGCTCGCCTGATGTGGAGACGCTCAAGCCAGTTGAGGTGAGGTAGACTCATTGGTCCAGGCTCACATGATGTGATGCTTGAGTTGGTTGCCTCGTGCACACTTCTGAATACTGAACTTTAATGGTGAAACTGTGGGGCTTTGACATTAATTAAACTTTTACACCTTGAATAAAGGAAAAGTACTCAACCTATACTAGATGCCGAAACAAAATAAATAATGTCTAATTACATGATAAAATGCAATAAACAAGAAGCCCTAAAACTCCATAAGTTCAGATTCAGTGTTGGTGGAGGTGTGTGCTGCTCGGCCTCGGCCTATCCTCTGGTCGGCCTCGGGCCTCTGTGGCTTAACTGCTTTCAGCGCGGTCCAGTAACATTCTCGTGATTTCTTCTGCTCTCCTTTGACAACTCCCACACCATTCGGAGTTGGAAACTTCAGCAGCTGATGGTAAGTTGAAGCTATGGCCTTCATTTCATGCAAGGTTGTGTTGGCTTTTTGGCCCTTAATCTCAATTTAATTAATTTTAATTAATTAATTAATCAATGTTTTGATGATAACAAACTTGATTTTATTTATTAACAATTTTAGTGTTTTAAAGTATCCATAGCGTAGAGCTCGAAACAACGATTCCAACGCCTTTTGAATCACTCAAATCGGAGCTCAAACGAAGAAGTTATGGCCAAAACAAAATTGATGGAGAAAATCCTATGTGGCAGTGACACGTGGCATTGTGCTGACGTGGCATCCGACGTGGCGCTGACATGGACGGTCAACAGTCAAATTTTGCTGACGTGGCGGATGACGTGGCACATCAAACGGTCAAAAATGCTGACGTGGAAAATGACGTGGATGATGATGTGTCGACGCGTGGTCCAATCATATTGCGACACGTGGCAGACGAATTTTTTAATAATAAATATAGTCAAACAGTCAAAATTTCAAATCATAATATTATTTTATTATTAATTTATATATTTTTGGGAAAAATACACTTTTGGTCCCTGAGGTTTGGGTTAAGTGACACTTAGGTCCCTGAGCTTTCAAACTCAACAAAAATACCCCTGAGGTTTGAGATAAGGAGCATTTTAGTCCCTGCCGTTAATTTTTCTGTTAAATCTTAACAGTTGCTGACGTGGCACTATTATTTTAATAAAAAAAATTATTTTTTTAAATTTTTTAAAATAAAAATAATAAAATATACTTCTGTGCCCTGGAAACAAACTCGGCATAGGTTCAAGGTTGGCTCTTACCTATTGAAATGAGCAGTCTTTCGTCTTCCAGTCCGGTTGTTATGGCTACTAGGGTTGCTCCCTCGTTGTACCCCTCAACCTGTAGTGCTTCGTCATTAAAACGCGTTATGTAATCATGCAAGCTCTCACCTAGCTGTTGTTTGACTGTTAAAAGGTTGATGTGAGGTTTGCGCAGTTCTCTGGCTCCCATGAACTGTGCAAGAAATGCTCGGGCTAAATCCTTGAAACAGCTGATGGATCTCTTTTTCAGCCTCTCAAACCAGTGCCTGGCTGATCCTGTTAGAGTGAAAAAGAATGCACGACACCTGATTGCATCTGAGACGCCGTGGAAGTCCATCCAACTTTTGTATGCGTTTAGATGCTGGACAAGGTCTTTCTTGCCATCGTACTGTCTGAACGTGGGTACCTTAAACTTTTGAGGCACCTCGGCTTTCATGACTTCTTATGTGAAGGGCAGGTCGACTTGGTCGACTAGTTCTTCCATGTCTTGCTCTTTTGAGTCCTTTGACTTCTGCGGGTCTCCCTGAGGATTTCTAAGCTCCTTTAGTGTGTTTAGAAGCTCAGTCTTCGAAGGGAGATTGTCTTTCTTGGCCTCGGCCTCGACCAATCTAGCCTCGCCCTCGGCTGCTCTAGCCTCAGCCTCGGCAGCCCTGGCTTCAGCTTCGGCAGCTCTGGCCTCGGATTCGGCAGTTTTGACACTTCTGCACTTCTCCTCGATCAGATTTCTCAGGTCCGTCTTAGTATGACCGTAGCTTGGGGTAGAAACTGTACGGTCACGTCCCTTAAGTGTGCTTGACTCTGGGCTCCTCAAAATCGTACGATCAGTAGGTTTGAGCCCCCCTGACCTTGCTGGTCATGCTGTCAGTCTCCTTTCCCTTCAACCTCGTCCCTGATTCTGCAGTGTGCTTCATGGGCTCCTTCCCCTTCCTCGGATCCCTAACCAACCTCTCATCAGGGGTTTTAGTGCTAGGACCAGGTTTATCCAAGATACGAAGTAACCTGGACAAATTATGATCCATCGCACTTACTTTGTTTTCGAGAGCAGCAAATTTTAAATCAGCTTGCTTCTCCCGGGATGAGGGCAGTGGAGACCAAGGTCGAGGAGATTCGGTCCGAGGTCGGCCTCGACCTTCTTCCCGTGACCTCCGCTGGTGGCGGTCACCATCTGAATGCTCTGCGTTCACATCCTAGTTTTTCTTCTCCATCTCCTTACTCATGGAATGACCGGTGCGCAGATTTGGCAAGCTTTCCTCCCCACAGACGGCGCCAACTGTTGATGGTCGATTTTGGTCAGAGGGAACTCACCTGACCTTCACATGCCACCAATGGTAAATTTGTAGATGAGAGGGGAAGACGTGGCCTGCAAGGTGGAAAACTTGCACACCGGTGTGGTGCTAGCCACACCGACTCCGATGCTTAAGTCAGAAAACGGAAGTAGGAGGGCTAGAGAGTAAGTGAAGAGAGTGAATGAAGAGAGTAGAGAGTTCGGGTCCCCTTCTTCAGTGGCGAAGAGTGGTATAAATACATGTTCATGCTCCTAGGGTTTTTAGGGATTCGGAGGCGTTTCGGGACAAACCAGGCTGAATCGAGGCGGCCAAAGCCGGTGGGGACCAAGCGGAGCCGGATGGGCTCGGCCCGCGTGAGCGGGCCGAGCAGGGGGTCGGGCCAGGCCCGACCCCTTCGGTCTTGGCTTGTTCCACTTGCCGGTTTTGCCTCTTGGGTCCATCTCTCAGCCTGATTTCTCCCCGGTTGTCCTCGTCAGCTCCTTGTACATCGGGGTGGTCCAAAGTTGCCTATAACATTATGTAATTGAGGAAAGTTTCAAAATTATTTAGATTAGGCACAATAATAGAGAAAAAAAAAACAGAGAGAATGAATTAAGATATGTGGAAGGAGTGGGAGAATCATAGGAGGGTGAGAGAGAGAGATTTTAGGGGAGATGATGTCATTTCTCTTAGAGAGAAAAATATAAAAAAGAAGAATATAAAAACTTTTTTGAAAAGGAGTAGAAGATAGTTTTTATAGTTTTAGGAAATAAAAAAGTGAGAGATAAAAAATATAAATAAAAAGAAGTTGATTGTGAACCGATGAGAATAAAATTGTCTTTTTATAGGTGTAGAATATGAAGAGGTTTAAAAACTTTGAGATTCTAAAACTTTTGGTATTCAATAATTAAACATAATAATTGCTACATAAGAGGGTCTTGATAATATTAATCTTCTAAGTTCCTCTATTTACATATCTTCAAGTCTTTTCTTAAATTACAAAAAGTATGCATCACAATAAAAGAGAAGATAAAGTTGAATGTTACATTTAAACAAACCAACAAAATTTATAAGGCAAAGCAAAACAAAGAATAAAAAAAGAAAAAAAAAAAGAAAAGAAAAAGAACAACCAAATGTTTGTTAAAAAATGTTGAAAAGGGTTGTTCATATAATTGTATGAAATACAAGTTACAAAACCTTTGAAATTTTACCATTAAATATAATTGGAATTAACTCATAAATTTTGAAAATTAAATTATAGAAATAAATATATAAAACCCTTCATATTCTAACATCTTCATCTCTCAAATGATAATAAATATTTTAAATTAAATGAAATTAAATGGATCATAAATTTTGAAAATTAAATTATGGGTGGAGAATGTGGAAAAAGGCTAAATAATTAATGCTAGCATTTTTTTTTCTTAAAATATACATATAAGCACATTTTTTTCTTGAGAAATGAGGATTTCCTCTACTTCTTGAGGTTATCATCTTCCAAAGTTACATTTTTTTTTTTTTTTTTTTTGTAGAGTTATCAACTTGACTCTTATTATTGCATTGTCGTTGGTGCCAGTTTTTTTCATCTATTTCAAAATCAAAAGAGATGTGTGTTTATATTATAGTAATTCATGTTCAATGAGATGAATTGTCTTATAAAATTGTAAAAAATTAGCAAAAGAATTTGCCTATTTATTTGGAAAGTTGAGAATTTAGCAAATCAGATTTTTTTTATTATTTTTAATTGAGGAAAGGAAAGGTCTTTTGAATTTTGAAACAATTAAAAGAGAAGATAATAAAAGTTTTAATTAACTTTGATAATTCATATTGTCTTGAATGAATTATAAAAACGAACAAATAAATCTGGATAAATTCATGCTAAAAATAAGGTGATGGAAGAGGAAAGGATAGATGGTTGTGGTAGTGTTCTAAGTTTACAAGAATCCCATATTAGCACAATGTAAATAAGATGGATGCTGGTCAATCCTTTCCTAGAACATGATTTTTATGAATATAAAAGCAAGCACATAGAAGATAGTTATATCCATTCTATAACTATTTGATGGTTTTATAATTTAAATCATTCAAAATATAGTTATCAAGGAAAGGAAACAGTTAAATTAATGTAATATGGTTTGAAAGAAATTGATCAAATTACAATATACACTTTGGCAACTGAAAGATAAATAGAAATCACAACTCAATAGAATGCAGTGTTATACAGATTTTCTTTCTTATTTGCACATATTCAAATCAAACGACCTGGGTGTTATAATTCGAAGTGAAAATGGGAAAATTTGTGCAGCTATGACAAGGAATTACAATGTTGTGTATTACCCTCTAATTGCAAAATCCATGGTAGTTCTTGAAGAGTTTTGGTTGGTAATTGAACGATTGAATCTCATCAACATTTTGGTGGAATCAAACTCCAAACAACTGATAAGGTTCAAGCAGTTGACAGTCTCACACTTGCAAGCCGCAACTGTCACTATCATTTTCAACTGTCCCTCTCCACTATAACCTTGCTCCCTCATCTTCGACCATTTGCTGCCACGCCACCATTCCACAAAAGAAATCCTAGTCTTCTACAACATCAAGAGGTCTTGTAATGCAGTAGGTTGATGTTCTGGTGCTTGGTGATCAATATAAATGTAGAGGTGAGTCTTTTCATTTCCAAGGAGAAGACTCTTTATATTCCAACTCCAATTCTTCCATATTAATTAAGTCCATTTGAAAAGATGCAAGATTAACATTGAAAAAGAAAACATACAATTAAAGAGGAAGATGAAAAGTAAAAGGACAAGAACTTGTAAGCATTGATGAACAACCATACTTTATTAAAATTTAAGATTAAAAGGTTTCACATTGAAACAACAACCACCCACGAATTTCCCCCCAAAATTATTTACTATGAATTCATTTATTATTTTAACTATAATTACTATTAGTAAAGAGCCACTAACTACACTAACTAAAGGGTATATTAGGTATTTAATAAAAAATAATGGATAATATTGTCAAAAAGAAGTTTCTTCCACATTCATACTTTTATATATAGTAGAGATATATATAGGCTAAATTATAAAAAAAATACCCCTAAATTATGAAGTTTGTTTAAAAAATGCCCCTGAACTTTGAAAAGTTTTAAAAATACCCCTTAACTTTGAAATATATTTAAAAAATACACTCAACATTAATTTTTTTATAGAAACCGTTAGAATTTATGGTGGGAGGAGGAAAAACGAAGAAACATTTTTCAATAAGGGTATTTTTTAAATTTTTTTGAAAGTTCAAGGGTATTTTTGAAACTGAAATTTTAACGGTTTCCATCCAAAAATTAACGGCAAGGGTATATATTTTTTAAACATTTTTTAAAGTTCAGGCGTATTTTTAAAACTTTTCAAAGTTCAGGGGCATTTTTTAAACAAACTTCATAGTTTAGGGGTATTTTTTTATAATTTAGTCTATATATATATATATATATATATATATATATATATATATATTTGACAACACGTGAGTTGGCAATGAAACTTTACGTTAGGGGGCACAAATTCATATGAACTTAAAATAAGGAAAAATACACTGTAGTCCCTAAAATTTGGATTTTGTTATACTCTTGGTTTGTTTTTCCAATTTTTCGTTAAACCCTAACGGTTTGTTGACATGACACCATTTTTTTATAAAAAATTATTTTTTTAAGTTTTTAAAATAAAATAATAATAAACTAATTAAAAATATATATTTTTATTTTAGGGAAAAAATCAATTTTGACCCCTGAACTTAGCATGTTGTATCAATTTTAACTCTAAACTTTCAATTTCATCCAACTGAACCTCAAACTTAACAAACTGTATCAATTTGAACCTCAAACTTGTATAAATGTTGCAATGTAGACATTTGATCAACTTTTCATTTGAATTGCTATAAAAACATTGTAATTGACGATTTCCTTTTTTTTTTTTTAATTCACATTGCACCTGAGTTAGTGTTCTATAAGAAAATTGTTTGAAAAACTCTTTATATCAAAAGAAATAAAATATTTCATACTATTCTTATTATTATCCAAAAAAAAAAAAATTATTGACAACAAGAAAAATCTAGCAAATGTGAGAGATAAAAAAAATAGAAATTTCCTTATTTTTGTTTCCTAAATTTGTATATTATTCTAATTAGCAAGAAAAAAAAAACAGTAAAAGAAGAAAAAAAATCCCACAAAGTTCTTAGCAACAAGGAAAAACTAGCAAATATAGTTTATTTGTTTTCGTAATCTTAGATAGCAACAAAAAATCTCTCACAGAGTTCCCTTTATTTCATTTCGTTTTTCCTTCCCTCCCTCCCTCCTCCTCCTCCTCCTCCTTCTTTTTCAAGTCCAACCACCACCTTCAACCGCCGCTGTCGCTGGAGATTTTTTTTCCTTTCTCTTCCTCTATTCTTCTTTTCTTTCTTCTCTTTTCCCATGTTTTTTTTTCTCAAAAACCAAAAGCAAGAAACGAATCTCTGTTTCAGTCATCGGAAACGAAATCCTTCCTCGTTTTCTTTCACTTTTTTAAAAAAAAAACGAATGGGGAAAACCCCCTTCGATTTGCGACTAGAAGGATCTGGAACGATCCCCTGCAATAAGTTCTTTTCCACTGTCGAACTGACCGCACCCCACCAAAATCCAAGGGATATGGTGGACCAATCAACGTGTGCCATTGAAGAAGGCCATTTAGGGTTTTTCATTTGGGAAATTTGTACGGATGACCTATTTTCGAAGACCCTAATGAAATTTTCCCTACCTATTCAAAATAATGGAGAATGCACCTTTGCAGATGTCACCGCACACACTTTATGAGCGCCTTGTCCCTCCAGCCCAACGCACTTTAAGTTCCCTTTCTCGCTCTCGCTTCTCAGACCACCTCGGTAACTTAGACAACCTTGGCTTCCTTGGTTACTTGAACGACGCTATGACTTCTCTCTCTTCACTTTAAATCTGCGGTTACTTAAACGACCCCCTCACATACCTCTCATCATCGAAACTTCTGGGATGCGTCTTTCACTTCTCCCTCTACACCGACAATTCTCTTTCTCCCCTTCCGACAGTTGACGTTCCGAAACTTCTATGCCACCTTCGATTGTTTGTTGAGAGCGCGAGCAAGAACAACCTTGAAGAAATGCAGTACGTATACGATATGGGTACGTTGGACTGGACGACGTTTCGTCGGTGACTGATAGCAGGTAGAAATGCTACTATTTTATCCCTAAATTAATAGGCTTTTGGGTGCTTTTGTGGTATTTTCATATTGAATATCTATTTAATTTCATTATTTTGTCCCTAGGAGTAATTTGTCACGACCCGACTTCTTAATAAGCCTTTAAGGGACCGTTATGCCAATGCATGCTTTGGAGGCCTTTTTAAATAAAAATATTTTAAAACATAAACACTAAATTTAAGTAAAAACTTTAAAAACAAAGCTTTTATTCGGGATCCCTAATTTTAAAGGTTTTAACTATGCAAAAATACTTTCTAAAATAAAAATGTACATGGCCTCTGTAAAACATCTCAAAACAAATTTACAATTCAATAAAGAAAAACAGAGTTCTTAAAGCAGAAGAAAAATAAAATATGGAACTCGAGTCCTCTCATGGTTGACTATCGGATTCTCATCATTCGCCTTTCATCTGCCCTTGCTTTTACCTGAAAAAAATAATTTTGAAAAGAATGAGTATTATAAATAATCAGTAAGTGACCCTACTATTGAGGTTGGGTCACGCTTTAAAAACATTTTAAAAATCAACAAAAAATATAATTTTGGTGACTCTAAACTTTAATTTTTAAACTTACTAAGGATATACATCAATTTCATGCATATCCTAGACACATCAATTTCACGTGTTTTTCTAATGAGAGAGAATATACATCAATTTCATGCATATCCTAGACACATCAATTTCATGCGTATCCTAGACACATCAATTTCATGGGTCTCCTACGGAGGCCGTCAATTTCACGAAACCTCGAGGTTGTCAATTTCACAAACCTCGACTTAGGTACATCAATTTCATGTCCCTAAGTCTTGTGTAAGCATCTCCAAATGTACATCAATTTCATTCACATTTTAAAACTCACAAATAATCTAAAACTCGTACTTACAATGAAATTCTAAGAGACCACCAACTCAATTATTTCAAACAGCAACTAATGCAACCAATCATAATAATTCCTTTCTCCATAAAAGTATCCATGATTTAAATAATAAACTTCTCGTGCACAATTTTCATGCTTTAATGATAATATTAAATTTCATGTACAACTCATAAGCACGAGATTTATTTTAGAAAATCAAATATGCGCACCCAATTAAAAAGGTTCAATAGTAAGTTCACTTACCTCGGCTTAAATATTCTCGATCTAGAGTCCCAACTAACTCAAGCAATGTCGCCCTCGATTTCAACCAAACTATTGCCAAGAAATAACCTTCAAGCTTGTTGGTCCAACTTTAATTCGTTCTAAGATTTCACGAGTTTGGATCCAAAAGCTTGAGATAACAAAGATCCAAGGACTAAAATTAATAGGCATTCTTGATTAAGCATAAATTAGCCAAAAATTCTCTAAAACTCACTTACCCAAAGTTGGAAACACCCAAAAAATAAGCTTACAGTTGCTCCTACACTGCCCAGTCGCCAGAAAATCCACAGTACCGCTGCACCTATGCTGCCCACCCGCCGGAACGCTTGCCGTACCGCCACACCAACTCTCCTGCACGCTGCCGCCGAGGGAACCGAGAGAAAACGTCGGAAGGACGCGCGCTACTCGGACCGCCGCGAACGCCTGCTATCGATGCCACGCCGCCTTACTTGTCGGAGACTCACGAAGAAGCTGCTGCAGACGGAAGAAGATGCCGCTGCACTAGCCGTTATCCGTCGCTGAACCGTCGTGATCCCGAGCTCGTCGGAAACGCCCACCCACGACTGCGAACACCACCTCTATACCACCGTTGAGCTGCTGCCGGAGGAACGCACGCTTTTGTCGTGTGCTGTCGTCGGTGAAGGTTGACTAACACCGCCGACGAAAGGAGCTCGAGATTGTTGTTTTCGGGTAAGGAGAAGGGAGGGAGAGGAGTGAAGGTCGAAGATGATTGCTCCTAGGCTCCGTTCGACATAAATGAAAGAAAGTATCATTAGGGTTTTACTCCAACTTCATATATTTACAAAAACGCCCCTCATTCATCCTTTTCCTTAAAGGAAACTCAAAGATCAACATAAATCCTTTTTCTTTCCAATGATTTTCAAATCTTTAATTTTAAAAATTTCCCTCTAAATTCCAAATTAATTCCACTTAGAAATTTTAAAATTAATCTCAATTTACAGGCGTTACATAATTTGTGAAGAAATAGAGAAAAAGAGTCCAAATTTGTAAAGTTCAAGCCATAATTTCCAAGATGAGTCAAGGAAGAAGGCCATAAAATCATCATGCAAAGTGTTGGGCCAAAAAGAATGAAGGAAGCTCAAGAAATCAGCTCAATCCGCCTAAGATGGTTCTGGAATCGTCCTAGCGTCGCGACGCTAGGAGGACAGTGATGTGGAATTTTCCTTACCGCAAGCGCACGGGTCAAGTAATAATAAAGTGTTCGTATAAACGAGTGTCGTCCTCTGGATTGGATATTTAAGCAAATCAAGTATTGTGAATTATCTTGCTCAATTTTATTTAGGGAACACAATGTGATGAGTAATTGATAGAAAACTAAATCAAACAAGCAAAACGTGGAAATTCAATTGGAAGAACACTTAGGGAATTGATTTCGCCAATTTAGTCTAGGATTGATTTTAAGGAATAAGTTATTATGCACAATGGAATTATGAGCCTAAGACCCTTTAATCACAACTACCTCTCCCGAGTATAATTGATTCTCATGCAACTTAACCGACTTGATATCCCTATCTAAGTTTATTAACAAGCAAGGCAATGAGATCTTTTGACCAATTCCAAAGTTAATCTAAAAACCGTCACGAAATTAGAAAGTAAACTTTAGTCATGCAATCTTGAGTAAGTCTAAATCAAATCCCCTCTCCCGAGCTAGATTCAAAACTTAAATCATTCAAGTAATGGCCAATTAATTGAAAACATTAAATCAAGATTACAAACATAATAACCATTGCACAACTTAAACCATAAATCAATCCATAAATTCAATTGATTACATCAATCCCTAAGCTATAAGTTTAGCTACTCATGATTTGTATTACAAGCTCAACTAAACATGAAAAAGCCATAAAATCTAACTAAAGTGAGGGAAAGAAGAATTAAACTCGTTGTAGGCCGAGACCGAACGTCCCCGTCACGATCACCACGAACAATGGGTTGATTTCCAACTTGCTCCCTTTTCTTCGGCTCCAATATGCTCTATTTTTCCTCTGTTTACGGCTCCAAAAAGTCCCCAAATCGAATCCCCCAAAAACCTAGTCGAAAGAAAGCTTATATTCTGTTTTTTCGTCGTAGCGTCGAGACGCTGCCTCTAAACACGCGTGTTCTGGAAAGGAAATTACACAGCATCAAGACGCTAAGGTCGCAGCGTCAAGACGCTGTGACCTTTTCGCGCCTATTCAGATAAGGAATGCTAGCGTCGAGACGCTCAAGGGCTAGCGTCTCGACGCTAGTCTGCATTTGACCGAATTTTGACTTTTTTCCTCTTTGACTCTTCTTCATTCCTTTGCATCTTTTCGCGTCCCGAGCACCCGATTGACTCCACTATTGCGTTTTAGCTCCAATCAACCATTTCCTACAACATAAACATTAAAGCATAATAAAATGTCCCAAAAATCATAAAAGACTAGCTAAATTAAATAAGTAAAGATAGCTAGCTATGCTCGCTATCAAATACCCCCAAACTTAAGCTTTTGCTAGTCCTCTAGCAAACTACAAATCAAACATACAGTAGAAGAATGGATGCAATAATCATAACTCAATCCTCAAGGCTCAAAAGTCAATAGTCAAGCAAGCAAGAGACATGCACACAAGGACCAATGAGGGAGACAAATTAAAATTTTTCCAAAATTAACTTGCAAAAGCGAGATCTAACTCAACAAGAATAGACTCTACTAGCCCGGGATTGGATTATTAAACCCTCAGCTCATCTTCCCTCTACACTAGCACTAAGGTTTCACTAATGAGTCAATGAAACAAATCAGTTAGTTTTCCTCCAAACTTAGGTGCTTATAAATTACAATTAAATTAAGCATGTATATGTGGCAGTAGCTTTCACACACCCATTGCAGGGACCCTTAACCTGAGTTTTCTCTGGTTGGCCTAACTGATCACAACAGGGGTAGCTCTTTTTGCCTAAACTTTATTAAACATTGCAAACTGTGCACAGGCCATGACATAATAATTTTTTTCTCAACAGTAACAACAAGAATGATTTTTTCTTTATGAGCATGAATAACAAATATTCTTTTCTTTCCTCCTAAGCAAGATCAAACATGCTAATTTACAGAAAATTAACTCTTTAGCTCTTCCCTACACCTATCGAGGTGACAACAAGCATATGAACTCAATAATTCGCTCCTAAGCATTCAAATCCAAATCTAGCCAAGACAAATACTCTACTCATGCAAGCCATCTCCTAGAAAAAGTTTAAAAAGTCTCCCTTTTTGGGCACTCATGCTTACAACTCATCGCAAGCTTGAAAATTGACAAGAAAGCCTATCCTAGGACATCATAATCATGCAAAAGTTGTAGGGTTTTATGCCCTAAAACTCGTAGATAGTGAATGTAACTGTTGACCGGATATTAATGAAATAATATTGATATATTTTTCCATTAATTGTTATTAGTTAATTTATATTTGTCTTTGCCTAATAATAACCCTAATCCAATAAACTAGACATCCAAGGTTGTAATATGAGTCTTTAACTATATGTAGCGACATATGGGATCATTTTTCAAGAAACAGCCTAAAGGGTCTATAGTATAGGGATAAGACTGGGTGCCTTATCCTAGTGACACTATGGATACGGTCCACTTTGTATTTGATACAAACGCTACGATCCAACGCGTTGGTGTAGGAGACATGCGAGTGGGGGTATCCTATGCAATGAGTTTGCATAAGACCGGACCGTGAAATAGTAACCACTAGTTATAACACCGTTAACTAGTTGGTTTTCTATTTCACTAGGACGACCTAGACAACCTAGTCTCAATCTTGAGTTGATTATGGACTCCTGCTCATGAGAGATTGTCCTTTGATTTGTATGGGTGAGAGTGGCCAATACGCCGACTCAATAAGCCTACCACTTTGGGGACAAGACCGAATGGGGAGTTGGGAACATAATCGTACAAGATGGAATTCACTCCTTCCCGACTTTAGGGAAGCAGATGAGTGTTCCCTTAAGTGGTTACTACGAGTCTTGAACAAAGGGCCCTACCCTCTCAATAGCACGAGAGGGTTTTTTGTTTGATGGTTGGACCACAAACAGGTTGTTCATTAGAGGAGAACTGGTACTTAAGGAAATAGAGGTAACCTAGGGGTAAAATGGTAATTTGACCCAACTGGTGTTACGGACACTCGTGAAGGACTAACTAGTCGATATTGGTCTATATCCGTGGACACAGAAAATATGTCTGCAGTGAGAAGAGTGCAATTGTGAGTCTATAGTGGAATGAACACACAGTTAACGAATATTGATTAATGTGGTTAATGAGTTTGACCAATTAATCTCACATCGTTGGAGCTTCTGATCTGCAGGTCCATTAGGTCCCACTGGTAGCTCATAAAGTAATTTGAGGCAACTAAGTAATAAATGTAAATTGAAAATGTTCAATTTACTAAGGGAAACAAATATAATATATATTGATATATTATTATGAGAGAAATTAATATTTGAAGAAGTTCAAATATAAATTTATGGAAGTTTGAAAGAGTTCAAATAATGAATTAATTAATTTAAGGCCTAAAATGTGTTTGGGCAAATTAATTAATTCTAGGCCGGAAATTAAATATGTGATATTTAATTGGTGGTTAATTAATTAAAGAATTCATTAACCGGGAATTAATCAATTATGGAAATAATTAATCACTTAAGGAAGTGATTAATCATTTATGAAAATGATCTAATCACTTATGGAAGTAATTAGTCATTTGTGGAAAAGATTAATCAATTATGGAATTAATTAATCATGATTGATTAATTAAGGAATAAGATTGAATCAATTTTGGAAATGATTGATTTAATTGAATATTTTATTCATGGCCTCTCTTCTATAAATAGAACACTAGACCTAATTGGTCATGATACTTGACACTCTTGCTCTTGCTCTTAGACTCTCAAGACAAGACCTAGAATTCTCTCTAGCCTCCCACAAGTCTTTTTCCTCCTAGACTTAGAGACATACCGGTGTAACCTTTGTGGTTATTGTGTCAATCACGAAGAAAATTCCAGCGACCAAGAGGCGAGGAGGCTGCTGCGTTTTCGTTCGTTGGAACGTCGTTGGCGAAGAACGGTCAAGTCTACAACGAAGGTATGTGACGGTTCTTCCCCTTTTCTTTAGAAAAGCATGAAAATAAATTTAGATTTATTTTTAAGCATGTTTAAACTGAATTTCCAGCAACTTTAAAAGGAGTTTAAAGTTTGATTGAGTTTTCGTAACGGTATTTTAATATTAATTAATATACGGCGTAAGGTCCAATCGATGCGCTTCCGCTGCGTGGGGACTTTTATTCCCTTCAAAAGTAACATCCAGAAAACAACCATATGCTCAATTCAAAGAAAGCTCAAAACTATAGCCCGAACTCAGATGCTCAAGGGCTCCACAAACATGCTAATCCACCCCCAAACTTAAAACATGCATTGTCCTCAATGTATACAGAAAATAAGGCATAATAAAGCATGAGAACAAAGAAAGAATGGAAGGAGTGAACGATACTGGCCTGGAATGATGCTGACTTCTTGATTGAGATCTTGAAAGCTTGAAAGCAAAGGAGAGACAAAAAACAAGACCTACAAGACAGACACAAACAATAAATAAAACTCAAAAGAAAGACACAACTAACTTACTTGGGTTGCCTCCCATAAGCGCTTGTTTAACGTCATTAGCTCGACGTGTTGATCGTGCTTCAAGGAGGCTTCTTTTCTGTGAATCCAACAAAGGTGCTCTTTCTTGCACCTTTCTTTTAGCCCATGAAAAGAACTTCAGATTGTCCTTTAGAGTCTTCAACTGCTTTAAAATTTTCTTTTTCGTTCCTGACTCTAAGAGTGAGCTCCCTGTGCTCAATACCAATAATCACTCGCCCAGTAGTGAGGAATGGTCTTCCTAGTATGACAGGCATTGAAGGATTTTCTATCATGTCCATAACATACAAATCAATAGGGAGGAAAAATCTACCTACTCTGTTTAAAACATTTTCTACAATGCCAACTGGTTTAACCACAGACTGATCAGCCAATTGGAGCTTTACAGGAGTAGATTTAATCTCACCTATATCTAACTTTTTACACAGGGACAAAGGAATAATATTAATGCTAGCACCTAAATCACATAATGCAATAAATGAGTAAGTACCAAAACTACAAGGAACAGAAAAACTCCCTGGATCTACTACTTTTTCAGGTACCTTCTGTTGGACTCTAGTGCTGCATGTGGAAGCAAGATATACAGTGTCAACCTTCTTTTCCTTTCGCTTCTTTGCTAACCACTCCTTCATGAACCTGTTATACTGGGGCATCTCTAACGCCTCTGCAAAAGGAATATTAATGTTCAAATTCATAAAAGCATTCATAAACTTATCAAACTGAACCTGATTGTTCTTTTTCTTCTTTTTCTTTTTCTTTTCCTTGGGAACCATCCGTGTGGGAGAAGGAATATGAGGCTCAGGTTCAGGCTTTTCAGCCTCATCTGATGATGTGTCCTCCTCAGCTTCTCCTGTAGGCGTGTCATAATCCTTAGACTCAGGCTCCTCTTCAGCTTCCTCCTGGTGCACAGTGACTGCCTTACAGTACTCCATCTGGGTTTTCTCTTGCTCAGCTGGGGCCTTACCTTTATTCATAGAACTCACAACATTTACCAACTGTCCCAACTGAGTCTCAATGTTTTTGATGGCTGCACTGTGGCCATTCACCGTGGTGTTGATGGCAATGACTACCTCCTCTAACTTGGTTGTCCTGTTACTTGACTCTGCAATGAAAGCTCCAACAAGATCCTCTAACTTTTTATTTTCTTGAGTTTGAGGGGCAAAACCAGGGGGGTTAAGAACATTCTTAGTATTTGCATAAGAGAAATTTTCATGGTTCCTATTGTTAGGGTGATAATGTGTAGGTGTAACATTATTATTATATCCCCTAAAATTAGAATTTGATACATACTGAACCTGTTTAATGGTCTCCTCCTAAGGACTAGATGCTAAAGCAGCAGCTGATTCAATTGATTGAGCACTCCTTTTACCTGAAAATTTCATAAAAGCATTAGCAAGGGAATTTCATCAAGCTGTTGCCAATAACTTATTCCTTTTGATAAGAAGAGCAAACGTGATTTGTGACCCCTGAATCAAGTATTCAGGCAGATACACCATTCTTCGCAAATCATGCTTCCAAGACTAGTAAATCAAATTTACTGTCTTTGGACAAGTCTTCGTTAGAACAAACGTGATTTGTGACCCCTGGATCAAGTATTCGGGCAGAATCACCATTCTTCACAAATCACGCTTCCAAGACTAGTAAATCAAATTTACTGTCCTTGGACAAGTCTTCTTTGGCTGAGAAAGGTCCAATGTCATATTCATTAGGAACACTTCTTAATGAATTAGACATTTGGGGCATGAGGACATTCCTCTATTAAGACTAACCTTAAATCATTCACCACAAATTAATCGTTTAAATTTGTTATATAATCACCGTTATTTATTGAATAAACGTAAGACAATGCACATATTTCATTTGAATTACTGAAATAACAAATTACTTGATTATTTATCGCACAACCCATTACATCTAATCCAATCAGATTAAAAAAAAAACACACAAACAATCAAAGAAACCCTAGAAAACTATTGATTTAGTTTTTGCAGCGATGCTTTAGAGGTTTAGAGCAACAACCACCGAAGGGTGATCATTTACTCCTCTAAAATTAGACACTTCTCAACTAATTCTAATTCCAGAATAACTCATTATAGACATTAGCCAACGTTATTCGGTCAAGGATTTGTTAACACACTTAACTCATCCTCGTAAGTGTAACCTTTTCCCTTTCAGATCCCAGAGGTACGCACCAACATGCTACCGAAGGGTAAGACAACTTTTGGTGATTAACCTAAGAGACCCTATCCTTTTCAAGAGTTCACGGTGTTCGAAATCCTATGATTAAGCCCTCCGAAGGGATGGTTGCTTTAGGGCAACACACAGGCAGACCATAATACACTCCCTGTGTGACCGGGTTGGAGACCGAGGGATACGTTGACACGTGTCTCGCTCCCACTTACTATAGACACTTTCCCCATTCACCTTGTTATTAACCCATGCAAAGACTTTTCGAAGGGAGGTCGCGCCCAAAGGTGAAACGAAGCCGAGCGTGAATCTCACGTTGAGAATATAGGGATGTAGGAGTAAAACTTGATTTAAATCTAGTTTTGTATTTGTCCACCCACTGAAGTGTCCTACTGTATATTTAGGGTTATTTAACTTAGATAAATCTGGCTAAGTCAATCTTGTTGGGTTTTATGCCCTAAAACTCGTAGATAGTAAATGTACATTTGACCGAACATTAATAAAGTGATGTATTATTCAATGTTTGTATTATATCTTGTCTTGCTAACCCTAATCCAATAAACTAAACATCCATGGCTAATAGAATGAGACTTGAACTAGTATGTAGGGACATGCGGGGATCAATGTTCAAGTTTTAGCCTAAAGGGTCTGTAGTATAGGGATAAGGCTGGGTACCTTATCCTGGTGACACTATGGATACGACCCGCTTTGTATATTGATACAAACGTAGTGATCCAACACGTTCATGTGGTTGACATGCGAGTGGGGGTATCCTGTGCAATGAGTTTGCACAAAGACCGGACCGCGAAATAGTTAACCACTAACTATAACACCGTTGGTTAGCTCGGTTTCTATTTCACTAGGATGACCTAGGCAACTTGGCCTTAATCCTGAGTGGATTATGGACTCCTGTCCATGAGGGATTGTCCTTTGATTTGTACGGGTGAGAGTGGCCAGTTCCCCGACTCAATAAGCCTACCATTTTGGGGACAAGTCCGAATGGGGAGCTGGGAACGTAGTCTTACAAGATGGAATTCACTCCTTCCTGATATGAGGGTAAGTAGAGGTGTGTTCCCTTAAGTGGTGTCTCCGGGTCTTGAACAAAGGGCCCTACCCTCTTTATGGCACGAGAGGGTTTTCTGTTTGATGGTTGGACCACAAACAGATTGTTCATTAGAGGAGCACTGGTACTTAAGGACCAAGAGGTAGCCCAGGGGTAAAACGGTAATTTGACCTAGCTGGGGTACGAACACACGTGAAGGGCTAACTTGCTGCTGACGGTCAATATCCGTGGACACAGAAATATATCTGCAGTGAGAAGAGTGCAGCTGTGGTTCTTTAGTGGAGTGAACCACAGTTAACGAATATTGATTAACTTGGTTAATGAGTTTAACCAACTAATCTCATATCGTTGGAGCTTCTGATCTGTAGGTCCATTAGGTCCCACCGGTAGCTCATTTGGGGCGTTGAGGTAAAATTCTAAGGATGGATTGAATATTCGAAGGTGTTCGAATATTATACTAAAATATGAATTTGGTTCAGATTAAAACTATAGGTTATAATTAATATGCATTGGATGTATATTAATACTATAGTTTTGAGAGAGAAAATAGTAATTGAATATGTGATGTTCAATTTTATTTTATTAATTAGTTAATTTCTTATTAATTAATTGATTTAGTTTAATTAAATTTGATTTAATTAAACTATAAGATAAGAGGGATGTTAATTTAAATAGGATTTAAATTAAAGTTATTTTAATTAATTTAGATTAATTAAAAGATAATTAATTGTAATTTGAATTTATGTTTTTCAAATTATAATTAATTAAAATATCAGATAACTGAAATATCAGTTATCTGATATTTTAAATAATCAGACGTGGTCAGGGGAGTTGCTAACTTAACTCCCTAGTCTCACGCCTGACCCCCCTATCTATCGCTCTCTCCTTTTCTCTCAATTCGGGCTGTGGCAGAAAGATTAGAGAAAGAGAATCCAGAGAAAATCCTGAGAGTTTTTTGCTCCCACAAGCGTTTAACGCAGTATCCCAATTAGAGAATACCGGTGTATCCTTGTGGTGGTGTTCGAGCAATTTTCCAGCAAAATCAAGGAGCGATCGTTGCTGTTTTTTGGGAGAAATTCAGAGAGAATTGGCGAAATACTCAAGGGTTTCTACAAAGGTAAATGTTTTTTGAACTAGGGTCAATAGGACCCAATTCTAGATTAGATCTAGAATTTTTTTCATCTTATTTTTATGCATGCTTGTATCTAATTTACAGCAGATTATTGTCCTTTATTGTTGCTGTAAATTTATTAGTTTTGCCGTCGTATTGGTATCCCAATCGGCGTTTTATTATTCAAAAGGTCTCTGTGTTTTTCCGCTGCGCAATAGGGCTTTTATCCCTTCAATTGGTATCAGAGCCAGGTTGAATTAAAACGTTGTTTTTGAGATTTGCGAATGGCTGTATGGTGGGATTAATTATGCATTATGAATGTGGTTTGCGATAAACTGTTTAGATTTAATTTGGCCATAGATTTACCGCAATTTTTCTTGATTTGATCGTGTAAGGCCCCTGCGTTTTTGGGCAAAATTGTGTAAATCGAGTCTGTATAAGTCCGGGTCGCAGTTAGGCTTGAAAATCGATGAAGATCGCAGAAGAAATTGGTGAAAATCGTGAAGAACAGTCGAGTTTCTGCCCAGAAATCAGCTCCAGACGCAACAGCGTCGGGACGCTTAGCCTTGCGCGTCTCGACGCTGTCGCGATTCCACGCTCCAGACGGTTGAAATCGCGCCAGCGTCGGGACGCTTTCTTCACAGTGTCTCGACGCTGTCACGATTTCGTGCGGCGCCAGGATTTTCGCGAGAACGTGATGGTGCCCTAATTAGGCCGGTTCGGTTCGAGCGGTTTGGGTCAGCTGGGACCGGTTCGGTCCGGTTTGACCCGTTTTGGGTGCGGTTCGAGTTTTTCAAGTCCGGTTCGAAGTGGTTCGGGTCGGTTCAAGGCTAGTAGACCGGATTTGGAGCTGCAGAACTATGTAATAGGATAGATTTATTGCTTTATTAATGTAATTTTGCTTTAATCTATCCTAGGGGCCAATTAAATCGGTTTATTCGCTATTTAAATGCTTTATGGATGTCATTTAAATTTAATCCCACCTTAGGATATAAAGCATGCTCATGCATTTATGAATGTTATAATTAGATTATAATATATGTTTGAAATGCATGGTTTGATTTTCATGATTTGTTTAATATATAGTAGAGTTATATTAAATTCATGAAAATGGAATAGTATGATGCATGCAATTACATAGTTTTAATATAAGAGTTATATTAAAAATTATTTGTTTGCAGCATGCTAAGTTGATTTTCCATTATTGGCTATAATAAAGTTGTTTATTATTTAAATGGAAATCAAATTGCATTGAGTATGATACATCCATAGATTAATATAAGGGTTGTATTAATTATCATGCAATGCATAGTACTATAGTTCAAAATTTCATTAACTTGAATATGATTGTTAATTGTTTTAAAAACTATAGTATGCATGATTATAGGGCTAATCATTATAAAATTTTGAAATAGTTTAAAATTTTATGATTAGAAACCGTCAATCTATAATCAAGATATGCATGTTCACATAGGATCTTAGGTTAAAATTATATTAATTTTAATGGGTTAAAATTAATTAGACCTAAGATCATTTTCTAATAGGATTAGAAGATCTTACTTAGTTTTAAAATAGTTTTAATGAACTAAGTAGGACGAACATTCCTAAGATTATAAGGGAACTCTACCAGTGAAGTTCTGTCTAAGGATTGGAGGTATTTAAGTTGACGGTAAACGGAACACCTCCTACCTGGGAACTGATCTGGAATACCGGAGTTGAATTAATCTCAGGTTAATGTTAGAATAATGTCACTAGGTTAATTAAATTGGTTTAATACACCTAGACATTAGGTCTTATTATAATAGTTATAATAGGACTAGACTTAGATAAATGACTTAGCCGGATTTATCTAGGTTTAATCAAACCCTAAAATTAATAATCAGTTACTTTAGTGGGAGGAAAATTACAAAACTTAATTTAAATTGAGTTTTGCTCCTACGTCCCCGTGACGTTCACACCGTGAGACCCATGCTCGGCTTTGTGTCGTTTTAGCGCGGCCTCCCTTCGGAGAGTGTTTGCATGGGTCAATACCAAGGTGAATGGGGAAAGTGACTATAGTAAGTGGGAGCGGGACACGTGTCAACGTATCCTTCGGTCTCCACCCCTAGGTCACAACGTGAGATTCCTATGATCCGCCTGCGTGTTGTCTCGGCGCAACCACCCCTTCGGAGGGCCTGATCATAGGATTCGGAACACCGTGAACTCCTTAACAGGATAGGATCACTTAGGCTAATTACCAACAGTTGTCTTTCCTAACGGTAGCCTGTTGGTGCGTGCCTCTGGGATCTGAAAGTGGGAGGGTTACACTTACGGGGAGGAGTTAATTTGTTAACAAATCCTTGACCGAACAACGGTGGTTAATATCTAATGGAATATGAGTTATTCTGGTATTAGAAATTGACTGAGAAGAGTCTCATTTTAGAGGAGGAACAACTGATCACCCTTCGGTGGCTGTTCTTCTAAACCTCTAAAGCATCGTTGCGAAACACAATCATAGTTTTATTAGGGTTCTTTGATTGTTTGTTTGCAAAATTGATTGGATGTATGCAATTGTTTGTATTGCTTGTGTGATGGGTTAAGGCAAAGATAACTAATACGGTCACTTGTTTGTTTTTTTTCAGCAATGTCTTCCTCTATAATATCCCTTCTTAAAAACGAACAACTTACCGGCGAGAATTTTCCACAATGGAAATCAAACCTCAATACAATACTCGTGGTTGAGGACTTAAGATTCGTCTTAACGGAGGAATGTCCTCCCGTTCCCCCTCGCACTGCCTCTCAGGCAGTTAAAGACGCCTATGAACGCTGGACCAAGGCCAATGAAAAGGTCAAGGTCTATATATTGGTCAACTTGTCTGAAGTTTTGGCCAAGCGTTATGAGAACGTGGAAACTGCCAGGGAAATTATGAATTCCCTGCAGGAGATGTTTGGACTTCCGTCCTACCAGCTCCACCACGACGCCTTGAAGAATGTCTTCAATGCCAAGATGCTGGAAGGTCAATCTGTTCGGGAACATGTCCTGGACATGGTTAACCAGTTCAACATAGCTGAGGCAAATGGCGGGGTAGTCTGCGAGCGCAGTCAGGTTGCGTTCATCCTTCACTCGCTCCCGGCGAGCTATCTGTCTTTCAGGACGAACGCGAGCATGAATAAGATTCAGTTCAACCTGACTACCCTCCTCTCGGAGTTACAGATTTACGAGTCCCTGCAAAAGAGCAAGGGAAAGAATGTGGTGAAAGGAGAGGCCAATGTGGCCCATTCCAAGAAAAAGTTCCTGAAGGGTTCATCCTCAGGGACTAAATCTGTACCCCAGGCTTCTTCATCGAAGCAGATACAAAAGAGGAAGGGAGACAAGGGGAAGGCTCCTGCACAGGCTGTGCAAGGGAAGGGGAAGGCCAAGGTCGTGGCCGATAAAGGTAGATGCTTCCACTGCAATGCAGATGGTCACTGGAAGCGCAACTGTCCCCGCTACCTTGCTGAGAAGAGAAGAGAAAAAGAAGGTAAATTCGATTTACTTGTGTTAGAGACTTGTCTCGTTGAACATGATGAGTTTGCCTGGATACTGGATTCGGGAGCCACTAATCATGTTTGTTCTTCTTTTCAGGGAAATAATTTCCAGCAGCTGGCAGAGGGTGAAATGACGCTCAAAGTCGGAACGGGAGACGTCGTTTCAGCTCGTGCAGTGGGAGCTGCAAAATTATTCTTTAGAAATAGGTTTTTAATTTTAGAGGACTTGTATTTGGTTCCTAGAATTAAAAGGAACCTAATTTCTGTTTCAGCTTTATTAGAACAATGTTACACTGTTTCATTCTTGCTTAACGAAGCTTTAATTTTAAAGAATGGAGTTTACATTTGTTCAGCTAAGCGTGAGAATAATTTATTTGTGTTAAGACCAAATGATGCAAAGGCCATTTTAAGTCATGAAATGTTTAAAACGGCTGAAACGCAAAACAAAAGGCAAAAAGTTTCTCATTTAAGTAACAACACGTATCTTTGGCATCTTCGTCTTGGTCATATTAACATCGATCGGATCGATCGTTTGGTTAAAAATGGACTTCTATGTGACATAGAAGATACATCTTTACCACCCTGTGAATCGTGTCTCGAGGGTAAAATGACCAAGAGGCCTTTTACTGGAAAAGGTTACAGGGCCAAAGAACCACTTGAACTAATACATTCGGATCTTTGTGGTCCTATGAATGTAAAGGCTTGAGGTGGTTTTGAATATTTCATCTCTTTCATAGATGATTATTCACGATACGGTTACTTGTACCTAATGGGCCATAAGTCTGAGGCTCTTGAAAAGTTCAAGGAGTTTAAGGCTGAGGTAGAAAACTTATTAGGTAAAACAATTAAAACACTTCGATCAGATCGAGGTGGAGAGTATTTAGATCAGCGATTCCAGGACTATATGATAGAACATGGAATTCAATCACAACTCTCAGCACCTGGTACACCTCAGCAAAATGGTGTATCAGAAAGGAGAAACAGAACCTTGTTAGACATGGTTCGATCTATGATGAGCTATGCTCAGTTGCCTAGCTCGTTTTGGGGGTATGCAGTAGAGACTGCAGTACATATTCTTAACAGTGTTCCCTCAAAAAAGTGTTTCTGAAACTCCTTTTGAGTTATGGAGAGGGCGTAAACCTAGTTTGCGTTACTTTCGAATCTGGGGTTGTCCTGCACATGTGTTAGTGACAAATCCTAAGAAATTGGAATCACGTACGAGAATATGCCAATTTGTTGGGTACCCGAAAGAAACGAGAGGTGGTCTTTTCTATGACCCTCAAGATAATAAAGTATTTGTATCGACAAATGCAACTTTCTTGGAGGAAGACCACATACGAGATCATCGACCACGAAGTAAGTTAGTATTAGGAGAAGCTACAGAAGGATCAACAAGGGTTGTTGATGAACCTGGTCCTTCAACAAGAGTTGTTGGAGAATGCAGTTCTTCTCGTCAATCTAGTCCTCCTCACGTAGTGGGAGAGCTTCGACGCAGTGGGAGGGTTGTGATACAACCTAACCGCTACTTGGGTTTAACTGAAACACAAGTAGTCATACCTGATGACGGCGTAGAAGATCCATTGTCTTATCGTCAGGCAATGAATGATGTAGATAAGGACGAGTGGGCCAAAGCCATGGACCTTGAGATGGAGTCGATGTACTTCAATCAAGTTTGGGAACTTGTAGATCTACCTGAAGGGGTCAAACCCATTGGGTGTAAATGGATCTATAAGAGAAAAAGAGATGCTGCTGGGAAAGTACAGACTTTCAAAGCAAGACTTGTAGCAAAGGGTTATACCCAACGAGAAGGAGTGGACTATGAAGAAACTTTTTCTCCAGTTGCTATGCTAAAGTCCATAAGAATCCTCTTATCCATTGCCACATTTTATGATTATGAAATTTGGCAAATGGATGTCAAGACGGTTTTTTTTGAATGACAATCTTGACGAGAGTATTTTTATGTCTCAACCCGAAGGGTTCATATCCCAAGGTCATGAGCAAAAGGTTTGCAAACTGAATCGATCCATTTATGGGTTGAAACAGGCTTCTAGATCTTGGAATATTAGGTTTGATACTGCGATCAAATCTTTTGGTTTTGACCAGAATGTTGATGAGCCTTGTGTATACAAAAAGATCAACAAGAATAAAGTAGCTTTCCTCGTACTTTATGTAGACGACATCCTACTCATTGGGAATGATGTAGGGTATCTATCTGACGTAAAAGAATGGCTAGCAGCTCAATTCCAAATGAAAGATTTGGGTGAGGCCCAGTATGTTCTTGGGATCCAGATTATTCGGGATAGAAAGAACAAATCGCTAGCGCTGTCTCAGGCAACGTATATTGACAAGATGTTGGCTCGATATTCGATGCAGAACTCCAAGAAGGGCTTGTTGCCTTTCAGGCATGGGGTTCACTTGTCTAAGGAACAGTCTCCTAAGACACCTCAAGAGGTTGAGGATATGAGACGGATTCCCTACGCCTCAGCCGTGGGTAGCTTAATGTATGCCATGCTATGCACGAGGCCTGACATTTGTTATGCTGTAGGGATTGTCAGCAGATATCACTCAAATCCAGGGTTAGACCATTGGACCGTCGTTAAAGGAATCCTCAAGTATCTTAGGAGAACGAGAGATTACATGTTGGTGTTTGGGGCTAAGGAGTTAGTTCTCACGGGTTACACCGACTCTGACTTCCAAACTGACAAGGATTCTAGGAAATCTACGTCAGGGTCAGTTTTCACCCTTAACGGGGGAGCTGTAGTTTGGAGGAGCATAAAGCAGGGTTGTATAGCAGACTCCACGATGGAGGCTGAGTATGTAGCTGCTTGTGAAGCAGCTAAGGAAGCTGTTTGGCTAAGGAAGTTCTTGACAGATTTGGAAGTTGTTCCAAATATGAACTTGCCCATTACGTTATACTGTGACAACAGTGGGGCAGTAGCCAATTCAAAGGAACCTCGCAGCCACAAAAGAGGTAAACACATAGAGAGGAAGTACCATCTAATTCGAGAGATTGTGCAAAGAGGAGATGTGGTCGTGACCAAGATCGCTTCTGAGCATAACATTGCTGATCCGTTTACGAAGGCCCTCTCGGCTAAAGTGTTCGAGGGTCATCTAGACAGTCTAGGTCTGCGAGATATGTATATAGCGTAATCTAGGGCAAGTGGGAGATGTGTAATGGGTGTAAGGATGCCCTAGTTTATTGTATTTTGTATATTTACCTTTTATGTAATGTACAAATATACATGTACCGTTTCCAAGATTTGGATTATTTTGTATATACTTTCCCTGTAACTTGAGTTTTAGTTCAAGTGGGAGTTTGTTGGGTTTTATGCCCTAAAACTCGTAGATAGTAAATGTACATTTGACCGAACATTAATAAAGTGATGTATTATTCAATGTTTGAATTATATCTTGTCTTGCTAACCCTAATCCAATAAACTAAACATCCATGGCTAATAGAATGAGACTTGAACTAGTATGTAGGGACATGCGGGGATCAATGTTCAAGTTTTAGCCTAAAGGGTCTGTAGTATAGGGATAAGGCTGGGTACCTTATCCTGGTGACACTATGGATACGGCCCGCTTTGTATATTGATACAAACGTAGTGATCCAACACGTTCATGTGGTTGACATGCGAGTGGGGGTATCCTGTGCAATGAGTTTGCACAAAGACCGGACCGCGAAATAGTTAACCACTAACTATAACACCGTTGGTTAGCTCGGTTTCTATTTCACTAGGATGACCTAGGCAACTTGGCCTTAATCCTGAGTGGATTATGGACTCCTGTCCATGAGGGATTGTCCTTTGATTTGTACGGGTGAGAGTGGCCAGTTCGCCGACTCAATAAGCCTACCATTTTGGGGACAAGTCCGAATGGGGAGCTGGGAACGTAGTCTTACAAGATGGAATTCACTCCTTCCTGATATGAGGGTAAGTAGAGGTGTGTTCCCTTAAGTGGTGTCTCCGGGTTTTGAACAAAGGGCCCTACCCTCTTTATGGCACGAGAGGGTTTTCTGTTTGATGGTTGGACCACAAACAGATTGTTCATTAGAGGAGCACTGGTACTTAAGGACCAAGAGGTAGCCCAGGGGTAAAACGGTAATTTGACCTAGCTGGGGTACGAACACACGTGAAGGGCTAACTTGCTGCTGACGGTCAATATCCGTGGACACAGAAATATATCTGCAGTGAGAAGAGTGCAGCTGTGGTTCTTTAGTGGAGTGAACCACAGTTAACGAATATTGATTAACTTGGTTAATGAGTTTAACCAACTAATCTCATATCGTTGGAGCTTCTGATCTGTAGGTCCATTAGGTCCCACCGGTAGCTCATTTGGGGCGTTGAGGTAAAATTCTAAGGATGGATTGAATATTCGAAGGTGTTCGAATATTATACTAAAATATGAATTTGGTTCATATTAAAACTATAGGTTATAATTAATATGCATTGGATGTATATTAATACTATAGTTTTGAGAGAGAAAATAGTAATTGAATATGTGATGTTCAATTTTATTTTATTAATTAGTTAATTTCTTATTAATTAATTGATTTAGTTTAATTAAATTTGATTTAATTAAACTATAAGATAAGAGGGATGTTAATTTAAATAGGATTTAAATTAAAGTTATTTTAATTAATTTAGATTAATTAAAAGATAATTAATTGTAATTTGAATTTATGTTTTTCAAATTATAATTAATTAAAATATCAGATAACTGAAATATCAGTTATCTGATATTTTAAATAATCAGACGTGGTCAGGGGAGTTGCTAACTTAACTCTCTAGTCTCACGCCTGACCCCCTTATCTATCGCTCTCTCCTTTTCTCTCAATTCGGGCTGTGGCAGAAAGATTAGAGAAAGAGAATCCAGAGAAAATCCTGAGAGTTTTTTGCTCCCACAAGCGTTTAACGCAGTATCCCAATTAGAGAATACCGGTGTATCCTTGTGGTGGTGTTCGAGCAATTTTCCAGCAAAATCAAGGAGCGATCGTTGCTGTTTTTTGGGAGAAATTCAGAGAGAATTGGCGAAATACTCAAGGGTTTCTACAAAGGTAAATGTTTTTTGAACTAGGGTCAATAGGACCCAATTCTAGATTAGATCTAGAATTTTTTTCATCTTATTTTTATGCATGCTTGTATCTAATTTACAGCAGATTATTGTCCTTTATTGTTGCTGTAAATTTATTAGTTTTGCCGTCGTATTGGTATCCCAATCGGCGTTTTATTATTCAAAAGGTCTCTGTGTTTTTCCGCTGCGCAATAGGGCTTTTATCCCTTCAAATCTATCTAAGTCTAGTCCTACTATAACTCTTATAATAAGATCTTTACACTATCTTCTAGTTGAATTAAACACTTTTAAATAACCTAGTGACATTGCATGCTAACATTAAACTATGATTTAATACTAAGTAAACCGTCATCTTAAGTACCCCTAGCCTTAGACAGAACTTAATCGGCAGAGTTCCCTTATAATCATAGCAATGTTTTTCCTACTTAGTCTAATTAAACGACTTAATATGACGTAAGAATAAATTCTAATCCTATTAGAACATGATCTTAGGTCTAATTAATTTTAATAAATTTAAAATTAATTAATTAAACCTATGATCCTATGTTTACATGCAATTCTTGATTATAGATTGATGGTTACTAATCATTAATTTTAAAACTAATTTTCAAATTTTAATGATTAGACCTATAATCTTGCTACTATGGTTTAATACATTTAACAATTAAATTCAAGTTAAACTATCAAACCATACATTATGCATCGCATGAATTTTTAATACAACCTTTATATTAATAACTTCTAGGTAAATTAAACACTCTTAATTGACTTAGTGACATTGCATGCTAACATTAAACTATGATTAATTCAACTAATAAGGTATTCCGAGTCAGTTCCCAGGTAAGAGGTGTTCCGAAAACCATAATCTTTAGTAGCCTCAGCCTTAGACAGAACTTAACCGACAGAGTTCCCTTATAATCATAGCAATGTTTTTCCTACTTAATCCAATTAAACGATTAATTACTAAGTAAGAATAAATTCTTATCCTATTAGAACATGATCTTAGGTCTAATTAATTTTAACCAATTTAAAATTAATTAATTAAACCTATGATCCTACGTTTTCATGCAATTCTTGATTATAGATTGACGGTTACTAATAATTTATTTTAAAACTAAATTTCAAATTTAAATGATTAGACATATAATCATGCTTCTATGGTTCGATACATTTAACAATCAAATTCAAATTAAATTATCAAACCATATATTATGCGTGCATGAATTTTTAATATACCCTTTATATTAATAACTATGGATGTTTCATGCTCCATGCATCGTTGATTTTCTTAGTATTATTAATATAACAATTATATAAACGCCAAACAAGAAAATCACACAAGCATGTTGCATTCATCACCTTAAACCTAACTCTTTATATTTAATCTAAGTAATGACATGCTTCATGCTTAATTCATTTTCATATATTGAATATACACCTATATTAAATCACTCATGGAAATCTCCATGCATTTAATTCATACATTATAACAATTATAATATAATAAAATGCATGTGCATGCTTATAACCTAAGGTGGGATTCTAATATAACATCCATAAAACATATAAATAGCAATTGAACTGATTTATTTGGCCCTTAGGATAAAATAAAGCTAAATTCTATCTTATTACAAAAATCTGCAGCTCCAGAACTAGATCAGACCGCCCGAACCGATCTGAACCTCTTCAAACCAGCCTCGAAAACCTCGAACCGAGCTAAACTGGGTTGAACCGGACCAAATAGGTCATAGCCAACCGAATCGAAAATGAGGGTTTATGCATATATGAAAAAACTCTAATTCCCGCCACACCATGTGACAACGTCAAGATGCCGCAAGTAGTGTCCAGATGTTGCGCCTTCACCGCGTGTCTGGGATCGCGACAGTGTCGCGACTCTGATGAACAATGTCTCGATGCTGTTGCGTCTGGAGTAAAATTTGGGCGTAATCCACGATGGATCTTCACGTTTTTGGCCTTGAATTCATCTACGATTTCAACGATCAACATCCCTATGCTAGACCCAGACTTACAGACTCTAAATTTGCAATTTATGCCCAAAAAACATGACCCTTTACATGAACAATACACATAAAATAAAAAAATCTATGGCCAAATAAACCTAAACAATTTAACGCAATCCCAATATTCATAATGCATTCAATCCCACCTATTAGAGCCAATCGCAAATTTTAATCTTGATGAAAAGGGACATCGAGGCTCTAATACCAATTGTAGGAATGATATTCCCTAGCGCAACGGAAGATTTATCAGAGGACCTATGACTGTGTTTTAATGTAGATTAAAATACCAATACGACGGGCAAAATTTACAATAATTATCATGCAAAATTTGCTGTAAATATGGCTATAACATGCTGGAATTTACTGAATTAAAGTCTATTTAGTTCATGCAAGTTTAGAGGAAAAAGGTTTTCACCAGCATACCGTTGTTGGTGACTTGATTGTTTCACCTAAACTCTTGATCTTTCACTTAGAAGAAAAACGCAGCAACGAAGCTTGATCTTTGCGAAAATTCTTCAAAAATCGCGAACATCACCACTATGGTTACACTAGTATGATTCTGAGACTTCTAAAGGCAAGAGATCAGTGGGAGCCTTGGGAGCCTTTAGGGGAATTCTCTGAGGACAGGGGAATGAATGGATGAATCAACTGAGAGCATTTTATGGCTTATATAGAGTGTCATATTCCTTTCCTATTCATAATAGGTTAGGGACATATTTAATTAATTAATAATATAATTAATTACTCTTCCCAGTTGTAATAGGATTGTGATTTATTTAATTAAATCATTAAATCATTTTTTTGTGCAATAAATCATTAAATCATTTCATTTAAATCATATTTAAATGAAAATTTCCCACATATCCTATAGTTTTAATATGAATCCAATTCATATTGATTATTTGAACTCTTTCAAATATTTTCTCTCAAAAAAATAATTTTGAAATTAATTCCAAATTATATTATAAAATTTCATAAACTTTATATTATAATGTATCATCATACATTATATGATTCGCCTAAATAAATTAAACACTTTCAATTTACAATTAATACTTAATTGTCTCAAGTCTCTTTACGAGCTACCAGTAGGACATAATGGACCTGTAGATCAGAAGCTCCAATGATGTGAGATTAATTGGCTAAACTCATTAACCAATTAATCAATTGTCGTTAACTGTGGGTTCACTCCACTAAAGACCCATAGTTGCACTCTTGTCACTGCAGACATAATTCTATGTCCATGGATATAAACCAGTAACAGCAAGTTAGTCTTTCACGAGTGTTCGTAACTCCAGCTGGGTCAAATTACCGTTTTACCCCTGAGTTATCTCTACCTCCTTAAGTACCAGTGATCCTCTAATGAACAACCTGTTTGTGGTCCAACCACCAAACTGTTGGGTTTTATGCCCTAAAACTCGTAGATAGTAAATGTAAACAAATTGTATACTTGTTTCAATAAAGTGTTATTAAGTTTCTACAATAAAGTGTTATTGTTAAATATTGCACAATTTGACCCAAATCCAATAAACTAAGATCCAAGGTTGTTTGTATGTAACTTGAACTAGTATGTGGGGACATACGAGGATTGATGTTCAAGTAACAACCTAAAAGGTCTATAGTACAAGGATAAGATTGGGTACCTTATCCTGGTAACACTATGAGATACGACCCGCTTTGTATTTGATACAGACGTATTGATCAAAAACGTCCATGTAGTAGACATGCAAGTGGGGGTATCCTATGCAATGAGTTTGCATAAGACCAGACCACGAAATAGTCAACCATTAGTTATAACACTATTAACTAATTAGGTTACTGTTTCAATAGGATGACCTAGGTAACTCAGTCTTAATCCTGAGTGTGTCATGAACTCCTTCTCATGAGAGATTGTCCTTTGATTAGCATGTGTGAGAGTGGCCAATACGTCGACTCAATATGCCTTCCTTTTTGGGGACAAGACCGAGTGGGAGGCTGGGGACATGACAACACAAGAAGGAATTCATTCCTTCCTGTTTCTAGGTGAAGTAGATGAGTGTTCCCTTAAGTGGTGACTCCGGGACTTGAACAAAGGGATCCCACCCTCTCACTGGCCCGAGAGGGACTTTCTGTTTAATTGTTGGACCATAAACAGGTTGTTCATTAGAGGAGCGTTGGTACTTAAGGAGAAAGATGTAACACAGGGGTAAAACGGTAATTTGACCCAACTGTGATTACGGAGACTCGTGAAGGATTGACTTACCGGCATAGGTCTACATCTATGGACACAGAAATGTTCTACAGTGAGAAGAGTTCAACTGTGGGTCTTTAGTGAAATGACCCACAGTTAATGAATATTGGTTAACCTCATTAATGAGTTTAATCTATTAACCTCATATCATTGGAGCTTCTGATATGTAGGTCCATTAGGTCCCTCTGCTAGCTCGTAAGGAGTAATTAGGAACAAATATATCTTGAGAGAATTTGAATAGTTCAAATTCATATTGGGAATTAAGTTAATTGTACGAGATACAAATTAATATAATGTATAGTGATGCATTAAAATATAAAGTCTAATTTGAGATTAAACTTTATAATATTGAGAGATTGATATATTTGAAAGAGTTCAAATATATGTCTAATTAAATATATGGTATTTAATTAGAAGATGAATTAATTATTTAAGAATTAATTAATTATTCAATTTAGTTTAAATTAAATGAGATTTAATTCAACTATAGTCTATGAGAGAAATAAATATTTGAAGAAGTTCAAATATTAATATGAATTTGATTCATATTAAATTTATAGGATATAAGAGAATTTGAAGGAGTTCAAATTTTAATATGAATTTGATTCATATTATAAAATTAATTAATTGAAGGCATCAAATTAAATATATGATATTTAATTGGGTAATTAATTAATTAACTAATAGAAGGTCTGAAATTAAATATATGATATTTAATTGGTGATTAATTAATTAAAGAATTAATTAATTGGAAATTAATCAATTATGAAAATGATTAATCACTTATGGAAGTAATTAACCATTTGTGGAAATGATTTAATCACTTATGGAAGCGATCAATCATTTATGGAAAATATTAATCAATTATGGAATTGATTGGTCATGGAATTGGTTTGTCATGGAATTGATTAATTATGGAAAAGATTAAGTCAGTTATGGAAATAATTGATTTTAAATGAATATTTTATTCATGGCCTTTCTTCTATATATAGAACACTAAACCTAGGGTTTAGGTACAACAACATAAGGCCACAAGAATGCACTCTTGCATTCTCTCTAGCCTCCCTCTCATATTCTCTCAACTCAAGAACTTTAGGGAGAATTTTCTCTCTAGAGTTTTTCCCATTCAAGATTAGGTAGTCCCACAACTACGTTCCTAATCTCAGAGTTATAACGGGGAAGATCAAATTGGTGGTGTCCCAATTGTTGATGCAAATCAAGAAAGGTGTTCTTGAAAAATTCAGAGTCGTCAACGAAGGTATGTTTCTCATCGCTTAACATTTTGCCAATATATTGGTATTTTGTAGAACAAAATTAATTTACGAACGGTCCAATTGCTTCTGCTGTAACGGAATTGGGAATTCCAATCCTTCACAAACAAAATCCCGTCTTGAGCCAGTTAGAGGGTAGGGCCCTTTGTTCAAGACCTGAAGACACCACTTAAGGGAACACTCATCTACTTCCTCAAAGTCAGGAAGGAGTGAATTTCATCTTGTGTGATTGTGTTCCCAGCTCCCACTCGGTCTTGTCCCCAAAATGATAGGCTTATTGAGTCGGCGTTTTGACCACTCTCACCCATACAAACCAAAGGATAATCCCTCGTGAACAGGAGTCCATAATCCACTCAGGATTCAGATTAAGTTGCCTTGGTCATCCTAGTGAAATAGAAACCTTACTAGTTAACGGCGTTACAGCTAGCGATTACTATTTCGTGATCCGGTCTTATGCAAACCCATTGCATAGGATACCCCCACTCGCATGTCCCCTACATGAACGCGTTGGATCATTGCATTTGTATCAAATTAAAAGTGGGTCGTATCCATAGTGTCACCAAGATAAGGTACCCAACCTTATTCCTATACTATAAACCTTTTAGGTTGTTACTTGAACCGCGATTCTCGTATGTCCCCACATACTAGTTCAAGTTACATACAAACAACCTTGGATCTTAGTTTATTGGATTTTGGTCATATTGTGCAATACTTAACAATAACACTTTATTGTAGAAACTCAATAACACTTTATTGAAACAAGTATACAATTTGTTTACATTCACTATCTACGAGTTTTAGGGCATAAAACCCAACAGTGAGATCCTTTTATGAAGGGAATTGGAAGAGAAAGAGCTTGAAACTCCAAGTATTTGGGAGTTTGATAGTTTGTAGTTTGAGGAACCAATTTGATAGCATAACATCACCAATTTGCCTTAGATTTTTCACCTCCATATCCTCTACTTATAGAGGAAAATCATGCAACTAAATTACACAAAAAGTTGACACCAATTAGAGGTGAATTAAGAATGGATTAAAGGTGGCTTAACAACAAGCCTTACATGGAGGTGGTGTAATCCACCACCTCCAAAAATTAAACAATTTTTTTTAAAAGAAAATTAAAATTCAATTCAAAATTCAATTTTAATTTTAAAAAACAAAATTTTTTAAATTTGTTTAAATAATATTAATTTAAGTAATTAGTATTACATAAAATTAATTTTAAATAATTAATTAAACAATTTAATATTAATTATTAAATTAATATTTTACACCTAATCCCAACTCTCTTAAATTCGATTCCTCGAACATGAATCCGCATTCATGTGTACAATATTTAAGTCACATTTAAATATTTTCAACTCTCTTAAATTATGATTAAATTCAAAATTAAATCATTATGTCGATAATATCGTATATAGCCGACATTAATTCCCTAAAACCAATTTTAACAATTCAAACTCTCCCATCATATTGTTCTAAGGTTTTTTCCTATATGAGCTAGCAAGGGGACCTAATGGACCTACAGATCATGGGCACCAACTATTCGAGATTAACTAGCTAAACTCATTAACCTAGTTAACCAACATTCGTTAGCTATCAGGACACTCCACTATAGCCTAGTAGCTGCACTTCCCTCACTGTAGATATATTTTCGTCCACTCAATATAACCATGATAGAGCAAATTTGTTATATATTTATTTCCTTCTAATTTGCTTATCTTCGTTGAATTCTATGTGCAAAATGCTTTAATTTGACTTTAATATTGTTGCAGGTCGAAAATATGAGTTTAGGACCGATTCGAGTTGAAAACAAGCTAAATCAAAGAAAAATGATCAAATTACCCTCGGTCAACTCGAGTCAACGCACGCTGAAGGTCAACCGAGAGCGTCTCAACGCTGAAAACCCGAGAGGTAGCGTCTTAACGCTACGGAAATCAGATGCGTGCCAAACTTACAGTCAGCGTCGAGACGCTGGCCACGACGTCTCGACGTTATCGACATAATATAAATAGAAGTTTCACAATTAGGGCTTCATCTTTTCCTCATTCTTTCAATTCCAGCTACTTTGCTTCCCCAAATTCTATGTATTTTCATATTTCTTAGGATTTTAGAATAGATTTCTTAGTTTTTCATGGTGGATTGAGCCCGAGAACGAGGTTTGACATTCTAAATGATGGGCTAAGCTCATTTATGGTGTAATTGGGACTCTCGGTTGTAAGTTTGGATTTATTAATGAGATTTCTGTTTCTATTTGCTTGATTGATTTATCTTTGTGATTCTAGTTAAGAGAGATTGATTTATCATAATATAGACAAGTTAAGAGAGATTGACAACCTCGATCGTTACTTGTTAAATTCACATGCTAATTAAAAGTAGTAAAATAGGATAACATGCTGCTAGTTTAGATTGATTTCTTAGATTTAGCACCTTGGCATGTGTCCTTGAGTTAGGAGATTTAATTGTTGTGTTTTGGGCGCGTTATCACTAGAATGCATGCATGGTTAATCTGGCTAGTCCTAATGCAATCTAGATTTGATTAATAGGCCTGTTAATTAGATTTAGGTTAGAATCGATCTAAGTGCATTGGCTTGTCCGTGAATGTGGGCACGACTCTCTGGCTATTCCAGGAGTATGTTGGGCTTAGGTAGTTAATTGAGAACTTTAGTAAATCAATGAATTAAATATAATGAAACTTATACTGAGAACCAATTGCATGATACCGAGGTGAGATTTACCATTCCTTATTTTCATTGCACTTTAAAATTTTCGTTGTTTGTTTTCCTGCATTTATGTTTATGTGTTTATTGCTCTTTTCCATTCAAACCCCCCTTCTTGGTTATCACAAAACATAAAAAGAACTTAGAGATAAACCGACTATTCCCTGTGATTGACACCGGACACTACTATTGCAAAGTAGCTAGGATGCGATGAATACAAATTTATTTGACCTGAAGTCTCAAAAAACTTCGGTCGTCAAACCATGATTAGTAAGTCGATCCTTCGTAGGTTGTTCGTAACTAGAGTTAGGTCAAATGTCTGTTTTACCCCTAAAGTTACATCTTGCTCCTTAAGTCCCACCAAACCTCTAACAAACAATTGGTTTATGGTTCTACCATTAAACCGAGTCCCTCGGGCCAATGAGAGGGTGGGGCACCTTGTTCAAGATCCAGAGTCAACACTTAAGGGAACAACCTCTCTACTATCCTTGAAACGGGCATGAGTGAATTTCGTCTGCAAGACTATGTCCCCAACTATCTCCCCGGTCTCATCCCCAAAATGGTAGGCTTATTGAATCAGCGAACTTGGGTACTCTCACCCATACAAATAAAAGGACAATCCTGAATAAACATGAGTTCATAGTTAGCTTAGGATTAAGATCGAGTTACCTAGGTCATCGCATGAAATAGTCAGTTTTATCAGTAAATGACGTTATAAAGTGAAAACGACTTATCTCGCGGTCCGGTCTTATGAAAAATCATTGCATAGGACACTCTCACTCACATGTCACCACATGAACGATTTAGAATCACATCGTTTGTACTAAATACAAAGTGAGTCATGTCCATAGCGTCCCCAAGATAAGGTACACAACCCTATCCTTGTACTATAGACCGTTTTGGCTATTACTTGAGCTTGATCCACTTTTATGTCACTACATAAAGTTCCAAGTATTCATAATATATCCCGGAGTTCTTAGTTTATTGGATTTGTGGTTTATTTAGGCAAGACTAACACATATATTATCAATAACGCTTTATTGAAATAAATAACTCTTTATTAACGAACAATCAAGTGTTACATTTACTATCTACGAGTTTTAGGGCATAAAACCCAACATTAATGGTCATGTATTTTTGAAAAATGGCCAAAAGAAGAAAACAGTGAAATATGGCCAAGTCGTACCGTTGATTTTATTACCCTCGTCCACTCCTTGATTTCATGATACAATTCAATTGTTTTTTTTTTTCCGTAATTTCCCAACTTTCTCCCCTTGATTTATGCAATCTAATTCAATTGTATTATCTTTCTTATCTCTAGTATCTTTCAAAATTCAATTTGAAATTGTTACTTTATTCTTAAATCCCTAAGATTAATTTGTATCTAGATTTTTCATTTTTAAACTCTTTGTCAACATTTTCATTGTTTTGACCACAACTGAACAACCAAGAAATTATTATCAATTTGCATCATGTTCAATGGAAGGTTTTCTCCAAAAAAAAAAAAAAAAAAGAAAAAAAAAACCTTAGAGGCTTGAGCTAAACTGCTTTTTAGTTCCTAAGCCTTCCTATTTCTTCCTTTTTTTTTTTTTTCACATTTGCTTCTTCTTTTCTTTATTAATTGGTAAGTCAATTGGATTTTTTTCTCATTTCCGCCAACTTCTTTTAATATTTTTAGTCTTTTTTTGTATTTTCACAGATTCTTTTACTGTGAAATTTGAATTTTTTTTTTTTAAAAATATCAAAAATAATTTCTTACTGAATGATGTAGGTTTTCTTCTTCCTTAATGGCAGCAGTTAAGATTTATCATTGAAAGCAAAAAATTTCTGTAGTTTTATGTAAGTTTTACTGCGGTTAGCATTTTTGTTCGACTTCTACTGATTTTGTTTCGAGATTTAAACCATTTTCAGAAATTATGGTGGATGGGTTGTGAAACAACCCATTTTTCACAAATGTCCAATATTTTAAAATTTTATACATATAGATACATAGAATTTGTTTTTTTAAAAAATAGTACAATAATGCCCTTCCGAATATCAAGTCCTATAATTTAAATAATGTATATTTGTTACAAATACGGTGTAAATGTATTTAATTATAGATATCCATTTAGGGCATTCAACCCCACCATTTTAGGGCAACTCCCCATGACTCCTTGAATTTAGGCTCAAGACTCTCCCTCCCTCTCCTATTTTAGGTCTTGTAAGTTGTAACCATCCCCTATTGTACTAGTATAAATAGGGATGTTCATGAAGTGTTAAACACACAACTCAAAGCAATACAATTCATTTGCTCTCTTCTCCCTACCTTTGCTCTCTATTTCTCTAAGTGTTCTTAGTGTTCTTGTTATTGTTCTTCACGTTTTTATAACACGTTATCAGCACGATTCTCTTCCATTTTTGTTCAATTAAAGGTAGGGTTCATTTTACTTTCCATTATTGTTTGCACTTGTCTTCTATACGTTTCACATATACAGTGTACATGTATTATAAATACCTCGTATATACACTGTGTATTGAACGTTGACACATATGTTTTATGCAACATTATCGTATTATTTGTTATTATGCATACTATATATGATTAGTAAAGTATCATATTTATGTATTGATGATATTAACATTTGAATAATTTGTATTGTTTATGATTCTATATTTGCTAATGATATTTATGTTAATTACATTATCCACATAATTGAAATGTTGATAATATGCATATATTCTTATTACTTATGTGATAATCTAGAATGTTTAATGCATATTTGATGATAAGCATGATGCACATATATACCATGTATATATCTCAATTTTAAATTATGTGCATCTTCTAAACTTTCTCGTTTTGCTAATGTATATTTCCCTCATTAGTTTATGTTGTATTTGTTCGGTATAATTTTCTCATAATTCTCTGTATATTTTATTCCATGTGCATTTAATATATATACAGAGTATTTGTTATACTGTCACAACTTTATATACAGAGTATTTGCTATATTGTCACAGCTTTATATACAGAACATGTTATATATACTGTTATATATCTTATACAAATATTGGAACATGTTGTTTACCGACAATTTTTATTTGGGTTTCATACGTATGTTTGAATATTTTTGTTTGTGTTGATTAACTTTTGAAATTCATAATAAACACATGTATTAGTTCAAATTTTCCCATGACAAAGTTTGCAAGACTTGTATAGTAGTTAGTTGCTCTTCCTAAAGTTAAGTTTGATGTTATGCACACGAAGTTGCATAAAAATGCTCCTTTTGATTGAATGCACCTGAAGTTGCATCGTTTTCAAATCAAGAATTGCTCATGATTAAATGCACCTGTAGTTGCACAAGTTTAATGCTCACTTTAATTAAATGCACTCTTAGTTGCATAATTTTAATCAATAAGTGATTTTAAACAAGTGAGCATATGTTAAGAATAATGTTTCTTTCTTCTCAATTTTAGATATGCTCTTGTAGTAGCAATATTGAGAAAGAAAAAGTTTAAATATTGTGGTGAGCAAACACCGTCTCTTCTTGAGATTAAAGCAATCAAATGAGCATTTGATGAAAAATCGTGAATCTCAACCAATTGTTTCAATATCATTCCCTGAAGTGAATATTGTATTATCGAATATTTGTTGTCAATGTCGAGATCATGATCAATAATAAAGGAAGAAGCAATTACTCATCTAGTGGTGGTTACTGAAAGAAAAGTTTCATATTTTAGATATGATATAAAAAATGCATTAGTTTTGTACCTGTTGTACAAAAGTGAGAACCATGTGTGAAAGCAAACTTTGCAATCTCCTGAAGAGATGATTAATCTTGGAAATATGAAATAAATGTTGTAAATCTCATTAAATCTCCTGAATAGAAAATGAACATCATTAAAGCAGCAACAAATGTTATATTAGATTATGTCAATATCCTTTTATTTAATGTTAATTTATGTTTATTTATTAAGTTCGATTTTATATTCAATTTCTTATTCTGGGGCTCACTGTGTTATTTTATTTTCCTGAAGAAACATGAATGTTTCACATATTTTGGTTGACTCCATGATGAACAATGAAGATTTATGCTTGGCAGATAGCGCAACAACACACACTATCCTTAAAAGTAGGAAATACTTCTCTAAATTGACAATGCTTGAAGCAAAAGTCAATACAATATCGGGTCCTGCAGACTTGATTGAATGTTTTGGAAAAGCGAATATTATTTTGCCTAGAGGAAAAAAATTTACAATTGATAATGCTTTGTTCTCTAGTAAATCAAAAAGAAACCTACTGAGTTTTAAAGATATACGTGCTAACGATTATCATATAGAGACTGATATGAAGAATAATATAGAGTATCTTTATATTATATCTACTGTCTCACATGAGAAACGTATATTAGAAAAGTTGCCTGCCTTTTCTTATGGATTATATTACACGCATATTCGTGTTATTGAAACATATGCAACAATGAACCTGAAGTTCAATGATCCAGATATATTTTTTGTTTGGCATGATCGATTGGGTCATCCTGGGTCAATAATGATGAGAAAGATTATTGAAAACTCACATGGACATCCATTGAAGAACCAGAAGATTCTTCAATCTAATGAATGGTCATGTGTTGCTTGCTCTCAAGGAAAATTAATTATTAGACCCTCACCAGCTAAAATTGGGATTGAATCCCTCACATCTCTAGAACGAATTCATGGTGATATATGCGGACCTATAAATCCACCAAGTGGACCATTTAGATATTTTATGGTCCTAATTGATGCATCCAGTAGATGGTCACATGTGTGTTTATTATCAAGTCAAAACCTTGCATTTGCAAGATTACTTGCTCAAATAATTAAGTTAAGAGCACAATTTGCTGACTATGTAATTAAGAAAATTCGTCTTGATAATGCTGGTGAGTTTACATCCCAATCATTTAATAATTATTGTATGTCAGTTGGGATAAGTGTTGAACATCCTGTAGCTCATGTTCATACACAAAATGGTCTAGCTGAATCATTTATAAAACGTCTGCAATTAATTGCTAGACCGATGCTTATGAGAGCAAGACTTCCAATATCTGTATGGGGTCATGCAATTTTACATGCTGCATCGCTTATACGCATTAGGCCAGCAGCCTATCATAAATACTCTCCAATACAATTAGCTTATGGCCAGCAACCAAATATATCTCACTTACGAACTTTTGGAAGTGCAGTATATGTTCCAATTGCTCCACCAAAACGTACTAAGATGGGTCCTTAAAGGAGGCTAGGAATATATGTTGGATTTGATTCCCCATCAATTATTAGATATCTTGAATGTAAACCCGGGACTTTCCCTTAGATAATTTTCTCTTGTCATCTATTGTTGGTTTAAATTGTTGGGATTACTAAGTTGAAAGAAGAAAGAAAAGGAAATAAATGGAAAAGGAAAATGAAAAGGAAAAAGGAAAAAAAAAAAAAAAAAAAAAGAAATCAGCAAAAGTGAAAAAAAAAAAAAAGAAAAAAAAGAAAGAAAAAGAAAGCAAGTGGAATTGGACAGCACCAAACCCACCACCGACTACATGTTTTATCAGCCAATTTCCATCTCATTTTTCTTCCTTTTCCATTGAAACTTTCAGAGAACTTTAAGGAGAGAAGGAAGAAGGAGGAAGAAGAAGAATTTCGTGGTTTGAGGTTGAAGAAGATAGGGAAAAGCTCATGCAAAGCCAGCCATTGCAGAATCTGTGTTCAACCTGTCAACCTCTGGTGTTTTAGTCGGTTTGGGCTACACAGAAGGAATCAAGAGGTGAGGTTTGATTTTCTTGAACGTTAGTTCATTTTCTAACAAACTTCATGAAGTAAACTTGACCTAAATCGAATGAGAAGTTGATGGTTTTTGGAATGGAAAACAGAGCACAGGATTTTCGAGCAAACCAGGAGGATCTCTGGTGTTCTCTGATGTTTTGAGTATTCTGGAGTGCACAAGTCGAATCAGAAGCTCTATTTGGTATGGTTGGAAAGCTTATTCAAATGTCTACAAATTATGTGAAGATTTCGTGAGCCAAAAATGACTGTATATATGTTTAATGTCAGGAGAAAGATAAAGGGTAACAGAGAAGCTCGAATCTGTGTTGTCTGATTTCGGGGCGTTTCTGGAGAAATTGGTTGAGAATCTCGTTTTCATTTCTTCAGGTAAGTTGTAGAGTGTTCGAAAATGAAGAATTTGATGTGTATTTCATTAAGTTTAGTTAAGTATTGAGAAGGTTATGGGTGTTGGAAGTTAGGGTATAGAATCTGGAAAATATGGAAAAGTAGAATGTGGATGTGGTTTTTAATTCAAGTGTCGAGAATTCATGAGCATGGAAAAACAAAGCTATCTATGGTTCTAATGCTCAGTTTTGGTTATTTGACAGGCCAAGAGGAAATAGGTCGAGTCTACAAACCGGGGAACTAGATAAGACTGTGAGTGACAAAATGAATTTCGAAAATGTTCTTAAACGGTTGTTCATGATTATATGTTTTACATGCTTTTCTATGAATGATACATGGTTTTGTGAACGGTTTCAAACATGAGTTTAGAGCTTAGATTTTCTAATAAGGTTTATATACGAGCACGTGGCTAACGGCTTTATGAAAGTAGTTGAAACGATATCTTTAAAGTAAAGGATGTGTTAGCAAATATTGTTTAATGGTTTAAAGTTTTTTACGAGCAAGCTGAGTAAGCTTGAGTTTTACGAAAGATAACGATAAGCAGGCATGTTTTAATGTTTTTATGTGATTTCCGAGATTTCTATTGACTACATGACTGAGATATTGAGCCCGAGGCTATATGGTACCGTGTGCACACAGGTTATGTTCCGTTGTTGACGTTGAGTGTACTCCGTGACAACGATGCTGTCGTGAGTGCTGGGCGGGCCCCACTACGACAAAGACGATGGGAGTGCTGGGCGGGCCCCACTACATCGTAGGACTAGTAACGTTGGTTGTACTGGCCGTGCCCTACACAACGTAGATCGGTCATGTTAGTTAAAACGTTTGATGTACTTGATATGCCTTGCTAGATTTTTATTGACGAACTTGCGAGATATTTTAGACAACCTTTTCCATTACACGTCTATGTTAAACGCTTTGATTGAGCATATTTATACGTACAAAGGTTTATCTCGTGTTTTTGACTTCCGGATTTAGAGTTTTAAAGTTAGTCACTCACTGGGCTTCGTAGCTCATTCTTTCAAAATGTTTTTCCACTTTTCAGGTAGAGATCGAGCTCCCGGTGCCTGATACACTGCCAACGTCTGCTGAAAGTTCTGGATCAAGCTTCAGTACGTGGGTGGAGTTGTAAATTGAGTCTGTTCATATTGTAAATGTTTTGTAAGGTTTGGATAATATAGTCCTAGAGGTCGTGGTTGTATAATTCCTCGTTGTACATGTCTTTGGTTATGATATCTATACCAGGTTATTTCCAAATCGAGCTATGTCATGGCGACACCTCATGTATGTTGATATGTTTTCGGGGTTTCCGTTGTGTTGTGGTTCATATGGAATATTTTATATCCATGATTAGTATGTTTATCAGGTTCAACGTTTCACTAGGGTCAACAGGGATCGTTAGAGGTGACGATGTCCGTTGATTTCACGCCGTCTTTCGGGCTAAGCTAGCAAGTGGTCCGGGAGGGGGTGTGACATTGAACCCCTGACGGGTGATGTATTTACTGCACGATTTGCTGATTGTCATTTTAATGAGACAAATTTTCCAACATTAGGGGGAGAGATTAAGAAGTTGGAAAATGAAATTACATGGAATGCAGCGTCATTGTCTCATTTAGATCCCCGTACAAATCAATGTGAACTAGAAGTTCAAAAGATGATTCATTTGCAAAATATTGCAAATCAAATGCCAGATGCATTTACAGATGCTAAGAAAGTGACCAAATCACATATACCAGCTGCAAATACACCATCGAAAATTGATATCCCGACGCAGCAAGTTATCATAACTAATGATTCTGCGACACGCCAGAAGCGTGGTAGACCAATGGGTTCCAAAGATAAAAATCCTCGAAAAAAAAAAGTAGTCAATAATCAAAATGACTTAATTGATAATGTGGATATTCCAGAAGAAATCCCGGATGTGACTACTCATGAGAATATCAAAGAAGGTGAATGTAACGACCCTACTTTTTATGCCTAGATCCTAAGGCCGTTACTACATGCATTTCATTCTACTTCTAAGAACAGCGAGAAAGTATCCTTTAAAGAAATCATACTTAGAAATTTGCGAAACTTTTCAATCTGGGATCCCAGTTTAAAACAGAACAAACGAAACCTTTAGTAAATCAAACCAAACTTAAAGCGGAATAAATCGTAAATCATTCAATACAAGTTCAAAAGGAGGATTTCAAAACGTAAAAATGCAGAAGACTATCCTAAAGGAGATCCATGGCTCAGCAGCTCTCCGTCACGCGTGCTGTACACCTTTACCTCTACCTGCAGTTGTATGTAAGGGAAAAAAATGAGTATTTAAGAAAATACTCAGTAAGTAGCCATACTTCAAGACACTTGCAACAATAAAAGCTTTAATAACTTATTCGAGTTAAGGGCCTAAGGGTTAGGTCATCTCAATCTCATTCATTTCATTTCATTTCATTTATCTGCAGTTCGGGTCTCGTGTTCAATTAGTACACCTGTATATATATATAAGTTTGCCAACTCACTGATAGTGCACATGTGAGAGTTTTGGGAGGTCTCTACTCCTACTGGTAGATGGCACCCAGTCAGAGGAGCTAAGTCTCATCCCTCAAGGCACTAATGGGCGCGTAGCGCTCTAAGCTACCATTTCACTGGTGGGGCGTTCATGGGTTTAAGTCAGGAATTTACTTCCACAGTTAGTAAATGGCACCTAGACTGCGAAGCCAAGTCCCGCCCATTAAGCCCCTCATTTCAGTCTATTACATCTCAGTCCTAGGTGTTTAATTGACACGACCCTCGACTAAGGCACTAGCCTATTCCTTTCTCTTTCCTAATCCTTTCCCTCAAGGTAAATATGATTCCCAAGCCATCATGAGGCTACCGAAAATTCGGCAGCATAACGGCACACGCAGAGGGAACCCAAATTTTTTCCTTGCACCTGAAAATAAGAATATACACTCCTATATCCATAACGAGTCAGACCTCGCATACACAAGCCATTCACAACTCCAACAACCCCAAGAACAAGAAACGAAGGCGGCAACAACACTCCTAAACAGAGATAAAACACAACTCCTCGTCGTTCGTTAACAATACCAGACAACACATAATGTATAATAGTCCAACACTTCCCACCCATTACATAGCACAAACACACAACATCCATATTCCTGAAGGCAACCGTATACATGACACCTTAATCTCAATCCAAATATTTAATATACATGCTAGGAGCAAACAGTCATCTCAATGCATAAACATTTCAGGCTAAGGCAACTCAGGGATTAAAACCAACTCATGCTATTATAAGTCATACCCAACTTAAATGAGTTTTAAAACACAGAATTTATTCCAAGGGGCTACTTACTTGAGATACTACGCTTGATCGAAAATCCCCCAACGACTCGATACAACACCAACCACGTGATGCGAAATATTCGTCTATTAACACATAAAATATACATAAATATATATTCACACACCATCGGCACACCAAACTCAACAAATTTCCTAAAGCACTAGACTTGAGAGGGCTGAAAACTCACCCAAATGAAGCTACTGCTTGCTGTCCAATTTCCAACTTCGCTCCAATTCGACAATTCGACCTTCAACGCCACGGGCACCTTGAAATCGAAAACTAAAATCAGTGGGTATCCTTAATTAAACATTAAATCGACCAAAACCCCCCTTAGACCACACTTATAAACTCCTTACCCACTAGCTGAAGGCGTCAAATAGATTTGAAACGGCGGACGAAACCGGGGGTGGCAGTGGCTGCTCGTGGCTGCGACGGCGCTTCAGGAGACGACGAATAGCGGCGGTTCACGGTGGCGTGATGGCGGCAGCGTGCAGATCTGAAATCGGGGAGGCGGCGGCGCAGTCGATAGGTTGCAGACGGAGAGAGAGAGAGCTGCGAGGAAGAGAGAGAGAGAGAGAGCCGAGAGAGTGAGAGGGAGACGGGTTAGACAGAGACGAAAACAAGAGGGAGAACGAGACATTACCGGCGACGGCGGCGGAAGGCGACGACGGCGGTACGGGCTGAAGGCGACGGCGTTAGCGTCGGTCGGCGATTCACAGCTGAAGGCTGAAGGAGGGAGAGAGAGTTGCGAGTGTGAGAGAGAGAGAGAGAAAGGGTGGGCATCAGGGAGAGAGAAAGGGATTCTGTTTTTATTTTTTATTTTTTATTTTTAATGGTCAATTGACCGATTTTGGGGGGAAAATTTCCCCCCATTTTCCCATTTTCCCTCTTTTGACCGGGCTAGTGCCCGCCTTTCCCTCTCCTATTTTTTTTTTCCTAAACCAAAACTGACCGTTACAGTGAAATACCTGAGGATAATAATGAAATTTCGATAAATTATGTAATGAATGGAAAAAGATGGAACCGGAACAATATAGTTATTGATAACATTTTTGCGTATAATGTTGCTTATGACATCATTTCTGAAAATGATGATTATGAACCAAAATATGTCGAAGAATGTCGACATAGAAAGGATTGGCTTAAGTGGAAAGAAGCAATCCAGACAGAATTAAACTCACTTTCAAAACGTGAGGTTTTTGGACCAGTAGTCCAGACACCAGAAGATGTCAAACCTGTGGGATACAAATGAGTATTTGTAAGAAAAAGAAATGAAAAGAATGAGGTCACAAGATATAAAGCGAGACTTATTGCACAAGGGTTCTCGCAAAGGCCTGGTATTGATTATGAGGAGACATATTCTCCTGTGGTGGATGCAATAACATTGAGATATTTGATTGGCCTGACTGTGTATAGAAAGCTCGACATGCATCTTATGGATGTAATTACAGCATATTTATATGGATCTCTTGATAATGATATTTATATGAAGATCCCTAAAGGATTAAAAATACCGAAGTCATATAATTCAAATCCTAGAGAATTATATTCGATCAAATTATAGAGATCCTTATATGGATTAAAACAATCAGGACGGATGTGGTATAATCGCCTGAGTGAATATTTATTGAAAGAAGGGTATCAAAATAACCCGATTTGTCCATGTGTTTTTATAAAGAAATCACAGTCAAGATTTGCTATCATTACTGTATATGTTGATGATTTGAATATAATTGGAACTCCTGAAGAGCTTCCAAAGGCAATAGAATATCTTAAGAAAGAATTTGAGATGAAAGATCTCGGGAAAACAAAGTTTTGCCTTGGCTTACAAATTGAGCATCTAGCAGATGAAATATTTATTCATCAATCAACTTATACAGAAAAGATATTAAAGAGATTTTACATGGACAAAGCACATCCATTGAACATTCCAATGGTAGTTCGTTCACTCGATGTAAAGAAAGACATCTTTCGACCTCGAGAAGATAGTGAAGAACTTCTTGGTCCAGAAGTATCATATCTTAGTGCAATTGGTGCACTTATGTATCTTGCTAATAACACACGACCTGATATAACATTTTCAGTAAATTTATTAGCTAGATATAATTCTTCTCCAACAAAAAGACATTGGAATGGAGTTAAGCATATCCTCCGTTATCTTCGAGGGACAATTGATATGGGTTTATTTTATTCTAATAAATCAAATTTTGATCTAGTTGGTTATGCAGATGCAGGTTATTTATCTGACCCACATAAAGCTAGATCTCAAACATGTTATTTATTTACATATGGAGGAACTGCTATATCATGGAGGTCTATGAAGCAGACAATAACAGCTACTTCCTCAAACCATGCTGAGATCCTGGCGATTCACGAGGCTAGTCGAGAATGTGTATGGCTAAGATCAATGACTCAACACATTTGTGAAACATGTGGATTGTCCTCTAGTAAAGATTGTCCAACAACATTATATGAAGACAATACAACATGTATAGCCCAAATCAAAGGAGGATACATTAAAGGAGATAGAACGAAGCATATCTCACCAAAGCTCTTCTACACTCACGATCTTGAAGAAAATGGCGATATCACTGTTCAACAAATTTCTTCAAAAGACAACTTGGCAGACTTATTTACGAAGGCATTACCTACTGCAACATTTGAGAAGTTGGTAAACAACATTGGAATGCGACGACTCAGAGATCTCAAATGATGTCTTCATGAGGGGGAGCAAATATACTGCACTCTTTTTCCTTTCGCTATGGTTTTTCCCATTGGGTTTTCCTAGCAAGGTTTTTAATGAGGCAGTAATTAATGTATATAAATATAATGTACTCTTTTTCCTTCACTGGGGTTTTTCCCATTGGGTTTTTCCTAGTAAGGTTTTAATGAGGCATATATTTCATATACAATGAATATCTAAGGGGGAGTGTTACAAATACGGTGTAAATGTATTTAATTATAGATATCCATTTAGGGCATTCAACCCCACCATTTTAGGGCAACGCCCCATGACTCCTTGAATTTAGGCTCAAGACTCTCCCTCCCTCTCCTATTTTAGGTCTTGTAAGTTGTAACCATCCCCTATTGTACTAGTATAAATAGGGATGTTCATGAAGTGTTAAACACACAACTCAAAGCAATACAATTCATTTGCTCTCTTCTCCCTACCTTTGCTCTCTATTTCTCTAAGTGTTCTTAGTGTTCTTGTTATTGTTCTTCACGTTTTTATAACAATATTATCATTTTTTTTGTATCCTTACGTAATCATTTTTATTGAAGGAAATGATTGTCATCATTATTTTTGTACATTACCTTTTCAATTATTAAATTAGTAAATTTCTATAATTATTAAACAACATTTATTCATCTTTTTTTTTCCATTTCTTTCATTTCTTTGTTCTACCCCACATTGCTCCTAAACAAGCATCAAAACAATCCTTTTAAAATTATTTCAAAAAAAAAAAAAAACAATCCTTTTAAATTTTATTAATTTTTTTTAATAAAACATTTTACTTTTAGGGAAATTGGGGTGAGTGTCTACACCCATTCATGCAATTTTGCTTACCGCAAGTGTATGGGTCAAGTAATAATATAGTGATTAAGAAATCGAATGTCGTCCTCTAGATTGGTTTTCTAATTAGATTAAGTACCGTGAATAATTTTGCCCAATTTTATTTAGAGATCACAATGGAATGAGATTAATGAATCAAAAGTAATGCAAATTAAAGAGTGGAAATTCAATTGGAAAAATTCTTAGGGAATTGATTTCAACAATTTAGATTTAGGATTAATTAAGGGGAATGAATTTTAACAAGCAATTATTTTACAAGTCAAGGAAACTTAAATCACAAATATCTTTCCCAAGCATAAATGATTCTCATGCATAAAATAAACCCGATATCCCTATCTAAGTTCACTAACATGTAAGGTCTTGAGTCTAGTCTATTTTACAACTTCTAAAGTTATACTAAATCTCATGTTCTTAGAATTTTACCTTAGTCATGCAATCAAAGTCTATGTAAACCCCCTCTCCCAAGCCAGATTCAACACGAAACCATTCAACTAATGGTAAATTAATTGAAAGCATTGAGAATATAAAAGTGTATGATTTTGGTCAATTTATTCTCAAAGACTAACAAATAACACATAGGAAAAAATAGCTCGTTATGCGCGCTATTAATGTTGGCTATGTTGATTCTGACTATGCGAGTGATTTGGACAAGAGAAGATCACTTACAGGTTATACCTTACTATTCGAAGGTAATGTGATTAGCTGGAAATCGAATTTGCAATCAGTAGTAGCCCTATCTACTACTGAAGAAGAGTGCATTACTGCAACAAAAGTCGTAAAAGAGGCCATATGGCTTCAAGGATTAATCGATGAGCTAGGTTTCAATCTCAAGAGGTTATAAGCGTGTTGTACGAAAACCAATGTGCTAAACATCTAATAAGAAATCAGCAATGTCATGAGAGAACTAAACATGTTGATGTAAAATTGACAAAGGCAGTATATTAGAGATAGAATTGACAAAGACAGTGTATGCTTCTCTAAAGTCAAGACAGAAGAAAACGTGGCCGATTTTCTAACTAAAGTTGTAACTCAGTCTAAATTCCAATACTATCTAAACCTACTAAAGGTTACACACTCACCTGGCTGAAAAGCTGCATAAAATGGAAATTGTTAGCTGAGGCGAGATTTGTTCAAGGTGGAGATTTTGTAAAGTTGTGAACAAATCCCACCTAAACACTCAAAATCTCAAAGAGTAAGTTAGGAAGTATAAAGACAGTAAAGAAGATGAATTTAGTTTTCTTACTAACCGATTTCAGCTGATACAAAAACTCTATCTTCATCTATAAATAAAAGATTTATACTGATACAATAAACATAGAGAAATCTGAGAGAGAAAAACTTTGTTAGAGACTTTGTGATGTATTTGGAGTATAAGAAATAAAGGAATCAACTACCTGTGTCGAGGAGTGGATGTAGGCTTTAAGCTGAACCACTATAAACTCCTTGTGTTTTTGTCTTCTTTGCTCTCTTTTCTCTATTCTCCTCTAAGCTTATTTTCTTTCTCTTTGTAAGGAACTTCTGCTCTTCATTTTGCATGTTGAAATTTAGAGAGAAATGAAGATGATAGTGATTTTTCTATTTTGATTGGTGTGTTGCAAAATGTGTAAATAAAGCAAGATAAGAAAAGTGTTTTTTGACCGTTCATAATTCCACTAACAGGAAGCATACACTTTTGAGGCAAACAATAACATCACATAGTATCTCATTTTTTGTATCACTACCTTCCATTTTAAACTTAGGCAAATAATCGTGTGTTACCTTGCTAACTAAAGGAATAACATTACTAGAGGTTTCATAAAAGCTCTTGTTCATTCATATTTCCACAATAGACATACAAATAGATAATACTTTGCTGACCGATGAAGTAGTATGAGCATGTTTGGTTTCACAAAGTATTTCTTCCTTGTTTCTCATTCTCAATTCTCGGCATTGGTAATCTAATCTTTTTGAAATGGGTATTTTTATTGGAGCATGAATTAGAATTTGCATACCCTTGGTGATTCTTCTTTGAAGTCTACTTTCAACCTTAATGGCTTGGTGCACTAATTCCTACAAGATGACATAAGATTGAGACTCAATCTAAGATTGTTGAAGCAATTTCAAACGGAAAACAACACATGCAAACACAATCGAAACAATTAAACAAAATGGAGAAGAAGAAAAAGGAAGAAGAAACACAGGATTATAGTAGCTTGGTTATTCCTACATCCACTTTCTTGAATCAAAGAGAAATTCTTCCTTTAGCAATCAGAAACAGAGTACAAGAGATGATGACCAGAACCCCTCAATTCGCCCTAGCTGTTTATAAACACAACTTTGTTACAAAACTCTCTCATGCGATTTTTATTCACCCCCAAATTGATAACAGAATAAATTGTCAAATCACCACATGTTTTTGGTGATGCACATGCCAAGTACCGTAGCTGCTTGAGGTAACATTCAGCAAATAAAAAGCATTTATAGCAAATGAAAATCAAAATAAAAGCTCAACAAATCACCCTCTTGATTGCACACATCTATTAAGAGCACTTAAGAATGAACATAACTCCGATTCAAATATAACAAATACATTCAAAATGAAATTAGCTAACTCTCAACCTTAACAAGGTTGAAAGATACTCAAACCTGTTAGATGGCAATGCTTTTGTCATCCAATCAGTTGGGTTATGCACTGTATTAATCTTTTCTAAATTGATCTTACCTTCTTGTAAAGCATCTCAAATCTAGTGATACCGAATGTAAATGTGCTTGGTTCGATCATGATGGGTCATATTCTTTGTCAAAGCTAATGAACTTTGAGTATCACAATCAATTTTAACTTTACAACAAGAAGAATACATTTTTGAAACAAACCCTTTTAACCACATTGATTCTTTAACAGCCTCGGATAATGCAATATACTTGGCTTCTGTAGTTGAGAGAGCTACGACACTCTGTAATGTAGGCTTCCAACTTATCACATTACCAAATAACAAAAAACATACCCAGTTAATGATCTCCTTTTATCTAAATCGACTGCATAATTTGAATCCACATATCCACTAATACAATCATTTAACTAATTATCTTTTGTATACATTAAGTCGTTAGTTAGTGTCCCTTTACCATGTTGTAAGACTCATTTTAAAGCTTCCTAGTGAGTCTTGTCCGGATTGCTCATAAATCAACTCACAACACTCATGGAATAGGCCAAGTCTGGTCAGTAGGAAATCATTTCATACATTAAACTTCCAACTAAGTTTGCATAAGGAACAAACTTCATGGATTCTATTTCATCTTTTTCAAATGGTGATTGAGCTGAGGCTAACTTGAAATGCTGGGCCAAGGGTGTATTTACAACCTTACTGTTCTCCATATGGAATTACTTGACTATTTTGTTAAGGTTGTCAACTTGGGATATAAACAGAGTTTGTTTAATTCTGTCTCTTGACAATTCTATACCCAAAAGTTTCTTAGCAGCTCCTAATTTTTTCATCTCAAACTGATTGTTCAGTTGGTTTTTAATTCTTTTAACTTATTGGCTAGAATTTGATGCTATTAGAATGTCATCAACATATAATAGAAGTAACACAGAGATATTTGCTTTCATAGTTTTCTCGTACACACATGAATCATACGAGTTTTTAACAAGGCCTTTAGAAGTTATAAAGCTGTCAAAACACCTATTCCACTGTCTTGAGGAATGTTTCAAACCATAAATCAACTTTTTGAAATGGCAAACCATATCCCTTTTATCAGCAACTTCATATTTGAGTGATTGTTTCATAAATATATTATCATCTAAGGTTTCATACAAGAAGGTTGTAGTTATGTCCATTTGTTCTAGTTCCAAATTATGGTTAACAACTAAGGACAAAAGGACTCGTATAGAAGAGTGTCTTACAATAGGAGAAAAAAACTTCCTTATAATCTATCCCCTCTTCTTGTGTGAAACCTTTAGCAACAAACCTTGCCTTATATCTAGGTTGATTAAACCCCTTAATGCCTGACTTGATCTTAAACAACCATTTACAATCTACTATTTTTTTATTAGATGGTCTTTCTACCCATGTCCATGTGGAAATTACAGTGTAAAGAATCCATTTCGTTGTCCATTGCTTCAATCCAATGAGTTGCATTAACAGAATTAATAGCTTGCATATATGTGGTTTGGTTCAAAAAAGTTCTCAGCCTAAAAAAAGTGTAATGCAAAGCCAACATAATCTACTGCATCATATCTATTAAGAGGCCTAATTGTTCTTTTGGTTCGGTCTCTAGCAAGCAAGTAATTTTGAAGTTCAAATGGGTCAGAATTCATAGTAGGTGAAGATGTTTGACCCTCTAAACTAGATTGGGGATAGTTTAGTTGTTCATTTTCATGATCATATGAAATTTCTTGATTGGATTCAGATGGTGGTGTAGCTTGATTTTCTATAGTTGCTGTTTCAAAATTTGAATTTTGTAATTCAATCTCAAAATTCTTAGTTTCAGCTTGTGCATCAATTTCTGTGTTTTGAGAGTCTTTCCATGGCATCAATGAAGGAGTGTACAAGACACTAACCGAAGCGATTTGGATCAAAACACTCAAATTTCTTTTAATTTAAATTAAGAAAAGCATGCACTTATAAGCCGAAAAACCTTAAATTAACCAACATTTTGGTAGCTGAATTCAAGCTATTCTTTGAATGAAATTGAACACGAACGAGTTTCGAACAACCACCATGACCTTCCACACTATTCTCTAGCCTTAGAATGATTTGTGGGAGCCAATTTGGTGATGAAATTTGGGAAGAAACTTGATGTCTCAAGCCGTGAATGAGATAGATATGCTAGACCTTTTGAGAGAAAAATAGAGAAGCTTCATCATCCTTTAGAATCAGCCTTCTTTCTTCTTTTATAGAAGATATTCATGCAACCAAATTAACCATGGGCTCACAACAAATTTGGGTTGAAGCTTGGTGTTCATGGAGGTGGCACATTAAGGTGAAGAATGTGAAAACTCACATTCCACCACCTCCAAATAAATGAAAACTAATTTTCATTTATAAATTTCCACAATCTTGATTTAAAATTAAAATTAATTCAATAATAATTAATTTAAATCTAAATTATTAATTAAACAAATTTAATTAATTTATTTAATTTAATATCAAATATTAAATCAAATAATTACATCAACTCCGATTTCTCTCGATCCCGATTTTTAATATGAATACCTATTCACATCCAAACTGACATATGCATTCTATACATGTTTGTAATATTCAAATCATATTTAAATATTTCAAACTCTCTAAAGTTATAGTTTAATTCGTAATTAAACTATTATGTCAATAATATCGTATATAATTGACGTTGACTCCCTAAATCGAATTTGAACACTTCAAATTCCCTTATCACACAGTTCTAACGTTTAGTCCGTATGAGCTAGCAGGGGGACTGGTGCGTCGTCAGCTGAATGGATGGATGTGAGATAAGATGGTAAATAATAATAAAGATAAATTCAGCTAACCCTAGTGCAAGTATACACTGTCGCACGTAGTAATAAAAAAACCTTAGAACTATTCCAAGGGTATCGATCCCACGAGGACTAAATTGGAAATTCTAATTTGAAAAAGAAACTGCTTGAACTGATTGCTTAAAGAATAGGTAACAAAAGAAATAAGTTTGATGATTGGTTTTTAGAAAAAAATAAATAAAACAAGCAAATAAGTATAGAATAACAATAATAAACAAACGAGGTACTCAACATGGATTCATCCCAAAGGCAATAACCTTAATCATGAATTATTTAACTTAAGTCTATTCAATGCATTGGGTCAGATTTAACTTTTATTTGGCCTTGCTCCCAAGAATCATTAGAAGGCTAAGCGAGTACCGTTATGCACATTTTTGTGACTCGACTCCAACATAGATAATTCACGAATGCAACCTATAAACCTATAGTCAATATAGGGTGCCTTAGGCAACTTGCTCTATACCGCCGAACAATCTCTTTCGAGCTTTTTCTCCTATATCACCTTTATGAGAACCGATATCGTCTGTCCCTTTCGAGATCAAACTCACATAGCAAGCAAAGTCTAAGTGATCAAGTTAAACTTAGCAAGATCAGAATGATATTCAATAAAGAATGACATGCATTGAACAACACTGCAAATAAAACACTTTCAAGCTATTGAACCATGAGGGAATTCACAATATTGAACCCCTCAATAGAATTTAGCTACACATGGTGAGATAAAGTGCAAATGAATACATTTTCATTGAAAAATATGAAGTAAAGAATACAGATAAATGAAAAGTATCAAAAGATGGAAATAATGGAAGTAGCCAAATACTATGGGTTTTCTATTTATCCAATCCTTCTAGAGTTTGCTTAGACACTCCACTCTCTCACTTTTACAAGTGTGAATGGGTGAAAAACCCTACAAACCCTAAGGTTTGATGTCTAACTCAGGTTAGAATTTAGTCATCATCTAAGAAGGACCTCGGGCATCCCTACTCATAGGCGTCAACTAGGGTTCTGTCACCACCCTCTTCTTCCAAATGAGTTCTACTTGAATTTGACTTCGAATCTCGAGTTTATATAGTGTGGGAAATGGTCGAGGAGATGTGAAATAGGTGCTGGTAGGTAGCCCAGTCGGTTTTGGGGTTAAAACAACAGGTTAGGTACGAAGAAGACTCATCAACAACGACCCGTGGATGACTCAGAACTGTCTCTGTTTTTCTCAGAAATGCGGTCACATTTCTGGGCAGAATCCAATTTTTCCTTTGTTTTCTTGCACAACAATAAACTTAGCTAAATTCTCTTAATTTTAAGTCTTTTTAAGCACAATTGAGCATAATTTGACAAAAGTGAATCTCAACATCATAACTTATCAACTTTAACATATTCTGAGCTCAGGAACAGTAAAATTGATCTAAACATGCAATATTTGCCAAAGAAATGAGCTAAATATAAGAGCAAAATAGGTATATTTTTTTACCCTTATTAGGGACCTAATGGACATACAGATCATGGGCTCCAACGATCCGAGATTAACCCGCTAAACTCTTTTAACCTAGTTAACTAGCATTCGTTAACTACCGAGACACTCCACTATAGCCCGATAGTTGAGCTCCCCTTACTGTAGATATATTTATGTCCACTTGATATAACCATGAATAGTAAGTCGACCCTTCACAGGTTGCTCGTAACTAGAGTTGAAATGTTTGTTTTAGCCCTGAAGTTACATCTTGTTCCTTAAGTCCCCACTAAGTCCCTAATGAATAATCGATTTGTGGTCTGACCACTAAACCTAATACCTCTCGGGCCAATGAGAGGGTGGGATACCTTTGTTCACGTCCCAAAGTCAGCACTTAAGGGAACAACCTCTCTACTATCCCTAGATTGGGTATGAATGAATTCTATCTTGTAGGACTATGTCCCCAGCGTTGGGTTTTATGCCCTAAAACTCGTGGATAGTAAATGTAACATTTGACTGAACATTAATAAAATGACATTTGATGTATTATTCACTTATTATTGTTAGTCTTATGTTTTTTTTTTTTTTGCCTAATGATAGCGAGCATAGCTAGCTATCTTTATTTATTTAATTTAGCTAGTCTTTGATGATTATCGGCCATTTTATTGCACTTAATTGTTTATTTTGTAGGAAATGGTTGATTGGAGCTATAGCGCAATATTAGAGTTAATCGGGTGCTCGGGACGTGAAAAGATGCAAAGGAATGAAAAGAGTTAAAAAGGAAAAAAGTCAAATTTCGGTCAACAGCAGGCTAGCGTCTCGACGCTCACATTCCATATCTGATTAGGCGCGTAATGGTCACAGCGTCTCGACGCTGCGACCTTAGCGTTTCGACGCTGTGTTATTTCGCTTACTGAAACGCGCGTTTTGAAGGCAGCGTCTCGATGCTACGACGAAAAAACAGAATAAAGGCTTATTTTCGGTTAGGTTTTGGGGGACTTCGATTTGGGGACCTTTGGGAGCCGTAAACAGAGCAGAACAGAGGACTTGGAGGCTGAAAACAAAGGGAGGAAGTTGGAAATCAACCCATTGTTCGTGGGGATCGTGACGGGGACGTCAGACTCGGCCTACATTGAGTTTTCTTTTCCATTTTCTTTCTTTAGCTAGATTTATGGCTTTCACATGTTTAGTTGAGCTTGTATTTACATTCATGAGTAGCTAAACTCAAAGCTTAGGGATTGATGTAGTTGATTGTGTTTATGGATTGATTTATGGTTTAAGTTATGCAATGTTTAATATGTTTGTAATCTTGATTTAATGCTTTCAATTAATTGGCCATTAGTTGAATGATTTAAGTTTTGAATCTAGCTCGGGAGAGGGGATTTAATATCGACTTACTCAAGATTGCATGACTAAAGTTTACTTTCTAATTCATGACGGTTTTAGATTAACTTTAGAATTGGTTAAAATATCTCATTGCCTTGCATGATTAATAAACTTAGATAGGGATATCAAGTTGGTTAATTTGCATGAGAATCAATTATACTCGGGAGAGGTAGTTGTGATTAAAGGGTCTTTGGCTCATAATTTCATTGTGCATAATAACTTATTCCTTAAAATCAATCCTAAACTAAATCGGCGAAGTCAATTCCCTAAGTAGTTTTCCCAATTGAATTTTCATTCTTTTTACTTGCTTTGATTTGGTTTTATTATCATTTATTCATCACTTTTTAATCCCTAAATAAAATTGAATGAGATTATTCACAATACTTGATTTGCTTAAAAATCCAATCCAGAGGACGACACTCGTATTTACGAACACTTTATTATTACTTGACCCGTGCGCTTGCGGTAAGGAAAAGTCCACATCACCTAAATAACCCTAATCCAATAAACTAAACATCTTAGGTTGTTAGTATGAGACTTGAACTATATGTGGGGACATACGAGGATCACTGTTCAAGTTATAGCCTAAAGGGTCTATAGTATAGGGATAAGGTTGGGTACCTTATCCTATTGACACTTTGGATACGACCCGCTTTGTATTTGTTACAAATTTTATGATCCAATGCGTTCGTGTAGGGGACATGCGAGTGGGGGTATCCTATGCAATGAGTTTGCATAAGACCGAATCACAAAAAGTAACAGCTAGCAGTAACATCGTTGACTAGTTAGGTTTCTATTTAACTAGGATGACCTAAGCAACTTAGTCTCAATCCTGAGTGGGTTATGGACTCCTGTTCACGAGGAATTGTCCTTTGATTTGTATGGGTGAGAGTGACCTGCACGCCGACTCTATAAGCCTGCCATTTTGGGGACAAGACCGAGTGGGGAGCTGAAAACATAATCACACAAGAAGGAATTCACTCATTCTTAACTTTAGGGTAAGTAGATGAGTGTTCCCTTAAGTGGTGTCTCCGAGTCTTGAACAAAGGGTCCTGCCCTCTCTATGGCACGAGAGAGACTTCTGTTTGTTGGTTGGACCTCAAACATGTTGTTCATTAGAGGAGCACTGGTACTTAAGGATGTAGAGGTAACCTAGGGGTAAAACGGTAATTTGACCAAGTTAGTGTTACGAACACTCGTGAAGGGCTGACTTGCTGTTATTGATCAATATCCGTGGACACAGAAATATATTTGCAGTGAGAAGAGTGCAGCTGTGGTTCTATAGTGGAGTGAACCACAATTAACGAATATTGATTAACTTGGTTAATGAGTTTAGCCAATTAATCTCATATCGTTGGAGCTTCTAATCTATAGGTCCATTAGGTCCCACTGCTAGCTCATAAAGGGTGTTGAGGTAAAATTTCTAAGGGAAATGATAATATATTATAATATAAAGTTTATTTTTTTCATTAAAATTTAAATATAAATTATTTTTAATATTGATTCAAAATTAATTTAAGGGAGAATTGAATATTTGAAGGAGTTCGAATATTAAATTTAAATATGAATTGGATTCATATTAAAACTATAGGTTAAAATTAATGTGCATTAGATGCACATTAAAACTATAGGTTATACGAGAGAAATATGACTGAATATGTGATATTCAATTTAATAACTAATTAGTTGGAATATTAATTAATTATTAGTTTTAATTTAATTAAATTAAATTGGATTTAATTAAATTATGTTAAAAATTTAGGTTATGTGAGGAATAATCATATAAATATGATTTGTATGATTTAATTAATTAAATCAAGTATAGGTTTAATTAATTACTTTTATTAATGGATTTTATTTAATTAATTTGTTTTTTAAATTAAAATATAACCCATCAATTATTATAACTGATGGTGAGGGACACGTGTATGGAGATACACGTTGATCTCCCCACTTTTCCCTAACCGTAGATGAGATGCACGATTGATGGAGGCATTTGAGGCAGATCGTTTCAAACTCTCTTTCACTCTCATGCTATCTCCCTCATTCTCTCAAGCTCTCTGGAATACAGTAGAATTCTCCTTCCATTCCCTTGATAAAAACTTCTCCCACAAGCAACCTAATGTTAAATCCTTAGAAGCCAAATTGGTGGTTCGATTGTGGTGGTGTTCACATCCATTTGGACATTTTTCCAGGAACATTCCGTGATTGTAGGGCTGCTGTATTTTTCAAAAGAAAAATCCAAGGAGTTGGAGAATCGGTCAAGACTTCAAACGGTAATAAGTTTTTCTTGACCTATGAATTTCTAGAATAAAAGCATGATTAAATCTAAGTTTTATTCAAATTTCGAGCATGCTTATAGCTTGTTTACAGCGATAAAATTCTTGATTTAAGTTGTGCTTTCAATTGTCGTCATATTGGTATTCCAAATGTAATTTAATCGAGAATGGATTTCTGATCGTCTTCTGCTGCGTGGGACTTTTATCCCTACACCCAACTATCTACCCGTTCCTATCCCTGAAATGTGGGGTTTATTGAGTCAATGATGATGAGCCACTCTCACTCATGCAGATCTAAGGATAACCCCGAATTAAAAAGAGTCCGTAGTTAGCTCAGGATTAAGATCGAGTTACCTAGGTCATCGCACTAAAATAAGTCAGTTTCAACAGTAAACGACGTTATAAAGAAAATTGACTTATTTCTTGGTCCTGGGATGCCCCCACTCGCATGTCTCTACATGAACGATTTAGGATCACATCGTTTGTACTATTTACCTGTTAAATGTTCTGATCCTTGCATGTTTACCGTGTATGATCGAACATTGCAAGATAAAATATGCCATGTTAGATCTAGGAGCATCGATTAATGTTATGCCTGTGTCTGTTTATAAAAGATTAAATTTAACTGATAGTAAAACATCTGGCATAGCCATTCAGTTAGCAAATAAGTCTTGCATTAAACCTTTAAGAATAGTTGAAAACGTTTTAGTTAGGGTGGAGGATTTGGTTTTTCCTGGTGATTTCTATGTTGTACATACTCCTAACCCTGATTACAATCCATCTTCTGCTACGATACTTCTTGGTCGTCCCTTTATGAAGACTGCCAAGACTGTCATTGATGTAGATGAAGGTGTTGTATCAGTAGGACTTCAGGATAAAACCTTATACTTTAAAATTTTTGATGACATTGAAAATCCTCATTTATCTTCTGTTGAATACTATATGCTTGAACCTGACCCAGTGAATGATCGCACTTTGAATTCTAAATCATGCATGGTCACCAATAATGAGATGCATTCTTCTGTTGTTAGATGCCCTGACTTAGATGGAGAGTTAATTGATGTAGTTGATGAACACAAGATAACCCTTACTAATAAATCTGGTGGAGTCACCAAGTGTTCATCTTCTTGAAAGGGTTGAAATCCCTTTTGGCAGCGGAAGCACACAAGACCATTCTCGAATTAAATTTCAATTTTAGAAAAACCAATACGTTGGCAAACAAAAATTAGAAACAATTGCTAAATTAAACTAGATCAGATTAAGCATTTTGTAAATTAGGTCTAAAACTTATTTATGTCTAGAAAACTTACATGGACTTGAAGAACACAACACAATGCTCCAATATACGTTCTTCTTCCTCCCAACGAACACCACCACGTCGGATCACCCACTATGACTCTTGGGACTCGAGATTGACTTGTGGGAACCCAAAAACTAGTCTTGGAAGGGAAAAATTCCAGCAAACAAGTTGCTGTAATTTTTGGAGAGAGCCAGAGAGAAAATTGAGAGAAAAAAAAAACTTTTCTGTTCTGCGTACAACTGAGAGAATGAGGGAGACCGTATGGGTACCCCCTCTCCACTTTACGATAAGTGGGGAGGGAGTCATTACCCTACTTAATCTCAATCGTTGGATCTAATCCAAACGATCTTGGTCGTCTATTAATTAAATAATAATAATCATTTAATTAATTAATTGATTATAATTAATTGAATTAAAATAATATTAATTAAATCAATTATAACATAAGGTATTTAATTCAATTTGAATCAAATTAAATTGAATTAAATTGGCCATTCAATTAATCTCATTAATTGAATCCACATTAATTAAATATCAAATATTTAATTAATTTTACAATTGAATCATATTCAATTTTAATCTCTCTCATTTAACCTATAGTTTAAATGTGCATCATAATGTACATTTAATATAAACTATAGTATTAATTTGATTAAATCACATTTAACCAAACTAAATTAAATTAATTAATTTCCCAATTAATTAATTCATGAATTAATCAAATATCACATATTTAATTAAATTCATTATTCTCTCAATAATTAATTTCGAATCATATCCAAAATTAATTATAAAGTTTAATTCTTTAATTAAACTTTATACTATAATGTATCTCCATACATTATATTATTCCCTTTAATATCAAGACTAAATTATCTTAGAACCCTTTATGAGCTAGCAGGTGGACCTAATGGACCTACAGATCAGAAGCTCCAACGATACGAGATTGATCAGCTAAACTCATTAACCGAGTCAATCAACATTCATTAACTGTGGGTCACTCTACTAAAGACCCACAGCTGCACTCTTCTCACTGTAGAATATTTCTGTGTCCACGGATATAGACCAATGCAGTAAATCAATCCTTCACGTGTGTTCGTAACACTAGTTAGGTCAAATTACCGTTTTACCCCTGGTTACCTCTGGATCCTTAAGTACCACTGATCCCTCTAATGAACAACCTGTTTAGGGTCCAACCACTAAACAGAAATTCCTCTCGGGCCAGGAGAGGACAGCGTGCTTTTGTTCAAGCCCCGGAATCAGCCCTTAAGGGAACACACATCTACTTGCCCTAATAGGGGAAGGAGTGAATTCCATCTTGTATTGTCATATCCCCAGCCTCCCACTCGGTCTTGTCCCCAAGAAGGTAGGCTTATTGAGTCGGCGTGCAGGCCACTCTCACCCGTACTAATCAAAGGACAATCCCTCGTGAGAAGGAGTTCATGACACACTTAGGATCAAGATTGAGTTACCTAGGTCATCCTATTGAAACAGTAACCTAACTAGTTAGTGGTTTACTATTTCGTGGTCCAGTCTTATGCAAACTCATTGCATAGGATACCCCCGCTCGCTTGTCTCCTACATGGATGCCTTGGATCAATACGTATGTATCGAATACAAAGCGGGTCGTATCACATAGTGTTACCAGGATAAGGTACCCAACCTTATCCCTGTACTATAGACCTTTTAGGTTGTTACTTGAACACTGATCCTCGTATGTCCCCACATACTAGTCCAAGTCTCATGTAAACAACCTTGGATCTTAGTTTATTGGATTTGGGTCATATTGTGCAATTCTAGACTTAATATGACAACATTTTATTGCATTAACCTCAATAACACTTTATTGTTACAAGTGTATAATTCATTAATCATTCACTATCTGCAAGTTTTAGGACATAAAACCCAACACTTCTAGGATTAGGGCTGAACGCATTTTTTGTCAGCCCACCTCTGCTTCCGATATTTTTTCTACTTCTACTGATTCTTCCCTGCATGCCCCGAAATTACTAAAACAAGAAATTTCTAAAAACAATGTATTCTGGACCTGTGGAGAGAAGCCTCCCTAAGAAGAAATAGAGGAGAGCGTGGTCGAGCAAACGACCTTAAACAATTGCACCCTATAATTTTACTGCTTTTTGTTATTTCAAATTCTTAGATAGGTTTATTTTTATTAGTTGCTTTTATGTTTGTTTCCTTGTTTTTTCTTGTTCTTTAGGATTGGCGGTAACAAAACGAAGTTTCTACATTTATGAGAAAGTGTGATTCACCACCCATGAGCACAATATTCAGGGAAGTTCTACTCTTTCCCTATGCATTGTCTTACTCTTCATGATTTATTACATTGGGGGCAATGTAAATTTTAAGTTGGGGTGAGAAATTTACTTTACATTCATGTTGGGCCTTGAGCATCTGAGCGTCAGACCAGCGTTTGTGCTTAATGAATGTCTTGCATGCTTGTTGTGTATATGCTTGTTTAAGTGATGTTGATTTCCAAGGATTGACTCAAAATTTTTAAAAATTTATTGCTTTCGATGAGTTATGACAGAGAGTGTTAAAAAAAAGAGCATTTTTAAAACTTTTTTTGGATATTTCTTGCACTTGTTAAGTGTCTATCTTGCTTTAAAGTATGACTTGAATGCTTAGGAGCAAATTACTTGGCTCATAATTCTGTTGTCACCCCGATAGGTGTAAGGTTAAGCGAGAAAGTCTAATTTTTTTGCAAAATAGTGTGTGGAGTCTTGCCTAGGAGAGAAAGAAAATATGCCTGCAAATAAAAAAAAGAGTGGAAAATAAGTCAATGGTGGCGAGGAAAAAGAAAAAAAAAATCATATGCTCGCCATCTTTGCTTTGAGAGAAAAGAAAAGAAAAAAAAGGAGAGAGAGCATGCTTGCATTGAGCTTAAACGCTTAGCGGTAAAAAGAGCTACATGTAGTGTGATCAGTTAGGCCAACCAAGAGTAAAACTAGGGTTATAGGTCCCTGCACTGTAGTGTGAAAGCTAGTGCCCTATACAAAAGAAATGCAAAAAGAAAAAAAAAAGAAAAAATAGAGAGAAGAAAAAGGAATTCCTTGATGAGCCACCCAAGCAAGAGGAAGCAACCTAGTTTGTTCGATTTGGGGGTTTTAGCAAGACCTTAGTGCCAGTGTAGGGGGAAGATAGGATGAGAGTTGAGTAAGCCAATCCCGGGCTAGTAAAGTCTTCTTTAGGTGGGATGGAGCTCTCTTGTGCAAGATAATCTTTGAAAATTTTGATTTGTCTCCTCATTTGTCTCTCTTGCGAATGTCTCTTGATTGCTTTAGTTTTTGGAATGTTTGAGTCTTGAGGATTAAATCACTTTTCAATTATATGCACAACGTCTTTCTCTTTGGTTTGTGTGTGCCTTGCTCGAGGACTAGCAAGATTAAGGTTGGGGGTATTTGATAGGACCTAAATAGTCCTATTTTATCGCCTCTAATCTAGGCTTGTTAGAGTCATTTTATGCTTTACTTGTCCTATTTACAAGCTAACTGAGATAAGGTCGTGTCGGGAGCCGATCACGCTAATTGGTGTTAATTCAGACCAATTACGGAGTTTTCTGAGTCATCTCGATGTCTTGGACGGCGAGGAGGTGAAGAGACCTAATTGTGCTGAAGCGGGCCTGATGCGCAATTTGCTTACTACAAGTGTACGGGTCAAGTTATAATATAATCAATATGAAATTCGAATGCCGTCCTCTGGATTGGTGTCTAGTCAATTTTAATTACTGGAAATACTCTTGGCCAATTTTATTTAGGGAAACTAATTTAGTGAGAATGCAAGTAAATCAAACACAAAATAATTCAAATAATGACAATCTAATGGAAAGCAATGGTCTTAGGGATTTGATTTCACCAATTGGGATTATGGGTTAATTAACGAATTAACACATGCTATGATTCATAAATCTTGGTAAACTAAAATCACACATATCTCTCCCGAGCATACATGATTCTCTCATATGCAATTGAAGCCGATATCCCTATCTAAATTCAATAAACATACAAGGCAATAAGGATAACCTTTTTAACAATTTCTAGAATTAACCATAATCTCCCGATTTCTAGCTAAATCCTAGTTATGCATATTGATTTCTAAATTAAATCCTCTCTCCCGAGTTAGATTCAAGCGTAAACATCAATCAATTTATGGCCGGTAAATTGAAAGCATTAAGGACACAAATATGCATAAATGATATCAATAGCATAAAACCGTAAAATTAGTCCATAACGTGTCCAACGGCTACATCAATCCCTAAGAGTCAAAATCTAGCCAATCATACACTGCGTTACAATATGACTATGATCTAAAACCGCCATAAAAACTAACTAAAGTGAGGGAAAGAAGAATAGAACTCTATGTAGACCGAGACCGAACGTCCCTGTCACGATCCCCACGAACAATGGGTTGATTTCTACTTTGCTCCACTTTGTTCAACCTCAATCCTCTATTTTCTGCTCTGTTTTACGGCCCTAAGGTGTCCAAAAGAAGTCCCCAATTCAGCCCTAATCGCAAAATATTTATAGGAAAAATTTTTGTCTTAGCGTCGAGACGCTGTCAAGACAGTGTCTCGACGCTGTCGCCTTATCGCAGATTCTGTAAAGGAAAATTCACAGAGCGTCGAGACACTAAGGGACACTGCGACATGTTCGCGCCTAATCAGAAAAGGAATGCTAGCGCCGAGACGCTCAAGGGCTGGCGTCGCGACGCTAGCCTGCGGTTGACCATAAGTTGACTTTTTCTTCTTTGATTCTCTTAAGTTCTTTTGCATCTTTTCACGCCTTGAACACCCGGTTGACTCAAAATCCACGCTTAAGCTCTAATCAACACTTTCCTACAAAATAAACAATTAAGTGCAATAAAATGGCCAATAAATCATAAAAGACTAGTTAAATTAATTAGGGAAAACTAGCTAGCTATGCTCGCTATCAGGGCCTAAATTGTGACACCAAAAGTCGAATATTGAAGCCCCAAACCGAGAAAAAGCAAGAAAAAGTCGAGAAACAAAGCAGAAAGTCGAGTCATGAGACTGACGTCAAGAAACCAGTCTCATGACAAATGTCAGGTCGTGTACACAACATTGCATACATCAGGCTGCCTACTGTAGAGGCATAGGGAATATGTCTCATGTCCTCAACTTCTTGAGGTATCTTAGGACATTGTTCTTTAGACAAAATAATTTCGTGCCTGAAAGGTAACAAACCTTTCTTGGAATTTTGCATCTTATATCTAATCAACAATTTGTGTATATAAGATGCTTGAGACAAAGCTACCGTTTTTTTTCTTTCGGTCCTGAATAATTTGGATCCCTAGAACATATTGTGCCTCACCCAAATCTTTCATTTGGAATTGAGTTGCAAGCCAATTTTTAATGTTAGTAAGATAACCTACATCATTCTCGATTAGTAGGATATCATCCACAAACAAAACTAAGAATGCTACTGAACTTTTGACGGTCCTTTTATAAACACAAGGCTCATCAATGTTTTGTTCAAATCCATAAGACTTGATCGTTGTATCAAATCTTATATTCCATGATCTAGATATTTTTTTAATCCATAAATTGATCGTTTGAGCTTGCAAACCTTTGCTCTTGACCCTTAGAAATGAACCCTTCTGGCTGAGACATAAAGATACTTTGTTCAAGGTTGTCGTTCAGAAAGACAGTCTTGACATCCAATTTTCATATCTCATAATCATAGAATGTGGTAATGGATAGAACTATCTTTATCGACTTCAACATGGCAACCGAGGAAAAAGTTTCCTCATAGTCAATCCCTTCCTGCTGGGTAAAACCTTTTGCCACAAGTCGTGCTTTAAAGGTCTGTACCTTTCCTGCAGAGTCATGTTTTCTCTTGTAGATCCATTTGCATCCTATGGGCCTAACCCCGTCGGGTTGATCTACAACATCCCAAACTAAATTAAAGTACATGGATTCCATTTCTAGATCCATTGCTTTAATCCACTCGTCTTTGTCAACGTCATCCATTGCCTATTTAAGCGTTAATGGATCCTCGACCCCGTCATCAAGTATGACTAGAGTTTCTGCTAAACCTAAATAGCGATGAGGTTGTCTAACAATCCTCCTACTACGTCGAGACTCTCTTATCTCTTGAGAGGGACGTGACTGACTGGAAGTGCAAGCTTTATCGACGAATTTCGTTGATGTTTTCGTAGCTTCATTCGATAATTCACTTAAAACAACTTTACTCTGTGGCTTGTGATTACTAACGTGGTCTTCTTCTAAGAATGTAGCATTTGTCGATACAAATACTTTATTTTCTTTAGGATCAAAGAAGTATCCACCTCTTGTATGTTTGGGATAACCTACACATAGGCAAAATCTTGAACGAGGTTCTAATTCCTTTGGGATTGCTTCTAGCACATATGCTAGACATCCCCAAATTATGAAATGACGTAAACTTACTTTACGCCCTTTCCAGAGCTCAAACAGTGTTTCTAAAACACTTTGTAAGGAAACCACGTTAAGAATGTAAATTGCAGTTTCTACTGCATAACTCCATAACAAGTTAGGTAATTGAACATAACTCATCATCGAGCGAACCATGTCTAACAGTGTTCTGATTCTCCTTTCTGATACACCATTATGTTGAGGTGTACCAGGGGCTGAGAGTTCGGACATGATTCCATGCTCTATCAAACAGTCTTGGACTCTCGAGTCCATATACTCTCCACCTTGATCGGATCGAGTGTTTTTTATCGACTTACCTAATAGGTTCTCAACCTCGACCTTGTACTCTTTGAATTTTTCAAGGGCATCAGACTTATGATGCATTAGGTAGAGATAACCATACCTCAAATAGTCATCAATGAAACTGATGAAATATTCGCACCTACCTCGAGCTTTGACATTCATCAGTCCACAGAGGTTCGAATGTATGAGCTCTAGGGGCTCTTTGGCACGATAACCTTTTTCGGTAAAAGGTCGTTTGGTCATCTTACCCTGAAGGCATGATTCACAGACAGGTAAGGAGGTATCTTCTAACTTGTTTGGAATTCCATTTTTAACAAATCTCTCAATCCTATTGAGATTAATATGGCCTAACCTCAAGTGCTAAAGATAGGTATCTTAAGAAACTTTCCATCTTTTAGGTTGAGTCTTAGCGGTTTTAAACATCTCTTGATTTAAAATAGTTTTAGACTCAACTGGTTTTAAAACATACAAATTATTCTCCATGTTTGCAGAGCAAACATCAATACCTCTTTTAGTTATGAACGCTTCATTAACAAAGAAGGATATTGAATAACCTTGTTCAATTAAGCAAGAAAGTGAAATCAAATTTCTTTTAATTCTCAGAACTATGTACACATTATCTAATATTATGTAACTTTCTTCCGAGAAGAATAATTTTATGTCTCCCACTGCAGTAGCCAAGATGACTTCTCCTGTTCCAACTTTAAGGTTCATCTCACCAGCTTGTAACTATGTCCAGGAATTCATTCCTTGAAATGAAGAACATGTTGGGTTTTATGCCTTAAAACTCGTAGATAGTAAATGAAACAAATTAATCGATCTCAATAAAGTGTTATTTGAGTAATTCAGTAATTTGGTTATTGAATAATCGAGTTTGCATTAATAAACCCTAAATCCAATAAACTAAGATCCAAGGTTGTTTAAATGAAACTTGGATTAGTATGTGGGGACATAAGGGGATCGGTGTCCAAGTAACAACCTAAAAGGTCTATAGTATAGGGATAAGGCTGGATACCTTATCCTGGTGACACTATGTGATACGACCCGCCTTGTATTCGATACAGTTGCAATGATCCAAAGCATCCATGTAGGAGACATGCGAGTGGGGTATCCTATGCAATGAGTTTGCATAAGATCGCACCACGAAATAGTAACCACTAGATGTAACGTCGTTAACTAGTTTAGGTTTCTATTTCAATAGGATGACCTAGGTAACTCAATCTCAATCTTGAGTCTGTTATGAACCCATTTCAGGAGGGATTATCCTTAGATTTGTATAGGTGCGAGTGACCAGTTCGCCGACTCAATAATCCTACCATTTCAAGGGCAAGACTGAATGGGGGCTGGGAACATAACAGTACAAGTTGGAATTCACTCATTCCCCTATTATTTTGTGTAATGGGTTAATGCAACAATACTTATTAAGTTAATTTGTTTGTTCTCAGCAATGAAAACGTTCTTTGTATGCCTCTAATAACGCCAATTACAAAACTGGTTTTTCTATTACAACTAAGTGATGACATGCAAAAATGTCATCATTTTCCTATTAATTTTAGCTAGTTTTGTGCATGAATTGTGAGCTTTAATGTATTTTTATATTGATTTTGTAGAAAACCAAGTTCGAGAAGCAAAACCAAGAATTTTACCAATTTTGGGTAGAAAAAGAAGACTTTAGGTCATAATTTAAGAAAAGAAAAAAGAACATTTGAAGTGGAGGCCCAAAAATCCCAAAAGAAAGAAGAAAGGAGGCAAAAATCCATTTTTAAGGCTTCTAGAAGGCCTAGCGTCGAGACGCTAGAACCAAAGCGTCGAGACGCTAGGTGATTAGTGAAGAAGATTCCAGAATCGTTGTAGCATCGCGATGCTGCGACAACTTCTGCTCCAAGAAAACCTGACGTCACAGTGTCTCGACGCTGTGACGTAGCGTCGCGACGCTATGACATAGTGTCTCGACGCTACCGACTTGTTCAGCATGAAATTTCCAGCCCCTTTCCCTATAAAAAGCCCCCTCTCCCAAGGTTGAAATCATCCCATTTTTTGGGAGCTCTCTCCTAGCTCAATAGAGAGAAAAAGTGAGAAGAATTGTGAGGAAAAGGTGGAATTAAGCGAGATTCCAAGGCTCGGGATTCAAGATGATCGTGACGGGAGCTTGGAATCAACTTATCGGTTATTTCTTCCTTATTTCTTTGTAATTTCTTTTTTTAGATTGAGTTAGAACCATGGATCAAGATCATTTTTGCAAAATTATTTCCATTTGTGAGTAGATCTTGAGACCTATGGTCGTTATTCTAGTTAATTGGATATTGTAGCGCAATTACTTGGATTATATAATGAATTTCTTCATATTTCATCTATGCAATTTATTCTTAATGCTCTTAATCTCTTGATCACAGATTAATTGATGTGTTGGTGTAAATTGATACTCAACAGAGAGAAATTAGATTAGATCCTAATTGCATGGCTAACGATTGCTTGGAGCACGAGAGTGAAAGAGAATTGTTAGAAATTGATAATGAAGTTGCTTAATGCCATACTATGATTAACTAAGGAGATGGACACATAAATTAGTTATGTTAGTATGAGATGTGGAGGAGTTTGAAAGAGACTTCCGCTTATAATTACTTCTAGATTTATGAAATTGAAGATTATTAGTTACATGCATCCATGTAATTGAGCTACAAATCCAAGAAAGCTAGATAACACCCTAGGTCAAGTTCCCTTAATAGGATATTTCTTTTTAATTGCATGTTTCTTTTCTTGAGTTCCTTTAATTTTCACTTTAACATTCGTGATTGGACTTCTAAATAAAATTAAAACATGATGGTTCTTGGTACTTAATGGAATTAAATCAATTTCCCTAAGGATTCGATACTCGGAATACTTTCCGTTTTATATTGCTTGCCTAAGATCAAATTCCCTGAGGATTCGACTTACCTGTGAAGGATCAAATTGATGAAATTGTGTTCCTAAGATCTTAAATTGCTTCCGCATGCGTAATATTAACACCTACAGTTTTCATTCATAAATTCCAGGCAATTATCAGTTCTTAGTGTCTTAATTTTGCTTCCAGTTTGAGTTTCAACGTAATTCTTCCCATGTACAAAATTTTCAAATGCATGATCTTTAGTTTTGAGCATATATATCTATATTTTTTTGGAATAATCATCAATTAGAGAGAGGAAATATCGAACCCTCCCCCCATATGTTTTTACTCTAGATGGGCCCCACAAATCAGAGTGTATAAGTTCTAATCTGGTTTGAGACTTATAAGTTCCCCTCTTAAAGCTTGACTGACTGGATTTTCCTAATACACAGTTCTCATAGAATGTACTTTCTACAGGTGTATGTATACCAATGTGTCCTTGTTTGGATAAAGAATCAAGGCTTCGATGACTAAAGAATCAAGGCTTCACACTACCTTGTACAACAATCCCTTGAAGCACATACAAACCATTTTTTAATGTTCCTTTCATCTTAACTGATGAATCTTTACTACAAACCATCAAAATACCATTCTCTAATCTATTATTCAGACAGACTTTGTCTATTGTTCCTAGGGATATTAAGTTTCTTTTAAGCCTTAGAACATAACAAACAGAGGAAAGGATTTTAATTGAACCATAATTCATCTAAAGTTTGACAGGCTTTATCCCTTTAATTTCACACCACTGATCGTTTCTCATAATGACTCTCCCACCATTCAATTCATTAAAATTAGAGAAATAGTGTTTATTAGGTGACATATAAAAGGTACATCCATAGTCCATTACCCACTCTTCAACATTATAAGATTCACAAACCATAAGGACTTCAGTGGAATCATAACCTTCAAGGACATTGACAGACACTTTATTGTCTTTCCTAGTAGGTAGTTTACCTTTTTTCTTAAGTATCAGACATTCATATTTTGTGTGTCCTTCTTTGTGGCAATAGTTACCTGTGAACTTCTCCTTTTGATTTGTTTTATTGTTTGATTTGGAAGGATTCCTTGGTTGTTTAGAACTTTGTGAAGGGGATGAAAGCCCCCACGCAGCGGAAGCGCATCAAAAGGACCTTACGCTGTATATTAATTAATATTAAAATACTGTTACGAAAAGACAAAATCAAACTTTAAACACACTTTAAAGCCGTTGAAAACGCTATAAACATGCTAAAAATTGTTTGAAAACAAAAACTATTTTTATTCTCATGCTTTTCTAAAGAAATGGGGAAAGAACCGTTACAAACCTTCGTTGTAGACTTTACCGTTCTTCGTCAACGATGCTCCAACGAACGAAAACGCAACGACTCTTTCTTGATTTCTTCGCTAAAAATTTTCTTCAAAGACACAATAACCACAAAGGTTACACCGATATGTCTCTAAGTCTAGGAGGCAAAAGACTGGTGGAAGTTTTCTCTAAGAGGGAGGCTAGAGAGAATTCTAAGGTCTTGTCTTGTGAGCAAGATGGCTTAGCATGACTAATAGACCAATTAGGTCTAGTGTTCTATTTATAGAAGAGATGTCATGAATAAAATATTCAATTAAATCAATCTTTTCCAAAATTGATTCAATCTTATTTCATAATTAACCAATTCCATAATTAATCAATTCCATAATTGATTAATCTTTTTCATAAATGATTGGCCACTTCCATAAGTGGTTTGATAATTTCCATAAATGATTGATCACTTCCATAAGTGATTTAATCATTTCCATAATTGATTGATTCCCGATTAATTTTGCCCAATTAGATTTTAGGCCTTAAAATTAATTAATTCATATTTGAACTCTTTCAAACTTTCATAAATTTAATGTGACTCAAATTTATATTAATATTTGAATTTCTTCAAATATTAAATTCTCTCATAATAATATATCAACATATATTATATAGTTTCCCTTCGTAAATTGTACACTTTCAATTCACATTTATTACTTAGTTGCCTCAAATTACTTTATGAGCTACCAGTGGGACCTAATGGACCTGCAGATCAGAAGCTCCAACAATGTGAGATTAATTGGTCAAACTCATTAACCAATTAATCAATATTCGTTAAGTGTGTGTACATTCCATAATAGACTCACAGTTGCACTCTTCTCACTGTTGACATATTTTCTGTGTCCATGAATATAAACCAATAACAACTAGTTAGTCCTTCACGAGTCTGTAACACCAGCTTGGTCAAATTACCGTTTTACCCCTAAGTTACTTCTATTTCCTTAAGTACCAGTTCTCCTCTAATGAACAACCTGTTTGTGGTTCGACCATCAAACAGAAAACCCTCTCGTGTCATTGAGAGGGTAGGTCCTTTCTTCAAGACTTGGAGTCACCACTTAAGGGAACACTCATCTGCTTCCTTAAAGTCGGAAAGGAGTGAATTCCTTCTTATATGATTATGTTCCCAGCTCCCCATTCGGTCCTGTCCCCAAAATGGTCGGCTTATTGAGTCGGCATATTGGCCACTCTCACCTATACAAATCAAAGGACAGTCCCTCATGAGCAGGAGTTCGTAATCAACTCAGGATTAAGACCAAGTTGTCTAGGTTGTCCTAGTGAAATAGAAAACCAACTAGTTAACGGTATTATAACCAGTGGTTACTATTTCCCGATCCGATCTTATGTAAACTCATTGCATAGGATACCCCCACTTGTATGTCTCCTACACGAACGCGTTGGATCATAGCGTTTGTATCAAATACAAAGTGGGTCGTATCCATAGTGTCACAAGGATAAGGCACCTAGTCTTATCCCTATACTATAGACCCTTTAGGTTGTTTCTTGAACAGTGATCCCCATATGTCGCTACATATAGTTCAAGATTTATATTACAGCCTAGGATGTCTAGTTTATTGGATTAGGATTATTTTAGGCAAAGACAAATATAAAATAACTAATAACAATTAATGGAAAAATATATCAATATTATTTCATTAATATTCAGTCAACGGTTACATTCACTATCTACGAGTTTTAGGGCATAAAACCCAACACTTTGGCCTTTATTTTGTTTGCCTTTCACAAACAATGCTTCAGTATCTTTCTTCTCATCTTTAATTTTAAGTTCCCATGATCTAAGTGCATTTAGAACACTTTCAAGAGATAAGATATCTCTACCATATTTGATAATACTTGTAACTTCCTTGTATTTTTTCGGTAATGAATATCAAGGAGGATTATGACTTGGTTTTCGCTATCTAGTTTTTCTTCATAATTGACCGAGTCCAAATAGATCTTATTGAATTCATCAATATTTTCTTCCAAATTTTTTGACGGATCCATCTTAAACCCAAATAATCTCTCCTTAACTTATATTTTGTTACTTAAGATTTTAGACATATAGAGATTTTCTAAAGCAACTCATAATTCAAACACATTATCAATGTTACTAACTCTTCGAAAGACATTATCTGCCAAAAAGAGAATGAAGGGCTATAAACTATCTTAGCCATTTCATGCTTTTCATCATCAGACATAGTTATCGCTAACTTACTTGGATCTTCCAAAGCCTTAGCTATCTTATTCTGAACCAAAAGTGTCTTCATCTTTTTCTTCAACAGAATACAGTCACCCTTCTCATCGAACTTATCGAGTTCAAATCTGGCCGACATCGTCCTTGATGGATCCAAAATTAAGAAGAAAAACGAACAAACAGAGACGATGAAAACAATAAGCGAATTAAGGCTTAATCGCAAGAACCTTCTTTCAATTGGCTATAATACCAATTGTTAAAGCAAATCCAAATTGAAAACAACACATGCAAACACAATCGAAACAATTAAACAAAATAGAGAAGAAGAAGAAGAAGAAGAAACACAGGATTATGGTGATTTAGTTATGCCTACATCCACTTTCTTGAATCAGAGAGCTATTCTTCCTTTAGCAATCAGAAACAGAGTACATGAGATGATGATGATCTGAACCCCTCAATTCGCCCTAGTTGTTTATAAACACAACTTTGTTACAAAACTCTCTCATGTTATTTTCATTCACCCTAAAATTGATAATAGAATAAATTGCCAAATCACCACAAGTTATTGGTGATGCACGTGTGAAGTACAGTAACTGCATGAGGTAACTTGCAGCAAGTAAAAAGCATTTACTGCAGATGAAAATCAAAATAAAAGCTCAAAATAAGGAAAATTTCTTTATTGAATCCTCTATTGAATCGAAACTTTAGAGCACATCTTCTTGCAGTAGGCTTTCACACTCTTTCTTCCTTATTTCAACGAACTTAAATATGTCCAAACAGAACGCAAATTCAGCAGAAAATAAAGAACACCAAGAAATATAGTGTCCACTTTGAGAACCAACTTATATGAGTTTTATTAAGAGCAACAAGTCACCAATACAGAATACAACAATGGAGTTAAGAAAACCCACTCAATAGATTTGAGTTTCAAGAGAATACCATAAAGAAATCACCCACGTCGAAGTGACCCACAACCGCGTGCAGAAGCTATACCCAAAGTAGCTCAAAACAACCACTCAAATCGAGACCCACGCCTGCTACAAACCGAGAATAACACCAACGCTACCAGCCTCAAGCTTCTGATTACCCACGGCGACACTCCGACGAAGAAAATGGTCTCTGAACTGAGACCCACGAAAACAACAAAAACCCACCGGAAAAAGTCGATACCCACACCGTTTCACTGTCCCAAACAGAAACACATGCAACCAACTCACTACAGCGAGATACCATGACCCAGATCGACCTAACAGCGAACCCCAACGACGCTGAATGAAGACTTTCGTGACTGGTGACGAGAAGTTCGTTTCCTCTTTATTTTTCTGTATTTCTCAGTCCCTCTTTCTGTTTTTGCAGCTGAATTCCTCTCTTTTTCTTGTTTGAATCATGAAATTAGACAGCCCTAATGAAGAAGATGGTGAGCAAATTACGATCATGCCCCTTCATATTAAAGCATTTACAAAATTGCCCTTTTTAACCTTTTAACCTTAAGATAACTTGTCAATTTTTACAAATCTCCCTCATGACAAGAATATCTTAAGCATAAGCTGGTTCTCTAATTTCTCTATCACCCTGGCTTTACATTCAGCTCATTTAATAGGTATTTAAACTTATGAGCTGTGAGAACCTTCGTAAGCATATCCGACAAATTTTGATCTGTATGAACTTTCACCAGTTTGACTTCATTCTAAGAAACCATATCCCTTATAAAGTGAAACTTAACTTCAATATGCTTAGATTGTTCATGGTGAGATGGATTATTCGCAAGATGAATAGCACTCTGGCTATCACAACGGATGACATGAATAAACTCTTGTGCCAATAACTCACCAACAATTCTCTTCAACCACACTGCTTCCCTAACTGCTTCCCTAACTGCTTCACCAACTGAAATATACTCTGATTCAGTTGTTGACAAAATAACTACTGGCTGTAGAGCAACCGTCCAACTGACCACATTACCATACAAACGAAAAATGTGACCTGATAAAGACCTTCTTTTGTCAAGGTCTGCAGCATAATCTACATTTGTGAAGCCTTCCAGCAATGCTGATTGATCACAACCATTCACAAAGCACAATGAAACACCTGACGTAGCTTTCAAATTCCGAAGCACCCATTTAACTGCATTCCAATGCTCCATTCCAGGATTTGACATAAACCTACTTATCATGCTCATTGAGTAACCCAAGCCAGGCCTAGTACAAATCATGAGATACATAATGCTCCCTACGACATTACAATATGGAATTTTAGACATCTCTAACCTTTCCTGATCAGTTTTAGGCAACTGAAACGAAGAAAGCCTAAAATGAGATGCTAAGGATGTCGAAACTGACTTACAATCATACATGTTATACTTCTCAAGCAGTTTATGCACATAGCTCTCCTACGAAATGGTTAACAAACCTTTCTCCCTATCTCTCTTAACATCCATGCCTAAGATTCTTTTCAATGCACCTAAATCTTTCATTTCAAACTCACTACTCAAATGTTTCTTGAGTTCACAGATTTCAGCATAATCCTTAGACACAAGTATCATCTCATCTACATAAAGCAGTAGATAAACATATGTACCTTTCAGAGATAGTTTCCAATAAACGCATGCATCATATGAGCTCCCATGAAACCCCTGCTTCAAGATAAATGTATCAAAGCGAATATACCACTGTCTTGGCGATTACTTCAGTCCATACATGGACTTGTGAAGGAGACAAACCATATCTTTCTTTCCCTTCACCTCATAGCCCTTTAGTTGAGCCATGTAAATCACCTCCTCCAATTCTCCATGAAGGAATGTTGTGGTGACATCCATCTGTTAAACAAACACATCAAAGCGAACAAAATTAGACAAAACTAAACGAATAGACGAATGTCTTACCACCGGAGAGAAAACTTCATTATAATCAACTCCCTCCTTTTGAGTGTAGCCCTTGGCTACTAGCCTAGCTTTATACCTAGGCTTGCTGTTACCTCCTGTACCTGGCTTGATTTTATAAATCCACTTTGATTGAATGAGTTTCATTTTAGGAGGCTTTGGAACCAATGACCAAGTCTGATTCTTATGCAAAGAGGACAACTCTTCTTCCATTGCAGAATTTCACTGTTTCTTCAACTCAGACTCAATAGCCTCTTCGAATGTAATAGGCTCTATCCCCATATTATCAGAAGCACAATTCAGATAAAATGCAACTAAGTCAGCAAAACCATACCTCGTAGGTGCCTGTCTAACTCTCTGAGATCTATCACGTGCAAGCTGATAATTCTACAAGTCATTATTATCTGAATTTTCCTCAGTGAAAGCTCCCTCATCAATCAAAGTTCTCTCTTGTTGAAACTTTATACCATCAGATTCAGACCGCTGAGAAGACTCTGCTTGTGAACCCAACTGTGACCCATCACTCGATTCACCTCTAGCAGCTAATGGTTATTTTTCAGACTCAATTCTGACTTTTGTTTCAACATTCTCAACCGATCGTTGTTCTGGTTGGCTCTTAATACAAAATGGCATCTCATCTTCATTGAAAGTGACATCTCTGCTGATTATACATTTATTTCTACCTTCTTCCAAGCACCAAAGCTTATATTCTTTGACACCTTGAGGGTAGCCAATAAACATACATTTCAATGCTCTCTTGTTTAGCTATCCTTCCCTAACATGAGCATAAGCTAAGCAACCAAATACCCTGAGATGTTCAAGACTTGGAGCTTCACCCTTCCATATCTCTTAAGGGGTCTTGAAATCTATAGCAGAAGACGGACTCTTGTTAATGAGATAACAAGCAGTTGGGCAGCTTCTCCCCAAAACTTTTGAGGTTGTGAAGCATTTGACAGAAGACACCTAGTACGCTCCATTATCCTTCTATTGAACCTCCCAGCTAAACCATTCTGCTGAGGAATGTATGTAACAATAAGGTGCCTTGTGATTCCCTCAGACTTGCAAAGTTTGTTGAATTTGTGATTTACAAATTCTAAACCATTATCTGTCCTCAAGTACTTTACCTTTCTCCCTGTTTGGTTCTCAGTCTGCTTCTTCCATTCAAGGAATTTCTCAAAAGCTTCATCCTTTTGTTTAAGTAGATAAATCCACACTTTCCTTGAAAAGTCATCAATTATTGACATAAAGTACCTCGAACCTCCCATAGTACGTACCTTCGTCGGACCCCACAAATCTGAGTGCACATAATATCATATGCCTTTCGTTGAATGCTTCCCCTTTTCGAATTTTACCCTAGTAGACTTTTCCATTATGCAATGGTCACAAAATGGGAGTTCAATGTCCTTAATACCTCCAAGTAAACCTTGTTTAGAAAGAGCTTGTAGACCTCTTTCACTAACATGTGCCAACCTTCTATGCCATAGCATAGACATATCAGTTCCTTTACCATATGCAACATCCACGCTTCCTGCAATAACGGTCCCTTCCAACACATAAAGACCATTCTTCAAGGATCCCTTTAACTTCACCAAAGAACCCTTAGAAACTTTCAGAACTCCATTTTTAGATTTATAGCAACAACCTGATCTATGTAATTCACCTAGAGAAATTAGATTTTGTTTAAGTTCTGGAACATACCTTACATTTGTAAGCATTCTGATCATCCCATCATATGTTGTAAGCCGAACTGACTTAGTTCCTTTCACATTGCAGACACCATTATCTTCGAGCAAGACTTTTCCACCACTTGCTTCCTGAAAGTCAATCAAATATTCTCGATTGGGAGTCATGTGGAATGTGCAACCTGAATCCATGATCCACTCATCTTGAAAATCTCTACTGGACACCATCAAGACCTCTGCTGAATCATACCCATCAGTTACATTGGCTGAACTCGATTCACCTCTCTTACCATCGGAGACTTCCTTGTTCTTGTTCAATGGACAATTTTTCTTAAAATGCCCATCCTTACGGCACAAGTAACACTTTTTCCCTTTTCCTCTAGACTTGGACCTGGTTCTCGAATCCTTTCCTTTCCAGTTCTTTTTCTCAGGTCTCCCTCTAGCTATAAGTAACTCACCTTCTTTGTGTTCCTTTTTAATTTCGAGATTTCTAGTCTTCAAGGCATCCAACACAATATTCATGGTCAGCGAATCCCTACCATATTTAATTGCAGCCTTAACTTTTCGAAACGAATCCGGCAAAGAATTCAAAAGTATCACTACTTAATTCTCACATGACATCTTCTCACTGATGTTATTGAGATCAACTACATTATTTTGAAATTCATCCAAGTTCTCTTCCAAGCCTTTATTCTGATCCATTTTATATCCAAAGAATTTCTCCTTTAGATATAACTTATTTGGCAGAGACTTTGTCAGATAAAGACTCCCTGGCTTCTTCCATAACTCAACCGTGGTAGTTACCTCATTCACTTACCTAAGCACTCCATCTGAGAGATAGAGTATAATAGTCAAATAGGCAATCTCATCCATTTCCATCTTATCATCTTCTGTGAGTGTCACCGAAAGGTCCTTTTCGTCACACAAGACTTTAGCAACCTTTTGTTGCACCAAAAGAGCTTTAATCTTCTTTCTCCATAGACCGAAATCACCCTTCCCATCAAATCGAGCAACCTCGAAATGAGTCGACACTTAAGACATTAATCAATATATACCTCACTAAGTAACCAAAGCAAAGAATGGAAACACAAAGGCACGCCACGAACCTCCAAACTTTGGATCAAATGGAGCTCTGATACCACTTGTAGAATTTTAAGCGAACTTAAATATGCCCAAACAGAACGAAGATTCAACAGAAAATTGTTGGGTTTTATGCCCTAAAACTCGTAGATAGTGAATGTAAACAAATTGTATACTTGTTTCAATAAAGTGTTATTGAGTTTCTACAATAAAGTGTTATTGTTAAATATTACACAATTTGACCCAAATCCAATAAACTAAGATCCAAGGTTCTTTACATTTGACTTGAACTAGTATGTGGGGACATACGGGGATCGGTGTTCAAGTAACAACCTAAAAGGTCTATAGTATAGGGATAAGGCTAGGTACCTTATCTTGGTAACACTATGTGATATGACCCGCTTTATATTCGATACAGACGTATTGATCCAAGACGTCCATGTAGGAGACATGCGAGCGGGGGTATCGTATGCAATGAGTTTGCATAAGACCGGACCACGAAATAGTAAACCACTAGATGTAACACCGTTAACTAGTTAGGTTACTGTTTCAATAGGATGGCCTAGGTAACTCAGTCTTAATCCTGAGCGTGTCATGAACTCCTCCTCACGAGGGATTTTCCTTTGATTAGTATGGGTGAGAGTGGCCTGCACGCCTACTCAATCAGCCTACCTTCTTGGGGACGAGACCGAGTGGGGGGCTGGGGACATGACAACACAAGATGGAATTCACTCCTTCCCACTTCTAGGAGAAGTAGATGAGTGTGCCCTTAAGTGGTGACTCCGGGTCTTGAATAAAGGGATCCCACCCTTTCATTGGCCCAAGAGGGACTTTCTGTTTACTGGTTGGACCATAAACAGGTTGTTCATTAGAGGAGCACTAGTACTTAAGGAGCCAGAGGTAACTCAGAGGTAAAACGGTAATTTGACCCAGTTGAAGTTACGCACACTTGTGAAGGATTGACTTACTGTTATTGGTCAATATCCATGGACACAGAAACATTCTACAGTGAGAAGAGTGCAACTGTGGGACTTTAGTGGAGTGACTCACAGTTAATGAATTTTGGTTAACCCGATTAATGAGTTTAGTCAGTTAACCTCATATCATTGGAGCTTCTGATCTGTAGGTCCATTAGGTCCCCCTGCTAGCTCGTAAAGAGTAATTGGGAACAACTTATCTTGAAAGAATTTGAATAGTTCAAATTCATCTTGGGAATCAAATTAATTATTTGAGATACAATTAATATAATGTATAGTGATACATTATAATATAAAGTTTAATTTTTTATTAAACTTTAATGAGAGAATAATATATTTGAAAGAGTTCAAATATATATTCAATTAAATATATAATATTTAATTATTAAATTAAATAATCAATTATTCAATTTCATTTTAAATTAAATGAGATTCAATTAAACTTTAGTCTATGAGGGAATTATTAGAATATGCTTCTAATGTGTAATTAATTAAATATGGGTGATATTTAATTATGAAATTAATTAATTGATTAGTTTAATTGAATTAATTAGATGTGATTTAATTAAGTTTAATTAAACTATATATTATGTGAGGGAATTACATTTAAATAAGATTTAAATGTGCATAGGATTAATTAATTAATCAACATTTAATTAATTGATTTAATAAATTAATTAATTGATCTTGATCTAACGGTCAAGATTGTTTCCTAACCTCACATTAGGGTTTCCTCTAACCCTAAGGTCTCATTCTAGCCTCCCTCTCGTATTCTCTCAACTCAAGAACTCTAGAGAGAATTTTTCTCTCTAAGAGTTTTTCCCATTCAAGATTAGGTAGTCCCACAACTACGTTCCTAATCTCAGAGTTATAGTGGGGAAGCCTTTGTGGTGGTGTCCGTTGAAGAATTCAGAGTCGTCAGACGGAGGTATGTTTCTCATCGCTTAACTTTTTGCCAATGTATTGGTATTTTGTAGAACAAAATTAATTTGTGAACGGTCCAATTGCTTCCTCTATAACGGAATTGGGAATTCCAATCCTTCAAAAATAATCAAGTAGAAAATAAAGAACACCAAGAAATACAATGGTTCAACCTTTTGGTCTACATCCACTTTGAGAACCAGCTTATTGATGTGGAATTTTCCTTACCGCAAGCGCACGGGTCAAGTAATAATAAAGTGTTCGCAAATACGAGTGTCGTCCTCTGGATTGGATTTTTAAGCAAATTAAGTATTGTGAATTTTCTCGCTCTATTTTATTTAGGGATCAAAAAGTAGTGATGAATGGTAGGAAACTTAAATCAAAACACGTAAAAAGTATGGAAATTCAATTGGAGACAACACTTAGGGAATTGATTTCGCCGATTTAGTCTATGATTGATTTTAAGGAGTAAGTTATTATGCACAATGGAATTATGAGCCAAAGACCCTTTAATCACAACTACCTCTCCCGAGTATAATTGATTCTCATGCAAATTAACCAACTTGATATCCCTATCTAAGTTTATTAACAAGCAAGACAATGAGATCTTTTGACCAATTCTAAAGTTAATCTAAAACCGTCATGAATTAGAAACTAAACTTTAGTCATGCAATCTTGAGTAAATCTAAATCAAATCCCCTCTCCCGAGATAGATTCGAAACTTAAATCATCCAACTAATGGCCAATTAATTGAAAGCATTAAATCAAGATTACAAACATAATAACATTGCACAACTTAAACCATAAATCAATCCATACACTTAATCAACTACATCAATCCCTAAGCTATGAGTTTAGCTACTCATGAATGTAAATACAAGCTCAACTAAACAAGTAAAAGCCATAAATCTAACTAAAGAAAGAAAAATGGAAAAGAAAACTCAATGTAGGCCGAGATCGAACGTCCCCGTCACGATCCCCACGAACGATGGGTTGATTTCCAACTTCCTCCCTTTGTTTCAGCCTCAAAAGTGCTCTGTTCTGCTCTGTTTACGGCTCCAAAAAGTCCCAAAATTGGTTCCCAAAAACCTAGCCGCAAAAGACCTATATTCTGTTTTTTTTCGTCATAGCGTCGAGCGTCTCGACGCTGCCTTCAAAACGCGCGTTTCAGTAAGCGAAATAACACAGCGTCGAGACGCTAAGGTCGCAGCGTCGAGACGCTGTGACCTTTACGCGCTTATTCAGATATGGAATGTGAGCGTCGAGACGCTCAAGAGCTAGCGTCTCGACGCTAGCCTGCTGTTGACCGAAATTTGACTTTTTCCTTTTTTATTCTTTTTCAATCCTTTGCATCTTTTCGCGTCCCGAGCACCCGATTACTCCAATATTTCACTATAGCTCCAATCAACCATTTCCTACAAAATAAACATTAAAGCCCAATAAAATGGCCCAAACATCATAAAAGACTAGCTAAATTAAATAAGTAAAGATAGCTAGCTATGCTCGCTATCACTTATATGAGTTTTATTTAAGAGCAACAAGCCACCAATACAGAGTACAACAATGGAGTTAAGAAAACTCATTCAAGAGAATACTAGAGAGAAATCACCCACGTCGAAGTGACCCACAACCGCATGCAGAAGCCATACCCAAAGTAGCTCGAAACAACCACTTAAATCGAGACCCACGTCTGCTATAAACCGAGAATAACACCAACGCTACCAGCCTCAAGCTTCTGATTACCCACGGCTACACTCCGACGAAGAAAACGGTCTCTGAACCGAGACCCACAGAAACAACGAAAACCCACCGGAAAAAGCCGATACCCACGCCGTTACACTGCCCCAAACGAAAACACACGGCAACCAACTCACTGTAGCGAGATACTGTGGCCCAGACCAACCTGATAGCGAACCCTGATGACGCTGAACGAAGACTTTCGTGACCGACAACGGCAAGTTCGTTTCCTCTCTGTTTTTCTGTATTTATCATCCCTCTCACTATTTTTGCGGCTGAATCCCTCTCTTTTTCTAGTTTGAATCGTAAAAGACAGCCCTAATGAAGAAGATGGCGAGCAAATTACCATCATGTCCCTCCATATTAAAGCATTTACAAAATTGTCCTTTTTAATCTTTTAACCTTAAGATAACTTGTCAATTTTTACACTTGGGAACAAAGAGTTTCCTCATCACCCAACACATTTTAAAGTCATGAGAGTAGCATCAACGGTTATTGATAAGTATATAAGGAGAAAAAAAAATTAAAGGGTGACAAATTTGGTGACATACGATGGTAAGCACTAGAATCTAACATCCAAATATAGAATGAAATTTACCTAAAGAACTTGATGAAAACAACCCTTTATTAGATGAACTAGGCATAACTTCTGGTTGTATGGGAAGAAATTTTTGACATTGCTCAAATCCAAATGGATCTATTGAAAAAAGTTATGGCAACAATATGAGGTTGAAGTTGTCTGTTAGTCCATTGTGGCAATTGACTTCTAGATTTTGAATTTGCAAAAAATTGTAGTAATAATGGTATTTGTTGATGTTGTTTAGCTCTCTTCAACAATTTTGGACACTGAACTTTCCAATACCCTTTTATTTGTAAAAAGTACATCCATCATGAGCAAGCTGGGGTTGTAACCTATTCTTATTAAAAGTAGATATTCGTCGTGGTATAGCAAACATAGATGAATATGACACTGAACTTGCATTTTTTTTTTTGACAACATGTGGGGGTGGGGGGATTCGAACCACAGACCTTTTGGTCACTAGGACAAGCCTTATGCCAGTTGAGCTATGCTCATGTTGGCGACATTGAACTTGTTGAAGGCTTGTCAAATTAATATTTTATAATCGTCCCAAACTACTTTGCAATAACAGTAGTTCAGGTAGAATGCATGTAGCTAATTGATTTTATATTTTTAATATGCGTTATTAAATGGTAACTGGGAGGGGAGATTTGGCAAAAATTGTAAATTTGCGAGGAATAAAATTGAGGAAACAATTAAACTTATCAATTGTTGCTCGAAATTCTTCCTAGGGTTATTTTGGCAATACGTGTTCATTGAATTTAATTACATTCATTTTACTCTTTGGATTATTACTCGGTCTACTAATTTGAATAGGCCGAAAAAGCAATTGAGTCTAAAAGCGATCAATCAGATACAACATTGTACACAACCATAGATCGTCTAATTAAAGCTGGGCACAATAATATTCTATACAAAAATTAAAAGGTCACATTAAGCTCTAGAGACAAATCAAGACATTCCAATTAAATTAGGAGGCCTAATCTAACCAAAATGTAATGGGGAATTGTGCTAAATAGCTAGAAAAAAAAAAGCCTTCTTGTTTTTTGGCTACAAATGTTTAGAATTTGCAGGGGTGGCTATCGCATTTTCAGGAACTGTTTTCTAGATTTTTTTTACATTTTTACCCCTAGTATATACGACTATAGACAAACGTCGTTAACATATTTTTTTTTTTGTTTTCATTCAGTTTCTCCCCCTTTTTTCGGGATGGATGAATCCCGATTTATAGGAGTTCAGTTGGCGGTTTGTGTTCAAGTGTATAAAAAGATCTACCTATTTTTTAGGCTTAGGTTCAACGTTTCCAACGGTAAAAAAATATTTTATCCCTCACATTTTGCCCCTCATTATCCATGTTACAAAAGAACAACAATAAAAGTCGTAAGTAGCAGTACATACAGACAGATGACAGTACATATAAACTACAGCGTATATATAACTCATAATGGGGGGTGGGACTGGGGTAAGTATGCATACACACAGGATGCATGCGGAACACGTATGTATGTAATACTATAGACATATATCAGTTATGGCATTTCATCAGGTATTTGCATTCAGGTGAACATGGTACGGGGGTTATTATGGTTGCATATAGCAACACAGACAAAGACAAAGTGTATTTTTATTGATCAGCATTCCAGACATACACGATACAGGGTGATTAACTCAAATACAGGGGGATTAAGTGTATACACACACAAGTAGACACATTAGACCATTCCATGGATGTATATAATAGTACAGACAAATCAAAGCATTTTATCTATTAGACATGTCAATGTATACGCACACATACATATGAGTATACCACAAGCACACTTTTTCCAGAGAAGTTGTAATAACGATGAAATGGTATTTATCAGTACATACCACTCGGGAGAATGTAATAACGAAATCCTAAAATCTCGGGGGAATGTATCAGTTAGTTCCTAATATAAGGGAATGGGAATGAAGTTGTTCATGTCTAATAGAAATGGTATTTATCAGTACATACCACTCGGGGGAATGTATAACGAAATCCCTAAAATCTTGGAGGAACGTATCAGTTTGTTGCTAATATAAGGGAATGAGAATGAAGCTGTTACCTTGGTTTGAATTTCTGAGAAATTGTACAGTCCTCAAGCAGAAGGAGAATCGATGGAGGATGTGGGGCAAGCAAGAGTCTTGACGGCACGGCGGAAGAAGGTCGTCGACACGGCGGATGTGGGTCGTCGGCGCGATGCGAGAGGTAGGGATTGGGATACACTCTGTGTTGGGGGGTGGAAAATAGTGGGAAATGGAGGATTAAGTCTTTCAAGGGGGGAAATGGTGGGAAGGGAGGGTTGTGGAAGATGAAGATGGACGGACGGGCTGGTGCATGGAGGCGGTTCTGGTGGGAGGGTGGGCGGTGTTATGACAACTCATAATTGCAGCAGCTAAGGTATCATAATTACTGTGTTCTTATTTGTTTTTAAAATTTTCAAGTATTCTTAGTTGCAGGTAGTAAATCTTCCTATTGACAGGACTGTTGTTTCCGATTAATGGAGTTCGAAGGTGTTTCTCTCTACTGAAGGGGGTTGAACTTTGTACTCCTTCCCCAATAAAGTATTTACTCCTTTTTACGGGAAACAACTCTTTCCTGTAGTAACAATATGATACATCGTCTGATTTTCAAAATAATTTTGTGTTCTTGGATTTTTTAATTTCAAACCTCCTAAAATGTCTCCAACTTATTTTTAGGGATTTTTTTTAATTTCAAAGCTCCTAAAATGTCTTCAACTTATTTTTAGGGATTTTTTTAATTTCAAAGCTCCTAAATTGTCTCCAACTTATTTTTTAGGGGTGTATTTTATCTTTCTTAATCCCTGATTTTGGTTTTAAACGTTAAGAACACGTTAGGAAGTTTGTTGGGAGGGCATGTTTGTCTTGTACAAATAGGAATTTATTAATCAGTAAATTGTTTAGCCATCTATTTAATTTATAAACGTTCGTAGCCATTTTTCAAGCCACCTATTTATTTATAGCCATTTTTCTTGTTGCCCCAAATGTAATTCTAGTCCTAAATCCTATTCGGCTGTTAAGTTTTATGAAGCCCAAAACAAGGCCCATGAGAATGGTGGCAGATCAAATGTGAAAGGAAGAAAAAAATTAAGGCAACCATTTTTTGCTTAATCAGGAAGGAAGAAATTGGCCAAAAAGGGTGGTGGATGTGCCTATAAAAGGGGAGGAAGATATCTTCATTTTTCATCATCCTACATAGAAGAAGTCTTGGTGAGAATAAAGATATAGAGAGCATTGAGAGTTTTTTTTCTTGAGTTATTTTGCCGTGAGTTGTTTTTCTTCCATTAAGAGTTTTTTAGAGCTTGTTGTAGAGTGATTCGTGAGCCTTTTTTCTTGAAAGAAAAGTGAGAGAGATCATTCTTGAGCGTTGTAAACTCTTGTAACTTTCTCCTTGGAGTTTTAGTGGAACCTGCATCGGTAGCAGAGAACTAGACGTAGCCAACATTGGGTGAACCAGTATAAAACTCGGTGTCAATTTCTCCTTCATTCTCTTTTATTTATTATTGTTCTTGTTGCTTAGAATTTTAGATTGGTTTATCTATTTTTCTAAGCTCTTGGTTTCAAATTATTTATTTCACATTATATTTGAAACCGGAACCAGATCTGGGAATTGCGATAAATTATATATTGTCTGAATTTAGATTGATTATACTTTTATCGCCTAACAATTGGTATCAGAGCTTCCGGGTTGTAGAACAATGTCAGGAGGGGATGAGAAATTGGTTATATTTAATGGATCAGATTTTTCTTTTTGGAAGTGTCAGATATTAGATTATTTGCATTCCAAGGAATTGGATTTACCATTAGAAGGAAGACCTGATGACATGGGAGAAAAAGAATGGAAGAAGTTGGACAGAAAGGTGTTGGGGACTATTCGCCTGACTTTGACAAAGAACGTGCAAAGCAGTGTGGCGAAGGCAACGACCACAGCAGAGCTAATGACAGCATTGTCCAACATGTATGAAAAACCCTCGGTAAATAACAAGGTGTATCTCGCAACTAAATTCTTTAACTTGAAAATGACTGAAGGTACATCTGTCACTGCCCATTTAAATGAGTTTGATTTGTTCATAAACAAATTAACTGTTGTTGAACTAGAATTTACTGATGAAGTAAATGTGATTTTGTTGTTGAGATCTTTGCCGGATAGTTGGGAAACCATGAAGGCTACACTTTCTAATTCATGTGGTAAAGATAAATTGCAGTTTTCACAGGTTAGAGATTCCGCTCTAGCAGAAGAAATTCGTAGAAAGGACTCAGGTGTTGCTTCTACTTCTGGTTCGGCATTAAATGCGGACAGAGGAAGGAGTAATAACGGAAGTCACGGAAATCGAGGTAAATCAAGAAACAACATAAGCAAGTCTAGGAATGGCAGATTAGAATGTTGAAACTGTGGTAAAACTGAACATCTGAAAAGGAACTGCAAGACCCTGAAGCGAACTGAAGGGAATGAAACCGGTGCAAATTTTGTTGCTAATGAAATGCATGATGCTCTGGTTCTGGCAGTGGAAAGTGCTCATGACACATGGGTGATTGATTCAGGTGCGTCATTTCATACTACAGGTCAACGCGACATTCTTGAAAACTATGTTGCAGGAAATCATGCTGATGGAGAGCCTTTGAACATCATTGGGATCGGTGACGTCAAATTGAAAATGGTGAATGGTTCAACATGGAAAATTCGTAAGGTACGTCACATTCAAAATATGATGAAGAACTTGATTTATGTAGGGCAGTTAGACAGCGAAGGATGTGAAGTATCTTTTGGTCAAGGAAACTGGAAGGTTACAAAAGGTGCCATGATAATTGCTCGAGGATGCAAGTCAGGAACTTTATATGTCAACATCGATGACAAAGATATGGTGGCTATTGTAGATCACTCGAGTCAGACAGATTTGTGGCACAACAGGCTGGGACATATGAGTGAAAAAGGTATGAAGCTTCTTCACTCTGCAGGGAAGTTACAGGGACTGAAGGCAGTTGAAAACAAGTTGTGTGAGGGTTGTGTATTTGGGAAGCAGCAGCGTGTCGGTTTCTCAAAAACAGGAGCAAAGCCAAAATCCACAAAGTTGGAGTTAGTTCACACTGATGTGTGGGGACCTTCTGAAGTATCTTCTCTTGGTGGTTCTAGATACTATGTGACCTTCATAGATGACTCAAGCAAGAAGGTATGGACTTATTTTCTTAAACATAATTCTGATGTATTCTCTGTTTTCAAAACTTGGAAGGCTATGGTTGAGAATGAGACAGGTCTAAAAGTTAAAAGCTTGAGGTCGGACAATGGTGGCGAATATGTTGATGGGGAATTTAAGAAATATTGTGCAGACAATGGGATTGTGATGGTAAATACCATTCCAGGGACACCACAACAAAACGGTGTGGCTGAGAGAATGAACAGGACGCTGAATGAGCGTGCCAGGAGCATGAGATTGCATGCAGGATTGCCTAAGATGTTCTGGGCAGAGGCAATCAACACGGCGACCTATCTGATCAATAGGAGCCCGACCACATCTATAGACTTCAAGTTGCCTGAAGAAGTCTGGAGCGGTAAAAAGGTAAACCTTTCTCATCTAAAGGTTTTCGGTTCTGTGTCTTATCTTCACATTGATGCTGCAGACAGGAGTAAGTTAGATGCTAAATCCAAGAAGTGTTACTTTCTCGGGTATGGTGGTGCTGAAATTGGCTATAGATTTTGGGATGACCAAAACAGGAAGATAGTCAGAAGCAAGAATGTGATCTTCAATGAAGAAGTTCTATACAAAAACAGAACAACAGTTGACTCAGAAAAGTCAGAGTCAGATGAAAGCAAAAAGGAGAAGACTCAGTTTATAACTATTCCAGAGGTTGAGACTAGAAAAACAAGAATTGAAGATCAGAATACAACTACTCCTGAGGAACCAGTTGTGGACTCTGAGGAACCAGTTGTGGACTTCGAGGAACCAGTTGTGGAAACTACTGTAGAACCTGATGAAGTTCAGAGAACGCCACCTACAGTAGTTAGGAGATCCACTAGAACTATCAGACCACCACAGAGGTATTCCCCTACTTTGAATTATATATTATTAACTGACAGAGGTGAACCTGAATATTATGACGAAGCAGTTCAATTGGAAGATTCTGTCAAGTGGGAGTTAGCCATAAAGGATGAGATGAATTCACTCATGGAAAATCAGACATGGCAACTGACCGAGTTACCAAGAGGTAAGAAAGCTTTACAGAACAAATGGGTGTACAGAATCAAGCAAGACCCTGATGGTAGCAAAAGATACAAAGCAAGGCTTGTAGTCAAAGGCTTTCAACAGAAGGAAGGTATTGACTTTAATGAGATATTTTCTCCTGTAGTTAAATTAACTACTATTAGAACTGTATTGTCAATAGTGGCAGAAGAGGATCTGTTTCTGGAACAGATGGATGTAAAGACCGCTTTTCTTCACGGTGATTTAGAGGAAGAAATTTACATGGTACAGCCACAGGGTTTCACAGTACAGGGACAGGAGAAAATGGTTTGCAAACTTCAGAAAAGCTTGTATTGTCTCAAACAGACTCCCAGACAATGGTATAAGAAGTTTGATAGTTTTATGTGCAACAATGAATTTCAGAGGTGACAGGCAGATCATTGCTGCTACATAAGATCTCAAGGTAACTTATATATTATTTTGCTACTCTATGTTGATGATATGTTGATAGCAGGGACAAACGAACAAGAAATTCTTAAGATAAATGCTATGTTATCTAAAGAATTTGATATGAAAGATTTGGGTGCTGCCAAACAAATATTGGGAATGAGGATCGAGAGAAAAGATGGTACATTGACTTTGTCACAAGAAGAGTATGTGAAAAAGGTACTAAATAAGTTTCACATGCAAGATGCAAAACCTGTGAGTACTTCTTTAGCCTGTCACTTTAAATTATCAAAGGAGCACTCACCCACTACTGAGCAGGAAAGAGATCATATGGCTAGAGTGCCATATGCTTCAGTTATAGGAAGCCTGATGTATGTCATGGTTTGCACAAGACCAGACATTGCACATGCAGTGGGAGTTGTTAGCAGGTATATGAATAATCTAGGAAAGCAGCACTGGGAAGCTGTAAAGTGGATTCTCAGATATCTGAAAGGTACAACTGACTATGCTATGCATTTTAAGAAGTCGGAAGATTTTAAATTGCAGGGTTATGTAGATGCAGATATGGCAGGTGACACAGATGGCAGGAAAAGTACTACCGGGTATGTTTTTACTTTGGGTAATACTGCTATTAGTTGGATTTCTAGACTGAAGAAGATAGTGGCTCATTCTACTACAGAAGCTGAGTATGTTGCAGTTACTGAAGCAAGTAAAGAGATGATATGGCTTCAGTCTTTCTTAGAAGAACTTGGCTTGAATTCAGGAAAAGGGACTTTGCATTGTGACAGTCAGAGTGCTATTCATTTAGCAAAGAATCCAGTGTTTCATTCAAGAACGAAACACATACAAGTAAGGTACCATTTTATCAGATCAGCTTTGGAGAATGGAGTATTGGTGCTTGAAAAGATTCCAGGAAGTCAAAATCCAGCTGATATGTTTACCAAGGTTGTTCCTGCTGACAAACTGAAGTTGTGTACAACTTCAGTTGGACTCTTCCATGAGTAAAGAGGAGTCACTACCGTTGTAGGGGAGACGTGTTGCTTGTTTTGTCTCCAAGTGGGAGATTGTTAAGTTTTATGAAGCCCAAAACAAGGCCCATGAGAATGGTGGCAGATCAAGTGTGAAAGGAAGAAAAAAATTAAGGCAGCCATTTTTTGCTTAATCAGGAAGGAAGAATTTGATTGGCCAAAAAGGGTGGTGGATGTGCCTATAAAAGGGGAGGAAGATATCTTCATTTTTCATCATCCTACATAGAAGAAGTCTTGGTGAGAATAAAGATATATAGAGCCTTGAGAGTTTTTTTTCTTGAGTTATTTTGTCGTGAGTTGTTTTTCTTCCATTAAGAGTTTTTTAGAGCTTGTTGTAGAGTGATTCGTGAGCCTTTTTTCTTGAAAGAAAAGTGAGAGAGATCATTCTTGAGTGTTGTAAACTCTTGTAACTTTCTCCCTGGAGTTTTAGTGGAACCTGCATCGGTAGCAGAAAACTAGACGTAGCCAACATTGGGTGAACCAGTATAAAACTCGGTGTCAATTTCTCCTCCATTCTCTTTTATTTATTATTGTTCTTGTTGCTTAGAATTTTAGATTGGTTTATCTATTTTTCTAAGCTCTTGGTTTCAAATTATTTATTTCACATTATATTTGAAACTGGAACCGGATCTGGGAATTGCGATAAATTATATATTGTCTGAATTTAGATTGATTATACTTTTATCGCCTAACACAGGCAAGCTATGAATTAGTGGGAAAAGCCCCTAAATCATATACATGAATCAAATTTCTTGCTATTTGATCGAATTTTATAATAATTATTATGGATTATGACTCCACACACTTACTCTTAGCAAATCAAACATGTACGATAATTGAGATGTCAATTCAATTAACGAAAATGCATGCTTGTAAAATAATACAAAGAATAGAATACATAAATAATCAAAGAATTCAAATACATATATATGTCAATAATCTCCCACATTACAAAATTAAACCCGAATGAATTTCCGAACAATGATACAAGAGTCCAATCAGACATCGAAAATGTCAAAATAAACTCCACAACAACCTTAATCAAACTAATGTACTCCTAATCTAGCAAAAAACAATAAAGAAAAGTTGGAAAAGATAAAGCTATAACGGAATTGAAAAGAGTAATTAAGTAAAGACTAACCTCCATTCGACCTAACCAAACTTTACCTTTTATTGAATACGAAGTAGCATTGAGACGTTGTCTATAACGTCTCAAAACTACAGATGGAATTGGTCAAAAAACACTGTCGTGCCTTCAGCATCTCGACACTACGGACGAAAAAGGATTTTAAGCACCTTTTGAGCGTCGATACACTACCCCTCAACATTGCAGATCGTTGTATAGCATCTCAATGCTAGGGACAAGCTTCTTGACACCATGCTCTCGATTTTGAGGTTCCAAAATCAGCGTTTCAATGTTTTTTGTTGAGGATCCCACATTAAAAAGATTGGTGGAGACCTCACAATATATAAGCTACAAGGGTCACTCCACTCATTGCCAATTGGTTTTGAGATGGAAGCCCATATTATAATACTTTTGATGGAGTTGAGACACGGTCCTCTCGAGAATTTGACCGTCTTTCAACTTTTAAGCTCTAAATGACAAAGTAGCTCCAAATTGCACTTTTTAAGCTCCTTTGCACCCGAGATGCTTCTAAGACTTTTCTTTGCGCTCAATTACCTACAAAATACACAATCAATCAATAATAACCGTCCAGCTAGCGGCAATTTTTTTTTTTTTTCTGAAAGAAGAATAATCTTATTAAAGAGCAATTGCTTCCGATATAGAATCACTTGTGGGACAGGATCCCCCACTAATGTGATTAACACTACCAATATCCAATGCATTACATTGCATTAACCAATCAGGAAAGAAATTAAACCAGCAATTAGATGAACTAGTTTCACAAGCTTTATGGGCTAGCATATGGGCCATTCCATTTAAAGACCTTTTAACATAAACTACCTTCCCAACATTCTTGCTTCTCATTAGGGCTTGAGCTTCAATAATGAAAAGAGATAGTTCAGTAAAATATTTATCTTCATTGTTCAGCAGGCGAACCACACGGAGAGCATCAGATTCTACACAGAGATTTGGAGAATTATTTGGGATGTTGCTTAAAGCTTCGCAAATGGCAAGAGCCTCCAGCCAATCTATACGCCATGAACGAAGGATAACTCTGAATCCCGCCATCAAAGGAACCCCAGACCCGTTACGAACGATCCATCCTAATCCGCCATTCCCTCGATTTTCCGACCAAGACGCGTCACAGCTAACCTTCCAGACATCGTCCGGCGGAGGAATCCACGTCGTTGGGGAAGAAACTGCTACAACCATCGGGTGAGTCTCAATATTCAGGTTTGAAACTTCTCCCTCCTTGTGAATCTTGAACTCTTGGAAATATTTCTGAATCTGGTATTGCATTGTTGTTGGATCTGGAATTTTCTTCTTCTTGTAAATCTCATTACGGTAGGACCATATCTGCCAACATACCACCAAGCTTTTTGCTATTCTGCTGCTATCAAAAGTTCCGTCGTGATTGTTTTTCCATAAGCTTTCACAGAAATCCGGTGAGGACCATCATTTCCTAACATCCAAACACAACTCATCAGAAAAGGGACAAAATTTGGACCACAAACCTTTAGTTTCTTTACACTCCCAAAATAGATGCATTGTAGTCTCTGGTTTAGCTCTGCAAAGAAAACAAAGAGGATTAAAATCCATCCCACGAGTATTCAAATTAGATAGAGTGGGAAGAATGTCATGATAAATCCTCCATCCACAAATCTTGATTTTAGATGGGATTTGCGTCTTCCAAAAGCTCCTCCACATATTTTCCTGATAACTTGTATTAGATGTCGAAGATTCTCCCATAGCTTGAAGTTGAATCCCTAGCCGATACGCGCTTTTAACCGAGAAATCCCCTTTTGGATCAAGGTCCCAGATGATCTCATCTTCCTTTACCAATGGGCTAAGTGGAATGTTCAAGATAGCTTTAGCATCACTTTCCAAAAAAGAAGCTTTAACTAAAGTCTCATTCCATATCCCATTGGGAGTAATAAGCTGCGCCACCGTAAAATTATTGATTCCATTGTGAGCAATTATTGGTTTGCATCCTCCCTCCTTTGGTATCCAAGGATCCCTCGAAGCATCCACCTTTATACCGCTACCAACCCTCCATCTATATCCTTTTTTGAAAAGCTCCCTGCCCCATAAGATGCTACGCCACGTATAAGAAGGATTACTACTCAAAGGCGCTTCAATGAAGTTCCCATTTTTAAAGTATCTTCCTCGAAGCACTTTAACTAAAAGACTTTCAGGATGGTGAATGATTCTCCAGCTTTGTTTAGACAACATTGCTTGATTGAAAATATTCAAGTCCCGAAAGCCTAATCCTCCTTGCTTCTTATTAAGACACAATCTTTTCCAGCTTCTCCAGTGAATTTTCCTCCCACCTTCTGACGAGCCCCACCAAAACCTAGCACAAATTGAATTTAACTCGTTACACAGAGAATTAGGAAATTTAAAACAACTCATCGCATAATTTGCGATAGCTTGTGCAACAAATTTAATAAGAATTTCCTTCCCCCCAAATGAGAAAAACTTCCCTTTCCATCCTTGTAAAGCTTTCCAAACTCGATCTTTAATGTTGTAAAAAATCTCTTTCTTTTTCCTGCCAATTTGTGAAGGTAAGCCTAGATATTGGCCCAAGCTTTCTTGATGATGAACTCCCAAAATATGCTTGATCTCCTCAACTTGAGCCATCTGGGTATTTGGGCTAATCATGAATGAAGATTTATCAAAATTTATGGTTTGGCCTGAAGCTCGCTCATAGATATAGAGAATCCGTTTAATGTTCCTGCAATCTTTATCAGAAGCTTTGAAAAACAGAAGACTGTCATCAGCATAAAAAAGGTGAGTTATAGATGGACAATATTTATTAATGCGCAAACCTGTAAAATCCTTAGATATTTCTGAGTGATTCAAAAGACCCGATAGTCCCTCTGCACAAATCAGAAATAAATAAGGCGATAGAGGATCTCCTTGTCTCAGCCCTCGATTTGGAGAGAATTCCGCTCTTGGGATTCCATTAAGAAGAACCTGAAACCTTACTGATTCAACACATCTCATAATAATGTTTATCCATCTACTATCAAAGCCCATCCTTTCCATGATTTTTCGAATATAGATCCATTCAACTCGATCGTATGCCTTACTCATGTCTAGCTTAAGAGCTGCAACACCTTCGTTTCCCCTCCGTTTGTTCTTCACCGAATGAAGGCATTCAAAGCCAAGAATGGTGTTATCAGAAATAAGCCGACCAGGGACAAACGCCGATTGACTAGGAGAGATAATTGAATCCATAACCATCTTCAATCTGTTTGCAATTACCTTAGCTATTACCTTATACAGAACAGAACATAAACTAATCGGACGGAAATCCTTCATATTATTAGGATCTTTTGTCTTAGGGATTAATGCAATATAAGTTCTATTCAGATAATGAAGGGATCCCTCCCCATTAAGAATATCTAAACAGAGCTTGCAAACATCCTCCCCAACAGTATCCCAATACCTTTGATAAAACATTGCTTGAATCCCGTCTGGACCTGGAGCTTTCGACGGATGCATATTAAAGATTACAGACTTAACCTCCTCCCGAGAGAACTCTCTCATAAGCTCCCTGTTCTGAACTTCAGTAATACTCAGAGGAATACACTCTAGAACTCGATCAATGGAATTTGTATCTGGGGAGGAAGACTGGAACAAATTTTGAAAGTACTGGTTCACCACTTCTTCCATCTCTTCCTCATCTTCAACCCCACCTCCCGTTGAATCTCTTAACCTTTGAATTCTATTTGATGATCTTCTTTTGCTCGCCTTCAAATGAAACCATTTTGTGTTTCTATCTCCCCAGTTCAACCAGTCTTCTCTTGAGCGTTGTTTCCAATAGACCTCGTCATCCTCTAGAAGATTTTCAAGCTCTCCTTGTTTTACTTCCAAAACTGACATACTCTGTTGATCTGATTGATTGAGCAGACGTTGAATCTCCCTTTCTTTCTTTTTAATGGCTCCTCTGATAGACCCTTCATATTTCCTCCGGCTCCATTCAAAAAGCTTATTTAAGCAATCCATAGTTTTCTGAACCAAATCCATACCTACCTGATTACGACCCCAGACTTGTTTGACAATATTTCTGCACTCCTCATATTTAACCCAACACTCCTCAAACCTCCGAGGCCTCCTCATCCCGTAGCCTTTTTGGTGCCATCTATCCTCTGACCAAACTGATAGCAAAGGTCTATGATCAGAAGCTATAAGTGGAAGATGGTATACCTTGAGATCAGTAGCCCAATGAAGCTGTTAGGCGTATACGATTATCCGCAAGCGCATGGGTCGTCACAAGTAATATAAAACGGAAAGTATTCCGAGTATCGAATCCTCAGGGAGGCGAAGCGAAACTTAAGCAAATAATTAAAATTCTCTTGAGCACTGAAAATACTTAGGTGAAATAATATTTAGGGACCACGTTCATGCAATAAAAAGATTTAAATTCAAAATGACTAATGAAAACAAATTGATCAATCAGAAATAAAATGTGGAGAAAGAGTTTTCTTTAAGCGGGAAGAGGGGTCTTGAAAATCAATGGTTAGCTAAATAATTGCTATAGTTATCCTATCTCATTGCCCAACTAATTATACTCCTAGAATCTCCGTTAATCACATAGGTTCTCCTGTCGGTTTCCCCTAATTGTAATTAATTCATTTTAACAACAAAAGTGTCCTTAGCGCCATTAAAAATCATTAATTATTACGCTCTGATTCATTTTAGGAATCTAAGTTTAATCAACTAATCCCGGTGTCACAACGGGCAATTAAACTAGTTGCATGGATTATGATCTATCCTAATTTCTCTCCGTCGAGTTTCCATTAAGAATCGAATCATTACACAATTGGCCAGATTGAGTAAAGCATTAAGCACATCCATACAAATAATTAGGACATGGGCAAGAGACAAGAAATTATAACAATATTTTGACTATCATTTCATTTCAAGACCCCAAATTGGGGTTTAGCTACACATAATATCCACAATAATTACAAGGGAAAGCATATTAAAGAGCATAAAAGGAAAGGAATTGACCGTCGAAAAACCCCTCGCTGACGCTTGGAGCCCCGCTGACTACTCCTTGAGCCTCTAAGATTGCTCCCCCAAAATTCCCAAAATTTTCCTACTAGAAGAATCCTCTAAAAAAGGCTCAAAAGCCTTGAGAGGGGCTCCAAAAAAGGAGCCTAAGAAAGGAAAGAAAGGATGAATTGATTGATGGTTTGATTGATGAGAAATGAGGCACCCAAGGGCGCCTATTTATAGGCCTGGAATAGGGGTAGTGTCGCGACGCTGCCTTGCTAAGCGTCGCGACGCTGCTGCGCACGCGGCTTGGGCAACAAGAAAGGGCAGCGTTGCGACGCTGCCTTGCTAAGCGTCTCGACGCTGTCCAGATTTTTCAGCTCCCTTTTGGGCTGATTTTTGGGCCTTCTTCTTCATTTCTCTTGGTCTTTTCTTCATAGATGTCTTCTTTGGGCCTCCAATTGCATCAAGCTAGGATTTGGGCTATAATTACTTCAATTTTGGCTCTTTTTCTCCCAAAATTACCAACTTAGCTCCTAAGGACCAAATAACAAAATTCATTAAATATATTCATTAAAAACACGATTAAAGCACCAAAAAGCTTAATAAATTGAGACTAAAATAGCGACATTTCTGCTCGCTATCACACCCCCAAACTTAAGCTTTTGCTAGTCCCGAGCAAAATAAATTCTAAAGATGCATAAAATAGAATCGCTCAACCCTCAATGATTTTGGAATTCTTAGGATCGAATGGAAAACATGCAAGTGGAATAAGCAAGCACCGCATACTCTTGAAGAAATCTTACTCTAGTTTGAACTTAAGATTAATGAATAGCTTGCTCAAGACTTATCTATTGATTCTTTTACTAACCTAGATTAGTCTTATGACTTTCTCCATTTGTTTTCCCCCTACACTGGCTAAGAGCCCCTAATACGTCGGAGTCCTTCTATCATGCAAAAAAAAGTAACTAGGGTGCCTGTCATCCTTTTCTTTTTTCATGGGGGAGTAGAATTCTCACATGATTTTTCTTTTTCTCTACTTTTTCTTTTCTTTTTCTTTTGCTCCTCCCCCAAACTTGCATTTTGATATCTAATGGTACTAGCTTTCACACTACGGTGTAGGGACCCTTAACCCGAATTTTATTCTCTGGTTGGCCTAACTGATCACACCGCAGGTAGCTCTTTTTACCCCTAGGCTTTTTTTTCTTTTGAGCAAGCAAAAATTCTTTTTCAACAAATTTTCTTTTCCACACATTTTCTTTTGTTGCTTTTGCTTTTCTCTCAGCAGGCATAGCATTTTTTCCTACCTAGTTCTTTAGAGCAATCAAGCATGAACTTCCTAATATTAGAAACTAAGCCTATCGGGGTGACAACAACTTTGAAAACCATAATAAGAATCTAGATTTTCAAAGACGTCATTAGATAAGACTATTGCATGCTTTAGACATCAAAACTAAGTATCAAAAAATTTTAAAATTTCACAATTTCTGCCGTGCTCCCAGATTCCACAACATATAAACCATTTTCTCCCAAAATTTCAAAAATCACATCCTTGGCTATCATGGCTATCTATTCATGCATCCAACAGAATTTAAATATGCTCAACACAGCGGAAGCCTCCCCCCCCCAAACTTAAACTAAACATTGTCCCCAATGTTTTAAAACAGAAAAGTATAAAGAGAGATACTGAGACTTCCCTGAGCTAGGAGCGCTTCATCCTTTTCCTTTGGATCCATGAAAAATGGGAAATGTGGAATTTTGGGATTTGCTAAGGTGATCCTGCAAAACAAAATTGGATCACGGAGCAAAGAAAATTATTTACCGCAAAAACAACTAACTACTTTAATCCTTGGGTTGCCTCCCAAGCAGCGCTTTCTTTAACGTCTTTAGCTAGACTAGGCTCGGCACGCTTACGGAGGCTCAAAATAAAAATTTTCATCATCCTCCGGGCCCTGCAAGAAATCACGCACCGAATTGCAAACTACAAACAGGGGAGAAAAAAAACTTTCCCCTGGCCCATCTTCACTAAACAGATTCTCATAATAACATTTTAGGAAATAATCAGCCGCATCAAATCTCTTTTCTAAATCTCTATTCTTAAAACAGTTGTTAACAGAGTCATCAAACGTTATAATATCTACTGGTCTAGGATCTAGAGATGGCCTATCAATCATGCCAGTCCATTCATCAGAAAAAATATCTACATGCTCAGTAGATCCTTCAGACTCAGAATTAAAAAATGATTCAACTAGGCTATCACCTGACTCATCATCAGAAGAATTCAAGAATTCAAGAATTTCAGGATCAGATTCTATACTATTCACAGATTCAAGTTCTTCTGGGTCAGATTCTATGCTATACACATCATCAGGACATGAAAAAAAAGTATTTCACATTGTCAGGGTTCATGCATTCAGGAATGTCAAGCTCAGACTCAATAGATTCACTGTAATCATGATCAGACTCAAAATTATCTATCAAGCAATCTTTCTTATGCTTTTCATGTTCATTCTCAATGTCAGGCAATTCAATATCATCATCAAAATTATTCATTTCAGGCAAATCTAATTCATTTTCAAAGGAAGGTAAATCATCAACTGCAGATCTTTCATTTTCACAAGCAGGCAAGTCTAATTCATTTTCAAAGTCAGGCAGATCCAAATCATTTTCAAACAGAGGATTATCCATATATGCATCATGATCAAAATTTACATTATCAATAAGCATTTCTCCTAAGCCTAGGCCAAGATTATAGTCTACCTCTTCATCATCATCAGTCAAGTATTCAGGCCCAACAGAAAAACATGTGTGCAAACTACAAACAGATTCATCTTGGCCAAAAATACTAAACACGACTTTTTCATCATCAATGTTCAAGGTAAGTTTACCTGTATGCACGCTAATCTCGGCCTTACCAGTGGCTAGGAAAGGTCTGCCTAAGATAATTGGTACTTCTTTGTCCTCCTTCATGTCCAGTACCACGAAATCTACAGGGAAGATGAATTTGTTGACTTTCACCAACACGTCCTCCACAACACCCATCGGGTGGGTAATCGATCTATCAGCAAGCTAGAGAGTGACGTCGGTATCTGTCATACCTGATAAACCAATCTTCCTGTACACAGAGTAGGGCATCAAATTTATACTTGCTCCTAAATCACATAAAGCCCTATCAAAGGATACTTCTCCTATGGTGCAGGGAACAGTAAAACTCCCTGGATCTTTCTGCTTAGAGGGTATCCTACCAGAAATAATGGTACTGCTACTCTCAGATAAATTAAAAACTTCTTTTTTCAGACTTTTCTTTTTAGAAAGCATTTCCTTCATGAATTTTCCATAATTTGGCATCTTATACAAAGCTTCTACTAATGGAATATTCACAGACAACTTTTTAAACATTTCTAAGAATTTTTGAAATTGTTCATCTAATTTGACATTCTTAAATCTTTGAGGAAAAGGTAACTCCCTGAAATCAAAGGTTGGACATTCGCCCCTCCGCTTGGGCGGGCTAATATGCGAACCTCTGTCATGGTGGTTGCATGGAACCACTTCTTCCTCAGTCAGCTTCTTATTGTCATTCTGCCTCTCATCTTCTTTTCTACCTGCAAAGCTGTTAGAAAAATCACATTTTAATTCAATAGAGTTGGGAGGATGTTGGAACCTTTCAGAGGAGGCTTTTTGTGCCTCAGTCCCTTCATCTTCATCCCTTCTCTTTTCTTCTTCCTTTTTCTTCTCTGAACTGTCCTCCAGACTTCTGCCACTTCTCAGAACCACCATCTTACACTGCTCTTTCGGGTTAGGCTCAGTATCACTTGGAAATTTTCCCTTCTGCAAGGCATTTACTGCTGAAGCAATCTGACCTATCTGCACTTCCATATTCTTTAGAGCTGCGTCGTGGTTGTTTACTGATGTCTGGAGATTCACATTCAATATTCTTTGTTCTTTGATGAATAAAGCCACCATCTCCTCCAGATTATTTTTCTTTTCAGGAGTACTCGTTGATGCAAAACCTGGGGGTGGCTGCAAAACATTCTTCGTATTCGCATATGAGAAGTTCTCGTGATTGCGCAGACTGGGGTGGTAGAAGTTTGGTACTCCTTGAGCATATGGTCTATTTCCTATGTATTGAACTTCTTCCACATCTTGACCTTCCTTCTTTGAATGTCCTTCAGCTAAGGTGGAAATGGACTTAACCACCTCAGATGACGTCAATTTGTTTAGTGCATTAGTCAGAGATGCCAGTTGCGCTTTCAGTGAACTTGACTCATCCAATTCATATAATCCAGCGCTTTTAGTGCATTAGTCAGAGATGCCAGTTGCGCTTTCATTGATAACTTGTTGCCGCCATTTCCTCAAGCAGGTCTTTGGCTTCTGTCACTGTTTTTGAAAGAAAACTCCCTCCTGCTGATGTGTCAAGGACTGACTTTGTGGAGGAGTTTAATCCATTATAAAATAATTGTACCTGAAGCCAATCAGGATATCTGTGTTGGGGGCATCGCCTAAGCATTTCCTTATATCTTTCCCACGCTTCATATAACTGCTCCTCGTCAAGTTGTCTGAATGTTCCAATTTCAGTCCGGAGCTTGGTAGTCTTAGCTGGTGGAAAAAATTTTGTCAGAAAAGCCTGGGCAAGCTCGTCCCAAGTATTGATGCTGCCCGTCTCGACTGATTCGAGCCAATCTTTTGCTTTATCCTGTAGGGAAAATGGAAACAGCCTCAATCTGATCGCGTCGGCCGGAACTCCGTTCATCTTTACCGTCCCACATATTTCTAGGAATGATCGCAGATGAGAGTGGGGGTCCGCGGAAGGATGTCCCTTGAACGAGTTATCACGTGCCATCTGAATCAACCCTGTTTTTAGCTCAAAATTTGTAGCTTGGATAGGGGCATAGATAATTCCAGAATTCTCGGTAGGAAGAACTGGCTGCAAAAAATCTCTAATTGCCTTGGGAGCTTCTTCTTGGTGGGCCATCGCTTCTGCTAATCTTTTTTCTCTTCTAATGAATTTAAGAGTCCTGTTAATCTCAAGATCTAGCGGAAACAGATCAACCACCTTGTTTCTTCGCATACAATGCTCCCAGACAACAAAAAGAACCAAACAAAATGAAAATAAAATAATATTCACAAAATGATGAAAGAAAAAAAAAATATTTCCACCTAAATTACCATTTATCCTTTTCTTTTCGATGTCAAAAAAAAAATTAATTTTTGCTTAAAAATCAAGCCTCCCCGGCAACGGCGCCAAAAACTTGTTAGGCGTATACGATTATCCGCAAGCGCACGGGTCGTCACAAGTAATATAAAACGGAAAGTATTCCGAGTATCGAATCCTCAGGGAGGCGAAGCGAAACTTAAGCAAATAATTAAAATTCTCCTGAGCACTGAAAATACTTAGGTGAAATAATATTTAGGGACCACGTTCATGCAATAAAAAGATTTAAATTCAAAATGACTAATGAAAACAAATTGATCAATCGGAAATAAAATGTGGAGAAAGAGTTTTCTTTAAGCGGGAAGAGGGGTCTTGAAAATCAATGGTTAGCTAAATAATTGCTATAGTTGTCCTATCTCATTGCCCAACTAATTATACTCCTAGAATCTCCGTTAATCACATAGGTTCTCCTGTCGGTTTCCCCTAATTGTAATTAATTCATTTTAACAACCTAAGTGTCCTTAGCGCCATTAAAAATCATTAATTATTACGCTCTGATTCATTTTAGGAATCTAAGTTTAATCAACTAATCCCGGTGTCACAACGAGCAATTAAACTAGTTGCATGGATTATGATCTATCCTAATTTCTCTCCGTCGAGTTTCCATTAAGAATCGAATCATTACACAATTGGTCAGATTGAGTAAAGCATTAAGCACATCCATACAAATAATTAGGACATGGGCAAGAGACAAGAAATTGTAACAATATTTTGACTATCATTTCATTTCAAGACCCCAAATTGGGGTTTAGCTACACATAATATCCACAATAATTACAAGGGAAAGCATATTAAAGAGCATAAAAGGAAAGGAATTGACCGTCGAAAAACCCCTCGCTGACGCTTGGAGCCCCGCTGACTACTCCTTGAGCCTCTAAGATTGCTCCCCCAAAATTCCCAAAATTTTCCTACTAGAAGAATCCTCTCAAAAAGGCTCAAAAGCCTTGAGAGGGGCTCCAAAAAAGGAGCCTAAGAAAGGAAAGAAAGGATGAATTGATTGATGGTTTGATTGATGAGAAATGAGGCACCCAAGGGCGCCTATTTATAGGCCTGGAATAGGGGTAGCGTCGCGACGCTGCCTTGCTAAGCGTCGCGACGCTGCTGCGCACGCGGCTTGGGCAACAAGAAAGGGCAGCGTTGCGACGCTGCCTTGCTAAGCGTCTCGACGCTGTCCAGATTTTCCAGATTTTTCAGCTCCCTTTTGGGCTGATTTTTGGGCCTTCTTCTTCATTTCTCTTGGTCTTTTCTTCATAGATGTCTTCTTTGGGCCTCCAATTGCATCAAGCTAGGATTTGGGCTATAATTACTTCAATTTTGGCTCTTTTTCTCCCAAAATTACCAACTTAGCTCCTAAGGACCAAATAACAAAATTCATTAAATATATTCATTAAAAACACGATTAAAGCACCAAAAAGCTTAATAAATTGAGACTAAAATAGCGACATTTCTGCTCGCTATCAGAAGCATCTCAGAATTTACAAGAAATCTATCCAATCTTTCCCATATCATCTCTGATTGGTAGTGATTGTTGCACCAAGTGAAAGCAGGACCTATGAATCCAACATCACAAAGGCCACAACCATCTATACAATCTCTGAACTTCTGCATATCTCGCTCAATCCGATTCGGCCCTCCCCTTTTTTCATCTATACTAGTAATTTCATTAAAATCTCCACCAAGAACCCACGGAATCGAATTTGCTTCTCCCAATCTATCTATGAGAGCCCACGTCTCATGGTGTTTATCACGCTGAGGATTGCCATAAATTCCAGAGAAACGCCAACAATCAGTCGTATCGCACACCATAGCATCAATATGTCCCTTCGAATAGGATCTAATAGACACATTGGTTTCATTTTGCCACAAAAGTAACAACCCTCCACTTTGACCCACAGTAGGAACAACCAACCCACAATCAAACTGCAAATCTCTTCTAACTCTATCACCGCCACTATATTGGAGCTTGGTTTCCATTAAGAAAACCAACTGGGGTTTGTGACTACGTATCAAGTGACGTAGCGCTCTTAATGTCCTAGGGTTCCCCAACCCCTGGACATTCCAACTTAGTATTTTCATTGTGCCCGGCGGGGCTGTCCTGCAGCCTCCACCGATCTCGCGTTTTGACTATCAGTTGACACCACCAATTTCTTATTTCTATTGCCATCCTCATCAAAATTCAGTTTATGTTTCTCCCCTGTGATTTGTATACCCACACTTTGCAAAGATTCAGTTATTACAACCCTTTCTGCTTGACGTGCTCTTCGTTTCCATGTTTTCCTTTTTCCAGAGCCTTCCATGGGAATCCCATCCACTGATTGTTCCGTTATGTCCTTCATACTCTCATTTTCCAACTGAGTCTCATTATTTTCCTTGGAATCCACCTGTGATCCATTGTTGATCATGCTAGATTTTTGTGGCCCAGCCCATTTGTGGTCCAGATCCATTTGGGTGACTTCAGTTAAATTTTCATTGGACCGTTGCATTCCTTACTTAATTCCTTTATCACCTATTAAATCTCCTGAATCGTTATTTCCTAAAATCACGCCATCATCACTTCCTCCAAGACATAATTGTTTCTCTTTCTTCTTAATTAGTTTTTCGACCGTTTGAACCCTCATCGGAGATTGGACTTGGCTTGCCGCTGCCGAACTCTTTTCCGGCGAAAGATTACTTTCTGACCGAAAATAATCATCTTTCTGATGTGAGAAGCTCTTTTTTTCCTTTGATTTTTCCTCTGTATCGATAGACAACTCCTCTTCATTTTCACCAGCCATTCTCCTCCAGCTTCCTTTGCCTCCCTCATCCATTCTTCCCCTTCCACGCCCAGCAAAACCCATTGATGATCTAATTGGAAAGCTATTTTCCTTTGCCTTGAGTTTGGTATATTCCCGTAGCCAAGGCCCATATGGTAGATCTTCATCAATTGATCCGTTGTAATTTTCGCATTCTTTTATCGTGTGCCCCAGACAGCCGCATCCATAACAAAAATCCGGTAAATTTTCATACGTTACATCTATCCATCTTTCACCTCCAGCTCTGCCAGATTTTAGAAAGATGCCACGCTTAAGCGGTTGATGGACATCTATTTGAATTTTCAACCTCAACGAGCATCCGCAACTCGGATCCATGTCCTCATCAATATCAACTTGTTCTACCTTGCCGAGTAGTGTACCAATCTCCATAGCTGAAGACCTGGAAAAACAAGCATAGGGTAATTTATGAAAATGAACCCAAAAAGAAACAAACCTGAAATCTAAATCCTCGCCATAGCAATCTCCTTTTGGTTCTTCAAGCAGTAGCAAAGCTTTATCATAGAACCATGGTCCCGACTCCAAAATGAATCCTTTTATTCGAGCATTCTTGAATTTACATAGGAACAGATTAAATCCCCCATTCCTAATAATGGTATGTTCTTGTCCCCAAATCTTTGGCATCATACCACCAAAAACTTCTGGATTTATTTTCTTCTGAGTGAAGATCTTACGTAACACAGCATTTGCATCTGCCAGTTTCTTCTTCGATTTATCTATTTCATTATCTTGCAGGTGAAACACGCTAGCCTTCTCAGCCGCCGTAACCTTCAGATCCGCTAGCCTCTTAGTAATGGCTTCAGTATCATTAGTGCCCTCCATTGAAACAGCCAGCAAATTCACCGAAGAAACAAACCAATCCCTATCACAGCAGATGAAACTGCTCCGTTCCGGCACTAGAGGCCGCCCTTGTCCACAGTCTTTCTAGAGAGAAAAACAGAGACCCTTCACTTTTAAAAAAAATATGATAAAGTGGATATGATGATGTATATTTTTTTTTTTTTTTTTTTACAGAACTTGTGGCAATTAATAAAGAATAAATAGCCCTTTAGGAGTACTTTGAGAATTATCGAGGTAATAGTTTTACCATGTTGAGACTTGAGGCATATCTAGCTCTTCAACCAACACTCACTAATAATTGAATCAATAATAAGAAGCGAACTGCAATGTAAAATTTATCTAGAAGTCCCTTCAAATCGTCACATAATACCTTAAAAGTTGTAGGAGCAGCTCGTAATATTGTTAATTCATGAGTACTAATTGATCCCATAAATCCGTCGTTGACAAAAAATAAAAACGTAAATACTCATATTTTTCTACTCAAGTGATCAAATGTTAGTTTCCAACAGATACTATTTCATGAGATCATATTAGATGTGGAATCTTGCAAGATGATCCCAAACCTCTTTACAAGTGTCATATTTGGCTAATTGAGGACTTATATACTATATAGGACGTATAATTGAATTATTTATCCAAATAATCATTTTTACATTATCAATATCCCAAGCTTCTAATGATTATGCATAATATTTAGCGGTCTAATTTGCAGACTTTTTTCAAACACCAAGAACTTAACTCCACACCTTCTTATACTTAAAAAATTTATATCGCAGAGCTTCGGAAGGAATAATTTTTAGATTAAATTGTATTAGGGTTGTGTCAATTTGGTCCCTGAACTTTCAATTTTGTATCTAATAGCTCATAACATATTCGAGATTTTTAAAAATTAATCAATCTATTGCATATGAAATTGAATTTTATGCTTATTGAGATCCTAAACTTCCATTTTTGTGTTTAGTAGACCTGTGAATTTTAAAAAATGTTGAATAGGTCAAAGACTTTATTAGACACAAACTTGAAAGCTCGAGCTTATTTGACACTAAACTTGTAATTTAACCTACTTTTTACTATCAAGTGGCACAACAAATAGATTGAAGAGAGTCATCTTTACGCTCACTATCAATGAAAAATTTTGGGTATTTTTACTTATGACCCAAATCCTGCACCCAAAATGTTATACAACATACCTTTTCTAAACTAAAGATATAAGACTATTAGAGCAAAATCATCCCCACCAAATTTTGTCTTAATTGTATCACCATTATTGTAAATATTTGTACATTTATTTCAGCTTGATTTTTTCCTTAATTTAGGCTATTCATATGTGTATACTTAAGGGATCATATTCTGTGAATGAAAGTAAGGGAAAACATTCAGCATTGGTCTGATTTTATATGGTATCAGAGCTTACCCTAAATTTTTTCTCCTCCTCCTTTCCCATGGCGTCTTCTTCTACCAATTCTGCAACCAGTCCTTCAATATCTTCTCCCTTGTTTCTACTCTCCAACATATGTAATCTGGTTCCTCTTCGCCTCGACTCCACCAACTACGTTTTGTGGAAGTATCAAGTATCTTCAATCTTGAAGGCCCATTCACTATTTGGCCACATTGATGAAACTTTTCACTGTCCTAACAAATTTGTTCAGACATTGATAGCGGGCAGAAATGTCGCTATTTTAGTCCTAAAATATTGAGCTTTTTAGTGCTTTAATTGTGTTTTTATTGAGAAATCCTAATTTAATTTATTATTTTGTCCTAAGTAGCAAAATTATGGATTTTGGTGAAAAAAATGCCCAAAAGGAGCCATCCAAGCCCAAATTCCATGCATGGGTCAACGGGGAGCCCAAAGAAGTCAACCATGAGAAAGAGGTCCAAAAAGAATTAAAGTTGGCCCAAGAATTGAAGTCCAAACCGCGCCTGAAAGTTCTGGAATTCACCTAGCGTCAAGACGCTGTAGGGACAGCGTCGCGACGCTGTACCATTTCTTGGGCGGCAAGTCGATGACTTCACAGTGTCGCGACGCTGTCCTATTTCCGGGCCTATAAATAGCGCCCCTTAGTGCCCATTTTTATCATCAATCAACATTTCCCTCATTCATTCCTTTCTTTCATTGGCTCCTTTGGAGCCTCTCTCAAGGCTTTCTAGCCTTTTTTAGAGTTTTTTAGTGGGAAAAGTTTGGGGAGTTTTGGGGAGCACTCTATGAGGCTCAAGGTGTGCTCGGAGGGACTCCAAGTGCCAGCGACGGGGTCTTCGACGGTCAATTCCTTCCCTTTTATTGTGCTCATATTTATGTTTTCCATTGTAAATTTTGTGAATATTTTAGCTATGTATAGCTAAACCCTAATTTGGGGTCTTGAAATAAAATTATAGTTAAATGTTGTTATAATTGCCTATCTCTTGCCCTTTTCACTAATTATTTGTATGGATGCTCGTAATGCTTTATGCAATCTGGCCAGTTGTGTATTGATTCGATTCTTAATGGAAACTCGACGAAGAGAAGTTAGGATAGATCATAATCCATGCAACTAGTTTAATTGCCTGTACTGACAACGAGATTAGTTGATTAAACTTAGATTCCTAAAATGAATCAGAGCGTAATAATTAACAAATTTTAATGGCGTTAAGGACACTTAGGTTGTTAAAATGGATTAATTACAATTAGGGGAGACCGACAGGAGAACCTATGTGATTAACAGAGATTCTAGGATTACGATTAGTTGGGCAACGAGATAGGATAATTGTAACAAATTTTTAGCTATTAATTGATTTTCAAGGCCCCACTTTCTATTTAAAAACTCTTTCTCCATTTTATTTTTTTCTTGATTGATCAAATTTACTCTTTAATTGCTTTAATTTTAAATTCACTTTAATTGCATGTTTTGGTCCCTAAATTTTATTTCTCCCAAGTATTTTTAGTGATCAAGAATCTATCTCTTTCTTAAATTTCGCTTCGCCTTCCTGTGGATTCGATACTCGGAATATTTCTGTTTTACTATTACTTGTGACGACCTGTGCGCTTGCGGATAATCGCCCTCACAACAGACATCGACAGGCACAAACACAACAGAGGTTAGTATAGATTACCTTCAATGGATTTCTCGGGATCAAGCTCTTCTTACGCTGATCAACACTACTTTGTCTCCCTCGGCTCTTGCCCATGTTGTTGGATCTGCCTCTGCCAAAGACCTCTGGTCCTCACTTGAAAAACGTTATTCATCCAAAACCCGATCCAATATTATTGATTTAAGATCGACCCTTTACACTATTAAGAAAATTTCTTCAGAAACTATTGATCAGTATACCCGTAGAATCAAAGATTTGGTTGATAAGCTTGCTGCCACATTAGTTTCGATTGAAGAAGAAGAGGTATTAGTTCACACATTGAATGGTCTTCCAGATGAATTCAGTGTTGTTCGTACCTCAATCCGAATGCGAAATGGTTCTCTATCCCTCGAAGAGCTCCATGCCCTTCTTGTTGCCAAAGAAAAGACACTCAAACAATCCCCAAAACCAGACGTATTATCGGCGGCAATGGCTGCATTCCAACCACCGTCATCAGCTTCAAACGGTAGCCGTGGAAGAAGAAGGCAATTCAATCAGAATCACGACTATAATCACGGGCGTGCGGCGCAAATACAGAACCCTAATCGTGGCTTTAGTGGACCGCAAACGAGCTCTCCAACCGTGAATCCTTATGGGCCTCGACTGGGTTATCCAACACGCAGCACAAATAATAATGGGCCTAACGGGCTTTTATACAGTCCAAACCGTGGGCTTCTTGGAAGTGGATCACATTCTGGACAACAAAGTGGATTCGGGTCTGGGCAGAACAGTACGAATGGCAGCAGGGTTTCTTGTCAAATTTGCTCAAGATTTGGCCATTCTGCACTTGATTGCTATAACCGGATGAATTTTTCTTACCAGGGACGACATTCTCCCTCCCAATTGGCAGCTATGGCGATAAATTCAATAAACCCAGAGCCCTCTTCTGATAATTCTAATAATTGTTTGTTGTCTGACAGTGGATGCAATGTTCACATGACGAATGACTTGGTCAATCTCACTTTATCGAACAACTACAATGGCGAAGAATCAGTCACAATGGGTAATGGTCAATCCATAAATATCCAACACACTGGTAGTGGTCTTCTTCCTACTTCATCTCATACCTTTACTCTTTCTAAAATTCTCCATGCTCCTCACCTTGCTGCTAACTTATTATATGTTCATAAATTTTGCCATGATAATATACTACATTTTTATCTTTGATACTGACTGGTTCCTCATTCAGGATAAAGTCTCTGGCAAAATCCTATATACTGGCGCAAGCATCAATGGACTTTACCCAATTCCAAGTCCGTCTACTCTATCTAGTCCCAACATGCACCCCAAAAATTTCAACTTTCATGCAAAACAGTAATGTTCCTTGTGGCACCGTCAGTTTGGACATCCTGCTCCTAAAATTTTACGCTCTAGTCTTTCTCGTCTTGGTCTGTCTTTTTCTTCATCTATTTCTACTCATGAATGTCCTAGTTGTTTAAAAGCAAAAAGGTCTAAGCTTTCATTTCCTATGTCGCTTTCAACTTCTTTTGCACCACTTCAACTTATTCATAGTGATGTATGGGGACCTTCTCCAATTACCTCTTTTAATGGATATCGCTATTATGTCAGTTTTATTGATAATTTTAGTAAATTCATTTGGCTTTTTCCTTTGGCTAGCAAATCTGATGTCACTGTCATTCTCCATAAATTTTTACCATTTTTTGAAAATCTTTTATCACAAATGTTCAAAGTTTTTCGATCTGATGGTGGTGGTGAATTTATAAATAATTTTGTTCATTCACTTTTCGAATCCAAAGGAATTTTTCATAAAAAATCATGCCCATATACTCTTGAACAAAATGGGGTTGCAAAATGTAAACATCGTCAAATCGTTGAAACTGCAATGTCATTAATTTTTCACTCTTCTATTCCTTTTGAATTTTGGCCATATGCCTTCTCCACTGTTGTTTTTCTCATTAATCAAATGTCTTCCTCATCTCTCCATATGTCCTCACCATTTGAAACACTTTTTGGTTACACTCTTGATTTGCATCATTTGAATGTTTTTTGGTGTGCATGTTATCCTTTGTTAAAACCAACTACCAAACATAAGCATGAACCCAAAACATCTCAACACATTTTTCTTGGGTATCCTCTTGATTTCAAAGGTTACATTTGTTATAACTCTCACACAAAGAAACCCATAGTTTCTCGCCATGTCATTTTACATGAAACCGTTCTTCCTTTTGCGCAATCCTCTTCCACACCTATCTTGTCACCTTCTTCCACTACCACTAACCCCAACCCATTACTATCATAAACCTCTCCACCCCTAGTCCTCTAAATCCGTACCCTACCACTTCCACTATCCATACTCAATTACCCACTGTTAACGATTCAGGTACATCAATAGTTGAGTTAAACGATAATATTACTTGTACTGGTTCTCCTTCTTAGATTGCAGACAGTGTTAGCCAAACTACAAACATTGATAATGCCAATGTGAGTTCACCGCCTGTTGGTACTTCTCTACCACCTACCAATACTCACTCCATGCAAACTCGAGCTAAGTCCGGAATTTTCAAGCTCAAGGCATTTTTATCTACCATGACGACTGTCGTCCCAACTGATCATTTGTCTTATACTGAAGCTTCAAAATATCCTGAATGGAGAACTTCCATGTGTGAAGAATTCAATGCCCTTCAAGAACAAGGTATGTGGACTTTGGTACCTCGATTACCTTCGATGAATGTTGTAGGTTGTAAATGGGTCTTTCGAACTAACACTACAAGAAAAATTGAATTACTTGACGCTTTTGGAATGTCAAATGTTAATTGATGACATGTATAAATGCTATCATTTTCCTATTGATTTTAGCTAGTTTTGTGCATGAATTGTGTACTTTAATGCTATTTTATGTTTAAAATTCAGAAAACCGAGCCAAGGAAGCAAAACCGGAATTTTGAGAAATTTTGGATGATTTTGGGGGCTTTTTGAAGCATTTTCGAGAAGTTCATTAAAGACCCAAGTCCAAAAGTCCAAGAAAAATGAGTTAGAAGCCCAAATTCATGAATTCCAAGCCTTAACTATCAAGTTGGGTCAAGAAAAGAGCCCAAGATCCATTACATAAAGCATTTGGGCCAAAAGAAAGTTGGAAGCCCAAAAATATAAGTAAAAAACGAGTCATTCTTTGAAGACCAAGGCATAGCGTCGCAACGGTGTTCATGTAGCGTCGCGACGCTGCACCATCTTGAGCGACAAGAAAGGATGACGTCATAGAGCGCGAGAAGAATCCAGAAATTGGGTAGCGTCGCGACGCTGTCCATGTAGCATCGCAACGCTGTGACGACTTTGAGCCCAAGACAGAAGTGACGTCAGAGCGTCGCAACGCTGCGTCTGCTGGGAGCCTATAAATAGAACCATTTTCATCCAAGTTTGGGGAGCCAATTTGTGGGTTTTCACCCCATTCTAGAGTCCACACTAAAATTGGGGGTTTTTGGGAGAGTTTTGGAGCTTTATTGAAGATCTTTGGAGCTCGAGATCGATGGAGGTCGGCGCGGGATCGAGGAGATCGACACTTTTATGAGTATTTCGCTTCCCTTTTCCTTTTTGTTTTAGTTTCTAGAATTGTTGTGATTAGGAATTATTGGATTTTAGTGATTATGAGTAATTAATTCCTAAATTCTTTGAGATTGATTTTGTTGTTAAACCTTTGCTGAATTAATGAATTGATTTGGTTTAATGTCATTATTGTTCATTTGTGCATTTTGTCCTTAATGCTTTTAATCAACTGATCACTGGTTAAATGAATCGTTACTAAGTGGAAACTTGATGGAGAGAAACTTAGACTAGAAGTGAATGCATGACTAACGTTTACTTACCCGAGTAACACGGGATAGAATAATTAACGTTAGAGGTTGTATTGAAGGGTTGTAATTCCATGCTAAGTAAATAAAGAGGAAACCGAAAGGAGATTCTTTATTAAAAGGCATGAGATAGGAGGAAACCGAAAGGAGAGTCCTTGTCATTGGGCTTCTAGACTTATGAATCAAATGATTAGTTAATCCATATTTAGTTAATTGATTAAGCATTAAAGGTCCAATTGATGAAATCAACCCCTCTAAGAATTATCCCTCCAAATTGTGTCTCCATTTATCTTTTGCTTTTTAGATTAGCTTTTTGTTATTCTTTTCGGCATTAAATTTTGTTCACTAAATAAAGCTAATCAAGAGTATTCATGGTAATTAATTGAATAAATCCAATCCCTGTGGAGACGATACTCGATACTCAAAATCACTATATTACTTGTGACGACCCGTACGCTTGCGGAAAAATCGTGCATCATTAATACTCTTGACGCTTTTAAAAGCGTTGAGAGAACCAATGTCAAGAATAAGGTATCGAAAATGTGACAAACGAGAAGCGTCAAGACATCTTTTCCTTGATATATTTTAAACGTCAAGAGTATTAACTTTTTGATATTTTATAAAGCGTCATGTATATGGATTTCTTGACAGTTATTAAATATCAAATTTGTTAAAACTTGACAGTTCTAACATGTCAAATAGTATTTTATCTTGACACTTCAGAAATGTCAATTTAAAAAGTTGTTGACACATTTTACATGTCAAGTTTGTTAGTATTTTTTTTTTCAACTATAATAGTTGTTCCCTGTCATCTTGAATTTTCTGCATTGCATTCCAAGATCAACCAAATAGAGAATACACATTCAATTACCCATCAACCAAATTTCCTCCAATAACATCAATTAAATATCTTCAACATTACAAAATGAACAACCTTCATATAAACAATTCCAAAATTACAATTATCAACCCATATGAACAATTCCAAAAATTACAAGACCTATCAACTTCCATTTGGAAAATTCCAAAATGAAGAACTTTACACCAATTTCCACCATATCCACAAAATTACATAATACCTATCTCCACCATATATTCAAAAATACAAACTACATATTTCCACCATATCTTCAAAATGAGAAACTTTTTGTCAACCTACAATTTCCACTTTAAACAACAAACATTTACACAAAAAAGTATATCGCGCACTTATGTAGCTACCCAAAAAAATCAAATGAACCATTTCAAAGTAGTCGCCATCAGATGTAGCAACCCAGAAATTCAGCTCACTCTACCCGCACTTCATCTAGCTCAAATTGCGAGTATGAGTTCCTTGTATCAATCTATAAATTAACATTGAAAGTCAAATATTATTTATATGATCAATAATACTTTCTATTTGAACTATATATTACAAACCAAAATAGTTAACATACCGAATCTGTGATTAAGGTGCTTCTTTTAGTCATGATATCTCTCATATATCTAATCACATAATATCCACAATCAACATTTCTCACTTGTAAAGAGCACTGCAATTCCAAAACAAGTAATTTATGTTACATACGTGCACTAGACGTGTAAAATAAGTTTAATAATGTTTATACTTGTCTTTACTGTTCTCCATAATGTCGATTTCCGAGTTTTGTTCAAATTCTTCTAAGATTGAAAATTTGATATTGCCCTATGATTGTCAAAATATAACCACAAAATTACAAAATGAAGTAATCGTTAAGACAAGCTAAACAACAAAAAAGAAAAAAAAAACTTACATGTCTGTTACATATTTGATGTTTGTTCGAGAACTTGTTCTTAATGAGTCGATATGATAGATCATATCATCGTATGCGTTGATAACAATTAGTGCCTAATGACAGCTAATTACATAAAATACAACTAATTAGTTGTTTTCACTAATGGAAGTTTGAGATGACTAAAACTTTACTTACCCTGGATTATAAGGAGCAAGAACTAATTGATTTTGTTTTGAAGTCATCAATCTGCTACAAAGGTTTCGAGCTCTAATTTCTGGAGTGTTTTGTCCAGTAGATATAAGAGATGGGTCTCCAAAAACGTACTGTGAAACTTGCTTTGGATCAATAAAGTATGAGTATAAGTACCTACAAAAGATTAGATATGTACTTAGTTAATACGAAAATAAGTCTTAACTACTAAATATGATCAATCATAACTGAATAATGTTACTTACGCCATATAAGCCACCATTGATATTGTCTTAACTTGTTGCATGTCGCAAACGTCAATTATATCTTCTCGCAAGATACAACTCTTTCGACTGAAACCAAAAAGCTCAACAGGTAGTTGAAAGGAAATATCGGTGTCATTGGGCATTACCTTTTCAGCAAACCTGAGAATAAACTTCAAAGACATTAGCAAATTGGATGTTGACACATTAACAATTTCTTCCTTCTTGGTCATCTTCGTTGAAGTTTTCTCCTATGTCAAATGTAATGCATATATAAAGACATTTAACTTATATATAAATATAATTATGTCCGAAAAACTTAATTACCTTTGTTGATGTTTGCTTCTTTTCGCATCCACTCTTGATGTCCTTCAAATATTTATTATTAGTGTCACTCACTTTCAACTTTCTTAGACCATAGACAAAATAGATGAAAATGGTAACATTTTTTAAAGGCATAACAACTTTACCCAGGGTGTTTCAAGTCGCCGCCGTTCGTGAAGAGAATCTATGTGTGAGGTCGTCCGTGAACAGAGAATAGAGAGTGAAGCCGGAGGTTCGCGAGTGTCTTTTCGTTGTCTACGGGTGTATGAAGTTATTTGCTAACGTCGAGTGTCTAGTCGCCGACGTTTGGGTGTTTGTGTTGCAGTTCGCGCGAGAAACAGAGAGTGAAGGTCGTGTAGCCGGCGTTTGGGTGTTTGTCTCGTGTAGCCGACGTCTAGGTGTCTACGAAGGTCGCTGGGTTCGCCGTCGTCGGGTGTCTACGGAGGTCGCGAAGGTCCCTGGGTTCGCCAGCGTTTGAGTGTCTAGGAAGGTCGCGAAGGTTCACCACCATCAGGTGTCTCGTTGCCGCCGTCGGATGTCTCCTCGCCGGCGTCTGGGAGTCTACGAATGTTACTTCACGCGAGAACAAAAGAACGGTGGTGCGATGTCTGATCGATTTTCGCGAGAGGAAGGGGTACTGTGTGCGACATGCGACGTGCTTTGAGAATAGAAGTACTGAAAAAGCCCTAATTTGTAAAAAGCCCTATATTCAATCAAAAGAAATTTCATTATTCTTGAAATTTTTAAAATATCAAGTCTTCCTTAGCGTGAAAAAATCTGAAAAAATTCATAAAACTCCGTGTTTTTGTATTTTTCTTGACGTTTTTTTGTTAAAATTACATAAGTCTTGACATTGTTTCTTAAAAATGTCAACTAATTAAAAAAAAAACCAAATGTCAAGTAACCATGTTTTTCTAGTAGTGTAAATTGTTGGGTTTTATGCCCTAAAACTCGTAGATAGTGAATGTGACTGTTGACCGGATATTAATGAAATAATATTGATATATTTTTCCATTAATTGTTATTAGTTATTTTATATTTGTCTTTGCCTAAAAATAACCCTAATCCAATAAACTAGACACCCAAGTCTGTAATATGAGTCTTGAACTATATGTAGCGACATATGGGATCATTGTTCAAGAAACAGCCTAAAGGGTCTATAGTATAGGGATAAGACTGGGTGCATTATCCTGGCGACACTATGGATACGGCCCACTTTGTATCTGATACAAACGCTATGATCCAACGCGTTCGTGTAGGAGACATGCGAGTGGGGGTATCCTATGCAATGAGTTTTGCATAAGACCAGACAGAGAAATAGTAACCACTGGTTATAACACCGTTAACTAGTTGGTTTTCTATTTCACTAGGACGACCTAGACAACTTAGTCTTAATCCTAAGTTGATTATGGACTCCTGCTCATGAGAGATTGTCCTTTGATTTGTATGGGTGAGAGTGGCCAATACGCCGACTCAATAAGCCTACTACTTTGGGGACAAGACCGAATGGGGAGTTGGGAACATAATCGTACAAGATGGAATTCACTACTTCCCGACTTTAGGGAAGCAGATGAGTGTTCCCTTAAGTGGCTACTCCGAGTCTTGAGCAAAGGGCCCTACCCTCTCAATGGCACGATAAGGTTTTCTGTTTGATGGTTGGACCACAAACAGGTTGTTCATTAGAGGAGAACTAGTACTTAAGGAAATAGAAGTAACCCAGGGGTAAAACGGTAATTTGACCCAGCTGGTGTTACAGACACTCGTGAAGGACTAACTAGTCGATATTGGTCTAGCGTGGACACAAAAAATATGTCTGCAGTGAGAAGAGTGCAACTGTGAGTCTATAGTGGAATGTACACACAGTTAACGAATATTGATTAATGTGGTTAATGAGTTTGACCAATTAATCTCACATCGTTGGAGCTTCTGATCTGCAGGTCCATTAGGTCCCACTGGTAGCTCATAAAGTAATTTGAGGCAACTAAGTAATAAATGTAAATTGAAAATGCTCAATTTACTGAGGGAAACAAATATAATATATATTGATATATTATTATGAGAGAAATTTATATGAAGAAATTCAAATATAAATTTATGGAAGTTTGAAAGAGTTCAAATAATGAATTAATTAATTTAAGGCCTAAAATCTATTTGGGCGAATTAATTAATTGAAATTAAATATGTGATATTTAATTGGTGGTTAATTAATTAAAGAATTCATTAACCGGAAACTAATCAATTATGGAAATGATTAATCACTTCCTTAAGTGATTAATCATGGAAGTAATTAGTCATTTGTGGAAAAGATTAATCAATTATGAAATTGATTGATCATGATTGATTAAATAAGGAATAAGATTGAATCAATTTTGGAAAATATTGATTTAATTGAATATTTTATTCAGGGTCTCTCTTCTATAAATAGAACACTCGACCTAATTGGTCTATAATACTCTGCTCTTGCTCTTAGACTCTCAAGACAAGACCTAGAATTCTCTCTAGCCTCCCTCTTAAAGAAAGACTCCCACAAGTCTTTTGCCTCCTAGACTTAGAGACATTCCGGTGTAACCTCTGTGGTTATTGTGTCATTCAAGAAGGATTTTCCAGCGAAGAAACTCAAAGGAGGCTGTTGCGTTTTGATCGTTGGAGCGTCGTTGGCGAAGAACGATCAAGTCTACAACGAAGGTTTGTAACGGTTCTTCCCATTTTCTTTAGAAAAGTATGAAAATAAATTTAGATTTATTTTTCAGCATGTTTAAACCAATTTTCCAGCAGCTTTAAAGTATGTTTAAAGTTTGTTTGAGTTTTTCGTAACGGTATTTTAATGTTAATTAATATACGGCATAAGGTCCAATCGATGCGCTTCCGCTGCGTGGGGACTTTTATTCCCTTCATAAATACCACCCAGATGGCTTCGTTGCTCGATACAAGGCCTATTTGGTTGCAAAAGGTTGTCATCAAGTTGAAGGTTTTGACTTTAAGGAGACCTTCAGTCTAGTTGTCAAAAAGCCTACAATTCGGGTAATTCTAACTCTAGGTGCTCAATATCAATGACCCTTAAATCAGTTGGATGTCAAAAATAATGCTTTTCTCCATGGTCACCTCAAAGAAGAAGTATTTATGTCACAACCCCCTGGATTTCTAGACAAATCATGTCCAACAAATGTTTGTTTACTCCATAAGAGTCTTTATGGACTTAAACAGGCACGTCGAGCTTGGTTTGATGGGTTCACATCTCATTTATTAACTTTGGGGTTTATTACTTCCACTGTTGATCCCTCCTTATTTGTTTGTTCAGTTGGTACATCACTGACATATTTATTGCTATATGTGGATGATATTATTGTCACAGACTCTAACTCTACTTATATTTCTGAATTAAAGAAACAATTGGCTATTGAGTTTCAGATCTCAAACCTTGGAGCACTAAATTATTTTCTTGGTTTAGAAGTCCACTCCTCCAAATATGGTATTTTTGTTAATCAGGCCAAGTACCTCAATGATCTCCTTCACACATCAGGAATGACATCTGCTAAATCTTGTCTAACTCCTATGTCTACCTCTATTGATTTATTTGCTTCCGCACCCTTATTCAATGATGCCACTCTCTATCGACAGTTGGTTGGTTCCCTTCAGTACCTCACATTCACGAGACCGAACATCACATTTGCAGTCAACAGAGTCAATCAGTTCATGCATCGCCCTACAACGATTCATTTCTCTACTGTCAAACGTATATTACGCTATCTCTCTGGCTCATAGGAACTTGGGATCTTCTTTCGCAAATGTAATATGTCACTCACTGCATATTGTGACTTTGATTGGGCTGGAGATACATCTGATCGTCGATCTACATCTGGATTCATTGCCTTTCTTGGCTCCAGTCCTATTTCCTGGTCTGCTAAAAGGCAACCAACAATCTCTCACTCTTCAACAGAGGCTGAATACCGATCACTAGCGACAACAACGGCTAATCTGTATTGGTTGTGCCAACTTCTCCGTGACCTACATATACCATTTATCTCCTATAGTTTTTTTTTTTTTTTTTTTATCTCTTATTATTTTCTTAGTTAGGAAGACTAAATTTATAATTTTATCTAAATTTATTTTCTTAAATCGTTCAATCTAAATCTATTTTTTGTTAAAGTACTCAAGTACTAATTTGATAATTTCTCAGTAGCTTGTAGGTTCAAAATTTGTTTCTTCCTTTTGTATAAATATTCATTCATTAAACAAAATGAAACATATGTGCAGTAAAAATATATATATATACAAGAATCAAGTTTAGAAAAACGTGGAGTTAAAAAAAATATCCATTATTTATATTTTTTTAAGGGCAAAAGAAAAAGAAGTCTATTATAAATCTATCAGTTGACCCCTCAAGTTCGAAAGAATCGTAATTAAAACCAACAGCTTAACGACAAATATTTGTCTAGCTCATAATTTTATTTCTTGGTGTCTTCTTTGCTTTTCCATGGCCAACCTGCTCACAACTTTATTTATTGAAACCCTATCAAAAGCTCATACATAGCCACCAAGCAACCTACCAATACAATGATTCTCAATCATTATTCTACAAATTAAATCGAAGAATAAGGGGCCAATAAACAAATTGTCTCATTCTTATTTTTCAATTTTCATCTTTTAAACGTTTATTTTATCCATCTTCTATTACATAATATTGAATACCTTTCATCTAAATCCATTAATACACTCAATTTATAAAATTTGTTTTGTGAAAAGTTAACATTAAGGATTTCATTTCCTTCACTCAACTTGTATTTAAAAAATGAAATAAAATAAAAATCTAATTCCTGTAGGTTCCATTTTTGACCCCACCCAAGTATTTTTAGTAAAAGAATAAATTCATCAAAATTTGTAAAGTTGTAACTACCAAGAATATACAAAGTAATTATATAATAAGCTGTGACAGCTTCTCTTGATTCTGACATTGTACCAACTAAATAAAAAAATTCTTAACATTTTTGCAATTTTTGTAAGTAAACTTTGTTTGGAGGACTCGAGATCAAATTAAAATTCTTTTTAGTAATTGAAAGAATCAAAGAGTATAACTTTAGAGTCAATTTGTCAAGAGAAAAATCACAGAATATAATATACTTACCACACACAAGATTTGTTTATTTCTCTTTTTCTAAAAAAAAAAAAAGTACATATTTCTCATAGAAAAATTATTAAAGTTTAGGCGGTTAGATAAGGAAATCTTGACATAATAACAAAGGGACAAAATAAATCTGATTTAAATATAGTACTTATGCGTCAAAGTGAGTTTAGCTCAACGGTAGTTGGCATGTACCAAATGTTGATGTACTATATATATATATATATATATAGCACATATGCTTTCAAATATATTATTTATCAATTTTTCTTTTTTTTTAAAGTAAAGAAAAAAAAACATTAGAGATAAATTTGTTCTCTAATGCTTCTTTTTAATGTTGTACTAGTTTCAATTTTACTTTCAATATGACAAAAATTTACAGTTAAGTCTCAACTAAATAACAACATGAAGATGATGTGCCAATCATCTCCATGTTCTGAAATTGGCAGGCTCTTCAAATAATCACCTGATCCATGCAACCTGCATTTATTTTCTTTTAAAAATTAAGGCAAGTAAACTTTTTTTTTAAAAAAAAAAAAAAAAAAAAAAAAAAAAAAAAAAAAAAAACCGAGTAGGATCGATTAAATTGGGTAGAAATGAGGTGTATATATGCAACATTTAAAAATATAAAATAAATCAAATATTAAATCAGTGACTCGTTATTTATTTATTTATTTTTCTGAGTAAAAACTTAGATTGAAATTTTTTTAGTTTGAAGACTAAAATTAAAATTTAAAATTGAAAGTAGAGTAGAACAAAAATAGAAAAATGAAAGAATAAGAAGAGGAAGATAAACAAATGTCAATGTGATGGGAAAAGAAAAGAAAGATTGTGGTGGGCCAAAGGGGCATTTTGGTGGGCCAGAGAGGCAAATTGTGGCGCCCACTATAATGGAGTGTAAGATTTCCCGCGTAAAAAGGAAATTAAAAGGACGATCCTCTGCGGACAGCCTAAAAGCACATGAAATCCAATTTCAAACTATTTTCCATTATTCCCTTTACAGTAATAAAGCGTACGTTCCCGCAAAATCAGTCCGTGACCAGAGGCTTTTTTCAAATTAACAATTATTATCTTATTTTTAATTATTTTCCACCTCGTAACTTTCAAAATTAATTCTCACAATTTACCCTTCAAAAAACCAAGTGATATTTTACTAATTATAATTATTAAATTATAAATTCATTAGCATTACGCTTATTTAGTTCTTTACTGCAATTACGTATTTGAGCTTTATCGAAAAATCAAAAGAGAAAAGGTATTTGAACCGTAGAGCATCTTTTAATTGATGAATAGTTGATGTGGCATTTTCCCAGAAAAAAAAAGGCTGATGTGGCATTCAATTCAATTTATTTTAGCTTAATTGACATACGATGACAAACAACTAATTAGCTGAAATAATCGCCACATTAAAACTGCAATAATAATGATGTTACAGATAAGGATTGGTATTGAACTCACAAAAAAAAAATAATAAATAAATAAAAGAAAGAAAGACAGGTATAAGTGTATAAACAGTAGCCAACAAGAGCATAGCTCCATCGGCATAAAGTTGTATTAGTGACCACGAGATCTGTGGTTCAATTCCCCACCCCACATATTGTCAAAAAAAAAAGAGTGTATAAACAGTAATAAAAAAAATAAAAATAAAATAACATAAAATTTTTCTCACAATTTAGGAACTGAAATAATAGTCTGTAATGATAAAATAATAATAATAGAAATCCACTGGACACCTGTATTTAATAATAACCAAAGTAATGTGTAACTTACTCAACATAGTCTATTTTTTTTTAAATAAAAAAAAAATAAAAAAACTTACTCAACATAATCCTTAAAAAAATAATAAAAAAAGAACAGTCAACGCAATTTTTAAGTTTTTTTTTTTTTTTTTTTGAAATTCGCAATTTTTAAGTTTTATATACAGCATCCCTTAGAAAAGGCATATAGTAAGTTTTTAAATAAAGCATTCCTAATAGAACAAATAAATAGTTTTACGAAATAAACTCCAATTGCATTAATCTAATACTTTCTCAAAAAAAAAAAAAAAAAAAAAAAAGCATTAATCTAATTTACCTAATTTTAGTTGTCCGAAAAAAATAATTTTACCTAATTTAAAAAAAAATCATATTAATTTATAAATTTGTAGTAAAAAAATACCCTTCTTTTAGTATATAAAAAAAAAAAAAAAATCCTTTCATTAGATAGGTTTTTTTTTTTTTTTTTTTTTTTTGAAAACTTTCATTAGATAGTTTTAGCAAAACTAATTAATTGAAACTTATGATTAATTAGTTGGCAATGACAAAAATGTATTAACGCTAAAGAAAAATTTTCTTTGTGCGTGTTATTTCAATTTGCATGATTTGCTATAGAGAATAACAAAATAGTTACAAATAGGAAATGTCTTCAGACAATTAAAAAAAAAAAAAAGTTTCTAATTTTATTTAATACATAATATAAGTTGAAAAATGTATACATATATATATATATATATATAAAGGAAAAAAAAAAAAAAAAAAAAGGTGTAAAGACCAGAACTTGCAAAATGATATCCTCTCCCAAAAAAAAAAAAAAACACTTGCAATATGATATGGGCATAGGATTCCAAGAAAGGGAAGCTCACCTTTGTTTTTTTTTTACAAAAGAACAAAAAAAGAAATTAATTCTAAAAAACACCTCTAGTAACTTGTATAACAGTATTAACTATTATTAGAACTAATTTAGTTATAGGCATTGGGGGCAGAACAAAAATAAATTTAAAAAAAAAAAAAAAAAAAAAAAAAAAAAAAAAAAGGAGACAAAATTTTGCAGCAGAAATTTGGCATTTTCTTTTCCTCTCTATCTGAGAGCTTCAAATCCCTTCTCCTTCCTCACATGATTCCTCAAAGCCCCTGCAAATCCCAACCACACACACAAATCAAAATCATATCTCAAATCATCGAAACCCTAGATCGAATATTCAACACAAAAACACACAACAATCAACAAAATCGAAAAATTCACAAGCTACCGATGAAAAATCCAGAGCACAAAACGCAAGACACAGCAACAGAAATCAAGAAGAAAAAGTTAAGCGAAAAAATTAGAAGAAATTGATAATGGTGAGAATACCTTTGGGCTGAGCCTTGCAACTGGGGGGGTCTTCGAAGAGAGAAAGAGCAAGTTGCTTATGAGCGACACCAATGTCAAAGAGAATAAGACCGGATTTAGGGTCATCAACAATGATATCCTTAACAGGAAGCCAGAGAAAGAGCTCCTCCTGAGTGAGACCCTGAACGCCGATCAGACTGCCATAGCTGAGATTAGCCCTAACCACGCTCTCGAACAGAACCCTGTTCTCGTATTTGGTCAAACAAGGCCCATCCAAGAACACTTCCAGCAGCCCATTCTGAGAGAGGGCGTAGGACTTGACCTCCTTCGGAAGAAGCCCCGCCGGCAGCCCTTGCGACCGGAGGAGGTCGTGGATGCTCGAGGAGAGAGAGAGCGATTCTGGTAGAGAGAGAAAGATTAGGGAAATGTAGACGAAAATGGTGAAATTGATGAAGGCCATGGCGGATTTAAGTGGGGAATTAAAAGAGAAAAGGGGATTTTAAGAGGCAGAGAAGAGGGGTTTGTTCTTCTTCTTCAGGCCGAACCAGAGTCATGGAAAGGGGCGAGTTTAAAGAAATACGGTGGGGAACTGTGACGATTTTACCATTTTGCCCTCTAATGCTCTGTCTTTCTTTGGTGGGGTGCTGAATTATTTCAGGATTTGTGAATTTTCATTATTTTGTTTTCTCTACTACTATTATTACCTCAATTCGCATTATAATACACAACCACTTTCTGTTTTCTATTTTCTTTATTTTAGTTTTTCTCTTCTTTACAATGTTGGAAACTTTAATTAATCCAACTGTGTTTTCCAAAATCCTTTTTCAAACTATTCTCTAATTCTTTTTTAAATTTGGAAAACCATTTGGAGGATATTTATTTTTAGAAGCTTTATAAATTAGATATTTGACATGACCAACTTCGCTGTAAAATGTTTTTTTTTTTAAAAAAAAAAAAAACTTTCTTTTTCTAAAAAAAGAAAAACCATTAGAGTTGCTTTTCAATTTCATTGTGTGGTCCATTGTCATGGATTTTAGGATTTTATAGATACACCAATATACAAGTAATTATAAATATTTCTCCTAAAAAAAAAAGTAATTATAAATATGACCACAAAATCATAGTAAATAATGGTAGTTCAGGCAAAATGAAACAACCCATAATTTTTATAATCATATAAAATTTTCAATCTTATTCTAATTTCTAAAGTTCTACCCTTGGTTTACTTTGATATTTATATTTTAAAATATCTTATTTCCATCCTTTAATCTTGCATAAAACATATTTTCCTTTTTACTATCAATTTTTCCAATTGAATTTGACCAAAAAAAATCTTAATATTGTCTGGGACAAAAGACTGAAACCCAGATTGAAAAGTAAGAAATTCTAGAGATTAAAATAATATTTAGTTTGGGGTGGGAAACAACATCAAAATATGATTTAAATTATTATTATTATTATTAAAAGAGAAATAAAGGGTACTATAGTCAATTCATAATAACAAAACCTTAAAAAATCAAAGGATTTTGGCAATATAACGCCTGCGCCTGCAGTCAAAAAGTCAAGAATACGTAAGTTTCAAGTGTTACGGGAATCACGCGAATGAAACGGAGGGTAAAACGGTAATTACGCGCACGAACAAAGTTCTCTGATCGGCTTACAATTAGCCAATCCCAGTCATCAGTAGCTTGGCCTTCGGAGCATATTACGCCGTTTGCAATGTCCCCATCTTAAGTAACAGGACATGAATATCCACTTAATTTTCGATTTTGCCACTGTCCAGTGTTGCCCGAGTTGATGATTATGTTACCAATGGGGGACCTAAGTTGGTGACAGAACGAAAAAAAGAACACAAATGATTTGACAGCATGGACCAGGGCGCCACCGGCAACTTGCTACTCACGTTTCCCGTCCTCGCAAATTCTTCAAGACGCATTGCAGTTTCTGGTGTAGCAAGCAGGTTGCCGGTTAAAAATTGGTCCCACGTGTGGGCTTTGTTGTGGCCCTCACGCGTGACAATGCAACCCATCTTTTATGATGATTGTACCCCCAAATAAGAAAAGAAAATAAATGGACCAAACCAACCAAAATTATTGGGATTAATGTATTGTTTAATTATCTTAATAATTGATAACAAATCATAATGTTTAGTTTAAATCTTACAATTTTCTAAAGTCTTTATATTTATCTTTTTGTCCTTAAACTTGTATATATTATGTTGTTTAGCATTTCAATTTTTAAATTTAGTCCTCATCAATAATTTTTTATTGGTTGTGTTTAACATATATTTGAATCTATTTGAAAACCTATACACCTACTAAATGTTTGACATATACTCTTTAGATAAATTTGAAAAAAGAAATACATAATTAGGTTTCATTTAAATAATTTACATACTAAAGGATTATAATTATTTTTTCATTTACAATTTAAGAATTAAATATAATATTTAAAATAGAAAAAATGGGCGATTTTAAGACTAAATAAAATATAAATCTTAACGCTATGTTTGACATAAATAATAATTCAAAGTAAAAGAAAGTTGAGGGTTGGAAACTAAAGTGTTGATATTCATATGTAGCAAAGCTTTTTCTTTTTTTTACGTTATTTTTAGAGATAGAGATAGAAATGTCGAGTTAATATAAATTTTATTACATTTATTTTTCGACCAAAATTAGAAATTCTATCCAAGAATAAAATTAAATATTAAATAAAGAGGTAGAGTGATGCCTTGTTATGATGTTAAAGGGATGAATGATAGATTTGAAGCTAGCTGGTTGCTTCTTGAGGGCTTTCCGACTTCATTTTGATAATGAAATTTCAAGAGAATTTTGTTTTTCTTTTTTTTTTTTTCCAAAAGAGAAGTTGATAATTGGACATTAGATCCCTCAAATGAATTTGATGATATAATGTTTGTTGATGCCAAAATTTGGCCAAGGGACTAACCTGACCTTCTCGTGACATCAACGGTAAATTTATTTGAATGGGGAGACGTGGCCTGCAAAGCAACTGCAAAACAAGAGAAAACTAAGCACCGGCGTGGTGCTTGCCACACCGACTCCGATGCTTAAGTCAGTTGGGAGATCATAAGCGAAGCAAATAAAGTCATAATATGGAGGAAGAAAATAGATACCAGTGGAGTCCCCTACCTTGGGGTTAAGCTCTTCTATTTATAGCTGAAATTAGGGTTTTCCCTCTCCTTTTAGGAGAGTGAGTAGCCCTAGAGATTGATTTAGGCCCCTTGGGCCTTTGTGGGCTTGTTTCCCTGTCTTTCTTAGAGCTAGGTCCAAATTCACCCATAACATTAAGCCCCCACTCTTTGAATTGGGATTCAGGCGTGGCCTGTTGCTATAAGTCAAACGCCTTAAGCCCAATTTAAGAGTATAATTCTCATTTGTGTCGATTTGTGTGTTGATTTCCTCTTCACTTCACTTGGGCAACTACATAAGTTCTCCTGAGTTCAAATATTCCAAGGCTAACCTTGGATGCTTTATCATGAGGGTTCTCCTTTTCATTTGGTTATGGTCAGCTTCAAATTTCGGATGATCAGCTTCAGCCCTTGGAGGGTTAGTCTCGGTTCCGTTTTCTAACTTCTTCGGTCAACTCCTACTGCCCTTTGTTTAATATGGAAGTATATCCCTTCTTGCTTTTTGTTTGATAGGGAGTGCATATCCCCTCTTTGGGGTTTATGCTCGAACTTGGCAAGATGTGTCCAACCAGATGAGTTGAGATAACATGTGGCCTTGAGGAGGTTGTGGAGATGCGCCAAATACTATGGAAAAATGTTGGGCCTTTGAGGGTGGAGCTCGGCCTTGGCCTCTGGATGGTCGACCTCAGCCTTGGCATGAGGTCGACCAGCTCCTCTGCGTTGTTTGCTTGCTTGTTTTCCATCCCAAGGGCGCCTGCACTCAGTTGGGGACTTGGGGAGGTTGAGGGCTTGTGCCAACCTCTCTTCAAGTATTTGTGTCCACTCTAGGGGTGCGTACACTCTTCTGGGGAAAAGCTTGGGGAGGCCTAGGAAGTTCCCGGGCCTCTCTTCACGCATCGCGGTCATCCCAGGGGTGCGTACACTCTTCTGGGGAAAAGCTTGGGGAGGCCTATGAAGTTTCCGATCCTCTCTTCAAGCATCGTGGTCATCCCACGGGTGCGTACACTCTTCTGGGGAAAAGCTCGGGGAGGCCTAGGAAGTTCCCGGGCTCTTCAAGCATCGTGGTCATCCCAGGGGTGCGTACACTCTTCTGGGGAAAAGCTTGGGGAGGCCTAGGAAGTTCCCGGGCCTCTCTTCAAGCGTCGTGGTCATCCCAGGGGTGCGTACACTCTTCTGGGGAAAAGCTTGGGGAGGCCTAGAAAGTTCCCGGTCCTCTCTTCAAGCATCGTGGTCATCCCAGGGGTGCGTACACTCTTCTGGGGAAAAGCTTGGGGAGGCCTAGGAAGTTCCCGGTCCTCTCTTCAAGCATCTTGGTCATCCCAGGGGTGCGTACACTCTTCTGGGGAAAAGCTTGGGGAGGCCTAGGAAGTTCCCGGTCCTCTCTTCAAGCATCGTGGTCAGCCCAGGGGTGCGTACACTCTTCTGGGGAAAAGCTTGGGGAGACCTAGGAAGTTCCCGGTCCTCTCTTCAAGCATCTTGGTCATCCCAGGGGTGCGTACACTCTTCTGGGGAAAAGCTTGGGGAGGCCTAGGAAGTTCCCGGTCCTCTCTTCAAGCATCTTGGTCATCCCAGGGGTGCGTACACTCTTCTGGGGAAAAGCTTGGGGAGGCCTAGGAAGTTCCCGGTCCTCTCTTCAAGCATCGTGGTCATCCCAGGGGTGCGTACACTCTTCTGGGGAAAAGCTTGGAATCTCATCCCGAGGGTGCGTACACTCAGTCGAGGTCTTGGAATCTCATCTCGAGGGTGCGTACACTCAGTCGAGGTCTTGGAATTTCATCTCGACGGTGCGTACACTCGATCGAGGGCTTTGAAGGACCCCACCTCTGCAAGGGTCAGTCTACAAATATGTCTTTCACAAACGAGTATATCATTAAGTTTCTAGCCAATCAAGCTATAATAAGAGCACATACTAAAAGAAAGTACTAGCTCAAGAATATTGTTCTAGACATAAAAACAGAGTCAAGTAGCTTATGAGCAAAAATGCTAAATCTTTGGAGATGCGATAACATAAATATCTGGATCAAGTTCTTTATGGAACTGAGTATGGTTTTTATGACCACAAAGTGATGAGGCCAAATTTGCTGCCTTTCTGACTGTTTTATTTAATTAAGGAAACATATTCCCTGTGCAGCCCCCTACTCAAGCAAGGTTTTTCTCGAAGTAAAAGTTGTGTTTGAGTAATCGATGGTGACATACCTTAGCATTTTCATGTCTCATAACTCTCCCTTATTGGCTTTTGTGGGCGTCGGCCTCCTACGGCTCAACCTCAGCTCTTTGCATGTCAGCTCTATCGTTGTCACTGAGACCTTCAACATCATCATTCTCGAACGTTTGTCGACTCTGCTAAGGTCGTACCATAAATCGAGTGCCTTGGAGAGTATAGGTTTTTTCACCCTTCCAATGACATTTTGTTGACTTAGCTACTCAGGAGCTCCATTTTTCCTCCTCGTGAAATAATGTTAGTAGATAACATTATGTAGATATGAGGAAAAGACTAGTCATTGATAAAAAAAATATAAGTATGTCATGAGGAGCTTGTAAATTATGAATAATTTGCATTTAATAAATCAATAGATATACATAAAGTAATAAGAATGTATCAAAATTCGTAATTACGAATTGAGTAATAGACATATAGTAAATTGGGGTAGGTAGAGAACATACCCCAAAATGTTAAGCTTTATGAAATGGTAAAGGTCTTTGCTGGGCTAATATGGGCTATCTTCAGACCTCTTGAATTTCCCACTCCATATTGTTGAACTCAGAATTAGAAATAAATAACAAACTTCATAATATTTTGCAGTCAAACATTTATGAAGATGCCATAGAACAATTTCTGTGCAAGCAAATAACTAACTTGCTTTACAATAGTCTACATTAATTCCAATTCTTCAGTCCAAGTAACTTTATAAGATAGGACTGAACAAATTTAATTGCGCGGTTTGAAATATGACCCATCAGTCTATTTATTCATTGAATAAATGACCAAAATGATAGATACATCAAATCTACCATTTTAAATTAGATAAATCTAATCTTAAAATATGAATTATCTGCAAAATATATTCAACAAAATATCTAATTGAAATTATAAATTAGAGAGCAGATCAAATCAAATCATATATGCACAAATACAAGTTTAAATCTACAATTTTTGGATATAGATAATTTATCCAAACACAAATCAACTTAATTTAAATCACTTCTAATATTATGCATTCAAAACTACATGGATTTATCTCAATCCATTTTTCAAATCAATCTTAATGCTTGATTAAAAACATTTTAAGCTAAAGAGTAAGGCAATCGCTATCAATTCAAATCATCTTTCAACCCAATTCAACGTATTTGAGTTTAAAAAACAAATTTCAATTTCATAGCTAAAGATTAATGCTCAAGAATTGCTTGATATTGCTTCAAAACAGGACTTTTAAATAACGAAACATAAAATATATTTATAAAATATTTATACTAAATAACTTAACAAGAAAATAAAGGTTGCAGCCCTAGAGTTCAAAATTATCATACCAAAAGGCAACATGGGAATTCGCAGGCGGCAGAGGCAAAATTCAAACTTGAACTGACGTTCGACAACGTCAATTAGCGGATTTTGTGGCGTGCCATTTAGAAACAGAATATGGATCGCAAATGAATTCAAGATAGTAGACGAATTTTCGTCACACATATCCAATCGTCTGCGGCGGCCACCAAATTTGGGGGAGCATAGGTGACCTTAGCGACGGAAAAACACAAAAAAAAAAAAAAAAAAAGAAACAATTCGTCAAAACACAGAAAAAGAAACAAAAATAAATAAAAACTTGTTAAATGGATTTAGTGAAGTAAATATAGGTTGCATGGTGGGTGATGATGGATTTCCATTCACGTTCTTCAAGGCGCACTCTTTCCTTTTTCCCTTTTTTTTTTCTTGCGGCTTCAGCTTCAACACCTTTTTTTTTTTGTGGCTTCAGCTTCAATTCTGTTTTTCAATGTGTATATATGTTGTGATGGCATATTTTGAGTTCGATTCACCAAAGCGGTGGATTCGAGATCAATTCCAGCACAGTAGTGCTTGCCGATGAGAGATGAGTGGGCGTTGTGGTGCAATGGTCGGTGGAGGCGAAGGTGGAATATGTCGGAGTTTGGGATTTGCCAATCGATTTTGATAAATTTGTAGTCTTCCCCACAGACGGCGCCAACTGTTGATGCCAAAATTTGGCCAAGGGACTAACCTGACCTTCTCGTGACATCAACGGTAAATTTATTTGAATGGGGAGACGTGGCCTGCAAAGCAACTGCAAAACAAGAGAAAACTAAGCACCGGCGTGGTGCTTGCCACACCGACTCCGATGCTTAAGTCAGTTGGGAGATCATAAGCGAAGCAAATAAAGTCATAATATGGAGGAAGAAAATAGATACCAGTGGAGTCCCCTACCTTGGGGTTAAGCTCTTCTATTTATAGCTGAAATTAGGGTTTTCCCTCTCCTTTTAGGAGAGTGAGTAGCCCTAGAGATTGATTTAGGCCCCTTGGGCCTTTGTGGGCTTGTTTCCCTGTCTTTCTTAGAGCTAGGTCCAAATTCACCCATAACAATGTTAATAAAATGGTCAGTTTCATTTGACATATATATTTTTTTTCTACTTCAACAATATTGGGAGGTGGAAAGATTCGAATTCAATGACCTTTTGATCATAAGCACATATTCCAAACTTTTATTTTTTTTTTTTTGAAAAATACTCCAAATCAGTTCAAAAGACAAATAAAAAATAATTTCATATTTGACATATTTCATTTTAGAAATTATATGATCGATAATTTCTCTCTCTAAAATTAGAAATATATTATTGTTCTTTTTTCTTTTTAGGAAAACTATTGTTCTAGTAGCTTGATAGAATTCCTAAAATTAATATAAACAAAATTATTTGTTCCTTCTACAAACCAAGGGCCTTGTGAATAAAATGATTTATCCAAATGGAGGATCAAAATATTTTTTAGATGAAAATATCGAGATCTCAATTTTATTGATATGTTTGTTATGGGTGAATTTAGACTTTTTTTTTTTTTTGAAACATGGGTGAATTTAGACTTTTTAAGAAGGGAAATCCTTATAAATGACCATATATACACTGTATTTCTGAAAAATGACCAAATAAAAATTTTCAGTGAAAAGTGGCTAAACTGTTTTTTAAAACATTTACACGTAAAATATTCTTCCAATTATACCCCTCGGTCAGTTTTCCATCCACACCTATTTTTTAGGGAGTCATTATCTGATTTAATTATTAATTTAAAAAAAAAAGTTCAAATCGTTTCACCCATGAAGAATCAAGGAATGTGGTAGATTTACATCATCTATCTTCCCTCCTATCAAATTTCAAATTCAGATTTTGAAATCCAAAAGATTAAACATAATTTAATATTTTCATTTTTTAGTTTTCAATTAGATTTTTAGTTTTTAATTATCTAAATATCATCTTCATGGTTCTTTCTCTCAAATGTCTATTCTAGGTCTTGGATTTTTCAAATCTTCTCTCACCCCAAATGTGTCGGAATAGTGTCGTTGGAGAAGGATACAACGTGAACAGCCGTTGATCGGAGATAGATTCAGAATAAAAAAAAAATGGCAAGGTATCGAAGAAGAAATCAATCGAAATCGGTTTTAAGGGAGAAGAAGATGAATTGAAAACTTGCGTGAGTAGGGGAGCAGTCGAAAAGTCTGTTCAAAAAAATTGGTAAGGTTTTTTAAATACCAAAACACCTAGCTTCCAATTTTTTTAGATGAAACCATTAAATTGATTTGATGTGCTTCAATTAAATAACATGCTTCAAGTCCTCACTGATGTTGAAATTGCAGCTTTCCCAGGTGAGTTTTTGCTTCTGAATATAGTTTATTTATTTAATTCACCCTTATTTCTCCTCCCTAAAACGTGAGATTATTATTATATTTCTCAATTTAAAAAATCGTTATTAATTTATAGGATTAAGGTAACTCCTATTTATTTGTTCCAATTTATCTTTGTTAATTTGAACTTGATTGATTTTTAATGTGGTGTTAAATTAAAGTGTAAATCCTAGATTCTCTCCTATTGTATTTGAATTTATCAGTTCACTGGATTTAGATTTTCTTTAGGGGCATTTTCATCTGATTCGTGGTAAAAAAAAACCTACTAAAAATAACAATTGACCATTTTTCAAATGAAAATATCAGATAGACATTTTTCAAAACGCCTAATTAAAAATGGTCATTCATCAAGTTGCCCCTTCTAAGAAAAGTCAAAATGATAAGAGCCCATAATGGAAACAGGTCCAAAGAGACCCCTTAAGCTCAGATCAATCTCTCTTTTATGTCCAATTCCCATAAAGAAAGGGAAGCTCTCTTTCATTTGGGGCAACAAGAAAAATGGCTAAACATAAATAGGTGACTTGAAAAATGGCTACACAAGTTTATAAATTAAATAGATGGCTAATTGATTTTATAATTAATAAATCCCTATTTGCAGAAGACAAAAATGCCCCCCAACAAACTGTCTAAGGTGTTTAAAATCAGAGTTTATGAGAGAGAAAATACCCTAAAAACTAGGAAGATTGAAATTCAAAAAATCCAAGAAACCAACCTACCTAAAAAAGGTAGAGAAATTCTAGGAGGCTTGAAATTCAAAAAATCCAAAAAACCAACCTACCTAAAAAAGTTAGAGAAATTCTAGGAAACTTGAAATTCAAAAAATCCTCGGAACCAACCTAATTTGAAAATCTAGATGTGGCATCTTCTTAGTACTCAAGAAATGTTTTCTGGAAAAAACACACGGGACGAACTCAAGAATCGATACCTTTATTAGGGGGAAACATATAAAATTCAACCCCCTCCAGCAAATGCGTCGATTGAAAAATCAACCCTCTAAATCAGAAGATATACCCCCTGCAAAATGCGTTAAAAATGCCCCAAATTGGAAACAACTAAGAAAAATGAACTTAAATGCTGCAATTATGAAAAATCTGAAGGGGATAAAAGCCCCTACGCAACGGAAGCGCATCGATTGGACCTTACGCCGTATATTAATTGACATTAAAATATTGTTACGAAAAACTCAAATAAACTTTAAACATACTTTAAAGTTGCTGGAAAATTGGTATAAACATGCTGAAAAATAAATCTAAATTTATTTTCATGCTTTTCTAAAGAAAAGGGAAAGAACCGTTACAAACCTTCGTTGTAGACTTGACCGTTCTTCGCCAACAACGCTCCAACGAACGAAAACGCAGCGATTCCTTCTTGATTTCTTTCACTGGAAATTTCTTCTTCAAAGACACAATTGAAGGGAATAAAAGTCCCCACGCAGCGGAAGCACATCGATTGGACCTTACGCCGTATATTAATTAACATTAAAATACCGTTACGAAAACTCAAACAAACTTTAAACATACTTTAAAGTTGCTGGAAAATCAGTTTAAACATGCTGAAAAATAAATCTAAATTTATTTTCATGATTTTCTAAAGAAAAGGGGAAGAACCGTTACAAACCTCCGTTGTAGACTTGACCGTTCTTCGCCAACGACGCTACAACGAACAAAACACAGCAGCCTCCTTTGTCTTGTGATCGCTGGAAAATTCTTCTTGAATGACACAATAACCACAGAGGTTACACCGGTATGACTCTAGGTCTAGGAGGCTAAAGACTTGTGGGAGTCTTTCTCTAAGAGGGAGGCTAGAGAGAATTCTAGGTCTTGTCTTGAGAGTCTAAGAGCAAGAGCAAAGGGTCATGGACCAATTAGGTCTAGTGTTCTATTTATAGAAGAGAAGCCATGAATAAAATATTCAATTAAATCAATCTTTTCCAAAATTGATTCAATCTTATTCCTTATTTAATCAATCATGATCAATCAATTCCATAATTGATTAATCTTTTCCACAAATGACTAATTACTTCCATAAGTGATTAGATCATTTCCATAAATGATTAATCACTTCCTTAAGTGATTAATCATTTCCATAATTGATTAATTCCCAGTTAATGAATTCTTAAATTAATTAACCACCAATTAAATATCACATATTTAATTTCCGGCCTTGAATTAATTAATTCGCCTAAATAGATTTTAGGCCTTAAATTAATTAATTCATTATTTGAACTCTTTCAAACTTCCATAAATTTATATTTGAAATTCTTCAAATATTAATTTCTCTCACAATAATATATCAATATATATTATGTTTGTTTCCCTTAGTAAATTGAACATTTTCAATTTACATTTATTACTTAGTTGCCTCAAATTACTTTATGAGCTATCAGTGGGACCTAATGGACCTGCAGATCAGAAGCTCCAACGATGTGAGATTAATTGGTCAAACTCATTAACCACATTAATCAATATTCGTTAACTGTGTTCATTCCACTATAGACTCACAGTTGCACTCTTCTCACTGCAGACATATTTTCTGTGTCCACGGATATAGACCAATATCGACTAGTTAGTCCTTCACGAGTGTCCGCAACACCAGTTGGGTCAAATTACCGTTTTACCCCTGGGTTACTTCTATTTCCTTAAGTACCAGTTCTCCTCTAATGAACAACCTGTTTGTGGTCCAACCATCAAACAGAAAACCCTCTCGTGCCATTGAGAGGGTAGGGTCCTTTGTTCAAGACTCGGAGTAACCACTTAAGGGAACACTCATCTGCTTCCCTAAAGTCGGGAAGGAGTGAATTCCATCTTGTACGATTATGTTCCCAGCTCCCCATTCGGTCTTGTCCCCAAAATGGTAGGCTTATTGAGTCGGCGTATTGGCCACTCTCACCCATGCAAATCAAAGGACAATCTCTCATAAGCAGGAGTCCATAATCAACTAAGGATTAAGACTAAGTTGTCTAGGTCGTCCTAGTGAAATAGAAAACCAACTAGTTAATGGTGTTATAACCAGTGGTTACTATTTCGCGGTCCGGTCTTATGCAAACTCATTGCATAGGGTACCCCCACTCGCATGTCTTCTACACGAACGCGTTGGATCGCATCGTTTTTATCAAATACAAAGTGGGTCGTATCCATAGTGTCACCAGGATAAGGCACCTAGTCTTATCCCTATACTATAGACCCTTTAGGCTGTTTCTTGAACAATGATCCCATATGTCGCTACATATAGTTCAAGACTCATATTACAGCCCTGGATGTCTAGTTTATTGGATTAGGGTTATTTTTAGGCAAAGACAGATATAAAATAACTAATAACAATTAATAGAAAAATATATCAATATTATTTCATTAATATCCGGTCAACAGTTACATTCACTATCTATGAGTTTTAGGGCATAAAACCCAACAAACTCCCACTTGAACTAAAACACTAGTTAGTGGGATGTAAATGCAATAATCTAAAGCTGGAAATGTCATGTATATTAAAATAATACAATGAACTAGGGCATCCTTATACCCATTATACATTTCTCCCACTTGCCCTAGATTAGATGGCATACATATCTCGTAGACCTAGACCCTCTAGATGACCCTCAAACACTTTAGTCGTGAGAGCCTTCGTAAATGGATCAGCGATGTTGTGTTCTGAGGCGATCTTAGTGACGATCACATCTCCTCTTTGCACAATCTCCCGTATCAGGTGATACTTCCTCTCGATGTGTTTACCCCGTTTGTGGCTTCGAGGTTCTTTTGAGTTGGCTACAACCCCACTGTTGTCACAGTATAGTGTTATGGGTACGTTCATATTCGGAACCACTTCCAAATCAGTCAAGAACTTTCTAAGCCATACTGCCTCCTTAGCTGCTTCGCAAGCTGCTTCATACTCAACCTCCATGGTTGAGTATGCTATGCATCCTTGTTTGATGCTTCTCCATACTACTGCTCCTCCATTGAGGGTGAATACTGACCCTGATGTGGATTTCCTTGAATCCTTATCAACTTGAAAGTCAGAGTCAGTGTATCCAGTAAGAATCAAATCCTTAACTCCATACACAAGCATGTAGTCCCTCGTTCTCCGAAGATACTTGAGGATATTCTTAACCGCTCCCGAGTGGTCCAACCCTGGATTAGACTGATACCTACTGACTACTCCCACTGCATAACATATGTCATGCCTAGTGCAGAGCATAACATACATTAAGCTGCCCACAGCTGAGGCGTAGGGAATGTGTCTCATGTTCTCAACTTCTTGAGGTGTTGTTGGGTTCCTAGAGCGAGTAAAAATATGGTATAAAAGACTCTAGAATTCCTGTGCAAGTGTACACAGTCTGCAACAAGTAATATTATCAATCTAGGGTCTAAATTAGCTTCCACTTTATCTATTTTGTGTAACTTTCTAATGGTTTCAAAGATGGTAAAAAAAATGATTTGGTTTTATAAGAATTATGCTGAAGCAAAATAAATGACAGAACAACAAATAAACGAATAGGTAGACAGATTAAAGACATGCGCTGGTCAAGTTTAGTAATTGTTTTGAAAGATGCTCTAGCAATATTATTGATCATGCAAACTCTCGCAGTATTATTAGCGGATTCCTCCTGGAACTTCGGATCTTTTGGAATGTGTTTCAACCCCAATGAAGAACGACCGATCAAGCACTAGGCAACTGGCTATCCCTAGCTCAGTCACTGGAGTTCACCAATACACAATGATCGTAGTGTGATTAATTGCCACACACTTTCTAAATCATCCCTGAAACTAGAGAGAGGTATTCACACCGGCTGGCCAGACGGGCATAAAATAAGAATAAGCACAACAATTAATCAAGTTGCAATAATCAATATATTATTAGAGATGAAGCACGACAACTATATATTACTTAACCAACGCCTAAAGCTACTTAGTTCATAATAAGCATGGAAACACGAATTACAATCTGAGTAGGCATGTCCATAATCACAAGATAATAAAGAAAATAATAATCTCCCTAATCAGCTTGCGGATGATGGTGTTCTTGGTAATCTCCAATATCTCTATACTATTCGGCTTCCAAGGAAATTTGGAATCCTTTTGACTTGGACGGCTACTTCCTTTTATAGAAGGATAGGAGGCTTGAATTAGATCAACTTGGACACGTGCAGGGCTCTCCTTGCTCCTTTATCCCGAAAATAACTCAACAGAAGTCGGTTCATGAAGTTGGCTAACGAGCTGTGATGTGGCAGTTCTGTTCCCAGTTTTGCTGCAGCACAGAATTTGCTCCCTCCAGTCACCCAGCAGCATTAATCTGCACAAAATGATTTCCAAAGCTTCCATTCTACCAAATGGGTTAAAACATGTAATATCTATCTAAAACCAACCCTATTAAGCACAAAGGACACACAAATCCCTATATAAATGAGGCCTAAATAACTACCTTTTGGGCAGTTATCAGGTGTCTTAGGAGATTGTTCCTTAGAAAGGTGTATCCCATGTCTGAAGGGTAGAAGTCCCTTCTTGGAGTTTTGTATCGAATATCGAGACAACATTTTGTCAATATGCTTTGCTTGAGACAGTGCTAGCATTTTGTTCTTACGATCTCTTATGATTTGGATTCCCAGAACATATTGAGCATCTCCCAGATCTTATATTTGGAATTGGGCTGCTAGCCATTTCTTAATGGCAGTGAGGTATCCTACATCATTCCCAATGAGCAGGATATCGTCTACATAAAGTATTAGAAAAGCTACTTTCCTTTTGTTGACTTTCTTGTACACACAAGGCTCATCAACATTTTGGTCAAAACCAAAAGATTTGATTGCAGTATCAAATCTAATGTTCCATGATCTGGACGCTTGTTTTAATCCATAAATGGATCGAATGAGCTTACAAACCTTTTGTTCCTGACCTTGGGCTATGAACCCTTCGGGTTGAGACATGAAGATATTCTCTTCAAGATTACCATTCAGAAAGGCAGTATTGACGTCCATTTGCCATATTTCATTGTCATAATATGTGGCTATGGATAAGAGAATTCTTATGGACTTTAACATGGCTACAGGAGAAAAGGTTTCCTCATAGTCAACCCCTTCCTTTTGGGTATAACCCTTTGCCACTAGTCTAGCTTTGAAGGTCTGTACCTTTCCAGCTGCATCTCTTTTTCTCTTATAGATCCATTTGCACCCTATGGGTTTTACCCCATTTGGTAGATCTGTAAGTTCCCATACAGAATTGGAGTGCATTGACTCCATTTCCAGGTTCATGGCTTTGACACATTCATCCTTATCTTCGTCATTCATTGTCTGTCGATAGGACAATGGATCCTCAATGCCATCATTAGGTATGACAACCTGAGTTTCAGTTAAACCCAAGTAGCGGTCAGGTTGTAATACAACCCTCCCACTATGTCGAGGCATTCCCAATGTTTGAGATGGACGGGATGGATTTGAAGAACTAGTTCCTTCATCAACCCTTGTTGAAGGTCCAACTTCATCAACAACTCTTGATGATTCTTCAGTAGCTTCTCCTAGTATTATTTTGCTGCGTGGTTTATGATCTCTCATGTGATCTTCCTCTAAGAAGGTGGCGTTTGTCGATACAATCACCTTATTTTCTTGTAGGTCGTAGAAGTAACCACCTCTCGTTTCTTTAGGGTAACCAACAAATTGACACAGTTTTGAACGAGGTTCCAGTTTCTTAGGATTTGTCATAAGCACATGTGCTGGACAACCCCAAATGCGAAAGTGATGCAAACTAGGTTTACGCCCCTCCATAATTCAAAAGGTGTTTTAGAAACACTTTTCGAGGGAACATTGTTCAAGATGTATATTGCAGTCTCTACTGCATACCTCCAAAACGAGCTAGGCAATTGAACATAACTCATCATTGATCGAACCATGTCCAAAAAGGTTCTATTTCTCCTTTCTGACACACTATTCAGCCGAGGTGTACCAGGGGCTGAGAGTTGAGATTGGATTCTGATGTGGAATTTTCCTACCGCAAGCGCACGGGTCAAGTAATAATAAAGTGTTCGTATAAATGAGTGTCGTCCTCTGGATTGGATTTTTAAGCTAAATCAAGTATTGTGAATTATCTTGCTCAATTTTATTTAGGGAACATAAAGTGATAAGTGATAGATCGAAAACTAAATCAAACAAGTAAACAGTGGATATGCAATTGAGAGAACACTTAGGGAATTGATTTCGCCAATTTAGTCTATGATTGATTTTAAAGAATAAGTTATTATGCACAATGGAATTATGAGCCTAAGAACCTTTAGTCACAATTACCTCTCCCGAGTATAATTGATTCTCATGCAAATCAACCAACTTGATATCCCTATCTAAGTTTATTAACATGCAAGGCAATGAGTTCTTTTGACCAATTCTAAAGTTAATCTAAAAACCATCACGAATTAAAAAATAAACCTTAGTCATGCAATCTTGAATAAGTCTACGCTAAATCCCCTCTCCCGAGCAAGAATCAACACTTAAATCATTCAACTAATGGCCAATTAATTGAAAGCATTAAATCAAGATTGCATACATAATAACTATTGCACAACTTATACTGTAAATCAATCCATAAACTAAATCGACTACATTAATTCCTAAGCTACAAGTTTAGCTACTCATACATGGCGTTACAAGCTCAACTAAACATGAAAAAGCCATTAAATCTAGCTAGTGATAAGGAAAAAGAAAGGAAACACTTAATGTTGTCGAACCTGACACGTCGCCGTCTCGATATCTGCGCCACCAAGTGAGATTCCAGGTCCTCGTCCTTGCTTCAGCTCCCACAGTAGGTCTCTAGTCGAAATTAGGGCTAAAATCTCTCAATTTGGCCTCCCCCAATCCGTAGCAAGTAAGAAAGATTAAATAGGGAAATTCTACCGATAGTGTCGAGACGCTGTCAAGACAGCGTCGAGACTCTGCCTCTTAAACGCGCGTTCTGGTTTTGGAAAAATCGAGAGCGTCGAGACGCTCTTATCACAGCGTCGAGACGCTCTTATCACAGCGTCGAGACGTTGTGAGTCTGCCGCCTATTTTAATTAAGGAAACGTAGCGACGAGACGTTCCAAGAGTGGCGTCTCGACGCTAATAGGCAGATTGCCCTCTCTTGGCTTGATGTTGCTTGAAACTTTCCGGTTCTTTGGCATATTTTCGCGTCCCGAACACCCGATTAACTCCAATTCCACACTTTAGCTCTAATTGAAACTTTCCTACAAAATAAACAATTAAGTGCAATAAAATGGCCAATAAATCATAAAAGACTAGCTGAATTAAATAGGGAAAAATAGCTAGCTATGCTCGCTATCAGATTCCATGTTCTATCATATAATCCTGGAATCTTTGATCCATATACTCCCCTCCTCGATCATATCGAAGTACTTTAATAGATTTACCTAATAGGTTTTCAACTTCAGCCTTAAACTCCTTAAAATTTTCAAGGGCTTCAGACTTATGTCCCATTAGGTACAAGTAACCATATCTTGAATAATCATCTATAAATGAGATGAAATATTCGTACCCTCCTCGAGCTTTTACATCCATTGGACCACATAGATCCGAATGTATTAACTCTAAGGGTTCTTTGGCTCTGTAACCTTTTCCAGTAAAGGGTCTCTTGGTCATTTTTCCCTCGAGACAAGATTCACAAGGTGGTAGTGAATCATCTTCTAACTTACTTAGAAGTCCATTCTTTACCAAACGACCGATCCTATCGATGTTTATATGACCAAGTCTAAGATGTCAAAGATGAGTATTGTTACTTGTTGGAGAAATCTTTTGCCTTTTACTTTGAGTTTCAGGAGTTTTAAATAATTCGTGATTTAAAAGTGCTTTGTTTTCGGTTGGTCTTAATACATACAAGTTATTTTCTAATTTGGCTGAACAAATAAGTACACCACTCTTATAAATGAACGCTTCATTCATATCAAAAGTAACTGTATACGATTGTTCAATCAAACATGAAATAGAAATTAAGTTCCTCTTAATCTTGGGAACGATTAACAAACTTTCTAAAAGTAAGAATCTATTTCTAAAAAATAACTTCGCAGCTCCCACTGCTTTAGCTGAAATGATTTCTCCAGTTCCAACCCTGAGTGTCATTTCCTCATCGTTCAACTGCCGAAAGGAACTATTTTCCTGAAAAGAAAAGAAAACATGATTAGTTGCTCTTGAATCAAGTATCCAGGTAAACTCATCATGTTCTACCAGGCATGTTTCTAAAACCAGTAAATCAAATTTACCTTCATTTTCCTTCTTTTTCTCAGCAAGGTACTTTGGGAAGTTTCTCTTCCAATGTCCATCTACATTGCAGTGGAAACACTTGCCCTTGTCTACCACAACTTTGGTTTTTCCCTTGCTTTTAGCAGCAGTACCGGGAGCTTTCCCCTTGTTTCCTTTCTTCTTCTGAGTTTTCTTTGAAGAAGTGGCTACAGACTTAGTTCCAGAGGATGAACCCTTCTCGAACTTTCTTTTAGAGCGAACAACGTTTGCCTCTCCTTCTATCTGTCCCTTGTTCTTAAGAAGAGACTGATAGAGTTGTAGCTCATTCAGGAGGCTCTAGGTTGAATATCATTTTATTCATCATTGCATTGCTTCGAAACTGCAGAAAACTCTTCAGAAGAGATTCTAAGATGAATGCAACCTGACTACGCTCAACTATGACCGCCCCATTTGCTTCTGCCACGTTGAATTAGACCATCATATCCAGGACATGCTCCCGAACAGATGTGCCCTCTTTCATGCGACAACTATAAACGTATTTGAGAGCGTCATGGTGGAGTTGGTAGGACGGTTGTCCAAACATCTCCTGGAGAGAGTTCATAATCTCCCTCGCTGTTACCATGCCCTCATGCCTTTTAGCCAAAACTTCAGATAAGCTGGCTAGGATATAGACACGAGTCTTATCATTGACCTTTGTCCAGCGGTCATAAGCATCCTTAACTGCTTGGGATGCATTACGAGCAGGGGCTGGAGGACAATCCTCCGTTAAGACGAACCGCAGATCATCGACAACAAAAATCGTATTCAGGTTCGACTTCCACATAGCGTAATTTTCGCTGGTTAATTTCTCATTTTTAAGCAGAGAGACAATTGAGGAAGACATTGCTGAGATTTAAACAATGACCGTATTAGTTATCTTTGTCTTAACCCATCATACAAGCAAACAATTGCACGCAATCCAATCAATTTTAGCAAAACAGACAATCACAGAACCCTAAAACTATTGATTTAGTTTTGCAACGATGTTTCAGAGGTTTAGAATATCAGCCACCGAAGGGTGATCAGGCACTCCTCCTCTGAAATGAGACATCTCTCAACTAATTCTAATTCCAGAATAACTCATATTCCTATAGACATAAGCCACCGTTGTTTGGTCAAGGATTTGTTAACACTTTTAACTCATCCTCGTAAGTGTAACCCTCCCACTTTCAGATCTCAGAGGCACGCACCAACAGACTACCGAAGGGAAAGACAACTGTTAGTGATTAGCCTAAGAGCTCCTATCCTATTCAGGAGTTCACGATGTTCCGAATCTTATGATCAGGCCCTCCGAAGGGATGGTTGCACCAGGACAACCTGCAGGCGGATCATAGGACTCTCACGGTGTGAACTAAGGGCGGAGATCGAGGGATACGTTGACACGTGTCCCGCTCCCACTTACTCTAGACATTTTTCCCATTCTCCTTGATATTGATTCATGCAAACACTTTCCGAAGGGAGGCCGCTCCTAAGGCGACTCGAAGCTGAGCATGAATCTCACGTTGTGAATATAGGGACGTAGGAGCAAAACTTGATTTAAATCTCGTTTTGTAATTTTTCTCCCATTGAAAATGTCCTAAGGTTAATATAGGGTTGTTTAACTTAGATAGTATTCGACTAAGTCAATCTATCTAAGTCTGATCCTATTATAACAATTATGGAAAGGATTCAGCTGCAATCTTTTAGGTGAATTAAACTTCTTTTAATAAACCCAACATTGCAAGTCAACATTACTATGGTTAATTCAACTCAATGTTCGGATCAGTTCCCAGGTAGGAGGTGTTCCGTAAACCGTCAACTTAAATACCCCCAACCTTAGACAGAACTTTACCGAGAGAGTTCCCTTATAACCTCAGTAATGTAAGGTCTTTACTCTAAAGATCTAGGTGCATTAAACACTTTTAATAAACCTAGTGACATTGCATGCTAACATTTAACTATGATTAATTCAACTCTGGTACTCCAGGTCAGTTCCCAGGTAGGAGGTGTTCCGTAAACCGTCAACTTAAATACCCCCAGCCTTAGACAGAACATTACCGGTGGAGTTCCCTTATAGTCACAACAATGTTTTTCCTACTTAGTCAATTAAAACTATTTTTAATTCTAAGTAAGAAAAGATTATAATCCTATTAGATACTGATCTAGGCCTAATTAATTTTAAACAATTTAAAATTAATCCAATTTATCCTATGATCTTATGTTTGCATGCAAATCTTGATTATAGATTGATGGTTTCTAATCATTAATAATAAAGAACTATTTCAAAATTTAATGATTAATCCTATAATCAAGAATCTAGGGTTTAATTCATTCAACAATCTCATTCAAATTAAATAATTAAACCACACTAATTGTATGAATAATATAACAATTATATTAGGGAAAAATACACTTTTAGTCCCTGAGGTTTGGGTTAAGTTACACTTTGGTCCCTGAGTTTTCAAACTCAACAAAAATACCCCTGAGGTTTGAGATAAGGAGCAATTTGGTCCCTGCCGTCTAATTTGCCGTTAAATACTAACGGACTGCTGACGTGGCACTATTATTTTAATTTAAAAAATAATTTTTAAATTTTTTAAATAAAAATATATTAAAAAAATAAAAAATATATATAGTTTTAATATATTTATTACTTTTTCCTTCTTCTTCTTTTTATTAGTCTTCTTCTTTCTCCTCTTCTGCTGCAGATGGCCAGAAACTGGCGGCGGCCGATGGTCGACGGCCGGCGACCACCTCTCGCCGACGGCCGACCGCCGGCGATTTTTTTTTTTTTTTTTTTTTTAAATACAGTGGTTTCCGTTCCCATAACCCAAAAAATCGAGACCCACGAGGACCCATGGCGGCAGCATCCAGACCCGAAATACTAAGATAGAGAGAGAGACGGATACACGAGAGATTCGACCACCGCTCGCCCAGACCTAACCACCGTTCGCCCAGATCCACCGTCGCTCGCATAGATCTCGAGGACCCACTGCTCGCTGACCACCGTTTCCCCTCCACGAGGACCCACTGCTCGATCGTCGTCGCTCAACCAGCCCAAATATCGCGACCGTAAGGGAGGGAAGAGTTGTCGTGTTTCCCAGATCTAGAACGAGAGATCTCGTTCGTGGGTGCCCAGATCTGAGTGATTCCCTCCTTTCTCAACCACACGCAAAAACACAGAGAAAGACGTAGACACGCAAAAACAGAGGGAGAAAGAAATTCAACCACCATCCTCGTGGGTCTCGATTTTTCAGAGGTAGTTCACCGTTGGTGTAGGTTTTCGGGTTAAGCTGTCGTGGGTCTCGATATTTGAGGGGTTGAATCGTCGTGGGTCTAAGTTTCTAGATCTGAAGGTCCTCTATTTAAAAAAAAAAGAAAAGAGAAATGGGATAAGAGAGAAGAAGTGGAGGAAAGAAGAAGAAGTAAGAAAAAAAAAATCGCCCCGGCGGCCGGCGAGCGGTGGTCGTCGGCCGCCGGCCGTCGGCCGTCGGAGTTTTGAAGAAGAAGAGGAGGTTGTGAGGAAGAGGATGAAGAAGAGAAAGAAGAAGAAGAGAAAGAAGAAGAAGAGAGGGGGAGAAAAAATAAAAAAATAAAAAAAATCATAATATTTCTATTATTTTAATATATTTTTATTTAGAAAATTTAAAAAATGATTTTTTTTATTAAAACAATAGTGCCACATCATCAAACTGTTAGAGTTTAACAGAAAATTGGACGGAGGGACCAAAAATGTAACGAAATCCAAACCTCAAGGGTAATTTTGTTGAGTTTGAAAACTCAGGGACCAAAGTGTAACTTAACCCAAACCTCAGGGACCAAAAGTGTATTTTTCCCATTATATTATTAACTATGGATGTTTTATGCTTCATGCAATATTGATTTTCTTTTAATATAACAATTATAAGCCAATCAAGAAAATCAATCAAACATGCTTCATTCATCACATTAAACATAACTATTTATATTTAATTTAAGTAATTACATGCTTCATGCTTTCCAATTTTTCATATAATTAATATACACTTATATTAAAAATATGAAAAAAATTTCATGCATTTAAACATACATTATAACAATTTATAATATATAAAAAATGCATGAGCATGTTTATAACCTAAGGTGGGGTTAAATATTCTATATGACATCCATAAAGCATATAAATAGAAATTGAACCGGTTAATTTTGGCCCCTAGGATAAAATAAAGCATTAAATTACAATAATTTTAGCTAAATTCTATCCTAAAATCCTTCTACAGCTCCCAAAATTGGTCTAGACAGCACGAACCGCCCTGAACCATCTCGAACCGGACCAAATAGGTCCCAGCCCAGCCGAACCGGTCTGAACCGGTTCACCCTCCTCTTGAACCGCGCCTGATGAAGCCCTAACGCGCGCCGCCATCGTGACAGCGTCGAGACGCTATCAACACAGCATCCCGACGCTGTGCGCTTTCCTTATCTGAGCGTCTGCGGTATCGAGACAGCGTCGAGACGCTGTTGAAGTAGCGTCCCGACGCTGTTGCGTCTGGAGGATAAATCTGGGCAGTAGAAGCATCGTTCTTCCGATTTTTCTTCCGATTTCAGCGGCGATTTCTCCGATTTTCATCTCATAAAAACCTATTCTAGACGCGGACTTACATATGACTCGATTTTACATAAAATACCCGAAACACCAGGCCTTACATGATCAAAATCACATAAAAATAAAATCTATGGCCATAAAATTAACTCAAACAGTTCAACGCAAACCGAACATACATTATGCATAAATCCCACCTATTAGAGCCTATCGTAACTTTTAATATTAATTAATAGGGATAACGATGGCTCTGATGCCGATCGAAGGGAATAAAAGTCCCCACGCAGCGGAAGCGCATCGATTGGACCTTACGCCGTATATTAATTAACATTAAAATACCGTTACGAAAACTCAAACAAACTTTAAACATACTTTAAAGTTGCAGAAGAATCAGTTTAAACATGCTGAAAAATAAATCTAAATTTATTTTCATGATTTTCTAAAGAAAAGGGGAAGAACCGTTACAAACCTCCGTTGTAGACTTGACTGTTCTTCGCCAACGACGCTCCAACGAACAAAACGCAGCATCCTCCTTTGTCTTGTGATCGCTGGAAAATTCTTCTTGAATGACACAATAACCACAGAGGTTACACCGGTATGACTCTAGGTCTAGGAGGCTAAAGTCTTGTGGGAGTCTTTCTCTAAGAGGGAGGCTAGAGAGAATTCTAGGTCTTGTCTTGAGAGTCTAAGACCAAGAGCAAAGTGTCATGGACCAATTAGGTCTAGTGTTCTATTTATAGAAGAGAGGCCATGAATAAAATATTCAATTAAATCAATCTTTTCCAAAATTGATTCAATCTTATTCCTTATTTAATCAATCATGATCAATCAATTCCATAATTGATTAATCTTTTCCACAAATGACTAATTACTTCCATAAGTGATTAGATCATTTCCATAAATGATTAATCACTTCCTTAAGTGATTAATTATTTCCATAATTGATTAATTCTCGGTTAATGAATTCTTAAATTAATTAACCACCAATTAAATATCACATATTTAATTTCCGGTCATGAATTAATTAATTCGCCCAAATAGATTTTAGGCCTTATATTAATTAATTCATTATTTGAACTCTTTCAGACTTCCATAAATTTATATTTGAATTTCTTCAAATATTAATTTCTCTCACAATAATACATCAACATATATTATGTTTGTTACCCTTAGTAAATTGAACATTTTCAATTTACATTTATTACTTAGTTGCCTCAAATTACTTTATGAGCTACCAGTGGGACCTAATGGACCTGCAGATCAGAAGTTCCAACGATGTGAGATTAATTGGTCAAACTCATTAACCACATTAATCAATATTCGTTAACTTTGTGTTCATTCCACTATAGACTCACAATTGCACTATTCTCACTGCAGACATATTTTCTGTGTCCACAGATATAGACCAATATCGACTAGTTAGTCCTTCACGAGTGTCAGCAACACCAGCTGGGTCAAATTATCGTTTTACCCCTAGGTTACTTCTATTTCCTTAAGTACCAGTGCTCCTGTAATGAACAACCTGTTTGTGGTCCAACCATCAAACAGAAAACCCTCACGTGCCATTGAGAGGGTAGGACCCTTTGTTCAAGACTCGGAGTAACCACTTAAGGGAACACTCATCTGCTTCCCTAAAGTCGGGAAGGAGTGAATTCCATCTTGTACGATTATGTTCCCAGCTCCCCATTCGGTCTTGTCCCCAAAATGGTAGGCTTATTGAGTCGGCGTATTGGCCACTCTCACCCATGCAAATTAAAGGACAATCTGTCATGAGCAGGAGTCCATAATCAACCCAGGATTAAAACTAAGTTGTCTAGGTCGTCCTAGTGAAATAGAAAACCAACTAGTTAACGGTGTTATAACTAGTGGTTACTATTTCGCGGTCCGGTCTTATGCAAACTCATTGCATAGGATACCCCACTCGCATGTCTCCTACACGAACGCGTTGGATCGCAGCGTTTGTATCAAATACAAAGTGGGTCGTATCCATAGTGTCACCAGGATAAGGCACCCAGTCTTATCCCTATACTATAGACTCTTTCAAACTTCCATAAATTTAATGTGACTCAAATTTATATTAATATTTCAATTTCTTCAAATATTAATTTCTCTCATAATAATATATCAATATATATTATATTGTTTCCCTTAGTAAATTGAACATTTTCAATTTACATTTATTACTTAGTTGCCTCAAATTACTTTATGAGCTACCAGTGGGACCTAATGGACCTGTAGATCAGAAGCTCCAACGATGTGAGATTAATTTGTAAAACTCATTAACCAAATTAATCAATATTCGTTAACTGTGTGTACATTCCACTATAGACTCACAGTTGCACTCTTCTCACTGCAGACATATTTTTCGTGTCCACGGATCTAGACCGATATCGACTAGTTAGTCCTTCACGAGTGTCCGTAACACCAGCTGGGTCAAATTATCGTTTTACCCCTGGGTTACTTTTATTTCCTTAAGTACCAATTCTCCTCTAATGAACAACCTGTTTGTGGTCCAACCATCAAACAGAAAACCCTATCGTGCCATTGAGAGGGTAGGACCCTTTGTTCAAGACTCGGAGTAACCACTTAAGGTAACACTCATCTGCTTCCCTAAAGTCGGGAAGGAGTGAATTCCATCTTGTACGATTATGTTCCCAGCTCCCCATTCGGTCTTGTCCCCAAAATGGTAGGCTTATTGAGTTGACGTATTGGCCACTCTCACCCATGCAAATCAAAGGATAATCTCTCAGGAGCAAGAGTCCATAATCAACTCAGGATTAAGACTAAGTTGTTTAGGTCGTCCTAGTGAAATAGAAAACCAACTAGTTAACGGTGTTATAACTAGTGGTTACTATTTCGCGGTCCGATCTTATGCAAACTCATTGCATAGGATACCCCCACTCGCATGTCTCCTACACGAATGCGTTGGATCATATCGTTTGTATCAAATACAAAGTGGGCCGTATCCATAGTGTCGCCAGGATAAGTGTAACGTCAACATTTCAAGTAAATCTCAAGGTCTCTAAATTGAAATAATTAGGCTTGGTTTCATATTATTTGTGGAGGAAAAATGGTTAATTGGAATAGGTCTTGGATGAATTTTCTTTTAATTTTAAAGTTGGGGGCAGTTTTGTAAATAAGTGGAATTGAAGCCAAGACCAAATCAACCCCCAACTCTCATCTCCTTCTTCAACACGTGTTATCAGCCGCCTAGCTTTCCTCTTTTCGTTTTCTTCTTCTTCAGTCGTGAGGACCTTGTCTTCTTCGAGCGTCGGCCGTTCCCTGCTGTCCACGTCTCCGACGAGCAAGCTCCAACAACTCCGGCGTGATTGTGCTACAGTGGTGGTGGTTTCGGCGGTGACATGAGGAGTGTGCAGACCGTGGATCTGTTCAGTGCGATTTGGGTTTGTTTCTCTCGGATTCTTCATCCTCAAAGTCGGTTTCTCCCTTCCTTTGCATTCTCTCCCTCACTCTCGACCTCTCTCGTGTCGATTCCAGCGCATTTTTTGTCAGGTAGCAGCATTTTTCCGGCGGTTGTTCTATTAGACGCGGACAGCAGCATTCAGGGGCGTTTTTCTGCGTTTCCAGATGTTTTTAGGTGAGTTTTCAGTGTGGGTAAGTTGGATTGAGACTTGTATTAGTTGGTTTTTATGTTTAACGGAATACCCACTCATTTTTATGTCCGTTCAGCAGTGTTTTCCGGCCAGTTCAATGTAGACGCGCGAGCATCAGCTGTTTGGGGCGTTTTTTTAGCGTTTTCGGCGAGTTTCAGGAATGGGTAAGTGAGGAAAATCAATTTTTTGTTGATTAATGTAGTTTGGATGAATACCCATTGGGTTTAGCTAATGTTTTCAAGGTACCCATAGCGTTTGGAGGTTTAACCATCGATTTGGAGCGAAATTGGAACCCGAACAGCAAGTTTAAAGTTCTGTTTTGGTGAGTTTCGAGTGTTAAATCACCCCCAAAATTTAATTGGCTCCTAGTAGATTATTGTTTTAAGAGTCTATGGATTTTAAGAAAAATTATCCCTTTATTGTAGCTTGATTAAAACCTTGGAGTTAAGGAATTTGTTGAAGGTTATCAAGTGTTTATTTAGCTAAGGTAAGTAGCTATTTGGATTCAAATTCTATGTCTTAGACTAATTGTCCATTGTTTGTTAATTGGGAATTTAAAGTGGATAGTTGGATAAAGGTTCCATTTTTATACCAAGTTGGTCTTTAAGCTTAAGTAAAGTGTATTGGGTTAACTTTTGAAGCATGATGAGCATGTTGAGATTGCCTTTAGCTGGGCATTAAATGAGTAGCGTGGATTATGAAATAATTGGAGTTTGGGCTAAGTGTTCTTTGATTGTGTTGAGACCATGAATTTCATGTTTTATTTGGTTAGCCATAAACTGAAATGCTTGGAATTAATATATATGTAGCCGTTGGATTGAGTTCTATGCTTTAGATTAATTTTCTTTGAAAATTTAATATGTTAGAATGGATAAGATTTAAGCCTTGAGTTTTGCTTGTGGAATCATGATAAGCTTCATTATAAGGCATGTTGATAGCATGGGGATCTTAAAGTTAACCTAGCATCTTTTGGTTTATTTTAAAGCATGTTTGGCTTGGATGGCTATGTTTTTCTCTGGATTTTATTTATGATATTGGAGGATGGGTTGAATGTCTGTTGGAGTTTGGATTGAAGTTTGGATGCGACATCTGACTCGTTGTGACTATAGAAGTGCATTATTTTGTTTGCAGGTGAAGCGAAAATTTTTGGGTTCCCTATATGTATGTCGTTATGCTGCCGAATTTTCGACAGCATCATAGTAGTTTAGGAACCATAATTGTCTTCAAGGGAAGGCTTAGAATAGGGATCTCAACCACGTTTTAGGGCCTCAGGTAGACTTACTAAATTCCTTAAGTCTCTCGTAGCTAGGGTGTGTTCCTCCCCCATCTCAGGACTGATAGAACCTAGTTGCTAGACACGATCGCGTGTGTTCTATCAGTTGACTGTTAGAGCTTAGTTTCGGGCACACTAGCGTGCGCTCTCTCAGTTCAGGACGGTGTTGAGTTATGATCAGGCACATTATTTGTGCACCAGTTGGCACCAGGCATGTTTACATGCGTCAGTTACTCCACCGTATTCTATGTTTATATTTCAGGGGTGTTGTGATGGGATAGGTATAGTTCTGCTAGAGGTGACCAACTAGTCTCTAGTTTACTTGCTTTACCCAACTGACCCACATAACACTCTAGTTGGCACAGGTTGGGGACAGGTCATCACCCAAGACTGAGCATATTTATGTGATCAGTTGTGGCCCTAGGGTTAGAAACCCAAATGTTTATTCCAGTTAGGTCCCTATGTCGCTAAGACTCAAAAAATTCAGAAATTCAGTTTCAAGTGTGACTGATTAGGATTCATCCTAGTATAGGGACCCTAGACTCAATTAGGGCCTCAAATGGATTTAAAAGATCCTTGAGTCTTATATAGCTAGCGTGTCTTCCTCCCCCCATCTCAGGACTGATAGAACTCAGTTTGACTAACACGTTATTGTGCGTTCTATCAGTTGACTGTTAGAGTCCCGCTCCAGGCATGTTATCGTCCGCTCTCTCAGTTCAGGACGGTGTTGAGCTTATGATCAGGTATGTTATTCGTGCGCCAGATGGCACCAGACATGTTTTCAGGCGTTAGTTGCTCCACCGTATTTTATGTTCATATTTCAGGGGTGCTGTGTTGGGGTAGGTGTAGTTCTGCTAGAGGTTGTCAGCTAGCTTCTAGTTTACTTGCCTTAACCGACTGACCCACACAACACTCTAGTTGGCACAGGTTGGGGATAGGTAAACACCCTAGGCAGAACATCTCATGTACTCGGTTATGGCCCTAGGGGTTGGAAACCCGAATGAATGATTCCAGATAGATTCCTATGATGATAAGACCTAGAATCAAGTTTCATGCTATTAGATTTCATGTTATCAGATCTCATGCTTTCGGTTTCAGCCTTTAAGTGGGCTACTTACTGAGTATATTCTTATATACTCACCCATGCTACATGACTTTCATTTTCAGGTGGTACTTGGCGACATTAGACGAGTGGCGAGAGTAGTGGCTTGGCTAGGCTATGGGATGCAGCTGCAAATCATGTCTCTAGAAGCCTAGGATCGAGTTCCTAGTTTCATGCTTTCAGATGTTATTAGTTTTCAACTATGCAAAAATTGCCTATCATGTTTTGACTATTCTGTTATTGTAAACTGATTTATGGTTTGGGCCCAGTTTAGTAAATAAAAGATTTTTTTTGTCTATGGTCTCTTCCGCCTTTAAATTTAAAGTTTTAAAAGTTTTACATTTTCATGCACGTAGTAGCGATCCCTTCGTATGTTTTTATTCCCTTTTTAGTCGGGTCGTTACAATAAGGCACCCAGTCTTATCCCTATACTATAGACCCTTTAGGCTGTTTCTTGAACAATGATCCCATATGTCGCTACATATAGTTCATGACTCATATTACAGCCTAGGATGAATAGTTTATTGGATTAAAGTTATTTTTAGGCAAAGACAAATATAAAATAACTAATAACATTTAATGGAAAAATATATCAATATTATTTCATTAATATCCGGTCAACGGTTACATTCACTATCTACGAGTTTTAGGGCATAAAACCCAACAAAATCAGTGTATCGCGCTTTATACCTCCTACACCGCGCCGACAAACCACTTTCGCCGTGCCAACGAGCTTCTCCCGCAGCGTCGACGAGCCTTCTACGCAACCCGCAAGCTCCATTGAGTCTTCTTTTCCACAAGGACTATCACCAAAAAATTCAAAATAAGATATGTAGATAACGACTTCATTTCCCCTATATTTGCAACAACTGTATACATAATCCCCCAATTTTAGGGATTCATTTTTTCATTCCAATCCGCGATTATACTGCTCTATTGTAAGACGAAAAGCACGGGCGTGGGGAGTAAATGCATGGAGGCGGTTTTGGTGGGGGGTTCGTGTTGATTTGACTTAAATGTTGAACCCGCTAGAGTGGTATGTACTGATAAATACCATTTCATCGTTATTGCAACTTCTCTGGAAAAAGTGTGCTTGTGGTATATTCATATGTATGTGTGCATACATATTGGCATGTCTAATAGAATAAATGTTTTGATTTGTCTATACTATTATATACATCCATGGAATGGTCTGATGTGTCTACTTGTGTGTGTATACAGTTAATCCCCCCTGTATTTGAGTTAATCACCCCCTGTATCGTGTATGTCTGGAATGCCCAATAAAAATACACTCTGTCTTTGTCTGTGTTGCTATATGCAACCATAATAACCCCCGTACCATGTTCACCTGAATGCAAATACCTGATGAATGCCATAACTGATATCTATCTATAGTATTACATACATACGTGTTCCGCATGCATCCTGTGTGTATGCATACTGATAACTGCCCAAAAGGTAGTTATTTAGGCCTCATTTATATAAGGATTTGTGTGTCTTTAATGCTTAATAGGGTTGGTTTTAGAGAGATATTACATGATTTAACCCATTTGGAAGAATGGAAGCATTGGAAATTATTTTGTACAGATTATGCTGCTGAGCGACTTGAGGGAGCAAATTCTATGCTGCAGCAAAACTGGGAGCAGAAACTGCCACATCACAGCTCGTTAGCCAACTTCATGAACCGACTTCTGTTGAGTTATTTTCGGGATAAAGGAGCAAGGAGAGCCCTACACGTGTCCAAGTTGACCTAATTCAAGTCTCCTGTCCTTCTATAAAAGGAAGTAGCCGTCAAAGTCAAATTCATTCCATGTTTTCCTTTGGAAGCCGAATAGTATAGGGAGATTGAAGATCATCAAGAACACCATCTACCGCAAGCTGATTAGGGAGTTTATTTTCTTTATTAACTTGTGGTTATGGACATGCATACTCAGATTGTAATTCGTATTCCTATGCCTATTATGAACTAAGTAGCATAGGGTGTTGGTTAGGAATAATGTGATTACTGTGCTTCATCTCTAGTAATATATTGACTATCACATTTTGGTTAATTGTTGTGCTTATTCTCATTTTACTCCCGCCTGGCCAGCCGGTGTGAATAACTCTCTCTAGTTTCAAGGATGATTTAGAGAGTGTGTGGCAATTATCCACACTACGATCATTGTGTATTGGTGAACGCCAGTGACTGAGCTAGGGATAGCCAGTTGCCTAGTGCTTGATCGGTCGTACTTCATTGGGTTTGAAACATATCCCAAAAGATCCGGAGTTCCGGGAGGAATCCGCTAATAATACTGCGAGAAATGCATGATCAATAATATTGCTGGAGCATATTTTAGAATAATCACTAAACCTAACCAGCGCCTGCCTTTAATCTGTCTATCTATTTGTTTACTTATTGTTCTGTCATTTATTTTGCTTCAGCATAATTCCGATAAAACCCAATCATTTTATTATTCTTGAAACCATTAAAAAGTTACACAAAAATAGGTAGAGTGGAAACTCATTCAGGGCTCGGATTGATAATATTACTTGCTGCAGACTGTGTATACTTGCACAGGAATTCTAGAGTATTTTATACTATATTTTTACTCACTCTAGGAACCCGACAAGTTTTTGGCGCCGTTGCCGGGGACTTGGATAAGTTTTTATCCGATCTGTTTTGTGTATGTGTTTTAGTGGTTTGGTGCTAGAACTTTTTGACTGTTTCTTTTGTTTTTGCAGGTGTGATTTTGGTGCATGAGCGATCCGCCTGGGGTACGGTTTGAGCTTGATCCAGAAATTGAAAGGACATTTAGGAACAGAAGGAGGGAGCAGCGCAGAAACCAGATGGAGAACGTGCTGCAACTTCCACAGGTTCATGAAGGTCCAGCAGCAGCAAACCCCCAGCAGAATCCGTTGCTGCAGCAAAACCCACTGTTTGAACAAAATGAGCAGCGAAATAATCAGGCTGAGAATCCTATCTTGATAGCGAACGATAGGACCAGAGCCATTCGAGCATATGCTGTCCTGATGTTTAATGAGTTGAATCCTGGGATTGCACGTCCCCAAATCCAAGCGGCGAATTTTGAAATGAAACCGGTAATGTTTCAGATGTTGCAAACCGTGGGGCAATTCCATGGTTTGTCATCTGAAGACCCTCATTTACATCTTAAGTCTTTTCTAGGAGTTAGTGATTCTTTTGTAATTCAAGGAGTGCCTAGAGATGCTCTTAGATTAACTTTGTTCCTGTATTCTCTTAGAGATGGAGCAAAGTCATGGTTAAACTCTTTTGCTCCAGGATCAATTAGGACGTGGGATGAGTTAGCTGAAAATTTTTTGAGTAAATATTTCCCACCTAATAGAAATGCGAAATTAAGGAGTGAAATAGTAGGGTTTAGGCAACTTGAATATGAGAATTTTAGTGAGGCTTGGGAGAGGTTTAAGGAGCTTTTACGAAAGTGTCCCCACCATGGGTTACCTCATTGTATTCAAATGGAAACATTTTACAATTGTTTAAATGGAGTAACCCAAGGTATGATCGATGCTTCGGCTGGAGGGGCCCTTTTGGCAAAAACTTTTGATGAAGCCTATGAAATTTTAGAAAGAATATCTATTAATAGTTGTCAATGGTCGGATGTTAGAGGCACAAATAAAAAGGTTAAGAGTGTATTAGAGGTTGATGGTGTGTCCACCATTAGGGCTGATCTTACAATGATTGCTAACGCTCTTAAGAATGTGACAGTGATTAGTCATCAGCAGCCACCACCTATGGAGCCTGCAGCAGTAATGAACCAAGTCATGGACGAAGCATGTGTCTATTGCGGTGAAGACCACAACTACGAGTTTTTCCCTAGCAATCCAACTTCTGTGTTTTTTGTAGGTAATCAGAGGAACAACCCTTATTCTAACTTTTATAATCCAGGTTGGCGCAACCACCCCAACTTCTCATGGGGAGGTCAAGGAAATAACGTACAAGCGCAACAAAAGATGAACCAGCCGGGATTTGCTAAAGCGCAGGTAATGCCCCATCAAAGTAAACAGGCTTTGCCCCAGCAAAATTCGGGAAATTCTCTCGAGGCGATGATGAAAGAATTTATGGCTCGCACAGATGCTGCAATTCAAAGTAATCAAGCTTCGATGAGGGCCCTGGAATTGCAAGTGGGTCAGCTAGCTAATGAGCTCAAGGCAAGGCCTCAAGGGAAACTTCCATCAGATACTGAACACCCTAGAAGGGAAGGTAAGGAGCAGGTAAAGGCAGTTACTCTTAGGAGTGGTAAGCCATTAGAAGAAAGAATTGAGCCTAGTAAAACCTAGGTTATAGATAAAAATGGTGATAGAAATAATAATGTTGTTGTCGAGGAAGAGTTGGAGTCTGGTCAGGGTGCTGGAGGCAGCAAAGAAAATGCTGGAGCATCTGGTTCTGTGCCAGATGTGGAACCACCATATGTGCCGCCCCCACCTTATGTACCACCTCTACCTTTTCCACAAAGGCAAAAGCCTAAGAATCAGGATGGTCAATTTAAAAAGTTTTTAGAGATTCTTAAGCAGTTGCATATAAATATCCCTTTAGTAGAAGCTATAGAGCAAATGCCTAATTATGCTAAATTTCTTAAGGATATTTTGACTAAAAAGAAAAGGATAGGTGAGTTTGAAACTGTATCTCTTACTGAGGAGTGTAGTGCTATTCTTAAGAATGGGCTACCCCCCAAGGCTAAGGATCCAGGGTCATTTACCATACCTGTGTCTATAGGTGGAAAGGAATTAGGTAGAACACTCTGTGATTTGGGTGCGAGCATTAACCTTATGCCTCTTTCGGTCTATCGGACGTTAGGTATTGGTGAAGCTAGACCTACCACAGTTACACTCCAACTAGCTGATAGGTCTATCACGTATCCAGAGGGTAAGATTGAGGATGTCTTAGTAAAGGTGGATAAATTCATATTTCCTGTTGATTTTATTATTTTAGACTATGAGGCTGATAAAGATGTCCCAATTATTCTAGGTCGTCCATTTTTTGCTACTGGTAGGGCATTAATAGATGTTCAAAAAGGGGAATTAACAATGAGAGTCTGTAATGAGGAAGTGAAATTTAATGTCTTTAAAGCCATGAAATATCCAGACGAAATGGAGGATTGCTCCTTCATCAGGATTCTGGAGAGCACAGCCATTGAGACAGCAATTCAGGATTCGACTGATAAGCATTCAGAAAAGCATGGAGAGGTTAGTGTAGAAGGTTTTGAACTTTGTTCTTTAGATAGAAAAAATGAAAAAGAATTGTTTAGGTGTGAGGATGTTTTTGAGTCTTTAGATTTAGATCAAAGAAAGGCTCCGCCAATTAAGCCATCCCTAATTGAGGCACCCACTTTAGATTTGAAACCTTTACCGGATCATCTAAAGTATGTGTATCTTGGGGAAAGTGAGACATTGCCCATTATTGTTGCATCAGATTTAATGCCGGAGCATGAGGAGGCCTTAATAAAGTTGCTGCAGCAATACCGCAAGGCTATTGGTTGGACATTGGCTGACATTCGGGGGATTAGCCCATCTTTTTGTATGCACAAAATCACTCTAGAGGAGGGATCCTTTAGGAGTATTGAGCAACAAAGAAGGCCTAACCCTGCAATGAAAGAGGTTGTTAAAAAGGAGGTAATTAAATGGTTGAATGCTGGGATCATCTATCCAATTGCCGATAGCAATTGGGTAAGCCCTGTCCAATGTGTTCCAAAGAAAGGAGGTGTCACTGTGGTGAGCAATAAAGATAATGAGTTGATCCCCACAAGGACAGTAACTGGCTGGAGGGTTTGTATGGATTACAGAAGGCTTAATAAAGCCACCCGAAAGGATCATTTCCCTCTACCATTTATCGACCAGATGTTGGATCGATTGGCTGGTCAGGCCTATTACTGCTTTTTGGATGGTTATTCTGGGTATAACCAGATTACTATTGCTCCTGAAGATCAGGAAAAAACCACTTTCACCTACCCTTATGGGACATTCGCTTTTAGGAGAATGCCTTTTGGCCTTTGCAATGCTCCAGCAACATTTCAGCGGTGTATGTTAGCAATTTTTTCTGATATGATTGAGTCCACTGTTGAGGTCTTTATGGACGATTTTTCAGTTTTTGGAGGGTCTTTTCAGAGTTGTTTAGATAATTTAGGTAAGGTGTTAAAAAGATGTGAGGATACCCATGTAGTTCTTAATTGGGAGAAGTGCCACTTCATGGTGAAGGAAGGCATAGTGTTAGGTCATAGGATTTCTAAGAATGGTCTAGAAGTTGATAGAGCAAAAGTTGAGGTTATTGAAAGGCTAGAGCCACCGAATTCAGTGAAGGGAATTCGAAGTTTTTTAGGACATGCTGGATTTTATAGGAGGTTCATAAAGGATGTTTCCAAAATCAGTAAACCTCTTTGTAACTTATTGTGCACTGATCATGTTTTTGACTTTAATGCAGATTGTAGGAAGGCTTTTGAAACATTGAAGGCTGCTTTAATCTCAGCACCCATTCTCTGCGCACCTAATTGGAACTTCCCATTCGAGGTAATGTGTGATGCGAGTGATGCTGCAGTAGGTGCAATGCTGGGGCAGAAGCAGGGCAAATTTATTCATCCTATATATTATGCAAGCAAGGTTTTAAATGAGGCACAGGTCAACTACACAACTACTGAAAAGGAGTTGTTAGCTGTTGTGTTTGCTTTTGAGAAATTCCGGCCATATTTGGTTGGATCCAAAGTCACGGTGTTCACGGATCATGCAACAATAAGGTATTTAATGTCAAAGAAAGATGCAAAGCCTAGACTAATTCGTTGGGTTTTATTACTGCAGGAATTCGACTTGGAGATAAAGGACAAGAAGGGATCAGAGAATGTCATTGCAGATCACTTGTCTCGTCTTGATCCAACATCATCTTTGCTGGAGCAATCTTCCATTTCCGATTCTTTTCCAGATGAACAGCTTTTTGCTGTTCAGATAAAGGTAGTCAGGGATGTCCCGTGGTATGCTGATATTGCCAACTTTTTAGTGAAGGGAGTCACCCCTATTGATATGGATTGGAGGCAGAAGAAAAAGTTTAAGCATGATGCAAAATTTTTCTATTGGGATGAGCCATTTATGTATAAGCAATGCTCTGACGGTATTATTCGTAGGTGCGTTTCAGGTGATGAAGCAACCGAAATCCTAGAGCAATGTCACTCTTCGCCGTATGGAGGCCATTTCAGCGGTCAAAGGACAGCTATGAGGATTTTGCATTGCGGATTTTTCTGGCCTACCTTGTTTAAGGATGCCCATTGGTTCTACAAGCAATGTGATGCTTGTCAAAGGAGAGGAAACTTGGGGCCTAGAGATGAAATGCCTCTTACTTACATTTTAGAAGTTGAACTATTCGATGTATGGGGTATTGATTTTATGGGGCCATTTCCCCCTTCTAATGGCAATGTTTTTATCTTATTGGCAGTGGATTACGTGTCCAAATGGGTGGAGGCCATTGCATGCCATCAGAGTGATGCCAAGACAGTAGTAAGGTTTCTTCAATCGCACATCTTTGCGCGGTTTGGGACACCTAGGGCTCTAGTGAGTGATGAGGGTACACATTTTGTTAATAATATCTTAACTAAGATTTTAGCTAAGTATGAGATTAAGCATAGGATAGCTACCCCTTATCACCCACAAGCGAATGGTCAAGCTGAAATTAGTAATAGGGAAATTAAAGCTATTTTAGAGAAAGTAGCCCATCCATCTAGAAAGGATTGGTCCTTTAGGTTGGATGAGGCTCTTTGGGCTTATAGGACAGCTTATAAGACTCCTCTAGGTATGTCTCCCTATAGGTTAGTGTACGGGAAAGCTTGTCATTAAGCGTTAGAGCTAGAGCATAAGACGTTTTGGGCTTTGAAAAAGTTAAATTTTGATCTGAGTCGTGCAGGAGCAATCACAATGCTGCAGCTTAATGAGTTAGAAGAATTTCGTCAATTTTCTTACGAAAATGCGAAAATGTATAAGGAAAAGACTAAGCTGTGACATGACCAAAAAAATAAATCTAAGGAGTTTGTCAAGGGTCAAAAAGTTTTGCTTTATAATTCTAGATTAAAATTATTTCCTGGAAAATTAAAATCTAAATGGTCAGGACCGTTTATTGTGATTGAGGTTTTTTCCAATGGAGCAATTACTTTGCAGGATGAAAAAGATGGGAGAGTGTTCAAGGTGAATGGGCAGCGTGTGAAGCATTATTGGGGTGAGGAGTTTCAGTCGAAATATCCTTCCCTAAGGTTGGTTGATGATTGAGAGAGCAGGATTTTTGCGGGAGCATTTCACAGAGCAAAATTTTGAGCTCCCAGGATTTATATTGATTTTATTTTTCGTTGATTTAATTTTAATTGCGGTTAGGCTAGATTTGATTTTGGGAGATTTATTAGATTTTGTCTTTAAATATTTGATTAGATCTTATCTATTTTTGAATTTGATTTGATTTTCAGGTTATTTATTTAAATTATCTTTCAATTATCTTTTAATTAGTTAGATTTTATTAGATTTTATTTTCAGTTATTTGAATTCTAGTTTTAATTAATAGAGATTTTCTCTAATTTATTCGGCTTCTTTTGAGAATAAAAGATTAAATTTGATTTGATCGGATAAATTTGAAAAATTTAATTTTGAAATTCAAATAACATATCCAAGATTCTTCAGGTTGTTGCAGCAAGATTATGGCTGGAGCAAAATATTTCGAATTAAAAGGGTTTCCGTTGGAATTTATTATTCTTACCGTTGGATTTGGTTTTGAATTCTCGAAGGTAAATGTGCGTGCATCATCTGATGAGGCCACGTGTCGCAGAGCAATTATCCGAAGGCTTCAATGATGACAGCACATTGATTTTTACCATGGGCGTTTGAAATCCACGAATTTACCGTTGATAATCTTTGAATTTCAGGTTTGCATTTTTAAATTTAAACGGTAATATAATTAATGTGGAAAATCTTTTTCGTTAGGATTTGAATTTGCTGGAGCCTTATTTATTCACAAACGTTGGTAAGCTTCTCCCACTTCGTCTTCTTAATCCCATTTTTTGCCATCTGTATTCTTTTTTCTTTGTCAAAACCGTTCATACCTCCATGGCTAAGACTAGAGCTAGGAAAGAGAGGGAGAGTGAAGAGGAGGAGGTACCGGTCACACCGGAAGTACAAAAAGGGAAAACTAAGAAGAAAAGAACGCCAGAAGAGAAGGAGGCGAAGTGAAGACGGAGGCAGCAGAGGGCTGCGGAACAAGAAGTCATCCAAGAAACAGAGGCTGTTCAGAATCTTGAGACAGAACCGATAGTTTCTGCTACGGTTCAGGAAGGGAATACTGAGAAGGAACATGAGACAGAGGTCGAAAGACAAGTCGCAAGTATGCCTGAAAAAGAGAAAACACCAGAGCCGGTGCAGGAGGCTCATGTTGAAATCATTATGCCTGAACCGCCCAAGCGCCGCCGCATCAAGAGGAAGGCGGGTCGCGTGAGGGTGATTCGGAACACTCCATCACCTCCGACGTCGGACTCTGAGGAAGAAAAAAGGGAAGCTGAGAATAAGGAAAAAGAAGAAGAGACAAGAAAGGCAGAAGAAGAGTGCTTGCGCAAACAGAGAGAAAGCAAGGGCAAAGGAATTGCCGAAGCATCAGGAGAAATTGAGGAGCTGAGGGCACCATTCATTCGCTTCGTCAACGATCTTGCTCGAGCAAAATACCAGGAGGTGCTGAAACGGGACTTCTTGTTCGAACGAGGATTTGACAGTGATTTGCCCAGGTTCTTGGAGTCTGGAATAGTGAACCTCGGATGGAGGCAATTTTGTGCGAAACCAGAACCTGTCAATTCCAACATTGTTCGAGAATTTTATGCCGATCTTGACGTTAAGAATGATTTTGAGGTTATCGTTCGAGGAGTGCCTGTGCAGTGGAGTCCTGAGGCCATTAATGAATTGTTCGATCTCCAGGATTTTCCGCATACCGTTTTTAATGAGATGGTGGTTGCACCATCTAGTGATCAACTGAGTGCGGCTGTCCGAGAGGTAGGCATTGAGGGGGCTCAATGGAGGGTGTCGCAGACGCGGAAGCATACGTTTCAAGCTGCTTATTTGAAGAGTGAAGCCAACACCTGGATGGGTTTCATCAGGCTACGCTTGCTGCCGACAACACACGACTCCACAGTATCTCGGGACAGGGTATTGCTTGCCTTTGCCATTCTTTGCTCGATGAGTATTGATGTAGGAAAAATTATTTCTTCTAAGATTGTTGATTGCTGGAAAAAGAAGGTGGGGAAGCTGTTCTTTCCAAACACTATCACAATGTTATGCAGCAGGGCAGGAGTGCCCACGGTTCCAGAAGATATGATCATGACTGATAAAGGAATCATTGACACACCTAATCTGGCGCGGCTTCAGCGTACGCAAGAGGCTCGCCAGGGAGGGCTGGTGTATGGCATTAATCAGATCCTAGAGCATCTGACAGTGTTGACCAGTAGGTTAGAATTTGCTGAAAGGCAAGCTTAGACCTATTGGACTTATGCTAAAAGGAGAGATGATGCGCTCAGGGGGGCCTTGCAAACCAATTTCTCAAGACCATATCAGGCCTTTCCAGTGTTTCCCGATGATTTGTTTAATCTTTGGATACCACCCCCGCCTGTTGAACGAGAAGAGGATGTTGATGAAGAGCAGGGTCAGGAAGATTGATGGATGGAATGATCTTCAGCGAGCATTATTTTTGTTCTTATCATTTTGTTTGCTCGCGCATATCTGACCCTGTTTGCTAAATATGTTTGCTTGTTCCTTTTTAATTTTTCTGCTTTAAAATTATATCTCTGCTATCTAATTTCTTTTCTTATATTTTTAAATGAAATTTCTAGATGTTTCTATTCCATGAGCACTGAGTAACTCTAACTTAACTAATTTTCTTCTGAATTTTTGAAGCTTGGACTGATTACGCTTAATTAGATTAAGGTATTCTGATCTCTAGAAACATTTTGCTTGAGCATTTCTTCTAGCCTGGACTGTTTCTGCGGCAAAGAAGATTTTGACGGTAGTATTGACTTATATGATCCACTTTAAGCTTAATCCTAGTCCCATGTTTAGTTTAAAAATTCAGTTAGAAAAATTTAAGTTTGGGGATATAATTTGCAAAATTAATGATTCATTGGGGACAATGAATAATTCAAGTTTGGGGGACTTTTTGCTACTCCAATTATTTTGCTCGAGCATTCCTCTCCTTCAAAATTAAAATTTGCTAGGTTATTGAGTAACCGGGGACATTTGTGATACCCACAGTTTGTCTTCGCGTCAAAAGATGACCTAGGAAATGTGAAAAAATGAGGAATATGAGAAAAAATTATTTGCTGAAAAATTATTTGTTGAAAATTTTGCTGAAAACATTGACAGAGCAAAAGTTTTGAAGGATGAATGATGATCCAACAGTTTTTCTGTCTCCTAGAACTTGGGTGAGCTTCATCACAAAATGTCGCCATTCTGAGGGGCAAGATATGGAATAACTAAGGATTTTTTAGCTTTATAATGAGTATTGAGCCTAGTTGGTGATGAGCTTGAGGCAAGGGTATACTGCACCATAAAGTGAGTCATCCCATGCTTAAGAGCTTATGACTGTAAGGCTGCTTTGAGTCTGATAAATAATGATATAAACCCCTTTAAAAAATATGTTTTGAAATGTCTGATAATAGAGCTAAGCTGTGGTGAGTTCTTAGAATTAAGTTGAAAAGTGGTGATTATTTGTCCCTGTTGAAGGAATCATTTTGCTGCAGCAGAGCTTGGTTTTGCAGAGTGCTCAGGTAAAGGTTAAAGGTAGTGTTGGACTGTCTGGTTTGATTAAGCTAATTCTTTGTCTAATGTTTTGAAATTCTTGAAGGAAGGTTGGTTAGTATTGCTCGGGACGCGCAATAGTTCAAGTTTGGGGGTATGATAACTGCCCAAAAGGTAGTTATTTAGGCCTCATTTATATAAGGATTTGTGTGTCTTTAATGCTTAATAGGGTTGGTTTTAGAGAGATATTACATGATTTAACCCATTTGGAAGAATGGAAACATTGGAAATTATTTTGTGCAGATTATGCTGCTGAGCGACTGGAGGGAGCAAATTCTATGCTGCAGCAAAACTGGGAGCAGAAACTGCCACATCACAGCTCGTTAGCCAACTTCATGAACCGACTCCTGTTGAGTTATTTTCGGGATAAAGGAGCAAGGAGAGCCCTACACGTGTCCAAGTTGACCTAATTCAAGTCTCTTGTCCTTCTATAAAAGGAAGTAGCCGTCAAAGTCAAATTCATTCCATGTTTTCCCTTGGAAGCCGAATAGTATAGGGAGATTGAAGATCATCAAGAACACCATCTACCGTAAGCTGATTAGGGAGTTTATTTTCTTTATTAACTTGTGGTTATGGACATGCATACTCAGATTGTAATTCGTATTCCTATGCCTATTATGAACTAAGTAGCTTAGGGTGTTGGTTAGGAATAATGTGATTACTGTGCTTCATCTCTAGTAATATATTGACTATCGCATTTTGGTTAATTGTTGTGCTTATTCTCATTTTACTCCCGCCTGGCCAGCCGGTGTGAATAGCTCTCTCTAGTTTCAGGGATGATTGAGAGAGTGTGTGGCAATTATCCACACTACGATCATTGTGTATTGGTGAACGCCAGTGACTGAGCTAGGGATAGCCAGTTGCCTAGTGCTTGATCGGTCGTACTTCATTGGGTTTGAAACATATCCCAAAAGATCCGGAGTTTCGGGAGGAATCCGCTAATAATACTGCGAGAAATGCATGATCAATAATATTGCTGGAGCATATTTTAGAATAATCACTAAACCTAACCAGCGCCTGCCTTTAATCTGTCTATCTATTTGTTTACTTATTGTTCTGTCATTTATTTTGCTTCAGCATAATTCTGATAAAACCCAATCATTTTATTATTCTTGAAACCATTAAAAAGTTACACAAAAATAGGTAGAGTGGAAACTCATTCAGGGCTCGGATTGATAATATTACTTGCTGCAGACTGTGTATACTTGCACAGGAATTCTAGAGTATTTTATACTATTTTTTTACTCACTCTAGGAACCCAACACATACTTACCCCAGTCCCACCTCCATATGAGTTATATATTCGCTGCAGTTTATATGCACTGTCATCTGTCTGTGTGTACTGCTACTTACGACTTTTATTGTTGTCCTTTTGTAACATGGATAATGAGGGGCAAAATCTAAGGGATAAAATCTTTTTTTACTATTGGAAACGCTGAAACCTATGCCTAAAAAATAGGTAGATCTTTTTATACACTTGAACACAAACCGTCAACTGAACTCCCTATAAATCGAGATTCATCCATCCCGAAAAAAAGGGGAGAAACTGAATGAAAACCAAAAAATATGTTAATGGCGTTTATTTATAGTCATATATATTAGGGGTAAAAATGTCAAAAAAATCTAGAAAACAATTCCTGAAAATGCGGCAGCCACCCTTGCGAATTCTGAACATCTGTAGCCAAAAAACAAGAAGGCTTTTTTTTTTTCCTAGCTATTTAGCACAATTCCCCCTTTCATTTCCCTCTCCTAAAAGGAAATAGGGAACCCTAGGCCAACTATAAATAGAAGATTAAAACTCCAAAGGAGGGGAGCTCAACTGAATACTTATAATTGAAGGGATCAAATTCCAGCGGAAGCAACGTGAATCGATCATAAAACAAGTTTGGTTTCCAAGAAACCAATACATTGGGCAAAAAAATTACAGAGAAAAAATTTCTAAGTAATTAATCTAAGGTTAAGCATGTGACAAACTACTGTAATGGTTCAAGAAACTTACTTGTTGAAGAACTTTACAACAAATTGAACATTCCCTCGAATTTCACATTCACAACAAACACCTTGGGACCAAAATAACAGAGACACTACCACCAAGAAACCTTTCTATCCTTTGAGCGTTAGAGAAAGGTTTGTGGGAACCTTAGATCTTGAGTGTGGAGGAATTAAATAAGAGAATTTTTCTTCTTTGAATTTACAAAGAGAGTTTTTGAGAGAGATTTTTGTCGGGAAAAGCTTGCTGTGTAAAAACTCTAGAGAGATCAATTCATCTGAGAGATCACTACAACAATTAAGGTCTTTCCCGACGCGCATATGCATTGGGAAAGATTGGAATACGCGTCGGGAAAGGTTCTCCCGACGCGTATTCAGACGTCGGGAGCATAGTCGGGAAAGACGTGTCGACAGAGCCTCTGCCGACGCGTATTTGTCATGCGTCGGCAGAGACTGTATCTGCCGACGCATAATGTGGGGAGCAATTATGGGCACTTTCTGCCGACGCGTTGACTATCGCGTCGAAAGAGAGCATTTCTACTGACGCGGTGGTCAACGCGTCGGTAGAAAGCGATGGACTCGATTTTCTGCCTACGCATTGAACATGTGTCTGGAGAAATGGTCTCTCTCGACGCTAAAGTCAATGCGTCGGCAGAAAGTTTTGCGGAGCAATTTCCGCCGACGCGTTGACTTGCACGTCGATAGAAATGCCCACTGCCGACACGTTGACTTACGTGTCGGCAAAGCCTTTATTTATCTTTTTATTTTATTTTTTTTTATTTTGCTATTTTTTTTTTGAAAGTCTTAAAGAAATACATTCAAGATATTACATATATACATAAAATCAAAATGCATTCAATTAAATTCAAGATATTACACATATACATGAAAGTCGAGAGATATAAAATCCTGCATTATAAATTGAAGTACAGAAAACTAAAAGTATAAAAAAATACACGAAATTAAAAATATTGTTCGGTACACATAATTCTAATAAATGAAAAACATTTAACAAGCTCGTGGCGGCCTCCAAATGCAAATGTGTCCTTCCATATCAAGATTGAATTGAATCATCTACAAAAAATCAAAGGAAGAAAATCAATTAGATGCTACAAGCGAAAGTCTTAACTTGAAACTAAGTTTTACACTAAGTTTTAAACTAATTTAAACCATCTAAATTATTAATTAGATGCTCCGAAAAAATCGGTAGCATAACGGCATAGGTAAGAGTAACCCATATTTTTTTAGACCTGCTAAACAAGAGAAATGCACTTCAATATAGCTAGAAACACCCAACTACAACCCTCATAACACCTGGGCAACACCACAATCTCCAAATACAAGCGAGTCCGATTTCGCACAACACAGTAATCCAAATCATAACTAATGAAGTTAAGATTTAACTAATGAAATTACAAAACTATACAAGCAAACCACCAAATTTAAGAAAAACAACCAAGTTGATATAATTTTATTAAGTAAAACAAAATTACAAAACGGTAAGTAACTTTTCCTAAACCAAAAACACAACAATGTACATTTACCAAAAATTTAACTTATAGACATCTAATACTAATGAAGTATATATGTACAAACTAAATCATCTAACTTATAAAGAACTAAAACAATCCAACCATGTCTTTAAATTATGAACTTCTTCGAACCTAAGTTTGGGGTGTCCATATGTTGTGAGTCGATTAAATTATCTGATCCTCAAGTCATAAGTCTCAATAGCCTTTTAAAACATTGCTCTTTAAGATTCAAAGCATGCAAATGGGCCATTATTACTCATTTCTAAAGTAAAAGACTATACCTTTCCTTTAGTATATATTCTCAAACCATCCTTTCAACTACAAGTAACTCTGCTAGTTTCAGTTCACAGAAAAACGACTTGGACTCTAGTATTCTATAAATGACAATGCCTCGTAGGCTGTTAGGTTCCTAGAGTGAGTAGAAATATGATATGAAATACTCTAGAATTCCTGTGCAAGTATACACAGTCTGCAGCAAGTAATATTATCAATCCAAGGTCTGAATGAGTTTCCACTTTATCTATTTTGTATAACTTTCTAATGGTTTCGAAGATAATAAAAATGTTGGGTTTTATCGGAATTATGCTGAAGCAAAATAAATGACAGAACAACGAGTAAACAAATAGACAGACAGATTAAAGACAGACGCTGGTTAGGCTTTAGTGATTATTCTAAGATATGCTCTAGCAATATTATTGATCATGCATTTCTCGCAGTATTATTAGCGGATTCCTCCCGGAACTCCGGATCTTTTGGGATATGTTTCAAACCCAATGAAGAGCGACCGATCAAGCACTAGGCAACTGACTATCCCTAGCTCAGTCACTGACGTTCACCAATACACAATGATCGTAGTGTGGATAATTGCCACACACTCTCTAAATCATCCCTGAAACTAGAGAGAGCTATTCACACCGGCTGGCCAGACGGGCATAAAATAAGAATAAGCACAACAATTAACCAAAATGCGATAGTCAATTTATTACTAGAGATGAAGCACAGTAATCACATTATTCCTAACCAACACCCTAAGCTACTTAGTTCATAATAGGCATAGGAATACGAATTACAATTTGAGTATGCATGTCCATAACTACAAGTTAATAAAGAAGGTAAACTCCCTAATCAGCTTGCGGTTGATGGTGTTCTTGATGATCTTCAATCTCCCTATACTATTCGGCTTCCAAGGGAAAACATGGAATGACTTTGACTATGACGGCTACTTCCTTTTATAGAAGGATGGGAGGCTTGAATTAGGTCAACTAGGACACGTGTAAGGCTCTCCTTGATCCTTTATCACGAAAATAACTCAACAGAAGTCGGTTCATGAAGTTGGCTAACGAGCTGTGATGTGGCAGTTTCTGCTCCCAGTTTTGTTGCAGCATAAAATTTGCTCCTTCCAGTCGCTCAGCAGCATAATCTGCACAAAGTGATTTCCAAAGCTTCCATTCTTCCAAATGTGTTAAATCATGTAATATCTCTCTAAAACCAACCCTAATAAGCATAAAAGACACACAAATCCTTATATAAATGAGGCCTAAATAACTACCTTTTGGGCAGTTATCATAGGCCAATATAGAAAGGTTCTGTTGCCAATGGGTTATTAACTTAGTATAGTACCATAACTATGGTTTATCCCTTGTCAAAATAAAGAAAGCATTTGTTGCACCAACCCCAATCAAAAGAAAGCATAATCTTTATGAACAAATTTAAACGGAAGAAAAGAAAGCTATTGGACATAGAAGCTTAGGCAACAATTATACTTCCCCATCTTCGCTCTTTTAATTTCTTGAAATTAACATGGATAGTATCCTGTAATGGATGCTTCTTGAAACAAAATTCTCAACATGATATCAAATTAAAAACAAAGAAAAGTTGAAATCCAAAATTAAATTTCAAATTAAGACTAAACCGAAATTGATTTTAAAAAATTATAATTTAAAATCAAATTGAGATTATTTGGAGATTTCCATGTAAATTTGAAATGAAATTTGCTTGGGAAATGGAAGAGTAAAGCCATTTCAAAATTGATTTTAGAAAATCCAATTTAAAATCAAATAGAAATTGAATCAATTCACAACCATATTGAATTGAATTGAAAATCCAAATTTAATGAATCTCAGTAACAACCTGACTTCTATAATGAATCTTACTAAGGATCGTTACTTCATGCATGCTATGGAGGCCTTAAAATTTAAAATAAATCAAATCAAAACAAAAGCATTTAATAAACCTCAACTAAAAACAAGTCTTTAATTCAGGATCCTGCATTTAAAGAAAACAAAATTCTCAAAACAAAACTTAAGAAGACAACCAAGGCCTCTACTAGTTCTCAAAACAACACAAACATCACAAGGTAGAAATAAGTTCTTAAAATGGAAGTTAAAAAAAATGATGAAATTCATGTCTGAAGTCTTTCATGGCTATTCGACAAACTCGGTCAATCGGGCTGAACACCTTTGCCATTACTTGAAAAAAAATCATTTTTGGAAAGAATGAGCATTTAAAACACTCAGTAAGTAACCCCACTACTGAAGTCACGATATACAAACACATACATCGTGGTTCATATTCTCATGTGATCATGATTCATGCGCATCTTTAGTGGGACCTAACCTTTTTCCTCTTAAATATTGCATTTCCTCTATGGCCATACATGAACAATTACCTCAATTTCCTCTATTCCTCTCCCAACTAAAAGGTATAGTAGGCATATCCTCTAGAGACTGCACCCACCTAACGGTTAGTTGAAACCCAATTAGCAGGAGTCAAGTATCGCCTACAAATACCTTAAGTTCCTCTAGATGTACATTGATTTCCTCTAAAGGTAATTGATAACTGCCCAAAAGGTAGTTATTTAGGCCTCATTTATATAAGGATTTGTGTGTCTTTAATGCTTAATAGGGTTGGTTTTAGAGAGATATTACATGATTTAACCCATTTGGAAGAATGAAAGCTTTGGAAATCACTTTGTGCAGATTATGTTGCTGAGCGACTGGAAGGAGCAAATTCTATGCTGCAGCAAAACTGGGAGCAGAAACTGCCACATCACAGCTCGTTAGCCAACTTCATGAACCGACTTCTATTGAGATATTTTCGTGATAAAGGATCAAGGAGAGCCTTACACGTGTCCTAGTTGACCTAATTCAAGCCTCCCATCCTTCTATAAAAGGAAGTAGCCGTCAAAGTCAAAGTCATTCCATGTTTTTCCCTTGGAAGCCGAATAGTTAGAGAGGTTGAAGATTATCAAGAACACCATCATCCGCAAGCTGATTAGGGAGTTTATTTTCCTTCTTAACTTGTGGCTATGGACATGCATACTCAGATTGTAATTCGTATTCCTATGCCTATTATGAACTAAGTAGCTTAAGGTGTTGGTTAGGAATAATGTGATTTCTGTGCTTCATCTCTAGTAATAAATTGACTATTGCATTTTGGTTAATTGTTGTGCTTATTCTTATTTTATGCCCGCCTGGCCAGCCGGTATGGATAGCTCTCTCTAGTTTCAGGGATGATTTAGAGAGTATGTGGCAATTCTCCACATTACGATCATTGTGTATTGGTGAACGCCAGTGAGTGAGCTAGGGATAGCCAGTTGCCTAGTGCTCGATCGATCGCTCTTCATTGGGTTTGAAACATATCCCAAAAGATCCAGAGTTCCGGGAGGAATCCGCTAATAATACTGCGAGAGATGCATGATCAATAATATTGCTAGAGCATATCTTAGAACAATCACTAAAGCCTAACCAGCGCCTGTCTTTAATCTGTCTGTCTATTTGTTTACTCGTTGTTCTGTCATTTATTTTGCTTCAGCATAATTCCGATAAAACCCAACATTTATTTTATCTTTGAAACCATTAAAAAGTTATACAAAATAGGTAAAGTGGAAACTCATTCAGACCTTGGATTGATAATATTACTTGCTGCAGACTGTGTATACTTGCACAGGAATTCTAGAGTATTTTATACTATATTTTTTACTCACTCTAGGAACCCAACAGTAATTGTCATGCAAACTTCTATGGTTCGTGAAAATATACATATGCATGAGGTCCCACACAAATCATCATATATCCATGAATGCATCATAAACATGATCATAAGTCATTTTTCCTCTCAGGCATATTGTCCTCATTCATGTAAGAACATCATAATAACATAGGTCTTTCTCAATAAATCATATATTCATAAGCACATCAAGATTTCAATAATATGGATCACATACATGAAAATACACACAAGAAGCCTATGCTTTCAGCACGCAGTTTCCAGCCTAGCCTAAGCTTTCCAGTAGTAAGGTCACTTATCTGGCTTAGCAACCAATTTAACCAAACAACCAAACTTTCGAACAAAATCCCCTTTCCAACACAACCTCAAGTGACAACTACTCAATAAATTCTTCCTTCAAATTCTCTCCTTGACTTTACCCAAAATCAAGCACACTTCACCTAAAATTCCAAATCTTTAGAAAATTAAATTCAAAACCTTAATTAACACAATAAGGAAATTTGATGGGACCCGATTGCCCATGATTTTTTTGTGCTAAATCTTGTTAGTTTTACGATAATTTTTCCTCTTAAAGTTATGTTTTGTAGGAATTTAGTATCAAGTGCTTCAGTGGAGCCCACATTCAGTTTTGGTGTTAATTCGAGGATTTTAGCGCGGTTTTGATCCATCTTGAAGTCCATGGGATGCCAAGACGGTGAAAAGACCTTAGTGGAGCGCTCGGGACTTGCAATCAACGCCAAACAGATCAAGTTTTGAAGCAGCCTATTCTTTAAGACCCGAGAGATGGCGTTGAGACGCCATCTCCCGGCGTCTCGACGCTTCAGATGTGGGACCGTGAAAATTAGCGTCGGCGTCTCGACACCGGCCCGTTTATTTAAACAGTTGCTGCTGTTTTAGGCAGCAGCGTGGAGAAGGGGAAAACGTCGATTAGGGTGTTTAGCAGCCGTTCTCTCTCGGTTTAGGGTCGATTGTCTCCACTTTTCTCTTGTATTTTACATTTTCTAGGTAGATTAGGTTGGCTTCTCGAGTCTTGGGCTTAGATTAGACTTGTCTATGACCGACTAAGCACCGTTCGTTGTAGTTAGGACCTCGGGATTGTAAGTACATTTGTATTTTTATGAGATCTATGAGCATTTTGATTTTATTCCTCGATTATCTTTAGATTCTTGAGCTTTATGCATGATTTATCGGTTGTTTGTGATTTAAATTTCTGTTTTTATATTTAACATGCGCAGTAGATTAGATTGATGCCCTAACTCACAACTCGTATGTTAATAATCCACTAAATAACTGATTTCCACTTAGCTAATGGATGGTTAGTTTAATAGTTAGCGTTAGTTTTATTCGTGAGCACGGGTCCCAAGAGCAGACTCTGACTTTGTTGCTGACACGATAGATCTAGGAGTCTAAATCGATACTTGTGATTAATTAGACGTTTCTCTAGTTGATTATGAGTGTTTTAGTCTGGAGCAACGATTGATTGATTTATTGACTGTGGCCAGGTTAGTTTATTGATTAATTGCATGTTAGCTCAGCGGGTCCGATGGGTTAGCGCTCTAGGGGTATCTAGTTCTTAATGCAGATGCTGAATTAATTAACTTGACGGGTTCGTGAGGTTAGTTGATTAGTAGCTAGTAATTGAATCAATGGACGTTGGGATCGAGTCAATTGATTTAGAGTACTGTTGGGTTTCCAGAGTAGGGTAAAAATATGGTAAAAATAGACTCTAGAACACTGTGCAAGCATACACAATCCGCAGCAAGTGATAAGTAATTTATCGTATCCACGGGGCTGAATAGCTCTCACTTTATCTATTATGTATACCTTTTTAATGGTTTCAAAAGTGGTAAAATGATTGATTTTGATAAAATGCTGAAGCAAAAGAAATGACAGAACAGAAAGTAAACAAATAAAGCAGACAGATTGAAAACGAGCGTTGGTCAGGATTTTAGTAATTGTTTTAAAAGATGCTCTAGCAATATTATTGATTAGGCAATTCTCTTGCAGTCTTATTAGCAGGATCCTCTCGGACCTCTAGATTTTTTGGAATGTGTTTCTACTCCAATGACGCACTACCGATCAAGCACTAGGCAACTGGTTATCCCTAACTTAGTCACTGGCGCTCACCAATACACAATGATCTAGTGTGATTAAGTGCCACACACTTCTCAAATCATCCCTGAAACTAAGACGTGATATTCATACCGGTTGGCCAGGTGGGCACAAAATAGAAATATGCACAACAATTAATCAAGATGCTCAAATAAACATATATTGCATAGAGAATAAAACACGACAATTACATGATTTCTAACCAACACCTAAGTAAATTTAGCTCATAAGGTTCAAAGTAACACACGCTACAATCTGAGTATGTGCATCCATAACTACAAGAAATTACAAGAAAAGATTAATTCCCTTGGTCAAATCCGTAGTTGATGGTCTTTTTGAAGTCTCCAATCTTCCCTCCTCTATTCGGCTCCCAAAGATGGAAATGGGAAATGACCTCCTCCAAAAGTGGAATATTTTGACTTGAGACGACTCTTCCTTTTTATAGAATGAAGGCAAGCCCTAATTAGGTCAAATTGTAAACGTGGAAGGCTCTCCAAGCTTCTTAAGTCCTAAAATAGCTCAACTAACTTCAGTTTATTAAAATGGAATACGAGCTTTTACGTGGCAGTTTTGCTCCCTGCTTTGCTGGATCACAAATTTTGCTCCCTCAAGTCACTTAGCAACATATTCTACACAAAATAACTTACAAAGCATCCATTCTTCCAAATGAGTTAAAACATATAATATTCATCTAAAAGCAACCCTATTTAGCAAAAAATGACACACAAAACACTATAGAACTAAGGCTTAAATAACTCCCTTTTGTAGAGTTATCATACCCCCGAACTTGAACTATTGCGCGTCTCGAGCAATACTAACCGGCCTTCCCTTAAGAATTCAAAACTTAAGACAAAGCATAACTTAATCAAAACAGATAATCCAATACTACCTTCAACCTTTACCTGAGCATTCTGCAAAACCAAGCACTACTGCAGCAAAACAATTCTTCCGGCATGGACAAATAATAACCACCTTTAACTCAATCCTAAGATCTTGCCATAGCCTAGCTGATGTGCAAATTGCGTACCGCAAGTGTACGGGTCAAGTTATAATATAGTGAATGTGAAATTCGAATGTCGTCCTCTGGATTGGTTTCTAATCAATTTTAATTACCGGAAATACTCTTGACCAATTTTATTTAGGGAACCGAATTGAGTGAGAATGAAATTAAATCAAACACAAAATATTGCAAAAATATGACAATCCAATGGAAACAATGGTCTTAGGGATGTGATTTCACCAATTGGGATTATGGATTAATTAACGGATTAACACATGCTATGATTCATAAATCTTGGTAAACTAAGATCACACATACCTCTCCCGAGCATACATGATTCTCTCACATGCAATTGAACCCGATATCCCTATCTAAATTCAATAAACATACAACGCAATAAGGGTAACCTTTATAACGATTTCTAGAATTAACTATAACCTCCCGATTTCTAGCTAAATCCTAGTTATGCAATATGATTTCTAAGCTAAATCCTCTCTCCCGAGTTAGATTCAAGCACAAACATCGATCAATTCATGGCCGGTAAATTGAAAGCATTAAGGACACAAATATGCATAAATGAAATTCAATAGCATAAAACTGTAAAATCAATCCATAACGTGACCAACGGCTACATCAATCCCTAAGAGTAAAAACCTAGCAAATGATACAATGCGTTACAATATAGCTATGATCTAAAACAACCATAAACACTAACTAAAGTGAGGGAAAGAAGAAGTAAACTCTATGTAGGCCGAGACCAAACGTCCCCGTCACGATCCCCACGAACAATGGGTTGATTTCCACTTTGCTCCACTTGCTTCAGCTTCAAAGTCTCTGTTTCTCCTCTATTTTACGGTTCCAAAGTGTCCAAAAGAAATCCTCCAATCAGCCCTAATCGAAAAATATATATAGGGTTGAATTTCTGTCGTAGCGTCTCGACGTTGAGAAGACAGCGTCTCGACGTTGAGAAGACAGCGTCTCGATGCTGTCACCTTATTGCCGAATCTGGAATGGAAAAAAACACAGCGTCGAGACGCTGTGACTTATTCGCGCCTAATCAGAAAAGGAAAGGCGCGTCGAGACGCTCAAGGAGCAGCGTCGAGACGCTGGTCTGCGTTTGACTCTAATTTGACTTTTTCTTCTTTGATTCTCTTCGGTTCTTTTGCATCTTTTCACGTCCCGAATACCCGATTAACTCCAATATCTCGCTTTGGCTCCAATCAACAATTTTCAACAAAATAAACATTAAAGTGCAATAAATTGGCCAATAAATCATATAAGTCTAGCTGAATTAATTAGGGAAAACTAGCTAGCTATGCTCGCTATCAAACACCCCCAAACTTAAGCTTTTGCTAGTCCTCGAGCAAACTAAAAATCAAGCATACAGTAGAAGAATGGATGCAACAACATGACTCAATCCTCAAGGTTCAAAGGTCAATAGTCAAGCAAGCAAGAGACATGCACATAAGGACCAATGAGGGAGACAAATTAAAATTTTTCTAAAATTAACTTGCACAAGCGAGATCTAACTCTACGAGATCAGACTCTACTAGCCCGGGATTGGATTATTAAACTCTCAGCTCATCTTCCCTCTACACTGGCACTAAGGTTTCACTAACGAGTTAATGGAACAAATTAGTTTGTTTTCCTCCATACTTAGGTGCTTATAATTGACAATTAAATTAAGCATTTATATGTGGCACTAGCTTTCACACACCTATTGCAAGGACCCTTAACCTGAGTTTTCTCTGGTTGGCCTAAATTTGATCACAACAGGGGTAGCTCTTTTTGCCTAAATCTTTATTACTCATTGCATAATGTGCACAGGTGTCGGGTTCCTAGAGTGAGTAAAAATATAGTATAAAATACTCTAGAATTCCTGTGCAAGTATACACAGTTTGCAGCAAGTAATATTATCAATCCGAGCCCTGAATGAGTTTCCACTCTACCTATTTTTGTGTAACTTTTTAATGGTTTCAAGAATAATAAAATGATTGGGTTTTATCGGAATTATGCTGAAGCAAAATAAATGACAGAACAATAAGTAAACAAATAGATAGACAGATTAAAGGCAGGCGCTGGTTAGGTTTAGTGATTATTCTAAAATATGCTCCAGCAATATTATTGATCATGCATTTCTCGCAGTATTATTAGCGGATTCCTCCTGGAACTCCGGATCTTTTGGGATATGTTTCAAACCCAATGAAGTACGACCGATCAAGCACTAGGCAACTGGCTATCCCTAGCTCAGTCACTGGCGTTCACCAATACACAATGATCGTAGTGTGGGTAATTGCCACACACTCTCTAAATCATCCCTGAAACTAGAGAGAGCTATTCACACCGGCTGGCCAGGCGGGCATAAAATAAGAATAAGCACAACAATTAACCAAAATGCGATAGTCAATTTATTACTAGAGATGAAGCACAGTAATCACATTATTCCTAACCAACACCCTAAGCTACTTAGTTCATAATAGGCATAGGAATACGAATTACAATCTGAGTATGCATGTCCATAACCACAAGTTAATAAAGAAAATAAACTCCCTAATCAGCTTGCGGTAGATGGTGTTCTTGATGATCTTCAATCTCCCTATACTATTCGGATTCCAAGGGAAAACATGGAATGACTTTGACTTTGACGGCTACTTCCTTTTATAGAAGGATGGGAGGCTTGAATTAGGTCAACTAGGACACGTGTAAGGCTCTCCTTGATCCTTTATCACGAAAATAACTCAACAGAAGTCGGTTCATGAAGTTGGCTAACGAGCTGTGATGTGGCAGTTTCTGCTCCCAGTTTTGTTGCAGCATAGAATTTGCTCCCTCCAGTCGCTCAGCAGCATAATCTGCACAAAATAATTTCCAATGCTTCCATTCTTCCAAATGGGTTAAATCATGTAATATCTATCCAAAACCAACCCTAATAAGCATAAAGGACACACAAATCCCTATACAATCGAGGCCTAAATAACTACCTTTTGGGCAGTTATCAACAGGCCATGGCATAATAATTTCTTTTCTTTCAAAAGTAACAAGAATGATTTTTCTTTCATGATCATGATAAGCATATATTCTTTTCTTTCCTCCTAAGCAAGATCAAACATGCTAATTTGCAAAAAATTAACTCTTTAGCTCTGCCCTACACCTATCGAGGTGACAACAAGCATATGAACCTAATAATTCGCTCATAAGCATTCAAATCCAAATCTAGTCAAGGCAAATACTCTACTCATGCAAGACATCTCCTAGAAAAAGTTTAAAAAGTCTCCCTTTTTGGGCATTCATGCTTACAACTCATCGCAAGCTTGAAAATGGACAAGAAAGCCTATCCTAGGACATCATAGTCATGCAAAAATAGCATCCAGAAAACAACCATATGCTTAATTCAAAGAAAGCTCAAAACTATAGCCTGAACTCAGATGCTCAAGGGCTCCACAAACATGCTATTCCACCTCCAAACTTAAAACATGCATTGTCCTCAATGTATAAAGAAAATAAGCATAATCAAGCATGAGAACAATAAAAGAATAGGAGGAGTGAACAATACTGGCCTGGAATGATGATGACTTCTTTTATGGAGGCTTGAAAGCAAAGGAGAGACTGGAACCACGACCTACAAAACAAAAATAACAAATCAAACTCAAAAAGAAAATCACAACTAAACTTACCTGGGTTGCCTCCCATAAGTGCTTGTTTAATGTCATTAGCTCGACGTGTTGACCGAATATGCATCAAGGTGGTTGTTGGGTTCCTAGAGTGAGTAGAAATATAGTATGAAATACTCTAGAATTCCTGTGCAAGTATACACAGTCTGCAGCAAGTAATATTATCAATCCAAGGTCTGAATGCGTTTCCACTTTATCTATTTTGTGTAACTTCCTAATGGTTGCGAAGATAATAAAAACATTGGGTTTTATAAGAATTATGCTGGAGCAAAGTAAATGACAGAACAACGAGTAAACAAATAGATAGACAGATTAAAGACAGGCGCTGGTTAGGCTTCAGTGATTGTTCTAAGATATGCTCTAGCAATATTATTGATCATGCATCTCTCGCAGTATTATTAGCGGATTCCTCCCGGAACTCCGGATCTTTTGGGATATGTTTCAAACCCAATGAAGAGCGACCGATCAAGCACTAGGCAACTGGCTATCCCTAGCTCAGTCACTGGCGTTCACCAATACACAATGATCGTAGTGTGGATAATTGCCACACACTCTCTAAATCATCCCTGAAACTAGAGAGAGCTATCCATACCGGCTGGCCAGGCGGGCATAAAATAAGAACAAGCACAACAATTAACCAAAATGCGATAGTCAATTTATTACTAGAGATGAAGCACAGTAATCACGTTATTCCTAACCAACACCCTAAGCTACTTAGTTCATAATAGGCATAGGAATACGAATTACAATTTGAGTATGCATGTCCATAACTACAAGTTAATAAAGAAGGTAAACTCCCTAATCAGCTTGCGGTTGATGGTGTTCTTGATGATCTTCAATCTCCCTATACTATTCGGCTTCCAAGGGAAAACATGGAATGACTTTGACTATGACGGCTACTTCCTTTTATAGAAGGATGGGAGGCTTGAATTAGGTGAACTAGGACACGTGTAAGGCTCTCCTTGATCCTTTATCACGAAAATAACTCAACAGAAGTCGGTTCATGAAGTTGGCTAACGAGCTATGATGTGGCAGTTTCTGCTCCTAGTTTTGCTGCAGCATAGAATCTGCTCCCTCCAGTCGCTCAGCAGCATAATCTGCACAAAATAATTTCCAATGCTTCCATTCTTCCAAATGGGTTAAATCATGTAATATCTATCCAAAACCAATCCTAATAAGCATAAAGGACACACAAATCCCTATATAATTAAGGCCTAAATAACTACCTTTTGGGCAGTTATCATACCCCCAAACTTGAACTATTGCGCGTCCCGAGCAATACTAACCAACCTTCCTTCAATAATTTCAAAACATTAGACAAAGAATTAGCTTAATCAAACCAGACAGTCCAACACTACCTTTAACCTTTACCTGAGCACTCTGCAAAACCAAGCTCTGCTGCAGCAAAATGATTCCTAGAACTTCAGCAAAACAATGCTGTCCATTTTGCTCTAGTGGTGGATTAGGTTGCAACACACGATTCTGCTGGGCATCAATTAAATCTTCTAGAACTTCAGGGAGACGCGACACGTTATCCATTACATTTTGATTTCTACGCTGCTCTCTCCTTCTTCTCTTGAATGTCCTTTCAATTTCTGGATCAAGTCGAACCTCACCCCAAGCGGATCGCTCCTGCACCAAACTCACGGGGAGAAGCTTAGACTAAACTGAATGCATGACTAATGTTATTTATCCGAGTGACACGAGATAAAATTATTGGGATTGATGCCCTAAAACTCGTAGATATTGAATGTTAAACAAAATTATATACTTGTTCGATAAAGTCGTTATCGAGATTAATTCAGTAAAGTCATTACTGAATAAGTAAATTGCACATTAGATAACCCAAATCCAATAAACTAAGATCCATGGCTATAGGATGAACACTTGAGCTTTATGTAGAGACATAAAAGTGGATCAAACTCGAGTAATAGCCAAAACGGTCTATAGTATAGGGATAGGGTTGGGTACCTTATTCTAGGGACACTATGAGACGCAGCCCACTTTATAGATAGTATAGACGATGTGATCCTAAACCGTCCATGTAGAGACATGTGAGTTGGGGTGTCCTATGCAATGAGTTTGCATAAGACCAGGACCAAGAAATAAGTTTCTCGCTTTATAACACCGTTTACTGACAAGACTGACTATTTCATGTGATGACCTAGGTAACTCGATCTTAATCCTGAGCTAACTATGAACTCCTGTTTATTCGGGCTTATCCTTAGATCTTCACAGGTGAGAGTGGCTCAGTATCACCGACTCAATAAGCCTCTCATTTCAGGGATAGGAACGGGTAGATAGGTGGGGACATAGTCGTGCGAGAAGGAATTCACTCCTACCCAAATTAGGGATAGTAGAGAGGTTGTTCCCTTAAGTGCTGACTCCGGGGCTTGAACAAAGGGATCTCGCCCTCTCATTGGCCCGAGAGGAACTCAGTTTATTGGTTGGACCATAAACCAAATGTTCATTAGAGGATCAATGGGACTTAAGGAACAAGAAGTACTATAGGGGTAAAACGGACATTTGACCCAGCTATAGTTACGAACAACCTGTGAAGGATCGATTTACTAATCATGGTTAAATCAAGTGGACGGAAATATATCTATAGTGAGGGGAGTGCAACTATCAGTATCGGGCTATAGTGGAGTGTCCCGGTAGTTAACGAATGTTGGTTAAGCTTGGTTAATGAGATTAGTCGGTTAGCCTCGAATCGTTGGAGCCCATGATCTATAGGTCCATTAGGTCCCCCTACTAGCTCATATCGGAATAAAGCCAAGAACAAAAGATAGGAAGCTTTGAATCGTTCAAAATCGGGAAAAAGGGTATTATCGTAAATTGTGTTTTGACACAATAATTTAATTATGAATTAAATTAGAAAATGAGAGATGATGTATTTAAAAGTGTTTTAAATACTATATATGAATTAGGAATCATATATCATGAATTGCACAAGATTAGTATGATTAATTGGATTAATCATAAGAAATTATTTTGAAATATCTCAAAATCAATTACCTAATGTTAAATTCAATTTGGAATTGAAATCAACATTTAATTGCAAGCTAAAAATCAGATTGTGGATTCAAGAAAGTGGATTTAGTTGGATTCCCACTTTTGCATGATGATACAAAGAGGAAAACAACACATCCATGCACTAGTTGCATGTGTTGTGAATTGGACATTTAGAATCCACTTTGGCTTGCAAGACTACCATGTGTCTTGTGTCTTAAGGCTTCTCCTTGCATGGAATATCTCTATAAGTAGAGTGTGAATCAGATTCAAGCCTAAGGGAGCCATTTCCTTACTGTTATGCTGCTGGAATTTGGACTCAAACTCTCTCATTTCACATACTTCTCTATAGCTCAATCCTTCAAGCATTCCCTTCCCATTCCCTATCTTTATAGACTCCCACAAGTCGTTCTTGGCCCAGAGAATAGTAGGGAAGACTCTAAGGGTTGTCCAAAGTAGATTGGAGAAGAAAAGAATCCACGGAGGTCCACCTATTGAGCTGCAAAAGGTTCGTTGTTCTAAACTCTCTGTTCTGGTTTCTTTAGGACATGAATGCTTAAGATGTAAAATTGATGTAGTTAGGTGCTCCTGATCTTCAATTGCTTTTGCATGTGTTATATGAACACCTTCAATTGGTATCAGAGCATGATTAGAGCACTTAACTTGCATTAATTTTGCTGTGGTGGGCACCATTCTGAAAATGAATTTTTCTGGGTGCTAAAGTGGAGTTTTCTGGTTTGGCAATTTTTTGAGCTTTCGTTTCTTTATGAAAATGTAATTGCTCAGAAATGTAAAAGCATTAATGTGTGTTCTAGGGTCTGTAATTTTTATAGAGTCAATAGAGTCCATCTAGGCTGTAAAATCGAAGAAAACTGGAGAAGACACAAGCAGAAACATCATCCAGTAGCTGTTGGTCGAAGGAGCGTCGGGACGCTGTTCATGTAGCGTCCCGATGATGTTCATCAATTTTTCCAACAACTTCAGATTTCCAGATCTGGTTCGGTCCAGGGGCATTTTTGGGGTCCGATTCGGTCTGAAGGCAGCCGGTTTAGTCCTTTTACACTCATAAGAAGTCCGATTCAATCCTTGGAGGCTCGGTTGGGACGGTTCGTGATGCTCGAGATCATTTCAAAGCATTTTTTAATAATTATTATTGTAATAATTAGTTAATTGCTTGTTTAAAATTGCCAAACCAATCCACTTTAGGTTGTTTTTAATTTATTTATGCATTGTGAATGTATGATTAAATTGAATTGATTATATGTGCATTATGAGCATGTCATATAGTTTTAAAATCCCACCATAGGAAAGCATGATCATGCATTTATAGAATTATAATAAGAGTTATTGATAATTTCAAATGCATGATGGAAATTTTATGTTTTAATTAATATAAATGTTGTATTAATTAGGGTGATTCATGCTTGAATGGTTAATTTTCAAATTGATTAAATGATATAATTGTTATATTTATTAAAAGATAAAATTAACCAAGCATGAAGCATGAAATTTCTTTAGTTTGATTATAATTATTATACTCAAATTAGGCTTGTTATGGATTGGTTTTATAATTGTTATAAAAGAGATAGAAATCTAAAATCTATAACAAGATGAAGTGCATGCTCACATAGGTTAATGAACCTCCAAATCAATCAACTTGCATAGTTTAGGTTGATATCTTGTAAAACAACGGTTACAAGAGAACTCACCTGACAAGATGTTGTCTAAGGCTGGAGGTATTTAAGTTGACGATTTACGGAACACCTCCTGCCTGGGCATCGAGTCGGTTCTTGAGTTAAGTTAACTCGATTTTTATGAGCATGTGTGAGCGATATGAGGTTTTAAAGCATTTTCACCTAGACATCGTAGTATAAAGGGTTATACACACTAGACATAGGTTGTTTCTACATGGTGCTTTGTTTATAACTTGAATGATTGATTGTTATATGCTTTAAATCACTATTAGAAAGCATGTTATAGGGTTAATTCATTAAAAGTTATAAGAGTTATAAATGTTAATGAATAGAATCCGTAAAACCTATAACAAAGAGTTGCATGCTAACATAGGACCTTAGGATCTTGTCATTCTTTAAATAGTTTAAAATGAAATAGACCTAAGATCTCATTTTCTAATAGGATTAGAAATATGTCTTACTTAGATTTTTTAAATAGTTTTAAAATTCGAGTAATTAGGACATAAGACCTTGGTTATAAGGGAACTCTTCCGACAAATGGTCCGGAACCTAAGTTAAATTAACCATAGTCTTACTAGCATGCAATGTCACTAGGTTATTAAAAGAGTTTAATTCACCTAGACATTTAGTGTAAAGACCTTGTTTAATAAGGCATAGACTTAGATAGATTCATTTAGCCAGAATTTACCTAAGTAATAGACCCTAAGACCTTACGACACTTTAGTAGGAGGAAAAGTATAGAAACGAAATATTCATATTAAGTTTCTACGCTCTCATGTCCCCCTGTGTTCACACCATGAGATCCATGTGATGACATGCAAAAATGTCATCATTTTCCTATTAATTTTAGCTAGTTTTATGTTTGAATTGTGTACTTTAATGCTATTTTATGTTTAAATTTCAAAAAACTGAGTCAAAGAAGAAAAACCGGAATTTTGAGAGATTTTGGATGATTTTGGAGGCTTTTGGAGCAATTTGGAGAATTACATTGAAGATCCAAGTCCAAAAAGCCAAGAAGAATGAGTTAAACGCCCAAATTCATGAATTCCAAGTCTTAAAGTATCAAGTTGGGTCAAGAAAAGTGCCCAAAATCCATTACATGAAGTATTTGGGCTGAAAGAAAGTTGGAGGCCCAAAAATGGAGTCAAAATCGGGCTATTATTGAAGATTCAGCGCCTAGCGTCGAGACGCTAAGCCTGGAGCGTCCCGACGCTAGGCACCCGCGTGGAGAGTTCTTGAATCGCAACACCGTCGTGACGCTGTCCAGATAGCGTCTCGACGGTGCGACGTCTTGGAGCCCAAGAAAAGATGACGTCAAAGCGTCGCGACGCTACGCCTGTTGGGAGCCTATAAAATGAGCCTTTTGCAATGAAGTTTGTGTGCCAATTTGTGGGTTTTCACCCTATTCTAGAGTCTACTCTAAAATTTGGGATTTTTGGGAGAGTTTTGGAGCTTTGTTGAAGATCTTTGGAGCTTGGGATCGATGGAGGTCGGCACGGGATCGAGGATATCGACACTTTTATGAGCATTTCTCTTCCCTTTTCCTTTATGTTTTAGTTTCTAGAATTGTTGTGATTAGGAATTATTGAATTTTAGTGATTATGGGTAGTAAATTCCTAAATTCTATGAGATTGATTTAGATGTTGAACCTTTGCTTGATTAATGAATTTATTTGGATTAATTATCATTATTGTTCATTGTGCATTTTGTCCGTAATGCTTTTAATCAACTGATCACTGATTAAATGAATCGTTACTAAGTGGAAACTCGACGGAGAGAAGCTTAAACTAGAACTGAATGCATGACTAACACTATTTACCTGGGTGACAAGGGATAAGATATATAACGTTAGAAGTTGTACTGAAGGGTCGTAATGCCATGCTAAGTAAATAAAGATGAGACTGAAAGGAGATTCTTTATTGAAAGGTATGAGATAGAAGGAGACCGACAGGAGAGTCCTTGTCATTAGGCTTCTAGACTTATGAATCAAATGATTGATTAATCCAAGTTAGTTAATTGATTATGATTAAAGGTCCAATTGTCGAAATCAACAACTCTAGAATTATCCCTCCAAATTGTGTCTCCATTTATCTTTTGCTTTCTAGATTAGCTTTTTATTTAATCTTTTCGGCATTAGATTTTGTTCTCTAAATAAAGTTAAGCAAGATTATTTGTGGTAATTAATTGAATAAATCCAATCCCTGTGGAGACGATACTTTATACTCAAAATCACTATATTACTTGTGACGACCTGTTGGCTTGTGGATTAAGAATCGTGCAACACCATGCTTGGCCTCGAGGCACCCTAGGAGCGTCCCCCTACGGATGGTGTTTGCATGGGTTAATATCAAGGTGAATGGGGAAAGTGTTCATAGTAAGTGGGTGAAGGAAACGTGTCAAACGTATCCTACGATCTCCACCATTAGGTTGCACCGTGAGATTCTCATACGCTGCGTGCGAGTCGCCCTGGGAGCGATCACCCTACGGAGAGCTTGTGCATGGGATTCAGAACAACGCAAACTCCATAAATGGATAGGGTTTCCTAGGGCCATTCCCAATATTAGCTCTTCCCTACGATGGCATTGTTGGGGTCGTCCTCTGCAATCTGAAAATGATGGGTAACACTTACAAGATGGTCTTGACCAAAATAACGTTAGCTAATAACTATTGGAGTAAGAGTTATTCTGGTAATAGTATTTGACCGGGATTGTCTCGATTCAGAGGAATAATTGACTGCCCTACGGTAGTGGTTATTCTAAACCCCTGAAGTACCGTTGCAAATAAATCAATTGTATATATGGGTCGATGATTGCTTTTGCTAAAATCTAATTGGATAATATGAATAATGGGTATAGTGCTAGTATTCTAATAGAAATTAATTTGTTTGTTTCAACAATATGTCGAAAAACGTATGTGCTTTGTCAAATGCCAAATTAAACGGTTTAGTACATATGACTAAGAATACTTACTTAAACGCTAAACACGTGGCCAACAATTTAGGTTTGATCTCAACTGAGGAATGTCCTCAAACTAACTGCTTAGCCAAGAAAAACATGATCCACGACTCTAAATATGATTTATTAGTCATCGAAACGTGTTTAGTGGAGAACATCGATTCTACCTGGATACTCGATTCAGGTGCCACTAATCACGTATGTTCTTCATTTCAAGGAATGAGTTTCTGGCAACAGCTAAGAGCTGGAGAGATGACTCTTAAAGTTGGAACAGGAGAAGTCATCTCGGCTATTGCAGTGGGAGACATAAAATTATTCTTCACCAAGGAACGTTACATGATATTAGATAATTTGTACATAGTTCCGAAAATTTAAAGAAATTTGATTTCTTTGTCTTGTTTATTGGAACAAGGTTATTCAATTTCTTTTTCTGTTAATGAAGCGTTCATAACTAAAAGAGGTATTGATGTTTGCTCTGCAAACATGAAGAATAAATTGTATGTTTTGTGACCAATTGAGTCTAAAGCTATTTTAAATCACAAGATGTTTAAAACTGTTGAGACTCAACCTAAAAAACAAAGAGTTTCTCAAGATACCTATCTCTGGCACTTGAGGTTAGGCCATATCAACCTCAATAGGATTGGGAGATTGGTCAAAAGTGGACTTCTAAACAAGTTAGAAGACGACTCGTTACCTCCTTGTGAGTGATGCCTTGAGGGTAAGATGACAAAACGACCTTTTACCGGAAAAGGTTACTGTGCCAAAGAGCTCCTAGAGCTCATTCATTCAGACCTCTACGGACCAATGAACATTAGAGCTCGAGGAGGGTACTAATATTTCATCATTTTCGTTGATGATTATTCAAGGTATGGCTATCTCTACCTGATGCATCATAAGTCCGAAGCTTTTGAAAAGTTCAAGGAGTACAAGGTCGAGGTTGAGAACCTATTAGGTAACACGACAAAAACACTTCGATTCGATTGAGGTGGAGAGTATATGGACTCGAGTTTTCAAGACTAGTTTATAGAGCATGGAATTACGTCCCAACTCTTAGCCCCTGGTACACCTCAGAAAAACGGTGTATCGGAAAGGAGAAACAGAACCTTGTTGGACATGGTTCATTCGATGATGAGTTATGCTCAGTTACCTAACTCATTTTGGGGTTATGCAATAGAGACTGCAGTTTATATTTTGAACGTAGTTCCCTCAAAGATTGTTTTTGAAACACCATTTGAGCTCTGGAAAGGACATAAAACTAGTTTACGACATTTCAGAATTTGGGGATGTCCTGCATACGTGCTTGAGGCAAACCCAACGAAATTGGAGCCTCATTCTAGATTTTGCCTATTTGTAGGCTATCCCAAAGAAACAAGAGGTGGAAACTTCATCGATCTAGAGGAAAATAAAGTACTTGTATCGACAAATGCTACATTCCAAGAAGAAGACCACCTCAGAGACCACAAGCCACGGAGTAAAGTCGTTTTAAGTGAACCATCTAACGAAGCTATAGAAATATCAACAAGGGTTGTTGACAATGCTGGCACCTCGAGTCAATCACATCCTTCTCTAGAAATAAGAGAACCTCGACGTAGTGGGAGGGTTGTTAGACAGCCTGATCGCTATTTGGGTTTAACTGAAACTCTAGTCATCATACCCGATGACGGGATCGAGGATCCATTAACCTATAAACAGGCAATGGATGACGTTGACAAGAACGAGTGGATTAAAGCCATGGACTTAGAAATCGAGTCCATGCAATTTAATTCAGTATGAGATCTTGTAGATCAACCTGAAGGGGTTAGACCCATAGGGTGCAAATGGATCTACAAGAGAAAACGAGACGCTGCTGGGTACCTTATTCTGGGGACACTATGAGACGCGGCCCACTTTATAGATAGTATAGACGATGTGATCCTAAATCGTCCATGTAGAGACATGCGAGTGGGGGCGTCCTATGTAATGAGTTTGCATAAGACCAGGACCAAGAAATAAGTCGCTCTCGCTTTATAACACCGTTTACTAACGAGACTGACTATTTCATGTGATGACCTAGGTAACTCGATCTTAATCCTGAGCTAACTATGAACTCCTATTTATTCAAACTTATCCTCAGATCTGTGTTGCGCGATTACCGCAAGCACACGGGTCGTCACAGGTAATATAAAACGGTAAGTAATACCGAGTATCGAATCCACAGGGAGGCGAAACGAAAATTAAGCAAAAATAAAATCTCTTGAGCACTAAAAGTACTTGGGCGAAATAATATTTAGGGAACAACTCAATCAATAAAAAGGTTTTAAAATTCAAAGCAATTAAAGAAAATAAGTTGATCAATCGAAAAATAAAATATGGAGAAAGAGTTTTCTTTTAATGGGAAGAGGGGTCTTGAAAATCAATTATTAGCTAAACAATTGATATAATTATCCTATCTCATTGCCCAACTAGTTATAATCCTAGAATCTCCGTTAATCACATAGGTTATCCTGTCGGTTTCCCCTAATTGTAATTAATTCATTTTAACAACCTAAGTGTTCTTAGTGCCATTAAAAATCATTAATTATTACGCTCTGATTCATTTTAGGAATCTATGTTTAATCAACTAATCTCGTTGTCACGACGGACAATGAAACTAGTTGCATGGATTACGATCTATCCTAATTTCTCTCTGTTGGGTTCCTAGAGTGAGTAAAAATATGATATGAAATACTCTAGAATTCCTGTGCGTATACACAGTCTGCAGCAAGTAATATTATCAATCCAAGGTCTGAAAGAGTTTCCACTTTATCTATTTTGTATAACTTTCTAATGGTTTCGAAGATAATAAAAATGTTGGGTTTTATCGAAATTATGCTGAAGCAAAAAAAATGACAGAACAACGAGTAAACAAATAGATAGACAGACTAAAGACAGACGCTGGTTAGACTTTAGTGATTTTTCTAAGATATGCTCTAGCAATATGATTGATCATGCATTTCTCGCAGTATTATTAGCGGATTCCTCCCGGAACTCCGGATCTTTTGGGATATGTTTCAAACCCAATGAAGAGCGACCGATCAAGCACTAAGCAACTGGCTATCCCTAGCTCAGTCACTGGCGTTCACCAATACACAATGATCGTAGTGTGGAGAATTGCCACACACTCTCTAAATCATCCCTGAGACTAGAGAGAGCTATCCATACCGGCTGGCCAGACGGGCATAAAATAAGAATAAGCACAACAATTAACCAAAATGCGATAGTCAATTTATTACTAGAGATGAAGCACAGTAATCACATTATTCCTAACCAACACCCTAAGCTACTTAGTTCATAATAAGCATAGGAATACGAATTACAATCTGAGTATGCATGTCCATAACTACCAATTAATAAAGAAGGTAAACTCCCTAATCAGCTTGCGGTTGATGGTGTTCTTGATGATCTTCAATCTCCCTATACTATTCGGCTTCCAAGGGAAAAACATGGAATGCTTTTGACTTTGACGGCTACTTCCTTTTATAGAAGGATGGGAGGCTTGAATTAGGTCAACTAGGACACGTGTAAGGCTCTCCTTGATCCTTTATCCCGAAAATATCTCAATAGAAGTCGGTTCATGAAGTTGGCTAACGAGCTGTGATGTGGCAGTTTCTGCTCTCAGTTTTGCTGCAGCATAGAATTTGCTCCCTCCAATCGCTCAGCAGCATAATCTGCATAAAGTGATTTCCAAGGCATCCATTCTTCCAAATGGGTTAAATCATGTAATATCTCTCTAAAACCAACCCTATTAAGCATTAAAGACACACAAATTCTTATATAAATGAGGCCTAAATAACTACCTTTTGGGCAGTTATCATACCCCCAAACCTTAACTATTGCGTGTCCCGAGCAATACTAACCAACCTTCCTTCAAGAATTTCAGAACATTAGACAAAGAATTAGCTTAATCAAACCAGACAGTCCAACACTACCTTTAACCTTTACCTGAGCACTCTGCAAAACCAAGCTCTGCTGCAGCAAAATGATTCCTTCAGCAGGGACAAATAATCACCACTTTTCAATATAATTCTAAGAACTCACCACAGCCTAGCTCTATTATCAGACATTTCAAAACATATTTTTAAAGGGGTTTATAACATTATTTATCAGACTTAAAGCAGCCTTACAGTCATAAGCTCTTAAGCATGGGATGACCCACTTTATGGTGCAGTATACCCTTGCCTCAAGCTCATCACCAACTAGGCTCAATACTCATTATAAAGTTAAAAAATCCTTAGTTATTCCATCTCTTACCCCTCAGAATGGCGACATTTTATGATGAAGCTCACCTAAGTTATGGGAGACAGAAAAACTGCTGGATCATCATTCATCCTTCAAAACTTTTGCTCCATCAATTTTTTTCAGCAAAATCTTCAACAAATAATTTCTTTTTTTCAGCAAATAATTTTTTCTCATATTTCTCATTTCGTAGGTCATCTTTTGACGCGAAGACAAACTGTGGGTATCACAAATGTCTCCGGTTACTCAATAACCTAGCAAATTTTAATTTTGAAGGAGAGGAATGCTCGAGCAAAATAATTGGAGTAGCGAAAAAGTCCCCCAAACTTGAATTATTCATTGTCCCCAATGAATCATTAATTAAGCAATTATACCCCCAAACTTAAATTTTTCTATCTAAATTTTTAAACTAAACATGGGATTAGGATTAAGCTTAAAGTGGATCATATAAGTCAATACTACCGTCAAAAATCTTCTTGCCGCAGCAACAGTCCAGGCTAGAAGAAATGCTCAAGCAAAAGGTTTCTGGAGATCAGAATACCTTGATCTAACTAAGCGTAATCAGTCCAAGCTTCAAAAATTCAGAAGAAAATAGTTAAGTTAGAGTCAGTCAGTGCTCATGGAATAGAAACATTCAGAAATTTCATTAAAATCATAGAAAAATATTACAAAGCATATATATTTTTTTTCAAAGTAAAAATTAAAAAGATTAGAAAGAAACAAGATAAGCAGTTATAACAGTGAGCAGGGTTAATATGCGCGAGCAAACAAAAATGGAAAAACAAAAGTAATGCTCGCTCCAAGTCATCCCATCAGTCAATCTTCCTGACCCTGCTCCTCATCAACATCCTCTTCTCGTTCAACAGGCGGGGGTGGTATCCAAAGATTAAACAAATCACCGGGAAACATTGGAAAGGCCGGATACAGTGTTGAGAAATTGGTTTGCAAGGCCCCCCTGAGCGCATCATCTCTCCTCTTAGCATAAGTCTAGTAGGTCTGAGCTTGCCTTTCAGCAAACTCTAACCTACTGGTCAACACTGACAGTTGCTCTAGGATTTGATTGACGCCATACACAAGCCCACCCTGGCGAACCTCTTGCATACGCTGAAGCCGCACCAGATTAGGTGTGTCAATGATTCCCTTATCAGTCATGATCATATCTTCTGGAACCGTGGGCACTCCTGCCCTGCTGCATAACATCGTAATCGTGTTCGGAAAGAACAGCTTCCCCACCTTCTTTTTCCAGCAATCAACAATCTCAGAAGAAATAATTTTTCCTACATCAATACTCATCGAGCGCAGAATGGCAAAAGCAAGCAATACCCTGTCCCGAGATACTGTGGAGTCGTGTGTTGTCGGCAGCAAGCGTAGCCTGATGAAACCCATCCAGGTGTTGGCTTCACTCTTCAAATAAGCAGCTTGAAATGTATGCTTCCTTGTCTGCGACACCCTCCACTGGGCCCCCTCAATGCCTACCTCCTGGACAGCCGCACTCAGTTGATTGAGATGGTGCAACCACCATCTCATTAAAAACGGCATGCGAAAAATCTTGGAGATCGAACAGTTCATTAATGGCCTCAGGACTCCACTGTACAAGCACTCCTCGAACGATGACCTCAAAATCATTCTTAACGTCAAGATTGGCGTAAAATTCGCGAACAATGTTGGCATTCACAGGTTCTGGCTTCGCACAAAATTGCCTCCAACCGAGGTTCACTATTCCAGACTCCAAAAACCTAGGTAAATCATTGCCAAATCCACGTTCGAACAAGAAGTCCCGTTTCAGCACCTCCTGGTATTTTGCTCGAGCAAGATCGTTGACGAAGCGAATGAATGGTGCCCTCGGCTCCTCAATTTCTCCTGATGCTTCGGCAATTCCTTTGCCCCTGCTTTCTCTCTGGACACGCAAACGCTCTTCCTCTGCCTTTCTCGCCTCTTCTTCTTTTTCCTTATTCTCAGCTTCCCTTTTTTCTTCCTCAGAGTCCGATGTTGGAGGCGATGGAGTGTTCCGAACCACCCTCACGCGACCCGCCTTCCTCTTGATGCGGCGGCGCTTGGGCGGTTCAGGCATAATGATTTCAACATGGGCCTTCTGCACCGGCTCCGGTGTTTTCTCTTTTTCAGGCACACCTGCGACTTGTCCTCTGACCTCTGTCTCATGTTCCTTCTCAGCATTCCCTTCCTGAACCGTAGCAGAAACTATCGGTTCTATCTCAAGATCCTGCACAACCGCTGTCTCTTGGATGACTTCTTGTTCCGCAGCCCTCTGCTGCCTCCGTCTTCGCTTCGCCTCCTTTTCTTCTGGCGTCCTTTTCTTCTTAGATTTTCCTTTTTGAACTTCGGGTGTGACGGGTATCTCTTCTTCCTCACTCTCCCTTTCTTTTCGCGCTCTTGTTTTAGCCATGGAAGGTATAATAGGGTTTTGCAAAGAAAGAAAGAATAACACACGCACAAGAATTTGATCAAGAAAACGAAGTGAAATGTACTTACCAGAGATTGCGAATAAATAGGGCTGCAGCAAACAAGAATCCTAACCGAAAGGATTTGCCCTGCCATAACTAATATTACCGTTGCAATTAAAAATACAAACCTGAAATTCAAAAATTACCAACGGTAAAATTACGAATTCCAAACGGCCATGGTAAAAATTAATGCTCTGTCATCATTGAAGCCGTTGGATAATTACTCTGCAACACGTGGCCTCATCAGATGATGCACTCACATTTATCTGCGAGAATTTAAAGCTAAGTCTAACGGTAACAATAATAAATTCCAACGGAAACCCTTCTATCTCGGAATAACTTGCTCCAGCAATATCTTTGCCGCAACAATCTGCTGAACCTGAAGAATCTCAGATACGGAATTCGAAATTTCAAAATAGACACATCAAATCTTTTTAATTCAAATTAAACCGATCAAAGCAAACTTAACCTGTTATTCTCAAAAGAAGTTGAATAACTTAGAGAAAATCTCTATTAATTAAAACTAGAATTCAAATAACTGAAAATAAAATCTAGATAAAATAAAACCTAACTAACTAAAAGATAATTGCAAGATAATTTAAATAAATAACCCGAAAATCAAATCAAATCAAATAAAAAATAGATCAAATCTAACCTACCAAAAATAATAAAAATACTTAAAAGATAAAATCTAATAAATCATGCAAAATTAAATCTAACCTAACCGAAATTAAAATCAAATTAACGAAAAATAAAATCAATTCAAACTTCGGGAGCTCAAAATTTTACTCTGTGAAATGCTCCCGCAAAAGTCTTGCTCTCTCAAACATCGACCAACCTTAGGGAAGGATATTTCGACTGAAACTCCTCACCCCAATAATGCTTCACACGCTGTCCATTCACCTTGAATACTCTCCCATCTTTTTCATCCTGCAAAGTAATTGCTCCATTGGAGAAAACCTCAATCACAATAAACGGTCCTGACCATTTAGATTTTAATTTTCCAGGAAATAATTTTAATCTAGAATTATAAAGCAAAACTTTTTGACCCTTGACAAACTCCTTAGATTTAATTTTTTTGTCATGCCACAACTTAGTCTTTTCCTTATACATTTTCGCATTTTCGTAAGAAAATTGACGAAATTCTTCTAACTCATTAAGCTGCAGCATTCTGATTGCTCCTGCACGACTCAGATCAAAATTTAACTTTTCAAAGCCCAAAATGTTTTATGCTCAAGCTCTAATGGTAAATGGCAAGTTTTCCCGTATACTAACCTATAGGGAGACATACCTAGAGGAGTCTTATAAGCTGTCCTATAAGCCCAAAGAGCCTCATCCAACCTAAAGGACCAATCCTTTCTAGATGGATGGACTACTTTCTCTAAAATAGCTTTAATTTCCTTATTACTAATTTCAGCTTGACCATTTACCTGTGGGTGATAAGGGGTAGCTATCCTATGCTTAATCCCATACTTAGCTAAAAGCTTAGTTAAGATATTATTAACAAAATGTGTACCCTCATCACTCACTAGAGCCCTAGGTGTCCCAAACCGCGCAAAAATGTGCGATTGAAGAAACCTTGCTACTGTCTTGGCATCACTCTGATGGCATGCGATGGCCTCCACCCACTTGGACACATAATCAACTGCCAATAAGATAAAAACATTGCCATTAGAAGGGGGAAATGGCCCCATAAAGTCAATACCCCATACATCGAATAATTCAACTTCTAAAATGTAAGTAAGAGGCATTTCATCTCTAGGTCCCAAATTTCCTCTCCTTTGGCAAGCATCACATTGCTTGTAGAACCAATGGGCATCCTTAAATAACGTAGGCTAGAAAAATCCGCAATGCAAAATCCTCATAGCCGTCCTCTGACCGCTGAAATGACCTCCATACGGCGAAGAGTGACATTGCTCCAGGATTTCTTTTGCTTCAGCACCTGAAACACACCTACGAATAATACCGCCAGAGCATTGCTTATACATAAACGGCTCATCCCAAAAGAAAAATTTCGCATCATGCTTAAACTTTTTCTTGTGCCTCCAATCCATATCAATAGGGGTGACTCCCTTTACTAAAAAGTTGGCAATATCAGCATACCAAGGGACATCCCTGACTACCTTTACCTGAACAGCAAAAAGCTGCTCATCTGGAAAAGAATCGGAAATGGCAGATTGCTCCAGCAAAAATGATGATGGATCAAGACGAGATAAATGATCTGCAACGACATTCTCTGATCCCTTCTTGTCCTTTATCTCCAAGTCAAATTCCTGCAGTAATAAAATCCAACGAATTAGTCTCGGCTTTGCATCCTTCTTAGACATTAAATACCTTATTGCTGCATGATCCATGAACACCGTGACTTTGGATCCAACCAAATATGGCCGAAATTTCTCAAAAGCAAACACAACAGCTAACAACTCCTTTTCAGTAGTTGTGTAGTTAACCTGTGCTTCATTTAAAACCTTGCTTGCATAATATATAGGATGAATAAATTTGCCCTGCTTTTGCCCCAGCATCGCTCCTACCGCAGCATCACTCGCATCACACGTTACCTCGAATGGCAAATTCCAATTAGGCGCGCAGAGAATGGGTGCTGAGATTAAAGCAGCCTTTAATGTTTCAAAAGCCTTCCTACAATCTGCATAAAGTCAAAAACATGATCAGTGCACAATAAGTTACAAAGAGGTTTACTGATTTTGGAAAAATCCTTTATGAACCTCCTATAAAATCCAGCATGTCCTAAAAAACTCTGAATTCCCTTCACTGAATTCGGTGGCTCTAGTCTTTCGATAACCTCAACTTTTGCTCTATCAACTTCTAGACCATTTTTAGAAATCCTATGACCTAACACTATGCCCTCTTTCACCATGAAGTGGCACTTCTCCCAATTAAGAACTAGATGGGTATCCTCACATCTTTTTAATACCTTTCCTAAATTATCTAAACAACTCTGAAAAGACCCTCCAAACACTGAAAAATCGTCCATAAAGACTTCAACAGTGGACTCAATCATATCAGAAAAAATTGTTAACATACACCGCTGAAATGTTGCTGGAGCAATGCAGAGGCCAAAAGGCATTCTCCTAAAAGCGAATGTCCCATAAGGGCAAGTGAAAGTGGTTTTTTCCTGATCTTCAGGAGCAATAGTAATCTGGTTATACCCAGAATAACCATCCAAGAAACAGTAATAGGCCTGACCAGCCAATCGATCCAACATCTGGTCGATAAATGGTAGAGGGAAATGATCCTTTCGGGTGGCTTTATTAAGCCTTCTGTAATCCATACAAACCCTCCAGCCAGTTACTGTCCTTATGGGGATCAACTCATTATCTTTATTGCTCACCACAGTGACACCTCCTTTCTTAGGAACACATTGGACAGGGCTTACCCAATTGCTATCGGTAATTGGATAGATGATCCTAGCATCCAACCATTTAATTACCTCCTTTTTAACAACCTCTTTCATTGCAGGGTTATGCCTTCTTTGTTGCTCAATACTCCTAAAGGATCCTTCCTCTAGAGTGATTTTGTGCATATGGCTAATCCCCTGAATATCAGCTAATGTCCAACCTATAGCTTTGCGGTATTGCTGCAACAATTTTATTAAGGCCTCTTCATGCTCCGGCATTAAATCTGATGCAACAATAATGGGCAACGTCTTACTTTCCCCAAGATACACATACTTTAGTTGATCCGGTAAAGGTTTCAAATCTAAAGTGGGTGCCTCAATTAGGGATCGCTTAATTGGGGGAGCCCTTCTTTGATCTAAATCTAAAGACTCAAAAACATCCTCACACCTAAACAATTCTTTTCCATTTTTTCTATCTAAAGAACAAAATTCAAAATCTTCTACACTAACCTCTCCATGCTTTTCTGAATGCTCATCAGCCGAATCCTGTATTGTTGTCTCAATAACTGTGCTCTCCAGAATCCTAATGAAGGAGCAATCCTCCATCTCGTCTGGATATTTCATGGCTTTAAACACATTAAATTTCACTTCCTCATTACAGACTCTCATTGTTAATTCTCCTTTTTGAACATCTATTAATGCCCTACCAGTAGCCAAAAATGGACGACCTAGAATAATTGGGACATCTTTATCATCCTCATAGTCTAAAATAATAAAATCAACAGGAAATATGAATTTATCAACTTTTACTAAGACATCCTCAATTTTACCCTCTGGATATGTGATAGACCTATCAGCTAATTGGAGTGTAACTGTGGTAGGTCTAGCTTCACCAATACCTAACTTCCGATAGACCGAAAGAGGCATAAGGTTAATGCTTGCACCTAAATCACAGAGTGCTCTACCTAATTCCTTTCCACCTATAGACATAGGTATAGTAAATGACCCTGGATCCTTAGCCTTGGGGGGTAGACCATTCTTAAGAATAGCACTACACTCCTCAGTAAGAGATACAGTTTCAAACTCACCTAACCTTTTCTTTTTAGTCAAAATATCCTTAAGAAATTTAGCATAATTAGGCATTTGCTCTATAGCTTCTACTAAAGGGATATTTATATGCAATTGCTTAAGAATCTCTAAAAATTTTTTAAATTGACCATCCTGATTTTTAGGTTTTTGCCTTTGTGGAAAAGGTAGAGGTGGTACATAAGGTGGGGGCGGCACATATGGTGGTTCTACATCTGGCACAGAACCAGATGCTCCAGCATTCTCTTTGCTGCCTCCAGCACCCTGACCAGACTCCAACTCTTTCTCAACAACAACATTATTATCACTATTACTTTTTAAATCTTGGGTCTTTCTAGACTCTTCTAATGGTTTACCACTCCTAAGAGTTACTGCCTTTACCTGCTCCTTACCTTCCCTTCGAGGGTGTTCAGTATCCGAAGGAAGTTTCCCTTGAGGCCTCGCCTTTAGCTCATTAGCTAGCTGACCCACTTGCAATTCCAGGGCTCTCATCGAAGCTTGATTACTTTGAATTGCGGCATCTGTGCGAGCCATAAATTCTTTCATCATTGCCTCGAGAGAATTTCCTGAATTTTGCTGGGGCAAGGCCTGCTTGTTTTGCTGGGGCATTACCTGCGCTTTACATCCTGGCTGGTTCATCTTTTGTTGCGCTTGTACATTATTTCCTTGACCTCCCCATGAGAAGTTGGGGTGGTTGCGCCAACCTGGATTATAGAAGTTAGAATAAGGGTTGTTCCTCTGATTACCTATAAAGAACACCGACGCTGGATTGCTGGGGCAAAACTCGTAGTTGTGGTCTTCACCTCAATAGACACATGCTTCGTCCGTGACTTGGTTCACTACTGCTGCAGGCTCCATAGCTGGTGGCTGCTGATGACTAATCACTGTCACATTCTTAAGAGCATTAGCAATCATAGCAAGATCAGCCCTAATGGTGGACACACCATCAACCTCTAACACACTCTTAACCTTTTTATTTGTGCCTCTAACATCCGACCACTGACAACTATTAATAGATATTCTTTCTAAAAGTTCATAGGCTTCATCAAAAGTTTTTGCCAAAAGGGCCCCTCCAGCCGAAGCATCGACCATACCTTGGGTTACTCCATTTAAACCATTGTAAAATGTTTCCATTTGAATACAATGAGGTAACCCATGGTGGGGACACTTTCATAAAAGCTCCTTAAACCTCTCCCAAGCCTCACTAAAAGTCTCATCCTCAAGTTGCCTAAACCCTACTATTTCACTCCTTAATTTAGCATTTCTATTAGGTAGGAAATATTTACTCAAAAATTTTTCAGCTAACTCATCCCACGTCCTAATTGATCCTGGAGCAAAAGAGTTTAACCATGACTTTGCTCCATCTCTAAGAGAATACGGGAACAAAGTTAATCTAAGAGCATCTCTAGGCACTCCTTGAATTACAAAAGAATCACTAACTCCTAGAAAAGACTTAAGATGTAAATGAGGGTCTTCAGATGACAAACCATGGAATTGCCCCACGGTTTGCAACATCTGAAACATTACCGGTTTCATTTCAAAATTCGCTGCTTGGATTTGGGGACGTGCAATCCCTGGATTCAACTCATTAAACATCGGGACAGCATACGCTCGAATGGCTCTGGTCCTATCGTTCGCTATCAAGATAGGATTCTCAGCCTGATTATTTCGCTGCTCATTTTGCTCAAACAGTGGGTTTTGCTGCAGCAACGGATTCTCCTGGGGGTTCACTGCTACTGGACCTTCAGGAACCTGCGGGTGTTGCGGCACGTTCTCCATCTGGTTTTTGCGCTGCTCCCTCCTTCTGTTCCTAAATGTCCTTTCAATTTCTGGATCAAGTTCAAACCGTACCCCAGGCGGATCGCTCGTGCACCAAAATCACACCTGCAAAAACAAAAGAAACAATCAAAAAGTTCTAGCACCAAACCACTAAAACACATACACAAAACAGATCAGATAAAAACTTATTCAAGTCCCCGGCAACGACGCCAAAAACTTGTTGGGTTCCTAGAGTGAGTAAAAATATGATATGAAATACTCTAGAATTCCTGTGCAAGTATACACAGTCTGCAGCAAGTAATATTATCAATCCAAGGTCTGAAAGAGTTTCCACTTTATCTATTTTGTATAACTTTCTAATGGTTTCGAAGATAATAAAAATGTTGGGTTTTATCGGAATTATGCTGAAGCAAAATAAATGACAGAACAACGAGTAAACAAATAGATAGACAGATTAAAGACAGGCGCTGGTTAGGCTTTAGTGATTTTTCTAAGATATGCTCTAGCAATATGATTGATCATGCATTTCTCGCAGTATTATTAGCGGATTCCTCCCGGAACTCCGGATGTTTTGGGATATGTTTCAAACCCAATGAAGAGCGACCGATCAAGCACTAGGCAACTGGCTATCCCTAGCTCAGTCATTGGCGTTCACCAATACACAATGATCGTAGTGTGGAGAATTGCAACACACTCTCTAAATCATCCCTGAAACTAGAGAGAGCTATCCATAACGGCTGGCCAGGCGGGCATAAAATAAGAATAAGCACAACAATTAACCAAAATGCGATAGTCAATTTATTACTAGAGATGAAGCACAGTAATCACATTATTCCTAACCAACACCCTAAGCTACTTAGTTCATAATAAGCATAGGAATACGAATTACAATCTGAGTATGCATGTCCATAACTACCAGTTAATAAAGAAGGTAAACTCCCTAATCAGCTTGCGGTTGATGGTGTTCTTGATGATCTTCAATCTCCCTATACTATTCGGCTTCCAAGGGAAAAACATGGAATGCTTTTGACTTTGACGGCTACTTCCTTTTATAGAAGGATGGGAGGCTTGAATTAGGTCAACTAGGACACGTGTAAGGCTCTCCTTGATCCTTTATCCCGAAAATATCTCAATAGAAGTCGGTTCATGAAGTTGGCTAACGAGCTGTGATGTGGCAGTTTCTGCTCTCAGTTTTGCTGCAGCATAGAATTTGCTCCCTCCAATCGCTCAGCAGCATAATCTGCATAAAGTGATTTCCAAAGCTTCCATTCTTCCAAATGGGTTAAATCATGTAATATCTCTCTAAAACCAACCCTATTAAGCATTAAAGACACACAAATTCTTATATAAATGAGGCCTAAATAACTACCTTTTGGGCAGTTATCACTCTCCGTCGAGTTTCCATTAAGAATCAGATCATTACACAATTGGGCAGATTGAATAAAGCATGAAGCACATCCATACAAATAATTAGGACAAAGGGCAAGAGACAGAAAATTATAACAACATTTAAACTATAATTTCATTTCAAGACCCCAAATTGGGGTTTAGCTATACATAGCTAAAATATCCACAACATTTACAATAGAAAGCATAATTAAGAGCATTAAAGGAAAGGAATTGACCATCGAAAAACCCCTTCGCTGATGCTCGGAGCCCCGCCGACTACTCCTTGAGCCTCCTAAGGTTCTCCCCAAAATTTCCCAAATATTTCCCACTAAGAAATCTCTCAAAAAGGCTAGAAAGCCTTGAGAGAGGCTCCAAATAAGCCAAGGGAGGGAGAAAAGGAAGGAAAGAATGTGGTGATTGATGGTAAAATGAGGCACCAAGGGGTGCCTATTATAGGCTCGGATTGGGGTCAGTGTCGCGACGCTACATGGCACAGCGTCGCGACACTGTGATGCACACGACTTGTTGCCCAAGAAAGGGACAGAGTCGCGACGCTGTGCCCTTTTCCAGAATTTCCAGCTTCGATTTGGGCTTCTTTTTGGGTCTTCTCTTCATTTCTTTTGGGCTTTTTCTTCATGAGTGGCCTCTTTGACTCCCCTTTTTTATCCAAGCTTGAATTTGGGCTTGATTGGCTTCATTTTGGGCATTTTTCCCCAAAATCCACAACTTTGCTCCTAAGGACCAAATAACAAAATACATTAAATATTTTCAATAAAAACACGATTAAAGCATAGAAAAGCCTAATAAATTGGGACTAAAATAGCGACCTTTTTGCTCGCTATCACACCCCCAAACTTAAGCTTTTGCTAGTCCCGAGCAAAATAAATCCTAAAGATGCATGAAATAGAATCGCTCAAGCCTCAATGATTTTGGAATTCTTAGGATAGAATGGGAAACATGCAAGTGGAATAAGCAAGCACCGCATACTCTTGAAGAAATCTTAAACTAGTTTGAACTTAAGATTAATGAATAGCATGCTCAAGACTTATCTATTGATTCTTTTACTAACCTAGATTAGTCTTATGGCTTTCTCCATTTGTTTTCCCCCTACACTGGCTAAGAGTCCCTAATAGGTCGGAGTTCTTCTATCATGCAAAAAAAAGAAGAAACTAGGGCGCCTGTCATTTTTTTCTTTTTCATGGGGGAGCAAAACTCACAAATGATTTCTCTTTCTTTTTCTTCTGCTACTCCCCCAAACTTGCATTTTGATTTCTAATGGTACTAGCTTTCGCACTACGGTGTAGGGACCCTTAACCCGAATTTTATTCTTTGGTTGGCCTAACTGATCACACCACATGTAGCTCTTTTTACCCCTAGGCTTTTTCTTTTGTGCAAGCAAAAATTTTCTTTTTCAACAGATTTTTCTTTTCTCTCATTTTCTTTTGTTGCTTTTGCTTTTCTCTCAGCAGACATCACATTTCACATTTTTTCCTCCTTAGCTCTTTAGCGAACAATCAAGCATGAACTTCCTAGTATTAGAAACTAAGCCTATTGGGTGACAACAAACTTTAAAAACCATAATAAGAATCTAGATTTTCAAAGACGTCATTAGATAAGGCTATTACATGCTTTAGACATCAAAACTAAGTATCAAAAAAATTTAAAATTTCACAAATTCTGTCGTGCTCCCAGATTCCACAATATATAAACCATTTTCTCCCAAAATTTCTAAAACCACATCTTTGGCTATCATAGCTATCTATTCATGCATCCAACAGAATTTAAATTTGCTCAACACAGCGAAAGCCTCCACCCCAAACTTAAACTAAACATTGTCCCCAATGTTTTAAAAACAGCAAAGCATAAAGAGGGATATTGAGACTTCCCTGAGCTAGGAACGCTACATCCTCTTCCTTTGGATCCAGAAAAATGGGATTTTTGGAATTTTGGGATTTGCTAAGGTGATCCTGCAAAACAAACTTGGATCACGGAGCAAAGAAAATTATTTACCGCGAAAACAACTATCTAAACTTTAATCCTTGGGTTGCCTCCCAAGCAGCGCTTTCTTTAACGTCTTTTAGCTAGACGAGGCTCGGCACGCTTACGGAGGCTCGAAATAAAAATTTTCATCGTCCTCCGGGCCCTGCAAGAAATCACGCACCGAATTGCATACTACAAACAGGGGAGAAAAAAAACTTTCCCCTGGCCCATCTTCACTAAAGAGATTATCATAATAACATTTCAGAAAATAATCAGCTGCATCAAATCTCTTTTCTAAATCTCTATTCACAAAGCAATTGTTAACGGAGTCATCAAGCGTTATGATATCAATCGGTCTAGGATCTAAAGATGGCCTATCAATCATGTTAGCCCATTCATCAGAAAAAATATCTACATGCTCAGGGGATTCCTCAGACTCAGTATTAAAAAATGATTCAACTAAGCTATCATATGACTCATCATCAGAAGAATTAAAGAATTCAAGAATTTCAGGATCATATTCTATACTATGCACAGACTCGAGCTCCTCTGGGTCAGATTCTATGTTATATACATCATCAAGACACGAATCAAAGGTATTAACATTATCAGGGTTCATGCATTCAGGAATGTCAAGATCAGACTCAATAGATTCAGTGTAATCATGATCATACTCAAAATCATCTATCAAGCAATATTTCTTATGCATTTCATGCTCATCCTCAATGTCAGGCAAATCACTATCATCATCAAAATCATTGATTTCAGGCAAATCTAATTCATTTTCAAAGGAAGGTAAATCCTCAACTACAGATCTTTCATTTGCAGGCAATTCTAAATCATTCTCAAAGTCAGGCAGTTCTAAATCATTCTCAAACAGAGGATCATCTAAATATGCATTATGATCAAAATCCCCATCATTCATAAGCACTTCCCCTAAGCCTAGGCCAAGATTATACTCTACCTCTTCATCATCTTCAGTCAAGTATTCAGGACCAACAGAGAAACATGTATGCAAACTACAAACAGATTCATCCTGGCCAAAAATACTAAACACGACTTTTTCATCATCAATGTTCAAGGTAAGTTTACCTGTATTCACACTAATCTCAGCCTTACCAGTTGCTAAGAAAGGTCTGCCTAGAATAATAGGTACCTCTTTGTCTTCATGCATGTCGAGTACCACAAAGTCTACGGGAAAGATAAATTTGTTGACTTTCACCAGCACGTCCTCCGCAACACCCATCGGGTGGGTAATCGATCCATCAGCAAGCTGGAGAGTGACGTCAGTGTCCTTCATTCCTGTTAAACCAATCTTCCTGTAAACATAATAGGGCATTAAATTTATACTAGCACCTAAATCACACAAAGCCCTATTGAAAGATACTTCTCCTATAGTGCACGGAATAGTAAAACTCCCTGGATCTTTCTGTTTAGAAGGCATATTCCCATAAACAATGGTACTACTACTCTCAGACAATTTAAAATTTTCTTTTTTCAAACTTTTCTTCCTAGAAAGCATTTCTTTCATGAATTTCCCATAATTAGGCATGTTATACAAGGCATCTACTAATGGAATATTCACAGACAATTTCTTAAACATTTCTAGGAACTTTTGAAACTCCTCATCTAATTTAACATTTTTAAAGCGCTGAGGAAAAGGTAACTCCCTGTAGTCAAATGTAGGACATTCTCCCCTCCGCTTGGGCGGGCTAATGTGTGAGCCTTTGTCATGAAGGTTGCATGGAACCACTTCTTCTTCGTTCAATTTCTTTTTGTGCCTGCCATCCTACTTTTCATCTTATTTTCTTCCTGCAAAATTGTTAGAAAAATCACAATTCAAATCAATAGAGTTATGAGGATGTTGGGACCTTTCAGAGGAGGTTTTTTGTGCCTTAGCCCTTTCATCTTCATCCTTTCTCTTTTCTTCTTCCTTCTTCTTTTCTAAACTGTTCTCCAGTTGTCTACCACTTCTCAGTGTCACCATCTTGCACTGCTCTTTTGGGTTTGGTTCAGTGTCGCTTGGAAATTTTCCCTTTTGAAGGGCATTCACTGCTGAAGCAATCTATCCTATCTGAACTTCCATGTTTTTCAGAGCTGTGTCGTGGTTCTTTACTGCCGTCTGGAGATTCACGTTCAATACTCTTTGTTCTTTAATAAACAGAGCCACCATCTCCTCCAGGTTATTCTTCTTTTCAGGCGCACTGGATGATGCAAAACCTGGGGGCGGCTGCAAAACATTCTTCGTATTTGAATATGAGAAGTTCTCGTGATTGCACAGACTGGGGTGGTAGAAGTTCGGTACTCCTTGAGCAAATGGTCTGTTTCCTACGTACTGGACTTCCTCCACATCTTGACCTTCCTTCTTTGAATGACCTTCAGCTAAGGTGGAAATGGACTTAACCACCTCAGATGAAGTCAGCTTGTTCAGCGCATTGGTCAGAGATGCCATATGTGCTTTCAACGAACTTGACTCATCCAATTCATATAATCCAGCCTTCTTTGAAATTGCTCCCCTCTCGGTCGACCACTGATAACTGGTTGCCGTCATTTCCTCAAGCAGATCCTTGGCTTCTGTCACTGTTTTGGAAAGAAAACTTCCTCCTGCTGATGTGTCTAGGACTGTCCTTGTGGAGGGATTCAATCCATTGTAAAATAATTGCACTTGAAGCCAATCAGGATATCCAAGTTGGGGGCACCGCCTAAGCATTTCCTTGTATCTCTCCCACGCCTCGTACAACTGCTCCTCATCTGACCATCTGAATTTTCCTGTCAACATTGCCTCACTCGATTTAACCTTTGTCTTCATTTCCTCATAACGTAAGGCAAATTCCTTCGCATTTTTGACTTGCCGCAACTCAACCTCTATTTTCTTCTGTCCATGCACTCCAAAGTAAGTTTGGGGGACAATGGGGACATTGCCCATGTTCAAGTTTGGGGGAGTCAGCACATAAATATAAATAATGATTGCGTTCCTTTAGGTATGCGGCATGTTTGTAGCAAGGGGCATTTATGACACCCATAGTTTGCCACTGCGCGAAGACAGACGCAACCTATGAGCGTTGAGGGCAGTAAAAAAATGCAATACCCGTACTTGGATACCTTTCATCACAAATGTGGGTAAGCCACAGCAAAAGTATGCGTTTTGATGCCCATTTTCTTTCTGCTTAAAAAAAATAAAAAATTAAAAAAATTAAAAAAATTAAAAAAAATAAAAAAAATAAAAAAACTTAAAACTTAAAACTTAAAACTTGGAGGATATATGTATGCGCCAAGGACAGGGAAGAGTGGCTGAGTTATTGCAAGGAAGAATCTAAGCGCAAGGAACTTGCCTTAAGCAATGAAGGAAATTTGACAAAATTCAAATCTATTGGGGTAATGCGTGCAAGAAAAAGAGAAAAGAGGATGCCAAGATCGCAAGCAATAAAGAGTTGAGTAATTCTCGCAAAGTAGATAATAGGCATTGCTTGGGGACAAGCAATAGTTTAAGTTTGGGGATTTGATAACTTGCGAAAAGCAAATTATTTATCCTCTAAACTCAGGCTAAAAGAAGGCTAAAAGAACCTCAGATGCGTTATCTTAGCGCATAAAGAAGAGAAAAAGTGCTTTGTTATAAGCGGCAAGCTATATTTGTGTATGCGATAGGAAATTATAAAATACAGAGCACTAACGCAACTAATCTAGTTGTTTTAAGTATCTTCTCAGCGCAGGCACACATTCCAAGATGATCAAGAGATAGAAAAAGATAGATGAAAAGACAGCGCCGGTGCAATCAGAGCAAGTGGGCGAAAAAGGGGATTAAAAAGGCGCAAGTTGCCTAATGATGATCAAACAAGTTGCTATTACTTGATGAAGTTATCTTCCTCGCCTATAAATAGAGGCATAAAGAGAGAAAAAAAGGGGGAGGAGAAGAACGAAGAAGGAGATCACAAAGGAACTACAGGGATCTGCAAATGGGAGCAAACTTGTGTGTGATATTTTATTTCATAATGTCTTGTTTTGCTCACATGCCATAAGTGCAACTTGTAAGCGCTTATTTTGGTTTAAATGAAACATTGATTGCTTTCTTCTTAGTTGCGTTAATCTTTTCATTGCTAATTCCCGCTTGGTCAGCCGGATGCGGTAACAGTATGATAAATCCCTGACAGGTAATGCATATGGATCTCTCTAAGTAGAACAAGTTAGCGCATGTCATGTAGTCTTGGTAGCATTAAATTATTACCGCTAAAAGATATTGCATGATTGAGCTTTGATTGCGTTGTGACTAACTCAATCCCTTGTAAGTATTAAGAGAACTAAACTTCACGCATAAACTAGTCAAATAATCAAATGATAGTTTATTGCCAAACGCATAAGGAATACCGAAAGGGAAACTTAATGATTTTTTCTCACTTAGGCATTAATGGACCAATTAACCAAAGTTAGCGCTACAAGACTCTTATAAACGCATGAGGTTGCAACCACAAAAGCCTTGATACTTTTCGCATTGAACACTTTTTTCCTCAGCTTTCATTATTCATTCTCTTTCATACAATTAATTATTGTTTAAACTTTACCAAACCCTTTTTTATTCCTTGAAATTAATATCGCACGTTTAGAGATTAAATCAGTAAATATCATTGACCACTTTTGTTTCATTTCCCTGTGGATTCGACCCTGAACTCATCAGGTACTACTTGATTTAGTCAGTTTATACTTGGATTGATTTAAATCTACGACTACCAAACCAATCACTCTGATGTCCAACCAAGTTTTTGGCGCCGTTGTCGGGGAAGTAGCAACAAAAGTCTATAATAATTTTCTCTGATTTAATACTCTGTGTAATATTATCCATTGTGTTCCCTGTTGAGTCTTTTTCTCCAGGAACTAGAAGTTGTATGCGTGCCGCCCGACGAATTGAATTCGAGGTAGATCCTGAAATTGATAAAATATACCACAAAAGAAGAAAAAAATCGAAGACCTCGAAAGCAATCAGGAGAAATGGCAGCACCAAATGATAGTGAGCATAGCTAGCTATCTTTACTTATTTAATTTAGCTAGTCTTTTATGATTTTTGGGCCATTTTATTGTGCTTTAATGTTTATTTTGCAGGAAATGGTTGATTGGAGTTGTAGTACAATATTGGAGTTAATCGGGTGCTCGGGACGCGAAAAGATGCAAAGGAAGGAAAAAGAATCAAAATGGAAAAAAGTCAAAATTCGGTCAAAAGGTGACTAGCGTCTCGACGCTAGCCCTTAGGCGTCTCGACGCTAGCATTCCATATCAGAATAGGTGCGTAAAGGTCACAGCGTCGAGACGCTGCGACCTGAGCGTCGAGACGATGTATAATTTCCTTTCCTGAAACGCTCGTTTTGAAGGCAGCGTCTCGACGCTAAGACGAAAAAACATAATAAAGGTTTATTTTCGGCTAGGTTTTGGGGAGTTCAATTTGGGACCTTTGAGATCCGTAAACAGGGCAGAACAGAGGACTTGGAGGCTAAAAACAAAGGGAGAGATTTGGAAATCAACCCATTGTTCGTGGGGATCGTGACGGGGACGTCGGACTCGGCCTACATTGAGTTTTCTTTTCCCCTTCCTTTCTTTAGTTAGATTTATGGCTTTCACATGTTTAGTTGAGCTTGTATTTACATTCATGAGTAGCTAAACTTGTAGCTTAGGGATTGATGTAGTTGATTAAGTCTATGGATTGATTTATGGTTTAAGTTGTGCAATGTTATTGTGTTTGTAATCTTGATTTAATGCTTTCAATTAATTGGCCATTAGTTGAATGATTTAAGTTTCGAATCTAGCTCGGGAGAGGGGATTTGATCTAGACTTACTCAAGATTACATGAATAAAGTTTATTTTCTAATTCGTGACGGTTTTAGATTAGCTTTAGAATTGGTTAAAAGATCTCATTGCCTTGCATGTTAATAAACTTAGATAGGGATATCAAGTTGGTTAATTTGCATGAGAATCAATTATACTCGGGAGAGGTAGTTGTGATTAAAGGGTCTTTGGCTCATAATTCCATTGTGCATAATAACTTATTCCTTAAAATCAATCCTAAACTAAATCGGCGAAATCAATTCCCTAAGTAGTTTTCCCAATTGGCTGATCAATCTGTGGTGAGACCAGTTGGTATTGTAGAAAATGTGTTAATCAGAGTAGGTAGATTTTTCCTCCCTATTGACTTGTATGTTATGGACATGATAGAAAATCCTCCGATGCCTGTCATATTAGGACGATCATTCCTCGCTACTAGGCGAGTGATTATAGATATTGAGCGCAGGGAGCTCACTATTAGAGTCAAGAACGAAAAAGAAATCTTTAAAGCAGTGGAAGACTCTAAAGATGAAGTGCTCTTCATGGGCTACAGGAAAGGTGCAAGAAAGAGCACCTCTGTTGGATTCACAGAACAAAAGCCTCCTTGAAGCACGGTCAACACGTCGAGCTAATGACGTTAAACAAGCGCTTATGGGAGGCAACCCAAGTAAGTTTAGTGTGTTTTCTTTTTGTTTTTTATTTATTGTTTGTTTTTGTTTTGTAGGTCTTGTTTTCTTTCTCTCCTTTGCTTTCAAGCTTTCAAGATTTCAAGCTCTCAAGCAAGAAGTCAGCATCATTCCAGGCCAGTATTATTCACTCCTGTCATTCTTTTATTGTTCTCATGCTTGTTTATGCCTTATTCCCTTTATACATTGAGGACAATGCATATTTTAAGTTTGGGGGTGGATTAGCATGTTTGTGGAGCCCTTGAGCATCTGAGTTCGGGTTATAGTTTTGAGCTTTCTTGGAATTATGCATATGGTTGTTTTCTGGATGTTACTTTTGCATGATTATGATGTCCTAGGATAGGCTTTCTTGTCAATTTTCAAGCTTGTGATGAGATGTAAGCATAAGTGCCCAAAAAGGGAGACTTTTTAAAATTTTTCTAGGAGATGGCTTGCATGAGTAGAGTATTTGTCTTGGCTAGATTTGGATTTGAATGCTTAGGAGCGAATTATTGGGTTCATATGCTTGTTGTCACCTCGATAGGTGTAGGGTAGAGCTAAAGAGTTATTTTTTTGCAAATTAGCATGTTTGATCTTGCTTAGGAGAAAAGAAAAGAATATTTGCTTATTATGTTCATAACGAAAAAATCATTCTTGTTGTTTTTATTGAAAAAGAAAGAAATCATGACTTATGCGCGCAATATGCAATGAATAATAAAGTTTAGGCAAAAAGAGCCACCCCTGTTGTGATCAGTTAGGCCAACCAGAGAAAACTCAGGTTAAGGGTCCCTGCAATGGGTGTGTGAAAGCTAGTGCCACATTTAAATGCTTAATTCAATTGTTAATTAAAAGCACCTAAGTATGGAGATAAACAAACTAATTTGTTGCATTAACTCATTAGTGAAGCCTTAGTGCCAGTGTAGAGGGAAGATAAGCTGAGAGTTTAATAATCCAATCCCGGGCTAGTAGAGTCTGATCTTGTTGAGTTAGATCTCGCTTGTGCAAGTTAATTTTGGAAAAATTTTAATTCGTCTCCCTCATTGGTCCTTGTGTGCATGTCTCTTGCTTGCTTGGTTATTGACTGTTGAGCCTTGAGGATTGAGTCATGATTGTTGCATCCATTTTTCTACTGTATGTTTGATTTCTAGTTTGCTCGAGGACTAGCAAAAGCTTAAGTTTGGGGGTATTTGATAGCGAGCATAGCTAGCTATCTTTACTTATTTAATTTAGCTAGTCTTTTATGATTTTTGGGCCATTTTATTGTGCTTTAATGTTTATTTTGCAGGAAATGGTTGATTGGAGCTGTAGCACAATATTGGAGTTAATCGGGTGCTCGGGACGCGAAAAGATGCAAAGGAAGGAAAAAGAATCAAAATGGAAAAAAGTCAAAATTCGGTCAAAAGGTGACTAGCGTCGAGACGCTAGCCCTTAGGCGTCTCGACGCTAGCATTCCATATCAGAATAGGCGCGTAAAGGTCACAGCGTCGAGACGCTGCGACCTGAGCGTCTCGACGATGTATAATTTCCTTTCCTGAAACGCTCGTTTTGAAGGCAGCGTCTCGACGCTAAGACGAAAAAACAGAATAAAGGCTTATTTTCGGCTAGGTTTTGGGGAGTTCAATTTGGGACCTTTGAGAGCCGTAAACAGGGTAGAACAGAGGACTTGGAGGCTAAAAACAAAGGGAGAGATTTGGAAATCAACCCATTGTTCGTGGGGATCGTGACGGGGACGTCGGACTCGGCCTACATTGAGTTTTCTTTTCCCTTTCCTTTCTTTAGTTAGATTTATGGCTTTCACATGTTTAGTTGAGCTTGTATTTACATTCATGAGTAGCTAAACTTGTAGCTTAGGGATTGATGTAGTTGATTAAGTCTATGGATTGATTTATGGTTTAAGTTGTGCAATGTTATTGTGTTTGTAATCTTGATTTAATGCTTTCAATTAATTGGCCATTAGTTGAATGATTTAAGTTTCAAATCTAGCTCGGGAGAGGGCATTTGATCTAGACTTACTCAAGATTACATGAATAAAGTTTATTTTCTAATTCGTGACGGTTTTAGATTAGCTTTAGAATTGGTTAAAAGATCTCATTGCCTTGCATGTTAATAAACTTAGATAGGGATATCAAGTTGGTTAATTTGCATGAGAATCAATTATACTCGGGAGAGGTAGTTGTGATTAAAGGGTCTTTGGCTCATAATTCCATTGTGCATAATAACTTATTCCTTAAAATCAATCCTAAACTAAATCGGCGAAATCAATTCCCTAAGTAGTTTTCCCAATTGAATTTCCATTCTTTTTACTTGCTTTGATTTAATTTTATTATCATTCATTCATCACTTTTTAATCCCTAAATAAAATTGAGCGAGATTATTCATAATACTTGATTTGCTTAAAAATCCAATCCAGAGGACGACATTCGAATTTACTTTCACTATATTATTACTTGACCCGTGCGCTTGCGGTTAGGAAAAGTCCACATCACCAAATCAACCAAACAGACCATTAAACCCCATCCAGATGGCCGATGATAGGGCCAGAAGAATTAGAGACTATGCAGCCCCTGCAAATTGCAATTTTAATCCAGGGATAGTTCAGCCTACTCTAGAAACAGAAAGATTTGAACTAAAACCTGTTATGTTTCAAATGTTGACAGCTGGAGGACAATTTGGAGGAAGTGCATCAGAAGATCCTCACTCTCACCTCAAGTCATTCCTCGACATTTGCAACAAGTTTATCATTCCAGGAGTTACCCCAGAACAACTTCAAGTCATATTATTTCCTTACTCGCTACGAGATGCTGCTAAGGTATGGTTAAATCAGCAACCTGCGAATTCCATCGCAACATGGAATGTTCTGGCAAAAAAGTGCCTAGAAAAATACTTTCCACCCACCACAAACTCTAGATTGAGGAAGGAAATCATGACGTTCACACAACTGGAAGATGAAACTTTGAGCGAAGGTTGGGAACGATTCAAGAGCCTGCTACAAAGATGCCCACACCATGGTTTACCACTATGCATTCAGCTAGAGACCTTCTATGTAGGTCTTAAAAAGAATTCGCAGGTTTTGGTAGATTCATCCGCAAATGGTGCGTTACTCAGAAAGACTTATGACAAAGCCCACGAAATTCTAGATCGAATTGCACGCAATAACTATGAGTGGGGTATTGTGGAAGATAGAAGACGGAGACCCATTAAGACCAACTCAAGAGGTTTTGAAGTAGATCCTATGACTTCAGTAAACGCAAAGATTGATGCGTTGACCTTAAAGATGGATGCGCTCACAGCCAGCACTGCACCCTTGATCGCGCAACTCAACGCAGTTGGATGCAGGATCTGCGACGAAGGGCATACGCATGATCAGTGTCCTTCAAACCCAGAATCAGTTCTCTATGTGGGATCGCAAGGAGCTACGCGCAACAACCCATATTAAAACACATATAACCCAGGGTGGAGAAACCACCCAAACTTTTCATGGAATGGAGGCGCAAACAAACAACAACAAGGTAATGTAAATCATGCGCCAAGATTATTCAATTCTAACAATGATCAATCTTCGCAAGGACACTTCCAGCGCAACATGGACGGAGCAAACCAAAGAGCATCATCCTCGAACGCATTAGAAAACATGATGAAGGAATTCATGGTCAGCCAAAAGGAGTATATGGCCAAGAATGACGCAGTAGTTCAGAGTCAAGCCGCATCCCTACGCAGTCTGGAAATTCAAGTTGGACAGCTTGCGTCAGAATTAAAAAACAGACCTGCAGGGACACTGCCCAGTAATACGGAGGACCCAAAAGGGAAGGAACACTGCCATGCGGTGACTCTTCGAAGTGGAAGACAATTGCAGATAAGTGATCCTATACCAACGCAGGATAATTTACTTAAAACCGCAGCCACAGAAGGGCACGACCAGCCGCAAGAAGAGAAAGTAACTCAGGAGGAAGAGTCCAAAAAGAAGGAAGCTGACGCAGAAAAAGAGCCTGACGCATATAAACTCGCAATACCTTTTCCTCAAAGGTTGCGAAAGAAAAATGATGAGGCCCAGTTTAAGAAATTTTTGAATGTTTTGCGAGAGCTGCATATCAATGTCCCACTTGTAGAGGCATTAGAAAAGATGTCAAGTTATGCCAAGTTCTTGAAAGACATTCTGATGAACAAACGGCCATGGAAAGAGTTCGAAACCGTTGCGCTGACAAGTGAGTGTAGCGCAATACTCGCGAACAAGCTTCCCCCAAAGTTGAAAGATCTTGGAAGTTTTACGATTCCTTGTTCGATAGGAGGAATCGATGTTGGTAGAGCACTATGTGACCTGGGCGCAAGTATAAATTTGATGCCATTATCTGTTTACAAGCGCCTAGGGATCGGAGAAGCAAGACCGACAACCATTACACTCCAACTAGCAGACAGATCCATGGTCCACCCTGAGGGAAAGATTGAAGATGTTTTAGTTAAAGTTGACAAATTCATTTTTCCTGCAGATTTTATCATTTTGGATTATGAAGCCGACAAAGAAATCCCCATTATTTTGGGAAGACCATTCCTCGCCACCGGACAAACACTAATTGACGTACAAAAAGGAGAAATGGCAATGAGCATGAACGATCAAAAAGTAGTTTTTAATATTCTCTCCTCATTAAAATATCCTGATGATCCCAAGGAATGCAACATGATAGCCCGCATAGACGTATGCTCTCCGCAAGAAATGCTATCAACTGCGTTCAGCCCCACAGAGGAAGGAAACAAGGAAGATAAGGAGAAAGAAAACTGCATCCTAGCGCAGCATGAAGAAGTTACCCACATGCTGGATCTGAAAGGAAGAGTCCCCACCCTGCCTTCCATAGCGCAACCTCCTGCGCTAGAACTGAAATCCTTGCCAACACATTTGAAGTACAGATTCTTGGGAGAAAAAGAATCACTCCCAGTCATAATCTCATCAAAGCTTGATTCATCGCAAGAACACCTACTGATGGAAGTACTCGCAAAGCATAAAAAGGCCATTGGGTGGAGTTTAGCAGACATTAAAGGTATTAGCCCTTCTTATTGCATGCACAAAATTCGGTTGATAGATGAATCCAATGAATTCGTTGAAAGAAAAAAGAGGCTAAATCTCGCAATGATGGAAGTAGTACGAAAGGAAATAATCAAGTGGCTCGACGCTGGCGTAATATACCCTATCGCAGATAGCAGATGGGTGAGCCCAATCCAATGCGTGCCCAAGAAAGGAGGTATGACAGTAGTGGCTAACGCAAACAACGAGCTGATTCCATCTCGCACCACTACAGGATGGCGCATCTGCATGGATTACCGCAAGTTGAACGCAAATACCAAGAAGGACCATTTCCCTCTCCCATTCATTGACCAGATGCTAGATCGACTTGCGGGACAAACTTACTATTGTTTTCTCGATGGATACTCCGGGTATAATCAAATTACCATTGCGCCAGAAGACCAAGAAAAGACTACATTCACATGTCCATATGGCACCTTTGCATTCAGAAGGATGCCTTTTGGACTATGTAATGCTCCTGGAACATTCCAGAGGTGTATGATGGCCATTTTCTTAGAACTTCTAGAGAAGTCTGTGGAAGTTTTTATGGATGACTTCTCAGTGTATGGGAAGTCTTTCGCAGACTTTTTAACGCAGCTCGAGCAAGTATTGGAAAGATGCGAGGAAACCCATCTCGTGCTGAATTGGGAGAAATGACATTTCATGGTAGAAGAAGGCATTGTCTTAGGTCACCGCATATCGAACGCAGGTATTGAAGTAGACAAGGCTAAGATTGATGTCATTGAGAAATTACTACCTCCTACATCTGTAAAAGGAATTCGCAGCTTCTTGGGTCATGCGGGATTCTATCACAGGTTCATCAGAAACTTCTCACACATTACAAAGCCACATTGCGCATTACTGGAGTCAAACAGAAAATTTGAATTTTCAGAAGAATGCGTTAGAGCATTCGAGGATCTGAAGCTTGCGTTAGTAAGTGCACCTATCCTCGCAACCCCAAATTGGAATGAACCTTTTGTCTTGATGTGTGATGCCAGTGATGTGGCAGTAGGAGCAATGTTGGCACAAAAAAAGGAAAGGAATCTGCACCACATTTATTATGCTAGTCGAACATTAAATGAAGCACAAACAAATTACACGACAACCGAGAAGGAATTATTAGCGGTTGTTTATGTGTTTGATAAATTTTGTGCTTATTTGATTGGCTCCAAAGTCATAGTTTATACAGATCATGCGGTGATAAAACATCTTATCACAAAAAAAGATGCAAAACCAAGATTGATTAGATGGATTTTATTGCTACAAGAATTTGATCTAGAAATCAAAGACAAAAAAGGGGAGTGAAAACCTAGTTGCTGATCATCTATCGCGCTTGGAAAACCGTGGAGAGGAAGATGCGCCAAGAGTCCCTATTGCAGAAGAATTTCCTGATGAAAAGCTTTTTGTAATCGACGAAGAAGAACCTTGGTTTGCAGACATTGCGAATTACTTTACCACAGGAATCTTGCTAGAAGAATACTCAGCGCAACACCGTAAGAAATTCTTTCACGAAGTAAAATTTTATTTATGGGATGATCCTTACCTCTATCGCAGAGGACCAGACCAAATCATTAGAAGATTAGTTGGCTAGAGAGATGCAATGAAGATATTAAAAGATTGTCATGAAGCTCCATATGGAGGCCATTTTGGAGGACAACGCACCAGAGCCAAAGTTCTACAGAGTGGGTATTGGTGGCCCACCTTGTTCCAAGACGCGAGGAAATATGTTGAAAGTTGCGACAGATGCCAGCGCACTGGAAACATCTGCGCAAGAAATGAGATGCCTCAAAACTACATAATAGAAATTGAGCCATTCGATGTCTGGGGCATTGATTTCATGAGACCTTTCCCATCATCGCAAGGGAACCAATACATTCTCCTCGCAGTGGATTATGTCACCAAGTGGGTAGAAGCAATCGCTTGCGTTAAGAACGATGTTGCAACTGTGGCAAAATTTCTCAAAAAGAATATCTTTGCAAGATTTGGAGTGCCACGCAGACTGATTAGTGATGAAGGGACCAAAGTAATGGTCAGGTGGAAGTTTCAAATAGAGAAATAAAGAGAATTCTCGAGAAAGTCGTCAACACCAGCAGGAAAGACTGGGCGCATCACCTAGATGATGCGTTATAGGCATATCGTACAGCCTTCAAAACACTCATAGGCGCATCTCCATATGCGTTGGTGTTCAGAAAAGCTTGTCATTTGCCCTTGGAATTAGAACACAAGGTGCATTGGGCAATGAAGCGTTTGAATTTTGATTTAGAAGCCGCAGGGCAAGAACGATTGCTGATAGCTTGCGAAATGCAAGTTATTTATCCTCTAAATTCAGGCTAAAAGAAGGCTAAAAGAAGGCTAAAAGAACCTCCGATGCGTTATCTTAGAGCATAAAGAAAAGGAAAAGTGTTTTGTTATAAGCAGCAGGCTATATTTGTGTATGCGATAAGAAATTATAAAATACAGAGCGCTAACGCAGCTAATCTGGTTGTCTTAAGTATCTTCTCAGCGCAAGCACACTTTCCAAGATGATCAAGAGACAGAAAAAGATGGATGAAAAGACAGCGCCGGCGCAACCAGAGCAAGTGGGATAAAAAAAGGAGATTAGAAAGGCGCAAGTTGCCTAATGATGATCAAGCAAGTGGCTATTACTTAATGAAGTTATCTTCTTTGCCTATAAATAGAAGCCCAAAGATGAACAAAAAAAGGAGAGCAAGGGAAGGAAATCAAGAAGGAACTGCAGAAAGTTGTAAATAGGAGCAAACTTGTGTGTAATGTGTTATTTCATACAGTTTTGTTTTGCTCACATGAGCTAATTCTTCTCTTCAAGGCTTAGCGCAAGTGCCTCATGTGGCAATAAGTACAACCTGTAAGCGCATATTTTGGTTTAATTGAAACATTGATTGCTTTCTACTTAGTTGCATTAATCTTTTCATTGCTAATTCCCGCTTGGTAAGCCGCATGCGATAACAGTATGATAAATCCTTGACAGGTAATGCATATGGATCTCTCTAAGTAGAACAAGTTAGCGCATGTCATGTAGTCTTGGTAGCATTAAATCATTACCGCTAAAAGATATTGCATGCTTGAGCTTTGATTGCGTTGTGACTAACGCAATCCCTTGTAAGTATTAAGAGAACTGAAATTCACGCATAAACTAGTCAAATAATAAATTGATAGTTTACTACTAAACGCATAAGGAATACCGGAAGGGAAACTTAATGATTTTTTTCTCACTTAGGCACAAATGGATCAATTAACCAAAGTTAGCGTTACAAGTCTCTTATAAATGCATGAGGTTGCAACCGCAACAGCCTTGATACTTCTCGCATTGAACTAGTTTTCCTCAGTTTTTATTATTCATTTTTCTTCCTGCAAATTAGTTATTGTTTAAGTCATACCAATCACTTTTTACTTTTTAAAACTAACGTCGTGCATTAAGAGATTAAATCAGTGAAATTTTTTGACCACTTTTGTTTCATTTCCCTGTGGATTCGACCTTGGACTCATCAGGTACTACTTGATTTAGTTAGTTTATACTTGGATTGATTTAAATCTACGACAACTAAACCAATCACACTGACAACCAATCAATTGCGTCAACTGTCGGAATTGGAAGAATTCAGAAGGTGTTCATACGAGAATGCCAAGATAAATAAAGAAAAACAGAAGCAATGGCATGATCGAAAAATACTTAAAAAGGATCTCAAGGAAGGTATGAAAGTACTATTGTTTAATTCATGTTTACGACTCTTTCCAGGAAAATTAAAATCCAGATGGTCGGGCCCCTACATCGTTCATAAAGTATATCTATATGGGGCAGTAAATCTACATTCTACAGATGGGAAGAGAATTTTCAAAGTCAACGCGCAAAGAATAAAACCATATATCGAAGGGACTTTGAATGAAGTAGTTGAGATAATTCTTCTGAAGGATCCACCTTGAAGAAACAAAACAAAATAGGTCCAGAAGAGGAGTGCTCTGAATGCACCAGGACATAGCACAAGGTGAGGGCACTAGCAGGTCAGCAGTTGTAAATATTTTCTTTCCGCATGCTTTATTTTGTTAGGTTGAGCTTAAGGAAGAAAATCCCATCACATGATTAGCTCGCATGTTTTCTTTAACTAGAATAAAATCACTGCGATAGTAAAATTTTGTTGCAAGTTTAGAAAGAAATCCCATCGCATGCCCAAGTCTATCCTTATTTCATTCGCATTGACACGCAGCAATAATCATGATTAGCATTTAAGGAAACGCACTAATCCCTGTCATATCATGTTATCCAAGGAAACCTCTCAAATTCCTCCATAATAATCATGATCGCCCACTCTCGAGGAATGCGAAACGGTGTCGGTACTTAGGGGCGCATGCCTTGTGTTAACTATATAGTAGGGAAGCACTTCTGATGCCTCTTCCTCATTACCTGCGTCTCTTTCAATTCAAAACCCTAAACCCCCCTCAAGTTTTCAAAATCTATTTTCTTCTCCGTACCAAAGAACAACGATGTCAGACTCTCAAAATCCCTCCATCGCCGGATATGTCGATGACGCTCATTCATCTTCGACGGAGGTGGATGGGTCGCACAGAGATGTGGTTATCTCCTCAGATGAGGAAGGAGACAACCCACAAAACATCAACCAAATGGAAGAAGAAGAGCTAGAGGTTGTTGACGGAGAACCGCCCTTAGCTAACACAAACACCCAACTCGCCGCGCTCCATCTACCACAGGCGCAGACGAAGTGCTCAGTATCGCCCCATTAGACATCTCTACCTTCTCCATCCAACCTATCACCCTTCAGGCAACCCCAAACATCTCCGCACCTCGAAATCTTACTCCATTTCCATCACCATTCCCGTCGGTTGCCCTCCTTCCACCAACAGACCTTTCCACTACCCTACCCCAAACCACCGCCCCTTCCTCAGCTCCCTTCCTGACTCAAACCATTTCCACCCCTCTTCCTCCATCTTCTTCCACACTACCACAATTCTCGGAACAGCAGGTCACCGCATGGAATGATCTGCTAGAAGAACTAGGCGAAGAAGGTGATGAAATTCGCCAAAGAGAAGACAGAGAGCGTGTTGCCGTAGAAACAAGTGCAGCAAATAGAGGCGAAGGACCAAGCAATGCGGAAGCCACACTTGCCACAGACATTGCTGCGCACAATCTGGCTACCATCGCAGCAGCCATGGAGATGTCTGATTCAGAGGATGAAATTCCCCTCACCCGTCGCCGCAAGATCCAACCTACAAGGGTAGTCATCAGAGAGTCGGGTGAACAAACTGCGACGACCCCTAGCAGAAAAAGAAAAGCACCCACCGCAGCCAAGGACAAGGGAAAATAGAAAGTGGGTGCAAGCAAAGAGGCAGATGCCAAAGATTGGGGGAAATTTAAGGAAGAACGAGGATTTAGTTGCCCCTGCCGCAGGCGATGACTGACCAAATTTCCCAGCGCAAGTGGGAAACAGTCTGCGAGAACCCTAGATCCTATGCCCCTGCGCTTGTCCACGACTTTTACCACGCACAATGGCGAGAAGAAATTGATGAAGTTCTTGTTCGCGGCCACACCATCGCATTTTCCTCGGCGCATATCAACAGTGTCTATGAGCTCCAGGACATCCCCAACGCATAAGGAAATATGCTCTTAGACTGCCTCAATGACGGCTTCCTGAGCGTTGTCCTTCTTGCGGTAGCTAGACCTAGGGCTAAGTCAGATGGCCATGGCGCCAAAAGGACCCTCAAATCGCAGTTGCTCGACTTTGAGGCCACGCTTTGGATGCACTGGATAAAGAATCGCATCATACCGACAACGCATGACGCAACATTAAGCCTCCAACGCGTGATCCTAGTTTACTGCATAATAAAGGGTACCCCACTCGACTTGGGTAAAATCCTCGTCGAATCACTGCGCCACACCGCCGCAAAGCCAAGAGGTGCGTTATTTTGTCCTAGCCTTGTCACCTCCTTATGACGGGCATAAAATCTCCTGCCCGTAGCTGATGAAGAAATAAGAACGATGCGGAAGGACTTCGACGACCAATGGTGGACGCGTGTCTCAGGCACGCGAAATAGGCGTTTGCAAGGCAACATCCAACAACCTATAGCCCCTGCAGTACAACCCAGCAAGCCAGCGCCTGATGCGCAAAAGAACAAAAGGTGCAAGCAAACCGCAGGCCGGCACCCTCGCCCAACCGCACAAGATCCTCAAAGAACTTCTCCAGCGCAAGAAAGCACTGTCTGCGCCCAACCACAAAGTTCTTTACCATCACCACCACCACCACCGCCCCCGCCACCTGCTCAGCACCCACCACCCCATATTGACGTACGTGTGGAAGAAGTTTTTGAAGAATCTCTACCCAGCCCCCCTCGAAATAATGAGATTCATGCGCCAGCCTCAACAGCGCAAGGCTTCACTGCTGAGAGACCACGACAGGTTGCGGCTGATCCACCACTTGATGTTGACACAGCCTTGATTTTTTCGGAGCTGCGACAAATGATCAGAGAAATCGCAGAACCATTGCGTTTGCAGCAAGAAAGGTTGTGCCAACAACAAGAGTTGCTGCAAAAGCAACAAGAGGAGCTGTCACAAAGGGTAAACGCATTACTCCTCTTCTTAACGCATTGGACGAATTCTTTCCACAGCCTACCTATCGCACCAAATCTGTTTGAGCGGCCAACTACAGCGCAAAAACCTTCTGATGCAGGCCCTTCTCAAATGCGCCCACCAAGAATTTCGCTGGTTCCAAGGTTTCCCAGGCCGCCACCTCCGCCATCGCAGGAATAGAACTAGTTATCTTTTTCTCTTATGTTTAATGTATGCGCCGTATTTATAATTCTGTTATCGCAAAACATCTATATATCTCATTGATTATCTCAGTTCACTTTTTCTCTGCCTTACATATTAATGTCTTTTATCTATCAAATTCTTTGCGTTAACTCCTTTGCTTTAATCCACGCATCTGTCCTTCTGCACATTGCCTCACTCGATTTAACCTTTGTCTTCATTTCCTCAAAACGTAAGGCAAATTCCTTCGCATTTTCGACTTGCCGCAACTCAACCTCTATTTTCTTCTGTCCATGCGCTCCAAAGTAAGTTTGGGGGACAATAGGGACATTGCCCATGTTCAAGTTTGGGGGAGTCGGCGCATAAATATAAATAATGATTCCGTTCCTCTAGGAATGCGGCATGTTTGTAGCTAGGGGCATTTATGACACCCATAGTTTGCCACTGTGCGAAGACAAACGCAACCTATGAGCGTGGAAGAGAGTAAAAAAATGTAATACCCGTAGTTGGATACCTTTCATCACAAATGTGGGTAAGCCAAAGCGAAAGTATGCGTTTTGATGTCCATTTTCTTTCTGCTTAAAAAAAAGAAAAAAAAACTTAAAACTTAAAACTTAAAACTTGGAGGATATATGTATGTGCCCAGGACAGGGAAGAGTGGCTGAGTTATCGCAAGCGCAAGGAACCTGCCTTAAGCAATGAAGGAAATTTGACAAAAGTCAAATCTATTGGGGCAATGCGTGCAAGAAAAAGAGAAAAGAGGATGCCAAGATCGCAAGCAATAAAGAGTTGAGTAATTCTCGCAAAGTAGATAATAGGCATTGCTTGGGGACAAGCGTTTAAGTTTGGGGGTTTGATAACTTGCGAAAAGCAAGTTATTTATCCTCTAAACTCAGGCTAAAAGAAGGCTAAAAGAACCTCAGATGCGTTATCTTAGCGCATAAAGAAGAAAAAAAATGTTTTGTTATAAACGGCAAGCTATATTTGTATATGCGATAGGAAATTATAAAATACAGAGCACTAACACAGCTAATCTAGTTGGTTTAAGTATCTTCTCAGTGCAGGCACACATTCCAAGATGATCAAGAGACAGAAAAAGATAGATGAAATGACAGCGCCGGCGCAATGAGAGCAAGTGGGCGAAAAAAGGGATTAAAAAGGCGCAAGTTGCCTAATGATGATCAAACAAGTTGCTATTACTTGATGAAGTTATCTTCCTCACCTATAAATAGAGGCATAAAGAGAGGAAAAAGGGGGAGGAGAAGAATGAAGAAGGATATCACAGAGGAACTACTGGGATCTGCAAATGGGAGCAAACTTGTGTGTGTTATTTTATTTCATAATGTCTTGTTTTGCTCACATGAGCTAACTCTCCTCTTCAAGGCTTAGCGCAAGCGCCTCATGCGGTGATAAGTGCAACTTGTAAGCGCATATTTTTGTTTAAATGAAACATTTATTACTTTCTGCTTAGTTGCGTTAATCTTTTCATTGCTAATTCCCGTTTGGCCAGCCGGATGCGGTAACAGTATGATAAATCCCTGACAGGTAATGCATATGGATCTCTCTAAGTAGAACAAGTTAGCGCATGTCATGTAGTCTTGGTAGCATTAAATTATTACCGCTAAAAGATATTGCATGCTTGAGCTTTGATTGCGTTGTGACTAACTCAATCCCTTGTAAGTATTAAGAGAACTAAACTTCACGCATAAACTAGTCAAATAATCAATTGATAGTTTATTGCCAAACGCATAAGGAATACCGAAAGGGAAACTTAATGATTTTTTCTCACTTAGGCATTAATGGACCAATTAACCAAAGTTAGCGCTACAAGACTCTTATAAACGCATGAGGTTGCAACCGCAAAAGCCTTGATACTTTTCGCATTGAACACTTTTTTCCTCAGCTTTCATTATTCATTCTCTTTCATGCAATTAATTATTGTTTAAACTTTACCAGACCCTTTTTTATTCCTTGAAATTAATATCGCACGTTTAGAGATTAAATCAGTAAATATTATTGACCACTTTTGTTTCATTTCCCTGTGGATTCGACCCTGAACTCATCAGGTACTACTTGATTTAGTAAGTTTATACTTGGATTGATTTAAATCTACAACTACCAAACCAATCACTCTGACGTCCAACCAAGATTCAAGCCTAAGGGAGCCATTTTCTTACTGTTATGCTGCTGGAATTTGGACTCAAACTCTCTCATTTCACATACTTCTCTGTAGCTTGATGCTTCAAGCAATCCCTTCCCATTCCCTATCTTTAAAGACTCCCACAAGTCGTTCTTGGCCCGGAGAATAGTAAGGAAGACTCTAAGGTTTGTCCTAAGTAGATTGGAGAAGAAAAGAATCCACGGAGGTCCACCTATTGAGCTGCAAAAGGTTGGTTGTTCTAAACTCTCTGTTCTGGTTTCTTTAGGACATGCAGACTTAAGATGTAAAATTGATGTAGTTACGTGCTCCTGATCTTCAATTGTTTCTGCATGTGTTATATGAACACCTTAAAAAATAAATAACGTTAGAGGTTGTTAATGAAGGGTCGTAATGCCATGTTTAGTAAATAAAGAGGAAACGTAAAGGAGTTCAGTATTAAAAGGAATGGGAATAGGAGGAGACCGACATGAGAGTGTTTGATATTAGGCTTCTAGACTTATGAATCAAATGTCTAATTAATCCGGATTAGCTAATTGATTAAGTAATTAAATGTCCAATTAATGAAATCAACACCCTAGAATTATCCCTCCAAATTGTGTCTCCATTTATCTTTTGCTTTCTAGATTAGCTTTTTAGTTTATCTTTTCGGCATTAGATTTTGTTCTCTAAATAAAGCTAAGCAATAGTATTCGCGGTAATTAATTGAATAAATCCAATCCATACGGACACGATACTCATGATCGATCTAATTTTATTATACATTTAGAATCTCCCAATTTTCTTATCTTAGTTGAATTCCTTGCGAAAAATGCTTTAAAATGAGTATAATATGTCTATAGGTCCTCATCGGAGCTTTGGAAGTAATTCGGGGCTTAAACGAGCAAAACCGAAGCGTAAAATGACCATTCTTCCCTTGGAGCCTTCCCAGCGTCGAGACCCTTCTAGATCAGCGGCGGGACGCCGTGCAAATAAGGAAAGAACTTGGGAGTCAAGCTGAAGCAGCACCGTCGAGACACTGCAATCATAGCGTCTTAACGTTAGGTAGATCCGAGAGATGCTTTCCATATCTGAAGGGCCCGCGTCGCGACACTACTTCATAGCGTCTCAACGCTAGGCAGTTTTCCAGAATCGAAGTTTTCCTAATTTGACTGGCGATTTTCTCCAAATTTGAGGCCTTCTTCAACACCAAGTTACCACCAATTGAAGGCCAAGAACTCCTATAAATAGAGGCCTTTAGTGTAGGTTTAGAATCATCCCTCGATACACAATTCACTACAACATTGTAGTTCATCTCTCTCCCCTTTCTCCACCATTCTTCTTAGTTTTAGTTTTTCTTGATTTCCTTGATGTATTCCATGAAGAATTCAACTTGCTCTTGCTCCATGAGAGGCTAGACTCTTCATTCATGTTATCGGGGCGTCAAAGTGTAAGTTCAAGTTCTTTTAATGAAATCTCTTGTTTGAATTCTCAAAGCATATTTATGTAATTTTAGTTCTTTGTCTATAAGTTTAGATTCTAATAGGAAAGATTGACAACCTTGACCACACCCTCTCTAAATTTACTTGCTAAATCTAAGTAGCAAATAGGTTAACGTTATGATATTACGCATGCGTCCCTAGAACTAAATGATTTAATTACTTGTAATTGTGGTTTGTTGCCTGTTGCATGTGAATTAATTCGGCTAGATCCCAATGCGGTTTAGATTAGTTAATCAGCCAATTAATTAATTTAAGCTAGAATCAAACTTAGCGTTTCCATGTTTGTGATAGTAGGATCATGGTTCTCAATTTTGATGCGCCAATTGCTAACCGCAAGTCTACGGGTCAAGTTATAATATAGTGAATGTGAAATTCGAATGTCGTCCTCTGGATTGGGTTTCTAATCAATTTTAATTACCGAAAATACTCTTGTCCAATTTTTTATTTAGGGAACCAAACAAAGTGAGAATGAATGGGAGTTAAACAAAACAATAAAAAGCGTGACAATCTAATGGAGGCAAAAGTCTTAGGGAATTGATTTCACCAATTGGGATTATGGATTAATTCATGGATTATTGACATGCTATTGGAATACTAAACTCACACATATCTCTCCTGAGCATACATGATTATCTCACATGCAATGAACCTGATATCCCTATCTAAATTCATTTAACATGCAAGGTATTAAGGTTATCCTTTTTAACGATTTCTAGAATTAACTATTATCTCCCGATCTCTAGCTAAATCCTAGTTATGCATAAAGATTTCTAAGCTAAATCCCCTCTCCCGAGTTAGATTCAAACACAAACATCAATCAATTTATGGTCGGTAAATTGAAAGCATTAAGAACACAATATGCATAAATGTAATCAATAGAAAAAATCCATAAAACAAATCCATAAAGTGCCCAACGGCTACATCAATCCCTAAGATTCAAAACTTAGCTAAACATACACTGCGTTACGATATAACTAAAGTCTAAAACAGCCATAAAAACTCCTAAAGTAAAGGGAAAAGATAAATAAACGCTAAGTAGGCCGAGATCGCACGTCCCTGTCACGATCTCCACGAACAAAGCCTTGAATCTCGCTTTCCTCCACTTGGTTCAGCTTCCACAGCCCCTAATTCTCTGAGTTTTCGGCCACAAATGCACCAAAAGAAGTCCCCCAAATTGACCTAATAGCAAAATATATATAGGCTGAAAAATCGTCACAGCGTCGCGACGCTATAGGGGTCGCATCGCGACGCTGTCGCCCTTCCGCAGATTCCGTGAATGGAAACCGAGAGTGTCAAGACGTTAGGATCACAACGTCTCGACGTTGTGACCTTTTGTCGCGTGATCACCGAAGGAAAGTCTGAGCGTCGAGACGCCCTGGTTGGAGGGTCTTGACGCTGGTCAGTGCTTTTGCCCTATTTCATAAGCTTCCAACTCGATTCTTTTCGATTCTTTTCGATTCTTTAGCCTCTTTTCATGTCCCGAACACACGATTAGCTCCAATACTTATTTCCTACAAATACAATACAAAAATGCGTAATTTTTTGCCATTTAAATATAAAAGACTAGCTAAATTAATTAGGGAAAAATAGCTAGCTATGCTCACTATCAAACACCCCCAAACTTAAGCTTTCGCTAGTCCTCGAGCAAACTAAAAATCAAGCATACAATGGAAGAATGGATGCAACAAACACGACTCAATCCTCAAGGCTCAAAAGTCAATAATCAAGCAATCAAGAGACATGCACATAAGGACCAATGAGGGAGACAAATAAAAAATTTTCCAAAATTAACTTGCACAAGCGAGATCTAACTTAACGAGATTAGACTCTACTAGCCTGGGATTGGATTACTAAACTCTCAACTCAACTTCCCTCTACACTGGCACTAAGGATTCACTAACGAGTCAATGGAACAAATTCGTTTGCTTTCATCCATACTTAGGTGCTTATAATTGAAAATTACAACATGCAATTATATGTGGCACTAACTTTCACACACCTATTGCAGGGACCCATAACCGAGTTTTACTCTTTGGTTGGCCTAACTATTCACAACAGGGGTAGCTCTTTTTGTCGAAATCTTTATTAAGCATTGCATTGCGCTCACAAGTCATGACTTTTTTTTCTTTCAATTTGTAATAACAAGAATGATTTTCCTTTATGAGTCTGATAAGCATATATGTATATATATATATATATATTCCTAGGCAAGATTAAACATGCTAATTTGCAAAAAAAAAATTAACTCTTTAGCTCTTCCCTACACCTATCGAGGTGACAACAAGCATATGAACCTAATAATTCACTCCTAAGCATTCAAATCCAAATCAAGCCAAGACAAATACTCTACTCATGCAAGACATCTCCTAGAAAATGCTTAAAAAGTCTTCCTTTTTGGGCACTCATGCTTACAACTCATCAAAAGCTTGAAAATTGACAAGAAAGCCCATCCTAGGAAATCATAGTCATGCAAAAATAGCATCCAGAAAACAATCATATGCTCAATTCAAAGAAAGCTCAAAACTATAGCCCGAACTCAGATGCTCAAGGGCTCCACAAACATGTTATTCCACCCCCAAACTTAAAACATGCATTGTCCTCAATGTACAAAGAAAATAAGGCATAAACAAGCATGAGAATAATAAAAGAATGGAAGGAGTGAACAATACTGCCCTGGAATGATGATGATCTTTTCATGGAAGCTTGCAAGCAACGAAGAAGCTGGGATCAAAGACCTACAAAATCAAAAGAAACAAAACAACAACAAAAATCAATTAACTTGGGTTGCCTCCCAAAAGTGCTTGTTTAACGTCATTAGCTCGACGTGTTGACCGGATATGCGTCAAGTTGGTCTAATGTCAGGCGTTTCATCAATGGTGCTCTTCCTAGCACCTTTCCTGTACCCCACCAACATGATCTCTGATGTGTTCTGAGGGTCCTCAAAAGCTTTTAGGATCTCCTTTTCTTGTTGAACTCTAATGATCAGCTTCTTGCGCTCAATGTCAGTTATGACTCTCCCTGTAGCAAGGAATGGTCTCCCTAATATGATAGGCATGGCAGGATTCTCTTTAATGTCCAAAACAAAGAAGTCAATAGGAAGGAAACATCTACCTACCTTAATCAAAACATTCTCCACAATTCCATAAGGACTATCCATAGACTGGTCGGCCAACTGGAGCCTAACGGTAGTAGATTTTATCTCTCCTATATTTAGCTTTTGGCAAAATGATAAAGGAATGATATTTATGCTAGCCCCTAAGTCATATAATGCTCTATAGGAATAAGTACCAAAATTACAAGGAATAGTAAAACTCCCTGGATCAGACAATTTCTCTGGTACCGAACACTGCATGTCGATGTGAGGTATATGGTCTCCATTTGCTTCTCCTTTTTCTTCTTGATGAGTCATTCCTTCATGAACTTCCTGTAATGAGGCATCTGCTCCAGTGCATCTGCAAAAGGAATATTAACAATCAAATCTATAAAAGCATCAAGAAACTTATCAAACTGAGCCTTAGAATTTTTCTTTTTCTTTGATTTGATTTGGGAACTAAAATAGTAGGAGAAGGGATAGAGGGCTCAGGTATAAGCTTTTCAGCTTCGTTTGAGGTGGTGCCCTCCTCAGCTTCTCTAGTGAGTTCCTCTGGTTCAGTAGTCTCCTCCTCCTCAGCTACTTGAGTCTCCTCCTCGTGATGCACAGCAATGGCCTTGCAGTACTCCAAATGGGATTTCTCCTTATCAACTGGGGCTTTACCCTTGTTCATATTGTTAACAACACTTACTAATTGTCCCAGCTGGGTTTCAATGTTCTTGATGGCTGTAGATGAAGGGATAAAAGCCCCATGCAGCGGAAAGTATTACCGAACCTACTCAGAGTCTTAGATTCTAATTGAAATACCAATACAATTTGCAAAATATTACAATAATAAATCTATATTTAATGGGTTGTACATAGGCTATAAACATGCTAAAAGATCAACTAGATTGATCCTAGTGATCAAAGATTTCATAGAAAACTTACTTTTGTAGAAAGCCATGATCAATTTGCCTTTTCTTGCCAATAAGATTGAAAACGCAACAACTCTCTTGTGCGAACACCACCAATCGGCTACACCAGTATATCTCTAAGACTTCTTAAAGTAGGAGACTTGTGGGAGTCCTTTGGGAGAGATCTCTGAGAGAAGGAGAGACAATGGGATGCCTTTCACCCCACCCGAGGGGTCCTATATATAGTAAAGGCCAAGACTTTTTTCCTAATAGGAAAAGGTCTCTAATTTTAATAAATAATTAATTAATTTCATAATTAATTAATTTCCCAATTAAATATCATATATTTAATCTTAGGGATTTTATTAAAATTAAAATTAATATGAATCCAATTCATATTAAATTTATTTGAACTATTTCAAATATTTTTCTCTCAAGAATTAATTTTTTAAATTAATTAAAAAATTATATTATAAAGTTTCATAAACTTTATATTATAATGCATCAATATACATTATATGATTCCCCAAATAAATTGAACACTTTCAATTTACAATTTATATTTATCTGCTTCAAGTCTTTTTATGAGCTACCAGTGGGACCTAATGGACCTACAGATTAGAAGCTCCAACGATACGAGACTAATCGTCTTAAACTCATTAACCAAGTCAGTCTCCATTCGTTAATTGTGGGTCACTCCACTAAACACCGTCAGTTGCACTCTTCTCACTGCAGAATATTTTTGTGTCCATGGATATCGACCAATACTACAAGTCAGTCCTTCACGTGTGTTCGTATCCCAGCTGGGTCAAATTACCGTTTTACCCCCGGTTTACATCTTTGTCCTTAAGTTCCCAGTGCTCCTCTAATGAACAACCTGTTTGAGGTCCAACAAAAAAACAGAAGTCTCTCGCGTGCCATAGAAAGGGTTGGGCCCATTGTTCAAGTGTCGGAGACACCACTTAAGGGAACACACCTCTACTTACCCTAAAGTCGGGAAGGAGTAAATTCCATCTTGTGTGATTATGTTCCCAGCTCCCTACTCGGTATTGTTCCCAAAATGGTAGGCTTATTGAGTCGGCGTGCTGGCCACTCTCACCCATACAAATCAAAGGACAACACCTCGTGAATAGGAGTCCATAATCCACTCAGGATTGAGACTCAGTTGTCTAGGTCATCCTAGTGAAATAGAAACCAAGCCAACTAACGGTGTTACAGTTAGTGGTTAACTATTTCGCGGTCTGGTCTTTTGCAAACTCATTGCATAGGATACCTCCACTCGCATGTCAAACACATGAACGCGTTGGATCATTGCTTTTGTATCATAATACAAAGTGAGTCGTATCCATAGTGTCACCAGGATAAGGTACCCAGTCTTATCCTTGTACTATAGACCTTTTAGGGTGTTACTTGAACATCGATCCTCGTATGTCCGCACATACTAGTTCAAGTTACATACAAACAACCTTGGATCTTAGTTTATTGGATTTGGGTCAAATAGTGCAATATTTAACAATAACATTTTACTGTAAAAACTAAATAACACTTTATTAAATACAAGTATAAATTTTGTTTACATTCAAGATCTACGAGTTTTAGGGCATAAAACCCAACAGTAGAATGACCATTGACAGTGGTGTTTATGGCAATCATGGCCTCCTCGAGCTTGTTTGTCCTGTTACTTGATTCTGCAATAAAAGCTCCAACAAGATCCTCTAAAGATTTTTTATTTTCTTGACTTTGAGGGGCAAAACCAGGAGGATTCAACACATTCTTATTATTTGCATAGGAAAAATTCTCATGATTTCTATTACTAGGGTGATAGTGTGTAGGTGTAGAATTATTATTATACCCCCTAGAATTAAAATTAGAAGCATACAAAACCTGCTCAAGATTCTCCTCTTTGGTCTGGGATGCAAGGGCAGCTGCAGACTCGATTGATTGAGCACTCCCTATACTTGAAAACTTTAAAAACGCATTAGCGAGGGAAGACATCTGGGCCTGAAGTGCACTCACATTGTCAATCTCGAACACTCCAGCAGCAATCTTTTTTGGTCCCGACCGCTCAGATGGTCCTTGATAGCTATTGGTGGCCATTTCCTTCAGCAAAGTCCTAGCATTCTTAACGGTTTTGGACAACAGAGTCCCACCTGCAGCTGCATCAACAATAGTTTTTGTACTAGGAGTTAAGTCATTATAAAATAATTGAACCTAAAGCCAGTCGGGATAGCCATGCTGAGGGCACTTCCTCAGTAGCTCTTTAAATCACTCCCACGCCTCGAAGAGTTGCTCATCAAATTGTTGCTGGAACGTCCCAATCTCAGTCCTCAGTAGGGGTGCAAGCAAAAACCGACAAACCGACAAACCGAACCGAACCAAACCGATCCAATACGGACATCTCGGTTTTGTTTTTTGGGAAAACCGAAAATTGTCGGTTCGGTTCGGTTTTTCATTCAAGAAACCAATAAAAAACCGAACTGAGCCGACTATATATATACCACTTAAAATATCCTAACCTTTTGCATCTTGCCTCTCCCCACATCTCACTTTTTTCCTAAATTGGTTGGAAATCTCTTTTTTCTATGTAATTTAAAGTATAAATTATAATATTATTTGTATGTTTATCTTTATTATGTATATTTATTTAAAATCAAATATTTAAAATTTGTTATTCATAGATTAGTTTGAGAAAATTAAGTAATTGTATTTAATAAATTAATTAATTGAAGTTTGTATTGAAAAAATGGGGTACAATGGGTAATTGGGCCAAAAATTAAAAAAAAAAGGGAAATCCTTGTAAATGAACGAAAAACAATACCGATTTAGATATATAAACAAAAAATAAACAGAAGAAAAATGACCAAAACGTGATCCCCACGCGGTGTATTTGTGTCCTAGAATTCCTGTTTTACCCTTGGTTTAATTATTTACCTTTTTCATCCTTAAAAATAAGGAGAATGTATCTAAACCTTCCATCTATCTCAATTTAGTTAAAAAATTATCTCAATTTAGTTCAAAAAATTTCATATAGATTTTGCTTCAGTTAGATTTTCTTTTAAATAAAAAAATCATATTCCCAAAACAAGATTTATTGATTTGTTTCCCCTCCTCACTAAGATCTCGAACCACCGACGCTCATCAACGGCTACACAATCACCATCCGAATATGCATCTGTTCCGGTCCATGAAATTGAGCACTTCATGAAGAATTTTGTAGTTTGAAGCCAACTACGGCATCGAAGCTTTCAAGGATACTGAAAATGACGTCTTCTACCTCCTCTTTCAAAAGTTTTTCATATCTTCTAGAAGCTTCAAGACCATCACTCGATCTCTCTGCTTATCAGTTTCATCATTCATCTTTTTCTCGAAATCTAGATTTTATCGGGTCCTGCCACCATTGATTATAGGTAATTTGTTCCTTTTCTTTCTTTTTTTTTCCGATTTTTTCAAAATTTCTTTTGTAGAAATTACGTATTTGAATCAAATTTTTTAAGAAGTGAAAGTTTGTAAGTTTCATCCCCTTCCCCACAAATTTTTACAATCTTCAATCCTTTTCAATTAGGTAATTGTTTTAGGTCTACTTGATTACTTTACAAGATTTTTTTTTTTATTTTTAGAAAAAAATACTTTACAAGAAATTATTCAAAGGTTGAGTACAGGGTATGTGAATAGTTGTTTATGTATCAAAATTGTTCATTAAATACATGATTGTTCGTGTATGTTAATGTATCAATTTTGTTCCTTGAATTTAAATATATGGTATTTCTTGCTTGCAATCATTAAAATCAGAGCATTTTTTTGTTCCTCACTATGGTCAGATATGTTTCAATGTCTGCATTTTTTTTCCTAGGTATTCGATTGTTTTTAAAATCTTTTGTATTTTCGATTATTTTTTTAATTATCAGCAAGTCCTTTTTTTAAGGAAAATTCAAACCGATTTTCATTATTTGATTTGAATCTAAGATTTCATTTAATTACTCTGTAATTCTAATTTTTCATTAAAGGGTATTTTGGTAAATTGCTAATTTTAATTTTTTAATACAAAAAATTAATTTGGTCATTTATCTAAATAATAGGGTCAGTTGCTATTTTTCAAAACGGACTTTTTATTTTGTCTATTCTTGCTGTTAACCCAAAAAAAAAACAAATGAGTTGAAATTAGAAGAGAAAATGAGACATTTTAAAAAAAATAAAAAAGCCCACATTGGGCCCAAAACCGAAAATCGATCCATTGGACAAACCGAACCGAAGAAAAATTGAACCATTGGACATGTCCCATATTGGACATTGGTTCGGTTGAGAGTTTTGTAAAACCGATTGGATCGATTCGGTTCGCGGTTTGGTCAAAAACCGACAAAACCACCTAGTATCACCCCTAGTCCTCAGCTTGACCGTCTTAGCAGGAGGAAAGAACTTCTTCAAGAATGTCTGGACCAAAGCATCCCAAGTGGTAATGCTCCCAGGTGGAATCGATTGTAACCGGTCACGAGCTTTATCCTGCAAGGAAAAAGGAAACAAACGTAAACGAATGGCATCCTCAGAAACTCCATTTAATTTTACCGTCCCGCAGATGTCTAAGAAGGATTTTAGGTGAGAATTGGGATCATCTGTGGGTGATCCTCTGTAAGCACAATCTTGACCAAACCACTTGGGATCATCTGTGAGAATTGTCTATGCCCCGATCAATGCTAAATTGGGTTTCTAATCAATTTTAATTACCGAAAATACTCTTGTCCAATTTTATTTAGTGAACCAAACAAAGTGAGAATGAATGGAAATTAAACAAAACAATAAAAAGTGTGATAATCTAATGGAGGCAAAAGTCTTAGGGAATTGATTTCACCAATTGGGATTATGGATTAATTCGTGGATTACTGACATGCTATGACTCATAAATCTTGGAATACTAAACTCACACATATCTCTCCCGAGCATACATCATTCTCTCACATGCAATGAACCCGATATCCCTATCTAAATTTATTTAACATGGAAGGCATTAAGGTTATCCTTTTTAACGATTTCTAGAATTAACTATTATCTCCCGATCTTTAGCTAAATCCTAGTTATGCATAAAGATTTCTAAGCTAAATCACCTCTCCCGAGTTAGATTCAAACACAAACATCAATCAATTTATGGGCGGTAAATTGAAAGCATTAAGAACACAATATGCATAAATGTAATCAATAGCAAAAATTCATAAAAATCAATCCATAAAGTGCCCAATGTCTACATCAATCCCTAAGACTCAAGACTTAGCTAAACAGACACTGTGTTACGATATAACTAAAGTCTAAAATAGCCATAAAAACTCCTAAAGTAAAGGGAAAAGAGAAATAAACGCTAAGTAGGTCGAGACCGCACGTCCCCGTCACGATCTCCACGAACAAAGCCTTGAATCTCGCTTTCCTCCACTTGGTTCAGCTTCCACAGCCCCTAATTCTTTGAGTTTTCGGCCACAAATGCACCAAAAGAAGTTCCCCAAATTGACCTGATCGCAAAATATATATAGGCTGAAAAATCGTCACCGCGTCGCGACTCTATCGCCCTTCCACGGATTCTGTGAATGGAAATCGAGAGCATCGAGACGCTAGGGTCACAGTGTCTCGATGCTATGACCTTTTGCAACGTGATCACCGAAGGAAAGTCTGAGCGTCGAGACGCCCTGGTTGGAGGGTCTCGACGCTGGTCAGTGCTTTTGCCCTATTTCATATGTTTCCGACTCGATTCTTTTCGATTCTTTAGCCTCTTTTCATGTCCCAAACACACGATTAGCTCCAATACTTATTTTCTACAAATACAACACAAAAATGCATAATTTTTTGCCATTTAAATATAAAAGACTAGCTAAATTAATTAGGGAAAATAGCTAGCTATGCTCGCTATCAGGTTTGTTGCTGGAATACGCAGAACTTAAACTTGTTTTGACTTATTAGTGAGATTAATGATTTAATTGAATTGAACTTACCATGACAGTCCCGAATACTTGATCTTTGAGGTATTGATTTCTTTCCTTTATTTGATTCTCTTACTTTCCTTTTTAATAATTTCCATAATTAGTTTTCTTTCCATAACAACTTTCTTTCCAAATATAAAACCCCCATTTTTGGTTACCTAAAACAATTAAGGAAATAAAGATTTGTTTGCATAGACTCTCTGTGATCGATCCCGACCACTATTGCTACAAGTTAGCTTTAGAGGTTGAGGATTATAAATTTATTTGATATGACCTTCGACAAGTCACTTCGTCAACTCACATTCTCACAATCACTATATTACTTGACCCGTGCGCTTGCGAATTGCACACATCATGGACACAAAAATATTATGCAGTGAGAAGAGTGCAGTTGTGGGTCTATGGTAGAGTGTGCCCCCAGTTAACGAACATTGATTAATTTGGTTAATGAGTTTAGCAAATTAATCTCATATCGTTGGAGCTTCTGATCTGTAGGTCCATTAGGTCCCATTGGTAGCTCGTAAAGGGTAATTGAGGAAATTAAGTCTTGATTAATAAGGGAAAAATATAATGTATAATGATACATTATAATATAAATTTAATTTTGGATATGATTCAAAATTAATTAAATATTTGAATTAGATTCATATTAAAATTATAGGTTATGTGGGAGATGTGCATTTAAATATGATTTAAATGAAATAATTTAATTAATTGATTTAATTAAATAAATCCCAATCCTATTACAACTGGGAAGAGTAATTAATTATTACTTAATTAAATATATCCCTAACCTATTACGAATAGGAAAGGGATATGGCATTCTATATAAGCCATAGAATCCCTCCCAGTTGATTCATTCTAAACACTCTCAATTCATTGAATTCTCCTTAAAATCACGAAGAAGGTTCTCACTGCCTTGGCCTCAAATTCTCTAGAGAATACCAATGTTTCCCTGTGGTAGTGTTTCAAGTTGTTCGTGATTATTTCTCAAGCAGTTGGTGAAATTAATTTGAGTCATCAATGAGAGTAAGTAACTTATTACTTTGTATAAATTAAAATTAGATTATATAATTTTTCAACATGCTTAATCTAAATATACAATAGATTATGAATGTATGTATGTTGCTAGTGTATCGGTATTAAATGATTCTAAATTAATTGTGAATTGTTCCTGAACCACTTTTGTTGCGCCAGGACCCCATCCCTACAACTCATTCTTAAGAATAACACTACATTTCTCAGTAAGAGTCACAGTCTCAAACTCTCCTAATCTCTTCTTCTTAGTTAAGATGTCTTTGAGAAATTTTGCATAATTTAGCATTTTTTCTATAGCCTCCACTAGGAGTATGTTTATATGAAGTTGCTTAGGAATCTCCAAAAACTTTTTAAGCTAAACATTTTGGTTCTTAGGTTTCAATCTTTGCGGAAAAGGCGGGGGTTGTCTAAATGGTGAAACTACTTCTGAACCAACACTGGATGCTCCAACATTTTTAATGCTGCCTCCATCACTTTTACCATATTCCAACTCTTTATCAACATGATGGGACCGCCAGAAGGGTGTCGAATTCTCACTAAGTCGTCAAATAAAATTTATAATCCACGACACTACTACTATTTTTGTAGCAATAGAGGTCGGGGTCGAACACAGGGAAGGGGGAACTAGTAAGTGTAGAATTTCGTGCTTATGAAAACAGGGGGGATTTTTTTATGATGAAGGACAAGCAAAAGTAAAATAAAATAAAATAATTGAATGCTGAATTTTAAAAGACGGAAAATAAATTAGACAGGATTGGGATTTACTATGCTTGATTCTAATTCATTGGCTTCCTAGTTTTCTCTAACATTCGTTCTAAACAGATTTCATTAGTCTTGTCGGCTTCTGGGTTACTCGGAGGACCCCCCTACACTAACCTGTGCTAATTAACTCGCTAATCGTGAATTCGGCAATTAACAAGATTAATTAATATAATCGCCACCCTTATTCATAATGTAGCAACCATCTGAGACCTCTGCCATGATTACTACTTATATCTAACTAGTTTATTAACAAGCAATTTTGCAACCACCTATTAAAACCAGTCGCTTTGGGATCGTGGGTCCAGAATCGTAAGAACTAAATTCAATTGCAATTTAAATCTAATTCCTACAACCTTTAACATTCATCCTAGGCCTATCAAGGGTCATCTCGCATAGAGAGTGGCTTGCCTCAACCTAGTGGCTATCTAAAAATAACTGATAGAATACACAAGCGGTAATCGCATAAGGCGTCAATCCTAATTGACTAGCCTCATGTATTGGTTTAAACGAGATTACATGCAAAACTCAATGAAAATACAGCAAGAACAGAAAGTATAGACCAGAAAACTCAGCCAATATTATTTAGAATCAATACATAAAACCAATCCAACGATCTAAACGAGTTTAGCTATGCATAGATGAAGAAAAAGCAATAAATAACATAAAAGAATCCATAGAATATGACCAACAATGGTCTACAAGAGTGCTGGAATGTAAAAAAGGTAAATAAATCGTAAAAGGGACCAAAATTCTAACCTAACGGCGGACTAAACCGAGACTACATATATATAGAAAACACACCATCATCGAGATGCCAAGGCTCAACATCTCGACACTGCGAACATTCTTCTTCGGCCCGAATTCGCGTCGGCATCTCGACGCAAAGACCATCGTCTTGACGCCAGCCTCATGACTCGACTTCCTGCTTTATTTCTCGGCTTTGTCTCGCTTCTTCTCGGTTCAGGGCTTCAATCTTTGGCTTTTTGTGTCACAAGTCAGGCCTGCTTCAGCACAATTGGGTCCCTTCACCTCTTCGTCATCCAAGACATCGAGATGGCTCCAAAAACCCCGTAATTGGCCCGAATTAACACCAATTAGCGTGATCGGCTCCCGAGATAGCCTAAGCTCAATTAACCTATAAATAGGACAAGAAAAACATAAAATGACTATAACAAGCTTATATTAGAGGCGATAAAATAGGACTATTTAGGTCCTATCAAAACAACATCCTTATTTTTCTCTACCTCCTAGGGTATACTTGACTCTTTCTTCTCTTCTAGTGGCTTACCTGAAGGGAATAAAAGTCCCCACGCAGCGGAAGCGCATCGATTGGACCTTACGCCGTATATTAATTAACATTAAAATACCGTTAAGAAAACTCAACCAAACTTTAAACTCTTTTTAAAGTTGCTGGAAATTCAGTTTAAACATGCTTAAAAAATAAATCTAAATTTATTTTCATGCTTTTCTAAAGAAAAGGGGAAGAAGTGTCACATACCTTCATTGTAGACTTGACCGTTCTTCGCCAACGACGCTCCAACGAACGGAAACGCAGCAGCCTCCTCGCCTTTTGATCGCTGGAATTTTCTTCTTGATTGACACAATAACCACAGAGGTTACACCGGTATGTCTCTAAGTCTAGGAGGCAAAAGACTTGTGGGAGTCTTTTTCTAAGAGGGAGGCTAAAGAGAATTCTAGGTCTTGTCTTGAGAGTCTAAGAGCAAGAGCAAAGTGTCAAGTGTCTTGACGAATTAGGTCTAGTGTTCTATTTATAGAAGAGAGGCCATGAATAAAATATTCAATTAAATCAATCTTTTCCAAAATTGATTCAATCTTATTCCTTAATTAATCAATCACGATCAATCAATTCCATAATTGATTAATCTTTTCCACAAATGACTAATTACTTCCATAAGTGATTAGATCATTTCCATAAATGATTAATCACTTCCTTAAGTGATTAATTATTTCCATAATTGATTAATTCCCGGTTAATGAATTCTTTAATTAATTAACCACCAATTAAATATCACATATTTAATTTCCGGCCAGAATTAATTAATTTGCCCAAACACATTTTAGGCCTTAACTTAATTAATTCATTATTTGAACTCTTTCAAACTTCCATAAATTTATATTTGAATTTCTTAAAATATTAATTTCTCTCATAATAATATATCAATATATATTATATTTGTTTCCCTTAGTAAATTGAACATTTTCAATTTACATTTATTACTTAGTTGCCTTAAATTACTTTATGAGCTACCAGTGGGACCTAATGGACCTGCAGATCAGAAGCTCCAACGATGTGAGATTAATTGGTCAAACTCATTAACCACATTAATCAATATTCGTTAACTGTGTGTTCATTCCACTATAGACCCACAGTTGCACGCTTCTCACTGCAGACATATTTTCTGTGTCCACGGATATATACCAATATCGACTAGTTAGTCCTTCACGAGTGTCCGTAACACCAACTGGGTCAAATTACCGTTTTACCCCTGGGTTACCTCTATTTCCTTAAGTACCAATTCTCCTCTAATGAACAACCTGTTTGTGGTCCAGCCATCAAACAGAAAACTCTCTCGTGCCATTGAGAGGGTAGGGCCCTTTGTTAAAGACTCGGAGTAACCACTTAAGGGAACACTTATCTGCTTCCCTAAAGTCGGGAAGGAGTGAATTCCATCTTGTACGATTATGTTCCCAGCTCCCCATTCGGTCTTGTCCCCAAAGTGGTAGGCTTATTGAGTCGGCGTATTGGCCACTCTCACCCATACAAATCAAAGGACAATCTCTCATGAGTAGGAGTCCATAATCAACTCAAGATTAAGACTAAGTTGTCTAGGTCGTCCTAGTGAAATAGAAAACCAACTAGTTAACGGTGTTATAACCAGTGGTTACTATTTCGCGGTCCGGTCTTATGCAAACTCATTGCATAGGATACCCCCACTCGCATGTCTCCTACACGAACGCGTTGGATCGCAACATTTGTATCAAATAAAAAGTGGGTCATATCCATAGTGTCACCAGGATAAGGCACCCAGTCTTATCCCTATACTATAGACCCTTCCGGCTGTTTCTTCAACAATGATCCCATATGTCGCTACATATAGTTCAAGACTCATATTACAGCCTTGGATGTCTAGTTTATTGGATTAGGGTTATTATTAGGCAAAGACAAATATAAAATAACTAATAACAATTAATGGAAAAATATATCAATATTATTTCATTAATATCCGGTCAACGGTTACATTCACTATCTACGAGTTTTAGGGCATATAACCCAACAAACTCCCACTTGAACTAAAACACTAGTTAGTGGGATGTAATTGCAATAATCTAAAGCTGGAAATGTCATGTATGTTAAAATAATACAATGAACTAGGGCATCCTTATACCCATTATACATTTCTCCCACTTGCCCTAGATTAGATGGCATACATATCTCGTAGACCTAGACCCTCTAGATGACTCTCAAACACTTTAGCCGTGAGAGCCTTCGTAAATGAATCAGTGATGTTGTACTCAGAGGCGATCTTAGTGACGATCACATCTCCTCTTTGCACAATCTCCTGTATCAGGTGATACTTCCTCTCGATGTGTTTACCCCGTTTGTGGCTTCGAGGTTCTTTTAAGTTGGCTACAGCCCCACTGTTGTCACAGTATAGTGTTATGGGCACGTTCATATTCGGAACCACTTCCAAATCAGTCAAGAACTTTCTAAGCCATACTGCCTCCTTAGTTGCTTCGCAAGCTGCTACATACTCAGCCTCCATGGTTGAGTCTGCTATGCATCCCTGTTTGATGCTTCTCCACACTACTGCTCCTCCATTGAGGGTGAATACTGACCCTGATGTGGATTTCCTTGAATCCTTATCAGCTTGAAGGTCAGAGTCAGTGTATCCAGTAAGAATCAAATCCTTAGCTCCATACACAAGCATGTAGTCCCTCGTTCTCCGAAGATACTTGAGGATGTTCTTAACCGCTCCCCAGTGGTCCAACCCTGGATTAGACTGATACCTACTGGCTACTCCCACTGCATAACATATGTCAGGCCTAGTGCAGAGCATAGTGTTGCCTTGTGCAATGTGATTCTAAATATGCAAGAAATATTCACAATTAGCTAAAAACGTGCAAGTATACACATCATGGCAGCAAGTGATAAGTAAATTAAGATCGTTCTCCACAGGGATTGGTTTATAGAATTTTACTACTTCTAAGCTTGATTTTTAATGAAATTCAATGTAACCGAGGAACAAATATTTTTTCTTAACTAAGTGCAAGAGATTAAAATGGTAAACAAGCTTAAAATGATAAGGACTAAAGTAAAATTCAATAAAAACAACAAATTAGCACAGAGAAGGCAAGGTTCAGATTAGGGGCTGTCTACTCTCACAGGTTGTTTGATGCAGCAGAACTCTAAATTTGCAACTCACCCAGTATTTTCTACGGGAATTTTCCAATTCTCCTATAGGTAAGGTGATTAAACTCCCATTTAACCCCTTCTTTTTAGCTCCACTGATTTAGTGCCTTAGGTGGTTATTTATCCCTAAATACCCACTCATTTTCATGATCATTAAAGACTAAGGTAAAGCAAAGTAGTCGGTTATCTATTGTTTTCCCAAACACTAAATAACAATGCTAGAAAATGGTTGGCCAAACGAAATTCCAGCTTTAAGCATGAAGAACACTTTGCTTTAAGTTGCAATATATAAAGTTCCACAAAAACAAACAACAAGTTCAAGCTTAAGCACCCTAATCCTCACCTAAGAGGATTTAGCTCATGTTCAAGGTGAAAATAATGAAAATACAGCAGCAAACTACCATATCAATCATGATTACAACCTTAAATACCAACTAAACACTAGAAGAAATAAAAATAAAAGAAGGGAAGAGAAGAGAAGAAGCTTCCAAGGGAGATTCCAGCTTTCCCAAGCTGGAAATCCTCCAAACAGCAGCCTTTTTGTCGTTTCCCCTTCACCGTTAGCAGCAACTTCTAGGTCCAACTTCTCCAGTTGAATCCCCTCTCATTTTGGGCCAAAGAACTATTTATATTAGCTCCTTTCATTGATTTCAGGGCTGATTGGACATATGCCTCCACATGGATCATCCCTAATTGGCTAAGATGGTACAAATCAACTCCACATGGCTGCCAGCTCAATTAATGAAAGCTTTCACGGATTTAGCACGTGCAGAATTTTTCTTCCCAGACTTTCTGCCTTCTGCTTGTGAAATCAGCTGCTGCAGCAAAACCTGAGTGCCCCTATACCAGAAAAATCAGCTTAAACATAAGAAATCTGCACCAAATTTAGTTCAAGCCTTGCCTACTGATATGTAAAAATTGTTCATCAAAGAATACTCATTTTCAAGCACAAACCAAAGCTCAAACACATCAAAGAGTAGAGTTTTTAAGCCTAAAAGAGAACCAATAGCTCTTATTTCTAAGAGCTATCAAACCCCCAAACTTGAATCATTGCTCGTCCCTGAGCAATGCTAGCCTACAAAAACTCTAACTCATCATCCCATATCCAGCTTGCAGTCAACATGGCCTAACTACAACACCTAGCTACTTTTTGACAAGCCTACCTCTTTGAATGCATACAACTACTCAACAAAACATTCCTTTTAAAAATCACCTTTCAACTTGGCATTTTCAAATTTTTAGCGCTCTACTAATGATCCTCTAGCTCAACCTATTTACAAAAGCCATCATATCAAATTATACCAGCCTATTGACATCAAGGAAGCCACTAACCTTCAAGCCTAAACTTAACACAAATCTCAATCCTAAAGCTTGCAAAGCAATCCTATAGCCTCTTTGCCTAGCCTCTAAAGTTTCTAAGCTCAACCTAAACTTCTCTCTTAACTTTTATTCTCTTTTTTTTTTTTTTTTTACCAACATAGAAAGTCTCATAGGTCATAGCTTTTTGGTCCAAGAATGGCAACACTTTATGGTGAAACTCACCTTAGCCTCCAAGCTCATCACCTAACGAGAACTACACTCATTTCCCTTAGAGTTGACTAAGATTTGCTCTCTAGCAACCACTTCCTTACTTCTTAGAATGGCGACACTTTTTGGTGAAGCTCACCTAAGCCCTGGGGAAGATTGTAACATTCAAGCTAACACTCATCCCTTTTTCATCTCATTTGAACTTTTCTTTTCTACTCTTTTTTTTTTAACGTTTTCTCTTCCCTTGAGCTACTTTTTGACGCAGGGGCAAACTATGGGTATCATAAATCCCCCTGGTTACTAGGCAAGCTCAAGGAGAACAGAAAATCTTCAAAAAGGGAGAGGAGTGCATCCTAGGCAAAACTAAGAGAAAGAGGAATGCATTCTAAATTGCCTTTTCTATTTCTTTTTCATGCTTTCTTTTTTTTCTTCTTTTTTTTTTTTTTTTTACAAGGGTTACCTCACCCCCAAACTTAATCCATTCATTGTCCCCAATGAGTAAGAGAGCAAGGAAAGGACCCCCAAACTTTTTTTTTTTTTTTTAGAGAAGCTAAGGCTTATTGCTTAGGAGGATTATAAGGTTTGGGCAAAAGGACTAGGAACAAGCTTTCCTAAGATTTGCGCTAAGCTAAGGAGGAAAATTAGGAAGCTTCCTATCCACCTAAGGACTTAAAGCACAACAAGATAATCAAACTAAGAAAATAGGCTAAGCTATAGGGGATCATTACACAAAACACTTTCTTTTCAAGCAAAACAGATTTTTTTTTTTCACAGCTGCTGCTGCAGCATTCAGCAAGGCTAAGCTTAACCAAAAGAACAGCCTAGAGCTACAGCTAGGCCTTACCTACTTCCACACAAGCTGGGAAATCCATATTTTCAAAGCAGAACACAATATACCAGCTGCAACATGCTAAAAATCAGCAATTCAAAATTCTCTAACAGAAAATTTATGCACCAGATGGCTACTCTAGCTTACTTAACATTCCAAGCAAGCATAACACTGTCTAATAATTAATAGCACATCATCATAGCAGCCAACAATTTAAAACCTCCAAACTCAATGCAGCAGGCAACTTAAGACAGCAGCTCAATATCGATGAACGCAGTAGGGCATGCATTTTTTTATGACTAAATGCTTTCCATTGATTTGAACATTATAACACAACATACTTGAGGGATCTCAACCCTTCATACATTTTTCAAATTACACTTTGAGGAATGCTAGAAATTTTGCATGATTTCCACTACTTCAGCCTTTGCACCATAGCATTATCCAAATTTGATATGCATTCAATTGATTTAAACATTAGAACATGCACACCTATAGAACTTTCATTCATACACTTTTTTTTTTCACAACAAAAGCTAACAGAAAGCATGATAGATAACAGACAAGCAAACTTAAAACGTCCTCCCTTGATTATAGCTAAATCTGAAAATTCCTCCCATCAAATCACAGCTTGCCCACTGCCTTTTCTGCCATGACTGCTGCAGCTTCTGATATGAGCTTGTTGTCAATCTGCTGCAGCTCATCAGAATTTCCTTCCTTGAAAATTTGCAACCCCAAAATCTGCTGCATCAAGATTTTCTTCCATTTTGCATGAGATTCCCTACCAAAAACCAAAGCTTGACAGAAACATTAAACTCAATAACTAATGCAAATTATCAATAAAAGAGGAACTAACTTTAAAATATGCAAGTGATTCTAACTTTAAAATATTAACTAACAACTAATGGCTACAGATTAAAGACATCACAACATAAATTTAAACTTGCTATTCAGACCACCTTCAGGGCTCAACATAGAATCTGTAACTTGAAAGCACACTGCCCATTTTCTTCAAATTTCAAGTTTCCAACAAATTGCAAAAGGCATAACACCTTTGGAGTTCTTCTCCCCAATAGTGTTTTAGCCTTTGCCCATTCAATTTAAACTCTCTCCCATCATTATCAACACATTGTTTAAATACAAATGAATCATCCCAAAAATAAAACTTTATCTCATGGAAAAACTTTTTCAATTGTTGCTTTGATAAACCATGGGGCAATGTTCCAAAAGCAAGGTAATTGGTAAGGTCAACATACCAAAGTGTTTTCATTTTTTGGTTGTGAGCTACTGTAAAAAACAACTCATCAAGGAAATAATTTTCAAACTCAAGTTGTTGAAATAATTCCAATGAAGTGAATGGTTGTGTAGGTGGATTTTTCTTATCAATCAACTCTAAGGATTCAAAAGTCCTATTAAAACCAAAAACCTCGCCTACACTACTTGTAAGCTCAAGCTCCACTTTGTCTAATTCCAAAGCCTCAATTCCACTTTTTCCCAACTGTTGTATGTTTTGCTCTCTCATTTCCTTCTCAACTTGATCATCAACCAACTTATCTTTCACTTGAATGACAGAACACTCTTCAATATCAGTGGGGGACTTTATGGCATCAAAGACACTAAACTTCACTTCTTGGTCATTCACCCTCATAGTTAGCTCACCCTTTTGGACATCTATCAAGGTTCTCCCGGTTGCTAAAAAGGGTCTTCCTAGAATTATGGGGACATCTTTGTCCGCTTCATAGTCCAAAATGATAAAATCAACCGGGAAGATAAACTTATCTACTTGCACCAAAATGTCCTCTATCTTTCCTTCGGGATAAGTGATAGACCTATCAGCAAGCTGTAATGTAACAGTGGTTGGCCTAGCTTCTCCTATGCATAATTTCTTGAAAATGGATAAAGGCATGAGATTTATGCTAGCTCCCAAGTCACAAAGAGCTCTCCCCAACTCCTTACCTCCTATAGAAACAGGAATGGTAAAAGTTCCAGGGTCTTTCACTTTGGGTGGAATTTTGTTTGTCAAAATGGCACTACACTCCCCAGTCAAAGACATGGTTTCATATTCACCCAATCTCTTTTTCTTGGTTAAAATATCCTTGAGGAACTTTACATAGTTGGGCATTTGTTCCAAGGCCTCAACTAGTGGTATATTAATGTGAAGTTGCTTCAAAACCTCAAGGAATTTTTTAAACTGACCATCTTGATTTTTCTGCTTAAGCCTTTGGGGAAAGGGTGGTGGGGGTGGTTTAAATGTTGGGGAAGGTGTAGGAATTGACTTGGTTGGTGCTAAAGGGGTTGTCCTAAGAATTTCTTCAATTTCCTCACTCTCTGGACTTTTTTCTACTTGAATTCCAGCAGGTTTTTCAACATTTTTCTCTGCTGTCTTTTCCATATCAGCATCAATATCAGCTGGTTTTTCCACTTGCTGTCCAGCTGGTTTTTGTTGGGTTGGCCCTTTTTTCTCAACCAACGGCTTCCCACTTCTTAGCTCCACAGCTTGGACTTGTTCCTTTCCTTCCCTCTTTGAATTTTCAGTGTCAGAGGGGAGTTTACCCTGTGGCCTAGCTTTCAACTCACTAGCAATTTGGCCCATTTGAACTTCCAAATTTCTCAATGATGCTTGGTGAGTTTGAATTGCAGCATCAGTTTTAGCCATATACTCCTTGAACATGCTCTCTAAAGAACTTCCAGTGGCATGTTGTTTCATGGTATTTTGGAACTGAGGTTGCTGATTTTGTTGCCCAAATCCGGAAGGTCCACTCATCTTTTGTTGAGCTTGTTGGGTGTTGGAATTACTTCCTTGACCTCCCCAAGCAAAATTTGGATGATTTCTCCAACCCGGATTATAGGTATTGGAATAGGGATTATTCCTAGAGGCATTTTGGTTTCCTACATAACACACTGAGGCTGGATTCCCAGGGCAAAATTCAAACTTGTGATCCTCTCCACAGTAAACGCAAGAATCTGCTGCATTCTGATTTATATTGACTGCTGCAGCAGACTGGTTTGCACTGGAATTCATCAACTGCAAATTCTCAAAGCCTGAATTTAACTTTTTCATCATGCTTTCCATTGAATCAAACCTCGCATTAAAGGATGTAACAGTGTCAACCTCAAGCATACCCTTATTTTTCTTCCCAGCCACACTTCTAGAATCAGACCATTGGCAACTATTTGTGGAAATTCTCTCCAAAATGGCATAAGCTTCATCATAAGTCTTGGATAATAAAGCACCATTAGCTGAAGCATCTACCATGTTTTGAGTAGCCCAATTCAACCCATTATAAAAAGTCTCCATTTGAATGCAATGGGGGAGTCCATGGTGAGGGCATTTTCTCAATAATTCCTTAAATCTCTCCCAAGCTTCACTAAAAGATTCATCATCAAATTGTCTAAAAGACACTATATCCGATCTAAGCTTGGCATTCCTTGTGGGAGGGAAGTACTTAATGAGGAATTTCTCTGCTAACTCATTCCATGTAGTGATGGAACCAGGAGCAAAGTTATTTAACCAAACTTTGGCACCATCTCTCAAAGAATAAGGAAACAAGGTTAACCTCAAAGCATCTTGAGATACTCCTTGAATTTTAAATGAGTCACTCACTCCCAAGAAGGATTTAAGGTGTAGGTGTGGGTCCTCAGAAGGTAGTCCATGAAATTGTCCCACCGTTTGTAACATTTGGAACATAACAGGCTTCATTTCAAAATTGTGTGCCTGTATCTCGGGTCTAGCTATCCCAGGGTACAACTCATTGAAGGTAGGGACGGCATAGGCTCTAATAGCTCTTCCCCTATCATTGGCTATAAGGACAGGGTTTTCAGCTTGATTTTCTACCCTAGGTTGCTGATTTACCTCAGGATTAGGCTGCTGGTTGTTTTGGTTTTCTTGATTTCTAAGAGGTACAGGGGGTAAAAGAGGTGGTGGATCCATCCTATTGTTTCTCTCCCTTTGTTCCCTTCTCCTCCTATGAAAAGTCCTTTCAATTTCAGGGTCCAAATTGAATTCTAAGTCAGGGAATTCGTTCATACACAGCTACCAGCACCTGCAAAATCAAACAACCAAGTTAGAAGCTGTTTTAGCACCAATTTCACTAATTTTCAGCTCAAAAATAGCAAAAATCAACTCAATCCCCGGCAACGGCGCCAAAAACTTGTTGCCTTGTGCAATGTGATTCTAAATATGCAAGAAATATTCACAATTAGCTAAAAACGTGCAAGTATACACATCATGGCAGCAAGTGATAAGTAAATTAAGATCGTTCTCCACAGGGATTGGTTTATAGAATTTTACTACTTCTAAGCTTGATTTTTAATGAAATTCAATGTAACCGAGGAACAAATATTTTTTCTTAACTAAGTGCAAGAGATTAAAATGGTAAACAAGCTTAAAATGATAAGGACTAAAGTAAAATTCAATAAAAACAACAAATTAGCACAGAGAAGGCAAGGTTCAGATTAGGGGCTGTCTACTCTCACAGGTTGTTTGCTGCAGCAGAACTCTAAATTTGCAACTCACCCAGTATTTTCTACGGGAATTTTCCAATTCTCCTATAGGTAAGGTGATTAAACTCCCATTTAACCCCTTCTTTTTAGCTCCACTGATTTAGTGCCTTAGGTGGTTATTTATCCCTAAATACCCACTCATTTTCATGATCATTAAAGACTAAGGTAAAGCAAAGTAGTCGGTTATCTATTGTTTTCCCAAACACTAAATAACAATGCTAGAAAATGGTTGGCCAAACGAAATTCCAGCTTTAAGCATGAAGAACACTTTGCTTTAAGTTGCAATATATAAAGTTCCACAAAAACAAACAACAAGTTCAAGCTTAAGCACCCTAATCCTCACCTAAGAGGATTTAGCTCATGTTCAAGGTGAAAATAATGAAAATACAGCAGCAAACTACCATATCAATCATGATTACAACCTTAAATACCAACTAAACACTAGAAGAAATAAAAATAAAAGAAGGGAAGAGAAGAGAAGAAGCTTCCAAGGGAGATTCCAGCTTTCCCAAGCTGGAAATCCTCCAAACAGCAGCCTCTTTGTCGTTTCCCCTTCACCGTTAGCAGCAACTTCTAGGTCCAACTTCTCCAGTTGAATCCCCTCTCATTTTGGGCCAAAGAACTATTTATATTAGCTCCTTTCATTGATTTCAGGGCTGATTGGACATATGCCTCCACATGGATCATCCCTAATTGGCTAAGATGGTACAAATCAGTTCCACATGGCTGCCAGCTCAATTAATGAAAGCTTTCACGGATTTAGCACGTGCAGAATTTTTCTTCCCAGACTTTCTGCCTTCTGCTTGTGAAATCAGCTGCTGCAGCAAAACCTGAGTGCCCCTATACCAGAAAAATCAGCTTAAACATAAGAAATCTGCACCAAATTTAGTTCAAGCCTTGCCTACTGATATGTAAAAATTGTTCATCAAAGAATACTCATTTTCAAGCACAAACCAAAGCTCAAACACATCAAAGAGTAGAGTTTTTAAGCCTAAAAGAGAACCAATAGCTCTTATTTCTAAGAGCTATCACATAGCATACATTAAGCTGCCCACAGCTGAGTCGTAGGGAATGTGTCTCATGTTCTCAATTTCTTGAGGTGTTTTAGGAGACTGTTCCTTAGATAGGTGCACCCCATGTCTGAAGGGTAGTAGTCCCTTCTTGGAGTTTTGCATCGAATATCGAGACAACATTTTGTCAATATACGTTGCTTGAGACAGTGCTAGCGTTTTGTTCTTACGATCCCTAATGATTTGGATTCCCAGAACATATTGAGCTTCTCCCAGATCTTTCATTTGGAATTGGGCTGCTAGCCATTTCTTAATGTCAGTGAGGTATCCTACATCATTCCCAATGAGTAGGATATCGTCTACATAAAGTATTAGAAAAGCTATTTTCCTTTTTGTTGACTTTCTTGTACACAAAAGGTTCATCAACGTTTTGGTCAAAGCCAAAAGATTTGAGTGCAGTATCAAATCTAATGTTCCATGATCTGGACGCTTGTTTCAATCCATAAATGGATCGATTGAGCTTACAAACCTTTGGTTCCTGACCTTGGGCTATGAACCCTTCGGGTTGAGACATGAAGATATTCTCTTCAAGATTACCATTTAGAAAGGCAGTCTTGACGTCCATTTGCCATATTTCATAGTCATAATATGTGGCTATGGATAAGAGAATTCTTATGGACTTTAACATGGCTACAGGAGAAAAGGTTTCCTCATAGTCAACCCCTTCCTTTTGGGTATAACCCTTTGCCACTAGTCTAGCTTTGAAGGTTTGTACCTTTCCAACTGCATCTCTTTTTCTCTTATAGATCCATTTGCACCCTATGGGTTTTACCCAATTTGGTAGATCTGTAAGTTCCCATACAGAACTGGAGTACATTGACTCCATTTCCAGGTTCATGGCTTTGACCCATTCATCCTTATCTTTGTCATTCATTGCCTGTCGATAGGACAATGGATCCTCAATGCCATCATTAGGTATGACAACCTGAGTTTCAGTTAAACCCAAGTAGCGGTCAGGTTGTAATACAATCCTCCCACTGCGTCGAGGCATTCTCAACGTTTGAGATGGACGGGATGGATCTGAAGAACGAGTTCCTTCATCAACCCTTGTTGAAGGTCCAACTTCATCAACAACTCTTGATGATTCTTCAGTAGCTTCTCCTAATATTATTTTGTTGCGTGGTTTATGATCTCTCATGTGGTCTTCCTCTAAGAAAGTTGAGTTTGTCGATACAATCACCTTATTTTCTTGTGGGTCGTAGAAATAACCACCTCTCGTTTCTTTAGGGTAACCAACAAATTGGCACAGTTTTGAACGAGGTTCCAGTTTCTTAGGATTTGTCACAAGCACGTGTGTTGGACAACCCCAGATGCGAAAGTGATGCAAACTAGGTTTATGCCCCTTCCATAATTCGAAAGGTGTTTCAGAAACACTTTTCGAGGGAACATTGTTCAAGATGTATACTGCAGTCTCTACTGCATACCCCCAAAACGAGCTAGGCAATTGAGCATAGCTCATCATTGATCGAACCATGTCTAACAAGGTTCTATTTCTCCTTTCTGACACACCATTCTGCTGAGGTGTACCAGGGGCTGAGAGTTGAGATTGGATTCCATGTTCTATCATATAATCCTGGAATCTTTGATCCATATACTCCCCTCCTTGATCAGATCGAAGTACTTTAATAGATTTACCTAATAGGTTTTCAACTTCAGTCTTAAACTCCTTAAACTTTTCAAGGGCTTCAGACTTATGTCTGATTAGGTACAAGTAACCATATCTTGAATAATCATCTATAAATGAGATGAAATATTCGTACCCTCCTCGAGCTTTTACATTCATTGGACCACATAGATCCGAATGTATTAACTATAAGGGTTCTTTGGCTCTGTAACCTTTTCCAGTAAAGGGTCTCTTGGTCATTTTTCCCTCGAGACAAGATTCACAAGGTGGTAGTGAATCATCTTCTAACTTACTTAGAAGTCCATTCTTTACCAAACGACCGATCCTATTGATGTTTATATGACCAAGTCTAAGATGCCAAAGATGAGTATTGTTACTTGATGGAGAAATCTTTTGCCTTTTACTTTGAGTTTCAGCAGTTTTAAATAATTCGTGATTTAAAAGTGCTTTGTTTTCGGTTGGTCTTAAAACATACAAGTTATTTTCCAATTTGGCTGAACAAATAAGTACACCATTTTTATAAATGAACGCTTCATTCATATCAAAAGTAACTGTATACGATTGATCAATCAAACATGAAATAGAAATTAAGTTCCTCTTAATCTTGGGAACAATTAACAAACTTTCTAAAAGTAAGAATCTATTTCTAAAAAATAACTTCGCAACTCCTACTGCTTTAGCTGAAATGACTTCTTCAGTTCCAACCCTGAGTGTCATTTCCCCATCGTTCAACTGCCGAAAGGAACTATTTTCCTGAAAAGAAGAGCAAACATGATTAATTGCTCCTGAATCAAGTATCCAGGTAAACTCATCATGTTCTACCAGGCATGTTTCTAAAACAAGTAAATCAAATTTACCTTCATTTTCCTTCTTTTTCTCAGCAAGGTACTTTGGGAAGTTTCTCTTCCAATGTCCATCTACATTGCAGTGGAAACACTTGCCCTTATTTGCCATAGCTTTGGCTTTTCCCTTGTTTTTAGCAGCAGTACTGGGAGCTTTCCCCTTGTTTCCTTTCTTCTTCTGAGTTTTCTTTGAAGAAGTGGCTACAGATTTAGTTCCAGAGGATGAACCCTTCTCGAACTTTCTTTTAGAATGAACAACGTTTGTCTCTCCTTCTATCTGTCCCTTGTTTTTAAGAAGAGACTGATAGAGTTGTAGCTCATTCAGGAGGCTAGTCAGGTTGAATGTTATTTTATTCATCATTGCATTGCTTCAAAACTGTAGAAAACTCTTCGGAAGAGATTCTAAGATGAATGCAACCTGACTACGTTCATCTATGACCGCCCCGTTTGCTTCTGCCACGTTGAATTGGACCATCATATCCAGAACATGCTCCCGAACAGATGTGCCCTCTTTCATGCGACAACTATAAACGTATTTGAGAGCGTCATGGTGGAGTTGGTAGGACTGTTGTCCAAACATCTCCCGGAGAGAGTTCATAATCTCCCTCGCTGTTACCATGCCCTCATGCCTTTTAGCCAAAACTTCAGATAAGCTAGCTAGGATATAGACGCGAGTCTTATCATTGGCCTTTGTCCAACGATCATAAGCATCCTTAACTGCTTGGGATGCATTACGAGCAGGGGCTGGAGGACAATCCTCCGTTAAGACGAACCGCAGATCATCGACAACAAGAATTGTATTCAGGTTCGACTTCCACGTAGCATAATTTTCGCCGGTTAATTTCTCATTTTTAAGCAGAGAGACAATTGAGGAAGACATTGCTGAAATTTAAACAAACAATGACCGTATTAGTTATCTTTGCCTTAACCCATCATACAAGCAAACAATTGCACACAATCCAATCAATTTAGCAAAACAGACAATCACAGAACCCTAAAACTATCGATTTAGTTTTGCAACGATGTTTCAGAGGTTTAGAATATCAGCCACCGAAGGGTGATCAGACACTCCTCCTTTGAAATGAGACACCTCTCAGCTAATTCTAATTCCAGAATAACTCATATTCCTATAGACATTAGCCACCGTTGTTCGGTCAAGGATTATTTAACACTTTTAACTCATCCTCGTAAGTGTAACCCTCCCACTTTCAGATCTCAGAGGCACGCACCAACAGGCTACCGAAGGGAAAGACAACTGTTGGTGATTAGCCTAAGAGCTCTTATCCTTTTTTAGGAGTTCACGATGTTCCGAATCCTATGACCAGGCCCTCCGAAGGGATGGTTGCGCCAGGACAACCTACAGGCGGATCATAGGACTCTCACGGTGAGAACTATGGGCGGAGACCGAGGGATACTTTGACAAGTGTCCCGCTCCCACTTACTCTAGACATTTTTCCCATTCACCTTGATATTGATTCATGCAAACACTTTCCGAAGGGAGGCCGCTCCTAAGGCGACTCGAAGTCGAGCATGAATCTCACGTTGTGAATATAGGGACATAGGAGCAAAACTTGATTTAAATCTCGTTTTGTAATTTTCCTCCCACTGAAAATGTCCTAAGATTAATATAGGGTTGTTTAACTTATATAGTATTTGACTAAGTCAATCTATCTAAGTCTGATCCTATTATAACAATTATGGAAAAGATTCAACTGCAATCTTTTGGGTGAATTAAACTTCTTTTAATAAACCCAACATTGCAAGTCAACATTACTATGGTTAATTCAACTCAATGTTCGGGTCAGTTCCCAGGTAGGAGGTGTTCCGTAAACTGTCAACTTAAATACCCCCAGCCTTAGACAGAACTTTACCGAGAGAGTTCCCTTATAACCTCAGTAATGTAAGGTCTTTACTCTAAAGATCTAGGTGCATTAAACACTTTTAATAAACCTAGTGACATTGCATGCTAACATTTAACTATGATTAATTCAACTTCGGTATTCCAGGTCAGTTCCCAGGTAGGAGGTGTTCCGTAAACCGTCAACTTAAATACCCCCAGCCTTAAACAGAACATTACCGGTGGAGTTCCCTTATAATCATAGCAATGTTTTTCCTACTTAGTCAATTAAAACTATTTTTAATTCTAAGTAAGAAAAGATTCTAATCCTATTAGAAATTGATCTAGGTCTAATTAATTTTAAAAAATTTAAAATTAATCCAATTTATCCTATGATCTTATGTTTGCATGCAAATCTTAATTATAGATTGACGGTTTCTAATCATTAATATTAAAGAACTATTTCAAATTTTAATGATTAATCCTATAATCAAGAATCTAGGGTTTAATTCATTCAACAATCTCATTCAAATTAAATAATTAAACCACACTAATTGCATGAATAATATAACAATTATATTATTAACTATGGATGTTTCATGCTTCATGCAATATTGATTTTCTTTTAATATAACAATTATAAGCCAATCAAGAAAATCAATCAAGCATGCTTCATTCATCACATTTAAATATAACTATTAATATTTAATTTAAGTAATGACATGTTTCATGCTTTCCAATTTTTCTTATAATTAATATACACTTATATTAAAAATATGAAAACAATTCCATGCATTTAAACATACATTATAACAATTTATAATATATAAAAAATGCATGAGCATGTTTATAACCTAAGGTGGGATTAAATATTCTATATGACATCCATAAAGCATATAAATAGCAATTGAACCGGTTAATTTTGGCCCCTAGGATAAAATAAAGCATTAAATTACAATAATTTTAGCTAAATTCTATCCTAAAATCCTTCCGCAGCTTCCAAAATTGGTCTAGACAGCACGAACCGCCCCGAACCACCTCGAACCGGCTTCCAAAATCACGAACCATGCCAAAAATTGGCTAAACCGGACCAAATAGGTCCCAGCTCAGCCGAACCAGTTCGAACCGGTTCACCCACCTTCTTGAACCACTCCTGATGAAGCCCTAACTCACGCCGCCAACGTGGCAGCGTCGAGACGCTATCAACACAGCGTCCCGACGCTGTGTGCTTTCCTTACCGAGCGCCTTCGGTATCGAGACAGTGTCGAGACGCTGTTGAAGTAGCGTCCCGACGCTGTTGCGTCTGGAAGCAAATTCTAGGCAGAAAACAGCAACGAATCTTCGATTTTGGCCTCGATTTCAGCGGCGATTTTTCCGATTTTCATCTCATAAAAACCTATTCTAGACCCGGACTTACATAGGACTTGATTTTACATAAAATACCCGAAACACCGGTCCTTACATGATCCAAATCACATAAAAATAAAATCTATGGCCATAAAATTAACCCAAACAGTTCAACGCAAACCGAACATACATTATGTATAAATCCCACCTATTAGAGCCTATCGCAACTTTTAAAATTAATTAATAGGGACAGCGATGACTCTGATGCCGATTGAAGGGAATAAAAGTCCCTACGCTGCGGAAGCGCATCGATTGGACCTTACGCCGTATATTAATTAACATTAAAATACCGTTACAAAAACTCAATCAAACTTTAAACTCTTTTTAAAGTTGCTGGAAATTCAGTTTAAACATGCTTAAAAAATAAATCTAAATTTATTTTCATGCTTTTCTAAAGAAAAGGGGAAGAACCGTCACATACATTCGTTGTAGACTTGACCGTTCTTCGCTAACGACGCTCCAACGAACGAAAACGCAACAGCCTCCTCGCCTCTTGATCGCTGGAATTTTCTTCTTGATTGACACAATAACCACAGAGGTTACACCGGTATGTCTCTAAGTCTAGGAGGCAAAAGACTTGTGGGAGTCTTTTTCTAAGAGGGAGGCTAGAGAGAATTCTAGGTCTTGTCTTGAGAGTCTAAGAGCAAGAGCAAAGTGTCAAGTGTCTTGACCAATTAGGTCTAGTGTTCTATTTATAGAAGAGAGACCATGAATAAAATATTCAATTAAATCAATCTTTTCCAAAATTGATTCAATCTTATTCCTTAATTAATCAATCATGATCAATCAATTCCATAATTGATTAATCTTTTCCACAAATGACTAATTACTTCCATAAGTGATTAGATCATTTCCATAAATGATTAATCACTTCCTTAAGTGATTAATTATTTCCATAATTGATTAATTCTCGGTTAATGAATTCTTTAATTAATTAACCACCAATTAAATATCAGATATTTAATTTCCGGCCTAGAATTAATTAATTTGCCCAAACACATTTTAGGCCTTAAATTAATTAATTCATTATTTGAACTCTTTCAAACTTCCATAAATTTATATTTGAATTTCTTCATATATTAATTTCTCTCATAATAATATATCAATATATATTATATTTGTTTCCCTTAGTAAATTGAACATTTTCAATTTACATTTATTACTTAGTTGCCTTAAATTACTTTATGAGCTACCAGTGGGACCTAATGGACCTGCAGATCAGAAGCTCCAACGATGTGAGATTAATTGGTCAAACTCATTAACCACATTAATCAATATTTGTTAACTGTGTGTTCATTCCACTATAGACCCACAGTTGCACTCTTCTCACTGCAGACATATTTTCTGTGTCCACGGATATAGACCAATATCGACTAGTTAGTCCTTCACGAGTGTCCGTAACACCAACTGGGTCAAATTACCGTTTTACCCCTGGGTTACCTCTATTTCCTTAAGTACCAATTCTCCTCTAATGAACAACCTGTTTGTGGTCCAGCCATCAAACAGAAAACTCTCTCGTGCCATTGAGAGGGTAGGGCCCTTTGTTAAAGACTCGGAGTAACCACTTAAGGGAACACTTATCTGCTTCCCTAAAGTCGGGAAGGAGTGAATTCCATCTTGTACGATTATGTTCCCAGCTCCCCATTCGGTCTTGTCCCCAAAGTGGTAGGCTTATTGAGTCGGCGTATTGGCCACTCTCACCCATACAAATCAAAGGACAATCTCTCATGAGCAGGAGTCCATAATCAACTCAAGATTAAGACTAAGTTGTCTAGGTCGTCCTAGTGAAATAGAAAACCAACTAGTTAACGGTGTTATAACCAATGGTTACTATTTCGCGATCCGGTCTTATGCAAACTCATTGCATAGGATACCCCCACTCGCATGTCTCCTACACAAACGCGTTGGATCGCAGCGTTTGTATCAAATACAAAGTGGGTCGTATCTATAGTGTCACCAGGATAAGGCACCCAGTCTTATCCCTATACTATAGACCCTTTAGGTTGTTTCTTGAACAATGATCCCATATGTCGCTACATATAGTTCAAGACTCATATTACAGCCTTGGATGTCTAGTTTATTGGATTAGGGTTATTATTAGGCAATACAAATATAAAATAACTAATAACAATTAATGGAAAAATATATCAATATTATTTCATTAATATTCGGTCAACGGTTACATTCACTATCTACGAGTTTTAGGGCATAAAACCCAACATTACCACTCCTCAAAGTCAATGCCTGCACCTGCTCCTTACCTTCCCTTCTAGGGTGTTCAGTATCCGAAGGAAGTTTTCCTTGAGGTCGTGCCTTCAACTCATTAGCTAGCTGACCCACCTACAACTCTAGGGCTCTCAATGACGCCTGCTGTCTTTGGATTGTGGCATCAACGTTAAAGTTTCAGTTTCATTGGTACCTTTAAACTTAAAAAAAAATATCAAAAATACCCTTTTATTGGAAAATGCTTATTATTTCTTTCTCTCTCTAAATTCTTCCTCCATGAAAATTAATGCAAAACTTTACTTATAAAAGCTATGTGCAACACAACAGCATATGAAAACAAAGTTTGAAACCAAAGTTTTCTCTTTTTAAAAGTGTAAATAAGATAAAGTGGAAGAAAAAAACATAAAATTGTTTTCTTTTTGTTCTCTTTGTTTGTGTATGTTAGTGATAAGTAGAAGTGTTCGAAGATTGCGAGTTTGACTCAGTTTACAAGATTAATTAAAGGGCAGTTGCAAGAATAGAAAAAATAAAAATGGAATTTGCAACCATGTCATCAGTTTTTTAATGTCGTAAATATAGCAAAAAAAGTAGGCCCAACCTAAACATTAAAGTTGAAAAGTAAAAAAATAAAAATCCTTTAAAACATGCTGGAAATTGAATGTTTAAAAAGTATATCAATGGTGTTATTTACCGTGTATCAGGTACATCATTCATTTATTTAGTGTAATTGATATACTAGATATTTGGTATATCAATCAACTAATATACTTTAATATATAGTAGATCATATATATATTTCGTGAATATAATATACTTCATTCACGAAGTGTATACATCAACTTTCATTAGTTTAGATGTCTTTGATATATTTCATTAATAAATAATTATATATATTAACTTTACGTTGGGACAATATCTATGGTAGGAGATTTAAACCTCTAACCTCTTCGTTAGATGTGTATGTCTTGTGTAATTAGTTGAGTTATGTTCATGTTGGCAAATATATCATCAATATACTATATATCATTTTAATAATACACTACTGATACGTTAATGATATATTTGAAATTACATTTTTTAGTGAGTATTGATATATTACTAATACAACAATGGTATACAATTACATCTTATTGATATGTTCATAACAAATTTTACATTTCACGACCTTCATAATACACCAACAGTTAAAATATATATCAATGATTTTTTTTAAATAACAAGTCTATGTATAGCTATTCATAATCGGGTATACCAATGTTATTAATTATTTGAGTAATATAAAAAATGTGGTATATCAATCTGTAATATGTATAGAAAACAAACATTTATGTTATAAAAGATAAACATTTCGTTTAAAATGGGTAAATAACACAACCGAAAAAATGAAACATAACAAAAGTAATATATCAAGTATATCAGGCTCGAGCCCCCCCTCAACTTATGCTTAATTTATTTTTATATTATACATTGAAACCAAGCATCATGTTGTGAAATGGTGCCATTGTGGAGTAAGTCCCACCTGAAACCTTCCCATTCTTAAGTTCAAGTCCTAGCGCGTGCGATTAGCATTATTATTTTTTCCCTTTTTTCTTTCCGTTTCTTTCTCCTTTTATTTTCTCTTGTTTTTGTTTTTCCTTTTTCGATTTATTTTTTTCCGTTTCTTTTTTCTTCTTCTTTTTGTTTTTTTTTTTTTTTTTCTTTTTCCGCATTCTTTTTCATTTTTTCTCCACATCTTTTTCTTTTTTCGTTTTCTTTTTTACTTTCTCGTTTTTCTTAGTTTTTTTTCATAGGTTTAAAAATAGATTAAATTTAAATTTAATTTTTGTATTTATGATCAATATAAAATAATAATAAACAAATGCATTATAGTTCTTTTTTCAACTTTATTTTATTTTTTGAGTCAAATAATTATGGAACAATAAAAATATTTTTAAAATTTAGTAATAGGCTTTTGAGTTTAAAAAAAAAACGTGCAATTGGCCTTTAAAATTTCAATTATATATCTAGTAGGTTTCGAAGTTTTCGATTTAATGTCTAATAAGTCTGTGACCCAATAAACTAATAAACAATTTCTTTTTAGTTCAAAGTTCTACTTCTTCTTTTTGTTTTTTTTTTTTTTTTTTTCTTTTTCCGCATTCTTTTTCATTTTTTCTCCACATCTTTTTCTTTTTTCGTTTTCTTTTTTACTTTCTCGTTTTTCTTAGTTTTTTTTCATAGGTTTAAAAATAGATTAAATTTAAATTTAATTTTTGTATTTATGATCAATATAAAATAATAATAAACAAATGCATTATAGTTCTTTTTTCAACTTTATTTTATTTTTTGAGTCAAATAATTATGGAACAATAAAAATATTTTTAAAATTTAGTAATAGGCTTTTGAGTTTAAAAAAAAAACGTGCAATTGGCCTTTAAAATTTCAATTATATATCTAGTAGGTTTCGAAGTTTTCGATTTAATGTCTAATAAGTCTGTGACCCAATAAACTAATAAACAATTTCTTTTTAGTTCAAAGTTCTATTAGATACAAAATAAAAAATTCAGAAACCTATTAGATACAAAAATGAAGGTTTAGAGATTTAGTAAAATCTTTTTAAAGTTAGTGATTTATTGAGCATAATCTTAAATACTTAATCACTAAATTTATAATTTAAAAAATTTAATGTCAAAATGTACGAATTGATAACATATATCAATGTGTTCAAAATATCATTTTGGTTATTGTACTTTGGATTTTGTTTTATTTTTAGTCATTGTATGTTAAAATGTCCAATTTTAGTCCAAGTACTTTCAATAAAGTTTAAAATTGGTCTCTATAGTAAGTTTATTATTATTTTTTCTAAAAAAAATTGGTTTCTATTAGTATTTTTCTAGAAATTTTAGAAATATGTTCCCATCGGGTCTCTTATTGTATGGAAATTACTATTTAACAAATTTTGATAAAATTAACTAACTTACGGTGGGGCCAATTTTAAGCATAGACTAAAATTATTTCTATAAAGCCCCCCTCACATAAAGTTCTGGATCCGCCACTGATCATTGGTATATCAACATTCATATATCAGGTATATCAAAGATTACGTTTATTAAATTAAATATATATTAGGTATATCATTAGTGTATTAGGTTTACATTGTATTCATTCGAGAATATCAAATTTGGTAAATCAGTTAATTGATATACTATATATTTCGTATTTCAGAAAATATAAAGTATATCAAATATACTAGTTAATATACAAGTTGATATACCAACAAGGGTAAAACTGGAATAATAAAAAAACGGAAATTAGATTTTAAAAAATTTGCTATATTTGCAAACCTCAAAAAACATAGCTAAATTTGCAAATATCTTAATAATTTTTGCTACCCATCGCAATTCCCCATTAATTAATCAAAAGCTTTATATATGATTTTTTTTATTAATATTTAAGAAGTGTGAGAAACACTATAGGATAATATTTTCATTCATTTTTTCTAAAATGAATATAGGAAAGCTAATTGGTAGTAGCCGGTGAGAAAATAATATTGAAAACATTATTAACAAAATTGAATGAAGGGCATGAAGAATTCAAGAACGAAGCAGAAGTCGTCTTGAAGCTTCAACACAAGAATCTAGTCAAACTTTTGGGACAATATGTTGAAAGATAAGAAAAACTCCTGACCTATGAATACATGGCAAATGAGTAAAGTTTCTAACTAATTTTCATGGAGAAAGAATTTGTAGATGGAGGAAGAAAAAAAGAAGAAATGTTTTTCAGTAAGGGTATTTTTTTTTTTTTTTAATTTTTTTAAGTTCAAGGGTATTGATGAAATTGAAACTTTAACGGTTTCCATCCAAAAGTTAACGCTAAAGGTATTTTTGAACATTTGGGTATTTTTTTTAAACAAGCCCCATAGTTCAGGGGTATTTTTTATAATTTAGCCTTAAATTTGAGGAACAAAATCTAGTTTCGATTTTAGGCATTAAGATACGCAAATATCTTGTATTCAAAAACTATAAAAAGAAATCTTCTATTGAAGGTTGCTATTCATTTTCTATTGAATATCTTTGTAACATTGAAGCCATAGAAATGCATTGTACTCTATTGATAAAGAGTATGGCGGTGAGAATGTTTCGTCTCTTTGTAAATAAAAAAAATTAACATCATTCCACACAAATACCTTGTACTCAACCTATATTTATATTTCTCTTTTAGATTTCACAGCTCTACTAAGAATATTATGTCTACCAAAATAAAGTGTAACTTACCAACCTCAAAAGATTCACCATTTAAGTTCAAATTAACTTGTCAAATCCTTTTAAATCTCCATGCGGGAAACTAGGTTTAACTGCATAGAGACAAATTTGGAGTTTTACTCTTCTGATGTAAAATACTAAAAACTGAAAATGTACCTTACAAACCATTAATTGAAAATTTGAATCCCATCATCTAGGAGTGTAAAAAGTTTGGGTCGGGTCGGTTGTACGGACAAACCGACCCGGCTCGACACATGTCGGTCGTACAGACAAACCGACCCGACTAGACCCGAATCGATCGGGTCAAGTCGGGTCACCTTCCTTTGATCGAATCAGAATTCCAAACTCACGCTGCAACACCGAAAATCGTGAATGGGTTCGCACGTTTGTAAGAGGTACTGCAACTTTACTCCTGCTAATCGCGAATGGAGTCGTCGACGGCTTCACAGATCAGGAAGTGAGACTGTGAGAGAGGGGCTTGCTTCACGGATCTAGAAGTGAGACTGTGAGAGAGGGGCTTGCTTCACGGATCTGGAAGTGAGAGGGAGAGAAATAAAGAGAGTATCGGGAGGGAGAACGAGAAACTGAAAGGAACAAATACCCAAACCCACTCACTGTCGCTGCTTGTCGTCGCCGATCACTTCACTTGCCGGAGGAGACGCGGTTCGGGTGGAGAAGACAGCGACTGAGTAAATGTGGGAAAGAGTCTTCAAGCGCGACTGAGTAAACGCGGTGACTGACGGACAGAGAAGAAGAAGATCGAGGAGGGAAAGAGGCGCGAGGAGGATCGATGGACTACCTAAACTAAAACCTACATTTTCTATTTATACTGAAAGTTGAGAACCAAACCAAACCGAGTCGGTTCGGTTCGGTTTGGTCTTGTTATATCTAAAAACCGAACCGGTTCGGTTCGGTTCAGTTTTCTTCCCCCTTACCATCATCTCCAAACAATTACTAGTGAAGGTGAAATAACACCTTGTCTCCACATTGTCTAATTTCAAGTAGGCATCGATTACAAGGAAGTCACAAGTATCAGATTCAACTTTTTGATGGCACCATGTAATCTTAATGAGTTATGAAACAAATCGCCCCAATCTTCAAAAACACAACTCTCATCCCTAATGGGTCAAAAATTAGGAGGAGCATTGGGAACTTGCAGACGGTGATAGGCACCCTCTCCACTGTTTCGTCCGTCAAAGAATATCTTACGCTACACGTACGACCATTACCAAAGATAATCTCAACAAAACTCCATGAACCATCTGAATATCCCCCTTCTTTAATCTCATACTTCCAATGATCCTAATTCTAAACAAATTGTAAACCTGTAAAGATTAAAAATCAAAAATCGAAAAATCGAAAATGTTTTTCATTCCCTTAGCAAGATAATGTGTACAAATGGAATTAGATAAAACGAAAAACAGAAAGAAGAGAAGATTAAGGATCAAATAATATCTTTTTAATTCAAACCGTAATCCATGAGAAACAAAATCTATTTGAATTATTTCATATTAAAGTAGGAGAGACGGTTTAGATACACCCTCCTTAATTTTAGTATAAAAGAGATTGACATTCCAAATGAGGGTAAAAAAGGAAATCCATGGCACAAATAAAGTCACATGACAGACATAGTTTGACCATTTTTTATCCTTTATTTTTTGTCTATATTTCTAAACCGGCTTTTTTTAGGGAAATTGCACTAGGTAGCAAAAATAATTAGGATATTTGCAAATCTAGTTTTTTAGATTTGCAAACATAGCAAAATTTTAAAAATCTGGTTTCCGTTTTTTTTATTATTCTAGTTTTACCATTGATATCAACAAGTATATTAGTAGTATATCTGATATACTTTATATTTACTGATATACGAAATATAAAGTATATCAGTTAACTGATATACCAAATTTTATATACTCGAATGAATATAAATGATATACCTAATATATTATACCTAATATACTAATGATTTACCTAATATATACTTGATTTGATAAACATAACATTTGATATGTCTGATTAAATGTTCATATACCAATGATATACTTGATATGTTACTTTCTTTACTTATATTTGTTATGTTTTCTTTTCTCTTTATTGAATTATGTTGTGTTATTTACATATTTTAAATGAAATGTTTATCTTTTATAACATAAATGTTTGTCTTCTACACCTATTATGAATGTTGATATACCATTGATATACCTCATTTGTTTTTTTTTTTTTTTTTTTAACTTACCTCATTTTTTATACTACTCAAATAATTAATAACATTGATATACCTGATTATGAGTAGCTAAATACATCAATGATAGACTTGTTATTAAAAAAAATCACTGATATATATTTTTAATTGTTGGTATATTATGAAGGTCGTGGAATGCAAAATTTGTTATAAGTATATCAAAAAGATGCAATTTTAAGTATATCATTAGTGTATTAGTACTCACTAAAAATGTTATTTCAAGTATATCATTAGTGTATCAGTAATATATTATTAAGATGATGTATAGTATATTGATGACATATTTGCCAACACGAGCATAACTCAACTAGCACAAGATATACGTTTTCAAAAAAAAAAAAAAAACTAGCATAAGAGGTCAGAGGTTAAAATCCCCTACCACACATATTGTCCCAAAATAAAGCTAATATATCTAATTCTTTATTGATGAAGTATATCAAAGATATCTAAACTAATGAAACCTCATGTGTATAAATGAAGTATATTATACTCACAAAATATACATTTGATATACTATATATTTAGGATATCAGTTGATTTTTTTTAGAATAGATATCAGTTGATTGATATACCGAATATACAGTATATCAATAACACCATTGATATACTGTTTAAACTTCCAACTTCCAACGTGTTTTAGGAGTTTTTTTTTTACTTTTCAACTTTAATGTTTAGGCGGGCCCACGTTTTTTTTTTTTTTTTTGCTATATTTGCAACATTAAAAAACTGATGACATGGTTGTAAATTACATTTTATTTTGGAATATCCTAAGAAATGGCAAAAAATTATAGGGTATTTCTGAAAAATGGCCAAACTGGATTTTTTAATGAAAAATGGCCAAACCGGTTTTCTAACCTATTTTCGTGGGATTGGAACTTCCATTTTTACCCTTGAGTCATTCCCACGTCTCTCCCTTATATTTGTGCAGCCTTATCTGATGATATTAAAAAAAAAATGAAAATCTGTAACCTCCAATTCCATGAATCAAGGAATGATAGTTACAGAATCAATTCTTTTTGTCTTCCCAAAATATACATTTTTTTGGCTTTGGTTTTTCAAAATTTACAACATCAATTCTCTCCTCATTTTCTTATTAAAATGGTGGGTCCTAGCTTCGGTCAAATTGTCCTATTTGTAAGGAAAAAATAGTTTATATCTATATAAACCAAAAAGTTATAAGAGAATCGAAGCATACATACCCTTGAATGTCGACACAACCTCTTCAAGCTCCAGAATGTTCCCTCGAATGTCTGCGTAAATACAGTGTAAATCTGTCGAGTGTCTGTGTAAATACAGTGTAAATTTGTCAAGGGGTTTGAATGTCTGTGTAAATACAGTGTAAATTTGTCGAGGGGTTTGAGAATCGGGTTGAGGGTTTTGGTTTTGAGACGAAGATTGAAGGAGAATCAGTTGAAGAAGAAGGATCGAAAAAGAAGAATGATGGGGTTTGCTAGAAGGAACAAGAAATGTTGAAGAAGAATCAGTTTTGGTCTTTCCCGAAGGAACAAAGAATCGAGAAGCTGAAAGGGTTTCCTTCGAAGAACGGTACGGTTTCTTCTTTTTTTTTTTTTTTTTTGAAATTGGGTTTCAAAGAGAGAATATGAAGAGTTTTCGGTCAATTGCTTTTATTTTCTCATTTAGTGATATTAATGGGATTGGTGAGCCTTTTTATTTTCTCTTTTTGAAATTGGATCCGTGAATTGCTTTTGAAATTGTTCCAGATTATACTTTATTTTTGATATGATGTTTTAGGTGCAACACTTAATGATGTCTACCAAATGTTATTCTTGAGCTGATGTTTTAGATGCATGAAGTTGTTCTTCATTTTTTATTTAATCCTAGTTGCAACATGTAAGTTATTAGTTGTTCTTGATTTTTTATTGAATCCAATTTGAATTTAAAATTCTTATTTTAATTTTATTCTCTCTTATTTGAACTTAGATTTCTTGTTTTAAATTTAAGTTACCAGATTTATTTGTTTAATTTGAAATTATGTTATTGATTTGGTTGTTGAATCGTTAGATTTTCTCCCTGATTTACAGTGTATTTTTTGTTTAATTTGAAATTCTGTTATTGATTTGGTTGTTTAATTAATCGATAAGAATCCTAGATTTTCTCCCTAGTTTACCGTGTGAATTTAAATTTCTTGTTTTAAATTTAAGTTCCCAGATTTATTTGTTTAATTTGAAATTTTGTTATTGATTTGGTTGTTGAATTAAAATCCTAGATTTTCTCGTATTTTTTGTTTAATTTATTTATGAATGTTTGGGTATTTTCGTCCACTTTGTAGCCAAAAGAATTTACTAAAATGAGCTTTTGGCCATTTCTCAGAATGAAAACACGAATGCCCCTTTTTCAAAACAGCTATTTTAAAATGACCATTTATCTGGTTGTCTCTTATTTTTTTACTATTCTTGCAACGACCCCTTTTTTAGGGTTTCTCATACAGGCCGCAATTTCAGTAACAAATTATTGTTGTTTGTCAAAATTGACAAATTGTGGGCTGTAAACGGGGCAACCAGGCCGCATCACATGGGCCCAGGAAGTAGACAAGCAACAGATTTCCGTGACCCTCACGTGCGGTGGGCCCATTTCGGACTTAGGAGCAAAGTCAACAAAATTCTCCAATGGGCTGGGCCACAGTCCAGACACCATCTGACGCGACGTCGTATTCGGCCTTCCTTCATTTCTCTCCGTCCCATCCCCTAAACTTCGGGCCGACCGACACAAACCAAACTTGGCCCTTCTGTCACCTTACTTCTTTTAAGTCCTATTATTCCTTGACTCTTGACATTCGGTCCCACGTGGCTAGATGCCAGATTCAATTTCTCTAAACTTCATAAACAAAAAATCTTATCTCATTATAAGTAAATTATACACTGAAAAAAAAAAATCATGTCAAAATAAAAAAAATAAATAAATCATGGTATCCTGGACCCTCATCCAGATGGATTCGCTTGGCAAGAATTATTTTCAAATGCCCCATTATCAAACATGCCTTGAACAAGTTTTTTCATTCAATTGAATTTTGACCTAATGCTAGTTACTCTTGTTACCATTTTCAATTTTTTTTTTCCCATCACTAACCTTGATGATTTTTTATATATATACAAGTACATTGCTTTGTTGGTATTCGATTACTTTTTAAGTCAATGTTTTTTTTTTTTTTTTTTAATTTTTTTCATTTTTCTAATAAGTTAATGCATTTTGTGTTTATAGAAAAATATAGATACTATTATTAGGAAATAATAGATTCATGACCTTAGATTGCGTATCTGCTTGGCATTGAAAATTTAATATATATCAAGTAGATGCTTTTGTATATCATAGGATCAATTTATATATATATATATATATATTTATTTATTTATTTATTTATTTATTTATTTATTTATCAATGATAAATTTGATGCACATATATTATGATATTCTTTTCCCTTGTTGGACGTCACTTCTTTTTTAAAGTTTGGAAATTGGGATTACATTTGTTAATATTTACTACAAGTATTTTGATATCAATGATTGATTGGGTTTCTTTAAAAAACAATGAGATTTATAATTAAATGTGGTACTAAAATTGAAAATTTGGTAATAATTAACATTACAAAATAAAATATGGAGAAAAAAATATAATATAAGATAAACTTGTAAAATGTGTAGAGTATGAGATCTTTTCTATAAAAGAAGATGACGAGAACAAGGAGAGCTGGTAATTTTTTGGTGTTCGGAAATTGAGAATGGTCTATTATTTGTTCTTAGTGAAACTTGATAAAAGAATATGAATAGTAGTAAGTTAAAAAGGTTTATAAATTTTATAGAAGTTGAAATTCGTGAATTTTAGGTACTGTTGGTAGATTTGATTTAAACTAAAGTTAGTTTTGATTGGGAGTGTATGCTTGAAGGTGATTATGCTAATTGCTAAATTATTATACAAAGAAACTAAAACACAATGTTTTTCCATTTAATTTTCAAAAACTAGAAATCAAATCAATATCAAACTAACCTAAGGCTTCGTTTGATGACCATTTCGTTTTTTATTTTTGGTTTTTAAAAATTAAACTCGTTTTCTCCTAATTTCCTTATGATGGTTTCTGTTGATGCCAAAATCTGGCCAAGCAACTCACTTGACCTTCACGTGACACCAGTGAATTTGTGGAGGACGGGGAAGACGTGACCTGCAAGACCAGCTAGAACCGCTGCACACTGGTGTGGTGTAAGCCACATGCACTCCGATGCCTAAGTCAGATAAACAGTAAAAAGTGTTTTCACTGTTAATTTTTCAAACCCTTTTTCGGGTGTGGGAGACCCCCTTTATACCTGTGTCTTCAGTTAAGGGTTTTCTAGGCGTTCAGAGGCGATCTAGGGTTGAACCGGATGGAACCGGGACGACAGGGACAACATGGACCGAACGGAGACGAAAGGACTGGCCGAGGCCAACCATATGGGTTGGGCCAAGGCCCGACCCCTCTGGCATGTTCTTCCTCCGGGGTCCATTTCCTGGTTGTCTCCTTGAACTGGTATTGCACTGTCCTTTTCAGCTCCTTGCATATCAGGATGGTCCAAAATTACCTACAACAGATTCCATCTTTGTTAAGGACACATTTGAATTCCTAGCTAAATTCCAAAAAAAAAAAAAAACAAGTTTTTGAAAATTACTTTTTTTTTTTAGTTTTCAAATCTTGATTTGGTTTTTGAAAACATGGGAGAAGGTAGATAGTGGAACTAGTGTTTTCAAGCCCAATTTTCAAAAATAAAAAACCAAATGGTTATCAAATGGGGCCTAAATTATTTTGTGACCTTTTTCTTTCTTTCTTTTTTAAACTATTATGTGTGGCTTCAAAATATTGATTAAATTAAGACTTATTTGATAACGATTTGATTCTTGGTTTTTGATTTTTGGTTTTTGAAAATTATACTTGCCTTCTCTCAACTTCCTTACTATTATTTTCATTTTTGTTAACTTCCTTACTATTATTTTCATTTTTGTTAAGTAGACATTTGAGTTTTTAGCCAAATTTAAAAAAAAAAAAAAAAGTTTCTGAAAATTTTTTTTTCAAAATTTGTTTTGGTTTTTTAAAATATGGGAATAATAAAAGAAAAAAAATTGTGAGTGAAAGTCGTGTTTATAAGCTCTTACTTTTCAAAAATAAAAAAACAAAAAATGAAGTGCTTATCAAACAGGGCCTTAACATTAAGGGACTTTGCACAGATAGCAAAAACCGGCAAACATATTGCAAAATTAGCAAAAAAATAAAAGGGAAAAATACACTTTTAGTCCCTGAGGTTTGGGTTAAGTGACACTTTGGTCCCTGAGTTTTCAAACTCAACAAAAATACCCCCGAGGTTTGAGATAAGGAGCACTTTGGTCCCTGCCGTCAATTTTTCTGTTAACTTTTAACGGCTGCTGACGTGGCACTATTATTTTAATATAAAAATTATTTATTTTATTTTTTTAAATAAAAAATATTTAAAAAATATATAATATTAATATTTTTTTATTTTTTTTATTCTTTTTCACTTTCTCTCTCTTCTTCTTCTTCTCTTCCATCTTCTCCACCTTCTCAACCTTCTCCTTCCTCCTTCTTCTTCTTCCTATGTCCGGCGACCGGCGGCCGGCAGCCGGCGGCCACCGCTTGCCGCCGCCGCCGGCCGCCGGCGACCTTTTTTTTTTTTTTTTTTTTTTTTTCTTTTTCTCTCCTTTTTTCTTTTTCTCTTCTTCCTTTTTCTCTTCTTTCTTCACTGATTTAAAAAAAAAAAAAAGAAAGGAATGGGGGAGGGAGGGAGGACCTCCCTCCTTCGATTTTTCGGCGAAAGAATCGAAGGAGGGAGGTCCTCCCTCCCTCCCCGTTTCAGATCGATGGAAGAGAAGAAGAAGAAGAGAGAGAAAGTGAAAAAGAATAAAAAAAATAAAAAAATATTAATATTATATATTTTTTAAATATTTTTTATTTAAAAAAATAAAATAAATAATTTTTATATTAAAATAATAGTGCCACGTCAGCAACCGTTAAAAGTTAACAGAAAAATTGACGGCAGGGACCAAAGTGCTCCTTATCTCAAACCTCGGGGGTATTTTTGTTGAGTTTGAAAACTCAGGGACCAAAGTGTCACTTAACCCAAACCTCAGGGACTAAAAGTGTATTTTTCCCAAAATAAAATTATTTGCGGAAATAGCAAAAAATACGTTAAATTATGAAAATACCCTTAATATCTCCAATAGTCTATCAGTCCCTATTATTGGTAGTCATTGATAGACTTCGAGTAAGCGGAGTCTATCAGTGATAAATACTGATAGACTTTGATGATAAGGTTCAATTAATCGGAGTCTATTAGTGATAGACACTGATAGACTTTGATTAATCGAAGTCTATCAGTGTGTATCACCGATAGACTCTGATAATTATAATCTATAAGTTTTTATCATGTTTAATTCAAGCCTATCAGTGATAGCCACTGATAGAAAACAATTTAATTCAAGGCTATTAGTTCAGTTTAATTCAAGGCTATCAATTTTTATCCATCAGTTTAATTTAAGTCCATCAGTGATAATCACTAATAGAAAACCGTTAAATTCGAGGTTATCAGTTTCTATCACTGATAGAAATCAATTCAATTTAAGACTATTAGTTTCTATCACCTATAGAAACCAATTTAATTGAAGTTTATCAGTTTCTATCAGAAATCAATTTAATTGAAGTTTATTGACTTGTATCACTGATAGAAATTAGTTTAATTCAAATCTATCATTTTCTATCGATGATATAAATCAGTTAATTGAAGTCTATCAATTTCTATCCCTGATAGAAATCAGTTAATTATCAATTAATTGAAGTCTACCAATGATTGTTAGTGATAGAAATTAATTTAATTGAAATCTATCAGTAATTACTTTCCATTGCAATTCATCTCGGTAATTAGAAACTCATCCAAAATTATTATACTACAATCATAAATTGAACAAAAAATTTAAGTCTCTTGTGGTAATTGGAACATAAAATCAAAAAATAACCATTACGAACAAGCGACTCTTAATCAACAATATAATTTTTAAAGCCTAGCACACAAGCTCCGTGACCACCACCATAAAATTGCTATTCTTGTATTCTTTGTATTTCATTATCTATCAATTATAGCCCTGATAGACTTCGACCAGTGATAGTCAGTGATAGACTACGATTAACCAGAGTATATCAGTGATATACTTTGATGTACCTATACAAACACTCACCAAAATTGCTATTTTTGTATTCTTGGCATTCTTGAATTAAAAAGAAGGCCAACAAGAGCTTAACTCAATTAGCATAAAGTTGTACTGATAACCACAAGGTCCGTGGTTCGAAATAAAAAGAAGAATAAAAAGAAGAAGAAACAATCATAACAATACCTTGTGGGAAGAAGAATAAAAAGCAAATCAAATCAAAAAAGAAAAATAAAATGCACAACTTAATAAACTGCACAGAAGAGGGAAAAAAAACATATTAATCACACAAGAACTCCACCCTCATAAATGCACAAAAAATAAAAAAAATAATAAAAAAGAAGAAATCGTAATAGCTCATTATAAAAAAAAAAAAGAAAAAAAAAATCATAACAGCTCATAAATGAAAAAAAAAGAAGAAGAAGAAGAAGAAATGGTATACACAAGAAAGGGTAAATGGGAAGGGAGAGGAAGAGAAGGACAAAATAAGAATATTATATTTTTTTTACCATATTTGCAATTCTTTTTACTTGGTGCTAAATTTGCTATTATAGATAATTAATTTGTCACCCACTGCAATTACTCTAACATTAAATTCATAGGCTAAATTATAAAAAATTCCCTTGGACCATGGGGTTTGTTTAAAAAAAAATTCCCTAAATTTAAAAAGGTTTCAAAAATACCCTTGAACTTTAAAAAATGTTTCAAAAATATTCTTGCCGTTAATTTTTTATGGAAACCGTTAAAGTTTTAGTTTCATTAATACCCTTGAAACTTTCAAAAAAAATTTAAACATACCCTTATAATTTTTTTTTTTTCGCTTTTCTCACGATAAATTCTTCTTCCATGAAAATTAATGATAAGCTTTACTTATTTGTCATGTATTCATAGACTAGGAGTTTTCTTTTCAACACATCTTCCCAAGAGCTTGACTAGATTTTCGTATTAAAAATTCAAGATAACTTTTGTTTTGTTCTTGAAATTCTACATGACTTCATTTTGTTGATAGTCTTTTCAATATTATTTCCTCACAACTACTACCCATTAGCTTTCGTAATATTCAGTTTTTTTAAAAATAAATGAAACTATTGTTGTATACTGATTTTAACCATTCTTATATATTATTAAGAATTAAATCATATATAAAACTTTTGATTAATTAATATTGTAAACCGGACGAAACCAACAGTCTTGTAAACACATCTTGATCTTCTTATCACTAACATACACAAACAAAGAGAGCAAAAAGGATATAATATTCATTTGTTTTCCCCCACTTATTTTCTTTACACTTTTTAAAAGAGAAAACTAGATTTCGAAGTCTGTTTTCATATGGTATTGTGTTGCACACAACCTTTGTAAGCAAAGTTTTGCATTAATTTTTGTGGAAGAAGAATTTAGAGTGAGAAGAGGAAAAAAGAAATCATTTTCCAATAAGGATATTTTTGAATTTTTTTTAAAGAGTTAAGGGTATTAACAAAACTAAAACTTTAACGATTTACATCAAAAAAATTAACGGCAATAGTATTTTTGAAACATTTTCTAATGTTCAAGGATATTTTTTAAACTTTTTAAAGTTAAAGGGTCATTTTGGGTGTTTTTTATATTTTAGCCAAATTCATATTTTAAAAATCCAAAGCCAGTTAGAGTGAAAGCTTTAGTTTGAATTTTGACATTGAAGAAGAGAGCACACACCACAAATAGAAAAGGTAAGAAAGAAAAAGAAAGGGGACACATGACAAAATCATGGAAAATTACAGAGGAAACAGAGGTTGTCGCTGTATGTTACAACAGTAACACTCCCTCACCTTATCTTCTTCCCTCACTCACTGTCAACTGAAGAAAGAAGATGGCGTGTACATTTTTGGTCTTCCAGACACATTACAACAAAATAACCCAACGCTTTCTGTTTTCCTTTACCCCATTTCATATTTATTATCATTGTTCTCTAACCAAACAACATTATTTTTTTTACAGCCATTATTTTATTTGACCTTCTTCTTCAAAAACCCCCGGTGGTCCTCTGTGTCGCATGAATGTTTTGGGCCTTACCTTATCCTACTCCGCCGCCGTCGCCGCCGGCCCTTGTTGCTTGTAGCCACCGTTTATTCAATGTTTTGACTTTATCTTTGTCCTCTCCTCTTCTCTCTCATAAGGAGCTGTATGTGGATGTGGCAGACCTGACCACTATAATTAATGTAGAACGAAAATGATAATAATGTTAAGCTGTCTGCGTCGTTGTTCTTCATCAATTTGTCAACTTTAGAGAAAGGAAGTGTAAGAAAGTGAGAGAGAACAGAGGGGAAGAGGGAGCAAGCAGTTAATCAATGTTGGATGTTGATAATCAACCAAGTTACAGTTAGATTGATGGATTGATAGATTGATAGATTCAATCAAAAATCTAGGAGAAGGTACCAATTTTTATCCATTATCAGTTTATTCGTCTTCATCTTAAAATTTTTCAATTTTGTCGGATTTTTTAATTTTAAATTTAAATAAGTGTTGCAATTTTTATTTTATTAAACGCTCTGGATAAGGTTTGTATTTTTTTTTCTTTCTTACGGTCTCCAAGATTTTGGAATGAAGAATTGTTAATAAAAGGCAAATATTTTATCTAATTTATAGGGGGTTGATGATCAAATTTGGACAAGATCAGGAACTCACCCGACCTTCACGTGACACTAGCAGTGAATTTGTATGAGAAGGAGGAAGATGTGGCCTGCAAGACAGAAAAACCTGCATACGGATGTGGTGCTTGCCACACCGCCTCCGATGCTTAAGTCAACAAGGAGAAAGATGGGAAGCAAGAGAGCAAGAGTAAGAGAAGAGTTTAGAGAATAGTTTCTGGATCTTTTCTTCAATGATGAAGAAGAGTTTAAATAAATTTTCCTGTCTTAGGACTTCTAGTCTCTTGGAGATGATTCAGGCTGAACCAGGTAGAACCAGGGCGGCCAGGGGCACCAGGGACCAAACGGAGGCGGAAAGACTCGGGCCACACAAGTGGGTCGAGCATGGCCCACGTGGGGTTGGGTCGAGCTTGGCCCAACCCCTTTACCTTGTCTCTCCTTCGGTATCTGTCTCTCGACCGTGTCCTAGGTGTTGCGCTGTCCTACTTAGGGCTTGAATTTCGAAGTGGTCAGAATTACCTATAACATTAAGGGGGTGTTTGGGGCACTGAATAGGTTATAATAACCCCCGTTATTATAACCTATTCAGTGTTTGGGGCATCAACAAAAATAAATGGTGAGGCGGGTTATTTTTACCCCTGATTATTTTATCCATTTTCTATAGTAACCATCATTCAACCCACCCGACTATTCTATCCATTTTCTACAGTAACTCTCCCATCTCTTCTTCCATGTGACTCATTGACTTTTCCGACGACCGCCGACCACCGTTGGCTGGCGAATTTTCTGGCGACTTTTCTGACGGTCGCCGACGACTTTTCCGACGATCGCTGACGACTTTTCCGGCCATTGATTTTTTTTTCTTTTTTTTCATATTTCTTCTCATTTTCATTTTGAAAAATATAAAAAAAATGAAAATAAAGAAAGAAAAATAAAACATCGAAGGTTGCCGGAAAAATCGTTGACAACATCGAAGGTTAACCAACTTAAAAAAAAAACATTCAAATGAAATTGTATTTGCCACACTCAAGTTTATTTCAAATGATTTTATTGATTAAAAAAAAACTAATATGATTTTTGAACTAAACGTTTACAATTTTTATTTTGGCAATACTAAAAGTTAACAAATATGATTTTTCTATACCAAATCCTAAAATTTTTTGTTTTGTAAAAAGAAAAAAAAACATAACCCTAAATCAAAGTGAATCGTATGTCATAAAAAAAAACTAGAAAAAGAAAATAGTCAGTTTGAACATTTGATTCAGAACTCCATGTTAAAACATATCAGCACTCCAAACACAGACTATTTTATCCCAGACTAAAATAATCTGTATCCCAAACACAGATTATTTTATCCCAGACTAAAATAATTTGCACCCCAAACACATATTATTTTATCCCAGACTATAATAATTTGCACCACAAACACAAATTATTATAACCCTCGGACTATTATAATCTCCAAATTATTATAACCACCTGATATTATAACCAATTCAGCGCCCCAAACAACCCCTAAGCCTCCACTCTTGAATTGGGATTCAGGTGAGGCTTATCGCTATATGTCGAGCTCCGTAAGCCTAATTTAAGAGTATGACCCTTGTCCTGTGCTGACTTATGTGCGGATTTCTTGTTATCCTGCAAGATTGGACAAACTAGACAAAACAAAAGCTCCCTGAATAGGGGTTAATAGAAAAATGAGAGAAGTGAGGTGATAAAGACCAAAAATATACTTATTTTGCCCTTAATTTAGATCATTTTCTTGTGAAACTTGTATGTTTTAGATTAAAAACACTATTCCCGAGCTTAAAAAGTGTTAAAGTTGATAAATTAGGAAGTTGAGAGTCATGTGTGTCAAATTATGTATATTTGTGCTTAGAATGACTCATTTTGGTATGAATTTGACTTAGTTTTAGTGTTTTCAGAAACTAGAGAAATCATGCAAAATTCCCAAAAATGCGACCGCATTTCTGGCAAGGCTAAAGTGAAATGCGATCGCATTTCTTGGCAGATGCTGACAGTGTCGAGTCTATCGCAGGTCGTTTTGAACGAGCTTTTTGCCCACCTAACCGGTTGTTTTTTATTCAATGGAAAGTTACTTTTTTGCCCTATATTCCATCATGCGTAGCTAAATTCCATTGATGGGTCGGTATAGTGAATTCCCTTATGGTTTAAATGGCTTGAAAGTTGATTATTTGCCTAAATTCTATTGTATGCATGTCATCCTTTATTGATTATCATTCTAATCTTGCTGAGTTTAACTTGATCACTTAGACTTTGCATGCTATATGAGTTTGGTACTGAAAGGGTCAAACTGAAGGATTGGAATTTCGTAATTCCGTAAAGCATAAGCGTGATTGAGACCGATTCGTAATTAATTTTGTTTAATCTAAAATACCAATAAATTGACAATTATCTTAGAACTATTCTAAATTTATATTAAGGCTAAGCATACAAAAATATTAGATCTAAATCTAATATATATAGTAACAAATTACTTACTCTCGTTGACGACTCAGATTAAATTCACCAACTGCTTGTGAAATAATCACGAACTACTGCTAACACCACCACTATGGCTACACTGGTATGACTCTGAGACTTCTAGAGGCAGGAGATTGGTGGAAGTCTAAAGGGAGCCTTCAAGGGAATTCTCTGAGAGTAGGAGGGAGAATGAATGAGATGTCTTTCACCCCACCCCAGGGGTCCTATTTATAGGTAAAGACCAGGACTTTTTTCCTAATAGGAAAAGGAAGACCTTTTCCTAATAGGAAAAGGTCTCTAATTTTAAAAAATAAATAATTAATTCCATAATTAATTAATTTGCCTAATTAAATATCATATATTTAATCTTAGGGATTTTATTAAAATTAAAATTAATATGAATCCAATTCATATTAAATTTATAAACTCTATCAAATATTTTCTCTCAAGAATTAATTTTTTGAAATTAATTCAAAAATTATATTATAAAGTTTCATAAACTTTATATTAGAATGCATAAATATAAATTATACAATTCCCCAAATAAATTGAACACTTTCAATTTGAAATTTATACTTAAATGCCTCAAGTCTCTTTATGAGCTACCAGTGGGACCTAATGGACCTACAAATCAGAAGCTCCAACGATACGAGACTAATTGGCCAAACTCATTAACCAAGTTTAGTCAACATTCGTTAACTGTGGATGACTCCACTAAAGACCCACAGCTGCACTCTTCTCACTGTAGAATATTTCTGTGTCCTCGGATATCGACCAAGTAGTAATTCAATCCTTCACGGGTGTTCGTAACACCAGTTGGGTCAAATTATCATTTTACCCCTGGGTTACTTCTAGTTTCATTAAGTACCACTGATCCCTCTAATGAACAAGTTGTTTAGGGTCCAACCACTAAACAGGAGTTCCTCTCGGGCCAGGAGAGGACGACGCGCCTTTGTTCAAGCCCCGAAATCAACCCTTGAGGGAACACACATCTACTTACCCCAATAGGGGAAGGAGTGAATTTCATCTTATACTGTTATGTTCCCAACCCCCATTCGGTCTTGCCCCTGAAATGGTAGGATTATTGAGTCGACGAACTTGTCACTCTCACCCATACAAATCTAAGGAAAATCCCTCCTGAAAGGGGTTCATAACAGACTCAGGATTGAGATTGAGTTACCTAGGTCATCCTATTGAAATAGAAACCTAAACTAGTTAACGACGTTACATCTAGTGGTTACTATTTCGCAGTCCGGTCTTATGCAAACTCATTGCATAGGATACCCCCACCCGCATATCTCCTACATGGATGCTTTGGATCATTGCATCTGTATCGAATACACGGTGGGTCGTATCACATAGTGTCACCAGGATAAGGTACCCAACCTTATCCCTATACTATAGACCTTTTAGGTTGTTTCTTGGACACCGATCCCTGTATGTCCCCACATACTGGTGCCTCGTCAGCTGAATGGGTGGAATGTAAGATAAGATGAATAATAACAATAAAGAATAACTCAGCTAACACTTAAGTGCAAGTATACACTGTCGCACGTAGTAATAAAAAAAACCTTAGAAAGTATTCCAAGGGTATCGATCCCACGAGGACTAAATTGGAAATTTAGATTTGATGAAGAAACTGTTCAAATGATTGCTTTTGCAAAAGGTAACCAAAGAAAATAATAAGTTGATTGATTGGGTTTTTGAAAAGATAAATACAACTAGCAATAAAACAATAAAGAATAACAATGAAATAAAACGAGGTCTTCAACATGGATTCATCCCTAGGGTAACAACCATACTTATGCAATATCTAACTTAAGAGTGTTTAATGCATTGGGTCAGATTTAACTTCCTTTTGGCCCTTGTTTCCAAAAACCAAAAAAAAGCCTACACGAGTACCGTTATGCCCATTTCTGGGACTCGACTCCGACATAGATAATTCATGAATGCAACCTATAAACCTATAGTCGATATAGGGTGCCTTAGGCAGCTTGCCCTATACCGCTGAACAATCTCTTTCGAGTTTCTTCTCCTATGTCATCTTTATGAGAACCGATATCGTTTGTCCCTTTTGAGATCAAACTCACATAGCATGCAAAGTCTAAGTGATCAAATTAAACTCAGCAAGATCAGAATGATATTCAATAAAGAATGATATGCATTAACCCCTACTTAAGCAAATAAAACACTTTCAAGCCATTAAACCCTAGGGGAATTCACCATATTGAACCCCTCAACGGGATTTAGCTACTCATGATGGAATAAAAAGCAAATGAACACATTTCCATTAAAATAATGATAAAAAGAATACAAGATAAGGAAAAGATTCAAGAGCTAGGATAAAAAGAGAGCTAAATATTATGGGTTTTTTTTTTTACACAATCCTTCTAGAGTTCGCTAATACACTCCACTCTCTCACTTTTACAAGATGGGAATGGGTGAAACTCTCTACAAACCACAAGGTTTGATGTCTAACTCTCTCTCAGGTTAGAATTTGGTCATCTAAGAAGGACCTCGAACATTGATAACTGCCCAAAAGGTAGTTATTTAGGCCTCAATTATATAGAGATTTGTGTGTCCTCTATGCTTATTAGGGTTGGTTTTGGATAGATATTACATGTTTTAACCCATTTGAAAGAATGGAAGCGTTGGAAATTATTTTGTGCAGATTATGCTACTGAGCGACTGGAGGGAGCAAATTCTGTGCTGCAGCAAAACTGGGAACAAAAACTGCCACATCACAACTCGTTAGCCAACTTCATGAACCGACTTCTGTTGAGTAATTTTCGTGATAAAGGAGCAAGGAGAGCCCTACACGTGTCCAAGTTGACCTAATTCAAGTCTCCTCTCCTTCTATAAAAGGAAGTAGCCGTCAAAGTCAAATTCATTCCATGTTTTCCCCTGGAAGCCGAATATTTCAAAGAGATTGAAGATCATCAAGAAGACCATCTTCCGCAAGCTGATTAGGGAGTTTATTTCCTTTATTAACTTGTGGTTATGGACATGCATACTCAGATTGTAATTCGTATTCCTACGCCTATTATGAACTAAGTAGCTTAAGGTGTTGGTTAGGAATAATGTGATTACTGTGCTTCATCTCTAGTAATATATTGACTATCGCATTTTGGTTAATTGTTGTGCTTATTCTCATTTTATGCCCGACTGGGTATGGATAGCTCTCTCTAGTTTCAGGGATGATTTAGAGAGTGTGTGGCAATTATCCACACTACGATCATTGTGTATTGGTGAACGCCAATGACTGAGCTAGGGATAGCCAGTTGCCTAGTGCTTGATCGGTCGCACTTCATTGGGTTTGAAACATATCCCAAAAGATCCAGAGTTCCGGGAGGAATCCGCTAATAATACTGCGAGAAATGCATGATCAATAATATTGCTAGAGCATCTTTAGAACAATCACTAAATTCTAACCAGCGCCTGTCTTTAATCTGTCTATCTATTTGTTTACTTATTGTTCTGTCATTTATTTTGCTTCAGCATAATTCCGATAAAACCAAATCATTTTACTATTCTTGAAACCATTGGAAAGTTACACAAAAATAGGTAGAGTGGAAACTAATTCAGGGCTCGGATTGACAATATTACTTGCTGCAGACTGTGTATACTTGCACAGGAATTCTAGAGTATTTCATATCATATTTTTACGCACTCTGGGAACCCAACAGACATCTCTACTCATTGGCATCGAGTCAGGATTCTGTCACCACTTTTTTCTTCCAAGTGAGTTCTGCTTGGATTTGACTTCGAATGTCGAGCTTATATAGTGTAGAAAGTGGTTGAGGAGCTGCGAAATAGGCGCTGGAAGGTTGCCCAGTCAGTTTCGGGGTCAAAACTGAAGGTGTTCATATAACACATTGATAACTGTCCGAAAGGTAGTTATTTAGGCCTTAATTCTATAGGGATTTGTGTGTCTTTTGTGCTTAATAGGGTTGGTTTTAGATGAATATTTTATGTTTTAACCCATTTGGAAGAATGGAGGCTTTGAAAGTTATTTTGTGCAGAAAATACTGCTTAGCGACATGAGGGAGCAAGATCTGTGCTGCAGCAAACCTGGGAGCAAAACTGGCACGTCACAGCTCGTTAGCCAAGTTGACAAACCGACTTCTGTTGAGTTATTTTCGGGATAAAGGAGTGAGGAGAGCCTGCCATGTGTCCAATTTAACCTAAACCTCATCTTATAAAAGGAGGAGCCGTCAAAGATAAATTCATTCACGATTTGGAGACCGAATCAATCGGCCGGAGGCCGAATTGACGGCGGAATGGAGATCTAAGAAGACCATTTGCGATTCTACTCAAGGAGACGAAGTTCTTCCTTGTTCTTGGTGGTTTGGAGCAGCCGTTTCATCCCCATTTGCTGAAAAGGATTAGTACTTCTTGTTTATTTCGCTTTATGGATGTGCTTATCGAGATTGTAACGTATTTTATGTTTTCAATCATGAACTAATTGCTTTGTAGGCATAGGTTAAGAATTATGTGATTTTTATATTTATAAATCTAGAAATTCTATTTGATCATGATCATCTTGAATTATTGTTGTTCTTTAATTTCATTATGTGTCCGCCTAGCTAGCCGGTATGTATAGCTTCTCCTAGTTTCAGGGATGATTTAGGAGTTGTGTGGCAATAATTCACGCTAGACCATTGTGTATTGGTGAACGCCAGTGACTGAGTTAGGGATAGCCAGTTGCCTAGTGCTTGATCTGTAGAGCTTCATTGGTTTTGAAACATATTCCAAAAATCCGGAGTTCCGGGAGGATCCCGCTGATAATACTGTATGAGATTGACGGATCAAAAGAATTGCTAGAGCATCTCTATAAACAATTACAGAAGTCTTAACCTGTGTCTGTTTCCATTATGTTTTCTCTGTCGTAATCATTTACTGCTTTCGCATATCTTTTGCTTCAGCATTTTAAAAACCCAATCAATTTAACCAAACTTTTGAAATCACTAAAAAGGCAAATTAAATTAATAGAGGTAGGCATTTCAAGACCCTGTGGATACGATAAATACTTATCACTTGCTGCTAGATTGTGTATACTTGCACAGTATTTTGGAGTCAATTTATCTCATATTTTTAACCACTCCAGAATTGCAACAAGTTTTTGGCGCCGTTGCCGGGGACTTGAAATTGTTTTATTTGATTGATTTTTTGTGTGTATTTTTGGTGATTTGGTGCGTGAACTTTTTGATTGTTTCTTTTTTGTTTTGCAGGTGTGACTTTGGTGTTTGAGCGATCCCCTTCGGATTAGATTTTCAAAAAAACAAAAAAAATTGCAAGTGAATCTCGAAGAGGAACTGTACGATGCAGCAAAATCCACCGCTGGAGCAAAATGGACAGCAAAATAATCAGGCTAAGAATCCTATCCTTGTAGCAAATGATAGGGACAAAGTCATTCGAGAGTATGTTTTTTCAATTTTTGACGAGTTAAATCCAGTGATAATACGTCCAGTTATTGAGGCATCAAACTTTGAAATGAAATCGGTCATGTTTCACATGTTAGAGATGGTTGGCCAATTCCATGGTTTATCATATGAGGACCCTCATTTACATCTTAAGTCTTTTCTAGGAGTTAGTGATTCATTTGTTATCGAGGGAGTGTCGAGAGATGCCCTTAGATTAATCCTATTTCCTTATTCCCTTAGAGATGGAGCGAAGGCGTGGTTGAACTCTTTTGCTCTGGCATCGATAAGTACGTGGAATGAGCTAGTAGAGAAATTTCTTAGTAAGTATTTTCCACCAACTAGGAGTACCAAGTTAAGGAGTGAGATAGTGGGATTTAGGCAAAATGAGGAAGAAACTTTTAGTGAGGCTTGGGAAAGGTTTAAGGAGCTTTTGCGAAAGTGTCCCCACCACTGCTTGCCATATTGTATTCAAATGGAAATATTTTACAATGGGTTAAACATAGCAACCCAGTGTATGGTGGATGCTTTTGCGGGAGGGGCTCTTTTGGAAAAATCTTTTAATGAAGCTTATGAGATTTTAGAGAGAATATCAACCTACAGTTGTCAATGGACAAATGTTAGAGGCTCTAATAAAAAAGTTAAGAGTGTGTTAGAAGTTGATGGTGTGTCTACCATTAGGGCCGATATTGTAGAATTAGCTAACGCTCTTAAAAATGTAACAGTGGTTAGTCATGTCCAGCAGCCGCCAATGGTAAACCAAGTTACAGAAGAATCATGTGTTTATTGTGGTGGAGAGCATAATTATGAGTTTTTTCCTAACAATCCAGCTTCTGTGTTTTTTGCAGGTAATCAAAGGAATAACCTTTATTCTAACTTTTATAATCCAGGTTGGCACAACCACCCCAAGTTTGTGTGGGGAGGGCAAGGAAGCAATTCGCAAGTCCCCCAAGCACAGCAAAAGACGGTGAACTAGTCCGGATTTGCTAAATCACAGGAATTGCTCCAGCAAAATAAGCAGGCTTTGCCCCAGCAAAATTCGGGTAATTCTCTGGAGTCAATGATGAAGGATTATATGGCTCGTAATGATGTCATAATCCTAAGTCAGCAGGCTTCATTGAGAGCCCTAGAGTTGCAAGTAGGTCAGCTAGCTAATGAGCTGAAGGCACGACCTCAAGGGAACATTCCTTCAGATATTGAACATCGTATAAGGGAAGGTAAGAAGCAGGTGCAAGCAATAACTTTAAGGAGTGATAAGCCACTAGAAGAGAGGAAAGAGTCTAGTAAACCCCAAGAAGTAGATATGAGTAGTGATAGAGTTGATATTGTTGAAAAAGAGTTGGAGTCTGGTAAGAGTGATAGAGGCAGCAATAATGATGCTGGAGCATCTGGTTCTGTTCTAGATGTGTATGTACCGCCCCCACCCTATAACCCACCCTTACCTTTTCCACAAAGGCAAAAACCTAAGAACCAGGATGTTCAATTTAAGAAGTTTTTGGATATTCTAAAACAGCTTCATATAAACATACCCCTAGTAGAGGCTTTAGAACAAATGCAAAATTATGCAAAATTTCTTAAGGACATGTTGACGAAAAAGAAGAGATTAGGAGAGTTTGAGATTGTGGCTCTTATTGAGGAATGTAGTACTATTCTTAAGAATGGGCTACCTTTCAAGGTTGAGGATCCAGGATCATTCACTATTCCTGTCTCCATAGGTGGAAAGGAGTTGGGGAGAGCACATTGTGATTTAGGTTCAAACATAAACCTTATGCCTCTTTCGGTTTATCGAAAGCTAGGTATTGGTGAAGCTAAGCCTACAACGGTCACACTCCAATTAGCAGATAGGTCTATCACATATCCTGTGGGTAAAATTGAGGATATTCTGGTCCAGGTAGATAAATTTATTTTTCCTGTCGATTTCATTATTCTAGATTATGAGGTAGATAAGAATGTCCCAATTATTCTTGGTCATCCATTTTTGGCAACCGGTAGATCGTTGATGGAAGTCCAACAGGGAGAGCTTACAATGAGGGTGCATAACCAAAAGGTGAAGTTTAATATGTTTGATGTAATGAAATATCCAAATGATTTTGAGGATTGCTCGTGCATTCAGGTGTTGGATGAGTTTGTTGAGGACCACTTTGAGAAAGAATTGGTGGAGTACCATACCCAAAAATTTGGAGAAATCCAAATTGAGGATTTGGAAATAGGTGGATTGGAGCATGAGCATAAATTTGTAGGTGAGATTTCTAGTTTTGAGAGGAATTTTGAATCCTTAGAGCCAATAGATAAGAAATCCAAGCCTATTGAACCTTATTATTCATTGACATTGCTCCAGCAACCTGAGATTAGGAAATCCTTCATTGATGAGCGGTTATTTACTATAGCTCATATTAAGGAAGTGAAAACACCTTGGTATGATGGCTTTTCCAATTACCTTGATTTTGGAAATTTGCCTCATGGTTTATCAAAAAGACAGATGAAAGATTTTTTCCATGAGGTGAAGTTTTATTTATCAAATGATGCATCTATGGTTAGACAATGTGTTGATGATGGTTGTGAGTTTAAAGTAAAAGGGCAGCGAATGAAGCAAAAGTTTTGCGGGAGCATTTCATATTGCAATATTTTTAGCTCCTAGTGTTGTTGCGATTTTATTTTTCTCGTGGATTTTATTCTGGTTTGAATTAATTTGAATTAGATTTTATTGATTTCAATTTTATCTGATTTATTTTAATTCGTTGGTATTTTCGTAGATTTTATGTTCGTTTTATTTATTTATTTTGACCGATTTAATTCTTAATTTAATCAGATTAATTATGTTTAGATTTAATTTCAGTTTGAATTTTTAATTTCAGTTTAGATTAGATTTTTAATAATATATCTTCCTGATTTAATTCTGAAATATTCTTCTTTGATGTTGCTAGCAGATTTAGGGAGCGCAGATTTTGAGGGAGCAAAATTTCAGCATTCTAATCAGCAGCTCCCATTATTTGATTTCGTTTTTTTATGTTAATTTTGATTTATTTTATTTTTCGATATTATTTTGATTTGATTTGGTTTTTATTCGGTTAGATTTTTATTTTATTATTTATTTATTTTTATTTTGTTGGTTAGTTTAGATTTGATTTTGAAGAATTTTTCAAAAGATTTTTTCAGATTTAAAATAATATATCTTGTGGATTTTATTTAAAAAAAAAGATTTGATTTCCCAATTTTGTTGAGAAGATCAGAGATTTTATTCGGTGAAGATTTTTTGTGAGATAAGATTATAACTTTATCGTTGAGATTTTATTGTTGTTAGTAGGATAATTAAGTGGACATGCAGTTAACTACCAAAGATGTCATGTGTTGAGCAGAAGGCAACTGTCGTTATGGTTGTTACACAAAGAAGGAGCACAGTAAATGGAAGATCTTACCATTTGACAGATGATAAAAATTTTCTATGAATCCATGAAGTTAAAACGGTAACTTCAATTAATTGAGAGATAATTAGGGGCTAATTATTTGATGAAGATCTTTGAGTTAGTGCCCAGTTATACGAACTCTCATCAGGTACGTTTGTCACTCTTATCTTTTATTACTACTGATGTGATTTTTTCTCTGTGTGTATTATTATTGTGAGGAAAAAAAAACACAAGCAAGGAAAAAATGTTGATACTGTTGAGACTGAGATGGAACTAAGTGAAGAAGTTGAGCTTGATGAAAGATTTTGGTACCAGAGATTTATCCATGAAAAGGAAAAGAAAAAAATATCAAGAAGTCCTGAAGCGAGATGTTCTTATGGAGCGCGACTTTGATGGTGGCAAAGAGCTCACATATTTTCCTTGAGCGAACATTACTAATCACGGTTGGAAACGGTTGTGCGCAAAGCCGGAGCCCACTGTTGATAACCTAGAATGGGAGTTCTACGCCAACATCAATGAAAATGAAGGATTCTTGGTTATTTTTTCGTAGAGTTGTTGTCGACTGGAGCCATGCAGTGATTATTTCTCTGTTTAATTTGCAAGACTTCCCCCACGCTGTTTACATCGCAATATTAGTTGCTTCCTCAAACGAGCAACTGAATTCCCAGTGGAGGTTGTCAAGGATGAGGGCAAGAACATTCCAGTCAGCATACCTAAAGTGTGAGGCTAACACTTGGCTCAGCTTTGTCAAAAGGAGATTATTGCCTACAACGTACGACTTTACTGTCTCCTATGATTGAGTGCACTTGAAGGTTCAGAGTTCCAAAGTATTCCAATGATATAAACTTTTTTGATGAGGGGATTATTGACACTGCCAATTTGGCTAGGCTTCAAAAAGGTGAGGTGCGCCAGGGTGGTTTGTTGTGTGGTGTCCATAGAGTGCTGAAGCAACTTAAGATGGTTCTCAGTGTTGGGATTGGTGCCCTAAAACTCGTAGATAATGAATGTTGAACGAATTATATACTTATTCGATAAAGGTGTTATCGAGATTGATTCAGTAAAAGTCATTACTGAATAAATTAAATTGCACATATATAACCCAAATCCAATAAACTAAGATCCATGGCTATAGGATGAACACTTGAGCTTTATGTAGAGACATAAAAGTGGATCAAGCTTGAGTAATAGCCAAAACGGTCTATAGTATAGGAATAGGGTTGGGTACCTTATTCTGGAGACACTATGAGACGCGACCCACTTTATAGATGGTATAGACGATGTGATCCTAAATCGTCCATGTAGAGACATGCGAGTGGGGGTGTCCTATGCAATGAGTTTGCATAAGACCAGGACCGAGAAATAAGTCGGTCTCGCTTTATAACACCGTTTACTGACGAGACTGACTATTTCATGTGATGACCTAGGTAACTCGATCTTAATCCTGAGCTAACTATGAACTCCTGTTTATTCGGGCTTATCCTTAGATCTGCATAGGTGAGAGTGGCTCAGTATCGGCGACTCAATAAGCCTCCCATTTCAGGGATAGGAACGGGTAGATAGCTGGGGACATAGTCGTGCAAGAAGGAATTCCCTCCTACCCGAATAAGGGATAGTAGAAAGGTTGTTCCCTTAAGTGCTGACTCCGGGGCTTGAACAAAGGGATCCCGCCCTCTCATTGGCCCGAGAGGGACTCAGTTTATTGGTTGGACCATAAACCAATTGTTCATTAGAGGATCAGTGGGACTTAAGGAACTAGAAGTACTATAGGGGTAAAACGGCTTATTGACCTAGCTATAGCTACGAACAACCTGTGAAGGATCGACTTACTAATCATGGTTAAATCAAGTGGACGGAAATATATCTATAGTGAGGGGAGTGCAACTATCGGGCTATAGTGGAGTGTCCCGATAGTTAACGAATGTTGGCTAGCTTGGACAATGAGATTAGTCGGTTAGCCTCGAATCGTTGGATCCCATGATCTATAGGTCCATTAGGTCCCCCTACTAGCTCATATCGGAATTAAGCCTAGAACAAAAGATAGGAAGCTTTGAATCGTTCAAAATCGGGAAAAAGGGTATTGTCGTAAATTGTGTTTGACACAATAATTTAATTATGAATTAAATTAGAAAATGAGAGATGAAATATTTAAAAGTGTTTTGAATACTATATATATGTATTAGGAATCATATATATGGAATTGCACAAGATAACAAAGATTAATTAGATTAATCATATCAAAATTAATTTAAAAATTTTCAAATTAATTACCAAGCAATCAATTTCAATTTAGAATTGAAATTGGGGGTAATTTGCAAGCTTGAAATTTGATTTCAATTTGAATTTAGTGGATTTAGTTGGAAATCCACTTAATGCATGATCATTCAAAGTGGAAAGACAACTCACTCATGCATTGTTGCATGTCTTGTGTAATGTACACCTAGAATCCACTTGAGCTTGCAAATACACCATGTGTCTTGTGTCTTGAGGCTTGGCTTTGCATGGAGAATGTCTTTAAAAGGAGTTTGAATCATATTCAAACACAAGAGAGCCATTTCCTTAATGTTATGCTGCTGGAATTTGGACTCAAAGTTCTCTCATCTCTCATTCTTCTCCATTGTTTGATGCTTCAAGCATTCCCTTCCCATTCCCTATCTTATATAGACTCCCACAAGTCGTTCTTGGCCCGGAGTATAGTGGGGAAGACTCTAGAGGTTGTCCAAGGAGCATAGGAGAGGCAAACACCACAAGGAGTTCAACATAAGTGAGCTACAAAGGTTGGTGTTTTCTAAACTCTCTATTCTGTCTTTTCTAGAACATGCATGCTTTAAGAGTAAAATTGAATGTCTTAAGTGCGTTCGATCTTCAATTGCTTCCGCATGTGTAATATGTACACCTTCAATTGGTATCAGAGCATGATTAGAGCACTTAATTCGTTTTAATTTTGTTTTGGTGGGTACCATTTTGAAATTGAATTTTCTGTGTGCTAAAATGGAAGTGTTCTGGTTTGGCAATTTTTTGAGCATTCAAACCTTCATGAAATTTTAATTGCTCGGATATGTAAGAGCGTTAATGTGTGTACTATAGTCTGTATTTTTTATAGAGTCATTAGAGTCCGTATAGGCTGTAAAATTGAAGAAAAACCGGAGAAGACGCAACAGAAAATGAAAATTCCAGCAAGCTGTTTTTTAATTCGAGCAGTAGTTTTTTTTCATTCCGGTTTAGCTGCTGCCTTTTGGTCCGGCTCGGTCTGTTGCAGCCTCATTTCACTCATTGCATGGCCGGTTCATTGCTTGGATGAGCGGTTCGGGATGGTTCGTGAAGCTCGGGCGTGTTGCAAGTTTATTTATTAATTATTATTGTAATAATTAGTGAAATTGCTTGTGTTTTTTTTTTAAAAATTGCCAAACTATTCCATTTTAGCTTGATTTAATTACTTTATGCATTGTGAATGTATGATTTAATTAAATGGATGTATGTGCATTATGAGCATGCCATATAGTTTTAAAACCCCACCATAGGAAAGCATGTTCATGCATTTGTTTAATTTTATTAAGTGTTATTGATTAATTCAAATGCATGAGGGAAATTTCATGTTTAATTAATATAAGTGTTGTATTAATTTAGGGAGATTCATGCTTGAATGGTTAATTAAAATTTATTATTCTTATAATAGTTATAATTATTAATTGATAAAATTAACCAAGCATGAAGCATGAAATTTCATTAGTTTGATTATAAGTGTTATTCTCAAATTAGGCTTGTTATGGATTGTTTTTATAATTGTTATAAAAAGAGATAGAAATCTAAAATCTATAACAAGATTAAGTGCATGCTCACTTAGGTTAATGAACCTTCAACGATTCGATCAACTTGCATAGTTTAGGTCGATATCTTGTAAAACAATGGTTACGAGAGAACTCACCCGACAAGATGCTGTCTAAGGCTGGAGGTATTTAAGTTGACGGTTTACGGAAAACCTCCTACCTGGGCATCGAGTCGGTTCTTGAGTTAAGTTAACTCGAGTTTTATGAGCATGCGTGAGCGGTGTGAGGTTTTAAAGTGTTATCACCTAGACATCGTAGTATAAAGCGTTATACAAACCTAGACATAGGTTGTTTCTAAATGGTGCTTTTCTTATAACTTGAATGATTGATTGTTATATGCTTTTAAACACCATTAGAAAGCATGTTATAGGGTTAATTCATTAAAAGTTATAAGAGTTATAATAGTTAATGAATACAATCCATAAAACCTATAACAAAGAGTTGCATGCTAACATAGGATCTTAGGATCTTATCAAATGGTTTAAAATGAAATAGATCTAAGATCGCCTTTTCTAATAGGATTAGAAATATGTCTTACTTAGTTTTTTTTTTTTTAAATAGTTTTAAAATTTGAGTAAGTAGGACATAAGACCTTGGTTATAAGAGAACTCTCCCGGCAAATGGTTCGGAACCTGAGTTGAATTAACCAAAGTCTTACTAGCATGCAATGTCACTAGGTTATTAAAAGAGTTTAATTCACCTAGACATTTAGTGTAAAGACCTTGTTTAATAAGGCATAGACTTAGATAGATTCATTTAGCCGGAATTTACCTAAGTAATAGACCCTAAAACTTTATGACACTTTAGTGGGAGGAAAAGTATAGAAACGAAATATTCATATTAAGTTTCTACTCTCACGTCCCCCTGAGTTCACACCGTGAGATCCATGCTTGGCCTCGAGGCGCCCTGGGAGCGTCCCCCTACGGATGGTGTTTGCATGGGTTAATATCAAGGTGAATGGGGAAAGTGTTCATAGTAAGTGGGAGAAGGAAACGTGTCAAACGTATCCTGCGGTCTCCATCATTAGGTTGCACCGTGAGATTCCTATGCGCTGCCTGCGAGTCGCCCTGGGAGCGATCACCCTACGTAGGGCTTGCGCATGGGATTCGGAACAACGCAAACTCCAGAAATGGATAGGGTTTCCTAGGGCCATTCCCAACATTAGCTCTTCCCTACGGTGGCATTGTTGGGGCCGCCCTCTGCAATCTGAAAATGATGGGTAACACTTACAAGATGGTCTTGACCAAATTAACGTTAGCTAATAACTATTGGAGTAAGAGTTATTCTGGGAATAGTATTTGGTCGAGATTGTCTCGATTCAGAGGAGGAGTAGCTGACTGCCCTACGGTAGCGGTTATTCTAAACCCCTGAAGTATCGTTGCAAAATAAATCAATTGTATATATGGGTCGATGATTGCTTTTGCTAAATCTGATTGGATAAATGTGATTAATGGGTTTAGTGCATGTTTCTAATAGAGATTAATTTGTTTGTTTCAGCAATATGTCGAAAAACGTATGTGCTTTGTCAAATGCCAAATTAAACGGTTTAGTACATTCGACTAAGAATACTTGCTTAAACACTAAACACGTGGCAAAGAATTTAGGTTTGGTCTCAACTGAGGAATGTCCTCAAACTAACTGCCTAGCCAAGAAAAACATGATCCACGACTCTAAATGTGATTTATTAGTCTTGGAAACGTGTTTAGTGGAAAACGACGATTCTGCCTGGATACTCGATTCAGGTGCCACTAATCACGTATGTTCTACATTTCAAGGAATGAGTTCCTGGCAACAGCTAATAGCTGGAGAGATGACTCTTAAAGTTGGAACAGGAGAAGTCATCTCAGCTATTGCAGTGGGAGACATAAAATTATTCTTCACCAAGGAACGCTACATGATATTAGATAATGTGTACATAGTTCCGAAGATTAAAAGAAATTTGATTTCTTTATCTTGTTTATTAGAACAAGGTTACTCAATTTCTTTTTCTGTTAATGAAGCGTTCATAACTAAAAGAGGTATTGATGTTTGCTCTGCAAACTTGAAGAATAAATTATATGTTTTGAGACCAATTGAGTCTAAAGCTATTTTAAATCACGAGATGTTTAAAACCGCTGAGACTCAACCTAAAAAGCGAAGAGTTTCTCAAGATACCTATCTCTGGCACTTGAGGTTAGGCCATATCAACCTCAATAGGATTGGGAGATTGGTCAAGAGTGGACTTCTAAACAAGTTAGAAGACGACTCGTTGCCTCCTTGTGAATCATGCCTTGAGGGCAAGATGACAAAACGACCTTTTACCGGAAAAGGTTATCGTGCCAAAGAGCCCTTAGAGCTCATTCATTCGGACCTCTGTGGACCAATGAACATTAGAGCTCGAGGAGGGTACGACTATTTCATCAGTTTCATTGATGATTATTCGAGGTATGGCTATCTCTACCTGATGCATCATAAGTCCGAAGCTTTTGAAAAGTTCAAGGAGTATAAGGCCGAGGTTGAGAACCTATTAGGTAAGACGATAAAAACACTTCGATCCGATCGAGGTGGAGAGTATATGGACTTAAGTTTTCAAGACTATTTGATAGAGCATGGAATTACGTCCCAACTCTCAGCCCCTGGTACACCTCAGCAAAACGGTGTATCAGAAAGGAGAAACAGAACCTTGTTGGACATGGTTCGTTCGATGATGAGTTATGCTCAGTTGCCTAACTCGTTTTGGGGTTATGCAGTAGAGACTGCAGTTTATATCTTGAACGTAGTTCCCTCAAAGAGTGTTTCTGAAACACCATTTGAGCTCTGGAAAGGTCGTCAAGCTAGTTTACGACATTTCAGAATTTGGGGATGTCCTGCATACGTGCTAGAAGCAAACCCAAAGAAATTGGAGCCTCGTTCTAGATTTTGCCTATTTATAGGCTATCCCAAAGAAACGAGAGGTGGATACTTCTTCGATCCAGAGGAAAATAAAGTACTTGTATCGACAAATGCTACATTCCTAGAAGAAGACCACCTCAGAGATCACAAGCCACGTAGTAAAGTCATTTTAAGTGAACTATCTAACGAAGCTACAGAAACATCAACAAGAGTTGTTGATGATACTGGCACCTCGAGTCAATCACGTCCTTCTCAAGAAATAAGAGGACCTCGACGTAGTGGGAGGGTTGTTAGACAGCCTGATCGCTATTTGGGTTTAACTGAAACTCCAGTCGTCATACCTGATGACGGGATCGAGGATCCATTAACCTTTAAACAGGCAATGGATGACGTTGACAAGAACAAGTGGATTAAAGCCATGGACTTAGAGATCGAGTCCATGCATTTTAATTCAGTATGGGATCTTGTAGATCAACCTGAAGGGGTTAGACCCATAGGGTGCAAATGGATCTAAAGGAGAAAACGAGACGCTGCTGGAAAGGTACAGACCTTTAAGGCACGACTTGTGGCAAAGGGTTTTACCCAGCGGGAGGGGATTGACTATGAAGAAACCTTCTCCCCTGTTGCCATGTTAAAGTCGATCCGGATACTTTTATCCATTGCCACGTTTTACGATTATGAAATATGGCAAATGGATGTCAAGACTGCCTTTCTGAACGGTAATCTTGAAGAAAGTATCTACATGTCTCAACCAGAGGGGTTCATAGCTCAGGATCAAGAGCAAAAGGTTTGCAAGCTTAAACGATCCATTTATGGATTAAAACAAGCGTCTAGATCCTGGAATATGAGATTTGATACTGCGATCAAATCTTATGGCTTTGAACAAAACGTTGATGAGCCTTGTGTTTACAAAAGGATCATCAACAGCTCTATAGCTTTCTTAGTACTGTATGTGGATGATATCCTACTCATCGGGAATGATGTAGGTTATCTAACTGACATTAAACTATGGCTAGCAACTCAATTCCAAATGAAAGATTTGGGTGAGGCACAATTTGTTCTAGGAATCCAAATTGTTCGAAATCGAAAGAACAAAACGCTAGCCCTGTCTCAAGCGTCTTATATCGACAAATTGTTGGTTAGATATAAAATGCAAAATTCCAAGAAAGGACTATTACCTTTCAGGCATGGAATTAACTTGTCTAAGGAACAGTGTCCTCAGACACCTCAAGAAGTTGAGGACATGAGACGTTTTCCCTATGCCTCTACAGTAGGTAGCCTAATGTATGTCATGTTGTGTACAAGGCCTGACATTTGTTACGCAGTAGGGATTGTCAGTAGATATCAATCCAATCCAGGATTTGATCATTGGACAGCCGTTAAAAGTATCCTCAAATATCTAAGGAGAACAAGGGACTATATGCTCGTGTATGGTTCGAAGGATTTCATCCTTACAGGATACATTGATTCTGATTTTCAAACTGATAAAGATTCGAGGAAATCTACATCGGGGTCAGTATTCACTCTAAATGGAGGAGCAATAGTATGGCGCATCATCAAGCAAGGATGCATTGCAGACTCGACCATGGAGGCCGAATATGTAGCCGCTTGCGAAGCAGCAAAAAAGGCAGTATGGCTCAGGAAGTTCCTAACTGACTTGGAAGTCGTTCCAAATATGCATCTGCCTATCACCTTGTATTGTGATAATAGCGGCGCAGTTGCAAACTCAAAGGAACCTCGCAGCCATAAGAGAGGCAAGCACATCAAAAGGAAATACCATCTCATTAGGGAGATTGTGCACCGAGGAGACGTGATCGTCACGAAGATAGCGTCGGAGCACAACATTACTGATCCATTCATGAAGGCTCTCACGGCTAATGTGTTCGAGAGTCATCTAGAAGGTCTAGGTCTGCGAGATATGTACGAGAAATAATCTAGGTCAAGTGGGAGAATTGTAACCGGTATATCGATACCTTAGTATACTGGGTATTTAGATGCCCTAGTTTATTGTATTTTTACTCCGTTATTAATACAAGTATTTATTCATCCACTGCTGTTATAGATTATAGTACATCCCACTAAACTAGAGTTTTAGTTCAAGTGGGAGATTGTTGGGATTGGTGCCCTAAAACTCGTAGATAATGAATAGTGAACGAATTATATACTTATTCGATAAAGGTGTTATCGAGATTGATTCAGTAAAAGTCATTACTGAATAAATTAAATTGCACATATATAACCCAAATCCAATAAACTAAGATCCATGGCTATAGGATGAACACTTGAGCTTTATGTAGAGACATAAAAGTGGATCAAGCTTGAGTAATAGCCAAAACGGTCTATAGTATAGGAATAAGGTTGTGTACCTTATTTTGGAGACACTATGAGACGCGACCCACTTTATAGATGGTATAGACGATATGATCCTAAATCGTCCATGTAGAGACATGCGAGTGGGGGTGTCCTATGCAATGAGTTTGCATAAGACCAGGACCGAGAAATAAGTCGGTCTCGCTTTATAACACCGTTTACTGACGAGACTGACTATTTCATGTGATGACCTAGGTAACTCGATCTTAATCCTGAGCTAACTATGAACTCCTGTTTATTCGGGTTTATCCTTAGATCTGCATAGGTGAGGGTGGCTCAGTATCGCCGACTCAATAAGCCTCCCATTTCAGGGATAGGAACGGGTAGATAGCTGGGGACATAGTCGTGCAAGAAGGAATTCACTCCTACCCGAATAAGGGATAGTAGAAAGGTTGTTCCCTTAAGTGTTGACTCTGGGGCTTGAACAAAGGGATCCCGCCCTCTCATTGGCCCGAGAGGGACTCGGTTTATTGGTTGGACCATAAACCAATTGTTCATTAGAGGATCAGTGGGACTTAAGGAACTAGAAGTACTATAGGGGTAAAACGGCTTATTGACCTAGCTATAGCTACGAACAACCTGTGAAGGATCGACTTACTAATCATGGTTAAATCAAGTGGACGAAAATATATCTATAGTGAGGGGAGTGCAACTATCGGGCTATAGTGGAGTGTCCCGATAGTTAACGAATGTTGGCTAGCTTGGACAATGAGATTAGTCGGTTAGCCTCGAATCGTTGGAGCCCATGATCTATAGGTCCATTAGGTCCCCCTACTAGCTCATATCAGAATTAAGCCTAGAACAAAAGATAGGAAGCTTTGAATAGTTCAAAATCGGGAAAAAGGGTATTGTCGTAAATTGTGTTTGACACAATAATTTAATTATGAATTAAATTAGAAAATGAGAGATGAAGTATTTAAAAGTGTTTTGAATACTATATATATGTATTAGGAATCATATATATGGAATTGCACAAGATAACAAAGATTAATTAGATTAATCATATCAAAATTAATTTAAAAATTTTCAAATTAATTACCAAGCAATCAATTTCAATTTAGAATTGAAATTGGGGGTAATTTGCAAGCTTGAAATTTGATTTCAATTTGAATTTAGTGGATTTAGTTGGAAATCCACTTAATGCATGATCATTCAAAGTGGAAAGACAACTCACTCATGCATTGTTGCATGTCTTGTGTAATGTACACCTAGAATCCACTTGAGCTTGCAAATACACCATGTGTCTTGTGTCTTGAGGCTTGGCTTTGCATGGAGAATGTCTTTAAAAGGAGTTTGAATCATATTCAAACACAAGAGAGCCATTTCCTTAATGTTATGCTGCTGGAATTTGGACTCAAAGTTCTCTCATCTCTCATTCTTCTCCATTGTTTGATGCTTCAAGCATTCCCTTCCCATTCCCTATCTTATATAGACTCCCACAAGTCGTTCTTGGCCCGGAGTATAGTGGGGAAGACTCTAGAGGTTGTCCAAGGAGCATAGGAGAGGCAAACACCACAAGGAGTTCAACATAAGTGAGCTACAAAGGTTGGTGTTTTCTAAACTCTCTATTCTGTCTTTTCTAGAACATGCATGCTTTAGGAGTAAAATTGAATGTCTTAAGTGCGTTCGATCTTCAATTGCTTCCACATGTGTAATATGTACACCTTCACTCAGTAGGCTAGAATTCACTGAGAGACAACTTCAAACCTACTAGAGCTATGATCGTTGAAGAAACACCACACTAAGGAGGGTTATGCAAGTGAATTTTTCTAAGTCATATCAAGCCTTCCTAATTTTCATTGACGATCTTGTGAACCTATGCATTCCATCCCCGTCCATCGTTTGAGAGGTCGGAGGAAACCCAGAGCCTGAACATAAAGAAAAGTTAAAGGGAAGTTTCTGTTTCTTAGAGCAAATATTTTGATGAATGATTTTGTGTGCTCGCCTTGCATGTGTTGTGTTCTTTTTTCCTATGTTATGTTCTGTTTCTTTGTTTTTATCTGCTGCTTTAAAATCTATCTCTGACATGATTACATAAATCTATGATCTTGATCTTTAATGAAATCAAATACTGTTTTGTTTGGCACATCTGATTATCTAACTTATTTTTCTTCTGAATTTTTGAAGCTTGGACAAGTTAGCTTAATTAGACCAAGATGTTCTGATCTCCAGAAACCTTTTGCTTGAGCATTCCTTCTAGCCTGGTCATGACTGCAGCAAAAGTTCTGAGGTAGCATTGTCTTATTTGATCTACTTTAAGCTTAGTTCTAGTCCCACGCTCGGTTTAAAATTCAGATAGGAAAAATTAAGTTTGGGGGTATACTTATCATGTTGCTAATTCATTGAGGACAATGAATAATTTAAGTTTGGGAGACTTTTTGCTACTCCAATTGTTTTGCTTGAGCATTCCTCTCCTTCATTTAAAAATTTGCTAGGTTGTTGAGTAACCGGGGACATTTGTGATACCCACAGTTTGTCTTCGCGTCAAAAGATGACCTAGAAAATATTGGAAAAATGAGAAAAATTATTTGCTGAAAAAAGTTGATTGTTGAAAATTTTGTTGAGAAAATTCATAGAGCAAAAGTTTTGAAGGATGAATGATAATCTAGCAGTTTTCTGTCTCCCAGGGCTTAGGTGAGCTTCATCATAAAATGTCTCCATTCTGAGAAGCAAGGGATAGAATAACTAAGGATTTTTGGGTTTAACAATGAGTATTTAGCCTAATTGGTGATAAGTTTGAGGCAAGGGTATACTGCACCATAAAGTGGGTCATCTCATGCTTAAGAGCTTATGACTGTAGGGCTGCTTTAAGTCTGAAGAACAAAAATATAAACCCCTTAAAAATTTGTTTAAATATGTCTGATAATAGAGCTAGGCTGTGGTAAGTTCTTAGGATTGAGTTAAAGGTGGTGATTATTTGTTCAATGTTGAAAGAATTCTTTTGCTGCAGCAGTGCTTGGTTTTGCAGGATGCTCAGGTAAAGGTTGAAGGTAGTGTTGGAATATCTGTTTTGATTGAGTTGTGCTATGACTAATGTTTCGAATTTTCAAGGGAAAGTGAGTTAGTATTGCTCGGGACGCGCAATAGTTCAAGTTTGGGGGTGTGATAACTGTCCGAAAGGTACTTAATTCTATAGGGATTTGTGTGTCTTTTGTGCTTAATAGGGTTGGTTTTAGATGAATATTATATGTTTTAACCCATTTGGAAAAATGGAGGCTTTGAAAGTTATTTTGTGCAGAAAATACTGCTTAGCGACATGAGGGAGCAAGATCTGTGTTGCAGCAAACCTGGGAGCAAAACTGCCACGTCACAGCTCGTTAGCCAAGTTGACAAACCGACTTCTGTTGAGTTATTTCCGGGATAAAGGAGTGAGGAGAGCCTGCCATGTGTCCAATTTAACCTAAACCTCATCTTATAAAAGGAGGAGCCTTCAAAGATAAATTCATTCACGATTTGGAGACCGAATCAATCGATCAGAGGCTGAATTGACGGCGGAATAGAGAGCTAAGAAGACCATTTGCGATTCTACTCAAGGAGACGAAGTTCTTTCATGTTCTTGGTGGTTTGGAGCAACCGTTTCATCCCCATTTGCTAAAAAGGATTAATACTTCTTGTTTATTTCGCTTTATGGATGTGCTTATCGAGATTGTAACGTATTTTATGTTTTCAATCATGAACTAATTACTTTGTAGGCATAGGTTAAGAATTATGTGATTGTTATATTTATAAATCTGGAAATTCTATTTGATCATGATCATCTTGAATTATTGTTGTTCTTTAATTTCATTATGTGTCCGCCTAGCTAGCCGGTATGTATAGCTTCTCCTAGTTTCAGGGATGATTTAGGAGTTGTGTGGCAATAATTCATGCTAGATCATTGTGTATTGGTGAATGCCAGTGACTGAGTTAGGGATAGCCAGTTGCCTAGTGCTTGATCGGTAGAGCTTCATTGGTTTTGAAACATATTCCAAAAAATCCGGAGTTCCGGGAGGATCCCGCTGATAATACTGTATGAGATTGACGGATCAAAAGAATTGCTGGAGCATCTCTATAAACAATTACAGAAGTCTTAACCTGTGTCTGTTTCCATTATGTTTTCTCTGTCGTAATCATTTACTGCTTTCGCATATCTTTTGCTTCAGCATTTTAAAAACCCAATCAATTTAACAAAACTTTTGAAATCACTAAAAAGGCAAATTAAATTAATAGAGGTAGGCATTTCAAGACCCTGTGGATACGATAAATACTTATCACTTGCTGCTAGATTGTGTATACTTGCACAGTATTTTGGAGTCAATTTATCTCATATTTTTAACCACTCCAGAATTGCAACACACATGCGAAAGCAATTTTAGGATCGGAGGCACTTAACTACATCAATTTTAGAAAATGAAAACATGTTGTCCAAATACCATAACTAGAGAGCAGAATTTGTACCAACCTTTTGGAGACCGATTCAACAACTCCCTTTGATTCCTTTGATCACGAACGGTGTGTAGACCACCTCTAGTGTCTTCCCTACTATTCTCCGGGCCAAGAACGACTTGTGGGAGTCTATAGAGATAGGGAATGGGAAGGGAATGCTTGAAGGTTCAAGCACTAGAGAGATATATGGAGATGAGTGAGTTTGAGACCTAAATCCAGCAGCATAACAATATGGAAAATGGCTCTCTTGGAGTTGAATCTGATTCATACTCCTTATATAGACCTCTTCCATGCAAAGATAAGCTTCATGACACTAGACACATGGTGAAAATGCAACTCAAAGTGGATTCTAGGTGTTTAATTCACAACACATGCAACTAGTGCATGGTTGTGTTGTTTTCCACTATGCATCAACATGCAAGAGTGGGAATGCCACTAAATCCACTAAATTGAATCTAAATTCTGAATTTTCAGCTTGCAATTCATTCCTATTTCAATTCAAAATTGAAATTGATTTCTAGGCAATTAATTGGGACATTTCCAAGTAATTTGACATGATTAATCCAACTAATCATTGTCACCTAGTGCCATGAATTATATATGATTCATAATACATATATATGGTATTTAAAACACTTTTAAATACCTTATCTCTCAATTTCTAATTTAATTCATAATTAAATCATTGTGTCAAACACATTTTACGATAATACCCTATTTCCCGTTTTGTAACGATTCAAAGAATCCTATCTTTTGTTCTAGGTTTTGTTCCGATATGAGCTAGTAGGGGGACCTAATGGACCTATAGATCATGGGCTCCAACGATTCGAGGCTAACCGACTAATCTCATTATCCAAGCTAGCCAACATTCGTTAACTACCGGGACACTCCACTATAGCCCGATAGTTGCACTCCCCTCACTATAGATATATTTCCGTCCACTTGATTTAACCATGATTAGTAAGTCGATCCTTCACAGGTTGTTCGTAGCTATAGCTAGGTCAAAAAGCCGTTTCACCCCTATAGTACTTCTAGTTCCTTAAGTCCCACTGATCCTCTGTTGAACAATTGGTTTATGGTCCAACCAATAAATCGAGTCCCTCTCGGGCCAATGAGAGGACGGGATCCCTTTGTTCAAGCCCCGGAGTCAGCACTTAAGGGAACAACCTCTCTACTATCCCTAATTCGGGTAGGAGTGAATTCCTTCTTGCACGACTATGTGCCCAGCTATCTACCCGTTCCTATCCCTGAAATGGGAGGCTTATTGAGTCGGCGATACTGAGCCACTCTAACCTTTGCAAATCTAAGGATAAGCCCGAATAAATAGGAGTTCATAGTTAGCTCAGGATTAAGATCGAGTTACCTAGGTCATCACATGAAATAGTCAGTCTCGTCAGTAAACGGTGTTATAAAGCGAGACCGACTTATTTCTCGGTCCTGGTCTTATGCAAACTCATTGCATAGGACACCCCCACTCGCATGTCTCTACACGGACGATTTAGGATCACATCGTCTATACCATCTATAAAGTGGGTGGCGTCTCATAGTGTCTCCAGAATAAGGTACCCAGCCCTATACCTATACTATAGGCCGTTTTGGCTATTACTCAAGCTTGATCCACTTTTATGTCTCTACATAAAGCTCAAGTGTGCATCCTATAGCCATGGATCTTAGTTGATTGGATTTGGGTTATTATATGTGCAATTTACTTTATTCAGTATTGACTTATACTGAATCAATCTCGATAACGCCTTTATCGAATAAGTATATAATTCGTTTAACATTCACTATCTACGAGTTTTAGGGCACCAATCCCAACAATCTCCCACTTGAACTAAAACTCTAGTTTAGTGGGATGTACTATAATCTATAACATCAGTGGATGAATAAATACTTGTATTAATAACAGAGTAAAAATACAATAAACTAGGGCATCTAAATACCCAGTATACTGAGGTATCGATATACCGGTTACAATTCTCCCACTTGACCTAGATTATTTCTCGTGCATATCTCACAGACCTAGACCTTCTAGATGACTCTCGAACACTTTAGCCGTGAGAGCCTTCGTGAATGGATCAACAATGTTGTGCTCCGACGCTATCTTCGTGACGATCACGTCTCCTCGGTGCACAATCTCCCTAATGAGATGGTATTTCCTTTCGATGTGCTTGCCTCTCTTATGGCTGCGAGGTTCCTTTGAGTTTGCAACTGCGCCACTATTATCACAATACAAGGTGATAGGCAGATGCATATTCGGAATGACTTCCAAGTCAGTTAGGAACTTCCTAAGCCATACTGCCTCTTTTGCTGCTTCGCAAGCGGCTACATATTCGGCCTCCATGGTCGAGTCTGCAATGCATCCTTGCTTGATGCTACGCCATACTATTGCTCCTCCATTTAGAGTGAATACTAACCCCGATGTAGATTTCCTCGAATCTTTATCGGTTTGAAAGTCAGAATCAGTGTAGCCTGTAAGGATCAAATCCTTCGAACCATACACGAGCATATAGTCCCTCATTCTCCTTAGATACTTGAGGATATTTTTAACGCCTGTCCAGTGATCGAATCCTGGATTTGATTGATATCTACTGAGAATCCCTACTGCATAACAAATGTCAGGCCTTGTACACAACATGACATACATTAGGCTACCTACTGCAGAGGCATAGGGAAAACGTCTCATGTCCTCAACTTCTTGAGGTGTCTGAGGACATTGTTCCTTAGACAAATTAATTCAGTGTCTGAAAGGTAATAGTCCTTTCTTGGAATTTTGCATTTTATATCTAACCAACAATTTGTCGATATAAGATGCTTGAGACAGGGCTAGCGTTTTGTTCTTTCGGTTTTGAACAATTTGGATCCCTAGAACAAATTGTGCCTCACCCAAGTCTTTCATTTGGAATTGAGTTGCTGGCCATAGTTTAATATCAGTTAGATAACCTACATCATTCTCGATGAGTAGGATATCATCCACATACAGTACTAAAAAAGCTACAGAGTTGTTGATGATACTTTTGTAAACACAAGGCTCATCAATGTTTGGTTCAAAGCCATAAGATTTGATCGCAGTATCAAATCTCATATTCAAGGATCTAGACGCTTGTTTTAATCCATAAATGGATCGTTTAAGCTTGCAAACTTTTTGCTCTTGATCATGAGCTATGAACCCCTCTGGCTGAGACATGTAGATACTTTCTTCAAGATTACCATTCAGAAAGGCAGTCTTGTGATAACGAGCAGAGCTAGCTAGTTTTCCCTAATCTATTTAGCTAGTCTTTTATGATTTATTGGCCATTTTATTGCACTTAATTGTTTATTTTGTAGGAAATGGTTGATTGGAGCTAAAGCGTGATATTGGAGTTAATCGGGTGCTCGAGACGTGAAAAGATGCAAAGGAATGAAAAAGAGTCAAAGAGAAAAAAAAAGTCAAAATTCGGTCAACAGCAGGCTAGCGTCTCGACGCTAACTCTTGAGCGTCTCGACGCTCACATTCCATATCTGAATAGGCGCGTAAAGGTCACAACGTCAAGACGCTGCGACCTTAGCGTCTCGACGCTGTGTTATTTCGCTTACTGAAACGTGCATTTTGAAGGCAGCGTCGAGACGCTGTCTTGACAGCGTCTCGATGCTACGACGAAAAATCAGAATAAATGGTTCTTTGCGGCTAGGTTTTTGGAGGAGGGGCTTTTGGGACGTTTTAGAGTCGTAAAACAGGGAAGAACAGAGCATCTTAGTGCCAAAGCAAAGGGGGCAAGTTGGAAATCAACCCATCGTTGGTGGGGATCGTGACGGGAACGCTCGGTCTCGACCTACATTGAGTTTTCTTTCCCTTTCCTTTCCTCTAGCTAGATTTATGGCTTTGTTATGTTTAGTTGAGCTTGTAATTTCATTCATGAGTAGCTAAACTTATAGCTTAGGGATTGATGTAGTTGATTTTGTTTATGAATTGATTTATGGTTTAAGTTGTGCAATGGTTATTATGTTTGCAATCTTAATTTAATGCTTTCAATTAATTGGCCATTAGTTGAATGATTTGAGTTTTTATTCTTGCTCGGGAGAGGGGATTAAATGAAGACTTACTCAAGATTGCATGACTAAGGTTTATTTTCTAATTCGTGACAGATTTAGATTAACTTTAGAATTGGTCAAAAGATCTCATTGCCGTGCATGTTAATAAACTTAGATAGGGATATCAAGTAGATTAATTTGCATGAGAATCAATTATACTCGGGAGAGGTAGTTGTGATTAAAGGGTCTTAGGCTCATAATTCCATTGTGCAGAATAACTTATTCCTGAAAATCAATCCTAGATTAAATTAACGAAATGAATCCCCTAAGTGTTTTCTCAATTGCATATCCACTTTTTACTTGTTTGCTTTAGTCTTCTTTCAATCAATCATCACTTTTTCGTTCCCTAAATAAAATTGAGCAAGATAATTCACAATACTTGATTTAGCTTACAAATCCAATCCAGAGGACGACACTCGTTTATACGAACACTTTATTATTACTTGACTCGTGCGCTTGCGGTAGGAAAAGTCCACATCATCTTGACATCCATTTGCCATATTTCATAATCATAAAACGTGGCAATGGACAAAAGTATCCGGATCGACTTCAACATGGCAACAGGGGAGAAGGTTTCTTCATAGTCAATCCCCTCCCACTGGGTAAAACCCTTTGCCACAAGTCGTGCCTTAAAGGTCTGTACCTTTCCAGCAACGTCTCGTTTTCTCTTGTAGATCCATTTATACCCTATGGGTCTAACCCCTTCAGGTTGATCTACAAGATCCCATACTGAATTCAAATGCATGGACTCGATTTCCAAGTCCATGGCTTTAATCCACTCGTTCTTGTCAATATCATCCATTGCCTGTTTAAAGGTTAATGGATCCTCGATTCCGTCATCAGGTATGACGACTGGAGTTTCAGTTAAACCCAAATAGCGATCAGGTTGTCTAACAACCCTCCCACTACGTCGAGGTTCTCTTATTTCTTGAGAAGGACACGATTGACTCGAGGTGCCAGCATATCAACAACTCTTGTTGATGTTTCTGTAGCTTCGTTAGATAGTTCACTTAAAATGACTTTACTATGTGGCTTGTGATCTCTGAGGTGGTCTTCTTCTAGGAATGTAGCATTTGTTGATACAAGTACTTAATTTTCCTCTGGATCGAAGAAGTATCCACCGCTCGTTTCTTTGGGATAGCCTACAAATAGGCAAAATTTAGAACGAGGTTCTAATTTCTTTGGATTTGCTTCTAGCACGTATGCAGGGCATCCCCAAATTCTGAAATGTCGTAAACTAGCTTTACGTCCTTTTCAGAGCTCAAACGGTGTTTCAAAAACACTCTTTGAGGAAACTACGTTCAAAATATAAACTGCAGTCTCTACTGCATAACCCCAAAACGAGTTAGGCAACTGAGCATAACTCATCATCGAACGAACCATGTCCAACAAGGTTATGTTTCTCCTTTCCGATACACCGTTTTGCTAAGGTGTACTAGGGGCTGAGAGTTGGAACGTAACTCCATGCTCTATCAAATAGTCTTGAAAACTTGAGTCCATCTACTCTCCACCTCGATCGGATCGAAGTGTTTTTATCGTCTTACCTAATAGGATCTCAACCTCGGCCTTGTACTCTTTGAACTTTTCAAAAGCTTCGGAGTTATGATGCATCAGGTAGAGATAGCCATACCTCGAATAATCATCAATGAAACTGATGAAATATTCGTACCCTCCTCGAGCTCTAATGTTCATTGGTCCACAGAGGTCCGAATGAATGAGCTCTAGGGGCTCTTTGGCACGATAACCTTTTCCGGTAAAAGGTCGTTTTGTCACCTTGCCCTCAAGGCATGACTCACAAGGAGGCAACGAGTCGTCTTCTAACTTGTTTAGAAGTCCACTCTTGACCAATCTCCCAATCCTATTGAGGTTGATATGGTCTAACCTCAAGTGCCAGAGATAGGTATCTTGAGAAACTCTTCGCTTTTTAGGTTGAGTCTCAGCGGTTTTAAACATCTCGTGATTTAAAATAGCTTTAGACTCAATTGGTCTCAAAACATACAATTTATTCTTCAAGTTTGCAGAGCAAACATTAATACCTCTTTTAGTTATGAACGCTTCATTAACAGAAAAAGAAATTGAGTAACCTTGTTCCAATAAACAAGATAAAGAAATAAAATTTCTTTTAATTTTCGGAACTATGTACACATTATCTAATATCATGTAACGTTCCTTGGTGAAGAATAATTTTATGTCTCCCACTACAATAGCCGAGATGACTTCTTCTGTTCCAACTTTAAGAGTCGTCTCTCCAGCTTTTAGCTGTTGCCAGGAACTCATTCCTTGAAATGAAGAACTTACATGATTAGTGGCACCTGAATCGAGTATCCATGCAGAATTGTCGTTTTCTACTAAACACGTTTCCAAGACTAATAAATCGCATTTAGAGTCGTGGGTTATGTTTTTCTTGGCTATGCAGTTAGTTTGAGGACATTCCTCAGTTAAGACCAAACCTAAATTCTTTGCCACGTGGTTAGCATTTAAGTAAGTATTCTTAGTCGTATGTACTAAACCGTTTAATTTGGCATTTGACAAAACACATACGTTTTTTGACATATTGTTGAAACAAACAAATTAATCTCTATTAGAAACATGCACTAAATCCATTAATCACATTTATCCAATCAGATTTAGCAAAAGCAATCATCGACCCATATATACAATTGATTTATTTTGCAACTATACTTCAGTGGTTTAGAATAACCGCTACCGTAGGGCAGTCAGCTACTCCTCCTCTGAATCGAGACAATCTCGGCCAAATACTATTCCCAGAATAACTCTTACTCCAATAGTTATTAGCTAACGTTAATTTGGTCAAGACCATCTTGTAAGTGTTACCCATCATTTTCATATCGCAGAGGGCGGCCCCAACAATGCCACCGTAGGGAAGAGCTAATGTTGGGAATGACCCTAGGAAACCCTATCCATTTATGGAGCTTGCGTTGTTCCGAATCCCATGCGCAAGCCCTCCGTAGGGTGATCCCTCCCAGGGCGACTCGCAGGCAGCGCATAGGAATCTCATGGTGCAACCTAATGACGAAGACCATAGGATACGTTTGACACGTTTTCTTCTCCCACTTACTATGAACACTTTCCCCATTCACCTTGATATTAACCCATGCAAACACCATCCGTAGGGGGACGCTCCCAGGGCGCTTTGAGGCCAAGCATGGATCTCACGGTGTGAACTCAGGGGGACGTGAGAGTAGAAACTTAATATGAATATTTTGTTTCTATACTTTTCCTCCCACTAAAGTGTCGTAAAGTTTTAGGGTAAATTCCAGCTAAATGAATCTATCTAAGTCTATGCCTTATTAAACAAGGTCTTTACACTAAATGTCTAGGTGGATTAAACTCTTTTAATAACCTAGTGACATTGCATGCTAATAAGACTTTGGTTAATTCAACTCAGGTTCCGAACCATTTGTCGGGAGAGTTCCCTTATAACCAAGGTCTTATGTCCTACTTACTCGAATTTTAAAAACTAAGTAAGACATATTTCTAATCCTATTAGAAAAGGCGATCTTAGATCTATTTCATTTTAAACCATTTAAAGAATGACAAGATCCTAAGATCCTATGTTAGCATGCAACTCTTTGTTATAGGTTTTATGGATTCTATTCATTAACTTTTATAACTCTTATAACTTTTAATGAATAAATCCTATAACATGCTTTCTAATGGTGTTTAAAAGCATATAACAATCAAACATTCAAGTTATAAGAAAAGCACCATTTAGAAATAACCTATGTCTAGGTTTGTATAACCCTTTATACTACGATGTCTAGGTGATAACACTTTAAGACCTCACACCGCTCACACATGCTCATAAAACTCGAGTTAACTTAACTCAAGAACCGACTCAATGCCCAGGTAGGAGGTGTTCCGTAAACCTTCAACTTAAATACCTCCAGCCTGTTGGGTTTTATGCCCTAAAACTCGTAGATAGTGAATGTAAACAAATTTTATACTTGTGTTCAATAGAGTGTTATTTAGTTTCTGCAATAAAATGTTATTGTTTAATATTGCACTATTTAACCCAAGTCCAATAAACTAAGATCCAAGGTTGTTTGTATGTAACTTGAACTAGTATGTAGGGACATACGGGGATCGATGTTCAAGTAACAACCTAAAGGGTCTATAGTATAGGGATAAAGCTGGGTACCTTATCCTGGTGACACTATGGATACGACCCACTTTGTATTATGATACAAACGCTATGATCCAACACGTTCATGTAGTTGACATGCGAGTGGGGGTATCCTATGCAATGAGTTTGCATAAGACCGGACCGCAAAATAGTTAACCACTAACTGTAACACCGTTAGTTGGATTGGTTTCTATTTCACTAGGATGACCTAGACAACTCAGTCTCAATCCTGAGTGGATTATGGACTCCTATTCACGAGGAGTTGTCCTTTGATTTGTATGGGTGAGAGTGGCCAGCATGCCGACTCAATAAGCCTACCATTTTGGGGACAATACCGAGTGGGGAGCTGGGAACATAATCACACAAGATGGAATTCACTCCTTTCCGACTTTAGGGTAAGTAGAGGTGTGTTCCCTTAAATGGTGTCTCTGGGACTTGAACAATGGGCCCAACCCTCTCTATGGCACGAGAGGGACTTCTGTTTGTTGGTTGGACCTCAAACAGGTTGTTCATTAGAGGAGCACTGGGAACTTAAGGACAAAGATGTAAACCAGGGGTAAAACGGTAATTTGACCCAGCTGGGATACGAACACACGTGAAGGACTGACTTGTAGTATTGGTCGATATCCGTGGACACAGAAATATTTTACAGTGAGAAGAGTACAGCTGAGGGTCTTTAGTGGAATGACCCACAGTTAACGAATGGAGACTAACTTGGTTAATGAGTTTAAGCCGATTAGTCTCGTATCGTTGGAGCTTCTGATCTGTAGGTCCATTAGGTCCCACTGGTAGCTCGTAAAAAGACTTGAAGTAAACAAATATAAATTGTAAATTGAAAGTGTTCAATTTATCCTGGGAATCATATAATGTATATTGATGCATTATAGAGAAAACTCAGGTTAAGGGTCCCTGCAATGGGTGTGTGAAAGCTAGTGCCACATATACATGCTTAATTCAATTGTTAATTAAAAGCACCTAAGTATGGAGAAAAACAAACTAATTTGTTCCATTAACTCATTAGTGAAACCTTAGTGCCAGTGTAGAGGGAAGATGAGCTGAGAGTTTAATAATCCAACCCCGGGCTAGTAGAGTCTGATCTTGTTGAGTTAGATGCCGCTTGTGCAAGTTAATTTTGGAAAAATTTTAATTTGTCTCCCTCATTGGTCCTTGTGTGCATGTCTCTTGCTTGCTTGGTTATTGACTTTTGAGCCTTGAGGATTGAGTTATGATTGTTGCATCCATTCTTCCATTGTATGTTTGATTTGTAGTTTGCTCAAGGACTAGCAAAAGCTTAAGTTTGGGGGTATTTGATAGCGAGCATAGCTAGCTATCTTTACTTATTAAATTTAGCTAGTCTTTGATGATTATTGGCCATTTTATTGCACTTAATTGTTTATTTTGTAGGAAAGCGTTGATTAGAGTTAAAACGTGGAATAAGATTTAATCGGGTGTTCAGGACGTGAAAAGATGCCAAAGAACCGAAAAATATTCAAGTAACAAGGAGCCAAGAGAGGGCATTCTGCCCATTAGCGTCGAGACGCCACTCTTGGAGCGTCTCGACGCTACG